>CM028138.1:751577500-752935000 GCA_016271365.2 Neoceratodus forsteri | reverse complement strand
TTTAGGAGGGCATAGTGATAATTAAACTAATTTCTCTGGGAGGAGGGTAAAGTTTTAGTAAAGAAGTCATCTAAAATGTTTCCCCAATAACATGTTGCCTCTTCTGCTTAAGTGTAGTCCATCCCATGAACACAGCTCTTCATTACAAAATTCCTCCCAATGTGTCACGCAGGATATATTCTGTCAGTATCCATTTATGCATTCATTTATTCTCCATCTTCAAAGTATTGAAATGAGATGCCTTAGGAATTGGTAAAATTTCCGAAAGGACAGGGAGTGTATCAGCTTGTTTGAAAGTGTCAAAGTCTTTTTATATATTCTCTTCAGAATCCTTAACGATGTTATCTCCTAGATGTATAATAGGGTTAGGCCCAACATTGCATAGGATGTTTGCCATCATTGCTACATCCATTTTTTTTGGCCCACTAAAACGGGACAAGGTTCTGGATGTTTTATTTGGGTTACAAACTGCCCTGTCAAGGTGCTTAATTGCATCTCCTACCACCACTATTTCTTTCTTAGTTAAGACCTATAGGTTCAGCAATTTGGGGAAGGTTGGAAAGTGTCACTTACTGACACCAGATGTGCAGTACTTGAAATTGGGCTGATCATGTCACTTTCGTTAGTGTCAGTAGCTAAGATATCAAAACTTATGCAAAGGGAGATTAAAGTGTTAGCTTTTCTTCCTTTATTGGAAACCTGGGAGCTTTGTACTGTAAAACATTCCTCATTTACTAGTGGAGCAAAGGCTTCTTCTCTAGTCATTTTTATGGCTGCAGTAGGCAAAGCCTGCAGATGTTTCGCATGTACAAAAGGACTGATGTCATGGTTTCAGTCCATGGAACTGACTGAAGGTGTAAATGGTCTCCCTGCCTTACCCTCCAAGAAATGTTGTCCGCCCTCAAATACACACACTTTCATGTTAGTCAATGGTTGCAGTGGGAGGTATGAGAACTGGAACTTGAGTAGTGGGAGGCAGCATTAGTTTTATTTTTTGGGGGTAAGATCCAACCCAAGAAGCTCCTAAAGATCCACCCCACCATTTTTTGGGTTCATGTGGGAGGGACACGAGGTGGACCCATCATGCTGGAACAAATGACTATCAGAGCTGCCTGGGGCATCAGAACTTAAGCTTCAGAAGGAAAAGCCTGAAACTGTATCCCTATACAGCACTTGTTTAAACAGCATTGGCTCAGCTTACATTATTCTCCTGGTCACACATTTTCACAAATACGTTCCAAGAGATGGAAAGTCACTCCTGGTGGGTATATGGTGCTATTCAGACCCATCCTCCAAACCTGCCCCCACCACCTTACTCTATTTTGCATCAGCTGAAGCAGGCAAGTACAGCAAGAGGCTGCAGTGTATATATATATATATTTTTTTTTGAGTTTGCAGTTTTAAAGGAGTAGTCCATTCAATTTGCAAAAACACGTTATGCAGAGTTTTGATGCGTGTTAAGTCAAAGTGTGTCCTACCCTCTGTCTGCTGTTAGGAGTTTCCTAAATTAGCCTATTAGCAGACACCTGAGAGATGGCTACTAAATTAAGTTTAATTTACTATTTTCTATCCGTGTCAGGTCTAGCTTGCAGGAATGTTTTAAATTTTTAAAACTTAATTTCAAACTATACATAACCATGAAAGCACAAAAATTGCCCAGATCTTGGAGTCACGTGATGCGAGGGGGAGCGTAGCGGACGTTCGTGGGGACAGCGCTCGCTTATCGTGTTAAACTTTACACTATTTCTCCTCTCTGCACATTTTAACCACCAGCACTTGCCTTGGGAGAGCTAGGAGAAGCCTCCCAGAGTGGAATTCTGCATTGTTGGAATGACTGAGGAAACGGAAGAAAAATTAGAACTGGAGGTGAAACGGCCCCGGCGCAGCACATTGCCGAAAGACACAGCAGACGACTTAACTCCAGCTCGTGTTTATGGGGAATTATCCACAATAAAAGATGCCCTCTTCAAGCTTATAGAGGATGTAGCTGATTTTAAGCCTGCGCTAACACAACTTGCTAGACGTGTCACTGACGTGGAAGCAAGGGTTTCATCCCTGGAACGTAATGCTGATAAACAGGGGCCTGCAATGACTGAGCTGAGGAGAACTGTTTCAAAATTAGAGGACCGCCTCGAAGATCTTGAAGGTAGAAATCATAGAAACAACTTGGTCCTACTAGGCTTGCCAGAGGAGGAAGGACCTAATATGATTGCCTTTTACAAAATGCTGAAGAAAACAGTAGGCCCTTCAGCCAATGGCCCAGAATACATCATAGAGAGGGTCACAGGGCCCTGAGAGCAAAACCCTCTTCAGCTGATCCCCGAGGCCTATAATTTTCAAGCTGCTAAATTATCTCGATTGAGAGCAGATTTTGAAGGAAGCAAGGAAGCTCTCAGCAATCCTATGGGAGGGCAAGAGGCTTCGTTTAGTCCCAGATCTTACAGTTAAAAGCAGGATGGCGCATGCCAGCTTTCGACCTATTACGTCCAAGCTCTGGGCCGCTGGAGTGAAGCACCGCATGTTATATCCTGCTAAACTAGAAGTTACCCACAAGGAGGGGAAAAAAGTTGTTTGAGACGTCTGATGAAGCTCTGAAGGTGCTCAAGGACTGGTTCCCGGACCTTTTCCACAAAACCTGAATGCACGTCCTCTGGCAAGCTTATACCCCTATAGAAGAAAATTGAGTGCACAATGGTTTAGCAAGGACTTCTTTATCGGACGCTTGGATGTTGGACTTTTTGGACTTATAGTGGACATTTTACTCCCCTTTTTACCTTTTCAGTTTCCTTCCTCCCTCCCCTTTTCCCTCCCTCCTCCCTCCTCTTTCCCCCTCCCTTCCCTTTCACCCTTTTTCCATTTCCTTCCTTACTAACCCCTTCCATATTGTGATACTGTGTCCAATTCCAATTTTATAGCTTTGATTTTGCTAATTTGCTATAACCACCAGGTGCCGTTCCGCCCGGTGACTTTATGGCTTTATTATGTTCAATGGGTATGGGGTAGACCTAAATTGGTGGGCATAGGGTAATGCTAGTGGTCCCCTGTACTGTTGGCTACTATGGGGTTGTATCCCAAGCAGTGCTTTAGGGGACAAGACCGGCCTCTGGTGGACAACCTCTCTTTTATGTGGGCTGCCCTCATTACCTTATTCAAAATATTTTAAGGCAATGTGGTATAAGATATCCAAGCCCCCCTGTTAGTTAGGCCTACCTGGTCTTGCTTTCCTTCCCTACCCCGTTCCCCCCTCTTTTTCCTCCTCCTTTCTTGGAGAGCTATATGTTTACCGCATTTGCCTGATAGTTGCTGCTCTGTTTGACTTTGGCAGCTACGGACTATTGTGTTTTTCCTTCACTCTGGTTTTCTTACCAATCTGTCAAGCTCTGAATTTAAGAGCCGTTGTAGGGGCCCCTTTTGCCGGCAATGTCCTGGTAGCATACAGCTGTTATTGCTAACAACTATTTAATCCTTGTCAGGGGGCTATGGTGAGACACCACTATTAGGGCTGTTAGTTTACTCTTCCTAGTTAAATACGAGTTTGCTGCATGTTAATTACAATAGTGTAGCATTTTAGGTGGTTAATGCAGATGGTTATATTATCTCTTTTTGGAAAGGGGTAATTCACTGTCTTGTTAAGTTAGCGAGAGGCCCCACCGCTAGAGCGTGTCGTGGTCCAGAAGATTGGAGTGTTTAGGCCGGGGTAAGTGGTGCTTTACTTGGGGGAATCGTTGGTTGTTTGGTGGGTAGGATTCTTTTTCTTTTATGGTTTATATATATTGGGGACATTGGGGGGGTCTGACAGCCCAACAGAGAATGTGTCATTTTTGCTGTTATATGGCGTCTGAGCCGAGTATAATTTCATCGAACATTAAAGGGGGGAGAGATAACAAAAAGAGGCATATTGTCCTCAACCACCTGGCACGTCTTAATCCATCAATTGTTTTTTTGCAGGAGAAACGCATGTTACCTGATACTTTCCCTTTTCAGGAAGAGATGGGTGGGCCAAGTTTTTGGAGCGGGCTTTTCCACTTGCAAAAGGGGGGTGGCAGTTCTTGTGGCCAAGAGTGTTCCCTTTCTGTTGACAGAAGTAATCCCTGACCCCGAGGGGAGATGCATCCTTGTTTTGGGCAAATTAGCAGGCATAGATGTAGTGCTAGGTTCTATTTATGGTCCCAATCAGGAATCTCCCACCTTCTTTACTCGGTTGGCAGTCCTCCTTGCCTCCATAGCTGATAAACCCTTGATTTTAGGTGGGGACTGGAACCTAGTTCAGTCCAACTGCCTGGATCGTTCATGGGCTAAAAGTGTTCATTCATCCCCTGCACAATCAGCCTTATCTGAGTTCAAGTCCTCACTGGGTTTGACGGACCCATGGCATTTAATCAACCCTAAGTCTAAGGAGTACACCTTTTTCTCACCAGTTCACCATTCTTACTCTCGTATAGACTTTCTAGTAAGCCATCAGATACTTTCCCCTAATTCAAGAGGCCTTTATCTCTGGCCGAGTAATCTCTGATCACTCCCCTATTGGTCTTTGGTGCCTCCCATTCTCCTTGCCTTCTAGATCATACTCATGGGCTCTCAATAACCACCTGCTGAAAGACCCCTCTTCACTTCAGACATTTCGGAACTTTGTTTCATACTATTGAAGCAAACTGGGGTTCCCTTCAAGCAATTGAGTGTGGGTGGCATTGAAGGCCACATGGAGAGGTGAATTTATTAGGTTGGCGACAATCCGTAAAAAGGGAGTCGCAGGTAAAGCGGTGGACTGCCTTAATAGAATAAGAGTTTTAGACACCATAAATGGAGATCTTAGATCTCCCTCTCAGGAACAAGAGCTTGCGTCTTTAAAAGTCTGGTATGAGTCACATTTAAGAGCTTCCTACATAGGACAAGGTAGTAAAGCAGGAAAACTGTTGGCTTGGCAGCTGAAAAGAAGGGCAGCGGAGAGGTGGGTTGCCTCTATTAGGCATCCTGAGACAGGGGATATAATTTCAGGTCCCGACAATATTAGGACTGCCTTTGTTCGGTTTTACAAGAACCTATATGTGAGTGAACCCCTCTCCTCAGCGGCGTCCCGCAAAATGAAGGAGTTTCTTGCAGAGATTTCCCTGCCTCAACTCCCTCCGGATCTTTGCCGCAAGCTAGAAGCTCCCTTGGAGCCTAAGGAAATCTTGCAAGCTATCGATGCATTAAAAATTGATAAAGCGCCAGGCCCTGATGGGTTTTCGGCCTTGTTCTACAAGACCTTTAAAGATACCCTTGCCCCGTTATTGTGCCAATTGTTTGCCTTTTTGGCACAAGGAAGGAATCTACGAGTCTTCCCTTTTTGAGGCAAGAATTATCCTTTTGCCAAAGCCGGACAAGTCACCGGACCTTGTGACTAATTATAGGCCAATATCCCTATTGAACGTCGATGTAAAGATTTTTGCGAAGATTTTAGCCAATAGACTAAAATCAGTTTGGGTGGAGCTATTAAGCCCCGAACAAGTTGGGTTCGTGGCCGGCCATTCGTCAGCAGACCACTTTAGGAAATTGTTTTATTTGATACACGAATCCTTGAGCCCCGATAAAGAAGCCTCTCTGGTCGCGTTAGACGCAGAGAAGGCATTCGATAGGGTGGAGTGGGAATTTATGTTTGAAGTGTTTTCCAAATTTGGCATTCCGGATAACTTTGAGTTACATTAAGATTTTGTATACTTGTCCTTCCGCGCGAATTTCTTGCAACAACTTGATATCATCCCCTTTTAAGTTAACGCGAGGTACCCGACAAGGCTTCCCCCTCTCACCATATTATTTAATCTATATTTGGAACCCTTAATTAGGGCAATTAAACTGGACAACGATATTCCAGGTGTATGCATTCAAAATGCTGATTTTAAGGTGTCAGCGTTTGCAGACGAAATTCTAATCCACATTTGGCATAGTCGATCCTCTCTTCCGCAGCTTTTCTCCATTATTTCTCGATTTTCAGAATTCTCTGGTTACAAACTTAATAAGAGCAAAACATTAGTCTATTCATTATCTCCGCACTTACATCGTGCTTGGTGTGACTCGCTGGGTTTATCCTGGCAGACCGGTTCACTCACATATTTAGGTATTAAAGTTTTCAAAGATTTTTCACAACTATATGACCTAAATTTTAAACCCCTTCTTAATCAGATGACCTCAACAGGTGGTCCCAACTGCCTCTTTCCTTTTGGGGGAGAGCGAATACCATCAAAATGATGGTTTTGCTGAAACTAATTTACTACCTCCTTAATCTCAACATATATTTGCCCAAGTCTTTTTTTAATCTTTGCCACAAATACTGTACCGATTTTATTTGGAATGGTAAACCCCCCGTCAGGCCTATCATAAACTTACCCGTCGCAGGGAAGAGGGGGGCCTACAGGTGCCTGATTTTTACATTTATTATTTAGCAAGCCATATGGCAAGGTTGGCTAAGTGGACATCCGACACCCCAGCATTCTTATCTAGTGGTGCTGTAGACGAATTGGTAGCCTAAACTGTCAGGGTGGATCTGGAAGCCCTCCTCTTCACTCCCTGGTGCAGAGTTCCACAAAAAATTAAAGATACCCCATTGGGATGGGACATTAGAGCCCTTCTACAGTTTTATATGCTATTAAACATCCCTTTTAAAGAGGACTTATTACAACCTTCGCTTAACAACCCGAATTTGTTAATTGGTAATCGGCCGATAAAAAGGATGGTGGGTGCCACCTCCAACAAACCTAGGTTGGCTGACTTTATCGGGAGGTCACCTGATTCCTCTTCCAGATTTGAGGGAGAAGTTCTCAGTCAACCCCAAGGACAGTTATTGGTTATATCAAATCAGGAACTGTATCTACTCATTCCTCAAAGATGCCCAGGGGCAGGTTCAGGCGGGGAATCTGGTTGCAAAGATAAAAGCTATTGCCGTGTCTAGCAAAGCGGTCTCTAACATTTATAAGCTTATTCTTTCTCTTCGGGAGGCCAAGGCCTCTCCTGCTCCTCACTACTGGAAAACGAATTTATTCCCAAATTGGTCAGATCAGACCTGGTTGAGAGTCTGGCGGGATTTATACGGTTATGTCAAGCAAGATAGGCTGAGGAGTCTACAATTTAACATTCTGCATGATTTGTACCTTTCTCCAGCCAAGCTTTCGAGCATATATAGAAATAGATCCCCTGTATGTCAGGATTGAGGTTACCCATGGGCCACCACCTTACATAAACTCTGGGAATGCCCTAAGGCAGCTAAATTCTGGGGTTCTATTCGTTCTTGGATGACCCCGTTCGTGGAAGTAGACATTTTTTAGTCTAGAGATTTGTGTTGTGGGTAATTTGGTGGATATTCCGTCCATAACTCACAAATGTCAATTAACTTTAATATCTTTAGTAGCTAAACTGCTACTTCTACATTACTGGTGCAGAGAGGGTGCTTCCTCCCATAGGGAATAGTGGGACACCTTCCTAGAAGCCCTAAATGCAGAAAGAATGGTTGCCTTGATGTTCAATTCAGGTGAGAAATTCGGAAAATGCTGGGGCAACATAACTCTATTATTTAAGGCTGACAGGGCGACTAGTTTATTGGTTGAGTAACTTTGCTCAGGGCTCCTCCCAAGGGGAAAGGTATCTTATTCCCGCAATACATAATGCGAATTAAGGCACCTAGATATGAGGCTATTTGAAGTTTTGCTATCTCTCCCTCTAATGCAGCTGAGGTTGTTTTTTCTCTATTAACTGGTTTTCCTTCTTCGGTATTACATACATCAATCCGTCCCAGAAGATTTCTACCTCAATTATTACTCTTTCTGGTTATTTCCACTTGGGGCGGCGCCAATCAGGGTTCACGTCCCTTCCGTTTGAGTTATCCTTCCTTTCTTGTTCTACATATAGTGATCCCTTCTAGAGTTTTGTGGTTAAATTATTACTCTCCTTTTTCTTTTTGCTGGGCTGTCAGACCTAGAGGGTGGGGGAGTGGGTGGGGGTTTGGGAGGGCTTCTTTAGGTTAGGTTTCAGTTTCCTATCTTGCTTTATCTTTTTTGTTATTGTACTGTATCCAATTTTATACCCTATTGTAAAGGTGCTATGTGTGTCTGAATTATGTACAGGTTGTTATTGTTAAAGTTGTTGGTGCAATAAAGTGCAGTTATTTGCACAAAAAAAAATTGCCCAGATCTTTAGTGCTATAATTAGCAAAGACTAGTTGTTTTCTTACAGAAAACCCACTCAGATTAAGTATTTGCTAAACTATAAATATAGATACCAGCATTCTATTAGGCAGAACTAACATTTAATGCCGATTTTGCTCAGACATGATTAATTTATTTTTTAACACAAATGAACTACATGGTATGAAGCTGCAGCCTAGAAACTGCAAAACCCTGGAGAAGAGGAGGGAGAGAGGGAATATGATAGAGCCATACAGGTATCTTACAGGGAGGAACAGGGTGCAGGAAAACACTAAGCGAAAAAGATGTTCCAGGACTAGAGGGCATGGGATGAAGTTGGAGGGAGGACGATTCAGAGGAAACATGAGAAAATTTCTTCACAGAACGGGTGGTGGACAAGTGGAACACCCTGCCAGAGGAAGTGGTGGGGGCTGAAACAATCACAGGATTTAAGAATGCATGGGATAGACAAAGGAATTCTGGAGGTAAGGGGCAGACTTCTAGGAAAACAAACTGAACTTACAAGCTCAAATGGGCAGACTGGGTGGGCCATAGGCCCTTATCTGCCGGCACTGTCTATGTATCTATGTTGTCACTTTTTCTCCTGTGTGGTATAGTATGAAAACAGGATGGATGACAGACTTTCAGCTACACATTTGATCCCATTTTACAATGGTCCATTGCACTACACATTTAGTGTATCCCACTTTTTCAAATACTAAAACAAATATTCACCAACCTAAATAACTTGCATATGTATTTTTATGCTATTAAAGTTACTTCACATTAAAAAATCTAATATCTTTCCATCAATTGCATGTATTGCCATTTACTCATTTCTAAAAACAAACCTGCATATCACATTTGCCTGCACTCAGAGCATATACTTAGGAAACCATGCATATTTATACTTCACTTCTGCATAGACCTCATACTTTCCTCAATATTCCCATCACAAGCATAACTACCTTGCCATTATCAAAAGTGACCCCCTCTGAAAGTTACTATCACATTTGCTCTTCTTATAGTCCCATCATTACACCAGACTTCCTGACAACAAATTGCTTAAATTCAACTTACATCACATCATGGACAAAAACCATGTTTAAATAAAATGTGTGTAAATAATCCCAAGACTGAACATATGCCAGACATTTTCATGTACTGCCACCTTCTGTACCATCATGGGGATTTGCATAGGTGTCCAATAATGCTTTGCATTATTGGAGTATGTGCAATTGTGTTCAGTTATTTGGCTGTCTGGCCAATATCATCCGGGATAACACATACATCAGTGGCATTTGCTCTGGGGTTCTTTAGCAAACCTACAGTGCTTCCTATTCCTTCCATTAAAATGTATACCTCCATGTATTTTTCTAACATGTATGTCTTCCTTAGAACAGAAACCAAAACAATTCTTAATCATTGTTTCTCCATACCTCCTTAATTCCACACAACTTACTAACTTCATTATGCAGCCATGGTGGATCTGATCAGAATTTATTTTATTAGCAGACTGGGTACTTAAGTGATTTACAGGTAGAGTTTGAAAGGTAATCCTGTTATCACTAGCTGGAGTTAGACACTAGGCATAGGGGAAGGGCAGGGTTCACAAGGTGTTTCAATTTGGCCTGCTTTAAACCTTGTTGCCATTTGTTTGACTAGTTTCCAAATATTCTAACCTCTCATTAAATACTCGTTTCTCTAAGGAGTTCTTCATTTTGCTGACATTTAGGGCATTTAAATCTCTGTAGGAACTTTATCCATAATAAGGAACATGTTACATATTACACATTTAACACCAAGGTCTCCCTCTAGAGTTATTACAGTGTCCATGATGGAAATGGTACTTTGACACAATAATTATGATGCTTCGGTCAAGTAAACCACTGTGCTGCAAGAAATGTGTCCAAGTATTCCAACTTGTGTTTATTACAGCCAGAGTGGTTAGAATGAAATCTCAATGCAATGCCCTTCTTTAAAGTTATCAGACATGTGAACAAACATGCACCGATGCGCACGTCTTAGTGTGAGACTTGCCAAGACCCTGCTCGCAGTAGGGGTGGTTTTATGCTCAATTTAAACTGGAAGTCATGGTAGGGGTCAAACACTAGCTCACTCTGCTAACTTAAAATATTTAGCAACCACAATTTTATAATACCACTCATGCGTGATTTCAGTCTTCAACTATTCTCTCCCCAGAGCAAGAATACCGGTTTCTCCTTAGTTGTACTTCATTTGGGAGGACTGAACTACAGCTACTATTCCTGCACTCTCAGTTAGCAGGGTTCCAGAAATCAGTCCGGCACAATTATGGTGTGTATACACATGTGGTGTCTGACCACTGTAACAGCAGTGGAGTAAAAACTAGCATACAGCACTGTAAAAAAATCTCCCAAACTACTTACATTACAGGTGTAAGTTGCAGTTTCTACACACGACCAGTTTTTGTATATTTTGAACTTTTTGTAACACCCCTCATGAACAGTACACCTGTCACTTTTCAGACTGTTCAAAATATGTTTTTGCACCTGTAGTGCCAAATAGTCGCTCTATTAAAAAAACTCATGTAATGAACGGATAGTGTCGCTGTTCATGTGATGGGTCAAAAAACCCATGTGGAAAATTGAGTAAAATACCAAGAAACCACCAGGGGGTTAGGGCTTTTGACTATACTGCCCTACCCTGTAGGGACCGAGGTGTCAGGGTGCGACTTGGGATTGTCAACAGTAATGCTCATGCCATTTCACCCCTACCCTGCAGCCAGTGACAGGAATTGAGGTGCACCTTGGACCCTTTGACCACAGAGTTTGCCCCATTCACCTATACTGCATCAACTTCAATGCATTTCCTTATGGAATGAAGTGAATGTAAAGCCCAAATACCCCAACACACAGACATTTGTCAGTGTTTGAAAAGCAGGGTGAGGCGAAATGTTATGGGCGATGACCCAAAGGCACACCCCAATTCCTGTCCATCTCTACAGATGGAGGGTAAAGCTGGCGTCAGTTCAATACTTCAAATCCATTCCTATACTGCATCTGTCCAACTCCTGCACTTTACTGCTAATGCCAGCAAGCAAACATTTGGCATTGACAAATGCTTTTTTTTTTAGAACACATACCACATCGTAAAGATTTTGAATCCCTGTTGTGGAGAAGTATTTCCATGACTGTATACTATATCAAGATACTTAGGCAGCTGCCTGAATTCTATATGTTCAACTGTGTTATCTTGTAGCAAGACAACAGGTATCATTTCAGTAAGGTGATTATTGTAACAGAACAGGGTTAGTAGAGGCATATTTAACTTTATACTCATGTTAGAGATGGTAAGCTGTCTACTTGAAGGATGGGGGCTTTTGAACACATGATCAGTAACAGTTAAAGTCCTTTGAATGACAAGAAGTGGTCATTGAGATGTAGTGCAGCAGGGGCTGCAACTTTTCATCTATGGGAGTTTCCTCCCCCTGCCCGAGTGTAGTGAGCCATCACCATCATTAGGGATGTAAGTTTGTCATGGATGAGGTTTTAATGACTGTTCCTGAAATTAATAAACAGTAATACATGTTGTGGCACTGTCATTGCTACATTCTGATGACACTAGTGAAAGTCATGGAAAGTCCCGAATAAAGATCAAACGTCATGGAATCAATGACGTGTATGACTGCCATGACAAACTTACATCCCTAACTATCACTTTCTCTTAGAGACTCAACTGAACTACAGTAATGTAATGAAGTCTGTCTAGGTGTGCCTTTTCAATGCTGAAGTTAACAATACTCCTTTCTTTTTACCCCTGCTGATTGGAGGTTTAAAATGCAACATGTGCTATCAGTTCATTGGAAGCACTATGGAGAAGTATACCAGACAAGATTGTTCCCCCCCAGGAAAGCATGACACCTTGGTCATCTTCAGGGTCTCTTCCCCCCCCCCCCACAGATTTTTGGGCCTATTCCTCTTGTGGTTTTATTCCCTGCCCCCTCCACAACTAACATTTATGCCAGTTTCTTCCTCATCTGCAATTTCCATCCCCTCCAGTAAATCTTGTGCTGCCTGATCATTCCCTTCATCTTTAGTATTACCCTCATCGTGTGTAGCCTCAGAAGAATCAGATTAGGATGTGGCAGTAGCATAGTATGCAACTGTTCCATACTGTTGAGTGCCTCTACGGGAGGTACCCACCACACTTATTCTAAACTCGTAATCCCCCCCCCCGACTGATTAGACTTTTAGCTTTTTGGGATTGAAGCATTCACTTGGAAGATAAAATCTTGGACATGAAAACATTTGTTTTCCCTTTTCAGGCAGATTGCTGCATTTTGCAGTGCCACTGCCTACTTGAGAAACAGAATGTGCCTCACTGTCAAGATATTTTATTACAAGGATGGAGAAACAGTACATCATGGTATTCGATGAACATTTGGCTTACAAAAATCAAGCATTAAGTACAGTACATAGTATAATTGGCTATTCAGTTTATGGCAAAGTTATTAGGTGCACTTAATGATTAACTTATGAAGATGTGCAGCTGGTATATGCTGGTGTTCTGGGCTTAGGCAACTTAGACATAGGAAATGCATGTTTAATGTCCTCCATCAGGGGAGGCCATATATTCAGGATTCCTGATTTTGTTCCATTGCTCCGAGCAGAGTTTGCTCCAGGGATATACAAGATTTAAGATTCTGTACCCATTGAGATTTTGGGAGAGGAGGGGGACATCCAGGTCTGTGTGATAGTCTCCCAAGCCGTAATCAATGCCAAGGACCATAGTGGGCAGTGCAGTCTACCCCTGGGATGCTGAGGATCAGCACCAAGGAGAAGCTCGAGAAGCAATTTTGAAGGACTATGGCCCAGAACCCTGCACATTAACTGGTGTACAGTGAACCAGAAGGGGGAAAACCCTTGGACAGATAAGAGCCAGATGCAGGAAGTCTCCCTCCTCACTAGAACACTTAGGACATTCTACAGGTTTCTGTGGGTCCCTAGAGTGGAATTTGTGGGGTTATAGACACCCTGTAAAGAAAGTTGACTTGAACTCCAACACTTTCATCCATTTTGTAAACTATCCCACTAAACGTGATGTCCTGATGACTCCTACCCACAGGCCACGGACAAATTTAATGTTGTAACTCATAACTGTGCAGTGTACAGTTATAGATAGCACACCAACAGCACAGCAGTCCACCACAACTTCCTTTGCAGATTACTGGACTGGCTTCTACAATACAGTTACTGAAGTGTCCAAATTCAGCAACTGTTTAGTGTGCCTTAGAACTGCAGATGCAGACACATCTGGTGCATTAGCGGCATGCAGCATAGTCCCATACAGTGGGGCTGCTTATTGCTTATACTTATGCGCAATGTAATGTGATGAGGAATAATTGGTAATGTGTGATGGACAACTTGTGTATAGTGCTTGTACTTTACTTGTAGCAGGCTGTTTACAGTACAACACAAGTCAGATTATCCACTGGGTCACCTACAGCCAGCAGCATAGGGCAAGTGCATTAACTTGCATGTTTAAACAGTATTGATTACCTGAAATCATAAATGAGCTAGGCAATTGTGACAACCCACCTCTCCTTCTGGGCTGGAACAGCTTTTGGAGAGGCGTCTGTCCTCTGATATTTGCTGCCACCAGCTGGAATGTCATCCAGCACCCCCTTCAAGTTTACAAACTTGAATAATTAAACATGCAATTGCACAAGTCAAAGTCTGGTAGTCTCTCTCGGGTGGTGGATACTAAAGTTTACCTCAGCCAGTGGAAGCCATGTATTGCCTTAGAAAAATTAGTCAACTGTTAAGTAAAAACCTATTTGCTCAACTGAAAGAGCAGAGCATTACAGAATATATATTTACAACATGAGAACACCACTGATACAGGAAAAGTAAACACATGTTTTAAACAGATGGCAAAAGAAAAAGGTTATTACTGCAATATGCTAGTACTAAACTTACCCTTTCCTGTCCTTTCAAGAGACCACTGGACCCTATGCCAACTGCCAGCTCCCATGGGCATAGCTAGAAGGGTAGGCTCTAATCTTAGGTTCCTCCCTCCAACTTCAAGAGTAAGCACAACTTTACTGTCTTTCAGCTTCTTATATACTCTTGAGAATAGGACATTCCTATTCTCCCTTTGAATGCAACCATTTAACATGTATTTAATTGTCCCAATCAGACTGAACACCCATCAGTGGCCAATTATATTCCCTTTTAACATCAAGTTTATATTCGAGTGAACCAATCCCTTCAAACTGAGTCCGAGTACTGTACATGTCCACTCGACAGTTATGACCCAGCTCTTATCTAGCAGCTAGAGAGGACAGAGAATTCCAGCGTGTGGATCAGCTTGTCCAAGTCCCCCCTCCGTTTGCTTAAAAAAAAAAAAAAAAAAATGCGTTTGGAAAATTCAAACATTAATTCCTTCCTTCGCTCCCATTTGTGCCACATCCTCCCCCCCGATGGTGTGTCCTTTTGGGCCACCTCAATTGACACAGCCAATAATGCAATTACTGGGAAGTGCCCAAAGTATCCAGTCATGCCATTAGCCCTGTCTAGATAGCCCATCCACATTTTGTTTGCCACTGCGATGCTGGATGGTCACGTTGTATGGCTGCAGTACCAAACTCCAACATAGTAGTTTTCCATTTTGTCCACTTGACCTATGAAGCCCTATCAGGGGATTATGATCCGTGACCACAGTAAATTCTCTCCCATATAAGACAGACTAACTTCTGAAGGGTCCACACTATTCCCAAAGCATTCCCTTGACTGTGGCGTATGCCTCCTCCTGAGCAAAAGCCTCCAGCTGAGGACACAACTGGGTGCTCCCCCTGCTGGGTAATGTAGCTCAGCACAGCCCCCAGCCCATGATCGGAGGCATCCACATGGACCATAAACTTTAAACTATAATTGGGGCTGGCCAATAGCACTGGGCTGCTTAAGACCTTTAGCGCCTGAAAAGCTACCTCAGCCTTCTGAGCACTTCACTGTATCTGGCTTTCCCTTCTTGGTTAGGTCTGTCAGGGGCTTAGTCAGATCTCTATAGCAAGGAACAAACCTTTGCTTGTACCCTGCTGTCCCCAGAAATGCCCCAACCAGTTTCTTGGTGGTAGGAGTAGGTCAGGCCAGGATGGCATCAACCTTCGTAGGCTCTAAGCAGATTTGTCCACTACCTACCCAGTGCCCAAGGTAAGACTTCTGCCATACTTATCTGGCACTTTTCCACCTTGACTGTTAGACCTGCATTCTTCAGCCTGTGGAACACATCCCATGCATTCTTGATGTGCTTATCCCACATCGGGCTGTATATGGCTATATCATCCATATATGCCAATGCAAACTCACCAACCCCAGACAGAATGAGATTCACAAGCTGTTGAAAGGTTACAGATGCATTCTTAATTCCAAATGGCATTACCTTGAGTTTGTATAAACTAAATGGAGTGACAAAAGCTGATCTCTCCCTGGCTGCAGAGGTCAGAGGTACCTGCCAGTAGCCCTTTGTTAGGTCTATTGTGGTCAAATACTTTGCTCCCCCATGTCACTCCAGGGTTTCATATGTTCTGGGCATGAGATATGTGTCAGACTCCATGCAGCTATTAAGCCTCTGGTAGTCAATGCAGAATCATGCGGTGCCATCCCTTTTGGGGATTAATACCATGGGTGATGCCCAAATGCTACTAGATTCCTGGATTATTCCAAGTTCCAGCATCTCCTTGAGCTCCTCTTATGATCTGCTTAACATGCTCAGGTACCCTGCAGGGAGTGTTTCAGGGGAACCTGGGTCCCTGTATCCACATGCTCTGCCATTGTGGTGTACCCCAGTTTCCCTGTGAACATGTCCTCAAATTCTCACAGCACACCATGATTTCTTGCACCTGGGCTGGCGTCAGCTGTTCAAAGAGGGTAAGGTTGTCCAGAGGATGCAACCCAGGCCTCACCAAGCAAGTCCACCAGTGGATCCATCTCAGTTTCCTCCTCTAGGGCACTGCATACAGCAAGGCCCAATTCCTCCCTGTCAGAGTAAGGCTTCAGCATGTTAATAGGATACCTTTCACCTGCATCTCCTGTCCGGTAGCTCCATTACGTAATTGACAACACTAACCTTTTGGACGATGGGGAATGGCCCCTCCCATGCTGACTGTAATTTATTCTGTTTGACAGGGATGAGTGCCACTCATTGTCCCACCTCATTCTTTGGCTCAGGACCTACAGTCATACCAGACTTCCTGCCACTGTTATGCAGTGGCCAAGTGCTCCTGAGCAAGCCCTATGAGCTCCTTAAGGCAGGTCCTGAAGTTCAGAACATATTCCACAACAGACTCCCCTTGGGAGGCACGGTCACTTTTCCATTCATCCCAAATGGAATCTAGGGGCCCCTGCACCCTATGACCAAACAGGAGCTTGAAAGGAGAGAATCCTGTGGGACTTCCCTGTATGCAAATAGGAGAGGAGGCAAATATTTGTCCCAGTCCCTCTTATGCTGGTCAGCAAAAGTCCTTAGTATGGTCTTAAGGGTTGAATTCAATCGCTCTAACAGACCATTAGCTTGGGGGTGGTATGGGGAGGCTTTGAGCCGTTTTACCCCACACTTCTCCTGCAAACTCCTAATTAACCCGGACATGAAATTGGCACCCCAATCTGATAGTATCTCCTGGGGAAAGTCCACCCAGCTAAATATTAAACGGTGCATCTGCCACTGGTTCTGCCTCAGGATGAAAGGGCCACTGCCTCTGGGTATTTTGCAGCATAGTTGACCACCAGGATATACTGCTTGCCAGTGTGACTTGGGGTGCTCAGCGGCCCCACTATGTCTACAGTGACCCTCTTTAAGGGTTCATAGATAATGGGTAGGGGCACCAAAGCTGCCTTGGCCTTGTCCCCCATTTTCCCCAACTGCTGGCACTGTGGACAAGTCCTGCAATAATTTGCCACATCCTTGCCAATACCAGGCCAGAAGAAATTGTTGGTCAGCCACTTTTTCATATGCCTCACCCCCAAGTGACCTGAAAATAGGACATCATGGGCAAGGACCAAAAGCTGCTGACAGTAAACCTTAGGGACTACCAGCTGCTGGAGCACCTCACCATCTAGCCCTTCCTCTGTTGTACTTTCTCTGTAAAACAGCCCATTGTCCCAGTAAATGGATGCTTTACCCCACCTGAGGACCCTCAGCCCTATTAGCCATTAGGCTCAGTTTTTGCAAGGTAGGGTCAGTTTGCTGTGCAGCACTCTGCTGCTCTGATCTGACCCTTCCCAGAGCCCCTTCAGAAGTCCTGTGGGCTCCTCCATTTGTGACTGGGGTTCTGGACTGCTGCTTCTAGCCAGCCCCTCCCCTGTGCTGAACACTTCCTCAGCTGCCGAGAGTGTGACTGGACCATCCGGAGTGACCCCCTCTTCACCCTCAGAAGCTTGCCCTTTTGCCTTACTACGAGTTACAACACACCCTGTAGTCAAAATCATTCCCTATGATCACATTTACAGGGTGGTCCTCTACAACCTCCATCTCCTTTTCTCCATGGCCCCCCCCTCCCAGCTCAGGAGGACTCTAGCCATTGGTCTTTGGACTGCTGGCCCTGTGAATGTCTTGACCCTGGAGTATTTCCCAGGCACCATCTGCTCTGCCTCACCAGGGAGATGTAAGCACCTGTGTCCCTCAGTCCCGGTGTTACTGTCCATTAACTGCAGTGGGATGCAGATTCTCAGAGGAGTGGTTCTTCAGGCTGTACACAACCCACAAACACCAGTGCTCTTTTGATCACCCCCTTCCCCATGCCTCTGCCCCTTAACCAGTTTGAGGGCAGTGGTATCTCAAGTGCTCCACATGATTGCAAATCTGATATTTCTTGGGTCCTGTCTCGAGTCCTTTTAGAATCAAAGGGTTCTGCTTTGGGCTCAGGTGCAGGCTGGTTTCCTTTGGGCTGCCCCCCCCCCATGGGATCCCTTATAACCATTGGCTGCCCCTCCACCATGAGACTTGCGCTGTGTGTATGGCTGGCAAGACAGATACATGTCAATGTTTGCTGCTACCTCTTTTGAGGAAGTGCATGCCCTGTCTAGGAGCCATACACGCATATCCTCAGGTACAATTTTAAGAAATTGTTCCCTCACTAACACATCTTTGATTAGTTCCACAGTGTGCTTTAGCCCCCTCCACCCACCTATCAAGGTATGTGCACAGTTGAACTTGTAGTTCTACATAACTCTTCTGGGCTTTTCTTCAACTCTAAATTTCCTTCTATAAGCCTCAGGAGTCAATTCAAAATCTTTCAACAGTTTTAACTGTCAATTAGCATAGTCTTCATTACTCATTTTAGAAAATGCATGCAAAGCTCTCCCCATAAAAGGGTGTGAGATAAGTTGACCACAAAGCGAGGTCAAACAAGAATTCAGCATGTTTGTAGTTAATTTGCATTACCAGGTAAAGAAAAAGGTCCGGCTCCCCATACGATGCACAGGGGAAACACCAGACCTCACCCAACACACCGGAATCCGACCAATGGAAAATTATTTACACAAATGCTCGCAGTCTGGGAAACAAGATCCCAGACCTGCAGGCAATAATGACAGAGGCTAAACTGGACAAAGTAGCCATTAGCGAGACATGGTTTACCAGTAAACACACTTAGGACACTTCAGCACCTGGCTATGTACCGTTCAGTAGAGAGGAGCAAAGTGGGGGTGGAGAGGCCCCTTTATGTCAATGAAAATATCAAAGCTACAGAAATTCAGAATGCACATAAGAAGCCAGAAGAACTGTGCATCACCCTGGAAACAGGAAATTGGACAGCCATACAAACTGGAGTTGTGAATAGGCCTCCAGACCAGGGGAGGACAGACATGTTACTGTGAGAAGATATACAACACATGACAGCTAAAGGGGAGGTTCTGATAATGGTAGACTTCAACATGCCAGATACAGAATGGTCAATACCAGCAGGGACATCTGCCAGAACTAGACATGGTCGATTCCCTGCAGGGGGAAGGCCTCAAACTGGTACAACCACCCACTAGACACAGGGCTATCCTAGATCTCATACTGACCAACAGGGAAAGGATCAGAGATCTCCAGGTAGGTCACCTGGGGGCCAGTGACCATCACATGGTATGGTTCAATTTGGCCACTAGAACAAAATCATCCCATTCCAAGGCAAAAATATGGGACTTCAGAGGAGCGGACTTTGATAAGATGGCCAACAGAGTTAAGCTAGCCCTGGCAAAAAGAAATACAGGTGAGGGGGTACAGACAAAGTGGGAAAGCATTAAAGATGCAATACGTGAAGCAACATCCCATTGTGTTAGTGAGAAAAGTGCAAAAGGAAGAAACCACTTTGGTTCTCACACAGTAGCAGAAAAGGTCAGAGCCAAAAGGCTGGCCTTCAAGAAATAAGGGAATGCAGCAGGATGAAGATAGGGAGGCATACCAAACTTCCCTAAGGGAAGCAGGGACAGTAGTTAAGCAGACAAAGGCCCAAACTGAGGAAATACTAGTACGAACAGTAAAAGGTGACAAGACTTTCTATAGATACATTAGTGAAAGAAGAAAGTTCAGAGGGGGTATTGCTAAGATCAAAGGGGATAAGGGGGCGTGTGAGGAGGACCATGTAAAAGCATCTATCCTAAATAGATCTCAGTATTTACGGAAGAGAAGGTAGGGCAGGGCGCAAAGCTCTGCACCATGGACATGGGGGAGGGAAGTGTGCACTAGTTCCTTCACAAAAGAAAGGGTCCTACAAGAGCTCGATAAGCTCAGGGTGGACAAGGCAATGGGATCTGATGGCATACATCCCAAGGTACTAAAGGAGCAAAGGGTGGAACTAGCAGAGCCATTATCAGAATGGTTTAGTGAGTGAGCACAGAAGAGGTCCCAAAAGACTGGAGAAGGGATCATGTGATCCCACTCCACAAGAGTGGTAGTAGGGAGGAAGCAGGAAACTGCAGACCAGCCAGTCTTACCTCAGTAGTGGGCAAGATTATGGAGACGCTCCTTAAGGAAAGGATAGTACATCACCTGGTATCCATAGGAGCACAGGATACAAGACAGCATGGGTTTACAAAAGGAAGGTCCTGTCAAACTAATCAGATTTCTTTGACTGGGTACCCAGAGTGGTGGACCAAGGGGGAGCAGTTGATGTTGCCTACCTTGACTTCTGCAAAGCTTTTGACACTGTTCCACATAGATTGATTAATAAGCTAGGTAGGCCCAGGTGGGTCAGATGTTGGTCAACTGGGTGGCAAACTGGTTGACAGGCAGAAAGTGTGGTGGTAAACAGTACACAGTCAGAAGAGATGCAAGTCACAAGTGGGGTACCTCAAGAATCAGTCCTTGGGCCAGTCTTCAATATCTTCAGTGACATTACAGATGGACTGGAGGGTAATGTTTGTTTGCAGACGACACCAAGATCTGCAAGAGTAGATAATCCAGATGGTGTGGGCAGAATGAGAAGAGATCTGGATAAACTAGCAAAGTGGTCAGAAGAGTGGCAACTGGGGTTTAACGCAAAGTGCAAGATCATGTACATAGGGAAGAGAAACCCTGAAGCCACCTATAGGCTGGGAGGAGAGTTGCTGGCAGTCACAAAGGAAAGAAGGACTTTGGCATCACCGATGACCTGAAATCATCCAAGCAGACCTTAAGCAGTAGGTAAGGCTAGAGAGATGTTTGGGTGTATTAGTAGGGGTATCACAAGTCAGAAGAGGGAGTTGATCCCTCTTCACAAGACACTGGTTAGGCCCCATCTGGAGTACTACGTGCAGTACTGGAGGTCACACCTTCACAAGGACATTAGCCAGATTGAGGTAGTCCAGAGGAGGGCAACCAAAATGGTGCAGGGACGGCATCAGAAAACATGAGGACAGATTAACTGAACTCAGTATGTACCCTAGAGCAAAGGAGGGAGAGAGGTGATATGATTGAAACATTCAAACACCTTAAGTGCATTAACAAGGTGAAAGTCTAACAAGTTTCAATACAACAAAATTAGCAGGACAAAAGGACACAGCATGAGATTAGAGGGAGGCTGATTAAGGAGTAATGTGAGGAAGTTTTTTCACAGAAAGGGTGGCGGATGCATGGAACACCCTACCTCAAAGAGTGGTGGATATGAATACAGTGCAGGGCTTCAAACATGCATGGGATAGGCATAAGGGAGCAATACAGATAAGTATGAATAGATAGGCCATTGACATAGCAAAGGCCTATGACATTCATAAGGTAGAAAAAGAAATGGGCAGACTGGATAGGCCTTGTGGTCCTTAACTGCCATCAACTTTTATGTTTCTATGTAAGCCTTAGTCAATTGGAACTGCTCTCAGACTCCCTCAAATGACCTTAAAAATAAAGATCCTATCTAAACTGAGGGAACAATTTATAGTTAATTTTGGCTTCATGAGATGAACTCACTCCACCATTACTCATGGTTTGCTGGCTACGAAGGGTCATCATCTCCTTGTGCTGTCATTCTCTTCGCATTCTTTTTTCCTGACGTTCTTTGTCTTGGCATTCATGTTTTTTGTCCGCCAGTCTCTTCTTCAAGTTATTTCACTGCTTACAATCTGTTTTTGCTTCCAACCTTCTTGTTTCAGCATCCAGACTACCTCCAGTGCCTTGTCTTGCAGCAACAGCTGCAGTTGCAGTGCATCAAGCTGGTTTGGGGGGTCTGCTACATCAGTTCCCGACTCATCCCCAGAGATTGTGCTTGTGTGTCACGAGGGCAGCTACGAGGTCTGCCTTTTTCTTATGTTTTAGACCTTCAGGCTGAACCCCCTTTTCCTGGCACTTTTCACAAAGTTGTTGCAGAGTAAGCGAGTCATACTCCATGGAGCTCATTCCCTACCGCTACACTATACTGTGCTAACTCAAGTTGTACAAGTGTATTCCCTTATATATCCCGGTTTGCAACTGCGAAGGTAAATGGTCCACTGGCAAACTGTGCTATGCAGTCCGCTATCATTCCACCCCTGCCACCAATTGTGACAACCCACGTCTCCCTCTGGGCTGGAACAGCTTTTGGAGAGGTTCTGTCCTCAAGTATTCACTGCCACCAGCTGGAATGTAGTCCAGCACCCCCTTCAAGTTTACAAACTTGAATAATTAAACGTGCAATTGCACAAGTTAGTCTGGTAGTGAGTCTCTCGGGTGGCAGATGTTAAACAGAGTTTACCTCAGCCAGTGGAAGCCATGTATTACCTTAGAAAAATGACAGTCACAACTGTAGAGCAAATAGCTTTTACTAAACAAAAAGTGCACAGAGCATTACAGGATATATATTTACAACACGAGAACACCGACACAGGAAAGTAAACAAATGCTTTTCAACAGATGGCAAAAGAAAAAGGCTATTACTGCAATATGCTAGTACTATACTCACCCTTCCCTGTCCTTTCAAGAGACCATTGGACCCTATGCTAACTGCCAGCCCACGGACATAGCTAGAAGGGTAGGCTCTAATCTTAGGTTTCTCCCTCCAGCTTCAAGAGTAAGAAGCACACTTTACTGTCTTTCAGCATCTTATATACTCTAATAGGTCATTCCTATTCTCCCTTTGAATGCAACCATCTAACATGTATTTAATTGTCCCAATCGGACTGAACACCTATCAGTGGCCATTTATATTCCCTTTTAACCTCAAGTTTATATTTGAGTGAACCAGTCCCTTCAAACTGAGTCCGAGTGTACATGTCCACTGGAGATTTATGACCCAGCTCTTATCTAGCAACTAGGGAGGACTGAATTCCAATGTGTGGAACAGCTTGTCTGAGTATTTTTCTTCTCCAGACTGCAAAAAAAAAAAAAAAAACATGCGTTTGGAAAATCCAAACATTAACTCCTTCCTTGCCATTTGTGTCAGTGATGATTGGATGGCACAAGTCAAGAGATTTATTTTGCCACTATGCTGCCCTTGTCCTGTACACAGCCGCCCTGAAGTCAGGAAAGAAATGGGGATTTTATATAATAAAATTATATAGGACCCGCAGTAGTCTCCCTCTCTTCTGGATCAGGAATGGCAAGTGAAATATTTTTCCAGCCTGCCCTTGCTCAGTCACAGTACTTCTGCATCTCCCTGGCCACCACCATCTCCCCAGTCCCAGGCTCAGAGTCCCCGACCTGCCTTCACCCACCCCCAATGATAGATTTCTCTACCCCTCCCTTTCTGTTCCCTCCCCAATTATCTTTCTGGTGGTGGTTTTAAGTTTTTAGGTGCTTTGGTTGCTTTCTGCTGTTGAATGCTGCTGTCCTGCTTTTCTGGGCTGCATGGGGCACCGAGTATGGTTGTATACTGTGAGTGCATCATGTGACCTGTCTGATTGGATGCAGCTGGCTGCCTACACATGCCGATGGCATCCCCATGGCAACAAAGTCCTGCAAATGGCATCACCTTTGACCCAGAGCCAGACATCTACGGTAAAGTCCATATTGATCCATGTCCATGGATTCCGGGTTTTATCCAGGGGTCCACATCTCCCATGGAACAGTCCACCCAGCCCCAATTCTGAATCGGGACCCTGAAATGACATCCCACCCATATAATTGGTACTACCAACCTTGTCACCATCCCCCAAATCTTCTGTTTACATTTGTAAGTTATATTTTATTGCTTTATCCATTGTACTCAAAAGTGGATAGTACAGAAGTCCCTCCCCGCAAGAGGAGTTACACTTCAAGATTTTCCTCTTTCAAAAAGGGTCTGGATTCCACCACTGTGAGACTTGTGCACCACATCTTCAAGGATTGGGCTTCGCTTAAATATCACTATGCACTTCCACCAAATGGCCCCTAGATGGATACAAGTGGAACAAAGGATGATGCATTGCTTCCCTCTGGGCTGCCATGGGACAGCAGAGTAAGAGACCCTCCCCAAAGCGAGGGTATTCCCAGAGACTGCCTATCCTACAACTGCAGAAGCAGAGTGGTCTGTGGGCTCTGGATGGGAGCCTGTTGTACCTCCCCCCTCCAGTGCAAGGCAAACTCCTCCACTGCAGCAGCCTCTGTAGTACATTTACCATTTCAGTACCATTTTGTTTGGAATGCACAATGCCCACTATAAATCAACAATATTTCCCTTTTGATGGCTAGTATCTCAACTTACATGGATATTGAAAACCATATTTGCCATTTTAGGAATTAATATTTTGGTGAAGTTCATGTCAATTCAAAAATGCAGGGTTTTGCCCACAACATGCAGTACCACACCCAGCACCTGAGAAATGGGTAGTTGCTACCCCTTCACCCACTAGCCCCTCCCCTCAACTACATTGCATCTCAGGGATCTCAGGGGAAGAGGGCAGCCAGAAGGGGCAGAGTTAGTCAAGACATTCATCTGCCAAATTGCAAGCCCAAGCCAGACTGGACTCTGCAGTGGATGCCATGCTTTACAGGCATCAGTTGGTGTTCAACACAAAGCCACAGTTCAGCTCATGCAAAGGTCTAGTGGTGAGTGGATTTTTGTGCCTTGAAAATACTGAAAATCTACACAACTTTACTGGTTCTTTCAATCAATAGAGTAATGCAGTGCTGGGTCAAACAATGGCTCACATCCAGAGGTACACTTCCCAATGCATTGCCAACTTAAAAACAATGGTAAACCAACCCATTGGTGTAACAGTTTAATATGACTTACTGTACACCACACTTCAAGACTGAAGGGAATTTTAACACCACATCTTCATTGTGGTGTTCAGTTTCAACCCAAAATGTACTGTATACCCAAACGTTTGAGTTGATGTAGAAAGGAAACATTCAACAGGTCCTTAAACAGAATGGTTTAAAGTAGTATTAGCCAGCAAATAAATTTACTTTTGTTTTAGCCAAGAGCATTTCTGGCATCCCGAGATTCATCTTCAGTGTATTTTTAGTTCAGATTTTAACTGTTCGTTCATATTGAAATTTGACCGAAAGATGGCTGCCACTCTTCTGTTGAGAACACACATTGAATTTTCATGCTAAATTCATAATGAAGAAATGTAAGCTGCATAACACTACCAAGATATTTATGCTTGGTGGACGTAAGAATGGAACTTTTGAAAGATTACTTCACTTTACTCTGGTATGAAAGAAACAAAAATTGGCGTCTTGATATCTTTGCTATGATGCTATTTCTGAAAACTGTATTCCTGCTTTAAACAAAGCCCTTTCACAAAAGTGCCAGAATGGCATGAAACAATAGAGTGTGCAATCAATTTACATAAATGCATTTCTTGCATTATTTTTGGTCAATTTTTGAAAATTAATTAGAAACAAAAAAGTGATCTTGTATCTCGCCACAATTTTACTCAAAATTGCCCACCTCTAGTCATCAAAATGTGACTCATCCAGATAATCAGTTATCTGGCCTATCCACCAGTAGAGAGGCAGTGAAGTTAAATTCCTCCTGCAAAGTAGCCAACTTCTCGTTACTCCCTGGCTATGTGAATTCCCCTCTGAAAACCACTACTTCGTCTTGGAATAATGAAGACTTATTCACTCAGTCTCACTTTGCTTTAAAGGCAGAGTGAGAATTTACAGGCAGCCCACACACATCTCATGGCTTACACAGTAATCTAGGTCATATGCTGCAGGCAGAAGTGAATCATTGGATGGCACAGGCATTACCTCAACAGCACTGGAAACATAAGATTGCAATGACTGTCAGCATCAGAATCATGTTCAACCAATGTGGGGATGGGGACGTTGGGGAGTGTGACATCTACTACACTGACTCAGTCATGACTTCTGACTCCATAATATTTGGGAAACCCGTTAACTTGCCATTGGCATGGGTTGAACATGGGGCAATACTCATGCCATCAGCAATTTCAGTACCACCAGCAGGGGCAACAACATCTCCAACCATGACTGAAGCTACCTATTGTGCGGTGAAAGACAGAAATCCCTTTTCTGGCATCAACTATGCACATCTGCTGCACACTACCACAGCCTCTCTTGCCACTGGCAGCAGTGCCATGGCCAGAAGCATCTTTATATGCAGATTTCTTTGTAGGCATTTCTGGGATTACACAGAAAATTAACAGATTGAGATTTTTAAAATTTGTGGTGGCTGGGAAGCCAAAAAACTGGCTTGCAGATGGAGCTGGAGCACTAAACAGATGCAAACTCAGATTAAGATTGTGCTGCACACTCAAGATGTACAGTAGATGCAAAGGCACACCACCTTAACTAGTGCCCACAAATCCAAAACTGGAAAATACCTTTTACCGTGTGTGCACGTGCACAGTGCACTGCAGTAACAGTCCACTACCAAGATACCACAAAGCAGTACAAAACAGATGTTTAACAGGTTCACAGTGCGGCAATTACTGTGGTGCAAAAAAATGTGTACCTTGATGGCATGCGTCACACACTCACTACAGGTAATGTGCAGCAAATTGAAAACTTCAGTAATCAAATCTTTTAAACAAACTGAAATTATGCACTGCACCACATCAGTAAAAATGTCAGAAATTAGATATTACTGTGTGTACATGAATATAGTTAAAGATATAACCAAGACAGCTAGAAAGACTGCCTTTCTCCCAGTTAATCTACCTCCACCCATACCTCTCAACTGTCCCTGATTTTCAGGGACTTGATTTGTCTAAAAATTTTACTCTGCCCTCCTAAAATTGTGTTTCTGTGACTAAACAGTGGGGTTATAAGTACAAAATAATATCAAACATAAGTTAGACTTCTTAGTTGATTTTTTTAAGCCTTGTGTCCGATTTATGAGGGGAGGTTGAGAGGTATGCCTCCACCAAGCACACTTCAGTGTGTCAGTACAGACAATGTTCTGAATTAACATTCAAAATCCACCTTAAAACAATAAACACTTGAGCACAGAAGGATTTCCTATAATATATGTACTAAATTTTGAGCAAACAATTGCTCAAAAAGACTTTTTGAATCATTTTTAGATGGTTTGAATCTCAGTTCTGAGAGCACTATCTAGCTACCACTACACACTAGAGAATTGTGCAGGACAATCTAGAGCCCATGTGACCTGCAACCCCATGAATCACTGCAAAATTCACCTTAGAGCTCACAGATGAGGCAAAGTAATGCGAAGTACACTGATTTAAATGCACTTCACATTAAAATTGGTGTAGAAGTGGTTGGGGAAGGGAGTAATGCGAAGTCATTGCTTCCAATGGACTTTGCGATAATTATAAGGCGAAGTACTCTGCTTTGCATTGTGGATTACTTCATGGATTCCTCCTTAATATGCAAATTGCTCTGTGTAGTGGATTTTGGCCACTTCACCAACCTCTATCCACCAGACTACAGATACTTACTCTGTACAGATAGCACTTCTGAGCACCTATTTGAACATACCCCCACACCCTTCCTCCAGCAGCAGGAGGAACATTATGGGGCCACTCACATTATTTAGGTGGTGTGTACCTGCATGCAGCAAGTACACACAGGTTGCCCTAGCTAGACACTGATGGCTTACAGTTCCAAAGACTGAGGAAGAGGTCCTCAAAAGGAGTTTGCAATCAAGGCCAGGATATTTCAGACAGCCATACCCCTCAACTCTTACCGTGATGGAGAAGCATTTGGAGTAGCTAGAGGATTTCACTTTCTCAGAAAACAGGGTTTGATTTTGCATGTAGGACTGCAGCAGGATGGTCAGGGTGATGGTTTTTTTGACATCAAAGATGTGTGCACACACTTTCGCCAAGGTCAGGCTATGGAGTTCAGCAGGGAACAGCACTAAATAATATCTAAAATTAAAAGTAAGGAGAGAAAGGAAAAGATTAAATATAAAATCAAATGTGTTAGTCTAGTAACCAAAGCAGATGTGTGGTAACCAGGAAATTAGTCCTCTACCCCCTTCCCCACTGACAAAGCATCTCGGGCTTGATTCACAAAGCCTTCAGAAGGTGCAAAAACTTCCCCAAGTCCCCCAAACTACTGTAGCTATGGAAAAAGGGGAGATTGCTGTAAGTGCTATTCACAAAAACCTCTGCAGCTATGGGAAAAAAAAGCACAGCTGCAGAAGTCTGAGGAAAAAGGTTCAAGATAAGGCACAGCTCCTACAAGGCTATTCTCAGCCAGTTTCCACAGTTGCTGAATTTTTTAACACAAAATGGAATAAGGTGCAACTCCCTCAAGAAACTGCAGTACTGCCCCAACAATTGGAATCAGTTAACGTGGAGGTGATCCACAGGTAATTGCACCTCAGACAGTATAGCAGTGTCTCGTGTTACAACAAAACCACATTGCCATGATACAGTATGGCAACAGGCAACCACCAGACCCAGTGCAGCCCATGACAGAGTCCCACAGGCAGTACAGCCTGACCAGTCTGCAGTGAGTGCCACCCCCACAGGCAACAGGATCACCCCAGGGAGGGATGACCAGCAGTGACCGTCTGCCACTGTGGTGCCATGGTATTGCTGGTACCTGTGGTGCTGCAGTGGTCCCATTTGAGGGACTGGTTGCAGGTATCCTTGTGGGTTCTGTCAGCCTCATACAATGGCAGCGATGTTAATGTCTGCTGCTTCAGCTACATGGATTTACTATTGCTGTGCCTCCTCAGCCATTTCTGCAGCTGTGGATCCGCAGCACTTGCAGGATTCCTGCGGCTGCGGGATTTTCTTTAAGAGTATTGCACAACTGTGTTTCTGCAGTGCTGCAAGCCTTTTTCCCCCCGCAGCTGCAGGATTTTTTTTTTGCTGTTTTGAGAATCCTGCCCCTCATCTCCATGGCTCGAGGCAATGTACAGACGATGCAATCCACAATTAAGAGCCCCACCTTTCTCCATTTATTACAGTGCAATCCCTTGCTGCAGTCAAACAAGCAGCACAAAATAGGTAGCAGGACCCCACTGAAAAGGAAATATTGCCATCTCAACTTGGACTATCCAGGGTAAAGGTGTGAAAAAGAAACTTGTAAAATATCAGGGGCTGGATTCACAAAGCTTTCTGAAGGTGCAAAACCTTCCCCAAGTCCCCAAAACTGCCTCAGCTACAGAAAAAAGGGGAGATCGCTCCAAGTGTTATTCACAAAAACCTCCACAGCTGTGGAAACCACCACTACAGACTGTGGAAAAAGTGTAGCTGCGGACGGTGTGAGCAGTGGCGGCGCTACACTGGGGCACACCAGGTCAGAAAATGCTGTGCCCCAGTTCGTGCCCCGGTGCTCCAAAAACAGATTTTTCTGTTTGCCGTTGCTTTGCAAGCCTAGCCTTGTAGTCCATCCTGCGCAAAATTAGTGGGCAGCAGACGGCAGTTGGATTGCCTCAAGGAGATCCTCCCCCCCCATTTCCCCTGCTGTCATGAGCCTGAGCCCCGCCCCTGGGACTCCTAACTTTAACGCTGGCACCTGGCTGTGGAAATGCAGAGCTTGGGAGGGCTAGCTACTGATCCTGAGCCAGCCAATTAGTGCAGCACAATGTAACGTGGACCAATTGTAGGTCCATGGGGAAAATTCTGCCCAATGGCAAGGTGGTGACTGCAGCCAATCGATGGCTGCAAAACTCTGCCAATCAGCAAAAGGCTTCCTCCAGTCCTTGTCCAATGAGGTGTGTTGGTTGCTTGCTTGAACTTTCCTGTGAAAATGGTGTGCCATGTGTACCGCCTAGAAGAGATAGTTGGATTGTTTGTTTCTCAAACTGTCTGCTGCGCCTGCCACCACTGCACTGTGACCAGAGACAAGTTCCCCTGCCTGCTGCCGTATCCTCGGATGGACTGGCCAGTGAAGCCATTCTCCTGTCTGCTAATGCCGCCACTTTCCTTGTTCGCTGAAGCTGCCTGGAGCTGGAGTGCACCCCTGCCGATTGCCAGCCAGAGTTCTCCAGTGCTGCCGCTGTCCTCCTGTGTCCTCGGACTAGAACCCCACCCCAGAATTTTGGAGCTCCTCAAGCTGCTGACTGCATGTGACCGCTCAACCTCAACTGAATCACTTGCTGAAATGCTTCTGGGCTGCTAAGGTAAGCACGCTGAAATGAATTTGCAAATTAATGCTGGCCTCCACCTGTGCTTCACCACAAGGAGAGAAAGGGAAGGAGGAGAGACTCAAGAGACATGCATGCCTCCAGGCTGTGTCAGGGTGTGTGTATAAGATGGGACTGTATTTTGGGGAGAGAGACATACATGCCTCAAAGCTGGGGTTGTTTATTCCTGGCACTGTTTGCCATTCTTTCTGTGGGTCATTCAGTGATGGGCCTGCGTCGGGGGAGAACATGCATGAATGCCTCCGACAGAGATGGACCTGTGTCTAGGGAGAGGATACATAACATGATACCTCTTGACTGGCTGACTGCTCAGCCTTTTTATATAGTTGGGGTTCTTATAATCAAAGATGAACCTGTGTTTTTGGGAGGGAGGGGGGCGCGGCATACATGATTGCTCTGGATGGTGTGCACTATGCAGAATTTTAAGTTTGGGGTGTTTCAAAGATGGGCCTGCTGTGTCTTGGGGGAGAGGATATATTGAATCCCAGGTGTTTAAATGGGCTGCCTGTCTGCACTGTGAAGGGTTGTAGTAGGATTTCTTTTCCCCATGGTTGGGTTTGTTCTGGAACGGTGGGTCTGCAATGGAGGGTGGGTGGATTCAGAAGTGTCCGATGGTGATGTTTGGGGAATGGGGCCATCCCCATGTCATTCATCCATTTGGTGCATCTGCCACTATGCTTGATACTTGGGGAGGCCCAGGCTTTCCCCAGTACTGAACATACATGATGCCCGACTAGTCTGTGCAGCATATCGCCGAAGGCTGGGGATGTTTGAGAGATGGGCCTGTGTCTGGGGGCAGGATACATAACATGATGCTTGAGACTTGGGGAGGCCCGGGCTTTTCCCCTGGTACCATAAGAGACACTCACCTTGGCAAAGTCTGAGACTGGTATTTTTGACTCTGAGTGTAAGCAAGGGGTACAGTACTGCCATGCTCTTGTTCCCACAGAGCGCTAAATATTTTCTTCCTCATTACTCAACTCCCTTGCTGATGTACACTGGATTGTTCCATTCAGCACTGCAGGAAAATGGAGGATGGATACTTGGGGGGGAGGAGGGGTATGAGTTAGCTGAGAATACTGTATTTTAACTGCCTCCAAACCAGAGATGTATGTTTAGGACTGGAGTGGGGCGGTGTGGGGACTGATGGGGTTTGGGTTACAAAAAACTGGTGAACTAAGTGGCTGGGTTCAGCTGGCACACTGCCAACAGATGGCCTAGCCTAGAAGCCAGGGATTGGGGAGGCACCTTGGGGTCTGTGGATGGCGGGAGGAGTAGTGTTAGGGAGGGCTGGTACACTGAAAATAAGGGACTGGCTCCTCCTGCTGGCATACTGTTTTTAAGGGGAGAAAGAAGAGGTATTTATCTTAAATTAGTTTTTTATTGTATTGTTCTTTGCCAATTACTGGTGAGGCCCATTAAGTATATTATAAGGCCCATTTTTAAGGGTGACCTGGCAGAACAGTGAGGTTAAGTGACTTGCTCAGGGTCGCAGAGTATGCAAGTGAAGGCCACCGGAATAAAAACTGGGCCTGCATGGTGTTCAGGCTCATTCATTGCTCATGGTTGTAACCCAGGGTTTCATAAATGGTGAGGCAAGCCTCCCTTGGGAGGCCCCAACCAGTTCCAGGGGAGACCTGGTCTGTCAAGTCTTATAATATATTGTACCAAATGCATCAGTGCAGGTTGTTGTGAATAGTCTGAAATAATTTTTATTTTAGATCACCCCTTTTATCCTGTCTTGTAAAAGGCTTTGCTGAACAGGTTGAGCCTACCTCAGCTTTTCTTTTACAATCTGAATTAAAAAGGAGGGTTTCTTATGTGGCCCTCTGGTGCAGCAGTAGCACTACTGCTTGTGACGCTGGTGACATGAGTTTGGTAGTGAGCTCAGCCACCAGAGGGCTAGCTGGGTGGAGAAGGAATGAGCATCTGGAGGACTGCTCCCCTCTTGGGGGGGTGGGGAGGTCACAGATCCTGGTGTACACTTGGCCCTAGCAGTGGCAAGGGGGAGAGCACCTCTTGACTGCCATAGATTGAGTAGGGGGAAGGACAGGCAGACATACACATACAGCACACAGGTCGTGCATCCTGGCACCATTGCACACTGCATCTCTGGGGAGAAAAAGGGGAAATGGGAAACCTCAGTGGCAAGATGGTGTAAGACATCACATCTGACTAGCTGGGCTCATTGGTCCAGCCACTGGATCCCATCTATGGAAGCGGATTGGGGGACCCTGCTAACCCCATGGGGGGAGCGAGCCATGGGGTATTGGCTGGTGCTAAATCCCAGTGGATGCTGGAGTGACAGGGCTGGGGGTCCTGTGGACTGAGGGGGGAAAAGGACAAATAAATAAAGTTTTTCAATATGGGTAGCCTCAGGTTTTTAGCAGTATTCATAGCTAGCAATCTTTGAACACCCACAGTCAGGGAGCAGAATCTGTGGCATACTAGTTTACCATAGTTCCAAAAAAGTGATTTTTAAATTATATGTATTAAAAATCTACAGAACCTGGGGCTAGCCACTTTAAAAGGAGTTCCCATTTGGTTAGTTCTGCTCCCAGAAATTCTGAAGCCAAGAGATAGAGTGGCTCTTACAAGACTTGAGAAATGGTTGATCTAAAATGGAATAAAAAGTAATACGGTCAATATTTGTATTGTAACATGCACTGCTGTTTTATGTTTCCAGTCAGTTATGTTTGGTATGAAGAGATGGGGTGGGAAGATTGACCTGCAACTTTAAACAGATTGATTTTTGAGCCAGTGTGGTATATGTCCTTTATGGTTTCTGAAGTGAGCACCAGCATGCTGTTTGACCAATGCAATGCTCAAAACAAACCCAACCAGTTCAGCATGTGGGAGATGGTAACAGTGGGAAATATGTGATGGGGAGAGACAATGGAGCAGACAAACATTTAATTACAAAGTTAGTATGTGTTGCATTCTTAAATGTTAAATAAAAGCTCTAAAACATGAAATGGAAACGTCATGTTTATTTCGGAAACATTCATTTTTCAAATTGTAAATGGATGAGCATGCAGGAATATACATGCATAATTTACATTCTGGTTTCTATAGGTGCCCTGGCTGCCAACTGTGGTGCCCACCCAGTGCCCTGGTAACCAACAAAAGCTGGAGCCTCCACTGGGTGTAAGATAAGTAAAGCACAGACCCTGAAAGGCTATTAGCCAGTTCTCCTCCCCCCCCCAGTTTCAGAAAAAATGTTACAGTAGAATGAGGTGTAACTCTCCCTCAGCAAACTGCAGCAGTGCCCCAACAATTGGAATCAATTAAGGTGGAGGTAAGGCACAGGTAATAGCATCCCAGCTAGTATAACAAATCAAATCTTTATTTATCCAGGTGAACATCATTGAGCAATGCTCGTTTGCAAGATGGACCTGGTAAGGTCAAGATACAATTTATATGACATAACATGCAGAGAATACACAACTTTGAGAGGATAGCAAAAGAATACAAAAAACATCAACTCCAAGACAGAGTACTTTGAAAGCTAACAAGAAAAAAAATATATTACATATATACATGATTCATCAAATAGCCAGCTTGTTAGTGGAGGACACTTTAGAAACTAGCACTTTTTGGTGAAGATTAAATGTGTCAAGGGAATTAGATAGTTTTTAAACTCGGGTGATGAGCTGTATGGACAACTGGAAGATGCATCTACAAGGAGTGATTAGTAAGAGGCAAATACCGGCTGAAACAGTGACAGGGAGGATGAAAGGAGTGTATACAGAATGTTGTGGCCAGGGGTGGTGAAAGGGACGGAGTGGAAAAGGCTGTGTCAAAGAGGGATCAATAGTAGGTCAAGAGGGGAAGGGGTTGGACTGGGGAAGTAAAATAACTGAAAGTATAAGGAGACTAAGTATATAATGCTTAAGAAGGAAGGATTGTAGTAAAGGTTTATGAAATGTGAAGTAACTGCTCGTAGGGTGCTGAGGAGCTACCTTGAATAGTCGTCCAGCTGGTAAGATGGAGGGTTAGTCTAATGTTGGCAGAAGCAGTTACATTTTTCTTGAATATCTTGTTGTATAGATATTTAAAGGCTGTAATAGATATGAGCTTGTTCACTTTCAGTATCTTAGCATCGTGTTCCATAGGGTAGATAACTAACAGCATGTCTGCCATGTAGAGAGTGGAACTTAGGCACTTTAAGAGTAATGAAGTTCAGGCTTCTTAATGCATAATTACTTGATGAGGCTTGTAGAAAACAGTCAGATATATTTTGGAAGCTGCTGTAATATTACTCTGCAAGTCCATAGTAATGCATTCCTATCCCTTCTATATTGAAGGGAGGGCCAACCAACTGTGGAGTATAGCAAGCAGTGGTGAGTACTGTATGGCAAGTCTGTGATAAACCTCAAGGCTCTGTGGTATAGTGTATCTAATTTGTTCAAGTATACCATAGGGCAGCCACTATATAGGAAGTCAACATAGTCTAATACTGAGGAATGTGGCCTGGACCATCTTTTCTGAATCACTTGAAAGGAAGTGCCTTATTCTATAAGAAAGTCCAAGTCTTTGCCTAAGCTTTTTTAGCAGCTCTTCCAGGTGTTTTAGATAGTCTAATCTACTATCTAGCCATACCCCCAGGTATTTGAATTTTGTGACGTATTCAAGATTTTCACCAAGTGCAGTGGATAATTTAGGGAGATCGAATGGGATTGAGTATCTTGCCTGCACCTGTGGGGAAAAGAACATTGCCTTAGTTTTTTTTTTTTGCATTCAATAGTAGTTTTTTTTTTTCAGCAGCTGGAGTTGCAGGTGGTCAAATTCTGCTTGTAGTTCTTTGCAGGCTGTTGTAGGAGAAGGGTGACTGACATACAGTACTGTATCAGCAAACAGGTGTACAGTGGCTTTGGTAAGATGTGTGTCAATGCTATTGATATATATGGCAAAGAGGATAGGGCCAAGAATAGATCCTTGTGGTACTCCTCTTTGTAGAGGTCTGAGTGGGGATATATCTCCTTCGGCCTTTACCTGCTGGGTTCTTCCTGTAAGATAGTTGTTAAACCATCTAATGGAGTTGCTGTCAAGTCCAATAGACCTCAGTGAGGAGAGGAACAGGTCATGGTCAACTGTGTCAAAGGCCTTACTTAGGTCTAAGAAGACAGCACATACAATTTTTTTTATCCAATTCAAGTTGCCAGTCATTGGTGACTTTTGCAAGAGCTGTTATGGTACTGTGGTTTGCTCTGAAACCAGATTGTGCTGGGTTTAGAAGATTGTTGGCTTCTAGATATTCTCTTAGCTGGGTGCTCAATTTTTTTTTGAGTAGTTTAGACAGCACAGTAAGAATGGAAATTGGTCTGTAGTTAAGGTCTGTGGGATCCCCGGCTTTCAGAAGTGGAATCACTCGGGTGGTTTTCCAGATTGATGGGATTACTCCAGACTGTAGAGAAAGGTTAAACAGATGTGTTGCTGGTACTGCTAATACATGTATGGCAATTTTTAAAAAGTATGGGTCAAGGGAGTCTGTGCCTGCACTCTTATGTCCAACTGTAATATTAGTTCTTAGACTTGCTTCAGCATGGCTGGATTGAAGGAGAAAGTGGAGTCAGTCACCCTTGCATCAGTGTTCTTAATCCCTAGATGTACTCATTTGGTTGGCTGGAGAGTTAGCTGTTACAACAAATGCACACATTGCCATGATATGGCAACCACCACCAACTACCAGACCCAGTGCAGCCCATGACAGAGCCCCACAGGCAGTAGAGCCTGACTAGCCTGCAGTGAGTGCTACCCAGCAGGCCACAGAAACACCACAGTGAGGGACGACCAGCAGAGATACTGTAGTGCCATGGTATTGCTGGTACCTGTGGTGCTGCAGTAGTCCCAGTTGAGGGACTGGTTGCAGGTCTCTGTGTGCCGTCAGCTTCATATTATGGCAGCAATGTTAAAGTCTGCTGCTTCAGCTACTGAGTTGTACTATTGCTGTGCCTCTGCCATTTCTGCAGCTGCAGATCTGCAGTTGCGGATTCACAGCACTTGCTGAATTCCTGCAGCTGTTGTAATTCCACAACTGCAGGATTTTTGGCAGAAACCCTGCAGCTGTGGGATTTTCTTTCAGAATATCATGCAACTGCATTTCTGCAGTGCTTCAGGCCTTTTTCCTACAGCTGCAGGATTTTGGGCGGGCAGGATTCTCAAACAGTAAAAATCCCACAGCTGCAGGAAAAAGGCTTGCAGCACTGCAGAAATGCAGTATTATGATATTCTGAAAGAAAATCCTACAGCTGTGGGGTTTCTGCAAAAAATCCTGCAGTTGTGGAATTACAACAGCTGCAGATCCGCAGCTGCAGAAATGGCAGAGGAGGCACAGCAATAGTACAACTCAGTAGCTGAAGCAGACTAACATTGCTGCCATAATATGAAGCTGACAGCACACAGACCTGCAACCAGTCCCTCAACTGGGACTACTGCAGCACCACAGGTACCAGCAATACCATGGCACCATAGTGGCAGACAGTCACTGCTGGTAGTTCCTCCCTGGGGTGATCCTGTTGCTTGCAGGGGCTGCACTTGCTCCAGGCTGGTCAGGCTGTACTGCCTGTGGGGCTCAGTCATGAGCTGCACTGGATCTGGTGGTTACCTGTTGCCATACTGCATCATGGCAATGTGCACTTTTATTGCTGTATCAGCCACTGCTATACTATCCGAGATGCCATTACCTGTGGATCACTACTGCAGTTTCCTGAGGGAGAGTTGCACCTCATTCCACTGTGTAACATTTTTTCTGCAATGGCGGGGCGCACTGGTTGAGAATAGCCTTGCAGGAGCTGTGCCTTACTTATCTCACCCCCCTTCAGGGATTTCCACAGCTGCACTTGTTTCCAGTCCTTAGTGGTTTTTCTGCAGCTGCAGAGGTTTTTTTGTGAATAGCACTTAGAGCAATCTCCTCTTTTTTCCATAGCTATGGCAGTTTTGGGGACTTGGGGAAAGTTTTGCACCTTCTGAAATCTTTGCGACTCCAGCTCCAGGTGTTTGCCTTGGAAGAACAGCTGCGCGCCCCCCCCCCCCAAAGACCTCCTGGTATTTATGCACTCTCCAGGACAATGCCAGTTATCCGAACAAGTCTTCAAAAAGGCAGAACAGTCCAGATTTGCATGGCATGTGCAAGGTTGATGCCCATGCCAACAGTTTCCCTGACATCAGGGACAAAACTGCAAGCCAGGAACCTATTGCCTTACCTCCATGAATGCACCCAGTCCCCACAATGAAGTGGCAAACTACAGTTTTCTAAGTGACCAGCCCCCTACCTCAGGGGCATTCCTCAACTGTCGCATTACCCCTCCGAAATCCTCTGCCCCACATGAAGGGGATATTCCACATTTCCCAGAGACTTTAAAGCAGAAATTCATAATTACTATGCTCAGTTATCAGCAAACATTAACATTAGTGCACTGACAGCAATAGTGTTCTGAGATTGCAGTGCCAAGTTTGATGTCACATTTGGGTCATTTGTCACATTTCGTGGAAGAAAGGTAGAGAGGTATGCTCAGGGCCTACTACTGTCCCAATTCCCACCCCCCCCATTGTGAGACCTTTTACCAGCACGGTCCAATGGCTAAAGCAGGAAACCCAGGTCGAAATCCCCCCAGAGCCCCATATTCACCGTCAGTGAACAATCCTCAGTGCTTCAGTTGTTCCAGTCAAAAATTCATTAATGCGAAATGTTGTCTGCAAAGGAGATCTTGGTTGGATGAGTCTGGGTAAACAACTTGCAAGGAAATAAAATTCAGCAGGAATCACTGATCAAAAGTTCTAAATGAAGTTTTTGAAATAAATGTTACCCAGTGGTAGTGTGTTTTAGTAAGATAGAGGGTCCCCCAAACTCCTATGGGGTGTTGTTGACCCAGACTAATCAGAATATGGGCGACTGCATAGCCCCTCTGCTGCCAAGGAAAATTTGCTAGCAATATCTCTTTAAATATAGGTGAACATGTTAACACTGCTCAGCTGCTTCAGCTACATTGTATGGGGGACCCATGTCACTACTCTACAACGCCATCTTGTGGCACAGTTTCTCCCATTTAAAATAAGAGCACATTATGAAATTATACTCCCCCCCCCACATTTGTTCCTGCTGTAGAGTTTATAATTTTATAGCTATCTTAGGTTACCCCATGATTGTCAAGGAGCCATTTCTACAATATTCACAATCATGTTCATTGCAAGACAAAAGCCAACTAAGCAGGGGAACAGAGGGCTGTGCCCGCCTGTTGCCATCCTTGTAACACCAGTGAAAGGTGGGGGTATGTAGTGGGCAACTAAACATCAGGGAGAAGGAATTCGGTAGACATGGTTGAATGGGGGAGACGAGGGGATTCTCTAGACACTAGAGGGTGAAATAGATTGGCAATTGAGCCACTAGACTTCAAGGCAAGTATGGACAGGATACAAAGCACAGCTGCGCAAGAGCTTACTGCAACAGTAGATACAGTAGCATCTCTTGCAGCAGGTCATAACTAGTGGGATTCAGCCACAAGCGTCATCTCCTTCAGATGTTCACATCAGTCTACCCTGGTGCCCCCCCTTCCCCATCCCCATCACCACCACGTAGTATGCACCTGGCAGTATAAAAAAGGGGGATGTTCCAGTCACTCAGTTCTTACCATCCCAGTGACCATATGTATAACCATATATTAGGGCCTCCAATGGGAACAGAGGAAGGAAATTAGGGCAGCAGCTCAATAAATACTAGAGACAGGAGCCCTATCAGGGCAACAGCAAGGGGGAAGGAAGGTGGGGCTGCATGACCTGCTGTAAGAGATGCTCTCGAAGATCTACTGTTACAGTAAGTTCTTACACAACTGCACCACTGCACCATCTTTAGTTATGATCTTCTGCAAGAGATTGCTCCAGATGGAAGATTCCCAAGCAGTTATACCTAGTGGGAGGAGGCAGTGAATCATGAATGTTCATGACAGGAAGCCATGTAGGATGGCCTGTCCAAAAACAGTTTGCCTCTTAGAAGCGATGTCTAGAATGTAATGTTTAGTGAAGGTATGTAGACACCAAATATCCAAGGCTGAAATGCTACGGAAACAAGCAATAGAGGTGGCCATGCCTCTGGTAGAGTGTGGTTTGACACCTGTGGGAGTTACGTTGTACTTAGCATGAATAAACGTAATGCATGTGGGCAAGCACTACTTAGAAACATTGCCCTCGTTTCCAGGGGCAAATGAAACAAAGTTGCTTGGATTTACACAACTGTGACATGCGGAAGAGGCAAGCACTCAGTGTTCTATGCATGTCAAGTGTATGAAGCAAGGCTTCCCTCCAGATTCTGAGGCTCCGCAAAGTATACTGGCAACTGGATCCAATTTAAAGTAAACTCATAAACAACCTTAGGCAAGAACACTAGGTTTGTATGTAAAGACACCTGGTTGTTATGAAACTGAATATAGAGAGGTTTGCACATCAGTGCATGCAGCTCAGACCAGTCTGCCAGACATGGCCATTAAAACCATGGTTTTCCAAGATTGATACCAGAGGTCACTAGATTGTGGGCTCAAAGGGACTTGCAGTCAATTTTTCAAGTGCGAAATTTAATTCCCAGACAGCAACTGGATCCCCTATAGGGGGACATAGGTACAAAACACTTTTCAAAAAGGTTCGAATCAACATTAACTGGGACAGAGGAATGTTATTCACAGGCAAATGAAATGTGGCTATGGCTGAAAGGTGAACCTTCAGAGAATATTTTAGTCCACCCTCTGACAAGGAGAGCAAATAATCTAAAATGCGCTGAGGGGAACACTCATAATGATCCAAGGCCAGACCGTGTGCCCAAATAGAGAAGAGTTTCCACTTCAGATTAGGAAGACTGAGTAGATAGCTTCCTAGAAGCCCGGAGAACTTCCGCCATCTTCAGACACCTTGAAGCACAAGAGGACTACATCCTCAGGAGCCAGGCATGCAGGTGGAGGGAGCGAAGGCCCAGGTGCAACAGGGAGCTGTATGCCTGGGACAGTAAGGCTCGACAAATCCGCAGAGATTGGTTCCGTGTCAGAGAGCTCTAGAAGCAGAGGAAATCAAATCTGTCTCAGCCAGATGGTGCTAGGAGAATCATAGAAGCCCTGTCCTAGACCAGTGTGAGTAGTACTCTGAATGAGTGGAAAGGGCAGGAAGGCATACAGAAATCTTCCTGTTCAGGAATGAGAATGCGTTCCACCACACAGTTCCAGGACCTCGCCTGAGAGAGCAGTAAAGTGGCAGTTTTGCATTTTGTGGAGGCGCAAACAGGACCAACTCTTGGCCCTACAAGTGGAAGATGTTGAGAATGTCTGGTAAGATTTTCTACTCGTGGGCTTGGGCAAAGAATCTGCTCGGGCATCCACCAAGGTGTTGGCCACTCCAGGGATGTGTACTGCCAGAAGATTTCTCTGGAGTGCCCAATACCAGACCCTCAGATTCCCCTGCAGAGGGTAGGAATGGGTGCCGCCTTGTTTATGTAGTGAACTACCATAGAACTGTCCGATTGCACTTGTAGGCAACCTGGGGGAAGGTGAGCCTCAAACTCCTGTAAGGCAGAGTACTGCACAAAGTTGCAAGACAGTGATGTGGAGGTGGGCCTCCATGAACATCCAAGATCCTTGTGATCCAATGTGCAGGACCCGAGTACCCCACCCTGTCAAGCGTTTGTCATCAGAATGAGACTCGGGACAGGCAATTGAAATGGCATGCCTCACATGAGACTGTCCCATAACTTCCATTGCAGGACTAGACAAGCCAGGGAAGACAGCAGGACTGGGGCATTGAAATAGTTTGTTTGGTCCCATTGGACTGATGGACCACTGAAGGACCCTCATTTAACCTGGCATTGAGGACTGTCTAGATAGTGGTCGCCGAATGACCCAAGAAATAGAGATAGTCTAGCAGAGATCAAGCTGCTGGATTCTAAGCTGCATGCTAAAGCAGTCAGGGCATCCACCCAAGCCATGGGCAGAAATGCCTTTCCCATGGAGGAGTCCAGCACAGCTCGTATTGTAGGCACTGAGTAGGGTCCATTTCGTGCTTCAGATAGTTTACCACAATCCCTACTTGGTTGAACTGTAGGGTTCAAGAAATCATGCAAGGCAACTGGTGTCTGGAGGATGCTTTCAGGAGCCAGTCATCCAGGTATGGAAAGACATAATCCCTCCCTTCAGAGGGCCACTGACCACTGCAAAGCATTTTGCAAATACCCTCAGGGCCGAGGAAAGACCAAAAGTGAGGGCTCCAAATGGGTAATAACCCTGGAACATGAAATGCAAAACTGAGAAGGGTGCATCATGATAGAGATATGCATTCTTCATATCCAGATAATAGAGCCAATCTCCTGTGTGTTTAGCAAAAGTAGTGTCAGAAGGGACACCATGCAGGACATTTGGTAAGTGATAGAGGTAGACACCTCAGATCCAAAATAAGGTGCAAATCCCCCATCCGTTTGGGGACCAGGAAAAAGTGGGAGTAAAATCCTGCACCCTTATGAGGAAGGGGGACTGGTTTGATGGCCCTTTGACAGTACAGCATCGATCAGTCTGCAGGACCAGTGCCTGTTTGGAGGGTAGTGAGACCCTGTGTGGCAATAGAAGAGACATCTCCGTGAACTCCAGTATATGTCCCATTTCTATCAATTGCAGAAACCACTGGTCGGAGGAGATGGCATGCCATCCTTGCAGGTGCAGGGAAAGCCTGCCCCCGGTGACCATAGGTAGGGCCTTTATACCCATGACTGGAGAAGACCTTCAGGCAGAAGGCTGGTCCTGCTGGGGAAGCAGGGACACAATGGATTTTCTGGGCATTTCTAGGACCTGGCAATTGCAGCCAAGGTTCTCTTTTATTGACAGACTGCCTGTTGAATGAGGGATGAACCCTGTATAGACGGCCTCTCGAGGACCCCTAAAGAGTTGTATGGCCTTAGGGCGGTAAAGCATCTGTACTGATTGAAGAGTACGATTGGAGTCTTGTAAGTCTTTCAAAATGTCCTGGGTCTGTGGACCGAACAGCTGAACTCCTTTAAAGGGAGCATTCAAGATGGATTGCTGTATGTCCTGGGAAAAAAAAGAGATACCCTGAGCCATGCGTGACACCAGAGACAGATAAGTAGAGGATGTACAAGCTGTAGTATCCACAGCATCATACGTGGCCTTAAGCAAGTGGTGGCCTACCGCCACTGCAGTAGAGAATTTCACTGTTAAGTCCTATTGGACAGAACCCACTGAGAGGGACTGGATTGTTGCCTGGGAGGCTTTTAGAATTTCCTCTTGATATTTCAGGAGGTTCCCCATGTAATCAATCCAGGACCACCTTGAGAATGAGTTTACTCAATGGTATTTTATGCCTGGTTAAATAAAGTTGATTACATTGATTGAAATACTCTGTGGGACAAGGTGGCAGAGGGGAAATACAAAAAAACAAAAAAGAAACAAACATGTTTTCCCAATAACATCTAATTTTTGATTCTGCATCAGAGGGGCTGAGCACTCATGTGCTGAGGCCTAGAGGACCCATCATGTGCAACATTGATCACCACCAAGTCTGCCTGAGGTGGAGACATGAAATAGGGGTGAGCCACCAGAGCATGATAAAGCCCATCATGCTTCTATGGATTGGAGGCAATCTTGAAAGGTTGCTTCTAGGCAGCCATAATAGCCTCTTCAAAGGAGGGGGAAGATGACCCAAGTGGGTCATTCAGGAACACCTAGGTATGGAGCCAATATCTTTTGAGAAGCCTCCTGCTCAGTGCCCTGAAACCAAAATGTTTTCTGGAGGTGGGTCACGATGTCCAAAAACACTGGGTGATCTGGCAGAAAACAAATTCAGGGGTAGTTTCCCCTTGAACAGAGGTGGCAGAGGACTGAAGGGATTCCTCATGGTCTAGGTCATCCTCCCTGTTCACTAGACCCCAGTCCTGCAGAAAAGGGTCCTCTATGTCCACATCATGGGTGTACAGACCATGGGAGACGGGGGTAGAATTGGTCATCTGCTGGGCCAAAGGAGGCAGAGACTAGAGGTGACCCCTCCCTAGGAGTGCCTTGGTTCAGAGTGGTCCAGGATGGATTTCACCAGTGCCTGGACATCATGGCACTGTCCATTGGGCTTGGTCATGGCAGACTGGGTGGAGCAAATGGGCACCACTGACAAAATGGTCATAGGCAGTGGGACCAAATGAGCAGCTATTGATGAGGGTGTATATAGGACACCAGGATTGTTGATGGTGCAAGGCTGGCCAAAGATCTATGGGCCCCCAGGCCCTGCAGTCAATGAGAGCAGCAGAGGATCCATAGGCAACTACTTTTGTTTCAGAATAGTCGCTGGGACACTGTACATAGTCTGACGGGCCAGGAGGCAGTGCCATCAACGAGAGGGTCATCAACTAGACAAAGCCATAGTCCACGGACAATGGCTATGCAGCTTGGAAGGTGGGGGCAGCATTGGAAGGTGCAAAATTACCCCAGAGCTGCTAGTCAATGGAGGAGCAGTTGAGGAAGGAGAGGAGCCCACAACTGACTGTTTTGAAGACTGTGTGAGGGGCTACCAACTCCATACTTGCATGTAAAGCAGACGACACAGGGGTGGCAGAGACATGCTTAGTCTTAGAGGCATGTTTCTTACCATGACCCTGTGTCGACATGGAGGGGTCTCCCATGGAAAACCCTGAAGGGGATGCAAAAAAGTCTCTGCAAGAGGAGCCAGTGCTGTAGCTCCAAGAGGGCTACCTTCGACTCCACGAGATACTCAGAGTTGTTGCAGCAAGTCAATATTTTGGGGGCTCTGTTGAGTTTATTACAGAAGGCACACTCCACTGAGGAGTGTTCAGGACCAAGGCAACAGACTGCATGGAGGTCTTTAGCAATTCTGTGGCCACAGGAACAACTTTGGAATAAAGACTCTGAAGACATCAGTAGTGAATATTTAAAAAACATGGGTCGTAGAACTTTTCAGCAGAATTCTGAAGGATAACTTGTTGCATGTAGGTCATGGTTAAAAAGAACCGAGGAGTGACTGGGACCTCCCCTTTTATGCCTGCCAGGTGTATACCATGTGGTGGTGCTAAGGGGAGGTCCCAGGGTCAGTGCTGTAAAAATCTGTAGGCGATTACACCGGAGGCTTAATCCTACTAGTTATGACCTGCTGCAAGAAACTGCCTCAAAGATCATGGGTGATCAGGGCCTGGAGGGGACTCTGACACTAGGGATATTTTGAAGGACAGCAGGGGTGTTTGGGGAGGAACCAACCGACATCAAGAAATAGGATATTTCAAGGAACGACATCATGAGTGTTCAAGGTTTTGAAGCCATTGTGCCCAGGTATTGGGTTGGGTGGACACAGCGATAAACATCACTGTGGTATTGACTGTTTAGCACTGCCAAAATCTAGGAATTCACCATTCCTTTTATGCATGTAAGATGCCTCATTTGAGTAGGCACAGCAATATATTTAGTATGGTCATGCTGGGGTAGCACAGCACTCCACTGGCCTCCAAATATGGCCCCAACCACCAACACTACTTATGGTTAACACTGCACTAGCCATTTGAATATGTTGGCCAAGATGTATGATGAAACAAGACCTCTGTACGATGCACTTGTTTTGACAGTACTTTTGTCAATCTTGGCCAGGATATGCAAAGGTGTTGCACCTGGCACAACTGAATTGTGCCAGCTCAACCTAGAAATATGCCCTGGGGCAATATTCATAAAGGGGAATTGTACAGTGCAATTCGATGTGCTGGAGCACAAAGATAATGCATCTCCAAGGGGCATGCCCATGCATATGCGGTACATCCAAATATTCAGCCTGGGATGTGCGGTTCATATGCTGGCATAACTCAGATGCGCTGCATACCAGGGCACAAAGTTGAGCCTGAAAAACATGGCTCAAATGGTAGCAACCCACAGGCAAGCTGCCGTAATACAAGGCTCATCACAACAGCTGCCAGCTGTGGGTGGCTACCACCCCCCCAAAAACACACTGCACAAGCACCCAATAATGTCCCCGGTGATCCAGTTGTCCCCCCTCCCTGCAACCCTGATTGCCCATAATACAATATTACTACTGACCTGGTAGTCTAGTGGCACCCCCCCACCAACTCAGGATCCCAGTCCACCCAGCCCCTTGGTGTCAGCAGCAAACCCACCTGGATACCTCTGCGGCTGCCAGCCAAATGATCGCTTACAGTATCAGCTGCAAGCCCTTTGCTCCACATTGTGGACCAATGGGCTTGCAGGGCATACTGTAATAGTCACTCACAAATATGTGAATGAAGTCATTGATTCATTGTGAAGGACTATTATAGTTATAGTATGTACTGCAAGCCCATTGGTCTACAATGTGGACCAATGGGCTTGCAGCTGATACTGTAAGTGGTCATTCAGTGGGCAGCCACAGAGGTATGCAGGTGGATTTGCTGCTGCCTGCCGATGACCTGGGGGGATGGGTATCCTGTGTGAGGTACCACTAGACTACCAGGAAATTATTATACCATTATATTCGGCAATCAGAGCTACAGGAGTGGGTACCACTAGACTTCTGACAGCACTGCATGCTGTGCAGGGCGTCTGGAACATTTTGCTGGTCAGCCCTGCACAACACATGCAAGTGGCCCCATTTGCACCCTTCACGTATTATGGTCCCATTTGCATACTGCTGGCTGAATATTAGGATTTTGTGCACAGCATAACTGTTGTGCTGGTGCAGTTCCCATTCCAGGGTGGGATATTCAGACTATGCCAGGCTGTAGCGCAAGCCTGGGCACAGTACAACTTGGATGCGCTGGGGCGTGGACAGGGTGTTATTCAATGGAGCTGCGCCATGGCATATCATTGAATATCACACCTTGGCCACCTGCAGTGCACATGGCGCAGTGGCACTGCGCCAGCACAAGTGGCCAAAGTGGAGCAGGGGGGATGCGCTAGCACAAGTGCCATTGCAATAGGCGCAACCACTGCGATATTCAAAAATGCACATGCAAATGGGGCCATAATGTATGCAAGGTGCAAATGGAGCCCTTTGCATGCAGGTGGGCAGGTCTCCGGCATCTTGGAGCTGGCGCCCTGCCAGGCTACAGCCATCAGGGACCGACGCCCCCTGCACAAGTGGCAACATGCTCAGACACCCGATCGCGGGCATATGTAGTAAATTTAACAGTCCCATATCCCTGGTGGTCCAGTGGACCACTCGCAGTCCGATCGTGGGTATATGTAGTAGAATATATAGTCCTATATCCCTGGTAGTCCAGTGGACTGCTTGCAGCCTGATTGCAGGCGTCAGTAATAGATAATTACACACCAATCCAACCCTGGTGGTCCAGCGGTGCCCCCCCTCCCAACTAAGCCCCATCACCCGCTCCCCAAGGTCAGTGGCAGGCGGCGGCTCCCCACCCACTTGCCACCCCAACGCCTGCCGACTGACTCCATACAGTAGGGCTGTACCCATTGGTCCACAGTTTGAGCCAATGGGTGTGCAGCCCATACCACACTACACAGTGTGGATATGTGAATGGATCCATTCACATATCTGGATGGTGTAGTACAGTATGGGCTGCATGCCCATTAGCTCACGCTGTGGACCAATGGGCGTACAGTGTCAGTTGGCAGGCTGCAAATGGGTGGGGAGCTGCCACCCACTGCTGACTGGGGGAGCAGGGTGGTGGGGGTCAGTGGGCAGGGGGTACCGCTGGACCACCAGGTTTGGATTGGTGTCATTCATTACAGACACCCGCGATTGGGCCGCAAGCGGTCCACTGGACCACCAGGGATACAAGACTATTGCTTTTACAACATATGCCCACAATTGGGCTTCGAGTGGTCCACTGGACCACCAGGAATATAGGACTACTGATTTTTCTACAATTTGCCTGTGATCGGGCATGGGGCACCACCACAACGGTGCCGCCAGAGCTCAGGTGGCCACTGCAGTGTTGCGCCCTGCAATATGGCAGCTCACCTGTGGGTGGCCAGCTGTTGCTCTTTTTTGGCTCACCTGTGTGCAGCACAGAGGGGTTGTGCATGCATGGGCTCAGCACATCAGAGGCTGAATATCAGGATGTGTGGAGTATGCATGGGCACGCCCCCCCCCCCCCAACCTGTGTCGCATACATTACTGATGCACTCTGGTGCATTGGGTTTTGTGCCAGGCTCAATCCCCTTTGAACAACATGCCAGGGCACATATGTGGGTTGCCCATGGCGCAATTGTTGCACCATGCACAACCCTTCTGAATATTCTGCCCCTGGTATTTAGCAGTGTCAGTTTGGGGGGGGGGGGGAGAGAAGATGCACCAACAGATCTTGTTTGCACAGTGCACATTACAGGCTATATTCAGTGGAGATGCACCATTTCTCATCTCCTTTGACTATATCCCCAAGTTGCTCTGCGCCAGCACGTGTGCCATTGCCAGGCACAATTCTGAATATCGGGGCCCTTGTATTTATGTATAGAATGCATGCTTGTTTTACACACTGTTTAGGTGCAGTGGATGTCTGCCTGCCTTTTTTTTATGGACAGGAGTATGGAACTTTTTTTTTTTTTTTAATTAAGGAATATACAGGAACACCTTGTAAAATAGGGCTTTGCCCTAATGGTACTGTAAATTAAACTACCACCCACCACATCATGATGCAACTCTTTGAACCTGTAACTTTGGTTCTCAAGTCTGTTCTGACCACTGGACCACGCTGTCTGCATAAAGAGAATCACATCATCCTTTATTCTGTGAGTACTATTTTCATAGCAGTTATACCCTTTATTGGGAGTCAGTATAGCACATAAGTTAGAGCCCCAAGCTATAAATTTAACAGATCCAAAAGACCAAGGTTTAAATCCCAGAACCACCTCATGCACACTGCGTGGCCCTGAGCAAGTCAGTTAATATCCTTGTGCTTCTAGAAATGCCTGGAAACTAGCTTTGGCTCTGTGTGCCTTTCCTGGCCAAAATAAATTAAGAGATGTCATTGTTTCAGCGCTTGTTGCCTTTTAAAACTTACTGTAGATTTTGAAAATAGGGAGTTAACGTGCTCCCCCGTAGTTGCAGTCACAACAGCCATAAAAAAAATTCAATACACATTTTTTCTTTTAACACTTACGGTTCTGGCCTAGATTCTACCAGTGCTTGCAACAGCATCCAGCCAATCAAGATTCCACACCACATTGCTGGAGACCGAACACGTGACCGTATGTGCATCTGAAAGAGACAAGAAGAGATGGGACTGCTGATCTGATACAACCGGATGAAGCTGCAAGCAGTGTGTCTGTATATCCCAAATCACTGGAAGAGAAGAGATAGATGGCTGCGTGGAGGGTGTGCTTGGCAGTTTTCACAAACCAACACAGCCAGTCAAACCTTTTCCATCCTGTCAGTGCTCCATGAGGTACAAATTCATTGTGCACAAGTGAAGAAATACAGAAAGAGATTGCAAAATGGTGGGTTGGCAAAAGAGGGGGCAAGACAGAATTATTACTCAAGGTATCACAGAACTAAATAGAGTTGTGTCGGGGGGGGGGGGGAGAGAAGAAGAGAGAAGAGACACAGAATGCAAGTCACTCTCTTTAGAACCTAGTGGCAGGTTAAGGTTTGCCACACATATTCCAAAAGAATAAATTCAATCACCAGATAAAATACATTAATTCAAAGAAATCAGCAGGAAACACAGACCACCACATTGGCCAGTTATGCTATAGGAAGTCCCCAGCATGTAGCTAGAAATTCTGGCTTTCCATTAATGTTATGAGGGACTGACCAACTCCCATTTCTCAGCAGACCAAGATCACACACACACACACACACACACACACACACACACACACACACACACACACACACACACACACACACACACACACACACACAAAATCAATTGTTATACATTAGGAAAGGTTTCCTGTCTTACACGGAAAAGGTGGTGTCCCATTCCAATCTATATTTAGGCAATAAAGCATGAGGGGGGGTGTGTTATTGTGGGATAATAGCCCACCTCAAGTGGGTTGAAGCATGAGGCACAGCAGATTACTTCAATCAGTCAAGAGGGGCCATTAGCCTACCCCCTGGAATGCCACATTTCCATTATGAAATTTTTTTTTTTTTTTGTAAATGTTATGCATTTTTTTTTTTTAAACAATATAAACATGTTACTTTCAGCTGAGCCATTGTGCTGGGATAACGGCCCAGCTGAAAGCAGCTTTTCTCTAATCAGAATTCAACATTCTCTACACCCATTTCATAACTATTTGAACACAGTGGGATCAGTGGCTGTTCAGAATATAATCCCTTTTGGTTTGCAAGTTCAAAACAACATTTTCAGCCCCTTCCCAGGCAAAAATCCAAAGCCAAAATTCCCACTGCCTTCTAATTTACAGCCAAGATTTAGACCTTCTTTTATTTAAACAAAAGGCAGAATTCAACATTAAGTCTACCTAGTCAGGCACCATTACCTTAAAGAACAACAGAGCACTACTCCAGCTCTGTATGTAACTCAACTCTTGCTCCCGGGCTGTTTTATAGGCGCTCTATGTTGAATTATTCACTTAAAATTCCAGCATTTTTCTCACTGGAATGCTTCCTTTAATCAACTATATAGCGATTATTTAATTAAACAATTATATGAACCCTAAACAAAGAAATTACTGATTAATTGGGGGGGGGGGAGGTAACAAGGATTCTGCTAGTAAATTAGGTTAGCCAATATCCTTGTTTCTCCTTCTTGCATTCTCATTTGATGCTGTTAACTAAATCTGTGGCAAGTTTGTCAGCTTAAAGGGAACATACACCTTGGCTGGGAGATGTTGGAAGCTCCCAAAATAGCACCCTTTAAAACCTGACCCTACGAGCAGATTGTTTGAAGCAAACAAAAGGTATTTTGGAACATGTTTCAAGCACATTGAAAGTGTGAAAAGCATGTCTGAATCTATCTGCTAACGGATGCAAGCACTCATTTGCTCCTCGCAGCTCCTCAATCCTCCAGTCTAGTATGTTATTGCTTTCTGCTGTTTTTATTGTGCATACCCTGAACACATATACCATAGTAGTCTAGAAGCCCCCCACGCCACACCATAATGAACATGTCCATACCATTGTACCACTACCAACCACCCTCCGAGATGGCAGGTGACATTTACCCATCATTCACTGCTATTGTCGGGAACTGTATGTCAAGATATTGACTGTCAGTGTGTTGGCCTACTGCACAGCCTCCACCCTCCTCAAAATGAGCTGCTGTTGTCGTATGATGTGCCACAGGAGATCATCTAAGCCCTCATATGCCTCCAGCTGCTGGGATCTGGCCACTGTTCCGCGGTCACCTATGGGGAGAAAGAATATGAAGTAAGTGAATGGTGCAGACACAGTGGACCATGTAGGTTATGTTAGTACACACAGCCATGGGAACCCCTAACCCAGCACAGGCAACAGCATGGTACAATGGGGACACGGTGGCACAGCTGTCCCATTGACTGGAAACAGCACATGACACTCAAACTTGTGGACATGTGCAGCTGTTACCCATGCATAGGACTGCTGCTGTGTGAGTATGGGACAGTCTGCCAGGTGCCACAAAGGGCTGATGGAAAAGGACACAGTGATCATGGCTGGACAGGGCAGGAGTATATGATGTGTACGGAGCCACAATATGTGGTATATGATGAGCGTTGTACCATCATGGGACTGCACAAAGCTGCAGTGCCAGGAGGCATGGTGACGACTGTCTGAATGCCCCATTGTGTGGCAATTATGGTAGTCCTAGAACAGAACAATGGGGGAAGCATGCAGTGCAAGGGCACACAGGCATAGAGGTCATCAAGCAGTATCATAGCCACCTAGGCCTGGCATGTGTGCACAGGAGCAGTGAGTATGGCTCTGACATGTGCAGCACAGGCAGATGCAGCGGCACCAAGATGCTGGCTGTCATAAAGTGGCCACAGTACAGCCAGGTGCAAAGCTGCATGGAGAGACTGCAGCTGTGGATGGGGTCTGTAATGTGCAGGCCACCTGTGGCATGCTGGGCAGGCTGGCCATGGCCACCGAGAGGTGCTCAGGGAGGTGACACAGTCACACAGAGCACACACAGCAGTGGTGGACTGGGTGGGGAGTGGATGGCAGCAAGCTGTGGCATGCTGTGGAGCATGCTACTGTAGTAGAGTGATCCGTGGTAGGGTACTGAAAGCTTTCTGCACCACTGCCACAGCAGCAGACAAAACTGTGCTGCAGGTGGGATGGGATGATGCTCCTGGGCTGCCACAGCACCTGAGGGGGATGTAGGCCAGAGGTGTATGGCCGGTAGCTACCTGTCAGTGGCCTGGGAGATCCCTATGGTGTTGAGGCAACAACCAGTGCAACTCTGTCAAATAAGGCATAGTGCAGGTGGTCCCCCCATGCCAGGGACAGCACAGCCAAGACTGGGATCAGAAGGTCCCTAGTGGGCACATGGGCAGCACACTCTCTGCACCCATGCAGTCAGACAGAGATCCCGAGGTGCTGATCCCTGGGCAAATTTGGCAGGCCCCCAGTGCAGTAGGTGGCATGGTGAGGTGACCTGTGTGGGATGTGGATTATGCCTGCTGATGTGGCTCTAGAGAACTAGGGAGCACTACCACCTGCCAGATGTCTGTATGGCCATCCGACAACAAACACACTAGCGGGTCCATAGGCCCATGAAGTCATGCTGTTGGATACTGTGTGCTGCTGCCCGCAGGACTAATGCGTAGCCCCACAAGGCACCCTATGTCCCCCCCACACCATCTCTGGCCCACCATGGTGCCCATAATGCAGGTCCTATGTTGTTGCACTGCAGCACACCACATGGTGCCACTGAAACTGGGGCAGGTGGCAGACCTGGTGCCATCCACGATGCGCTCCTATGCCACCGTGTTGTCCACAGTGCCATGGGACCACCACGCAGACACCAGCAGCTCAGTGGCAACACCACACACACACACACACACACACACACACACACACACACAGGGATGGAGTGGTATGCTGAGGCTATGGATGCAGGACCCGCTTAGGGCAGGTGAGCACTGTCACCATGGCCAGTGTGCGATACTGGGTGGCACACATTCCACATTCCAGCCCAAGGGATGGAAGTCTGGAGGCTCTGATAGAGCGGCACATAGTACATTGGCAGACATATGGCCTGTGTAGATGACACACCCTGTTACATGGGCCAGGACCAGTGTGGGGCCACTGGCCTCTCGCAACCCAGATGGGTATGACCTTGTGGCCTGGGCTGGGATGCACACAGGGAGCCTATAGAATAGTGGCCCCAACCACCCAGTGCCAGACCACTGTGGAGGAGCCATGAGGGTCTTGCTTGGTGAATGTGTCCATCACAGGCCACCTGGGGGGCCCAGCAGGCATGCCTTGCCCCAGGCCATGGGGAGATGGCAGGACATCCAAGTGGGAGCACCCTGATCTCGTGATACCCCAAGCAGGTGCTGGTTGCAGTGTGCACTGTGAACATGCAGAGCACCTGGTGACCCGAACCATGGCTAGCCCAGGTGCCTTGTGGCAGCATAGGGCTACAACGGCCTATCCCTAAGGGGGATCCCGGGCCTTGGTGGCACCATTGCTGCTGCCATGTGACCAGCACCAGGACTAGGCTTGCAGACAGGTGTCCATTGGCAGCATGTGCAGCAGTGGCAGGGGTTCTTCCCCCGTGCCACAGTCAAAGCACTGTGGTCTGTGGATTGCGGTACAGTGTACCATCAGGGCATGTAGGGCAGTCAGGGTGGGGCGATGCAGCATTGGTGTGGGCATCACTCACAATGTGGCTACAGGATAGTCCAACAATACTGCATACTCACGTGTTCTCTGCTATTCTGCAGACCCTGAGGGGGCCCCATCATGGCCTAGGGACTGCTCAGGTGACGTCCTGAGGTGGGTCATCCTGTTGGTCCACTCGTGTTCACTGGACACTCGATCTGTAGGCATGATAAGAAGGGGTGAGGTGAGAACTGCACTGTTTAGTACAATGCCATAAGCCTTTTAACCCCATCCCTGAGCACCGGATGTGCCAGTGTGATGGGGCGACCTGCCACCCCTGGCCAGCGTGTAAACCAGCCTGGTCAGGGCCCCCACATGCCAATTGCACCTCAGGCATCCCATGATGTGCTGCCAGCCAGTGGGTGCCCAGCCCCCCAGTGGCCCCACTGACACGGGTATGGCACACTGGCCAGCCAAGGTGGGCATTGGCTACATCCATGCTGTGTGTGACAATGGAGTCAGAATGCATTCAGTGACACATGACACTGGAAGAATGTCCCATGGGCACAGCAGACCATGCTGCCAGTACATTGGGGTCATTCTCAGCACACCAGGCCACACCAGGTTTCACATGTGGGCATGGGCCTCCCCTCCTGTTCACAGCCATGCCTGGTGCAGTGGCATGTGACTTTGTAGATGCAGGCAGATGTAGTGATGTACAGAGCTGTATATGCACCACCACAGAGTACAGTGGTCTGATCTGTGAAACATGTCATGCAACAGTTAACAGCAGACAACATGAAGGAATATAGCACTGTACACACAGTGCAGTGCAGGAATGCACATCACCTCAGTAACCTCCTGTGCTATCACCCTGGAGTTGCCACGCATGAAGTGCCTACTCAGGCCTTGCCTGTTCCATATCCATACATGTGCCACACCCCACACAGCACCTACCTGGCCATGGCACAGTACCAGAGGTCACTACGTGCCTGAAGTGATGTAGGGGTGCCTGGTCCCTCTGCATTAGGTCGCTGTACCTGTGGCGGCAATGATCTCCATTGCTCACCACCCTTGTGTGCCTGGTACGGTGGCAGCCCACAGAAGCCCACACCTCACAGTGTGGCCTTTCTGCAACCGCTGTGTCTCCCAGGAGCTGGGATTCCAGCTCCAGCTCCAGCACTGGGTCCACCAAATTAGCCAGCTCAACTTCTGTCTGGTGGTGATCACACTGGAGGACTGCTCTGCACCTACGGGAAGACATTGTGGTGCTGCCTGCATAATAAAGTGAACCTGTCTCCACATTGCTTCCTGGTTGTGGAGGGTTGTGTAGCTTGCATTGTGTTATAAATAGGCTGTGCAGCACAGAGTCAATTTGTGCACTGTGAAACACATGACACAGCGTTCACGTGACAGGATCGTGCACGTGCAATTTGTGCATGATCTCCACTATGTCATGCAGTGGCACAGAGTTGCATTGACCCACACGGGGTGGCATGTCATAGGTAGGTGCCACTACCACTCTGGTGCAGCGCTAACAGTCTGTGCAAGTTAGACCCCTGCGCTGGCACGAAACCAGTTTGCATGGAGTGCTACTGGCCTATATACAGCCAAGTTATGCAAATAAGCTCACTGAGCAATTCATGGGCATCAAGGCTGGTTTGCATGTCATTCCAGTGCTTTCTGCATACATTAGCATGGCTGATTACCCCCCACCCCGGCTATTTATAGGGAGACATGCACTACCTAGTTGACACAGTGTAACTACAACTTAAGAAACTGAAACTGTAGCCACAACTGAGCCAGCCAGGAGAATTGAATTGCTGCCACAGGTTGGTGTATGGCATGCCTACATTGCAAAAACACAACAAATACTATTAAAAAACCTATGTTGGAGACACATCTGCAAAACACATATGATGCACTCAGACTGCCAATACAGTAGGACAGTAGTGTATGATACATTATATTGTATTGCACTGTGTACACACATTTGCACCTGTAAGCTGTGAAGTTACATTGTGCTGACAATCCACAGTATTCAGCCACAGCAACACAGGGATGTCGGGGGACAGAGGATGATTTGCAGACTATTAGGGACATCCCTGAACATCCAGGTTCATGTACAGGTATGGTGTATGGGATTGTGCATGGGGTGGGGTGGCCTCTGCAGTGTACAGATGACATTGCAATGCCTGCCTTGGTCCCTCCAACAAGTAGCCTCAGGACAGCACACTGCATGCCCACCCACAGCACCACAGAGGCTTCAGGGCCAGTTCCACACCCATACATGTCAATGGCCACATGGGACAGGGTCCGCCAGCCATGTGCCTGGCATAACTCCATCAGCTGATGTAAGGAAACTGGACTTCCACATGTCACACTGGGGGGTTGTAACGGTAGGTGTACACACTGTGTATGCTGTGTGTGTGTGTGGCACACAGTGTGGACCATACTTCACAGATAGACATGGTGATCTGTGCCCGCAAGTCCAGGTGTGCTCTGGTGTGACACAGGGTGCTCATGTGGCACACAGCATGTCACACAATGTGTTTCAGGCAGGTCGAGAGGTAATGCTGGCAGCCACACTTACAGGACTATCTCAGCTCCCCCCCAATTAGGGGAGTAACCTTCCCCAGAATGAAAATCACACTAGGCCATACAGGCTTCGGGGCTGTCACCCACATCCGTGTGTCCCCCATGTGTGCGACATTGCTGTCTGTGCACTGGAACCATCTGGGACACCATTAAGCACAGTCCCCTGCCTGCAGTACATATCCACACAAATGGGGAGTGCTCTGCTACTCACTGTGGCAACACTTGTGTGCAGCTGTACAGACTGTCTGCGTAATACACCATTGCCAGCCAGAGTGCGTGTGTCAGCTACAGGCTGCATGTGCCATACATGTGCCGTGTAGGCTGCACCTTTTGCAAGTGTGCTGCTTAGTGCACTGGGACCATGCGAGGACCATCCGGGGGTTACCAGAGGATGCCCACCACATGTAACATCAGGCAGCAGTGTGTCTGGGACACTGGCCTCAGGCAGGGCCCTGACCAGCCAATGGACAGGGCCTCCACATGGCCTGTGTCTCACTGCATTGCATGTTCTAGACTCACTGCCACCTGCAGTAGGAAGGTAGACCACTCCTCTGGCATCACAGTCAGGGGGTCTCCATTGTGACCATGGCCCACACCTGGTCAAGAGTGATACGAGTGGGCACACTCAGTCCCTGCACACATGCTGCACCCGTCTGCTGGGGCTTGTGCCTTTGCTATGCCTGATGTGCTGGATGCACTGCCTGGGGCCAGTAATAGTAATAGTAAAATCTTATTCATGATTTACAAAATACCATGACTGTGGTCAACCCCAATTGAGCGAGAAGTTCATTTTCAATGGATACCATTAATACATACATACATACATAAATATCAACATTTACAAACACATGTAGATAAAAACAATATTATAATGCAAGTCTAAGTTACAATAATGTTCAATACATATAGTGAAATAAAGACTAATTTAAAGTTAAAAGCCGACACACCCGATGTTTAACCTACATCATAATCAGGGCAGCAGAGTTATGGTTTAGAGCCTTCTTGCACTAGCCAATTTCTTATGCTGTTGAAATATACAGGTTTTGCATTTGCACTAAGATGAATTTGGGAAAGAATTCCACAGAACTGGCCCTCTGTAAAAAACAGGAGGCTCTACCCACGTTTGTTTTTGGGGGCTGTACACAGAATTCAATGCCCATAAATGATCTTACATTTGGTCTACTTACTCTGGTTACCATTTAAATTATGGTAGCTTTGGCTTAGGGTTAGGCATCTGGCTCCTGCCCAGCACTGGTCGGCGGCATGTGGGGGTGGCCCCACATGGGTCTGCCTGCTGGCGCACCTGTGGTACGGCACAATGGGCATACCTGCACAGACAAGAGCATGCCATTGGGTGGCTGCCATGGTGCAATGTCATGCATGCTGCAGGCAGGCAGTGTAGGAGGAGTGTACCCTCCACATCAGACATGTCAGTTGGGCTACCTGTATGCCATATGTGTTTCTGGAGTGGGGGGACCCATGACATGCCTGCATCATTCACACATCAGCCTGGGGTGCAACTGGTGCCCCTTAAAAGCCATCAACATCTGGCCAGGATATGGGAGGGACACCATACATGCACACGCATTGCACTCTCACAGCCTGAACAGACCTATGTGATTCCACTATCTTCAGCAGGTCTCATGGATGACAGTGACAGGCAACATGCCCACTGCTTCAGTGCTGATGAACTACATGCACTGGGGCAAGCCTACAAGACCAGGGAGGAGATTCTGTCCTGCAGCCGCAGCAACAATGCCTGTGTCCAGAAGGCTTGTGGGGGAGATAACAGATGAGGTTAATGCTGTGGGTGGCTGAAGCCAGACTGTGGAGCCAGTACATAAGTGGTTCCAGGACCTGCACCACTGCACAAAGGACACCCTTGTGACCCTGCACCGGGAGCAATATGCCACTGGTGGAGGCCCACAAACATCGGAGGCCACCCGGTCCCTGGATTCAATGGAGGATGCTGTGCCATCAATGCTATGGCCTGTGGAGGTGACAGGGTGCCTAATGACAGGTATGAGTCCCAAGCACCATCCACCCAGTCATTTAAGTTCCTGCCTGTGTCCACTCCTTCTGTGCATGGTTTACACATGCAGTTCCCAGCCACTGTTGGGGCACATTACCATCATGGTCTTGGTGCACAATGCATGGGCCACCATCACCCTAGCCACTCCATCATGGATAACTCGCTGCGGGCTTGACATAGGACTCCCACTGTGAGATGTCATCTGCACACTCCGACAGGTGCTAACCATGCACCAAGGATCACTGGGATGTACCCCTACATGTAGCATGTGTGCACACTGTTCTGTCTGTTGCCATGGGTGCCGGAGAATGCTGGCACGTGTTCTGTGTGTGTGGGTCTTGGTAGTGGGGTGTGTTCTGCACAGTGTGTGGTGTTTTGTATGTGTGGTGTGTGTGTGCACCATGGTCAGGGAGCATTGTAATGCTCACACTGTCCCAACCCTCTCAGGGTTACTTGTGTGTCCATTGCTGGTTGTATGTTGTTCTTGCTTTCACCACGTGCCTGTGGACATTGTGGTGGTACTTGGCAGCGGCCACCGGGCATGCATGCCATCCCACCCTGCATGGCATACTGTGTTCTGCATGCTGCACTGATGCCCTTTTGCTCTTCTTGCAGCACAGGTCATAACATCAGACATGGAGGAAAAAGAAGCTGGACCATCCCTGTGTGTGCAGCAGCCACCACCCATCAGGTTTTACCACCCTAAGAACTACTGCTAGAAGGCCCTGGATGACATCGATGATTCATATGTCGACAGCCTGGAGCTGGCAGTCCTGGTCTTGCAATTGGACAGGTAGTACCTCACAGCCAGCCCCCCACCACCACGGTCCAGTCACAGGTGCCTCGCAGCTCCCCAACACACCTGCACCACACACCCTGGATCCTAGCACTGCTGTATCTGAGTCACAGGTGGGCCAGCCTGTCATCACATTCACCACTGCACCTGTCACCACCAACACAACTACCCACACTGCCTGCATCTCTCCCCGAGAGGGGTTTTTCATCCTGTCTACACCCCTATTACCCCACACCTATCATGCCCAGCCATGCATGGCCACCGCATTATGGCCCCCTTCCGCATCTCCATGGTCCTGGTGCACCCTCAGGCCTCACAATGGCCAACAGTGCAGCCACTCTCTGTTCCCCTAGAAAGTTCTCAACAGCAATGGGATGTCTCAGAGACCAAGCAGCTGCTGTGCACTGCCATGGAGTCACAGCCCGCTGCACAGCACAAACTTTCACATCTCTGGCATGTCACACATGAGGAGATGACCCACGTCCTCCACCTGCTGCAAGAGGACCTGCAAAGGGCAGAACAGCAGGCAGAGGCACATAAGGCTCAGTTCCTCAGTGCTCTATAGAACCTGCTTGGGGACCTCTGTGGGGAAGTGTGGAACTGCAGTGGAAGATGCTGTGAGGGCCATTTGTAGCCCCGGCTCTTCAGTATGTGTAGCCCCAGTGCTCAATGGACACTATGGTGTACACTGACACCAGGGGTGGCAGAACAAACAGTGGCAGCACACCCGGGACCCCCATTCCACAGTCACTCTCTGCACACTGGGTTACAGCCTGACCCTCTTTGGGTCCAGCACCTCACTGAATCACACATATGCCAGCGTGACACTATCACCATCGGCATCCCTCTTACAGTTGCCTGTGGGCCACTCCACCCACATAAAGGGTTCTGTGCCAGCATATGGTCCACACTCAAGGTGGGTGCAGACAGATGAAGGTGGCACAGCTCCTCACCCCACCCCATCATGTCCTCAAAGTTTTCCCTGCCCCACAGCCGGTACAGGAGCCACATGAGTTGTCCTGGGCCATGGCGCTCTGAAAAGCCTGGTGGCACATGTGACCTGTACACTGCCTGGGGAGGGTAGCACCTGGTGACCCCACAACATACACACCACATAGTGGCTCTGACCAAGCACCCACATGTGCTAGGACCCTATCTCTGTACACCCACACTTGCCCTCCTGCCAGTCCTGTGTGTGTATTGGCAGCCCCAACCCACCTCCCTGGAACCTCCTATCCATATAACATTTACAGCCATCCCCCACCCCTTGGCCCTGTGGTGTAGCCATGTGTGGTAGGCACCCTTGCTTATCCATGTTCATGCCCATGCCTTACTACATGCTTTGCTGCTACCTCTACTGCACCCCCTGTTGTGTGCACAGTTTTTGCTACTGGCACTGCTTTGCTACCTTGTGCTCTGTGTACTGACAATATAGTTGTGTAGCACATAACAGTATCCTATGTGTTTTTTACTCAGCTGCTAGTACCATAGGTGTCACATATGATGTGGGCTCTGTATTCCTGGGACCTACTGGCCATGCGGGGGTCTCAGCTCTTGAGCTGCTCCACTATCTCAAGCTCTCCTGGCACTGTATCAGATGCACCCTGTACCTTTTAGATCAGCAGGCATGTTCCATGGGAGAGAGACACATTGTGTAGTATACAACAAGCTAGGAGTATGGCACAGGCCTTATGAGGGATATGTTGTAGGCACTACTTGAATGGTCCAGGCACCGAAACTACAGCTTCAGTATGCCAAAGGCATACTCAGTAATGTTGTGTGTGGCAGTGTGTGTCACACTGCACCTGTCATCTGCCACAGATAACAGGTTGAGGACAGGTGTAAGGAGTCAGGGGTATAAGGGACAGGAAGTTCAAAAGGAAGCGTGCACAAAGGAGCAGCGGTGCATAAGTCAAGAGCTTGCTAGCTCCACAGAATGTAAAACAACAAAAATGGCTTAGCACTCTGGAGAATATTTTAGAAGGCAAAAGTTGCCACTTTTATTGTGAGGTATTTGATTGAATAAATACCACTTCCCCAGTTCTTCTACCCCAAATCTGGGCCTTCCTCAGTGGGCGTATCTGGATACCCAACAGACAGAAGATGTAATTTATTTCAAAACATTTAAAGTGGTATACCACCCAAGTGTCAAGTGCAATTAAATAAATCTAAAAAATACAACATACAAACAGTGAACATTCTCATGTATATCCACTTTGAGCAGCATCCTAATTAAATGCTAATATCCAATTATAAGATTTAAACCTTAAGGTAATACATATAGTATGTTTTACATTTAAGGGATGCTCATTGGTTAGACATATCCTTAACTTTATGGAGACAACCAGTCTTAAACATATTTATATATTTCATAATTTACACAATATCATATGGAGAGAAACTCTCGAATACAAAAAATCACAACCTGTCAATCAAATTGACTTTACATATGGGAGGTCAGCAAAGGTTATGGGAGGTCAAATTTGTTGTTAATTAAATTGATGATTTAAAAATGGGTAATTATAAATTACATTCCCATTATAATACATTAATGTAAGCATATGTATCAAATCTATCATTTTTTTCATGAAAACTAAAAAAAAGTGTGGGGGAAGCAAAAAAATAACAAAAAGGTGAATTATCAGATTTAAAAGAATAGTCCAGATTTATCCATTTAAGTACCATGTGATCATTTGACATTAGTAAATTTTCTATAAACAAGCTATGGGGAACAGAGCAGGCAGAAAAAAACTCACCCAGAAAGTTAACAATTCTCTAAAGGGGTGTGTGTGGGGGGAAGGGGGTGTTAGAGCTTCTTGAAGGAAGTCAGAATTTTTACTACTGTGCTATCAACAGGAAAACATATCCCTTTAATTCTGAGCATAAACAGTTAAACTGGAAATCATGATTCTGCATTTTCATAAAGCCAGAACAGATTAAGATGCCTCAAAACTGGGCAAAAAAAAAATTACACACTGTTTTCTTTTTTTTTTACTTTTTATTTATTGCATTATATCACAATACAGTAACAACAAAAGCATATTTTGTCAGGCATCATTCACAGATGTTGGGAGCCATTCAATGGAACAGAATACCATAGCCTAAACAACCTTGTTACGGATATGGAGGAAAGTCCAGACCTCTAGTCTTTATAGTACACTCACAAAGTAAAAAGAATAGCTGCACCATACACGGCTATGGGGATCAAATAAAATAAAACATTTTAAAAATTCCAAACATATGGAAAACCTCAACCAGAGAGCCGATGTGACCCCAGACCAAGTAGATTAAATCCAAACAGTTTTAGTGCTTGAATACAGTTCCCTCATCACCAAGGCTCAATATTATAGTTAAACATTTCTGAATCTAATATTGCATCCATGTCAACCTATATTAATATTTAGCTTTAAAGGTGAGAAATTTTCCAAACATTAGCAATAAAGACATTACCTATCAATAAGTACTGCAGAGTCCAGTCAGTATAGGTTGAAGAAATTACTGAAGACTGCTTCAAACTCATGAAGAGCAAAGTGATCCAGCCTCCCCGTACTTCATGAGGTTGAATCATTAGCTTTGGCTTCTTCAGAGCCCAGATCCTCCTCGGTGGGCTTGCTAGATGCCTTGAATTCCCATTGAATTAGATCCACCCTCCTGTCTGCTTCTCCCAGGTTGGTGAATTGAAAAGTATGGCCCACATAAAATATATATATGCGGGCAGGCATTAACAAAGTGTGAACTGCACCCAGAGTGCGCAACCGGGCTCAGACACCATCAAACTTTTTCCGTCTCGCCCGGGTTACATATGACATGTCAGGAAATAAATGTACAGTCCGGCTAGCGCAATTCAGTTTTTCAGTTGATCATGCTGCTTGCAGCATCCTGTCTCTGATCGTGACCCAACTGGTGACCAGTAGAACAGTCTGTGGTTGGTCTCCCTGGGTGGCTGCCGATCAAGGGGAGATCTTGTAAGCCAGAACAAAATGGGAGGACATGTCAGTCTCCAAATGCAGAGCCTGGGGGAGCTATTGTCTCAAGAGAGCCAGAAGGTCTGGGTTCTTTTGGTCCTCCAACAAACCCATGATCCATGCATTTGCAGCTCTCTGTGCATTTTCCAGTGCCTCCAGGAGATACCGCAACTGGGTGTTCTCTTTTATTATTTGGGCAGTTGTGGTTAGAGCTTGTGTGGCTTGGGACTGTACCACCAAAACTGTCTTGGATGCCACTTCAAATTTAGCATCTTGTTCCCCTATTCTCTGGAGGATCGTTCCAATTTTGGCATTGATGCCTACAGAGCTCTCCATGGGGGGTTCCACCATAGGCTGGGTGGGTGCCGGTGCTGTGGCCTGGAGCTCCAGTGAGGCTTGATTTTTTGAAGTGCCCGAAGCTCCTTTATTCATCAACCCCATAGCTAAATTAGATATTGTTCAGTTCCGTAGGGCCAGGAGAGTACAATGCCACCTCGATCCAACTACACGCGCGGTAGTAAATAAAGAAATTAAGCCTCTGGTGAGAGGAGCTGAAAAAGGCATGTCTGTACCATAGGTGTGTGCTCAACAGCACCCTTCCCCCCCAATTTACATACTGTTTTCAAATAAAAAGTATAGTTTACATTTTTTTAAAGGTAATAAACTGGGCCGAGTTCAGTAGTGCTGAACAAAATCCACGAGTAGTGGGAATACAAATCTGCTGCTCTCACTTCTGCATTTAAGGATGTTTGGGTTGCTGGGTAAATTACCTGAAAAAAAAACAGCCACAAGGTACAAACAATTCAGAATCACAGGAAAAGGGATTAGTTTTATATATTTGCTTTTAAGAGTCTTAATTACTAATATGGTGTGAAGTATATATCCTCATTTAAACCTAATGGGATTGCTGGATGTCCCCGCGGCTAGAAAGCACATTGCAGCCATCACCTTGAGCTCAGCTGACATGGTGGGGCTGCACTGAATGTCACTGTGCAGCTGCTCATGCTGGAGCTCACAGAGATACCTGAGCATGTCCCTGTTGAGCCTGTACTGGCCAATGAACTGATCATCTGAGGGGGGTCTCGATGGTGACTCATGGCTGGTACCATCTGTATGCAGCATATAGCCTCGGTGGCCTATTTATGGGCCCAGATTGGGCATCTGCCCTATCATCCTCCTCTATGGTCTCGTACAGTATTCAGAGAAGGTATACTTCCACATCCGCCATCTTGGTTGCTGGCTGCAATTTCTCCACCCACCTCTGGTGTTTGCCCAGCTTTAAGGCAATCTTTTTATAGGTGGTAACTGTGCAGTGCAAAGTGGCCTGCGCTACCACACTGAATATCACACATCACCAGTATGCATGGCCCGGCCCCTCCCTTTGTGTATCACCTTATTATCTTTCATAGTGTACACTAACCCATTTAGTGCGCCCTTGGTCCCCCTTTGAATATTGAACTCTGGCGCAATCCCTGGGCTAACTGGGTGCAGTCAGTTTGTGTGCTGGGAAAACTTTTGCATGTCTATCCCAAGACGTTTTCTGAACCATTACTTAGCTCAAATAAAATGCCATCTTAACTCTCATTCTGGACACTTGGTGGAATCTAGGTATTAAAGAGCTACTGCACTGCCTAAAACTCATAAAAGGAAGCAACTATTACCTTTCATACCTGAGGTACTTTTTCTTTTCTCTGTGGTTAATCAGAAGATTGTTTACCTGATGTTACTAGGTGTGCAGTGTGGAACAGCACCCTCCCTGACAGCTGACATATCTATCTCTACCCCTCCCCCAACACTGCATCATCAGCATTGTGATCTCACTGACTGTGACATCACTGCTGCTTCAGAACAGCTTCTCAGTTGCTGCCAGGTCAGTCAGCTATGATGTCGCTGGCAGTGAGATCCCAATGCTGATGATGTAATGAGGGGGGCAGAGGTAGATACGTCAGCTGCCAGGCTAAGAGCTGTTCAACACATCCAGCACAGTATTATCACATAGAAGGCTTTCTAATGAGCAAAAGGAAAAAGAAAACCAATGTAAGCAAAGCTCCAAATCCCTGAAATCAAGCTACTTTCATAAGCTACAGAAAGGAAACCTGGGCAATCCCTCCTGTTTCTGATCCGCCATAGGCTTCATGTTAAATCCTCAGCAATTCGACCCTGTCATTCACCTCAAATCCCCAACTGGCCCGTCTGCTGCAGCCCATGCTTTGAATGCTAAATTCATGGACCTCATAGCCTGCCTAAGTAAACTGCCTTCCTCCCACCAATCCTGCGCCAGAAACCAGACCAAACTGCCTCCTCATGATGGCTCCCTAAACCACCCCCTCTACTTTAAAATGATCTCTTCAAAGGAAACCTTTAAGCTGCTGATGAGTCTCCGAAACAGGGGCAGCCCAGAAAGTGATGGACTATATCCTCACTTTCTCAAATTCGTATCTCCCTGCATCTCCAAACCACTGACCACCATTTTCAACCTTGCCCTGACCATATCTACAATACCCACCTCATGGAGGAACAGAAAGGTTGCCCCCATTTTCAAAGCAAGTGACCCCTTTTCCCCCAATAACTACAGGCCTATCTTCATCCTTCCTGGAGAAGATCATACACTACCAATTCTCTTGCTACCTAAACAATTACAGCCTGCTCTACCCAAAGTAACCTGGCTTCAGAAATCTCCACTGTACCACATCTGCTCTAGCCCATTTTACAAACCATGTCTACAGGAACATGGATATCGGGAATGTCACAGGTGCCGTTTTTGTCAACTTGACTAAGGCATTTGGCCTGGTTGACCATAATTTCCTCCACACTAAACTACTGTCCCTTAGTTGTTCGGTAGCTGCTGCAACATGGTTTCAAATCTACCTCTCAGGTTGATCCCAAACCGTCTGCATCTGGCCAACCACTACCCTGCCCATGGCAGTGTCCACCAGGGTTCCTCAGTGCTCTATCCTGAGTCCACTACTATTTTCCCTCTTTATTAACTCCCTACCTGTGGATAGCCTCTCCTATGATGTCGGCCTTATTATATGTGGATTATCTGGTAATTTTCCACTATGACAAATCCCTGATCATACTATCCACCATCCTCAGTCTAAACTAAGGGGCAGCTCACAGTTGTTTTTTGAACAACAGGCTCATAGTTAATGCAAAAAACAAAATCTAAGGCCATGCTCCTAGGATCCAAACCAAATTTATAAAAATTCCCCAGAACTAATACAACACTAATGGTTATATCACCAGGGGGTCCCTCCCTACAGAATGTCCCCTATTTTAAGTACCTGGATTTCACCCTGGACCCCCACTCACATTTGATGAACACATAAACATACAAAGATACATACGCACTGTCAGCAGATAAGGGCTTATGGCCCACCCAGTCTGCCCATTTGAGCTTGTAAGTTCCCTTTACATTTTTCTAGAAGTCTGTTGCCCCTTACCCCTGACCTCCAGGATTCCCTTATGTTTATCCCATCCATTCTTAAATCCGTGATTGTTTCATCCTCCACCACTTCCTCTGGAAGGGTGTTCTACTTGTTCAACAGTCTTTCTGTAAAGAAATTCTTCCTCATGTTTCCTCTGAAATGCCCTCCCAACTTCATCCCATGCCTTCTAGTCTTGGAACATCTTTTTCACTGGAAAATAGTGTATTTCTGCACCATTTTCCTCCCTGTAAGGTACTTGTATGTCTATCATATCCCCTCTCTTCTTCCTCCTCTCCTCCAGGGAGTACATACTCAAGTCCTTCAGCCTGTCTTCATAGGACTTGTGATGCAATCCCCGTACCATCTTTGTTGCCCTCCACTGAACCTTCGCCACCCTGTCTGTGTCCTTATATAACCCACAATTCTGCTACTGCAAATCATCAGACCCCAAGGATTTTTGCCCTGTTGAAACTGCCGCCCGGGATCCTCCAAACTCCAGTTCATTGCAGGGCCCAGAAATCTACAGAAACAGCCAAAAGCTGTATACCCCCTCAGGTGTGCCGAGCCCACCTGGGGCTTGGACATCACCGCCAGAGGAAAAGCTACACACCTGTCCTGGGAAGCAACCCACTATTCTGCTACTGCAAATCAGCAGACCCTGAGTTTTTTTTTCCCTGTTGAAACTGCAGCCTGGGATCCTCCGAACTCCGGTTCGTTGCAGGGCCCAGAAATCTACAGAAACAGCCAAAAGCCGTATACCCACTCAGGTACGTTGGTATTTGGTGCCTTTGGACATTCTAAATTTTCAGTGCCAGCACTCTGATTGGAGTATCTCAGCCTCACTGACTTCTTCCTGCTGGTCTCCATTTTACCTTGCTTCTTTAGAGACGTTTATCAGCGCTGCTGACCCTGGAACTATCCTTTTTTGTAAAGCAAGAAATTCTTTTAAGCGTCTACTTTCCCATTTGCAAATTATACTACACAGCCACTAGAGGGCTTCAACAGCTGTCTCTTCTGTTAAAGAGGAAACACTTTATAGTTACTCCTTCCTCTTCTGCTCCAGTGGACCTGGAATAACTCTCTTTCTGAGGACCATCCCCAAGGTTTTTCTGCCTGTTTCTCAGGCCAAACCGTGCTCATCCACTAAGGCCGCAAGACTTGAACGCTTTCCCCCACTCCCATTCCATACTGGTGGAGCAGGGCCAGAAACAGAAACGGAAGCTGCAGACCAAGCTTGCCACACCAGATTGCTGCCTTGAACCACCTCACTGGCTCAGATGCAAAGTGTTACTCCACAGGTATATTCAGCGCCAAAACCTCCTGTCAGCCAACAAAGGATTTAGAACTTATGACACCTGATCGCTGATTGGTCTAGGCTTCCAGTGACTCTCTTGGGATTGGCTGGTGCTTGTCTTTCAGCTCTCCTCCTAAATTTCTATAGCAATATTATAATTCCTCTTTGGCTACCTTTGCTCCTCTGTCTAGCTCTCTGTGTAATAATTACACTCACTTGTGTAAACATGGCTGTTCGTTACATGTTTGAGATGTTCCTATTATTTTTACTCCTACTTTGCATTAACTGGGTTGTTATAACTTTCCCAGGATCCTATCCCTTGAGTTCTTTGAACGCCCTACATGCTGATTTCAGTTTCTCTAACCTAATTACTGCATCTCAACCTATGCTTGCTTTTAAGCACCTCCTATTCTCTAAGGGCTGTACCTTTTACGCAGTGACCACACTTAGAAAACGCCTGCTGAGTCAAGCAGTTCCTTTACTGTTTGGCTATTGAAAACTATAGTTCCTCGCCATCTTAGCTATCCTCCTTGCAGGTGAAGTTGAAATGAACCCGGGTCCACGTGCCCTCTTTTCCCCGGCTGACATCTCTGCAATTTCTAGCAAAGGGCTTGTCATTGTCCATATGAACATCAGAAGTCTCTCCTGAAATCTGAGTGATCTTGAGGCGTGGGTGGGTGTCTACAAGCCTGACGTACTCTGTTTGTCTGAAACGTGGCTAAAGCCAACTACCCCTGACTCTGTATGCCCCCTGACTAACTACTCTCTTATCCATAGGGATAGGCTCTCCTCAAAGCATGGCGGAGGGGTTGCCATGTTCTATAAAGATCATCTAAACATCATGGACACCCTGTTCTCAACATCCTCCGCCTGTGAGTCCCTTCCACTACTCTCACCCTGGGAGCCAAGAAACTCCACATTGTCTGCACCTACAATCCCCCAAATGGGGGCACTGTAGGTTTACATGACTTAGTTGTTCAGACCTCTTTGGACTCCAAACATAATAAGGTCATTTTACTGGGTGACCTTAAGCAAAATTGGCTAGGGACTGCCCATAGCATGCTGGTCTCTCTGGTACAAAATTATAACCTCCACCAGCTGTTAACGGAGAATACCAGAGTTACTCCTTCACTAAAATCCTCTGCCCTTATTGACTGGGTACTGGTAAACCATCTGGATCATGTACACCAAGCAGGCATCTTGGCAGATTCACTTACTGATCATTCCCATGTCTTCTGCATCTGGAGTACCAAGGCTGCTCCATCCCCTCCACCGCGCTACGTCACCTTTACAAATTTCGCCAACCTGGATACTGAGGCTTTTTGTCATGATGTCTCAAGGATAAACTGGTCTGGTATTTACCTTTCCCATAATGTTGAGTCTGCACTAAGTATATTCCTTAATGAATTCCTGGCCATCCAGAACAAGCATGCCCCCAAGGTGACACGGAGGGTTGGGGTAAACAAACAAGATGGCTTCACAAAGACTTGCTGAAAAATCTATGCTCTAGAGACAAATGCTGGAAAAAGTACAAGGCCTCGGGGCTACAATCTGACTATGCTACCAACAGTACCCTACGTAACTTCTGTAAAAAACAGGTCAGAACAGCTAAGAGTGCCTATTGTAAAGAATTGCTGCTAGGCTGTGCTGGGGACCCTAGGAAATTATGGGCCCATGTCAAGACCTTTCTTGGTGTGTCCCCGTCAACTAGTATCAGTGACATGGTATTAAATGGAGTACATTGCAATGACTCCAAAACCACTGCTAATTCCTTCAATCAAATGTTTTCAGACCTGCCTCAGTATACCTCTGCCTTGCCATCTCCCCAGTCAGCCTCTCTGCTTGCAACATCAGCACAGTCCACTACCCCCAGCTATCCTTCCCAACAAATGTTTAAAAATCCCCCGTTCTACTTCAAGGCAATCTCAAGGACTGAGGTCTTAAAACTATTACGGACTGTCTCTGACAACACTAGCTTTGGATCAGATACACTTGAGCCTCAGCTCCTGAAACTAGCAGCACCATACATAGCCTTCCCTCTGGCTAGAATTTTCACCTTTTCTCTCTCTAATAGCCAAGTTCCTGACCTCTGGAAGATTGCTCATGTAATGTCGGTCCTTAAAAAAGGTGATACCAAGGAGATTACTAACTACAGGCCTACAGCCATCCTATCGGTCCTAAGTAACATTCTGGAAAAACTTGTTGCAAATCAAACCATTGACTACCTCACAAAGTACAGCCTTCTCTCTGACTCACAACATGGCTTCCATAAAGGTCACAGTACCTCTACAGCGCTTCTCAAATTCACTACTGATGTGCTTACCAGTATGGACGCTGGCCAGCTAACAGGGGCAGTTTTTATAGACCTTACAAAGGCTTTTGATCTTGTTGATCACCCCCTGCTCCTCTCCACTCTTTGCAGTCTGAGCTTTTCACCCCCAGTTGTCGCCTGGTATGGAAGCTATCTATCAAATAGAACTCAAATTGTGAAATTCAACTCCTCTTTATTTGATGGTGCTACCATTAATATTGGGGTTCCCCAGGGCTCTATTCTGGGACCTCTTCTTTTCTCACTTTTTATCAATAACATAGATGAGGTTTTTCTTTCATGCTCATCTATTCTCTAGGCAGATTATCTTGTACTCTATTCAAGCTCTGATAAGGTCGCCAGCATAAATGCATCCCTTTCTTCAGAGTTCACAAATGTCCAAAATTGGCTTTCTGCACATAAGCTTTACTTAATGCTAAGAAAACCCAAGCAATGTTACTTGGATCTGCCCCTAAACTCAGGACATGTCAAACTCCCCTATTGGTGCAAGACTGCAGTGGCACACAAACAGAATGCATTACATCTTTTAAATACCTGGGAAATCTTCTGGACCAATCCCTGGACTTCAGCCTGCATATTCAATCTGCCTGCAAGGTAGTGAATGCTAAACTGGGGGTTGCTTACAAGTCCAGTTTCATGTTGACTCCTTCTGCTAAACTTGCTATTGCCAGAAGCATATTACTCCCTGCCCTCACCTATGGCATGCTGACCTTTGCTGCCACACACAAAACCATCCTTCATAAGTGGGAGGTCACATCTGTCAATTCGCCTCCCTGTCACCATGGCTTAAGCACCACTGCCAACTGTACAGGGACCTGGGCTGGTTATCCCCCTCAGCTTGCCATCAGTACTCTCTTGGCTTCCTGATTGACTCTATACTCAGAAACCAGACCCCTTCAGTGCTTGCAACATTGCTGGTACCTCAAACCTCCTCCTTCTATAGACTGCGTTCGGTAGATAAATCTCTGCTGAATGTACCTAGATGTAAAACATCAAAAGGCTCTGTTGCCTTCAGTCACTCAGCTCCTAAGCTTTGGAACTCTCTCCCCCAAGCACTTCGAATATCTGGATCCCATGACAGCTTCAAAAAAGGAGCTGCGCTTACATCTATCCCTTGCTGATCTCTGCACTTGTTTTAATCCTCCCTAATCCACTCACCCGCCAGATGCTACCTGGCCTAACTTTAACCTCCCTACCTCATAGCACTTCTTACTCTTACTATCTCCTTGAGAGCTAATCTACCCCAACACCCCCACACACACACCTGAGTCTTGTTTCAGAGGCTGTGATAATGCATCCTGCCCAGTCAGGAATTTGCCCTTGCCTTGTTTCACTGCCTATTTGAATCTTCATTGCTGTGACTAATTTGAACAATATTTCTTTGCTGCTGTGTTGTGGTATCTCTTCCTAGACTCTGTAGGTTTTCTCTGCCTAAAAATTCTATGTGAATTGCATTGATTGTTTTTGTCCAGGTTGCATGTACTCATTACTACGAACTGTTTTGACCTATGCTACTGTAATTCCATTATACTCATGCTATGTACCTGTCTTTGATTGTTGTACTCTCCCAGGCGGTGCCTGAAAATAGTCATTTCATGGCTAGTGCACCTACCCGGTTAACAAAAGCTAAATAAATATATAAATAAATACAGGTAAGGCCTCCAGAACTGTACACCATACTCCAGGTGGGGCCTCACTAGTGCTTTGTATAGTGGAATTATGACCTCCCTTTTCCTGCCAGTGATGCCCCTGCCTATGCATCCCAGCATCACATTTGCTTTACCTGCTGCCTTGTTGCACTGTTTCCCTACCTTGAGATTATCAGAAACGATAACCCCAAGGTCCCTTTCCTGCTTGGTGCATGCTATATCCTCCCCTCCCAACTGATATGATGTTCCAGGGTTTTTGTGCCCCACACGCATTATCTTGGACTTCTTTGCATTGAATTTTAACTGCCAAATTCTTGACCATTCTTCAAACTTCTGTAGGTCCCTCCTCATTCTGTCTACACCCTCTGGTGTGTCAACTCTTTTTTGTACTTGTATTGGAATGTCTTCCCTGTATTGTTATACTGTACCTTCCTGGGTCGTGCCTGAAAATAGTCGATGCTATGGCTGTGCATTTACCCGGTAAACAAAAACTAAATAAATAAACTCTGTTGCAGAGCTTTATGTCTTCAGTGAATAGGGAAATTCTGCCTTCTAGGTCCTGTACAATGTCACTGATGAAGACTTTAAATAGCACCAGTCCCAGCACTGATTCCTGTGGTACCCCACTGGTCACTCTTCCCTCTATGGAGTGAAAGCCATTTACTACCACCGTCTGTGTCCTGCCACCCAGCCAACTATACACCCTTTGCACTACTGTCCTGCCCACTGCCATATTCCCCAGCTTGTTTAATAGCCTTCTATGGGGTTCAGTGTCAAAGGCCTTGCTGAAGTTCAGCTAGGCCATGTATACTGCCCTCCCCGATCTACCTCCCTTGTCACCCAGTCGAAAAATTCAATGAGGTTGGTCTGGCATGCCCCCCCCCCCAACAGTGAAACCATGCTGTTTTGGTTCCTATAGTCAATTGGCAACCAGGTGTCTACCATTCTCTCCTTCATTAGTGCTTCCATGATCTTCCCCACTACCGAGGTCAAGCTGACTGGTCTGTAGTTCCCTGCTTCCTCTTTGTTCCTGTTTTTGTATAAGGAGACTACATCTGCTGGCCTCTAGTCTTTGGGTACTTCCCCTGTTTCCATTGGTCAGCTAAACAGGATTACCAGAGGTTCAGCCACCACCTCTCTTAGTTCCGTTAGGACCCTGGGGTGCACCCATCTCGCCTCATTGCTTTATCGACTCTTATTCCTTCCAGTTCCTTTAGGACCCTTTCCCATGTAAAGGGACTTTTGTCCATTTCTATGCTGTTCCCACCCCTTGTACTCCTTCAAGTCCTTTGCCCTTCTCTTCCTCAGTAAAGACTGAGCAGAAATATCTGTTCAATATGTCAGCTTTACTGTTGTCATCCTCCATGCGGCCCCCATCCTCCCTCTTCAGTCTCATTATCCCCCCATTTGCCCTTCTTTTTTCACTTATGTACCTGTAAAAGGTTTTGTCCCCTCTGTCCACTGATTTTGTGATGCACTCTTCTGTCTGAGCTTTAGCTTCCCTTACTGATCTCCCTGCTTCCGTTTGCTTCTCCTGGTACTTCTCACTATCCCCTTCTGCTTGCGTATTTTTGTATTGCCTGAATGTAATCTGTTTGGCTTCCACTTTCTTTACTACCTCCTTGGAAAACTATAATGGCCTCCTATTCCTTTTTCCCTTGCTAACCTGTGTAACACACAATTCCGTTGCTCTTGCAATCCCTGTTTTAAATATTTCCCACTGTTTCTCCACCCCTGATTCCCTCCCCATTCCCATTAGTGCCTCTTTCAAGCATGTCCCCATTTTCCCAGAATCTTCCCTACTGAAATCCAGGATACATGTTTTTTGTGCAGTTTGGATCTGCTCCTTTTGTAATTTCAAAACAGAGTGACTGTTGGTCACTGTTCCCCAGGTGCTCATCTACTGTTACTCCTATCACACTGTCCCTGTTTGTGAGAACGAGGTCCAGTATTGCCTTCTGCTGAGTTGGTTTCATGACCAGTTGCTTAAGGAAAGCACCTTGAAGGGAGTCCAGGATAAATCTGCTCCTGGTTGATGCTGCTGCTGGGAGGTTCCAGTCCACATCTGAAATACTGAAGCCTCCCCCTTGTCCGCCATCCTTTGGATGGCTTGCATTAACTCCCTGTCTGTCTCTTCCTCCTGGGCTGGTGGTCTATAGACCACCCCATGAGATGGCTGACCCCATTTTCCTTTCCAGTTTAACCCACAGTATCTCTCTCCCCTTTTGTTTCTCCTGGATCTCTAGGGCCTTAATACCATCTTTCATAAACAGTGCCACTCCTCCTCCTCCTTCCTCCCTGCCTGCCCTGTCTCTTCTGAATCTGTTGTAGCCAGGTATGGCCATCTCCCAGTCATGGTTATCATTACACCAGGTCTCTGATGGCCACACTGTCCAGGCCTGACTGCACAATGGCTGCCTTCAGATCCTCCATCTTGTTGCTAAGGCTCCGGGTATTGGCACAGATGGCTTTCCATGATGTGAACTCCCTGGACTGTTTAACTATTCTACTCCAGCCCCCTCCCTGGCTGCCCTTTATTCCTGGTTTTCCCTGCTCCTTTGTGAGCCGCATAAAGCAGAAACTGGGGGTGGGCTATTGATTTAAATACTGCTTGACACCAGAGGTGTGCCTCACCATTGCCCAAGGAAGCCTCCTCCTCCAATTGACTACTGTGCCCCTATATAGTCTCACATGTCCACAAACCTACTCAAAAGACTCAGTATTGCCTATAACAGCATCTGCAGGTTTGTGCTACTGGCATCCTACTCCACTCACCACTGTACCCTGTACAGATCCATGGTCTGGCTCCCTTTACAAGTCAGGTACAACTATGCCCTCAGATGTATCATAGACAACACCACTAGAAATGGTAACCTGTCTCCCTACTCCTCTCTGCTTAAGCACAAACTACCTCTCATGACCTCCAGCAATCCACAGTCCCTCCGCTAGAAATTCCCAGGGTCTCCACTTGCATGGGCAGCAATGCCTTCCCTATCATTGACCCCACCCTCTGGAACAAACTCCCTGTCCCCCTCTGCTTTCTGGACTCGCACATCACTTTCAAAGCCCACTATAAAACTTGGCTCCTGGCTGAATCTAAATGTCAGTGCCTGCCCAGGTGACCCCAATAATGCAAGTTCTCTCATCCTTTCCTTACCTTATGTCAGAAATGTTTCTCAGGTACGAAATGAACAATCATATGAATACTTTCCTTTAGTTTGTTATTTACTTAACTTTGCACTTTACATGCATTGTACATCTGTCAGTATACCCTTGTACTTTATTTGTATTTTAAACTGTTGTTTCCAGTGTATCACAATGTATTTCTTTTGCCTATTGTTACTTAATCCTATACCATCCTCAACTTATATAAGCTGAATTGCCTGTATTACCCTCTGTCTGTATTACCCTTGTGTCATCTTTATTGTCTGAGTTGTGCCCGAAAACAGTCTTTTGGATCAATGCACCTACTTGGTAAACAAAAAATAAATAAAATAAATAAAAAATACTTCAGAAATAACAAGTTACAACTGACTACTTCTTAAAATGTGTTATTATTTTCCTGTCTGCCTTTTTTAGAGCCACTAGCTCTTTAATTATATAGGAAGTAATGGTTGGGTAGGTGGTTATAATGAGAGTTTTACACACACCTGAGGTGTGGGATGCCACATAAATCCTGAGAGTGAAACTCAAAAGGTTTGTAAAAGCATCCCACACCTCAGGTGTGTGTAAAATTTGTGTTTTACACACCTAACCAGCCTTTATTTTATATAATTGCTGGGGATCATTTTTTGGGGGACAGCAGTTATATGAAATAAACAGACATCCACCGTGGAGCAGCAGGCTGGTCTGGTTTCAATGTGATCTGTGGTCGGAAGGTAAAAGTGGAAGAAACATGTCTTTAAAAAAAAAGAGCCCAGTTTAAAAGTTAAAAAAAGCATTTTTGTAGCCCAGTTATTTTTACAACTGCAGGGTACAGAGCCCTACAGACATCTTTCTATCGCTTGGGGGGAAGAAAGGACACTTCAGACTCCTTCCGAAGCACAATTTCATAGTTGAACCATGATCCTTCCACTACCTGAAATCACCACACGGAGGAGAAAGAGTTCCTTTCCTACATGTAGCATTCTCCTGCCAGCTCACATTACAATCAGTGGAGAGTAAACTGTACAGGCATCTTGTTTTAGTCTTAAAGAACACCTAAACCCTATTTTTACACATTTTAATCTAAACAATGGGTTTGAGATTTATTGTTGCTGTTTGTAAGCAGTTCTGTTCTGCAGAGATTGCTCAGGCTGTAATTTCAGTTTTAAATACTTTGTGTATTTACACTTTCAGAGACTGAAGTAGAGGGCTCCCTGAACTACACTGTAGTACAGGAAGTGTGTTTGGGTACTGTAGTCTCTGGGAAGTTCCTCTGAACTACAGCTCTAACTTTGGGTCTGACTTTTAAAATCTTTTAGCGGCATGAGGCTTAGTTACTATTTTAGTAGCTCCTGCTAGTGCTTTTAGCACTTTATATCTCTGGGGGACAAAAGTTATTTTTTGAGCATTCTGTGACCCCGGGAAAGCTACTTCCAGGTCACGGACTATAACTGACTTGCCCCTAGTGAGTGGGGTGAGCTATGGGCGGGGTGCGTACAGAGACACGCGCATCATAGTGTATGTCAAGCAGGGAAGAGGGAAAAATGGACTCTCACTGACACCGATTAAATAACTACAAGGTAGGCCATGATCTGTATCTAACATATTTTACCAATAAAAATGGCAAATAAAATACTGACCTTAGATGGGGACATAGGGTACCAGTGTAATATTTGCTCAATGTCCACTCTGCATAAAATGAAGCAAATCTGAACACTTATACCTGTGCAAAGTGTACAGAAAACAAACAACTCAATATTCAGCTTTTGTCTTTTTCTAAACAGCTGGAGGCCCTGGAAAAACACCAGAAAATACTCGTAAATAAATTAAAAGCATACCCTACACTGAATCACAATATCACCATTCCAGAGGCTGTTGAAAGCCCCTCTAACAATAAAAGAAGGGCTACACATGTTCAAACAGACCCTGCCAATGAATGGTATGAGGTGCAATTGACTAAAAGGAAAAAAAGTGTAAGTGAAGGGGGAAAAACTTCACTGGCTCCTGGTCATACTAGTCCAAATGGCCCTAGTACATCAACTGCTTATCATAGTACCATTTCACTTACCAATAGATTTTCTGCCCTCAGAAACGAGACCTCTGAAAACATATTAGACATTGATAATCAGGAACTAATGGACCAACAAACTGTGCATAGAGACCCCCACATCAACTCATTGTATTAGGAGTCTCTATAGTCAAATATGCAGACCCATATTTGTCAATATGACAAGGAAAATATTATGGTCTGCAGTTACTTGAGGGCAGGTGTAAATGACATTACTGAAATGGCTGATAACATTTTTAAAGGAGCGGGTGAAAGGCCACTTGCTATCATTGTGACAGGGAGCTCCTGCCACTCCTGAGGACTGACCTTTTCTTAAATCTGTTACAACAGTTCTTCTATTTAATAGCCTAATCTATCTGTTATAATTTCTAGTCCATAAGGTTGGCCACCTATGGGCACCCCTTCCCTTTCTTGACTATGCTATAGTGTTCTCTTTAATTTTCCTTTTCCCTCTCAGGTCCTCGTACAGGGAGGTTATTGTGGTGACCTCCAAGTGTATATAAAACAGGTTGTGTTTATCACTGTTGGATTTAGTATGTAATAGCACTATGTCATAAAATACCTTGATGTATATACCTTATGTTTATGAAACCTGTAAATGTTGAAAATACCAATACCATGGCACTAGGTGTTTTTGATAATAATAAAAAGTACTAGGTGAGTATTATAAAAATTAAGTTAGTTGTCCTATTTAAAATGCATGTAAATTGCTGTAAACTGAACAAGTCTGAAATTGCATGGCAATTTGCATATATCCCATGATGCTTTGCATTATGGAAGTATGTGTGATGTTGTGTTTTTTTGAAACTTGTCTTATTGTCAATGCACTTTGGGGTAACCCATGTTTCAGTGTTTCTGCATTGAGGTTCTTTGTCTTTAGCTTGTTTTTGTATTTTTAATTGAGCCCACCACCCAAGCAAACAAGGCCCGCATAGGGGTGGAGGTTGAATTTCAACTGCTAAGTTTGATCAGAGATCAGCGTCAGTAGGTGCTGGCTAAATGCAGAGAAAGGACATACATAGTCTATTGCTGCAAACTGATGTACTGAAGAAGGGATATGCCTTTGCTTAAGGTTATCTCTTGTATTTTGAATAAACATCAGACAGAGATTGTGTTTTAAACTTGTAGTTTGGTGTCTGGTCCATCTGTTATCCCACAATCATACATGCAAGGGTGAATGATATAGGCAGGAAAAGTACAGAGGCTGTAAAAAGGGACTTTGAAAAACTTGCTGAGAAACTTGAAAGCAAAGGGTGTGAGATCTTATTCTTTGAAATATTGCTGGTCACCAGGGCGCATGAAAAAAAAACAACAATAAATCAAGAACATTAACCAATGGCTACATAACTGGGCAAATGATAAAAAGAATACATTTATAAGACATTGGGACAGACTGCACAACAAACCAGACATGTATTGTAAGGATGGTTTGCATCCCAGTCATAAAAAAAGTAAAACCCTTGGCCTAAGCCTTGTAAGGGCTGCTATGACCACTTTAAACTGATGAAGGGCAAGCCTCAACAACTAAATCAAGAGAGGCTCATTCAACCTAGCAAAGGAAAAAACCAAAAATAATGCTATCACTGTCATGTTACTTAATGCTCTTAGTTTAAATGAGAGTAAAATGGCAGAATTAGCAGCTATGTTATCAACTAACAAAACCGATGACATCTGTATTACCAAAACCCAGTGGGACGAAGATAGTAAATGGAATCAACACATACCAGGATGCCAACTCTTTACCAAATCTAGAAAGATACATGGAGGAGTAGCAGTTTACATAAAAGGAGTTACCTCACAGGGTGTGTGCAACAGGTAAAAATATCTGGCACCCTCTCAGACTCATAGCAAGTGTGCACTGGGGTTCCCCAAGGATCCATATTGGGCCCCCTGCAGTTTAGCCTTTTCTAAACAACTTCCCTCTAGCATGTCAACACAAAATCCTCCTCTACGCAGATGATGCGGTTATTTACTCCAGCCACGCTGACCCTGCCATCCTAGAACAAAGACTTCAAAATGACTTTAACATTGTAGAGGATTGGTTTGATCATGCTAAGTTGGTTGTCAACCACAAAAAAACTAAGACCATGCTTTTTGCCCCTGCCCATAACCGCCACAAGACATCAACCATTAACATTCTAAGCAATCAAAACATAGCCATAGAAATGGTCCAAAGCTTCAGATACCTGGGGGCTCACTCTAGACAGCTCCCTTACATTCTCTACCCATGTAGACAGTGTTGCCTTATCTAAAAACAGGAAGCTCGGTCTTCTATATAAACACCGTAACTGCCTTACTGATAAAGCCCTCCAGCTCAACATCACCAGCCTACTCTTCTCAACTATTGACTATGGTCTTGCCATCTACAGTGTGGCACCTGACAGTACCCTTAAATGGCTAGCCACTACACTGAATAAAGCCTGCAGGCTCACACTAGGAGCTCTGCGCCTAACCTATATCTGTAATCACTACCAGCAAATGGGATGGCTAAATCTGGTTGAGAGGACCCACTACCAAGTCCGTCTACTAGCCAGAAAAGCAATCCTAGGCCTGTTACCACCAGAAAGCAGCTCCCTCCTTCACCTGATTGAGCCTGCTAGGACTACCAGGGCATCAAACAATCTCTCTATCAAGGTCCCCTTCTGGCGCACCTCTCAAGGGCAGAGATCCTTTGAATATAGAGCCCCACTCTGGCTTAGCTTGCTCCCACCCGAGCTAACTGCTCTCAGTAAAATTGTCCCATTTAAATCATTGCTTAAATCTCACCTGTTTAATCAACAGGTATGCTCCTGCTTCCCCTAATCTCCACTCTGTGTCGCTGATACTGAATAGACCCAACCCAGCACTTCTTTACTGCCTACCTGTAACTCACCCCCCTTTTTCCCATCCCCCCAGCTCCCCCTTCCCACGCCTGCCCCTCCTTTCCATTTCACATGTTCCCCAACCCACCTGAATAACTCATCTTCACCTTCTACCTCATCTCCTCATCCCCTCTTATCCCCCATTCGACAAAGTGACCTGTACCCTGAGGTTACCGCTACCCCACTCCACCTCCTCTGCCTATTTCACTTCCTCCTATTCAAGGCCTACTGTGCTGCCTAATTGACATTCCATCCTCTAATATTAATTATTGTAATGTTTTTTAGTTTTAGTGCAAGCAGCTAAAACAGTTTATCAAGTCTATGTAATTAGTTCCTTACAGCTTTCTCTGTGTTTCGCACTTGTAATTTGTGCTGTGTATATTGATTTCCTGTATGCCTGACGTGGCACCTTTGTAAATGAGTTTGTAGCTCAAAGGTTGTAATCCTAGATTTCAATAAATAAATAAATAAAATAAATAAGAAGATATTGAGTGCTATGAAATAGTACTTCAAGGTTCAGAAAACAACGAAGTCGAATCCATTTGGTTAGACATCACATGGGACTGTCGGGAAGAATACTCAAAGAGAGTGCTTTACAGACCACGTAATACCATTATTGAAAACACTTATAAAATATTGACCCAGATATCAGCTATGGTGGACAGAGGAGATGTTGTCCTTGTAGGTGATCTCAACCTACATAACATTAATTGGGTAACATCACAAGCTACTATGACCCAAGACCAGGACACAGTAGATTTTTTGGATAACATGGAACTGCAACAGATGATATCTGAACCAACTAGGGGGAACAATATATTAGATGTTCTAATTACCAATGTTACTGATGAGATCAAAAATGTTGCAATAAGTGCACCGCTATGCAACAGTGATCACAACACTATCAACCTTAAAATAAATAAGACATTTTTTTCTTCACTAAGGGTAATTCGGTTTTGAAAAACTATAATAAGCCTGACTGGAACTCCATCAATCATCACCTATGTGATATTGATCTTCCAAATAGACTCTCAGAACTTAATACAAATGAAGCATTGTCCCTTTTTTCAGAAACCATTGAAACATTAGACAACAAATATATCCCACTTAAAAAATAATTACAATAACTGGGAAAAAATATTTGATTTAACAGAAAAATCCAAAGACTAATTTCTAAAAACAAAAAAAATATTTGCCCCTATGAAAAAATCATCAGCAATTAACATCAGTAAATATAAAGCTACTTTAAAACAACTAAAAACAATAATTAAAAACTCCCGTAAGAACACCAAATTCATGTTAACACAAACTATTGATAATATGAAGGGCTTCTATTCCTACATTAACTGTAAAAGGGGAACCTCATGGTTGATAGGACCATTATGTGTACAAGACCATACCTACAGAGCAAAACAGATTTAAATGTAAAAAAAGGCAAAGGCAGTAAGGACAGAAATGGGGCTAAAAGGGGTAAGGCTATCAAAAAGTGGAGGGTGATGAGTACCAATGCTCGTAGTCTGTGTAACAAGCTCCATGAACTAGTGGCCTTGATGGAGGAGGGTTGCCTGGATATTGTGGCAGTCACAGAAACATGGTACACAGAGAACCATGACTAGGATGTCAACATACCAGGATACACAATCTACAGGAGGAACAGGGAGGGTAAAAGGAGGAGGAGTAGCTCTCTATGTAAAGGAAGGGATCAAAGCAACAGAACTAAAGAGTAAACAGGAGCAGATGAGGCACTTTGGGTCACCCTGGAGACAGGAAATGGTACCACAATCCATGGGGTTATATACAGACCCCCATCTCAGGGGGAAGGAATGGACAAGGAAATGATAGAAGGCTTTCTTAGAATGGCAGAAAAAGGGGAGATATTGTTGATGGGGGTCCTGAATATGCCAGATGTTAACTGGAGCACCTTTGCTGAAGGCACATCCAAGAGCAGGCTCATTCTTGATGCCCTATAGAGGGCATGCCTAAGACAGCTAGTATTGGAACCCACTCAGGAGGAAGCAATCTTTTTTCTTTTTGTTCAACAAATCTTTATTAGATTTTGATTAACACATGACATCCATTACAACTAAAAATAATAAAAAAAAGGGGGGGGGAAGAAACCTGGAAAACCAGGGTATACAGCCCCAAACTGGCTGTATGAACTATATACAATCCCATATATACATACCCAGCAGGAATCCATCCCTAAGCAGCATATTTATCAATAAAGACCCCTGTATAAACAATTACAATCCACATTGCCAAATAGTAACATATTATCCATAGATATAGTCTAAACAAATGAACCAAGAGCAGTTCCCCAATCGCATGTAGAGAAAAAAAGAAAAAAAAAAAACAGGAGTCAACTCTACCATGCTACCTCGTGTAATATCTCAGGATACTAAACCAAAGGTGCAAATCAAGAAAACACCTTAGGTTAAATCAGAGGTGGAGTCCTGCTATATCCCCTAAAGAGAGAGAGAGAGAGTCCCATCCCGTCTATCCTCTGGAAGGCTTATAGTCTAGTTCCCCAAAACCCTTACTAGGATCCCAACTTATCTATATAATGACCGCTTTACTCAATCATGTGAACAAAGTGCTGATCAACCAAATCCCTTACTAGAAAGAAGAGAAAAACCAAGCCCTTGCTACTCAGAGCATGACAGACAGACCTGAGGTAATCTCTGAGATGAATAAATCGCTTCTAAAGATGCCCATCTCTCAGCGTATAACCGTTTATTCCCCTCACTCCAGAGCTGTCTTCTTATCCTGCCCAATATGACCATCAAGTCCCGCACCCACTGACCATAAAAATACTCCTGGTCGTCTTTCCAATGCTGAACTAGAAAAGACTTGATTAGTGCCATCATCAAGGCCAAATGAAATTTGGCTAGGACTCCAGGAACTTTTGAAAAATCACCCAGAACACACACCTCTGGGGTTATAAATTCTGAGTAATTCATCAGCGGTGGTCCCACGGCTGCTAATTTCCAGCCACAAGGGAAATTTTACAGCACTCCCACATCACATGTAGCAAATCCCCGATTCCCATCCCACATCTGAAACAATGGTCCGTCTGCCTAAGCTTTCTATCACATAGTTTTACCGGGGTAAAATAAAGATCAGATGCAATAAAATACTGCATGGTCCTAAACTTAGGAATTGTTATGTACCTATGGCCTTTCCAAATTGAATCCCACACAAGATTCTTGGGAGCCATTACCTTGTCCCAGTACATCACCTCCATGGGCGACAGTGGACTAACAAACTCCAGCAGCTTCCTATAAATCTGAGAAAGGGCGTTTGCCTTCGGCTCCACTGCCTCCAGAAGATCCCATGTAAATGACCCATCTGAAAACCCTCCCATCTTTCTCACCACTGACTCCAGCAGCCGAATCAGTTGCAGTTTTTTGAAAAAGGGCATCCCCTCCATGGAGGCTGGAATAACAACCCTTACACCTTGGACAAGATCCCTCACCTTAAGACCCCTCACCTGGTAGGCCCATCGATCGCTTATCGCCCGCCCCCCAATTTCGAATGTGGGATTACCCACTAACGGTTGGTCCCAGGATTTCAACTGTAATTTCCTTTGCGCCGAGGAGAGAAAAGACCACCACGCCCTCAGTGACTTCCCAATCGGGTTCCCACCCTCTTTCCTGAAAGCCTTTACCAGGTTAACATATATATACCCGAGTGTAGAAGCCCGCTCTCTCAAGATTTGTCTCTCAATCTGTAGCCATGTTGGGATATAAGCCTTCCCTTCAGTCTCCCTAACCCAGCGAAGCATAAAGCCCAATTGCCCTGCCACATAATATAATAGGAGATCAGGCAGTTTGATCCCACCCTCAGCTGGGGCAAGCAAAAGTGATTCATATTTCTTCCCTAGGTAACTTAGAATTCCATAGGAAATCAGAAAGAAGCTTCCTAATAACCTTGAACAAAGTAGTGTGAATATCATACGGGGCAATATATAGTGGGTATAAAAGCCTGGGCAGCATATTCATTTTAATAAGGCCAAGTCTAGCCGTAAAATTCAAGGAGCTTGTTCCATCTCAGTATATCTCCTCTTATTGCCGATATCACCCCTCCATGTTTGTATCCGCCCCTCTTTAGCTATTGCCGTAACCGGATACCCAGGTACTAATCTCATCCGCCCTCCACTGGAGGCAAAATTGAGTAAAATCCGCCCTGAATACATGCGGGGTCAAGGGGAGAACCTGAGTTTTAGTGAGGTTCAGCTTATAATTTGACACCGACGAGAAATGCCCAATCAAACCCCATGCTCTCTCAAAACTTTTAGCTGGGTCCTCTAAATGCAGCAAAATATCATCCGCAAAAACTGTGAACTTAAGTTCCCTCCCCCCTACCCTTACCCCTTTTATAAGTTTGTCCTCCTTAAGGGCTCTTAACAAAGGCTCTAGATAGATATTAAATAGTATTGGCGACAGGGGACATCCCTGTCTGGTCCCATTTTTCAACAACACTTCTTGTGAACTGTACCTATTGCACAAGACCCTAGCTGTGGGGCCAGCATAGAGGTGTTCAATACCCTTGAGCAAACCCTCCAGAAAGCCCATCTTCCACATTGTGGCAAACAGAAAACCATGGGAAACCCTATCAAATGCCTTTTCGGCGTCCAATGATATTAAAGCTAGAGGTAATTGGGAATCCGATGCATAGGCAATTATATGCTGCAGCTTCCTATGGGCGTCCTGAGCTCCCTTCCCCGGCATAAATCCCACCTGCTCCTTGCTAATCAGAAGTGGCGCAATACTCAGGATTCTATTAGACAAAATTCTTGTTAAAATCTTAATATCCTGATTCATTAAAGCTATAGGTCTATAGCTGTCCACCCTATCCCTAGGTTTGTCTGGCTTGGGAATGAGAGAAATAAATGCCTGGTATAACGTCGGATGGGACAACCCCTCTTGCGTAATGGTATTATAAAAATCTAGTAGAAGAGGGAGTACCGTTTTAATGTGTGCTTGGTAGAACTTCGCCGTAAGACCATCCGGTCCCAGAGTCCTACCCAACGGCAAAGACTGCACCACCCCCAGTATCTCCTCCTCCGTAATGGGAGCCGCAATCTTACTAGCCTGCACTTCATCCAAAACCGGGAGGGGTATTCCCTCGAGAAAAGCATTCACTTCCTCTTCTCCTACTATATTTCCCAATCCATATATGCTGGTAAAATAGGACGCAAATGCCTGTGCTATTTTTTGAGGGTCTACTATTAATTGCCCCTCGTGCCAAATCGAAGTGATAGTTCTACTAGCCCCATTCCTGATCCTAACCGCTAGCAGGCGACCAGGACATCCCCTGGAGAGATATTTAGCCATCCTATCAACCAATATTCCACCTTACCATATCTAATATCCGCCATTCCCCGTAGAATTTAAGTTCTCTATCAATTTCTCCTGAAGACCCCTCCGGGAGATAGCGAAGCTATCACCCCCAAAATGAATTCCTCCTTTGCCTTTCTCAGTCTGTTCCTCCTAGCTGCCAGAGTCTGAACCGCCCCTACATATAGTACCTTACATGTCGGCCACGCCAGCTTTTGATTTTGTAGGGATGGTAATTGAGACTGTATGAATCCTCTCAGATCCTCGTCTAGCTCCTCCTGGACCTTAGGTTCCACTAACAGCAAATCATTCAGTCTCCACCTAACTGGCCTGGGAGGAGCAAGACTTGGTTCCCACAGCAACGAGATGGGGGAATGATCTGAGAGAACCCTAATCTCAGTCGTCAAACCCTTCACTTCCCTGAGAACCGCACTACTAACCAAAAAGAAGTCAATGCGCGACAGGGACTTATGAGCCCCAGAATAGAAGGTCATGGTGTTGCCCTTCTTGGAGTGGGTCCTACATGGGTCCACCAGAGCCATCACCTCCACCATGTTATTCAAGGCAACCTGTGCTTTGGTTAGAGGTTTACCAGTTGGAGGTATCCTATCCTCCAAATTGCTGGCGCACACGTTCCAGTCCCCAGCCAAAATAAATAAATCTGTAGGCAAAGCTGCAATGTCCCTCTCAATGGAGGCAAAAATCTGCGGAAGAGAGAGTGGGACCATAAATAGAGGCCAAGAAATTGCCTTACCAGCTAAAACCCAGACAGATATAGCCCCTACCATCCTCCTTAACAACCCCTGTTCCATCCTAAAGGGGCAATTGTTTCTTATTAGAATCGCCCACGAAGCTTTTTCCTTACCCTGCCTTACACCTGACTCACCCGTAGTTTTTAAGACAGCTTAATTCCTCCGTTAGTAAATGTGTCTCCTGCAAAGCAGCTATATGCCCAAGTAATTAATATGCCTCAGAATGACCATTCTTTTGCTCTACCCCTAAGCCCTTTGACATTCAGGAAAGTATATTAATATGGACCATTATCCATCCACTAAATCATAACATGAGATCCAATCCACCCAAACCTTACCATTCCACTTCCCTCTCTACACAATCTAGATGCTCTCTCTTTTCCAAACCCCAATCCCACCCTCCCCCTGCCCCGATCCTTCGATCGCCCTCCTAACGATTCATCGGTCATGGATGAGCTTCCCTGTGGTTTCCTCCCACCTGTCCTCCCTAGCCCTATCTCAGCAGAAGACCGCCCGTCTCCTGGTCCTGGCGTATCACCCCCGTCTCCGCCAGTGCCCTCCCAGCTCACCTATATTCCCCTAATATTTCAAGAAAAAACAGCGTGGTCCAGAACAATGCCCTGTTGTGAGTCCCAAGCCAGTCTCTTCACACTGGCAACTGGTCCTGCCCAGAACTGGTTCCACCACATAAAAGAGGAATCTACCAATGCCCTCCTTACATGTTCCCTCAAATAAAAGGTGGACGTCACTGACCCTGGGAGCTATACCCCCCAGAACCAATACCCCCCCAAACCAAACCAAACCCCCGATCCCCACTCTAAATCCCCAAACAAACCCACGCGGTCAAACCACCATGGTGCAATCCCCGAGATGCCATCCAGAAAGAGAAAAGGAAGAAAGAAGAAAGGCAGTACAGCCATGGCTAACTTAAGGTTAACGACCTAGAACAGCTGTATAAAGTCCTTGTCAAGCTGAAAGAAGGTCCACATAGCCCCACTTCATCCGGGCAGTCCACCTCAGGTCGGAGGTTTAAATAGATTAGGAAGTTCCGTACACAGACTTTCCAGCGCATCTCTCGAGGTCAGATACCGCTATTCCCCGGATTGCAGTCTCACCACTAGTGTTGCTGGATACTGCACGTGAAATTTAATTCCGGCTAAATACAGCTTTTTCTTAATCTCCACATATTCCTTCTGCTTCTCTCTGATTAAAGGGGTTTGATCCTGGAACATCCAGAGGGTTGTGCCATTCCATTGAAGAGATTTAAGCTGTCTGGCCTTCCATAAAACGTGCATCTTCTCTTTAAAATTAAGGAATCTCATGATGATCACTCTGGGCCTCGCTCCCGGGGGGGGAACTTCCCTTAAGGCACGATGGGCCCTTTCCAAATTATATGCTTCTCCATATGGTGTCTGGCCCAAAAGCTTTAGTAGCAAATCCTGAATAAATGAGACACAGTCCGCCCCCTCAGCTCTTTTGGGCAGCCCAGCCAGTACCAGGTTGTTTCTCCGGCTTCTTGCCTCCTGGTCATCAATCCGAGCTTCCAATTTTTTAATTTGCTTTTTGGCCACAATCAGCTCCTGCTCCATAGACATCACTTTCCTCTCTTGCGATGCAATCCTGGCCTCTGCATCCCCATATGTTGAGCAAGAGATTGCAGTGCGGTTTTACTGTAGCAAAGTCCACTACCAAACCCTGTAGCATCTTCTTAATTTCCTGCAGGTCCTCGTTTGACTGACCCATCACCCTCCTATCTATATCCTCCTCTGGTTCCACAAGGGTGGGGACTGTGGCTTGGGTCTCTTGGTGCGTGAGGGATCTTGGCGAGGGCTCAATTGCTTGGACTCCATCCCAGCTAGCACCCATGACCTGCGGCTTCCGACTGCAGCACGCCCTGACAGAACCTCGCCCAGTGTCCCAAGGCTTTTGGTGTTCAGCTGCCACTCGAACTTGCGATCGCTACGGCTTACACCCCCTCCTGATCCGAAGGCGACCAAAACAGGCGGACCCCAAAGCAAATAAACAGAAAATTTGTAGCTCGGGCCTAGGAGCTGTGCGGAGTACGTCCAACTCATCTCAGCACATCACGTGACCTCCAGGAGGGAGCAATCTTAGATCTGGTACTCTCAAATGGGGACGGAGAAAGAATCTCAGATTTAGAAGTGGGTAGCCATCTGGGAACAAGCGACCACCAAACAGTGTGGTTCACGATAAACACAGCCATACAATCAAGCCATACAAAAGCAAGGGTACTGGACTTTAGGAGGGCTGACTTTGGGAAAATGAGAGAGTGCCTCAGAAAAGCACTAGCAAACAGGCAAGAAGAAGGGGTGGAGGAACAATGGGGAGTGATCAAAACAGCCATCACAGTGGCAACATGCCTTTGTGTAAAGCAAATCAATAAAACACAATGAAGGAAAAAAACACTATGGTTCTCAAAAGCGGTGGCAGGGAAGGTTAAGGAGCAAAGGACAGCATTCAGGAAATATAAGGAAACACAGAAGGAGCAGGACAGAGAACTTTATCAGTTAAAGCAGAAAGAGGCTGGGAAGGCAGTCAGAATAGCAAAGGCCCAAACCGAGGAAAGGATAGCCAATTCTGTTAAGAAGGGGGATAAGACCTTTTATAGGTACATTAGAGAGCGAAGAAAGACCAAAGGAGGGATACTGAAGCTTAATAAAGGGGAGGGAATGTGGGTAGAGGGTGACAGTGAAAAAGCAGGGATACTGAACGAATATTTCTGCTCAGTATTCACAAAGGAAGAGGAGGGGGAGTTACCTAAACCAAACAAGAGAAACACTCTGAAGACGGGGGGCGATACCAGTCTATTTACAGAAGAAAGGGTTCTGAAAGAACTAATAAAAATGAAGGTGGACAAAACAATGGGGCCTGATGGGATTCACCCAAGAATTCTAAAAGAACTAAGGGTAGAACTAGTGACACCGCTGACTACTCTCTTTAACAAATTATGGAAGGATGGGGTGGTACCCGAGGACTGGAGGAGGGCATATGTGATTCCTCTTCACAAAAGTGGGAGCAGGACAGAGGCAGAAAACTACAGACCAGTTAGTTTGACCTCAGTGGTAGGAAAATGATGGAATCACTTCTGAAGGAAAAGAATTGTTGAGTACCACAAGCCAGTGGGGCACAGGACCCAAGGCAGCATGGATTCACAATGGGAAGGTCATGTCAGACGAATCTAATAGATTTCTTTGACTGGGTGACCAAAGTAGTAGACCAGGGAGGGCTGTTGGTCATGGCCTACCTAGATTTTAGCAAGGCATTTGATACAGTCCCACACAAAGATTAATACACAAGATAGCCAGCCTTGGAGTGGGTCCCACGGTGGTAGCCTGGATAAAAATTAGCTAGACAACAGGGACGCTAAGGTTAGTAGTAAATGGAGTACACAGTGAAGAAAGGAGGGTTACTAGCGGGGTACCGCAGGGTTCAGTACTGGGACGGTCCTTTTTAATGTCTTTATAAGTGACATTGCAGAGGAACTGGAAGGAAAAGTATGTCTCTTTGCAGATGACACAAAGATCTGCAACAGGGTTGATACACAAGATGGAGTGGAAAGGATGAGAAGGGACTTGGCAAGATTGGAGGAATGGTCAAATGTATGGCAGCTCAGATTCAATGCAAAGAAGTGCAAGGTAATTCACATGGGAAACAAAAACCCAAGGGAAGCGTACACAACGGGGGGTGAGATACTGACAACAGTAAAAATAGAAAGGGACCTGGGAGTTATTATATCAGATGACCTAAAGGTGGACAAGCAATGTGAGAAGGCAGTAAGGAAGGCTGGGGGATACTGGGATGCATAGAAGAGGCATCAATAGTAGAAAACAGGAAGTTGTTATCCCTCTGTACAGACAGTTGGTGAGACCCCATCTGGAGTACTGTGTGCAGTTCTGGAGACCCCATCTCCAGAAAGACATAGACAGAGTGGAGGCTGTCCAGAGGAGGGCAACCAAAATGGTGCAGGGTCTGCACCAGAAGACATACAAAGAAAGACTAAAGGAGCTTAATATGTATACCCTTGAGGAAAGAAGGGAGAGAGGGGACATGATAGAAACGTTCAAGTACCTCAAGGGAATCAACAAAGTCCAAGAGGGTAGCATCTTCCAGAAAAAGAGATGTGCAAGTACAAGGGGGCACAATTTGAAGATAGAGGGGGAACAGCTCAGAGGTAACGTGAGGAAGTATTTTTTCACAGAGAGGGTTGTGGATGCATGGAACAGCCTCCCGGAGGAGGTCGTGGAGTCAAGAACAGTGGGGGAATTCAAGAATGCATGGGGCAGGCATAAGGCAGTCCTAGTGGGGGGGTAGGAGGAAGTAAGCTGTTGGTTTACTAGGATCTGCGGCTTATCTGTTAGGTAGGAAAATGGGCAGACTAGGTGGGCCAAGCGGTCCTTATCTGCCATCAAATTCTATGTTTCTATGTTTCTACAGCAACCCAGAAGATATGGCCTCCATATTTAATAACTACTTCTGCTCCATTTATACGAGTAGTGCAACTGCACAAACTGTACTTAATACTAACTTGGAACCAAAGCTAAATATTAACCTAGATATCTTCCATCCTGAAACCATAAAGGAAAAACTTATAAAATTGGACAGTAATAAATTGCATGGACCTGACGGCCTCCACCTGCATATAAAGAAATAGCAGACCTTATATCACTTCTAATATCCATCATAGGTAACCCCTCTCCTTCCATATATAGTACAACACACACTCACCACTCACATTTAAACACATGGGGAAAAAAATGATTAACCACATAAATGATCTACCTTTACAATAAAATGAAATTTGCATATGGAATTGACTATGGTAATTCATCCTTACATTTAAGGCCGTGAAGCACCTAAATGAAGTTAATATATTAGCAGCTGTAGTGGCTCTAACCAGAATTTGTTTTTTAAATGTTCTTACTGCCAGCTTTGGGTGGCAGTGAAGTGTCAAGCAGTAAGGAATGGCAGTCGGTGCAGAAGGAGGGAAGAGCAGCAGCTGGCGCTTGCACAGAACAAGGGAAACCCAGTTCATGTTAGTTGTTATAACCAGCATGTTATAACGGAGAATTACAACAGGCTTCCCTTAGGGAAAAAAACAATACCAAGTTATTATACAATGTCTCTTACCCCAAGGAACACAAGGCATAATTACTAAAACTAATTTTAGTCCCATATCTTTTATTTCTGGTATATGATCTAATTTTGTTGAAATGAGAACCATCAAACTCCCACTCACTCCCTTAAATCTACCCTCACAGTTATCTTTGAAACCCAATATTTCTCCAAATCTACCAGCTCAAATGCAGCTTCATCTCTTGTGCAATCTTCTTGCAGCAGGAATATCCCACAATTCGTAATAAATACAGTATTATCCACATTCCGTCATTTGGCGTATTTCTCAACTCTGCAATACTGCAACATAAAGTATCCAAATCTTTAATATCAAAAAGTTTGGTGACTCAGTTTACATCATCAATGTGTTGTACTATAATCTATGGTTTCATATTTATTTTAAATGATCAATGCATCACAGTACTGTACCTGATACATTTCTTCCAATACTTCAGATTCAGAGTCCAAAAATAACTGATATTATTTATTGACTGATTGATTTATATATTTATTTATTGATTGGTTTATTTTTGGTGACCTGGTAGGCCCACTGAAACAAAAGCGTAATTTTCAGGGACCACCCAAAATTAGTTACAGATAAAAGCACATAATGGATTCAGACATCAAAGGGCATTGTACAAAAAATCATTACATGCTGTAAGTGGTACATAACTGGGTATAACCATTAATAGGTTTCGTGCAGAAACAATTAATGCAAATTGGTACAACAAGAAAACTACAGCTTCAGCAGATTTACAGTAAGTAGACAGTTTAGCACTTGATATGTAGTGGTGGAGAACAAAAGTACATAGTAGACAACAGAGGGCCATTGACCCATTACATAGGCAGGGCTTCAGCAGTTGCATTTGGCTGGAGCTAGGAGGTGTTTCTGAAGATCCCAGGGATTAGCAAACTTTGATAGAGAGGGAGAGAGTTCCACAGAGATGTGGCAAAGTAAGCGAAGGATCTCTGTCTTGTGTCTGCTGTCATTCGAGGGAATATCAGAGGTTCCCAGGTCATGAACCTCAGGTTTCTAGAGGAGGTCTGCTGCTGGTTAAAGTCAGGACCAGGCTAGGCAAGGAGTTGAGTCTAAGGCATTTGTAGACCAGTGTAAGCATGGCAAATTGCATCCATCATTGAAGGTGGGCAATTTTAACCCTGCAAGGACTCTACTGAGGTGGTCACAGATGATGTGAGCATTAAAGGCAAAACAACCAACTGTTACTGTATATTGCCCAGCCATCTCTGTTTCCTTTGAGGACAGGAATGTAGTTGCCTTATATGTAAGAGTATGGAGGAGAATGCTGTTTCTCAGTGGCCAAACAGGATTGTTCAGCTAGGTAGGCTGGAAGTCTATATAGGAGACCCAGTTTCAGGTTTAGTGTTTTGTGATTTCTATGTGTGTTCTGCATGGCAGCTTGGAATTCAGGTGTAGTCCAAGATATATGAAATTGCCATCAATTTCTAACAGGAATCCCACGCATGCATTGAGCCTTCAAAGGCCACGGTATTACTACCATTTCCATTTTGTGGAAAAACAGCATGGCCTTGCTTTTTTTGCTGTTTAGGACAAGATTGCTTCATGTTGGCCATTCTTGTAACTGTGTTGAGTCATTTTGGAGGAAGCCATAGGTATATAGGTCACCTGCACTATGATATAGTACAGCATCATCCATATTTGGCGACACTTAAACACTGATGCAGTTTTGGGGCAAGTTGCTTAAAAGTAATGTAAATATAAGGGGTCCAAGATTAGAGTCTTGTCTTATAGGACACTTTCAGTGATGCTTCTATGAGATGACAGGATTTCTTTTATCTTCTTGTACTGTCTACTGTTTTCCAGGTACTTCCTGAACCAGGATATGGAGTGGCTGTCTAGATTCAGGTTTTGCAGTTTGTGGTGCAGGAGGGTGTGGTCAACCAGGTCAAAGGCTTTTGTAAGAACTACATAGATTACAAATGTGACTTGCTCTGCACCCATTGCACAGGTGTTGTCACTTGTAAAGTTGGTTAGGGCTGAGCCAGTGCTGTGGTGCTTGTGGAAGCCCCAACGCACATTTGCTAGGAGCCCATGACTCAATGTATGCTGCCACTTGGATATCAACTAGTTATCACTTGGATATCAACTAGTTTTTCCTGTAGTTTACATAGGATACTGAAGATAGAGATTCACATGGTTTACAGTACATATTACTGAACTAGGTTCTTTGGACTACTTTTAAGGATAAGGGCAATACAGGGCATTTTACATTTGCCTGATACTGTTCCTTGCACAAAGGAGAGTGAACTCCCTTAAACTGGCAATGGGGAGATTCAAAAGGGATGCATTTAAGCACCTTTTCACAGAAAGAGTGGTGAACTAGCAGAAAGAGCTGCCAGATGAAGTGGTACAGCAGCCAAATCAGTGGACAGCTTCAAGCAGGGTTGGGACAGGCATCTGGGCTTAGTTAGAAAAGGGAGATCAGAATCAAAGTGGATAGATGGTCACTAGGGCCAGTGTAGCGAAATTAGTTAGGGTGGGCAGACTGGATTGGTCAACAGTCCTTTTTCTGCTGTAAGTCTCTATGTGTCTATGTAAGGATATATTGTACAGTTCCTAATGAAGCTGCACTGACACAACAGCTATTTTGAGCAGCCTTGGGTCAAAACCATCAAATCCTGCTGATGTCTCAGGTTTTATATTAGATAGTAGAAGCAAGACATCTTTGTAGGACACTAACTTAAGATGAAATTCTGGGGGAAGGTGCTTGTACTTTTGTAGACCAGTAAATGACTGGTTGAAGGCATTCATGATCTGATGCAGGTTAGTGAAGGAAGAGTCACCAATTATGACACCGTGTATGTTCGGTCTGCGTGACCCGTAGAGGAGGAGGTTTATTTGGGACCAGAACTTTTGGGAGTAGGTATGACTGCCTTTTTGCAGTTTCTTTAGGAACTCTAATTTTGCTTCTTTCAGTTCAGCCTTACACACACTTCATAACGGTCTCTAGGTCAGTCAGTTGTGAAGCATCCCATAGTTTGTTGGTGTGCCATGATTTGTGTCAAAGTTTTAGATCCTAACATAGTTAGTTGCAGGAGTTGCCTTCTATTCTCCTCTTGACAGGTGGTCCACATGCATAAATTTGTAACAAATTCTAGTACCTTGTTTGCTTTGTTACAGTGCTTGACAGCCCCGGGTGACCAGTCAACAGAGGCTAAGTCTGAAAAGAAGTGTGGCATCTGCAGCTTAGAGCAATGTCTAATGTGTATGACTTTTGGGAGGGATTTAGGGCATTTGCATAACCAGATGCAGTGTATAGGGAAGTGGCCATTCAGGCACCAGTGAATAGACTTGCAGTATGAATTCTGCTGACTCTGCTTACAGGTATCCATTACAGTAAGCAATGGTAATTGGTTTTGTTATTCATACAGGTAACCTCAGGAATGATTTGGTGTAAGTTCAGTGAGCTGAGATTTGATTGAATGTTCCTGTCCTAGTCTTTGGTTCACTTTATATTAAAATCCTATATTTTGCAGCCAAAAAGGGGTTGCATATACAGTAAAAAGTCAAGATTTTTACTCCTCCCAGAAGAATCTAAATTGCTATTCATTTGCAGCTGGATGTTTCTGGCAGTGTTATGGGGATTTCCTTTGCAAGGCAGGTGTCTTTCGCATAAATTGTCACACCCCCACCTTTGTTACTCACAGAAAATTTTCTGAATGCAGTGTAGTTCTGTACGTTGATTTTGCTAGTTGTAGTATTCATAGGTTCATAGACTAATACGGGTTCAGTAGGTATTAATACCTTTTGTGAACTCGCCACCCATTCATGGGTGGAAACTAAATTTTAAATGACCCATGTAATTATCAAAGTTAGTTTTAAATATAGTCATTGATTTACTGAATACCACGTTAGATGGAAGTTTATTCCATGAATTCACCACCCTTTGAGTATACCAATTATTTCTTTTAACCAAATTGTTTTTTGTGCCTTTAAGTTTTAGTATATGAGATCTGGTATTTATAGGAGTCTTTTTCCTTTGTAATCCTATAGTTTCTAGTATTATTTCATTTTGGAATGCTTTGTATGTTAAGCGTAGATCACCTCAAAGTCTCCTATAATCCATTGAATAAAGACCTATTTTTTTTAGTCTGGTTTCATAGTCCAGTTTCTGAATAGTAGTTATTTTCCTTGTTTTTCTTTGAATGCTTTCAATTAATTTCTTATTTTTTATTAAATATGGAGCCGTAACAGAGGAACAGCATTCTAAATGTGGTCTAACAAGACCAGTGTATAATGGTAACATAACTTTCTCATCTCTGCTTTTAATATTTCTTAATATACAATTTAATATTTATTGCCTTTTTTAACAGCTGTTATTGTATGTGTGTTATATGTTAAATCGTTAGATAGAATAACTCCTAAATCTTTTTCTTGCTGGGTTGTTTATAAAGCAATACTATTAATAGTATAAATGAAACATGGGTTATGTTTGCCCAAGGTCATTACCTTACACTTTGTTTCATTAAACAGTAGACCCTTATGTTTAGACCATTCAACTAAATGATTTAGATTATTTTGCATTTCTGCCGCAGAAGTTTGATTATTTATGATGCTTCCTATTTTGCAGTCATCAGCAAATTTGGCCAACCAACAAGAGTCATTTAATGTACACATAGATGAAATGAGAATAGTGAAAAGAATTGGGCCCAGCACTGAGCCCTGATGAACACCACTAGTAACAGGACCCCATTTAGATAGATAGCCCTTGACTGATACCTGTTGAGATCTATCTGATAGCCGAGCATGTATCCATCTTATTATTATTGGATCAATTTTCAATTTCTCAAGTTCTATTATTAATATTTGGGTGTGATACTGAATCAAATACCTTAGAAAAATCTAAAAATATTATGTCCACTGATAATCCCTTGTCCAGTGCATCACTAACTGGCTCCAGAAAATACAGTAAATTAGTTTGGCATGATCTGTTCTTAACAAAACCATGCTGATAGATATCTGAGAATTTATTTTCAACTAAATGATTTGAGATTCTGTTCTTTAATATTCTTTCAATTAGCTTACATAGTACACCCATTAAACTAATAGGCCGATAATTTTGCTCTAGGTCTTTACTACCACTTTTTGTGGATTGGAATAACTATGGCTTTATTCCATGTTGGAGCCGTATGCCCTGTATTCATTGATAGATTAAATATTAATGTTAATGGTCCAACCAGTAGTTCTTTTAAATTAATAATGAATAATGGAGGAATGCCATCTGGTCTAGGAGTTCCAGTATTTTTTAAAGTGTTTATAGCATCTAAGACCTCGCCCTCTGATATAGGGGAAAAGGAATTTTTTTTGGTTTCGTCACATACGGAATCTAGATTGGTTGGTTTAAAAATGTTAATACAATAATTATTCAGTCTGTTTGCAATTTCTGTTTCATTGGTTATTATCTGATTTGATGACTGTAAGGGTCCTATGGAAGGATTATTTTTTTTTAATGAACCAATGTAATTATAAAATGATTTTTTATTATCTTTAACAGTAATTGCTAGTTTTTCTTCAAGATTCCTTTTTACGTTCACTTGCACGCATGCACAAGGAACGTTTTGGGAGATTAGCACACTTGGAGGTGTGCCTCTCCCATCCAATGCACTGCTCCCTTGAGCAGGTGTGGCGGTCCTGCACCAATGGGTGCAGGAGCTCAGTATGACAGCGGTGTTCCTCTGCTTCAAAGGAAAGCACCGCTGCCATACTGAGTGCTGCCACTGTCCCCCCCTTGCATCATGTGCTCCTCCCCGCATGTGTCACGCTGCCCCCCCCAAAGCTTTCGTGCCATGCTGGGAGCCCACACCAGCGTGGCAAACATTGTTTGCTGACGGGGGTTCCCAATCCCCCGTTGGCTCCACAGCCCCCAAAGCCATCCTGCTACCATGCTGGGAGCCCACCGCAGCATGGCAAACATTTGCGTTTGTTTTGCCGACAGGGATACCCAATCCCCCGTCGGCTCCTCAGCCCACCCCCGCGCAGTTTGCCGATGGGGGTGCCCAATCCCCCGATGGCTCCTTGGCCCCCCCACACATCTTCTGCCATGCTGGGAGCCCACCACAGCATGGCAAACATCCCACGTCGTCTTTCGTTCTTTTTTTAAACCTGTAAAAAAAAAACTGTCCCACGGCGAGTCTCCCAGACCCTCCTCCCACAACCCACACCCACCCACTGTGCACCCAGCCTCCCCACACCACCACACCCCATACTTATCTCCGGACTCCGGCGCGACGATCTTCGGTGGACCGGGAACACGTCTGCACTCTTCAAAGCCGACCGCAAACTGAGGAAATGCCGGTAAGCTATATAATGGGTTAGATAGGGGGGTTTCAACTTTATTGCATATCTCAGTCATTTTTTGGAATTTTTGCACCAGGTTTTCAACATGGGGTTTTTGGGACCCCTTCTCATAAATAATGTCACTGTCATGGTGTTATTCAGGCCCGAAGGGTGATTTTGCAGGCACTGCACAGTCACTGTGTGAAATCACCCTTCAGTCTTGAATAATGCCATGACAGTGACATCATCATGAAGGGGTTCCAGCTTTCCATGTTGAAAATTTGGCAAAATAATCAATGACTGTTTCTGGCGTGCGTTGCGCGCAGTTCCTACGCGGGCTCGTAAGTTCGCAAATTTTTGATATTTTCACTCCAGATTTTCAACATTGCCATTTTATCACACCTTCTTATGAGCTGTACAGCTGTCATGTTTCACATCTCACCCAAAACGTGTTTCCACCCATGTAGCACACAATGGTGCAGTCAGTGTGCGAAATCAATGTATGGAACACATTAAGAAAATCACAGTGACACTGTTCATGAGCACAGGTCTTAAAATGGCTATGTTGAAAATTTGGTGAAAAATTCCTAAAATTACTGTTTTACGAGTGCAAGCAGTGCAGTTCCTATGCACGCCATACGCTTTGTAATTTTCAATATTTGCACTCCAGATTTTCAACATTGCCATTTTACCACACCTCCTCATGAGCAGTACAGCTGTCATTTTTCACATCCTGCCCAAAATGTGTTTCTGCCCATGTAGCGCACAATGGCGTAGTCGGTGTGCGAACTCAATGTATGGGACACATTAAGAAAATCACAGTGACACTGATCATGAGCAGAGGTCTTAAAATGGCTGTGCTGAAAATTTGGTGAAAAATTCCTTAAAATGACTGTTTTATGAGTCTGCGTTGTGCAGTTCCTACGCACGCTCGTAAGTTTGTGAATTTCCAATATTTTCACTCCAGATTTTCAACATTGCCATTTTACCACACCTCCTTATGAGCAGTACAGCTGTCATTTTTCACATCCTGACCAAAACATCTTTCCCCCATGTAGTGCACAATGGCGCAGTCGGTGTGCGAAATCAATGTATGGGACACAGTAAGAAAATCACAGTGACACTGTTCATTAGCAGAGGTTTTAAAATGGCAAAGTTGAAAATTTGGTGAAAAAATTCCTAAAAATGACTGTTTTATCAGCGTGCGTTGCACAGTTCCCACTCATGCTCGTAGGTTTGTGAATTTTCAACATTGGCATTTTACCACACTTCCTTATGAGCAGTACAGCTGTCATTTTTCACATCCTGCCCAAAACGTGTTTCCGCCTATGTAGCGCACAATGGGGGTAACAAACAGGTCATGCTGACAATTTATTGTGCAAATACCAGCAATCGCACAGGGTATTAGGGTATAGCACCATACATGCCAAACACCACTGCAAATACCTGCAAGTGAACATTCAGCATTGACAAATGCTTGTTAGTTTTGTAATCATATTCTTACTTTTATTTGATGTTTGTTTACATCTATCCCAACTAGAGCTAGTTTTATTATTCCTAAATTTCTTGTATAACCATTGTTTTTTGGCCAGAATTTGTTTGATTTTGTGATTCCACCACATAGGGGGTCTACGATTTTTTATGTATTTCCTTCTAATAGGTACCCATAATTTAATACTTGTATTTATGTTTAACATAAATTTATTATAAACTGTATTAATGTTATTGTCAATAAGGTCAGAAGCCCAATTCCATTCCATAAGATATTGTTTAATTTTTTTGTAATTTGCTTTTTTGAAATCTTTTACAACTGTGCAACCCAAAGTTTCAGTAGAATGAGTTAAATTCATTGTTGTATGAATCATATTATGATCGCTATTAGCAAGAAGGTGTTTAATAGTAACATTTGCCTCGACGTTTTCTATATTAGAAAAAATCAGATCTAATATATTGTTACCTCTTGTAGGAAATTTTACTAGTTGGCTTAAGTTATTTATGTTAATTAGATCTAAAAATGCACAATCTATAGCTGTGTTTCCTTTTGAATAATTCCAATCAATATTAGGGAAGTTGAAATCTCCCATGAGTAAACAATTTTGGTCCTGTAGGTTATCTTCTACATTGGTTAAAAACATATGATTTTCATCTATGTTTAAATTTGGGGATCTATATCCAAGTCCCACTGTAATAGTATGTTCTGGTGTAAGATTAATCTTAATCCATATTAATTCACTTGAAGTATCATTATTTATTAAATAACTTTTGAATTTGTTTTTAATATATAGGGCTATTCCACCTCCTCTGGTATTAATACGATTTTTTTCATATTTTAGATAACCTGATATTTCAGTTGCCCAGTCTTCATTTGTAAACCATGTTTCTGGTACTCCACATATAACAATTTCATTTTTGTGCAGGTAATCAGATAGTTCATCAATTTCATTCAAGAGACTTCTTGCGTTTAAGAGTAATATATTCGTTTTAGTATTATCTAATTTTGTTGTTTCATAATCCTTGATAGTACAGTTTGTTATAATGTTAATTTTCTTATGTCCTTGATTGAGTTTAGTATTAAGAGAATCCAAAGATTTTGGAGTCTCCCCCCATATCTTAGTTTAAAGATTTTTGTATATGAGATAATATTTGTTTACCTAGTAGGGCATTCCCTCTCCTACTAGGGTGTAATCCATCATTTGAAAAAAGTTCATCCCTGTAGATAAAGTCTTCCCAGTGTGTTATACATCCCAGTTCCTGTTTCAAGCACCATTTTCTCAACCAGTTATTTATCAATTTGATTTTGTTTAGATTATATTCAGAAGATTTGGATATTGGAAGAATTTCAGAAAAGGAGATACTACAATTTAAGTCAATTAATTTATTAGTCATTGAGACAAAATCTTGTTTAATTTTGTATATTGGTTCACTTAATATGTTATTTGCACCAGCATGTATTATGACCATGGAATTATGTGATTTTGGTAAAATATTATCCAACATTGAGGTAATATCTCCTATTTTTGCACCTCTAAAGGATGATGTAGTTCTAAACTCTTTGTCAGGATTGCAAATCTGTCTATCAAGGAATTTAACCATAGAATCCCCCAAAACAAAAAGAGGCCATGATGTTATTTCACTTTCTAAAATAACTTGATTAGATGCATCATTTGGTCTGTGATTGATTGTGATTTCTGATTTTTCAGAATTTTGATATTCCATAGTTTCATTGGGCAAATTTACAGTAATCAAAGGATTTGTGTCATTTTCTTTGTCTTCAAAGGTACTAAGAATTGAGTATTGGTTTATCAGGGGTAGTTCAAAAGCTTTTGCTCTTCTTCCTCTTTTTACTGCCCTAGTATTATTTACAGTTACCCAATCACAATCTAAATTACTTAAATCATTTTCTCTTGGTCTTTTTTTATTTTGGTGGATTTGTTCAACTGGTGGTTTAATATTTAGCATTTATATCAGTGGTACCACATTTATACTAGAATCATTTATTTGAAGATCAATTAAGTCGTTGTCAATTGCAGTATCAATATTTCCACTCTTCTTAGGCAATGGTTCAGTTTGGACTTCACTACTAGTTTGAAATCTGTGTACCATATTCTTTTGACTAGCTTCTAAGCATTGCAGTCTTGCACCAAATGTATTGATTTCTTGTTGAAGTTCTTCGTTAATAATACATTTGATGCATTTATAACTTAATTGGTTATTTAAGAGATCTGATGTAAATGAATACATATTGCAAACTGGACATTTAATACCAATTTCCCCTGTTTCAGTCTTAATAAACTCAGCCATAGTAAACAATTTGACTATAATTAAATAGAAAGAAATGTGGAGTTATATCAGTTTTACAAACTTACGTAGTACTTAAATCCTCCTTTCAATGCTACCACACTGAACACACGCATACGCACGTGTCTTTGCATGCGTCTTAACGTGCGGATGCACGCTGCCCTGCTCTAACTCACCCTGCTCGTAACGGGGCTGTTTTAATCAGTCAGGTGACCCGGAAGCTAATCAGTGGGGTCACGTAATCGTATCATTTACAAAACGCTCAATTTTATGCTCTAAGTAGCTTCTTAGCTTTAAAATAGCAAATAAATGCCCCTGAAATGAACAGTGTACAAAAGTATTTAAAAGGGAGTTTTAAATCTGAGTCTGTAGTTCTCAGTGTTATGATGAGAACTACAGGCTCACTCTTCCTGCTTCCTGTGCAGGGCTCCAAGTAGAAATAAAAGTTTTTAAGTTCAAGCACTGAGTTATTATAACTTTCTAAGCAAGTTTACATAGAGCAACAAGTTATATAGTGCATAGCATAAAATCAATAGTCAGAATGGCAAAATTGAGGCTTTCTGATAGAGCAACTATGTTCAGAGAGCCTTGGTGTATCCAGGCTTCCAATTAATGCATCTTTGTCCTAAGACTATTTTCATTCATGTGAGTGTACCACCTTTAGACCATGAGTGTTTTCCCAGGTAGAGACTGAGGGTGAACTGATAAAGTTATTTTTTGTAAGTCCTGCAGGTCCTGGGATGGGTGCAACATCGCCAGAGTCCAGCAGCTTCAGTAATGGGGTAAGAAGTTGTTCCTGGTTTTACTTTTGATTAATGATGGGGAGGCACAAGTTGCCCTTGTCAAGAAACCAAGCACATAAACATCTTCTCATTTCAGCAGATTAGGTTCCAGGTGATGTAGTATTATACCAGAACCGTGTTTTACCATCTCAGGAATATTGCCTGATCCCGCCTGATGACTTGCCCACACTGGTGCATGCTTTTGTTACTTCCAGACTGGACTACTGCAATGCCCTATACCTAAGGATATCTAGAGGCAACCTCCGCAGACTGCAGCTGGTGCAGAACGTGGCAGCAAGATTATTGTTGGGAGTGAAAAGATGCAAACATATCACCCCAAATCTCCGTGTACTGCACTGGATGCCAGTTTGGTGGAGGGTTGTCTTCAAGAAAGGGCTGTTAACCTATAAATCCTAGCACAAGAGGGGCCCAGTCTATCTGCAAGAGCTCCTTGTGACATACTGCCTGGCCTGGGCTCTCTGTTCTGCTGGGGGTGGCCTCCTTGGAGTTCCCAGGGTTAGGCTGCAGCATTCTGATAATTGGGCATTTGCAGCAGCTGCACCTACCCTGTGGAACTCCTTGCCTGGTTATCTTAGGGAGGATCCCACGGTGGAAGCCTTTAAGAGGGGCCTCAAATCATACCTATTTAATCAAGCTTTTAACTGAAGGGGTTTTATAAAAATAGTATATTGTGTGATGTTTAGTTAAGCTGTTGTTTTTAGCTATATTTTGTATATTGTTGAAGTTAGTTTTAGATTTGTATTATTTGTATTTGTATTATTGTATGGTATATGTTATATGTGTCACATTGTACAGCACCCAGAGTCTCTTGAGATGGGTGCTATATAAATGAAATATCTATCTATCTATATATCTTTACAGCAATCAAGGAAGTAAGAAATTTAAACTGGCAGGCAGGTAGACTTTTGCAGTTGTGGGGGGCCTTCCACCAGGGATATGGTGCAGAGGTAGTCTGAGCATGTAAGAGTTAGAAGGGATGTGGCCCCAAGAACAACTCCATTCCCAGGGTTGGGCATTATAAAGTAACAGAATGTTTTGAGTTACATGATCAGAGTATAATTAGGTACAGGTGTGCATTACTTACTAGGGCACTGATAACGATAATAGGATTTAAGCAGCATTCCTAGATATTAATCCAAATAGGAATTAAAAAACAATTCAGAGTGTTAGAAAACAGATTATTCTACCCTGAGAACTCTAAGCTTAGTGGGTCCTTTTTCTCCCTCCCAGGACTGCTAGATTTTTCTGCCCTGGGAATACCAAGCTTGGCAGGTCCTACTGATCCTCCCAGATAAGTTATAGTATTACACCCTGGCAACACCAAGCTTGGGGGAGGGCTCTTCTCCCATCCAGGCATTCTATATTATCCCACCCTAGGAACACCTAGCACAGTTCCTCCTAGGCATTCTGGATTATTCTACACTGGGACTCCAAGTTCAGTGGGTCCTTCTGTCCCTCCCAGATGTGTTACATTGTTCAACCCTGGGAAGACCAAGCTCTGTGGATTTTTCTGTCCCACCCACCTGTGCTGCAATATTCCACCCTGGGAATACCAACCTCTGTGGGTGCTCCTGTCCCTCCCAGGCATACTATATTATACCACCCTGAGAACACCAAGCTGCGTGGGTCCTCCTGTTCCTCCCATGTGTTATATTATTCAACCCTGGGAACAGTAAGAGCCGCAGGTGATCCTATCCCTCCTAGCCATTCTAGATTATTCCACCCTGGGAACACCAAGCCCCGCAGGTCCTCCTGTTCCTCCCATGTGTGTTATATTATTCCACATGGGAACACTAAGCTCCACAGGTGCTCCTGTTCCTCCATGTGTGTTATATCATTCAACCCTGGGAACACTAAGATCTGCAGGTGCACCTATCCCTCCTAGCCATTTTAGATTATTCTGCCCTAGGAACTCTAAGCTCTGAGGGTCCTCCTATTCCTCCCAGGTGTGCTCTATAGTCCACCCTGGGAACACCAGGCACAGTGGGTCCTGGTATAAGAACAGCATTTACACACAGTATAGGCTCTGTTCCAGTGCAGGTCTAAGTATAGCGGTGTGACTAGTTCTGTTTTTTCTGTGTCTGTGAGGCACAAATCAAAAGCACTTTGTTTTCAAACTTTGCAGAGTGTGTTCTTCTACTGTTCTTCTTCTCACCCACCATTTCTGGTGCCATGTGGCTATTTCTTGCTCTCATTTAGTTTAAAATTTACAGGGCCTTATTTGTTCCTTTCTCAGTTTCAGCCAGCCAATAGCAGTGCAGATGTTTGAGGGGGAATAGAGACAATGATCTACATTTTCAACAAAAAAACAATGGAAACAAATGGAATTTATCAATTTTAAACCAAAAATTGGGAATCATTTTTTCATGAAGAAAACTATTTGTACCCTTTTATTGTCAAATAACCCCACTTTACATCAGCTTTTTGTTAAAACCTCTCCATTTTGAGTCAATGTTTTCTACAAAAATATGTTGATTTGCCTTCAGTTTGGGGAACTGAGGGGAAAAAAGATTTAAGATTTTGTCAAGAGGGATTGATCATTTTTGAAAATGGAAAATCATTGGCTCTAGGGGAGGGGTAGAACAGAGGCAGCTGCTGCTGACTGTCTCTTTCTATTCTTATCTGAAGGGTTCAAGTCAGTGAGCCTCCACTTTGTCACAATAAATTCAACTACATTTAATTCCTGCCTTACTTATTTCATTTCATTTCAGAGGTCCATTAGTGCATTGCCTTTCTTTTCCGTTTACAATTGTTTGGACTAGTCACCCTGCTATGCACTTCTGCAACTCCTGTGCACACATTTTTTATTTCATTATCTGAATTCTTGTATCATTTATAAATATATTTTTTCCTCTTAATCTTTTTTTTTTTCTTTTTAGTCGTTAGTAACCCATTCCTTAATTTTTTCTTAGCCTTCTAACAATGAGTGGCGCAAAATCAAGTGCTGGTGGTGGAACTGGCACTGCTAGGGTTATAAAACATTCCTGTCACTGGCCTGTCCCTGTTCTAGAGGAAGGATGCAGCATAGAGTCTGCCAGTACTGCTGTAGGTAGCAGTGAAGTTGGCCCCCATTATACTGTTGCCACTTCCAGTACCAGCTGCAGCACCCATAGTAACCTGCCCCATACGTCATAGGCCATCAAACCCCCAGTGTGGGACTTTTTTAACATTGACCCAGCAGACAGTTGTATGGCCATCTGTGAGCTGTTTGACACCAGAGTGAGGTGCCGAAAGAAGAGTAGCCATGTGACTACTAGTGGCCATCATACCTACCTAATGAGCAAGCATGCTGCAGGGAGGGAAGAACATTTGACAAATGCAATGGATTCTGGTGATGCAGTTGGTGGTGATGGGTCTGAATTAGGAACATCATTTGCTAAGAGCTGTAAAAGGAAATGCACCAAAAGAATGGCACATTAGGAGGAGGAATAAGTAGATGAAGGTGATGGTGGAAGGGAAAGTACCGAGCCCTTGTAGTCAAGGAAGACAAAAAGTCTTTGTGAGCTGGATGGGAAGACCAATAAATGTCCCCTAGGTTGCATGTAGTGGAACTAAAAATCTATATGATTTTTGGCAAACGAGTACAAGATCCTTGCAGTACTTAGTGGCTTGTCCCCTGTCCCACCACCAGGTCCGCTATCATCATCATTATCATGACCTACATCACCACCTCCACCATCCCAAAAATTAGTGACACCGCCACAAAGTAGCATTCTGGAAGGGTCAGGAGGAAGCAGGCATCTTGTTGATGGCTGGTTGTCCCCTTCAACAGTGATGTAATTTGCACATAATTGATTGTGCTGGGAGGAAAAGACAACTTGGCCCACCCAGTCTGCCCAGATGGTCCATGCCTAGTCTGTGTCCACAGACCCTAGCTGGTCTCTGGTGACCCTCCCTCTTCCTTGCCTATTCACTAATATTTCTCTATGTATATCCCAAGCATGCTGGAAGCCCCCTACTGTTTTCACCTTCACCACTTACACTGGCTGTCTGTTTCAGGTGTCTACCAGTCTTTTACTGAAGTGCTTCCTTAAAGCCCTCTTAACCCCTTCCCGGCTTCGTCACATGTTCTCTGGTCCTGGTGCTTTCTCATTTGAAAGAAACTCTCTTTTCTGTACTCTGTTCACCCCTGTGAGGTACTCATAGGTTTTATCATGCCTGTCACTCTATTCTCCTCTCTCTCCTAGGGTGTACATGCTGAGATCCCTCACTCTTTTCTGATAGGGCTTTTAGTGCAAACACTACACCATTTCAGTTCCCTTCTTCTGGGTTGCCTCCTCCTTGTCTGTGTTCTTTCTGAAGTGTGACCTCCAGAACTGGACACTATACTCCAGGTGAGGTCTCCCCAGCGACTGATATAGTGACAACACCACTTTCCTCCTCCTGTTGAAGATACATCTCCCTATGCATCCCAGTGGCCTACCAACTGCTCTGTCACACTGCTCTTGCACTTTCAGGTCATTGGATATGATAACTCCACAGTCCCTTTCCTACTTAGGGACTGTCAGTACCTCCCACACTCATCCCATACTTAGCTCCTGAGTTCCTATGCCCTAGGCATGTGATTTTGCACTTTTTGACACTGAACCCCAACTGCCTTCTCTAGTCCACTCCATGAGTTTTCCAAGATACTTACATGTCTCTACACTCCTCCTGAGTGCCCACCCTATTTCAGAGTTAGATGCCATCTTACCTTCCAGTACTTCTGCAATGCCACTTATGAAGACATTGAAAAGGACTGGTCCCAGTACTGAGTCCTGCAGTACCTCATTGGTCACTCTCTCAACATTACAGTGAGCGAATCTGGAGCTTCTAAACTAAAGTGGGAGAAAGCACTGAAATCAAGGCTAGGTGACACTCAATGGGCCCTCTGATGGAAAATGGCACACTTAAGCTATCCAGACGCATGCGGCAGACTTATTCAGAATAAACTTCTGCGCCACTGGTACAGAACACCAGATGTGCTATATAAGCTATGCTTCTGGATAGCAACCTTTGCTGGAGGTGCCGAGCCCAGATAGGGGATCTATATCATATTATCTGGCAATGCTCTCTACTGGCTTCCTTCTGGCAGGCAGTGAATCAACTCGCCATGAAAATCCTAGGCCTGGTGACCCAGCTAGACCCCCTTGTCTGGATCCTGGGCCTACCCCCTCACGGAACTCGCCTCAAGGCCCACCAACTCTGCTGGTTAGCCCTCTAGATATTTCAGCCAAGTGCCTTATCCTCTGCCGGTGGAGGTCAACTGAAATCCCCTCTATCCTAGAACTTCAACATGCACTTACACTGCTGATTTCACTCAATCACTTATCACATGTTACAGCCAATAAACTTGCAGCATATATTGCTTGTTGGTCCCCCTTTCTGGCTTATTTGAAGCCTAGGACAGGGATAGGATGAATTTCACCTGTGGTCACTGTTTTGGCTTCCTCCTTAGATGCTCCCGGTATGATGGTCTCTGATATATGCTCAGTTTAGCCAGCCATGCAATGTAAAGTAACTTACACAATTCTATAGTGCATTAGTGATAATATGGTAGCATTAAACAGTTACCCTGCCTTGTTTTTTTGGTTATTTTGCATCATCACAGAGCAGAGAGTTTAGGGGTTCCCCCATTTCTTGCCCCTAGGACATGACACACAGTACATTAATACAATTAAAACAAAAGCACTTGTAAATTCTTGTTTATCAGTTAATATTTATTTCTCAGATATGCAGTATTATTGCTGACTTTCAGGCAGCACTGGAATAAAATCTTTTCTCCATGTATGAAGGTTTATTCTGTACAACATTCTCTCATTTCAATTTAGCCTTTTCCATGGGGCCTGTACAGGGGCTAGGCAAAATTACCAAATACAAATTTTGAACATTATGGAATACTGTGCAGGGAACTAATATGTGGAAATGAGCGCCATGGCTCGAGTACACCTCTGCCAGTGTGTCAGAGCTTGAGTACACTAAATGGAAAGTAAGTAGTCTAGGTCTCAAATTGGGTTTGGCTAATAGACAGATGTTCTGTCAAGCTATAACTTGAGACAACAAAAATTACATAAACAAGGAGTTTCTAAAAATAACTATTAGGTCTCCACTCGAATAATAATAAAAATGGTAAGCGAAGCTAATGTGGTCTCGAAATTCGGCAGGGCTAAATAATAGACATATATCTATAAAGCCTTAAGAGAGACCCACAAACTAAGTAAATTGAAAGCCTGATGAATATCTTATGAAGTTTTAAGTATAATAGAAATATAATAAAATCGCCATATTTAGAGGCACCAATCATTATGTAAGCAATAATACCTGACAGGGTGGGCAGTGTTGGGGAATACTGGACTACCTAGGGGCATAATGAGGCCCAACGCTGCAGGCAGAGGGCATTATAGCCCCTGGAAGGTCCGGTATTCCCCAATACTGCCCACCCTGGAGGGTATTATTGCACTTAGAAAATGATCACTGTGAAAAAAGACAAGTTTAATGCAAAAAAGTTAAGGAAACATGATTTTAAAATAAAAACGTTAAGGAAAAATGATTTTAAAATAATTTTTGTTATAAAATAGTTCCTCCACCTTAGAATTGTTTTCTTTAAAGATGTATATTTATTGCTAGTACTGACACTAGAGGGCACTGTAGCTATGGTTTTAAAAGCAGTATGCTCTGTGTCTTGGCCACTGCATCTGTATAGGTTGCCATGGTGACTTTAGGTCATAGGTAACAAGAGGTAGAACCCTCATAACCCAAGAGCTGCATTTGTTTTATTTAGAGATGAAAGTGCTTTTTTCCCCAGTTTTGTTTTTAAACGGATCACATCTTCACATCTTCGAGGTCCCCCACTTGAGGAAATGTATGGCACAATTTGGAACTTTGGTGCATGTGTATCATTTCAGACGGCGATGACTGGAGAAAAGAAAACAAATTAAGGTACCGGGTTGTGTACAGTACAAAAACAATTCCCTGTTTGTATGTATTTTGTTTACGTCGTCGGGACAGGGTTGAAGGCAAGGCAAGCTGTGAGAAGCTGTTGCCACTAGCATGGAGCACATGACCTGCTTGTGCTACTGATTTTAAACGTACTGGGAGAAAAAAACATCTTTCAGGTGGCTGAAAACTGTTCTCATTGAAGGAATGTTCTGGTGTGGAAGCGGGGGTATAGAGCTGGGCTGCCGACTTGCTGAAATGTCGCTAAGTGAGATAAGAAACATGGCGGCTAGTGAGTTTGAAAGTTCGAGGTGCCCAATCATATTTTATGTAATGTGGTACCCCAAATTTGCACTTATTTTTTTCCAGGCTCTATCAAGAAATACCAGACCGCTTAGGTCAGCATCCTAGCCAATCAGGTTGCTAGATTTTACTCGCCCATTTTCTAAAAACCTGTAAACATGCACAAAGGGAGAGCATTCTAAATAAGGTTATTTTGTGTTACATTATCTGGGATTGGCACCTATGGTTAACCTTGTGGAGTGGAAATAAAATGAAATAAATAAATATAAACTCCAAAGAGCACAAGCAAAATGTCCCTTGTGTTATGAAAATAGGATATAGTTAAAATTATAACATAAACTGATTACCTGTGTGTCTTCCTTAAAGATAACGCCAATGTCAACAAAATGATACAGGGAACAGATTATTATTCTAATGTGTTAGGATCTAAACTGAATCTAGATAAATGCAGAGGTTTACAGCTGGGCCCTGGAGACTCAATAGTATTTACTTTATACAGAAAAATAATTTTGGATGAACCTGTAAAAATTGTCTGTGTAAAATTTGGATCAGGCGATGTGGCCCGGAAAAACTGAAAAGCAGCTTTGAAAACTGGTGATTTTAGGGTCGCTAAATGGAAAGGGTGAAGGATGTCAAAACTTAAAAGAGTTTTTTTATTTTAAGCAGTTTCTGATCCCTTGTTTTTATGTTGGCTTGCTGCGCTTGCGCGGCAGTCAACATATTGGGAGAGTGGAGCTTTGGAGGCGTGGCTGCTGTTGGGCGAATGCAGGGCATGCATCAGTAGGTGTGTCTCTCATTCCCCAATCAGCCTGCATGGCACCGCCACACCATGCATACATAATGGGGCGAACACATCAAAGCAAAGTACCGCTGCAATCGTCATATGCAACGGTCCTTTGCTTGACGTGCCTCGCCACCATTATGGCCATGGTTGCGAGCGCGCAAACCCCCACCCCCATGTTTGTGTGCGCCGATGGGGAGTCCACTCCCTGTCGGCATCCCCCACAAATGGGAATGCCGAGGGGTGCCCAATCCACCTCGGTTTGCGCCCATATTGCATGCTGAGGGGAGCCCACTCCCCGGCCAGCATCACCCTCCCAACTGTTGAATGTCAGGGATGCCCAATCCCCTCAGCTCGCGCTTCCCCTGACTTTGTTTGCCGGCGGGGGTGCCCAATCCACCAGCGGCATTACCCCCCCCGAGTTGTGTGCCAACGAGGGTGCCCAATCCCCGGTCAGCTACTGACCCCCCAAACCCACTTAGGTGGCATGCTGGGAGCCCACCCCAGCGTGCCGAAACTGTCCCGTGACGTTTTCTTTGTTTTTCCCTAGAATAAGAAACCGTCCCTCGTAGTCTAGGTCCGCCCACCACACCCATCCACTGCGCACCTGCCTCCCCACCCCCTACCCCATACTTACCTCTGGACTGAGGCGGGGCGATCTTCAGTGGACCGGGAACATGTCTGCACTCTTCAAAGCCGACCGCGAACTGAGGAAATGCCGGTAAGCTGTATAGTGGAGTGAATAGGGTTTTTTCAACTTTGTTGCATATCTCAGGCATTTCTTGGAATTTTTGCACCAAATTTTCAACATGGGGTTTTGGGGGCCCCTCCTCATGAATTCTGTCACTGTCATGGCGTTAATCGGCCTCCAAAGGTGATTTCACAGTCACTGCGCGAAATCACCTTTTGGGGCCCATTAACGAAATGACAGTGATGGTGTTCATGAGGTGCCCTCTTAAAAAGCCTAAGTTCCAAATTTAGTGGAAAAAATCCAACAAATGCCTGTTTTACGAGCGTGTGTTGCGCAGTTGCTACGCAGGCTCGTAACTTTGTGCATTTACAATATTTTACTGCCGGATTTTCAGCATTGTCATTTTTGTACACCTCCTTGTGAACAGTACAGCTGTCATTTTCCACATCCTGCCCGAAATGTATTTCCACACTTCCAGCACACAATAGCGCAGTCGCTGTGGGAAATCAGTGTTTGGTCCAGATTATGAAAATGACAGTGACACAGTTCATGAGCAGAGGACCTAAAATGCCTATGTTGAAAATTTGGTGATGATACTCCATAAAATAACTGTGTTACGAGCGTGCATTGGCAGATTGCACGCACGCTCGTACTGTCGTGCATTTGTGATATTTTCAGTCTGGATTTTCACCTTTGCCATTTTTCCACACCTCTTGATGAACAGTACAGCCATCATTTGACATATCCTGCCCAAAATGTGTTTTCGCACTTCTGGCACAGAATAGTGTGATCGCTGTGTGAACTCACTTCTTGGGACACTTTGAGGAAATAACAGTGACACTGTATATGAGCAGAGCTGCTAAAATGCCTATGTTGAAAATTTGGTGCTGAACGCCCATAAAATGGCAGTGTTGCAAGCGTGCATTGCATATTTCCCACGCACCCTAGTAGCTTCGCAAATTCGGTATATTTACATGCCACATTTTCAACACTGGCATTTTTTTACACCTCCTTATGAACTGTACAGCTGTCATTTCTCACATCCTGCCCGACACGTTTTCCCGCACTGCACTACCAAACACCCAAAGGGACACCCTAATGCTTGTCACTCTCTGCAGGGTGGGGGTGGGTTGGCATCAGTTCAATACTTCACTGCCATTCCTATGATGCATCTGTCTAACTCCTGCACTACCAATGCCAGCAAGCCAACACTCGGCATTGACAAATGCTTGTTTGTATATAAGTATATAAGTATGGTATCTACCCAATTTAGAAACTTGGCTTTTAAGTGTTTTTTTTTTACAGCTTTTTTTGCGGGTAGTTGATTGAACCCTATAAAATCAGAAGTCATGTATTTACTTAAAAATAAAGGGGTGTTAATGTGGTGAACCCTATTATATTCTTCCACACACTGTTTTGGTCTAAGAATATAAGTATTGTATTTCAACCACAGACATCATTAACAAAAACAAGGATCAGTAATACCCTGAAGGACATCCTGCCCAAATGGGTAGATCATTCACCAAAGATTACCCAGAGTTTGCAAATGCCTGGCTATATTAGAAGCTCATTTCAAAAACTTTACATGTGGCAGATAACGAAACAAAAGGTTATACATGGGTCTAGGAAACAACTGTACAATCAAGTATTGGGTGCTATAGGCCCGGCAGGACCTGATTTTAAAAATTGTAGCCCCACCAAAAATGATATGGTGTTCAAGCAACTTACAAATCAAAGACTATCTAAAAATATGTGGGATGTCCAGTGGCTCTGTGCCTATGGGAGGCTGAGTGTCAAGGGAAATAGCAAGCATAAGGCTACAGAAGAACAAAACTGCCTTTATCCTGAGTGTGTAGCTCAAACAGAAACACAAGAGCATTTTCTTTTTGACTATACTTTTTCATGTCGATTATGGGCCTTTCTAGCTAGAAAATGGAAGTTATCATGGCCAGATCATATTAAATATGAGTCCTTAGTACTGGGACATTTTTCTCAGCCATTAAGTAATTACAACAACAGCACCATGATAGTAAGATTTGCCTGCTTAAAATATTGTTTTTGGCAAAGTAGATGTCAATTTATATTGCAACAACAGAGCGGGTCATATGTAACTATAAGTAAACTTTGTGAGAGAGCTTTACATGCCGTTTATATAAATGATATTAAGATGTAGATTTTGGTGTGGTGAAGGGGGTTTACTTTTGTTCAGAACACTGCTTAGGGTATTGGTGGTGGGATTATTAGCAAACAAACTTAAATGCTGTACAGTGATATGATGTAAAATGTGATTATGTTACCAGTTTGTATTATTATATTTCTTCAATAACCCCCACACACACACTCTTCGCAGGGGGCACTGCCTGTTTCCTGTTGTGGGGACCTGCAGTGTGGAAGGAGTGATGGCATCCCGGGTGGAGGAGAGTGCTTCCCTCTCCACCAGGTGCTCTGAGGAAGCAATGTATGTTGAACTTGAGGAACTGACTGATTTTTCTTGTACACAGGAACATGTTACTAAACCAGATTTCGAACCTGCGGCTAACAACACTCATGCCGACAGCTTGTCGAAAGAAACATATCAGAGGAGAAGGGAGTACCTGCTGGGCCTACTGGCAGCAGAGGATCAGAAGTTTCAAAGCATTCAATGCAGCTCACCTGTTGAAACTGACTCTGAAGTACAACAAGAGGATGCCGGCTGACCAGCGAGTATAGTAGATAAGAAAACCATTGTGACAGAGCCGAACCAATATCAAGACTGCCAGGCACTGTTTTCTCACCTGGTCTTGTTGAAGTGTCTGATTTTAGCACAATGCAGACTGTTTTCTGCAGTTCAGGAACTGAGGCTATCATTACCTTCTCAATGATTGCTGAAGCTTCGAAGGAACTGCTGGACGGCGAGCTGTCCATCGGCGATCGGTCTCACTTTTGCAGGGGTGCTGTGGACAAGGTCAAGAATAGTAATTGTGCTGCTGTGACCCCGGTACCTTTGGGTTTGTCTTCCCCAGAAAACTTGTTGATTATGGGGACTAGCTCAGTAGACTTGAGTATCCTTACTGAAGTTCCTAGACAAGCAGAGCCTGCCCCGGTTTGCAAGTGGAATGCTCACCCCCCGCCCTGTATATGATGAACAGATATCAGCCTCTGGCTTATCTATTTCTGCATCTCTCCGACAGGTGGGATGGGTTAAGGGTTGGGAACAGCACCCATGGCAGGCCACTGGACCAGTTGCAGCAATGGACTGAGGGGCCACTGCACCGGACATTGATTCTATATCTGACAGCCCTTTTCAGCTGCCTTCCACTTTTGCACTGACTCAGAATCCTACTTTGAAATGATCTACTATGAGTTAAACTGAGAGGATTACCCCTGCTATGGCTAATACTGAGGATGTTGGGCATACCATGGACTGCTTACCGTCTACTAATAGCAGTTTTTCTGTAAGAATCCGTACTCCTGCCTCCCCAATCCTGCTCACAATAATGCTTCAGCCCCGACTCTCCCTACTTCTTTTTCATCAGGAGTACAGCAGTCGGCTCACGGTAACATATCCTATGCTAGTCTGTTCCATGCTTCCCCCAAGCCTGCTAAGACACGGAATGCTGTGCACATTAAATACAGGATTTATGTTGGCCGTAAGCTTCTGAAAGACAGACTGGGGTTCCAAGCTGTAGAAATATATGCCTTGATTCACAATTCTGGTGATCCTAATTTTGACATTAGTTTTAAGACAGCTACAGGCTTGGAGAAATTTTGGCTAGGGTACCAGGATGTGAAATATTCTCCACTGTGGACACCATTCGTGGCTATACCACAGACAAAACCTGCTTTTAAGACCATAAATGTGTTGTTTAAAAATGAAGGGGTATGCATCCCTGGCATCCTTTATTGGTTAAAGACAAAATGTACTGTGTTGGGCCAGTCTGACCTTATAATGGACTCACAACATCTGTGGACAGGGGGGTATCTGTTTGCCACAACTTAACGGCACTTTACAGCACTTGCCCAGTTGTTTTTATCTTGGTCAGGATCGTGGATTCATTTTTTATGCAGGTTAACTGAAATCCTTTATTTATTTATTTAAATGTTTCATCCGGAAGGCATACTGAGCAGAATGCTTGTTTCCAGATGTGTCTTGGGGGGAGGGGGTATGGAGGCAGCAAGTTAATTTCACAAGTTACATAGTTCATTTTACATTTGAACAGCATGTATATTTGCATAATAACATGATAACTGGCTATACAATCAGTATTTACAGGCATTCAGGGTATACATTAGCAGCAGGTGGTAACAGTACAAAAAATATACAAAAGGAGTTAATTACAGATACCCTAAAGTGAGGGCTATGGAATTAGTAGAGAAGAAGGTGGGGGAGAGAAGAAGTACTGTACAAGGGCAGATGGAATAGATGACTTTGGAGTAGGCAGCAAGAATCAGTGGTAGCTGTGTGGGGCTGGTTAAAGGGGTGGCTGAGAGTATAGATGTCGACTGGTTGTTATGTAGTTTTAGAAGGCAAGTGCTTGAGAAGGCTTGTGAATAGGGGAAGTATAAGTTAGATCCTGCTTCCATTGTGGCTCTTATACCCATTTAAGTAGCACCTGCAACCAGCTGAGTTGTTCCCTGTGTGCCAGGATTGGACATGTGAGTATCAATTGCCCCAATCCAATAAGCTGCAACCTGTGTGACGAAACTGACCACACACAAAAAACATCCATAGACATCCCATAATAAACCAGCATCAGAACAGGATGATCAGGAAGAAGTGGTGACCCGTGCACAGAATCAACATTCTGCAAGACCTGCACGGTCCCAGAGAACAGACCCCATGACTTAAGGGACTTCAGCCACTGACCAGTGTCATGATATGGGGAACATGGATACCCCTCAACCAGCACATGATGGCCCTCAGGATATCCTCTCTTCCTCTCTCCTACCTTCAGTCCAGCCCTTGGATCAGCCTTCCAGAATGGACAATGAGATACACCCTCCTGTACTTGATGAGGCTGTTGTGATCACCCTTCCTTAGAATCTGCCTACTGTTGTACCTACTCCTTCAGATTCTACCATAGGGGCTCAGGATGTGACCATGCCACTCTCCGCCTTCGTCTGGGTGGCAGCGGCAGGGTTCCAGATGGAATACCAGGAGCAGGATGAATAAGGGTCAACCCCCAGTGAAATCTTCCAGACAAGAGAACATTGCTCTTGAAAATAAATTTGCTGTCTTATCCAAGAGAAAGACATGGGGTGATGCTGATGATGATTCTGATGTTTCTTCCATAGCCTCCTTTCAGCCTGACAACACCACGTATACTGAAGTTACCTTCACCGACTCCAAACAGTTACGTGAATGGAGATGGAGGCTGAAGAAACCTACTAGATTAGATAAATTATGGCTTTTTAGTTTATTTGGTTATGTCCTGTAGCATGTGATTTTGCCTCCTTAAATGTAAACAGTTTACAGAATAACAAGTGGAGGCAGACTACATTTTCTATGCTGTGGGAGCTACACTACAGTATCTATTTTTCACAGGACACGAGGTTGCATACCAATAGGGACCTGTCCCTAGTGTCTAGAGAATGGTTTGGAGGGCCATCCTTTTGGTCAGTAGGGGAAGACCCCTGCTCAGGGCTGGGAATCTTGTTTAATGTTCATGGGATTTCTGTGACTAGACTACTTGATTTGGCCCCAGGTAGGGCTCTCCTGTTGGACATGTTCTATGACCATCAGGAATTTAGGTTAATAAATATTTATGCCCCTGAAATGAAATTCCTGTGGGTTGATATATTTAAATTGGTACAGCCATATCTCTTTACTACAAGATCTGTGATATTTGGAGAAGATTTTAATTGTACAGTGTATTGTCCTTATCGGATAAAATGGGAATAACTAGAAAGGTATGCAGTGATTCCAACTTTGTGAATTCCCTGTATAAAACAGCTAGACTATGGGATAGTACTTCCATTGGGAGTCACCCTTCAGACCATACTTTTCACAAAGGGTTGTTGTCATGGTTCAGGGTCAGCTGGCCTTCATCTGTATCCCCTCCCCCAGGTTGTGCCTGAAAATAGGCAGAATTTGTCTAGTGCACTTACCCGGTCAACAAAAACGAAATAAATAAATCTAGAATTGATTATTTTGTCTTATCAGATTGGCTACCATGTTCTCTATATACGACAATACCTATAGAAAAGTACTGGCCATAGTCTAATTGTTAATACAATTGGAGTTGAGCTTAACAAACCAGTCACTCATAATCTCTCTGTGCTTGACGACCTGGGCATTTGTCTTTCTGTACAAGAACTTACAGAAGCAAGAAAGTCTGTGTTTGAACTGTAAGATAACCCACTGCAGTGGTGGTTGGGAACCAAATGTGATTGAAAATACAGTACAATTTTAAGAATGCTGGTAAAATTGTTCATGCACAATGGTATGTTCATTATTTGGAGTCGAGGAAGCATTTACAGTCCTTGAGTTCTCTTTCAGCTGAAACAGGATTTGATTTTTCCTCTTAGAGTTCATGAATTAAGTAAGAAATGTCAGCTATACATTATAACAGGGCTCATCACGTTGACCCTTATGATGGCTGTCACATGAGAGTAGAGAAAAAATATATGGCTCATTTAAAAATGGCTGATGGTTGCATGACGAACAATAATCATGGCTAAAATGGTATATGGTCATACAGACTCTGTCTTTGGTTTCCCTTCACCTACCTCACGGGAGGCAGTGGCATTTTTTCAGGATAGAACAGTTATGTAAGAGCTTACCGTAACAGCAGATCTTCAAGGAAATCTCAGCCATCGGTGAAGGAGGATCCACACAGAAGATTTTCAGCAGTACAACCGGGGCTGCCCACGCTGACATCATGTGACAATGTCACCAACCCTAAAAAAAGGCATGAGCAGCCCTACTCCCTCCTCAGTTCTTTCTTCCGGAGACGAAGGGAGGATAGCTTTAGCCATGGGGGGACTGAGGAGAAAGAGAAAGGTTCCCAGGCCCATTAAAAAGGCTGGATACACCAAGTAGCCAGTTCCAGTAAGGAGCCCCAAAAAGGGGGATGGTGGGAAGGAAAATAGACTTGATGACTGAGATCCCCTTGAAGATCTACTGTTACGGTACGATCTTACTTCGAGAGGGTTCCTGCAGTAGGTCATTACATATAGAACTGCGCCCTCTGGCATCAGGACCGCACAACAAACTTTTCCAGCAGTGTCTGGCAGGGGTCCGCCCACCTGATGTCACATGACAGACATCAGCATGACCCTATATAGTGGGCGGTCCCTGCGCTCACCTTTCAGTTCTTTCCCGATGTCAACCTGTGCTAGTACCTCGCGGTGATCTGCAGCTTTGTCGATCACCATTTTTCCTATTTCTACAGTTATCAGTCTATTTTTTTGCACTTTATGTCCCCTCCATCTCTGCCTCCAAGGCAAAGAAGAAGTGCACCAAGTGTGGGGTGCAAATTCCCCACAAAGACAGCCATCATCTCTGCCTCTTCTGTTTAGGCCCAGACCATGACACCACGGCCTGTCCCAACTGCCAGCCTTTCAACCAGGCCACCCGCAAATGACGACAGCAGGCTATGGAGGCCCATCTCCTCAAGTCCAGGATGGCTTCCCTTGAAAAGGAGATGCAGAAAATTTGGGACACAGCTTCTTCCCCTTCATCAGACACACAGAAGAAGAAAAAGGACAAGGAGAGGCACAGAGAAAAGGAGTTTCTCAGAGGATCGGGACTGATCCTCGACCAGCAAGTCTTCGACCAGCAAGGCCCTCTCCCCACCGCTCACTCTTGTGGTGACCCAGGCAACTTCGGGGATGACCGCCAGTGCCTCCACCGTCTTTCAACCTATCTTGACTGGTAAGTCATCTGCTGGCTCCTCCAACGAATGCCCGGTCCTTGCCGGTAAGTTGGACCCCAGCTCCTCCAGGGCTTGCCCGGCGGTTTGTAAGTCAGGCTCCCTTCAACAGCAGCCAGTAGTCCACTCAACTTTGACCAACAAGCCAGTCGAGAGTCCCACCCTCCACCACCCGGTTGCTGTTTTGTCTGGTCAGTTGGTCACCTCCGATGACTGCTTGGGCATTGCTCTCCCATCGGGGACTCATGCTGTTACACCTGACATCCAGCAGAGCATGCTGGCTTCTTCGAGTCAGCCCTCCCCATGGGCCCTGCCCAGCCGAGAGACTTCCTTTCTGCCTCCCCTGGTGGTTTCCCCTGCCCCACAGCTGATGTCTGGGACAGATGAGGAAGAAGGATGCCTGGAAGTGGTTCTCTCTTCGTCCACTCTCTTGGTGGTTCCTCTGATCCCCCTACAGGACACTTCCCCATCTCCAGGCCCTACATCTACCCTGGCGTCAGGTCACCTTTCACCTGCTGCTCCTCCCTTGACATTAGGAGTGCCATCGGATCTTTCATGTCAGCTCCCTCCGTCAGGGCCCAACGTTAGGCCCCTTATGCAGGGTCTGACTTCTCAGGGTCTGATGTCGGCTCACCCTACACCAGAGGTTCCGCTGTTCACCCCCCTAACATTGACCACCCCAATGACAACCATCCTGATGTCAGCCATCATGATGTCAGGTATTTTTCCTGGCCTGTTCAGACCTCTAGGCCAAGACCTTCCATCCAGCCCCCCTCTTGTTACCGGACATCAGGCACCACTTTTTCCGCTGTCGGGCCCAACAGTGTCTCATTACTCCCAGGACTATTTACCTGGTGTCAAAAGGGATGCCCTTACTATCAGGGGGTACCTCCTTCACTATCCAGGTTTGGGGTCCCATTATTATGCACCCCAACCAACCTGCCTCCTCCTTCTCCTCCACCTCCTCTACTCCTCATCCTAACTTTCAATTCCTCATCCAGGCTTGGTGGAAGGACTCAAGGTCCCAGCTAATCTTGGACCTATAACAGAAACTTCCTAGTCTGGTGGCAGTACCCCCACCCTCTTCTTCTCTGGCTAGTTCTCTCACAGTGCATGTGCCAGGAACTACCCCTCAGGACATCACCCTGCCAGATTTTGAATGTCCCAAAGGTGAAGAGCTCCCTGACTCTGATCACGATACATCAGAGTCTTCCTCAGATGAGTTATCCACCCCCCCAAGGGCAAAGAGCCTCCCAAGTCTCCTCTGGAGGGCCTCTCTTTCAGCGAGCTTCTCCACATAATCCGACACACCAGCGGTTGGAATACTGAGCATCTGGATCCTATGAGGAAGCATCTGGCTGAGCACCTGGATCTAGAAGCTGCCTCCCCTATACCAGTTCCTCCCTGGATAGCTCTGCACAAGGACCTTACTACCACTATCTGGATACTGCCACATTCCATTCTTGCTGTCCCCAAGAAGGCAGACAGGATCTACCGCTCTCCCGAGGGCGTCCCCTTCAGATTCCATTGTCATTACTGCCACTCATGATCGCTCAGCTAACCTCAAGCACATGAGCACGTCCCCACCAGATAAGGAGTCCAGGCAGTTGGAGCAATTCAGGAAGAAGATTTACTCTTTTGCCACATGTGCATTTCGCTCCCTGCATTATGTGGCCCATATGGCGTCATTTCAAAAGGACACCTTGGCTAAACTTGAGGCCAAGATCTCATTCTGTGGAGGATTCAGATCTTAAAGAGGACATTGCTAAAGATCTTCGACTGTCCAAAATCTCCTGCAGACATGCTCATTGGGCCACCTATGACTCAGTGGTCATGGTGGCTCGCTCTTCTGCTACTGTGGTCAGCCTCAGGAGACACGCTTGGCTGCGTATTTCTGGATTAACTACAGATGTGCAGGCTGCCATTCAGGATGCTCCCTTTCGGGGATTGGTCCTCTTTGGAGGGGATACTAAAGATATAATTACGGACCTCCAAGGTAGTGGTCAGGTCCTCAAATCGGTCAGTTCAATGTATAGGACCGGTACCAAAAAGAAGCAGCCCTTTTGGCACCAGTTCAAGTGCCAAGGGAAGCAATCGGCCCCAAAGGAACAGCCCAAAAGATGAGCCACGGGCTCCTCTTTCTCTTCTCCACCGGCCGCCAAATCCCAGAGAACGGTGGGAGGGCCTTTGCCCTCTTGCCCCTCTGCCTCCTGACTCACCCAGTCTTCCCTCCCCTGCACTTCAAAATGTGGAGCCAGTTGGTGGAAGATTCACCCTTCACATCCAGGAGTGGGAGGGCATCACCTAAGATGCATGGGTGCTACAACTCATCTCTCAAGGGCACACACTAGAGTTTCTGGAGTTTCCGCCAGACTCCCCTCCCGGTCGCTTGCATTACTACCCACACCAAGCCCCTCTGGTCGAGGAAGAGATCAGGAGTCTGGAACTAAAGGCAGCAATAGATCCCATGCCTATGTCTCAGAGAGGAATGGAGTTTTAATCCTACTTCTTCCTGGTCCCAAAAAAGACGGGCAACCTCAGACCAATCCTGGACCTCAGCAGTCTGAACCTCTTCATCGAGTACAAGAGGTTCCGCATCCTGACTGTTTAGAGCCTCCTGCCCCTTCTGCAGCAGGACCATTGGCTTTGTGCCCTGGACATGCAGGATGCTTACCTGCATATCCCAATCTTCCCAGGCCATCGCCACTTCCTGCGGTTTTGTTTCCAGGGGGAGTACTTCCAGTTAACAGCCCTCCCCTTTTGCCTTTCCTCAGCACCCAGGGTTTTTACCAAATGCCTAGTGGTGGTGGCAGTGGCCTTATGCCTTCATGGTATAGAGGTGTTCCCCTACCTGGACAACTGGCTGCTGACAGCTCCATCCAGGGACACTCTTCTGGACTCCCTCTCAGCTACCCTGGATCTTTTTTCCTGACTGGGGATCACAGTCAATCTCCCCAGGTCATCTTTAACCCCCTCTCCTTCAGTTTAGAGGAATGGTTTTGGACACAGTCCAGTGCAGAGCCTTTCTCCCCTCAGACAGAGTGGAGACTCTTTGAGAGCAGGTCACCCTGGTGATCTCATCCAGATGTCTTGAGGCCAGAGCATTGCTACATTTACTGGGCCTCATGTCAGCCTCTAGCTCCACAGTTCCTTTAGCCAGGTTGCATATGTGAATCTCCCAGTGGATGTCATGCGTCCAAAGGGACCAGCGCTTGGACGACCTGGACCATCCTGTTCTGGTCTCCAGTGCAGTCAAGAGGGATCTACTATGGTGTCTAGACCCTCTGAATCTGTCCAAGGGACTTCCTTTTGAAGCTCCCATCCTCTTTGGACCCTCACCACAGACACTTCTTGTCTGGGTTGGGAAGCGCACCTGGGGAACCATAGAACCCAAGGTTTATGGTCCCAGATGGAGATGTCCTTGCACATCAATATACTGGAGATGAGGGTGGTTCTTTACACCCTTCAGGCATTTCAGACCATACAATCAAGAGGAACACTGCTGATCCAGACAGACAATATGTTGGTTGTCTGGCACATCAACAAACGGAGGCAACTGGTCGTACCCCCTATGCAGGGAGGTGATGAGGGTGTGGAATTGGGCAGTCCAGCATGGCCTGTTTCTCACAGCTGTGCATGTTCCAGGCATTCACAGTGTCCTGGCAGACAGCCCCAGTCAGATGTCGTCCCTCGCACATGAATGGGAATTAAGTCGGGAGGTAGCAGACACTCTCTTTCAGAGGTGGGGTCTTCCAGACATTGACCTGTTCGCCTTCCCATCCAACACAAAATTTCTCAGATTTTGGTAGCTCGTTCCAGAGCCTGGAGCTTTCTGACATGACACGTTGTCACTATGTTGGATAGAGAAGTTCTTGTATGCCGTCCCTCCCGTTCCCATTCTGCAGAGGGTACTTCTCAAGCTCCAGGCAGAGGGAGCTCAAATGATCCTGGCAGCTCCTCTCTGTCTGAGGGAAATCTGGTTTCTACTAATGCAGCAGCTCTCAGTGGAACCCCCAATTCCTTTACCTCGCAGACACAATCTGTTGACTCAGGATCAAGGCAGGTTGGTACATCCAGGACTCAGGACCCTGCACCTTCATGCATGGCTCCTTCAGACATAATCAGAGCTCATGTCGGGGTCTCCCAAAAGGTCACTCAGGTCCTGGTGGAAGTGAGGAAACCCTCCACCAGATCCACCTATGCCTTCCCAGGTCATCTTTAACCCCCTCTCCTTCAGTTTATAGGTGTGGTTTTGGATACAGTCCAGTGCAGAGCCTTTCTCCCCTCAGACAGAGAGGGAGAGAACAGGAACCAGAAGTGTTTTTCCATTTGGGTGGCGTCTAAAGTTTGGGACCCCTTTACCTGCCCTGTCCCCCAGGTTATGGAGTACCTCCTGCACCTGTCTGATTCGGGTCTGTCGTATTCATCCCTAAACGTTCACTTGTTGGCCATCTCAGCCTACCACATGTGGCGGAAGGAAAAACTGTGGCTCAGTTGGAGGTCTCTAAGACCTTTTTGAAAGGGATCCTCCACCTCAAACCTCCCATTCGTAATCCCATCCCACCTTGGGATTTGAATTTTGTGTTAGAGAACCTTATGCTTCCTCCATTTGAACCAGTGATGAGCTGTGACATGCACTACCTTTCCTGGAAGGCGCTATTTTTAGTTGCCATTACTTCTGCTCATAGGGTTTCTGAGCTTCAGGCCCTGATGCATAAGGAGTCTTACTTGATTTTTCATAGGGACTGGGTGGTCCTGCTTACTAATCCTAAGTTTCTTCCATAGATGGTTTTTGAGTTCACCTTAAGTCAGACAGTTGAACTCACAGTCTATTACCCAGTTCATTCAGACAGGGGGGAGTATCTCCTTCACACCTTGGATTTTCACAGAATCCTCAGGTACTATGTCAACAGAACTAAGGAATCCAGAAAGTCTGATCGGCTTTTTGTCTTCTTCGTCCCCCAAATCCTTGGGGTTGGCAGTTTCCAAACAGTGACTTTCCAAGTGGCTTGGTAACTGCATTCGCTTCTGTTATCAGAAGTACAACAAACCTCTTCCGGGGGAGGTCAGAGGTCACTCTACTAGAGGCATGGCTACCTCTACAGCGTTTCTGCATAATGTTTCTGCAGCAGAGATTTATGTGACAGCAACCTGGAGTTCCATTCATACCTTCATGAAGGATTACAGTCTCTACATTACATTGCCTCTAGGCATAGGGCCGGGTTCGACCTTGCTGTCTTGCAGGGCCTACTGTCTTAGGCTGATCCTGTGCTGTCTTTCAGTTACTCCTCTTCTCCTGACTCTCTTAGTCTGTCTATGAGTGACTGCTTGGGATTCAGTCCTATATGTAATGACCTACTGCAGGAACCCTCTCGAAGTAAGGTAGTACAGTTACGAAAGAACCTACTGTAACAGCAGATCTTCGAGAGAGGTTCCTGTAGTAGGTCACACTTTCCCTCCCTCCTTCCCCCAGTTTTCTGCATTTCAGCCATTCTGAACTAGACTCCAGGATTTCATCCTTTCTCCTGTCTCATCCTTCTTGGATGTCTAGTGGGAGAACTGGAAGATGGGCATGGGTGACGTTGGGTGGGCGGTCCTCTGCCAGACACTGCCGGAGAAGTTTGCCATGCGGTCCTGATGCCAGAGGGTGCAGTCCTATATGTAATGACCTACTGCAGGAACCTCTCTCGAATATCTGATGTTACGGTAAGTTCTTACGTAACTGTACTTTCTTACGTAACTTTTCTGTCTTCTTCAGGGGTATCTCAGTCATCAGGTCACACCGTAGGAACGAGTCCCAAGCAGTTACAAATGCAAACAGACAGACTGGGAGGAATGCTAACCTTAAACTAAAGACAGGAGGCCCTGCAGCACAGCCCTGCCAAATCCTGCATGGGGTCTAGAGGCAATATTCAGACTGTAGTGCTTGGTAAAGGTGTGAACATTACTCTAGGTGGCAGCCACACAAATGTCAGCATCTCAGACCCCATGGAAACAAGACACTGAGGTAGTCATGCCTCTTGTGGAATAAGCTTTGACAGGACCAGGCAATTCCTTGCCGTATTTGTTGTAGCAGAAAACTATACAATTATCCAACCATGTGGATAAACATTGCTTAGAAACCTGAACGCCCTCTCTACCCGGGGTGAAAGAAACAAACAACTGCTTTGACTTCCTGCTTATTTATTTATTTATGTCTTTGATTACTGGGTAGGTGCACTAGTCCGAGGGACCATTTTCAGGCACTACCCGGGCCACAAAAGATGGCATAGTTAGGCAAAAATTTAAATCACAAGGCACAGGGATATTACAGGTTAAACAGAGGTCAAGAACATTTTTACATACAGGGAATAATAAATACAGGAACAAATGGTGGAAATCATGGTACAGTAGGTGAGACAATAAGAGGGTAAAAACCAACCCTACCATTCCCCCTGAGTCACCCCACCTTTGAAAGTCACATCTAGACAGAGAGATGAGAGAGGGAGAGAACAGGAGCCAGAAACAAGCTTGGGGGAAGAGCAGCTAAGAAACTTCCGGAGGAGTCAGGTTAGTGTAGGACAGACAGTGTTAGGTGTGAGGGGGGTCTACCCCTTATAGGCAGGAGCAATTTGCTCTATCCACAAGCCAGGATTTGTAGAGGGATTTGAAAGCTGAATGAGTGTTAGAGGAGTGGAGGGGAGCAGGGATCCCATTCCATAGTGTAGGGGCGGCAACGGATAGTGCTTTCCCTCCCATACCAGTGGACACCCTTGGTACATGTAGGGGAGGGACAGTAGAGGAGCGGAGATGCCTAGGTATAGTTCTGACCTTGAGTAGGGGGAAGAGAGGGGACACATCACTACTTCTGATGGTACTATCCACAATACAACCAAAGGTAAAATCAAAGCGACCTTGGAGGGGTAGCCAGCCAAGGGAACTGTAGAGGTTGCAGTGGTGTCTTGAGAAAGGTGCCATGAGTGCAAAATGGCAGGCACTGTTGTAAGCCAATGTGAACCTGGTTCTGAGGGCTGAGAATGTCTGAGAGTAGATGGGGGAGCAGTAGTCAAAGATAGGAAGTAGTTTACCCTGGACAATTGCTATTCGAGCCTCAGGGGTTAGCAGGTGGCATGGACAGTAAGCAGCACCAAGTTTTTGATTGACCCTGCGAACCACAGTGTTGATGTGGCCCGAGAAGGTTAGTGATGGATCAAGAATCACCCCCAGATATTTGAACAAGGTAACATCTTCAAGAGTCCGACCATCAGGGGATAGTATTTGGAGGGAGGAGCCGGAACTATGAAATTTAGTGAGGTGCGGTTTCGATGCAGATAACATAGATTTGGTCTTTTTCCCATTTACCAATAACAGGTTTGCTGTGAACCAGCTAAAAACACTACCATAGTTGTGGGTAAGAACTGAGGAGACCTGGGCGAGGGACTTATTGCTGTGGTAAATGACAAGGTCATCTGCATACAGAAGCGATTTACAATTTAGGCTATCATCTGGGAATGAATTAGTGAAGCTGGAGAAAACCAGTGATCCCAGGATGGAACCCTGCGGGATGCCAGTTGAGACAGGGAGAGTCAGAGAGATGGCAGAACCAATGCACACTGATTGTGAGAGGCCAGAGGGGTAGCTCTTAAACCAATTTGTTGTCTTGTTGAAGCAGCTGAGGAGGTGTAGCTTGGAGAGGAGGAGTGCGTGGTTTACCATGTCGAAGGCCTTTGTGAGATCCACAAAGACAGCCCCGGTAGCGTGCCCACGATCCATGCTAGTAAGGACATGGTCAGTAAAGAGTGTCAGAGCAGAGGTAGTGCAGTGAGATTTGCGAAAGCCATGCTGTTGGCTACACATAAGATTGTATTTATTTAAGTGGTCCAATAGTTGGCAGTGGACAATTTTTTCAAGAAGTTTGCTTAGGTGTGGTAGGATAGTAATGGGGTGGTAATTATCGGATGAGTGAGGGTCCCCTGCTTTGAAGATAGGGATAATTTTTGGTGACTTCCATGTATTAGGCATGGAGGAGGTAGACAGAGCCAAGCTGAAAATAAATGTGAGAGGCTTGATGATGGCAGGGGAAATGAGATTGAGCAGAATAAGTGAGAGGCCATCCGAACCCGGGCTACTCCGATTAGGGAGATTCCTTAGGCGCTTGATGGTGTCCTGCATAGATATGTTCTTTAAGTGAAAGCAGGGGATGCCGGGGTGCTGGGAGATGGCTGCTGGTTTGTACTGGCTCCTGGGTTGGCAGGAGGGTTGCCAGTTAGTTTGGTGAGATGGGCTGACAGGTCAGTCAATTTTATGTTGAAAGACTGGGCTACATCAGATGGATCAGTCAGAGGGTCGGAGGGGGAGTCAAGTTTGATAACAGGTCTGTTATTATGAGGGTTTGTGAGGGAGTTAAGGGAGGCCCAGAAATTTTTGGGGTTCCCTAGGCTGTCCTTCTGGAGGTTATTGTAGTAGTTCTGTTTTAGGGATTTAGCCAGCTGTTTGCACTGATTTCTCAGACACTTATATTCATTCCACAGGGAAGGGGAGGAGGACAATTTATGATCAGCCTACTTACGATCACGTTCTTTCATAAGTTTTAGAAGTTCCTTGGTGATCCACCATGTACATTCTCCTCGCACCCTTCTCGTCAGAGCAAGGTAATACTTCAGAGTTCTGCACACATCTAACGTATGAAGCAGTGCTTCCCTTGGATTGGTACGCTCTGGGAAATAAACAGGGAGATGGCTAGATTGGTTCAACATAAACTCAGACACCACTTTAGGGAGAAACTTAGGATTCATGCACAAAAGTCAAATAAGGCTCCTCGTACCAGAGGCCCTGAAGCTCTGAAATTTTTCGAGCAAAATTAATAGCAACTAAAAATAATGCTTTCCAGAAAAGAAAGCATAGCTCGAAAGTTGCAGCTGGCTCAAAAGGAGACAGGATCAGTTTCTCCAAAACAAAATTCAAATCCCAAGCTGAGATGGGAGAATAGATTGGAGGTTTCAGATTCAGGATGCTCCTCAAAAAGGTATGGGAGACAGCCAGCTGAGCTATGGTACGATCACCCACGGGCTTGCGGAAATCTGAAATAGACAAAAGCTGCAACTTGAGGAAGGAGTACTGAGGACCTGAATCAGATAAAAAGATCAGATAATCCAAGATCTGATTCACTGGACAGGAGAAGGGGTCAAGATTATGCTTGGCAGACCATATGGCAAACTGCTTCCACTTCATGGCATAAGTGGCTTGGGTGGATGGCTTCCGTGTGGCCACTAGGATGTCCACTACCCTACTAGAAACCCCAAATCTGGTGATAGCTATGTCCTCGGGAGCCAAGTGTGCAGATGGAGGCACTTGAGGCAGGGTCCCCTATCCTGGGTCAGCAGATTCCTGCAGAGGGAGAGAGGGATGGGAAGGTCCTCTGCCAGCTGTTGATGTAGAGGAAACTATATCTGGTGAGGCCAGAATGGAGCCACCAGGATTATGGTGGCCCCCTCCATCTGCAGCTTGATGAGCACCCTCTGAATCAGAGGAAACAGAGAGAAGGCATAAAGAAACCTCCTGCTCAAAGAGAGGGACAACGCGTTTCATCAGAAAATTCCAGGGCCTGGATTGAGTAAGCAGAAATTGGGCAGTGTTGCGTTGAGTGGGGATGGCTCCATCTGTTGAAGAGATCTTCGACGTGGGATGAGAGGAGCTGCCACTTGTGCATGCTGGACTGAGTTTGACTGACGCTGTCTGCCAGAGTGTTTAGCATTCCTGGGACATGGACTGCTGAGAGGGTCAGACCATGCTCCAATTCCTAGTACCACACTCTCATGATCTCTCTGTACAGAAGGTATGAATGAGTTCCCCCTTGCTTGTTGATGTACAGTAGTACACTACACAGAGGTTGTCTTACTGAATAAGCATCTGACCCAGAAGAAGATGGTTCTGGAAGGCCTGCATGGCATTCAGAACCGTCCGCATTTCCAGGACATTGATATACAGGGAAGCCTTAATCTGGGACCAAGAGCCCTGAGTTTGAAAGGGACTCAGCCACAACCCAGAAGCATCCGTGGTGAGGATCTGCTGTGAGGAGGAGATCTGGAATGGAACCTCCTGCAAGAGATTCTGGGGATTCATCCACCACTGAAGCACTTTGCGGACAGGAGAGGAGACCAGTACTAACTGGTCCAAGTCATCCGTCCGCTGGTTCCACTGCACCCAAGTCCTGGTACACATGAGGAGTCTGGCCAGAGGGATGGTAGGAATTGTGGCAGCCATCAGACCCAAGAGCCTCAGCTATACCCCTGGCGGTGACATACCAACTCTGGGCCACCTCATGGGCCTGTGCCATGAGACACTCTACCACATTTAGAGGCAGGAATACCTTCCACTGTGCTGAGTCTAGAACCATCCCAATGTATTGCAGTCTCTGGGATGGGACCAAGACTGACTTGGGCAGGTTGACAGTGATACCCAGTGAGAGGAACAACTGAAGAGTTATTTCTAGCTCCCCAGGAGCTGATCCCTGGATGGAGTTTTTAAGAGACAATCATCCAGATAAGGGGAAAATGTACATTCGCTCCCATTTGAGGGCTCCAGCTGCCAATGCTAAGCACTTGGCAAAGACCGGCGTCGGTGCAGAGGACAAACCAAAGGGCAGCACTTTGAACTGGTAATGTTCACCCCAAAAAAGGACCCAGAGAAACCTCCTGTGAGGGGAAAAGATTGAGATATACAGGTAAGTGTCCTGCATGTCGAGAGAGCACAGCCAGTCACCTTGCTTGAGCAGGGGCATCAGACCAGGCAAAGTTACCATCCAGAACATTTTTTGCTGGACATATAGGTTGAGGTCTTTTAGATCCAGAATAGGCCTCAAATCTCCAGTCTTTCTGGGAACCAGGAAGAACCTGGAATAAAACCCTGTGTTGCTGCGGTGTCTGGGCAATGACTGAATGGCTTGTTTGTGCAGAAGGGACTGTACCTCCTCCTGGAGTACAGACAAATGGGCTGGGAATAGTGGAGGCATTGAGGGAGTCTCTGGATGGTGCTCGATGAGCTCCAGGGTGTGATCCCTCTCTGTATGTTGCAGAATCCAAGCATCTAATGTTATGGTTCTCCATTAATTTAGATGGAGGGAGAACCGACCTTGGACCACCACCTCTTTGTCAGGGACCGGAAGGGAGGGTCTGGCAAGAAGTTAAGCAGAGGTGGATCCAGCTGAGGGGAACTGATCCTTCTTCTCTGGGGCACTTGGCGGCAGCTCCAGCAGTGGAGGAAGTGGGTAGAGCAGTGGAAGCTCTTTGCTTGCCTTGGGCCTGCTCCCTGCCTATTAGGTGCCCTACGAAACAGAGGTCACTATCTGCCCTTCTGCTATTGTGTGTGATAAAACAAGTGAACAGACTTAATGGCCCTGCCAGATGCCTGCAGGTCATTACTGATATCCTGAACATCTGGGCCAAAAAGCTTAGCTCCATTAAAGGGAACATTACGCACGTTCTGCTGGACATCATGGGCAAAACCAGAGACCCTCAGCCAGGAGTGCCTATGGAGGCAAATGCCCATGGCAGCATCCCTGTCAACAGTGTCCAATATGTCATAGAAGGCCATCAAGAGGTGCTTGCTGATGTATTCAGCATTCTGCAAGTATTTGAGAAGCTCCTGCTTCTGAGTGCCTTTTGGAAGAGCCTGGGCAGCGGCCTTGTCCTTCTTCCAGTTGTTTTTTTTGGTACTTCACTATGTAAGACAGGTAAGCAATCCTCAAAGCCACAGTAGAGGAGGTATATACCCTCTTGCCCCAAAGGTTGATTGTCCGGGGGGGGGGGCTAAGGTGTTTGGGCACATTAGACCTATCATGAGCTGCCTTAATGACCACTGAATCTGTTTCTGGCTGAGACGCATAGTGTGGGAACCCCTGAAGGGCATGGTAAAGTTTATCTGCCCTTCTGGGCATGGCTGACACCATGTCAGGTCAGTGCCAGGCTGCAGTAGCAGCATTCCTCAAGGCAGGCAAAATGGGAGGAATGATCGGAGGAGGAGACTCTGGGATCTCCAGGAAGTCCACCAGATCCTTCCTGCTGACATCCTTCTCCTCAGTATGAAACCCCATGGCAGAGGACAACTGCTTCATGATATTGAAGATGGTGGGGTCCTCTGGTGGAGACCTAGGGATGTGTTTGACAGAGTCCTTACTGACAGAAGAAGCAGTGGACCTGTTTGAAGAGAGGATCATCCTTCTCTTTCTCCTCATCAGGCAGAATGAGGTCAGGGTGATACTCCTTCTCAATGTCGTCCAAGTCCAACGTATGGTGCACTGACAACAACCCGATGGCAGCAGCCAGCAGCTGACTGGGTAGGGGTGTCGATGATGAAGCTGCCACTGATGGCGAAGACCAGGTAGGCCTGAAGGCACCAAGTTGATGAACATTCACCAAAGTAAACTTGGTAAGGATCTTATTGAGATCGATGACCGTTGAACCTTGCATCAATAGAGGAGGGTCAACAGAGCTAGGAGCGATGACCCATCAGTCGGGCGCTGGGAGCCCAAGGAGCCCATTGCCTGATGGCTCAGAGCAGAATCAGGTCACATTAGGAAGGCTGTCAACAATGAGCCTGTTGTCGATGAAGGAGGGTCTGATGACCCAGAGGTTGACGACTGGCCACCCTGTGAATCGTACAGCAGTGCTGTCAGTATGGGTCTGGTAGGCACAGAGACCTGAACAGCAGATTTGTGTGTCGATGCTGCAGCAGTCGACAGAGTGCCCCCAGGCAAAGAAGAAGAGGCTGTTGGGAAGTGGTCCCGACTGCATTATTTCCTATGACTTTTTCCCGAGGACTTGTCTCGGGCCTTAAAGGCCTGGGAGCTCGATGATCCTTCCATGATTGAGAGTCTGGGACCCTGGAGGACCCCTGCCCAGAGCTGGCCACCTGTTGTTCGATTAGGACATTTTTAAGAGCCTTCTTTCATCACCTGAAGGTTGTTTGATTAAACTTCTGGCAGAGCTCACAGTTAGAGACTTTGTGATCAGGCCCAAGACAGCAGACACAGAGATTGTGTTCATCTGTAGAGGCAATCTTCTTTCTGCAGCAGCAGTGACAGAAAAGAGAGGTAAATGGATTAACTCTTTACATAAGCAAAATAAGGAAATCTCTGCTTGGAGAGGTTCTAAGTATAAAATATATAGGAAAAGCCATAGGTGAAAAAGTTGTGAAACTGCATTGGAGCTTCCACGGAGATCTGTATAGACTAAGTCGATGGCAGGAAAGAACTGAGGAGGGAGAGTGGCCGCTCCCGCCTTTATAGCGTTGGTGACGTTGTCACAAGACATCGGCATGGGTGACCCCCAGTTGTACTGCTGAAAATCTTCCATGTGGATCCTTTTTCACTGACGGTGAAGTTCCTATTGTGTGAACTGATTACTGAGATACCTCCAAAGAAGATTTAGTTATTCCAGAGCTCTCTGTTGATATGATTCAACAACTAACTTCTCTCATTTCCCAATCTGAAGTACGTATGGTTGTTTCTTACCTGAAAGGGGGTATTGCTCCAGGATCAGATGGTCTCTCTGGAGAATTCTATAAAAAGGCTATTGATGCTTTAAGAACATCTAATGCTTATTTTTTACACAATTTTACAAGGAGATGTTGCAGTGCTACCAGACCTCTCTGAAAGCGTATTTATTTATACAACACAGGAGATAAATCAGACTTGTCAAATTGGAGGTCTATTAGCCTATAAACACAGACTGAAACATTTTATGTAAAATCTTGGGAAACAGACTGGGTCAAGCTGCTCAAATTTTAATAGTTCCCACACAAACTTGTGCAGTTCCTCAAAGAACTGCACAGGATAATTTACTATGAGTGAGAGAGCTTTTTGAAGGTTCTACCAGTATGGGGCATATCATAAGCTTAGACCAGGCAACAGCTTTAGAATCTGTCACATGAGTATTTATTTCAGGTATTAAAACCTTATGGTATCCCACCTATCTTTATTGCTTGGTTGAATTGTTTGTATAGTACTACGACTCTGCGTCCAGTTTTTAATGGAATGCCAGGAGCAGTAGTAAAACTTCAAAAGGGAGTGTAACAAGAGTGTCCACTCAGTCCTTTACTTTATGTTTTTTGTACTGACCCTCTACTTTGGAAATTGGAATTAGATACACAAATAGTGCATATTTCTGGACACAGTAGACTGGTGTTACCTAGCGTTCTGACATATGTGGACAACATATGCCTTATGGTAGCAGATCCGCATTTCAGTGAAAGAGCTCTCTCTGTAATTCAGGCCTTCTCCTCTGTTTCTGGCTCTTCTCTGAATTTTTTTTTCAGAATTATAACCTTTGAGCTAAAAGCTCACTTACAAAGGATCCTCGTTGAACAGAGGGTGGGAGAACATCAAGTACATGGACAGTGGAGAAAAACAGAAGCAGCTAGTAGGCATTGTCAGTTATTTAGTTGTTTAACCAGGAGTAAATAAAAGTGAATAAAGAAACAAGCATTTGTCAATGCCGAATGTTGTCGCACTGGCACTGGCAGTGGGAGTGGCGTAGCTAGAGAAGCATAGTGCTGTGATTTTGTGAATGTGTTTCAAAAGGTGATTTTGCACAGTGAGCATGCCATTGTGCGCCACAGCTACAGGGCAGGCTGTGAAAAATGGCAGCCGGACTGTTGATAATGAGACGTGCACAAATGCCAGTGGTGAAAATGTGGCATGAAAATATTGCAGATTGACGAAGTTACAAGGGTGCGTGGAAACTGTGCAATGCACGCTTGCAACACAGTCATTGTATTGAGTTTCGGCACCAAATTTTCAACATAGGCATTTTAGGACCTCTGCTCATGAATAGTGTCACCGTCATTTCCTCAAACTGTCCCAAAAACTCATTTCTCACAGCGGCCATGCAATTCTGTGCTGGACGTGAGAAAACACATTTCAGGCAACTGCAGTGTTCATAAGGAGGTATGAAAAAATGCCAATGATGAACAGCTGGAGTGAAAGTATTACACATTCACAAAGTCATGAGCGTGCATGCAAACTGTGCAACGCACGCTCATAAAACACTCATTTTATTGACTTTCATTCCAAAATTTTTAACATAGGCATTTTAGGGCATCTGCTAATGAACAGTTCATTGTCATTTTCATCATGTGTCTCGAACACGGACTTTCCACAGCGACCACGCTATTCTGTGCCGGAACTGTGAAAACAGATTTTGGTCAGGATGTGAAAAATGACAGCTGTACTGTTCATTAGGAGGTGCAAAACAATGGCACTGTAGAAAATCTGGAGTGAGAACATTAGAAGTTTGCGAACGTACGAGCGTGCATGCAAACTGCGTAACGCACTCTCATAACACAGTTATTTTATGGAGTATTGTCACCAAATTTTCAACACAGGCATTTTAGGACCTCTGCTCATGAACAGTATCACTGTCATTTTTGTAATGTGTTACAAACACTGATTTCACATGGCAACCGCGCTATTCTGCGCCGGAAGTGCGAAAACACATTTCAGCCAGGATGTGAAAAATGACAGCTGTACAGTTCACAAGAAGGTGTGATAAAATGCCAATGTTAAGAATTTGGCATGAAAATAGTGCGAATGCACTAACGCACAAGCATGCATTGCGCACTTGCTACGCACACTCATAAAACAGTCACTTTATGGAGTATTGTCACCAAATTTTCAATACAGGCATTTTAGGACCTCTGCTCTGAATAGTGTCACTGTCATTTTCGTAATGTGTCCCGAACACTGATTTCACACCATGACTGTGCTATTCTGCGCTGGAAGTACGAAAACACATTTCGACCAGGATGTGAAAAATGACAGCTGTACAGTTCACAAGAAAGTGTAGTAAAATGCCAATGTTGAGAATCTGGCTTGAAAATATTGCAAATTCGCTAACTTACGAGCGTGCTTGAGCAGTTGCTACGCACACTCGTAAAACAGTTATGTTCTGGATTTTTCCCACCAAATTTGCAACATAGGGTTTTTGAGAGCTCCCTTCATGAACAGTGGCACTGTCATTTTGTTACGCAGTCCCGAAAGGTGATTCCATGCAGTGACTGTGAAATCTCCTTTCGGGACAGAATAATGCCATGACAGTGCAAGAATTCATGAGAAGGGGTCCCAAAAACCCCATGTTGAAAATTTGGGGCCAAAATTCGCAACAATGCCTGAGATATGCAGCAAAGTTGCAAAACCCTATCTATTACATTATACAGCTTACTGGCATTTCCTCAGTTCGCGGCGGCTTTGAAGAGTGCAGACATGTTCCCGGTCCACTGAAGATCGTGGCGTCCGGACTCGGAGGTAAGGGGTGGGGGGTGTGGGAGGCAGGGTGCACTGAGGGTGGGTGCGGTGGGAGGGGGGCATGGAGACTACAAGTGACCGCTTTCATTTTACAGGTTTAAAAACAGAAAAACATTTGGGACAGTTTTTTGTTTTGCAGGGCATTTGGCACGCTGGGGTGAGCCCCAGTGTGCCACCTAACTGTTTGGGGTTGTCTGTAGCTGGACGGGGATTGGGCACCTCGTCGGCAAACAAATACAGGGATTTATGCTGACGGGGATTGGGAACCCCGCTGGCACACAAAGAAGGGTGGGGGTGCAGATCCTAGGGGATTGGGCACCCCAATCGGGTATTAAACAATTGGGGTGCTTTATGTCAGATGGGGGGAGGGCTCCTGTTGGCACATTCACAGGGCCAGGGCAGCTCTGACAGGGGATTGGGCACCTCAAAGTTGGCAGTTCTACTGTCAGTGTCTTCCATGGTTATAATGGCGGTGAGACGCAAGAAAAGGACGCTGCATCTGACGCAGCTTGCCTCGGATTCCAGTGGACCTTTTCTAGATGTGCTCACCACATTATGTATGCATGGTGTGGCGCCGGCATGTAGGCTGATTGGGGAATATGGGACGCACCTACTGGTGCTTGCCCTGCATTTGCCCAACAGCGACTGCACCTCTAAAGCTACACTGTCCCACGATGTTGGCTGCACAAGCAAGCAAACATAAAAAGTGTAGGGATGGTTGTTTGTGGGACACAGGAGGAACAGATTACCACCATAGCTGGAATAGAGATAAAACAGGAACCGATGAAGGTTCTGGTTATTATATTTGGGGGCCCAGATCCTGCATTCTGTAATTAGTTGGAGAAACTTCTTGTTGCAGAGAATAAAATTGGTAGGTGGAAGTCATGGCCTATGGGCAAATAGAAAGGCTATATATGCCTAAAACGTTCATTATTCCCATTATTTTGTATGTGAGATATGTATTTCCACTGCCTCTTAAACTGGAACCTAGATTGTATAATATGTTTTTTAAAACATTTGTGGGGGAATAGATTAAACCCCATTAAATGTATAGTTACATATTGGCCCATCAAACATGGGGGACTCGATATAATTAATCCTGTTATTTTTTTTTTTACTGCATTCTTACATGCTAATATTTTACTAGTCATACAAGGACATGAGAAATCCTGGACCCCAATTTTCCGGTCTTGAGGGGGCTATTTCTTTCAAAAATGGACTGCAGGAATCTTGTTCTACAATATACCTGATGGTATGGTGGTCTATTTGATAGATTGTTTTTAAAAAATTGAAACAATGGAAGGTATTTATTTATTTTGTTTTACATAAATCAAGGCAGGATATGCATCGACACATTTTGACTACACAGTTCTTCAGTACTCCTCGTTTCTAGTGCCCTCCAGGAATACCTCAGAAATGTTTACTGGATCAACTTGTCAAACCATGGATACCCCCGAAAATGTGGGACACTGTGTGGTTCTTTTGCCACAATAGATTGAAAGTCTAGAATAATCATCATCATAAATCCATCCAGGAGAGGTGTTGTCTCAGAGAACAATGTATACAGCAACTGGAGTCTATGGAACATTTATTCTTAGACCGTTCTTATTTCTCTGATTTATGGTCTTTGCTTGCAAGACAATGGGCACTCTCACAGTTGTCAAAAATGTCTAATGATGTTTTAGTTTATGGTAATTTTACTGATGCTTGGAGACATTTTAAGTCTTTAAGTACACAAAAGGAATAAACAAAACAGGTACAGAGGGGCTGTTCAAAGTAAGGGAGGGGAGGGACACCGGGGGCCATGACATGAGACTAGAGGGAGGAAGGTTCAGGAGGGAGATGAGGAGACACTTTTTTACAGAGAGGGTGGTGGTTAGGTGGAATGCGTTACCTGCAGAGTGGTATTCAGTAGAACAGTGGACTGCTTCAAAAGGGGATGGGACAGGACAAGGGGGAGGGTCAATAGAGGGGAAGGATGGAAGAGAGGGGCAGCTGCAGAATAAGGGGTGCTAGCTGCATATTCAAGCAGACTTGATAGACCTCTAGGCCTTTATCTGCTGGCAAATTTCGTATGTTCCTTTTTTTTATCCAGGCATGTTACGTGTAATATTTTCAGTTCTAAATTTGCAGATTTGGCAGGTTAGGTGCCAATGCTTCTTATAACAGAAATTTGTGCCCATAACTGGCCTTTTAGAACAGGTGAATAAAGAGGTACTTTCAAATACACAAGGGACAAGGGGGAAGAAAGGAGAACAGAAGCAATCTGGCTGCAGCTCCTAGACTCAAGGAATAGGAAACTGAGGTTTGGGGTGGTATACAGGCCACCGTCCCAGTCTAAGGAGCTTGACAGGGAATTAGCAGGACAAATCAGAAAGGTATGTAGAAAAGAGAAGGTGGTCATTGTGGGGGATTTCAACTTGCTGGGGGTTGACTGGAGCATTCCAGTCACCTCCAGTGCTAGGGAAAAAGTGTTCCTGTATGATGTACAGCAGGGTCTCCTGATACAGTTGGTTAGTGTACCTACTAGGCTAAAGAACACTTTAGATCTGGTATTGTCGCATGGAAAGGCAGTAAGGGAAATAAAGATGGAGGACCCACTAGCTGACAATGATCACCAAACAGTGTGGTTTAATATCACGATGTGCAGGGAGCCAGAGAAATCAGTTACGCCGGTGGTAAACTTCAGGGAGGCAGACTTTGGGAGGATGTGGGATGTACTGAAAGGGAAACTGGAGGGCATAAGGCAGGAGATGGACATGGAGCAGAAATAAGATATTATTAAACAGGGGATTACAGAGGCAACAGAAGCCTGCACCAAGACACAGAGTAAGAAGAGCAGAGCAAGAAAACCATGCTGGTCGAACAGTGAGGTTGTGGAAGTGGTGAGGGCAAAATGAGTGGCACACCGGAGGTATAGGAGGACGGAGAAGGAAGTGGACAGGGAGGAATATGCAAGATGGTCCAGGGAGGTGACTAGAAAAGTGAGAGAAGCCAAGGGCCAGAGGGAGCTGAGATTAGCGCAGGGAATTAACGGCGGGGGGGGGGGGACTTTTGCAGATACATCAGGGAGAAAAGGAAGTGCAAGGAGACAATGGTGAGGATAAAAAGGAGTGGGGAGTGGACGGAAAAGGGGGAAGGGAGGAGCAGACAGCAGCACTGAATGAGTACTTTTGCTCAGTGTTCACGGAAGAAAAGGGGGGACCACTACCACCATGGGCTGGGAGGGTGGGGACAGGGGGAGAGGAGGTGACAGCTGGAAGAATTGAGGCAGGTAGAGTCCTAGAGGGACTGAGGGCACTGAAGGTAGACAAGGCACCAGGGCTGGATGGTATCTACCCCAGAGTGCTAAGGGAGATGGTGGAGGTGTTGGCGGAGCCGCTGGTGGATCTGTACAGCACCTCACTGGAGTTGGAATGTGTGCCACTGGACTGGAGGATGGCACATGTAGTACCATTACACAAGAGCAGGCCAAGGGATGAACCGGGTAATTATTGTCTGGTAAGTCTCACCTCTATAGTGTCCAAACCCATGGAAATGATACTAAAGGAAAGGCTGGTGTCATACCTAGAGGACAATGGCCTCCAGGATGTGAGGCTGCATGGGTTTGTTTCAGGGAAGTCTTGTCAAACCAGCTTGATACAATATTATGAATGGGTGAATGGTGAGCTGGATAAGGGTCATGTGGTGAATGTTCTTTACTTGGACTTCAGCAAGGCCTTTGATTTGGTGCCTCATGGGGGGAAGCTAACTGGTGTAGGGGTAGGGGCAAAAATGATGAACTTGATTACAAGCTGGCTGAGTGGGAGGCTGCAACAGGTGGTGGTGAGAGGGGAGCTCTCAACTCCAAGGCCGATGATGAGTGGGGTGCCACAGGACTCTGTGCTGGGGCCAGTATTATTTGGGCTCTTCATATCAGACATTGCACATGGGATGGTGAGCAAGGTAAGTCTGTTCACTGATGACACCAAAACTGGAGCAGTGGTGGATGAAGGAGAGGGATAGAAGCAGCTGCAGGGGGACCTAAGCAAGCTAGATGAGTGGTCAGAGAGGTGGCAGCTGGGGTTCACTGCAAAGAAGTGTAAAGTTATGCACTTTGGGGTGAAGAACCCAAGGAGAGAATACTGGCTGGGGGGGGGGTTAAGCTGGGGATCACTGAGGAGGATAAGGACCTAGGGGTAATGATAACAGGGACCATGAACAACACTGCACAGTGCAGGAGAATGGCTGCAAATGTGAACAAAATGCTGGGGTGCATATCAAGGGGGGTTTCATCCAGGTGAAGAGAGGTGATCTTGCCCCTCTGCAGGTCACTGGTAAGACCACACTTAGAGTATTGTGTGCATTTCTGGAGGCCATACCTAAAGCATGATACCTGGATACTGGAGGGGGTGCAGAGGAGGGCAACAAAGATGATATGTGGAATGGAGGGGAGAGACTATGAGAGCAGACTAGGAGACCTGAATATGTATAGTCTGGAGGATAGAAGGGATAGGGGGACATGACAGAGACATTCAAGTATCTGGGGGAATCAATAAGGATGAGGCAAACAGAGTCTTTAAGCAAAAGAGAGGCAGGGACAGCAGGGGGCATGGGCTAAGAATAGAGGGGGGAAGATTTAGGAGTGAAATGAGGAGACACTATTTCACAGAGAGGGTGGTAGCAAAATGGAATGCACTACCAGAATGGTTAGTATCATGTAAATCTGTGAACAGCTTCAAAAGGGCATGGAACAGGAAACAGAGGAGAGTGAAGGTGGGGAAGGTGGGGGTGGCAGTGGGATGACAAAGGGAGGGGTGGGGCAGCTGCAAACTAGGGCTGCTAGCAGCACACTCGAGCAGATATAGATAGACATGATGGTCTGCTTTTGCTGGCACATTCGTATGTTCATATGTTCATAGTTTATACAAAAGGGAAACAAAGAGTGCCAACTCCAGTTTTGGACAACTGGAGGAGATCCTTGCCTTGGCATCCTCCATAGCTGTCAGTTATCTTTATTTGTACACTGGCGAGATGGGTGTGTCAGTAGTTTCTTGCTATGATCAATTGAACAAGCCTACGTATTTTGCTATTATTTAAGGTTTGTTTTCCTCCTTTGACTAACAGTCTTTCCTCATATGCAGAGTGATATTTCACAAGTGATTTCTGGATTTTCTGCACAGTTTGATACTGTCTTTCTCACATTGTTTGCCTTATCTTTTTGTTGAGGGATTGGAGCATGTATTTATTTTGTACCATGCATATGACTGTTTGCCTGAAGTGTTGTTTTTCAAATAAAACATTCCCCATACTCTTTGTTGTATGAGTTGCAGTTTAACAAAATTCACCTACTCTTGCAAAAAGTGCCTGTGGTTCATTTACTTCCACCTGGACACCCACCAGAGATGGGTTGGCAGTATAGCCTAGAGGTTAGAGTAACGAGCTGTGAATGAGCTTGGTACATGCAGCAGACCAGACCTGGGTTTCATTCTCACAACCTCCACTTGCATACACTGTCTGACTCTGAGCAAGTCACTTAACTGGCCAGTGCTCCCAGGTCGCCCCTGAAAACAGACAATTGTGCCTAGTGAGCCTTACCCAGTTATCAAAGACTACAATAAACAGGAAAAAAAAGAGATGGGTAGAAGAGACCTCATCCAAAGGACAGCACACCCTGTCAGTACAGCACCCTCCAGTACTGCACTCAGATGCCAGCATTTAGGTATGAGCCCAGTCCTTGTGTGGGGCAAGAACCCATGACCTTCCAAAGACAGATGTGCTGCCAAGTGAGCAACACACTGACCAACACTAAGTAAGATTGGATGTTCTTAATAGTGCATTGCTGAAGGACTTGTGTCTCCTAAGAGCAGTCTGTGTTGTGGCCTTTAAAATTCATGTCACCATATAAGAATGCTTCATTTACAGCCATTGTTTTTTTTTAACTTTATTTTTATTCAATTGCAAATAAACATACAGATACACCTCTTGATTCCAAGTATAGGATACATTACAGAAACATATGATAGGTAATACATAGCCTATCTCTCATTGTCACCAATGGTTAGAGAACGTCTGAGAACATGCCCATATTATGAGTTCCAAAATAACCTTTCTAGCAGAACCATGGACAACCAAATAATAATGTTAATACAAGTAGTCGATCATAATATTTTTATTATCTACAGTATTCAAGAAGACAGGGTCTGATTCTTAAAGATGATTGAAGGAAACTAAAATATCATAAACACCATCATGTGTCTTCCATTAAAATGGATATGCTAGGAGTGCTTTATTCTATGATTTGTTTGTTTACTGTCCATATCCCTTATATCACCCCCACCTCCTGCACTGTTTACTGCTGTCAGTCTGTTTCTTGGACATTCTGTGTCATTTCCACCAGTCTACACTACAGAGTGGACAGTCCTACCGCAGAACTCTGCACACAGGACAGCAATTAATGGTGAAGGTGATTAAAGGACAGTTGAGGGGGTCATAAAATAAGTTAAAATGTCTAAAGAAGAGTTGTTAATGGGAAGATAGCAGAGGATATACAATGGTACAGCATGATATTGAAAACTGTTCACTTTCCATTCACCTTTTACAGTATCTTGAAAAGAGCAAATTAGATTAACATAGAAAGTACGCCATCTCTGCATCCTTGGAAACAGACTTTTGGAGGGAGGGATGGAGGGGGAGCCAGTTGTGCAATTCATCAACGGTTGCAGCAGACTTGTTTCATCATCGACGATGGAAGTAACTAGAAGGGCCTCCACATCAAGAGGGAATGATTCCTGAAAATTCAATAAAAACAGTGAGAAATGTGCCTGCATGCATTAAAAAGTGAAGGAAAACTCTGCACAACCATTGATCCCAGATGGAAGTCATTGACTCGAGCAACTGCAAAAGAGTCATTCAAGTAGAGTTGGACTACTGCTTTCTGATCATTCCTTGATATTCTCTCTTTAAGGGAAACACTCAACACTAAGAGCCCAACACCAAACTGTGGGGCTGCTCCCAATTTGCATGTCTTGTGCAATAAAATAGATAGATAGATAGACAGATAGATAGATAGATAGACAGATAGATAGATAGATAGATAGATAGATAGATAGATAGATAGATAGATAGCATGGCTACAGTAGTGGGAGATTCAGTAGCCTTTTATAAGCTCAGATCAGATGTCTGCAAGTCCCACTGTTCTGGCAGGACTAAAAGCAGTTCCCTATAACTATATGTATCTGCGGAAGGACAGTGGGATCAGTAAACATCTGATCTGAGCTTGTAAAACCTCTAGCTTGAATCTCCCACTGCTGCAGCCCTCCTCTGATGTCAGCTGCAGGGGATTCTAGGATTTCTGCTTACAGTAAATGTCAGCTTGCAGGTCAGCAGAATCAGTCTGATGTAATCTACTATACTGCAGTAAACAGCAAGTAAAATCTGCAAATTATGACCAGCCCAACAGTTGCGTGTGGGTCCCTTAGTGCTGACTAGTCCCCTTTAATATCCCAGATCCAATGCTTTGGTGGCACTATCCAAACCTAAGTGCTCAGTGGGACCACAGACCTTTCCCCAGGTGCTTGCAAATAGGCTATATTGTACAGCCCGCTGGACCTTTCCCAGCATATTTCGGTCTCCACACCTCAAATTTATGAGAGACTTAATTCATGGGATGCTTTACTGTTCTGGTGTTACAGAAAGGAGCATTCACAGCCTTGCAAGCTGGGGGGGGGCAACCAGAGCACCATGTAAGGTGTGAGGTCCAGGTGAGGGACCACTGGACACAAGGGAGAGCATCATCTGGATGTGGTTGGGGAGTGGGACCCACATCTGAGGTGATAGTGGGAGGAGACTGGGTCAGTGGAGGGACTGGATTTTTTGTAATTTACGAAGGACAACCTAACTGAGATGTAGCTCACTTTTAGGGGAATCCTGCTTTTACCCATTTTTACACTGCTTACTCTGGGTAGCCCAGCTGAGATGTAATAGCCCATTTTCAGTGGGGTCCTGCTTTTATTCACGTTTACCCTGGGTAGCCCAACTGAGATCTAATATTCCCTTTTCAGTTGCATCCTGCTTCTCCCATGTTTACAATGCATTTAGCCAGGATAGCCCATCAGAGATGCAATCTCTCATTTTAAGTTGGCTGCACCCCCTTTTATAGCTGGGTGAATGGATGCATTGCAAAGTTAAATGGATTTCTCAGGACCACACAGTGAACAGTTCTGGTAGGATTTGAACCTCATTCCCCTGTGTATCCTGGTTCATAAACCTGTAGTCAAATTACTAGGCATTGCAATCTTGTAATCTCCAATGGGGTTGGTATTGGATAATGGGAGAGTGGTGTCATTAGACACCTGGAACTGCTTGGAACATTGGGGGGGGGTGAGTTTTTTTTTGCAGTAAAATGTTTATTGAAGTAGTGAGACATGGCAGCCTTACATTACGTTAAAGATTATTTCCTGAATGCATACTGTAGACGTTCCATTAAGCATAAGATTGATACATTCTGACTTTCAATTGGACATAAATAACATTGCTAAATAGTATACACAACAGTATCTCTCTGAAAAAAAAAATAGCTGACTCAAAAGACTGATCACAAGTTAAATAATACTTATCTGTAACAGTAACATAGCTGGGTTACTGTAGTTTGCACCATTTGGTAGAGACAATAATGCAGATCTAGTTTTCTCAAAAATAGGCCAGCTCACTGGCACAAGCAGTAGTGCTACCACTTGAGGCATCAATGACCCGGTTCAGTAACGAGCCCAGAGCATCTGAGGATCGGCTGGTGGGGGGCGTCCTGAGGACTGCTGTCCTCTTCTGGGGAGTGTGGGTTGAGAACTCCTGGCACAGGAGTGACACCCAGTGGAGATGGAGTGTACACTGTGCCAGGACCATGTCAGAGTGGTGGAGGTGACGGTGGATGTCTGTGGAGCATGTGTGGGAGTGCATATGTTCCACACTGATATTGCATGTCCACGCCTCCAAGGCCTCAGCTGGAGCCTCAAAGGTGGAGCTCAGTCTCTCCCTTTGGGGAGCCACGCTGCAGGGGGTCAAGCTGTGGGTCTCCCAGTCTGGGTGATTGGCGGGGGGATTGCTGAGTGGGTGGTCCCACCTGTCACCCAAATGGCAAATAAAATTGAAAGAAAAAGTTGACTGGAAAATATCATTCCTATTCATCGTTAGGTAATGCATCCTTTCATTATTTGCAATTGTTCTTAAACTTTTAAACCATTGGTCCAGACTAGGCACTTCAACTTTTTGCCAGTTGATTGTTAGTAGCCGTTTGAAGGCTAATGCTGTGGATAGCAGTCATGTGAATTGAAATTAACTGCAGGAATATTTGTTTGCAGCCAAGAATACAGATCAGTGGCGTTAAGAGTATAGGGTGACCTAAGATCTTGGTACAGAAAGCACTGATCTCCCTCCATCTCTTCTCTACTTTTGGATATTCCCACAACACATGCAGCAAGTCTGCAGGGTGAACACTTATATGATCTAATCTTGTAGGGTAATAATACAATCTATGAAGGATTTTATACTGAAAAAGTTTACCTTTTGTTTCCCTGCTGCCTCTGTAAGCATTTTACCAGGTTGAACCCCATGTCTTATCAAAAGGCTTCCTAATCAGCTCTTCTGCTCATTTCTACTACATTCATTGTATGGATGAGGAAACACAGTTAATAAGTCATTTGTATATATACCTTGCACCCTTTCTCAAATTACCTAATTTAACTAGATACCCTCAGTCTTCATTTTCCTGTAGGTCCTGATCCATAATAGTTTCAGACAACACTTTCCTAAGCTGTAAACAGTAAGAGAACTGAAACCTCTGCACTTTGTATTTACTATCTAATTCTTCAAATGAGAAAAGGTAGACTGTTTTAGAGTCCATTTTATCCTAAATGTTTACCGTTTCAAGGTCACTCCATCCAATATAAGTAATGGTTTTCTGTCCAACCTTGTATTGGGATATTTTCATAATGATGTAAGCATTACAGGGGGGTCCTCTTTTATCTGTCTTCCCCAAAATCTTTTTAAAAATATGTAAAGTACCCAGCATGCACATACTATATTTAAGCAATAATACACAACATGGTGTGGTATATCATGAGATATCATCATGCCTCGGGTGCATTGTGAGGCACGAGGCCACCGGCCGAGTGTCTCATGTACCCAAGAAGTGACACTATCCCATGATATACCACACGCTGGAGTATATTATTGCGATTATAAAATGGCCTTAAAGTGTTGGTAAATGGCTGATCTTGGCAATAACCTTTGGACTGCGATGATATTGTAAGATATTGTCACGGGTCAAAGGCTGCTTCAGCCAATCAGCTTTCAGGATTTCTCCTGTCCATTTTATAATATCTTTTATACTTAGTGGGGGTTAGAATAAATACAAAATCAGTGATTTTATTTGGCTCTAAGATATTCTTTTCTAGGGTTAACCATAATGGTTGACTTCTTTTTTTGCTCCTCTATAAAAAAATGCACTGGATGTTTAAAAAAAATATGCTATATGATAATACTCCCACCAAGGTAGACCAAAACCAACTTCTTTCCAGTGGGCTCTTAGTTTTTGATAGATCGACTTGGAGGTCTTTCATCTGATGTAAAGTCTTTAAAAATCTTATCAATTTTGACAAATCTTTTTGAACCAAAAATAAATGGGATGTTTTGAAATAAATCAAATATCTTTGGCACCCAGTTAGTACGAATGAATTACCTTCCCCCAGATTTAGAATTTAACTTCTAAATTTAACTAAGAAGTTAAAGATTTAACTTTTTTCATCTGTTTATATAAGCCTGAATATTTTTAGAAGTGGGCCTAAGTTCAGATCCATTACTTTATTACAGTCTTTTAGTACTGTGAGCCCTAAGTATATTATCCCTTCCTCTACCCATATGGCTTCTTTTAGTTCATTTTTTTAAGATTCTCTTATCTCTGAGACTGTTTCATTTCCTATTTGTGGGTCTTTTTCCAGTTTACATTCAGACCTGAAATATTTGCAAATCTATCTGGCAGAATTTGTAAATTATGATTGGAATTCTCTTATGCTACTAAGTGTCAGAAGCAGACTAGCCCGGTGGCACTGAGGGTTGAGGTGTTGGACGTCACACCCCGCGCCACGCCGGTGACCCGGGTTCAGGAATGAGGCTGGATTGCTGGGGGTCGGCAGGGAGGGGAGGATTGAGCATTCAGAGGACTGCTCTCCTTCCTCGGGGGGCAGGGATGATGCCTCGGCATCACTGGCGACTCCTGGTGGAGACCAGAGGTACCGCAGCTTCAGGGCTCAAGAACAGGGTATGGAGCCACGGGGCAAGACGTTCCTCAGCATCACTGCACATCGGGGCTCCATTGGGGGAGGGAGAGGGAGGGTGTAACAAAAAAAAAGTAGTGAAAAAACCCTGCTCCCGGAGATAGGCGAAGGCACCACCCTACAGCCACACTCCATTGGCCGAACTCATCTAGCCCCTGGGCCGAGCCCAACCTGGCCCGAATTTGTAGATAAAGCACCCTGGGAGGATAGGGCAGCCCCACCTCAAGAGGGCTCAGAGCCAAGGGGATAGTCAGGCTGGTGCCAGGAAGCTGGTGAGTATCAGGCCCGGAGGTAGAGCTGGAGGTGAGTGGATGCCTGAGAGAGTTCTCCGGGGTTCAAGCGGGAGCTAGAAATAGAGCTTAAAAAAAAAAGTGTCAGAAGCAAATAATTTATGTATGTGAACACCTTGCTTTGAATTTTACCTTCCCTCACTCCGGGTATGTTACCATTATTAACTATTTGCCTAATCAGAGGCTGAATCACTAAAATAAATCGATAAGAGATGAAGGGCAACTCTGTCTTGTACCTCTATGAAGCCTAAAAGATACAGCGATCAGGACATTTGTAATTACTTCTGCTCTGGGGTTTGTACATAATATTCTTATCCAATCACAAAACGCATCCCCTTGTCCAAATGCTTCTAGGTGTTTAAATTAGACAATTCTAATTTAAAGTACCAAATGCCTTAAAAATGTCTAAAGATACAGTGAGACCTGGGTCCCGATATTCAAAGCTAGGCAAAGTGGAGAGCAAATATTTGCGCTGTGCCTTGTGGTTGCCTAGGTGTCCAAAACTGCTATATTCAGTGGAATAGCACACCAGCACTATTCGACTGAATATAGTGCCATTTCGACCCAGTGCTAAGCCACTTAGCACTGTGCAAACATGGCTTTGAAATAGGGCATCATAATGGCTTGCGCTCGTGCAAAATTTCTGATATTCAAATGGACTCAAAAAATGAGCCCATTGGGCGTGCAAGGTGCTAAGGGGCCATTTGCATGCCCATTATGGGCCCATTTGCACTGGTAACACGGCAATTTAACATGTTACCGCCCCCCACTTGTCCGGTCCCAGAGAGCTCTTCCTAGTGCTAGTGCACCCCCCAACTGATTGCCAACCCGATGTAATATATTATCTTTCCCTGGTGCTAGTGGTCTTCCCCACACTCCACTTATAGCCAGCCTGATGTGTAAAACTCCCTGGTTTCTCATGGTCCCTCCCCCCCACAGATCGCTGCCCTGATCTTACAACAGAGAAATTCCCTGTTGTCCAGTTGCCCCTTCCCCCACTGATTGCCACCCCACTCTTACAACAGAGAATTTTCCTGGTGTCCAATAGCTCCTCCCCTCACCAATCATTGCCTTGATCTTACAAAAGAAAAATTCACTGATGTCCACTGGTCCCTCCCCCCCGCCGATTGCCGGCCCGATCTTACAACCGATATATTCTATAGTGTCCAGTGGTCCCTCCCCTATCTGCAACCATGCCCACTGTTTCAATACATTTCCCTTGTGTCCACTGGTCTCCCCATCCCTTATCTCTTATCTGTTTCCTAAACACCCCCTGGTGGTCTAGCGGTTCCCCATCTCTAACTATGATACCCTGTATTTATAGTAAAATCTCCCTAGTGGTCTAGCAGTGCCTGCTCCCTATCCCCGATCTACTGGTTTAATAGTACTTAACCTTTCATTTCATTTTTATTTTTTTATTTTTTATACTTGTAAGCCAATGAGCACAAATGCCCATTTTCATCAGTGACAAGTTTAACAAACAACCGTATAACAAAGATCATAGGACACAAATTAAGCACACATACAATTACATACCAGGTCAATACATTCAGACTGTATCAACACATTTGCACATGGTTTTTGAGCATAAATGGTCAATAACTGATCCTTTAAAAGTAGTGATAGCCGGCCCAGTGGTGCTGAGGGTTGAGGAGCTGGATGCCATACCTCGCGCTACACTGGTGACTCAGGTTTGGGAACAGACCCAGGTCATTAGGGGTCAGATGGGGGGAGGAGGGTAGAGTGTCCCAACGGATGCTCTCCTCCTCCTCCAGATGGGGTAGGTTACTGGGTAGTGTATGCACCCATAGCTTTTCTGCCGGTGGAAGCATGGGGGGTGGGGCACACCACTCTACAGAGTAGGGGAGGGAGGATGCTGTTGGGCATGTGACTGTGACATGCGTCTACACACTGTACGTCTGGACATGTGTTCTTTGTGCCAGTGCCCTCAGGGGATGGAGAGAAAATGGAAAAATGTAGAATCCCCTAGTCAAAATGAACACAATGAAGCCTGGGATCCCTGTAATCGGGACCTGGTGGAAGGAGTTGGGGGGGAGTATGAGGCCCGCTCCAAAGAGTCATGAGCTGGGCAAGTAAAAAAAAAAGTAGTGATAAAATCGGTATCCCTAATCTGTACAGGGAGAGAATTATAATACAATGGAGCTTTGTATAAAAATGACCTCTGACTACAGGATTTTTTAAAACAGGGAGACAATGTAGTGTCTAAAAGGGGCTAATCTAGTCTCACGTGTATATGAGTTAATTTTAAATAAAGTTGAAATCTTTTCGGGGAGTGAACCCAAAGAGTTTTTGTGCATTAACATGCTCAAGTTTAACTTAAATCTATCATCCAAGGATAGACAATCCACAGCAAAATATAGCTCACAATGGTGTGTATGTCTGGGTAGGTTTGTGATAAATCTGCAAATACTATGATAGACCACTTTAAATTTTGAAATGGTGGTGTCATTAGCTGCATATTAGACAGTGGGTCCATAATCTATCATAGAAAACAAGAAACTATTAGCTAAAAGCTTCCTGGTCTCTGGTATCAAACACTTCCTGATCCTAAAAAGGACACCCAACCTCTGGTTCTTTATCATTGTTTTGTTGTGATTTTCAAAAGTCAAGGCTTCATCAGTAATCACTCCAACTTTCCCTGGTGGTCTAGTGGACCCCCCTCTCTAACTCAGACCTGCCCATATAAGAAATAGATTTGTAAGAGACCAAGATTACCGCACTGAGAGCAAGGCAGCCAAAGGACGTCCCCCTAAGGAAGCTCTACTGAGCAAAGCGCAGGGGTAATGGCAATCAGCAGTCTTTAAGTATTCTTATGTTGTACCTTTGGATTACCAAATAAATTTACCAGTTGGTGACTGCAGCAACCTGGTGTGGGAGATTTCTTTCTACAGAGCTGCCTTGCTCCCAGTGCGGTAATCTTGGTCTCTTGTGCGTATGTTGGGGCTGCTTACCCCAGTATCTGCACCTCTCCTTGACCCAGTGTAGTATTTCTTTTGGTTTTTGCAAGAAATGGATTTGTCCATGGTGGGATAGCGGGCTCCCCTCTCTATCCCGACCTGCCCATATGATAAATAGCTCTGTCCCTGGTAGTATAGTGGACCCCCATCCCTATCCCAACCTGCTTGTACACCAAATAGATCTTTCCCAGTGGTCTACTAGACCCCCACTTCAGCAGGTACTGTCCCATGACACCACTCCCCCATCCCTCCCCTGAGCCGGCGACTGGCACAGCCCTCTGCTCACCACCATGGCTCGACACCAACTGAGCTCTTAATGAATGTGTACTGTACAATCAGCTCTTACAGTACACAATCATCGAGAGCTCAGTGAGCAGCTGGCTGTGGTGGTGAGTGGAGGTCTGTGCCAGTCGCTGGCTATGGGGAGGGATGGGGGAGCAGGGTGGTGGGTCATTACCTGCCAAGGTGGGGGGACAGTGATCTACTAGACCACTGGGAAAGATCTATTTAGTATAATGGCAGGTTGGAATAGGGAGGGTCCCACTATGCCACCAGGGACAGATCTATTTCTTATATAGGCAGGTCGGGGTTAGGGAGAGGGGACTGTTAGTCCACCAGGGAAGGTTACATACTATTAAACTGGCAGATCAGGGATAAAGAGGAGAGACTGCTATACCACCAGGGAGTTTTAACCACATATACAAGCGATCAGGGTTAGGTAAGGGGGACCGCTAGACCAGCAGGGACAGATCTGTTTCTTATACTGGCAGGTCAGGCTTAGGGAGGGGGCACTGCTAGCCACCAGGGAGTGTTTAGAAAACAGACAAGGGATTGGGGACAGGGAAGGGTGAGGGACCACTGGACACCAGGGAATGTTTCTGTTGTGGGATCGGACCAGGGATCGGTGGGGGAAGGGGCCACTGGACACCAGAGAATGTTTCTGTTGTAAGATCGGGCCAGTGATTGATGTGGGGGTGCACCACTAAATGCCAAGGATTACTGTGTTGGGGTGAGGGGCTGCCACACTTCCTCTGCTGACCGCTAGGGTTATGTGGGAGTAAGTCGAGGTTTAAATCGGCAGAAAGTGCACCAAGCAAAAGGATCGAGCAAAACGGCCTTGCATGGCACACATACTATGAATATTGGGCTGTGCCAACGTTCAGGTCCCTGCCCCTTTACACTGTGCCCCCGTGTAATATTGCCTGGGTGCAAACCCTGTTTGCCCACGTTAACCAGGCTTTTCAATATTGTATATCCATGCAAAACTCAGTTTGTGCGGGAAAACTTGGTTTTGTGCCCGGGCAATCTTTTGAATATCAGGCCTGTGGTATTTTCTTTTTGTTGAAGGACCAGATGACATTCAGTAATCTTCAAATGTTATCTGCTGCTGTTCTTCTTGGTATAAAACCAACCTGTTCTTTGCCTATTAGGCTTTCAATATGCTTTTGAACTCTTTTTGATAGGACTTTTGCAAGAATTTTAAAATCACTGTTTTACAAATAAATATGCCTGAAATTCTCAAAATCTAATATATCTTTCCACTTCTTAAATATACGAGACGTGTATGCACTATTCATAGACTTAGGGAGTGATTTATTTGCATAGGTCTCTAACATCACCTCCTTAAAGTAAGTTGTAATTTTAGGGCTTAATTCTTTATAAAATTTAGCTGTTAATTCGTCTGGACCCAGAGTCTTCCCTGTAGGGAGATACTAAATTGACCATTTTATTTCAGTTGTAGAAACTGGCTTATTTAATTCCTGCCTGTCTGACTTAGATAATGATGGGAGGTTGGCACCCTTTAAAAATATGTTTATATGCTGCCCCAATTGCTTGGAGGGCTAAGGCATTGAATGTCTTACCTCCTGCCACACTGGCGACCCATTTTTGGGAATGAGCATGAGTTGCCGTAGGTCAGAAGGGTGGGAGAGAATGGAGCGTCCCACGGACTGATCTCCTCTGTCAGGGAAGGGTGGCTCACCATCTTGGACCATGATTGCCACCCGGTGGAGGCCCAGTGGCAGTGCAGGCTCAAGAAACACGAAGGGAAGGGCTGTGACTGTGTGGGATGTGGGTGCCTCCATGCACATGTCCTGACGTGCAGCAGGGGATGGACAAGAAAACCAGGAAAAATGGAGGACAGGTATCATGAAGCCCTGCCCATCACTCTGTGACACACTCTGCTGCTCTGGTCTGGTACAAAGCTAGAGTTCAGACCTGGGAAGGACAGCCCTCCTTCTCTGACCCCACTGCAGGGGGAATCTGCAGGGGATAAAATACGTGACTAGAGGAGGAAAGAGATGTCCAAGGTGCTCGGAGACAGGGCTGAGCAGCCACCCATTCTGCCAAGGAAGAATAAACCTTTTCAGAACAAAAAAATTCTTATATCTGGAGTGTTGTCAATTGTCATTAGATTCATTTTTGTAAAGTGAAGCACACAATTTATGAAATCTAAGTTTATTTCTTAATTTGTTACTTCGACCTCACTGTTTTTGTTCCTTATCACTGAAGTTGTATTTCTGCTTTGAATTTTTTTAAGTCTGAGAACCAAAAGCCTCCCAGCCTTCTCTCCTGCTTCCTAATAAGTCTTTTTTGTCCTGAGCAGCGCATATTCTGCTCTGAGTATGTTACACTGACTTCACACTTCAGTACAGCTAGCTTATGTAGCGTTTCTTGGTGCACCAATTTAGTTCTCTTACTCTGCTTTTCTAGTTCAGGCAGTCGCTTCTCTTTTTCATTAAGCTCTTTTTGTTCTGTTTTTTATGTACAGTATTTACCAAAAAACTGAAAGTCCTTTCCTTAATATATGCTTTAAATGCAGCCCATAAACAGGACTACGGGTCATTACCTGTGTCATTTAGTAAAAAATACTCTTCTGTTTCCTTATGTAAAAATTCTCTGAAATTGTTTAGTTTTAACAGCGAGGTGCTAAATCTCCATCTGAAGGACTTATTTGCTCTACATGCCGGACTAATGAGAGTGACATCTGCCCATGATCAGAGGGTACAGTGTTATCAATTTCAGTTTAAGTCAAATTCCATGACATGGGAGTAAAAGGAAAAATTCCTTCCTGTACAAGGCCTAAATATTTCACCATTTTTTTTTTGCAGTGTTATTCTGGATTTGGTTGCTTTTTCTTGCATTTTTTCACCATTCCTGTCTGCTAAGGGGTCAAAAACTTCATTAAATCCCCTACCATAACTATCTCATATGCTCTAAAACCCAACAGGGTACAATTCATCAGAAATTCTGTTTTAAATTAGGTGCATGGATATTAAAGAACAATATATTCTTGCCATCCAGAATACCTGTTAGTATCTGAAACCTGACATTTACATCTGAGAACTGATTCTTTGACAAATTGAATACCCTTCCCTATCAGTCTGTCTGTGTCTCTGTTTATAATTAAAGGATGAAAATTCCACTTGTGCCACCCATGTCCTTTTTATGTTGGCTTGCGCTTGCACGCCAGCCAACATATTGAAGTAGTAGCAGATCTGGAGGTGCGGTCACTGTGGGTGAATGCAGGGCATGCATCAGTAGGTACGTCCCTCATTCCCTAATAAGGCAGCTGCAGGCGCTGACACCAGCAACACATAAAGTGGCCACCAGAACTAAGAAAAGGTCTGCTGCAATGACAGCCAGGCTCGTCATGCAGTGGCACCTCCTGATGTGCCTTTCCTAGTGAAGCATTCTAGTAAACATGGTGGCAGTGACTGCCACCACTGCCTGCCACAATGCCAACTTCGGGGGTGCCCAATCCCCCTGTCAGCATGCCCTGACCCAGTTCATGTGCCGATGGGGGAGCCCACTCCCCATCGGCATAATGCCCCCCCATTTGTTGTGTGCCAAGGGGGTGCCCAATCCCCTCGGCTCCCTACCCCTTTGGTATGTGCCAATGTGTGCCCAATCCCCTGTTGGCTAACCTCAAACACTCAGGTGGCATGCTGGGAGCCCACCCCAGTGTGCCAAATGCCCCTGTAAAAAAAAAAAAAAAAATTTTTTAACCTGTAAAGAAGAAATGGTCCTCACGGTCTGTCCAGCTCCCTCCCCAACCCGCGCTCACCCTCTGTGCACTGTGCCTCCCCACACACCCCCTTACCCTATACTTACCTCTGGAGTCCAACGCGATGATCTTCGATGGACCGGGAACACGTCTGCACTCTTCAAAGCCGACCGCGAACTGAAGAAATGGCGGTAAGCTGTATAATGGCATAAATAGGGTTTTTTCAACTTTGGTGCATATCTCGGGCATTTTTGGGAATTTTAGCACACAGTTTTCAACAAGGGGTTATTGGGACCCCTCCTCATTAATTCAGTCACTGTCATGGCGTCATTTGGTCCCAAAATGTGATTTCAAGGTCACTATGTGGAATCACCTTTCGGGACTGATTCACGAAATGACAGTGCCACTGTTCATGAGGCGGGCTCTCAAAAAGCCTATGTTGCAAATTTGGTGAAAAAAATCCAAAAATGACTGTTTTATGATTGTGCGTTGCACAGTTTCCACACATGCTAGTAACTTCGTAAATTTGTAATATTTTCACTCCAGATTTTCAACATTGGCATTTTTCCACACCTCCTTATGAACAGTACAGCTGTCATTTTACATATCCTGGCCAAAATGTGTTTTTGCACTTCCGGCGCAGAATGGTGTGTTTGCTGTGTGAAATTAGTTTTCCGGACAGTTTGAGAAAATGACAGTGACACTCTTCATGAGCAGAGGTCCTAAAATGTGTATGTTGAAAATGTGGTGATGAAAGTCCATAAAATGACTGTGTTTCAAGCATGCATTGCGCAGTTTCCATGCACCCCTGTAACTTCGCAAATTTGCAATATTTTCATGCCAGATTTTCAACACTGGCATTTTTTCACAACTCTTTATGAACAGTACAGCTGTCATTTTTCACATCCTGCCCAAAATGTGTTTTCGCACCTGTGGTGCAGAATGGCGTGGTCGCTGTGGGAAATCAACTGTTGGGACAGATTAACAAAATCACAGTGCCACTGTTCATGAGGGGAGGTCCTAAAATGCCTATGTTGAAAATGTGTCTCTTCAGGGTGGGGGTGAGGTTGGCGTCAGTTCAATACTCCACTGCCTTTCCTATTATGCATCTCTAACTCCTGCATTACCAATGCCAATGCCAGCGAGACAACATTCGGTGTTGACAAATGCTTGTTAATTTCTCTGCTTCTAAAAGCAATACACAAGTGTCTTATACAAATGTTATGTCTGCTTTTTTCTTTTGAAGATCATCGATAACTTTTTTTTGCTTAATTGGGGACCCAACCACTTCACATTCCATGACGCAAACTTAAATTTAGATATTTTTGTCATTGCTATTTTCCACTCTTCTTTAATTAACTAAAGAGCAGTACTATCAGGGTATCACTTGATATTCAGAATAAATGTAGGTTATTAACTTTAAAAAGTTAAACTCAAAGTATAGATCTCTGGAATAAACACAAAGGCCTAGCTATTCAAAGCAGATGCGCAGTGCAAAGTGGAGATGCGCTGCACATCCCAGAAGATGGTCAGAATCACAATATTCAAAAGGGAGAGATGTGTTGTGCATCTCTGGATGTGCCATCATCCATCTATAATGTATGCCATGCATGAAGAGGAGGCGTTCCTACGAATGTGCCACGCATCCCTATATTCATCAGAAATGTGCGGCGCATCTGCAGAGCATCTTAGAGATGAGCTGCCCAAAGTTAGGCATGGAAAAAGCATGCCTAAATAGCCAGTCACCCACAGGCAGGCCACAGAACTGCAGGCAGGCTGTCTGAATACAGCCTTTGGAGGTGCAGCAGGATATGCTTCAGCCACCCACACATAGCAGTCATGCCAGGATGGATAAACCTTGAGCCACTGGCACCATCCATGGAGCAACACCTCAGACCACTCTCTGGACGTAGCCACCTAAGCAGCCGGTCACTGTCTGCATACCGCCATCCCTTGCAGTGCCCACCAGGTATCTCCCATACTGGGGTGTGTGGGGCACTGCAGGTGATGGTATGCAGCACATGGAGCTGGTGTTTCACATGCATGTGGTTGCCCCAGCAACCTGTGTCACCCTGTGCCCACCCCTGTTGCATGTCCAGGTAGCCCCTGTGGCCACTGTCCAGGTGGGCCCCCTGTACCCCTGTCTGATCCTGTGCATGGCTATGGCAAGCTAGTTGACCAGGTGTGAGTATCCCTCCACATGTAGCTGTGTTGTGCTGTGTTGTCGGGTTTTGGTGATAACACTACAAGAGGAGTGCACTATAGTTGGTGGTCAGTGCCAGTTCTTTGTGCTTCACTGTGCATGGCTATGGGTAATAGCACTGTATCCAGGTCAATACAGTACACCCAACCACATACATACCTTCCATCACACCTGCCTGCTAGGCTGCAATACCTCCTGTTCACTTTTGTGGTGTGGTGGGTCAGCCCTGCAAAGCTGGAACTGATCATGCCAGGGGTATGCAAATGTCCTGAATACATTCCAATAATGTGAAGCAAATGTGAAAGATGGGCTTGGAATGTGCAATTAGGTCATTTGCATATCCTGGCTGAATATTACAGTTTTGTGCACTGTGCATTTCCCCATGCTCCACATAAGGCTCAGGTCACCTTTGCTGCACCGCATATCTCCCACTGCACGATCGTGCATCTTCAGGATATTCAGCTTGACATGCATGAGCGCATCTCATGTCATATCTTCTGAATATCTCATTATTTTGGGCCGGCGCAGGCACTTGCACGAGTTTGCAGGGGATGTTTGAATATCTAGGCCAGGGTCGAAGTTCCAAAACTGAGTAATAGCTAAGGAGATTACTATTAAACAATTAAGATGTAGGAGAAATATAGACCAATTGGGGTATAGAAAAAAATAAATAAAAAGGAGAACTGTAAAACTCAACCTATAGGCAGTTAGCTGAATGTTTGAACCAGCAAATTTAAGCAGCAATTAGTGCTGGTGCCTTGGAATTTATTAGAGGAGTGAGACTTGAACCTGTAACTCAAAGTAGAGAAGACTACCACCAGGTCTGAGCATTCGGGTCACCTACCACTGACAACTGCAGCTCAGTTGCCATGCATAGTCAGCATCCCCCAACAGTAGGCGAAGCAACATGGAGCTCACGGTATCCCGTCAAAAGGGCGACTGAGATTGAGTGACTCAAATAACAGCGTCTCAATCTCAGCACCTGTGTCGTGGGCTATCCTGAAAGGGTAGTGATGGAGGAAAAGGAAGCCGACGAGGGTGATCAGATCCACACTGTGGAGGACAGAAGAGGAGGGAAGGTATGAGGGAGGTAGTGCAGTGGAAGGCTGCTGAACTGGCCATGTAACATGGTGGTTAGGGTGGCTAGCTACCGTTGGGAGGGTGCAGAGTTTGGGTCTGGGGAGGCACAAGTGTTTTTTGTCATTGCAGCATTTTTTTTTCAAGTCCCCCCCGACATGCACCCCCTGGAGTTGAGAATCTTTAGTTAGTGGGGCTCAAGGGGCAGCCCCTGTATAAATAGAGGTCTGTGTCGGCACGTTGTTTAGCTGCTAATGTACATCGCTTTCCTTTCATGCATGTACACTCACCCTATCAGTGATCACCAAGTATGACATAGAACCAGAGATAACTTCACCCAGTCTCTTCATTCACTGGACACCCCTGAATGAATGAAATGTGTGTTTGAATTGCACATGTATTGCTGGCTTAGTAACAGTACAAAACATGCAATTCCATCATAAATACGTTTGGTGCATGGAAAATTGTAGTCTGTAACTGCACCCTCCTCTGCAAAAGGAAAAAAAAGGGAACATTAAAATATTTATCTAGTTACTTTTGTAGTAAAATTCAGTGCTGCTAAAAGGTTCTGGATTGTGAGAGCACTGGAGACTGAAGGCCTCTGTATTTCCATGTAACCCTCTACTAAATTGAGGGATATGGCTAGATCTCAGTTACACTTAGCAAAAAGTACGCTATTGGTTCAGTCTGAAAACAAACAAATTTGGCCCCCTCCACTCTTTTAATGTTCTGGTCTCAGTTTTAGATAAAGATACAGGCAGCCAGTTGAGTGAAGGGGCTAGGCACCTGTGCTGCAGATGGGTGACCGAGCCTGGATAAGCTGTGTGCCGCAGGTGATGAAGTGACTCAGGGTTTCCCCATTTTTGAAAAGGATAGATCAGCACACCAAGCTGGATTCTGGGGCATATGCTGTCATCCAGGTGGGGCTTTGAACTTGCTCTCCCCACCCACAAGAGATCCGAGAGGCCTTACTCAAGCACTACAGATCAGATGATGGCGATGGAGCACTGGGTTATTTGGTCAGGCAGTACCTTTGGGAAGTAAGGCTAAACAAGGCCTCGAGCCCAGGAGCAAGGGTTATTTTTTAACAAGTCAGATGACGCTGAGATGTCTCCACTTGGAAGGAGAAAGAGGTCCATAAGGGAATCAGCATGTCCATAGCAGCTGTTGTTCCCACTTAGAGCACAAAAAGTTCCCCTAACAACATCAGGTGCCAGTAGTCTTTACAAGGATGCTAGCTTGTCAGGAAAAGGGGGACAAGTAATTGTTACATATTTGGAATCAAGAGGTACTGTCCCTCTAGTCTGTGGAAAAGAAACCTTTCTATTAACTTTGTTGACTTAGTAAGAATTTACAAGTAGGGTGTGCCACAGCCTTGGGATGGAGGGGGGAGAGTAGAACATGTGCCCCCAATTGAAGTTCCAACAGGTAATTTGCCACATGAGTTGGGGAGGTTCATTCTCAGATCACTCTTGAAAAGGTCTTCATGTCTGGAACATTAATTTGAACCAATAAATGTTCCTAGGTCCCATACCTGGGTCTTTTCTAAACTTAACTGTTTGCTGTGCACTAGTACCCTGCTACCACGAGGGAGCAGTGCAGGCTGTACCAGTTAACACTGAAATATCAAAGAATAAGGTCAGAACAAGGCCATGAGTCCCTGGAGTCTGTCTTGAAGCCTTATGATCAGGGCCCTGATTTTTCTGCGGCACATCGGAGCAAAGTTCTGCGGCAGGGTTCTCATTTGCCACAGAACTTCTGCAGCACTCAACACCAATTTCTGCGGCAATTCTGCGGCACATTTTTACCCTTAATTTTTTTCCTTTTTTTGTTTTTTTTGCCATATCTGACACAATGCACGCTCGTAACACAGTCATTTTATGGGTGTTTGTCATCAAATTTTCAACATAGCCAGTTTAAGACCTCTGCTCATGAACAGTATCACTGTGATTTTATTAATCTGTCCGGAACATTGATTTCTCACACCGACTGCGCCATTCTGCGCTACAAGGGTGGAAACACATTTTGGGTGAGATGTGAAAAATTCCAGCTATACTACTCATAAAACAGTGTGGTGAAATGGCAATGTTGAAACCCTGGAGTGAAAATATTGAAATTTCGAGAACTTACGAGCCTGCGTAGGAACTGCGTAACGCACGCTTGTTAAACAATGATTTTTTGGAATTTTGGCACAAATTTTCAACATAGGGTTTAGGCCCCCTTCTCGTGAATGATGTCACTGCCATGGTGGTGAGTCGGTCCGGCGGTTGATCACTGCGCAGTCACTGCCAATCACCCTTCGAGCCCGAATAACGCCATGACAGTGAATCATTCATGAGAAGGGTCCCAAAACCCATGTTGAAAATTTGGTGCAAAAATTCCCAAATGCCTGAGATATGCAATAAAGTTGAACCTCCTATCTAGCCCATTATACAGCTTACCGCATTTCTCAGTTCGTAGTCACCTTGAAGAGTGCAGACGTGTTCCGGGTCTATCAAGATCGCGCCGAGTCCGGAGGTAAGTATGGGGTGGGGGGGTGGGAGGCTAGGTGCGCAGTGGGTGGTGCGGATGTGGGAGGGGCTCTGGAGACGCTTCATGGGACAGTTTTTGTTTTTACAGGAAAAAAAAGAAGTCCATGATCGCTTGCCACTGGGGTGGGCTCCCAGCATGGCACAACCCACTTTGAGTTTAGCCGACGGGGATTGGCACCCCATCGGCAAAACACTGGTACGCTTGCCACGCGGGTGGGCTTTCAGCGCGGCACAACACTTGGCGTCTACCGACGGGGATTGGGCATCTCACGGCAAATGAAGCGGATGCTTGTTCTGCGGGCGGTGTCGAATTCCGCGGGTGATGGCAATTCGATGGATATTTCGCGGTTTGCCACATCCGCGAATCATGGAAAACTCGGGGCCTTGCTTATGATGTTGTTCCATGTAATGAATCCAAGGCTGCTTCAGAGTTTAAGTGGGCAGGGAGTTTTTCAGAGAGTGACTGTTTGCTAGCACCCAGTTGCCACTGCATGCCCAGGATCCCAGAATTAACAGGAAAACCCAGGCCATGCCCCCCTCCCTCCCCCCACAGCTGACAGCCCTGCTGCTACATATTTTGCAAAGTTTTAATTCGCTGGCAAAGTTCTGGAGAAATTACCAACTTTGCCTCCACACAGCAATCTGCGAAGTTTCGCCATAGGCTTGGAAATTCACCTAGTGACTTTGCTGGTAACTTTGCCAGTAATTTTACTGGTAACTTCACTATTCGTGCGTAACTTTGCAGGTAATTTCACCATTAAGACAGTTAGGCAAAGTATTTTCTTTTATTGTTTTTTGCCCTTTTTTTTTAAACAGAACAGAATTCTGGTTTGATTCCCTCCCCTCCACTCCTATTTCTCCTCTCCCCCTTATCCCTCTCTTCCTACCCACTACACTCCATAACCTCCTGCACCTTCTCTCTCCCCCGTCCTCTATCCAGTTTGTGGCAGGCAGCCTTCTCCTACCATCTACCCTCCCTCTGAAACTCTCTTCCAAGCTCCCTTCATCTAACTCCCTCCCTGCTCAGTTTAAAATATATCCTATCTCCCCTGGGTTGCACATGGAAATGAGCTTCGAGTCAGTGTGCCTCTCCCGGTTGTCAAATTTTAAATAAATAGAACAGGGATTAAAACAACAGATGTAACAGGGCTAATTTAATATTAAGTGCAACAAAAAGAGACAAAACACTGTCAAGTTAAGAAAAATGTGACTAAATAATACATAAACCTGCTACAGAAAGACACTGACAATCAAAATACTTTACATAAACATACCAAACTAAACCACAGAATTAACAAACTCTAGGAAGAGCCAATATGGCTGTAAAATGTTGTTATCGTGGGCAGTGAGAAATGCATAAACTAGCAATTTTTGCACTAATCACTCAGCCACCTAACTGCACTTTCTCATTGTTGTGATACACACACTAATACATACACATATGGGGATACATATTCCAATCTAACATATATGTGTACTGTCTACACACAATTGTACAGATTAAAAAAAAGACATAGAGGGACCATTTTCTTCTTTTCAAGCTCCGAGGGACATCAGAGGATATGGGATTGCCACTAGACATCTCATTTAAATCATCAATGATATGCATAAGACAGAAACTGATCTAGACTGTGAAGGACTGTAGATTAACAAGTTTTGCACTAACCGTTGAGCCACCTAACTGCACTTTCTAATTGTTGTGATACACACACTGACTAATACTTATACACAAATATGCAAATATATTCAAGTATAACATACCAGTTCACTGTCTACACACACACAGAGCATTGTCCCCCCCCACACACACACAAACACACGTACACTGCCTTATGTGGCATTTATTTACTTATACATCTAACCCTAACTTTTACTGTGTTTAGGATAAGCATTGTGTTTTGCACTAACTCATTGTACTAATCTATGGCATGATTTGGTAACTAAGTTAGTGGACCAAGGAGGTGCAATGGATGTGGCCTTTCTGGATTTCAGAAAGGCCTTTGACACTGTTCCCCCATATAAGGCTGATTAACAAAATGTGCAGCCTATGGGTAGATCCTAAAATAGTTCTGTGCATAAAGAACTGGTGGAATGGGTGGAGTCAGAGGGTTGTGGTAGTCAGGGTGGAGGTGGTGCAGCAGAGGGCAAGTAAAATGGTGCAGGGCCTGTAGGATAAGACCTATGAGGAAAGATTAATGGAGTTAAATATGTATTCCCTGGAGGAAAGGAGGGAGGGGGAACATGATTGAGACATACAAATACATCACCAGTTTAAACTGAGTACAGGAAGGAAGCAACTTCCGAAGTAATAGATGTTCCAAGTCAAGGGGCACCAAAAGACGTTAGATGGGGGAATGCTCATGGGAAACATGAGGAAAAATTATTAATGGAGTGGGTGGTGGACACCTGGAATAGCCCACTGGATAGGGTAGTAGGAGCTAAAATGGTCACAGAATTTAAGAAGGAGTGGGATAGGCACAAGGGTATCCTGGAGGCAAGGGGGTGCTCCAGAGTTCAGTTTGGGTATGGGGCCTCACGCCAGATAGGGATTAATAGGGCAGACTGGGTGATGATGCAGCTCCCACCCACCAACCTGACCTCCCTCTGAGCACTCACCACCCCGCACCCCCAAACTCCGCCACACACCCTCACTCACCTGAACAGGTCCAAGTGTGAAGATCCATTCTCCCATTGAAGGCACATCTTGCGGCTGGAACTGGAGGACTGCTATATGAGAAATAAGGTAAGTGTGGTTCAATGTATTTCAATGGGTTTTCAACTGCACTTACCTTATTACTCATACAGCAGTTGCCGGTTCCAGCAGCAAGACGTGTCTTCCAATGGACAGCTGATATTTCTTCAATTGTTTTGCCAGGAGTAACACATTAAGCTGAAAGCTTGTTTACAGGTGTGACCTGGGAACACAGGGAAGTTAAGTGACTTGCAAAAGGTCACACAGTATGCAAGTGAGGGCTGTGGGATTCAAACCAGGTCTCCAGATTTTGCAGCTCAGAGCATTAAACCACTGCGCTATATTGCCTCCCTCATACTTCAAACTTGGCTCTGTTTAGGGTACTGAGGGTGTGTGGGGGAGTCTGGGGAATGTGGGCTGGTGGGTGCTCAGTGGGAGGTTGGGTGGGGGTGTGGGGTTGCATCAGTGATGGACCTTTTTTTACAGATTAAAAAAGACATTGAGGGACTGTGTTCTTCTTTTCAGGCTCTGAGGGACATTGGAAGGTGGTGGGGCTTGCCACTAGAAACCTCATTTAAATCAGCAATAAAATGCATAAGGCTGAAACTGATCTAGATAGCAGGGGAATGTAGACAAGCAATTTTGTCACTAACCACTAAGCCACTTAACTGCACTTTCTAATTGCTGTGATACACACACACACACACACACACACACAGACTAATACATATACATACACATGCATATTTCAGTATAACACAGCAGTGCACTTTCTACGCACATTTTTACAGATTAAAAAAAAGGCATGGAGGGACTGTTTTCTTCTTTTCAGGCTCCGAGGGACATCGGAGGGTGGGGGGTTACCACTAGACAACAGAACTCATGTAAATCAGCAATGGCATGCAAAAGGCTGAAACTGATCTGGATAGCGGGGAATGTAGACTAGCAATTTTTGCACTAACCACTGAGCCACCTAACTGCACTTTCTAATTGTTGTGATGCACACAGTCTGACTAATACAGATACACATATGAATATATATTCCAGTATAATGTAGCAGAGGACTATCTATACACATTTTTATAGACTGAAAAATTACATAAAGGGACCGTTTTCTTCTTTTTAGGCTCCGAGGGACATCGGATGGTGGGGGGTTGCTACTAAACACCTCAATTAAATCAGTAATGACATGCATAAGGCTAAAACTGATCTAGATAGTGGGGGAATGTAGACTAGAAATGTTTGCACTAACCACTGAGCCATCTACTTGCACTTTCTAATTGTTGAGATACACACACAGTGACTAATACATATGCACATATATGCATATATTCCAGTATAACATACAGTACAAATCACATTAAACTGTCCCTCCAAGTCACTGGTTTAGCATTTTTCAGTGAGTTGCTTAATGTGTGCACTGCTCACTGCAATGAATTAATCAAAGTTTCCCAATGGTTTGCTTCTAGCTGCTGTTTAGTTTCTGCTTACTGTACTTTGCAGCTGTCTGGAAACTTTAGTCAATGCAGAGCATGAACAGTGCACACATTAAAGGGACACTATCAGCTTTCTGCAGCTACACTGAACTTGTGTGACCAGTGTGCTCGTAATAACATCTATGGCAAAACAAACTATTCATATGCCCCAGTATGAGTAACAGTAAGATCTGTTACTAAAATGTTAAAAATATATGCTTTAGCTCAGACCAAGCACATTACCTTAGTGCTTGGCCAATCTTTTGCAGCTGGATGCCTTTTCTAAATGTGAACATGCATTGCACGTGTGCGAATTTCCTGAACAAGTGTAAGTGATAGTTGGGGCTAAAAGTACATGCTCTTCTGAACATGGGGATCTTTGTAAGAATAATGAAGAGCGTTGCAAGTCTTACTTTTACCACTTTTAAAAACAGGACTGTGACCCTGAGCATGCGTGTCATGTCTATAGCAATGTCATGCACATGCTCGTGATCGCAGTCTTGTTTTTCAAAGTGGTAAACGAGACCCAGTCTCTTCATTCACTGGACACCCCTGAATGAATGGAATGTGTGTTTCAATGGTACATGTATTGCTGGCTTAGTAACAGTACAAAACATGCAATCCTGTCATAAATACCTTTGCTGCATGGAGAATTGTAGTCTGTAACTGCACTCTTCTCTGCAAGAGAGAAAAAAACGAATATTAGAATATTTATTTAGTTACTTCTGTAGTAAAATGCAATGCTGCTGAAAGGTTCTGGATTGTGAGAGCACTGGAGACTGAAGGCCTCTGTATTTCCATATAATCCTCTACTAAACTGAGGGATATGGCTAGATCTCAGTTACCCCTAGCAAAGAGTGCCCTATTGGTTCAGTCTGAAAGCAAAAAAATTTGGCTCTTCTCCACTTTTTCAATGTTCTGGTCCCAGTTTGAGAGAAAAATATCCGGGCAGCCAGTTGAGTGAAGGGGCTGGGCACCTATGTTACTGGTGGGTGACCGAGCCTGGATATGCTCTGTGCCCCAGGTGATGAAGTGACTCAGGGTTTCCCCCATTTTTGGAAAGGATAGATCAGCACACCAAGCTGGATTCTGGGGCATATGCTGTCATCCAAGCAGGGCTTTGAACTTGCTCTCCCCACCCAGAAGAGATCTGAGAGGCCTTACTCGAGCACTACAGATCAGACGATGGAGAGGAAGATGGAACACTGGGTCATTTGGTTGGGCAGTACCTTTAATAAGCAAGGCTAAACAAGGCCTCAAGCCCAGGAGCAAGGGCTATTTTTTAACAAGTCAGCTGACTCTGAGATGTCTCCACTTGGAAGGAGAAAGAAGTCCATAAGGGAATCTGCATGTCCATAGCAGCTATTGCTCCCACTTGGAGCACAAAAAGTTTCCCTCACAGCGTCAGGTGCCTGTAATTTTCAAAAAAGGGTAGCTTGTCAGGAAATGGGGACAAGTAATTCTTACATATTTGGAATCAAGAGGTACTGTCCCTCTAGTCTGTGGAAAAAAAACCTTTCTATTAACTTTGTTGAATTAGTAAGAATTTACAAGTAGGGTGTGCCACAACCTCCGGATGGGGGGGGGGAGAGCAAAACATGTGCCTACTGCCTGGAATACATTAACAACTAGTCAAAACCGCATCTTAGGAGTTAGCAAGCCTACCATCTACTGTGAGACCCTCTACAGACTGCTTTTTTCTGGTTATTATAGTGGCAACATAAATAAAGGGACCACTAAGATTGGGGTCAGTGTTGGTCTACAGTGGAGAAGTGAGGTTTTGTGTGACTTGGCTGCAAAGACTCCCTCTTCCCCCCAGTTGAAGTTCCAGCAGGTAATTTGCCACATCAGCCAGGGAGATTCATTCTCAGATCACTCTTGAAAGGGTCTTCATGTCTGGAACATTAATTTGAACCGATAAATGTTCCTAGGTCCCATACCTGGGTCTTTTCTAAACATAACTGTTTACTGTGCACTTGTATCCTGCTACCAGGAGGTAGCAGTGCAGGTTGTACCAGTTAACACAGAAACATCAAAGAATAAGTTCAGAACCAGGCCATGAGTCCCTGGAGCCTGTCTTGAAGCCCTATGATGTAATTCCATGTAATAAATCGAAGGCTGATTCAATCAGAGTTTAAGTGAGCAGTGGGTTATTCAGAGAATGACTGTTTGCCAGCACCCAGTTGCCACTGCATGCCCAGGATCCAAGGATCAACAGGAAAAACCAGGCCATGCCCCCCTTCCCCATAGCTGAGGGCCCTGCAACTACAGATATTGCAAAGTTTTAATTCACCGGCAAAGTTCTGGAGAAGTTACTAACATTGCCTCCTCAGAGCAAACCACAAAGTTTCACCATAGGCTTGCACATTCACCTAGTGACTTTGCTGGTAACTTTGCTGGTAATTTTACTGGTAACTTCACCATTCACGGGTAACTTTGTAGGTAACTTCGCCATTAAGACAGTTAGGCAAAGTCTTTTCTTTTTTTGTTTCCCCACCTTTATTTTTTTAAACAGAATAAGAATTCTGGTTTGGTTCTCATCCCTTATACCTCTCTTCTCCCCTTATCCCTCTGTTTTAACCCACTCGACTCCACAGCCTCCTACATCATCTCCCTACCCCGTCCTCTATCCAGTTTGTGGCAGGCAGCCTTCTCCTACCATCTACCTTCCATCTGGAACTCTCTTCTAGCTCCTTCCCTGCTCAGTTTAAAATATATCCTGTCTTCCACAGGTTGCACATGGAAACGAGCTTCAAGTCAGTGTGCCTCTCCCGGTTACAACATTTTAAATAAGTAGAACAGGGATTAAAACAACAGCTGTAATGGGGTAATTTAATGTTAAGTGTAACACAAAGTGACAGAATACTGTCAAGTTAAGAAAAATATGAGTAAAAAATACCTAAACCTGCTACAGAAAGACACTGACAATCAAAATACTTTACATAAACATACCAAACTAAACCACAGAATTAACAATTTCTAGCAAGAGCCAATACGGCTGTAAAATATTGGTATTGTGGGCAGCGAGAAATGTGTAAACTAGCAATTTCTGAACTAACCACTGAGCATCCTAATTACACTTTCTAATTGTTGTGATACACACACTAATACATATACACATCTGTGGATATATATTCTAGTCTATGTCTATATCTGTATAAATATCTGTGCACTGTCTACACACAATTGTACAGATTAAAAAAAGACATAGAGGGAATGTTTTCTTCTTTTCAGGCCCTGAGGGACATTGGAGGATGGGGGTGTTGCCATTAAGCACCTCAATTAAATCAGTAATAACATGTATAAGGCAGAAACTGATCTAGATAGTGGGGGAATGTAGACTAACAAGTTTTGCACTAACCACTGAGCCACCTAACTGCACTTTCTAATTGTTGTGATACACACTTTCTAATTGTTGTGATACACACACACACACATACTGGTTGCGAGGGTCCAGATAGGAGCGGCCCTCCCCAACCACTGCATCCGACGACGCCCCCCCCCCACCAAAGCTGCAACTGAAGCGGGGTCGCGAGGGTCCAGATAGGAGCTGCCTTCCCCAGCCAGTGCATCCAATGATGCCCCCCACCACCGAGGCTGCAATTGAAGGTACGGACGCTCTTGGGCAGGTGCTGAATCGGAGTCTGTGTTGGTGCCAAAACTGAATTTCAAATCCTGAATAATGAATTATAAAAGTGCTCTATCCCTAAGGACTTTAACTTAATTTTCTGTCGACACAGCCTTATAGATTGTTTTTATTTACCAGATATAACTCGCTTTCTACTGCTTTCTACTGCATTTCTGAGGGACTCTTAAGAAGTTAGCTAACTGCCCAGTATAGACAAAACACACACTGGCTCTATTTAAAGGTGCTAGCTTTATTTTAAAGCAGTTGGTACTGAAGTAACTACAATTTGATGCATGCCACTGCTCCATGAAAACGGTCTGCATTATCTCCAGTTTTAAATTGTGCATGTTTACTGCAGACAGCCTGTACACGTACCTTCCTGTTGCTCTTCCCTCTCAGTCGGCTATAAATATCTTTCTCCATTCCTTCCACAGCGGGGTCGCAAAGGTCCAGATAGGAGCTGCCCTCCCCAGCCAGTGCATCCAATGATGCCCTCCCCCCCACCGAAGCTGCAATTGAAGGTACGGACGCTCTTGGGCAGGCACTGAATCGGAGTCTGTGCTGGCCCCGCCACCCCGACCACCGCCCTTGGTGAGCTCCTAGCTTTATAGCGTTCACTCACGTGACTCCGCAGCCTATCAGCCCACTCTCCCATTTGCAGCTTATCAGCTGCAACCACTAGTGGCCGCTATCCCTTTGCTCCAGCATTACTCTACTTATTGACACCATGTTGCCTTTTCTAACCCTGCTATTTTTCTCACTTGCCCCACTAATATCCCTTCCCCCAGCTATCCTCCCGAAATGGGAACCGCCCCCACTCATGTCGCCCTGCATTATCCCCAGCCCAACTATGCAAACACTCACCAACAGCAAGCCCACGCCAAAGTGCACAACTGGGCCATTAGCGCTACCATCCTGCCCCCCTCTTTTCACCCAGGTCATATAGTTCTCTGCCTCCCAGTCCTTTGTAGTCCTCCACCCTGCTCCACAGGTCCCACCCCAGCCCCCAGGCCCAAATTCCTCTAGCATAAATCCAAACAGTATATCATACTGCTACTCCTCCTGGCCGGAGATATTGAAGCTAACCCTGGACCCACCCCCCCCAAACTCTTCCACCCCGTTTTCCTTCCCAAAAGGTCTCAGGCTCCTGCACCTCAACTCCTGCAGTTTACTAAACAAAATAACCATGCTACAACCAATTGTCCCATCCCTTCACCCTGATATCCTGATCATATCTGAAACCCGGTTAAGGCCTCACCACACTGATGCTGAGGTATCCAACCCTGGCTACTCAATCATCAGACATGATCGACAAGGGAAAAGAGAGGAGGGGGAACAGCCATGTACATCTCCTCTAGGCTGCAGTTTACCATGGTGCAAATTCCCTTCCTTCCAGCCCACATCGACTCTCTCCTAATCAAACTCTCACTCCCGCTTACCACCCCAGTGTACATTGTAGGTACCTACTGCCCCCCGGGCACCCCCCCGCCTGACATCCTAGCCCACCTGGACACATTAAAGACCTTAACTTTGGGAGGCAAACTTCACGCCCTCTGTGATTTTAACCACAACTGGCTAGCCAAAGATAATGCCCACCTCAAGACCAAGATCAAGGCTCTAAATTTCACCCAACTAATCGTGGACCCCACCCGGCTAAATCACAAAATGCAAAATCACTTGCTCCTGGACTGGGTCCTATCCTCCCACCCCCACAGGATCCTAAGTGCGGGCCTGCTCCCAGACTCCCTAAGTGACCACCATCTTCATGATCAGAAAAGTGCACAGGCCCACTGCTCCCCCCCAAGATACTGCGCACAAGATCATATAATTCCCTGGACCTAGTATCAGTCTTGCAAGACCTAGCACATGTGGACTGGTCCTTCATCCTAGTGGCCCCATCTATTGACTCCGCATTCACAACCTTCAAGGCCAAATTCCTAAAAGTGTGGGACTCCCATGCCCCCTTGCGCACAAAAGGGGTCAGAGGCGCCCACCTTCCCTGGATCACCACTGATATCATCAGCTAATGCCACTCCAGGGACACGCATGGAAAGTCCACAAGAAACTGGGCACCCAAGCATCTCTCCAATGCTACAGAGCCCGCCGCAACTCCTGCACCAAACTCATTCACCAGGCTAAAAAGAACTACTTCCTATCGGCCTTCAGTGCAAACCTTAATCACCCAACAAACTTTTGGAAATCGTTCAAATCCCTTTTCTCCCCCCAACCCAGCCACCATCACTGACACTATCATTACACGGCACTACCATCACTGACCCCTGCGAGGTAGCCACTGCTTTCAACACCTACTTATCCAGCTGCGCGGACTCGCTCCTATCGTCCCTCCAGCACCCACCCACGCCATGCTCCCCCCCCACCAAGAGCACTCATAGAAACATAGAAACATAGAAGTTGATGGCAGATAAGGACCGCAAGGCCCATCCAGTCTGCCCATTTCTTTTTCTACCTTATAAATGTGCCATCGGCCTTTGCTCTGTCAGTGACCTATCTATTCATAGTCATTTGTATTGCTCCCTTATGCCTATCCCATGCCTGTTTGAAGCCCTGCACTGTATTCATAGCCACCACTTCTTGTGGTAAGCCATTCCATGCATCTACCACCCTTTCTGTGAAAAAGAATTTCCTCACATTCCCCTTAATCGGCCTCCTCTAATCTCATGCTGTGTCCTCTTGTCCTGCTATTTTTCTTATATTTAAACATGTTAGACTCTTTCACCTTGTTTATGCCCTTAAGGTGTTTGAATGCCTCGATCATATCACCTCCTCCTCCTTTGCTCAAGGGTATACATATTGAGCTCCGTTAATCTGTCCTCATATGTCTTCTGATGTAGTCCCTGCACCATTTTGGTTGCCCTTCTCTGGACTGCCTCAATTTGGTTAATGTCTTTGTGAAGGTGTGGCCTCCAATACTGCCAGTACTCCAGATGGGCCTAACCAATGTCTTGTACAGAGGATTATTACCTCCCTCTTACGACTTGTGATACCCCTGCTATGCACTAACACCCCCTAGCCTTACCTACTGCTTTAGGGTCTGCTTGGATGATTTTAGGTCATCAGTGATGATGATGCCCAAGTCTCTTTCTTCCTTTGTGACAGCTAGCAACTCCCTCCCAGCCTATAAGTGGCTTCAGGTTTCTCTTCCCTATGTGCATGATTTTGCACTTCTTTGCATTAAATCCCAGTTGCCACTCTTCTGACCATTCTGCTAGTTTATCCAGATCTCTTCTCATTCTGCCCACCCCATCTGGATCATCTACCGTGTTGCAGATCTTGGTGTCATCTGCAAACAGACAAGCCTTACCCTCTAGTCCATCTGCAAGGTCACTAATGAAGATGTTGAATAGGACTGGCCCAGGACTGATCCCTGAGTACCCACTTGTGACTTGCATCTCTTCTGACTGTATACCATTTACCACCACTCTCTGTTTTCTGCCAGTCAACCAGTTTGCCACCCAGTTGACCAACTCTGACCCACCCGAGCCTACCCAGCTTATTTATCAATCTTCTATGTGGAACAGTGTCAAAAGCTTTGCTGAAGTCAAGGTAAGCTGACATCAACTGCTCCTCCTTGGTCCACCTCTGGTTACCCAGTCAAAGAAATCTAGATTAGTTTGACAGGACCTTCCTTTGTAAACCCATGCTGTCTTGGATCCTGTGCCTATGGATTCCAGGTGTTGCACTATCCTTTCCTTAAGTGCCTCCATAATCTTGCCCACTACTGAGGTAAGACTGACTGGTCTGTAGTTCCTGCCTCCTCCCTGCTACCACTCTTGTGGAGGCGGGATCACATGAACCCTTCTCCAGTCTTCTGGGACCTCTCCTGTGCTCAGAGGCTCACTAAACAATTCTGCTAATGGCTCTCGCTAGTTCCTCCTTTAGCTCCTTAAGTACCCTGGGATGTATGCCATCAGGTCCCATTGCCTTATCCACCTGAGCTCTCTGAGCTCTTGTAGGACCCTTTCTTTGTGAAGGGAGTAGTGCTCACCTCCCTCCCTGTGTCCATGATGCTGAGCTGTGGGCCCTGCCCTACCTTATCTTCAGTAAATACTGAGCAAAAGTATCTATTTAGGATAGATGCCTTTACAGGGTCCTCCTCCTCCATGCTCCTTTTTCTCCATTAAGCTGCAATACCCCTCTGGACTTTCTCCTTTCACTAATGTATCTATAGAAAGTCTTGTCACCTTCTTTTACTGTTCGTGCTAGTGTTTCCTCAGTTTGGGACTTTGCCTGCCTTACTGCCTTACCTGCTTCCCTTAGGGCAGTTTGGTATGCCTCCTATCTTCATCCCTCTGTGTTCCCTTATATTTCCTGAAGGCCAGCCTTCTGGCTCTGACCTTTTCTGCTACTGTATTTGAGAACCAAAGTGGTTTCCTTCTTCTTTGCACTTCCTTTTCTGTCTAACACAATGGGATGCTGCTTCATGTGCATCCTTAATGCTTGCCCACTTGCCTGTACCCCTCACCTGTGTTTCTTTTGCCAGGGCTAGCTTAACTCTGTTGGCCATCTTATCAAAGTCAGCTCCTCTGAAGTCCCATATTTTTGCCTTGGAATGGGATGATTTAGATGTAGTAGCCAAATTGAACCATACCATGTGATGGTCACTGGCCCCAAGGTGACCTTCTTCCTGGAGATCTGTGATCCCTTCATTGTTAGTCAGTACTAGATCTAGGATAGCCCTGTCTCTTGTGGGTTGCTGTACCAGTTGTTTGAGGCCCTCCCCTGCAGGAATCCACTATGAGTCTAGTTCTGGCAGATGTTCCTGCTGGTATTGACCAATCTGTATCCGGCATGTTGAAGTCTCCCATTATCAGAACCTCCCTTTAGCTGTCATGTTTTGTATATCTTCTAACAGTAATGTGTCTATGTCCTCCTCTGGTCTGGGGCTGTAGACAACCCCAGTTCTTATGGCTGTCCCATTTCCTGTTTCAGGGTGACCCACAGTTCTTCTGGCTCCTTATGTGTATTCTAATTTCTGTAGCTTTGATATTTTCATTAACATACAGGGCCCTCCTTCCCCCTTTTACCTCGGTCTCTTCTGAACAATACATAGCCAGGTACTGAAGTCTCCCAATGTGGTTACTGGTAAACCACGTCTCACTAATTGCTACTATGTCCAGTTTAGCCTCTGACATTATTGCCTGCAGGTCTGGGATCTTATTTCCCAGGCTGTGAGCATTTGTGTACATGATTTTCCATTGGCCAGATTTTGGTGTGTTAGTTGTTGGGTCAAGTTTGGCATTACCCCTGTGCATCGTATGGGGAGACAAACCTTTTTCTTACCTGGTGATGCAAATGAACAGCAAACACGCTGAATTCCTGTTTGACCACTAGCTGAGGGGGGAAGGGTGTTCTTCCCATTCGACGTATGGGGTGCTGCACCCCTCCCCATTTGCTAGTTTAAATATTCTGCAAAGACGTCAAACTTGCCCTAATGCACTGACTCCTCTTAGTCAGATGCAGTCCATCAAATTTAAAGAACTTTCGCTCCCAGAACTGTTGCCAGTTCCTACAAATCTGTGTCCTTTTTCCTGGCACCAGTCCTTGAGCCACGTGTTTAGCTCCCTATCTCCCTTCTCTGACCTTCTGTCCATCTGCTCCCTCTCCCAGACTGGCAGGATCTCAGAGAAGGAGATGCCGGATGAAACAGATGATAGTTTGTCACCCAGCCTAGTCAGGTGTCCTTGGTCTCCACAACTGACCGGCTGGCGAGGTCATTAGTCCTATGTGTACTAGGACATCAATGTTTTCTCCTGCTTTGTGAACAATTTTAGCAATGCGGTCAGTGTCTCTCCATGCTGATGTACCTGGGAGACATCTGACCATCACCCCTGGCTGGAGATGGGTATCAACTCCCCGAATCATGGAGTCTCCTATGATCAGAAGTTTTTTGGATTTCCTTTGTGCTTGTTTAGTTTTGGTTCCTGATTTGGGTGAGTTTTGTTGTGCTAGCTCCTGTGCCGCAGTGTCCTGCTCTGCAGTGTTTTCTGCCTCTTTATTTGATTTCAGAGATAGCGGCAGATACCTGTTTGTAGTGTTTATATGGTTTTTGGAGGCAATGTGTTGGAGAGCAGAGAGTGATGGGGCTCCTGATTTGCTCCTCCTAACCACCTGCCAACCTCCTGGACCAACTACCCTCTGCGGTCGAGGTTTTCTGTTGGATGCTGGGAAATGGCGGGTGGTTCTTATAATGTATTTCCTCTTCAATATGAAATTTGAGGCGTGCAATCTCTGCCCATGCTGCCGGAGCTGAGCCCTAAGATCTCCAAGGCCCAGCATGTGGGACAGAGTCCTAAATCCTGTAAGACTGTCCTTCTGAAAATTGTTCCACAGTACCTGCAGTTAATGAAATCCATTCCAAATAAGTTGCTGGGTTTGTAACCTAGTCAGAGTAATTAGAAGGAAAAAAAAGGAAAAAAAATGCAAGTAATGGTTTAATTGTGCTTTGTTTAACTTGTTATAACAAGTTAAATTACTAGTGCCACTCCTACCAACCATCCAGCTTTTCCTTTTGCCCTGTATCCCTGGCCGAAGTACTCAAATCCCTATGGTCTCTGAACCCTAACAAAGGCAAATACCCCACGACTCTGGATGCCAAGATGTTATACTTGTCCGCTCCAGCCATAGCCGCCCCACTAGCCGATCATTTCAACTTCTCCTTCTCACTAGGCAAATTATCAACCGAATGGAAACAGGCTACCGTCATACCCCTCCCAAAAGGGGGTGACCCCTCCTCACCGGGTAACTATTGCTCCATCTCCCTCCTCCCGATTCTGACCAAACTACAGGAATGTCTTGTCCTTGCCCAACTCTCTCCCTACCTGGATGCATCCTCCTTCTTCACCCCATACCAATCCAGCTTTCGAAAATCACACTCAACTATCACTTCCCTGCTAAGAATCACTGATGGCATACTCACCGGCATGGACAATGGCCACATCACCTCTGCCATCTTTATAGACTTGGCCAAGGCTTTCGACACCATCTCCCATGCTCTGCTCCTTTCTAAACTAAAAGATGCTGGCCTCTCCAAGCCAGCTTCCAACTGGTTTCATGATTATCTGGTAGGTAGGCACCAGTCTGTAAAAATCGCCTCACACATCTCTATCCCCCTACTAGTTACTGCTGGCGTCCCCCAAGGCTCAGTCTTGGGCCCACTGCTCTTCTCCATATTTTTAAACGACCTCCCATTAGCCTGTCTTTACTCATCCATCCATATGTATGCGGATAACACAGTGCTGTACACCACGGGCCCTTCCACATGCGATGTGGCTAATCTACTACAGCAGGATTTCAATGCCATCTAGCACTGATTCCACTCAAACCAACTATTCCTAAACCCTAAGAAAACTATGTCACTAACCTTCGGTTCACAGCAAAGACTCTTCTGCCAAGCCCCTTGCCCCCCTTTCCAAACACTGGACGGGACTTTCCTGGAAGCATGCACCAGTTTCAGATGCTTAGGCATCTGGCTTGATCAGCACCTAGATTTTACCACTCATAGCAGTGTCAGTGGCTCAGTAGGTAGCACACTCGCCTCTGAGGCCGGGAGATCAGAGGGCTGTGGGTTCAGTTCCCACATCTGGCACTTGGGTTAATATCCCAGTACTGACACTGTAGTGCAGCATGAGAGGGGTGCTGCACTTCTGAGGTGCCGTCTTTCAGATGAGACATTAAACCGAGGTCCCATCTGCCTGGATTGGTGGTAGTTCAGGTGGATGTTAAAGATCCCATGGCACTTATCGAAAAGAGTAGGGGAATTTCTCCGGTGTCCTGGCCAAATTTCCCTCATTCACAAAAATACCACCAACAGCTTAATCTGGTTCAAGGTCAGTTGGCATTCATCTGTATCACCCTCCCCCGTGTCGTGCCTGAAAATAGGCAGGATTTGTCTAGTGCACTTACCCGGGCAACAAAAGCTAAATAAATAAAATAATAAAAATAAATATTGATTCCATCCATAAGAAACTACTCCCTAAACTCGGCGCCCAATATCGGTACAAAGGCTGCCTCCCCTCTCTAGCCCAGAAAGCCATTGTTCAAATGATGATCCTCCCAATACTCGACTATGGTGACATAGTCTATGGCACTGCTCCCTCCTCCTCCTTAGCCAGCCTTGACACACTTTTTCACTCCTTCTGTCGCTTTATTTTCGACTGTACGCAAACAACCCACCACTGCGCCTTATACAGCTCCCTAGCCTTGCCGTCCCTCCAAGACTGCAGATTAACCCACTGTGCTAGGTCTGCAGCCAAATTCTGGTCCCAGTCCCTTCCCCCCTACCTGGCCTCTGTCCTCTCCCCACAACCTCCCCCTGCTTGCTCCCTCAGAAGCACGGACCCCAGGCTCCTCCACGTTCCCTTCATGTGCACAACCAAAGGACAAGCAGCATTCAAATTCCATATCCCCTAGCTCTGGAACGCCTTGCCAGCTGATTTTAGACACTCATCTAACCCCCGCCACCTCAATCTCCTACTCAACACCCACTTCTCCTCCAGCTGCTCATGCTTTTAGCTAGTTCCCACTATGTGCATGTATTTTGTGTTCTCTGATGGTATTCTGTGTAATTTTATCCATATGTATTTCCCCCTTCTCTGTTTCCTTGTTTCTACCTGCCGATTGTTATGGCAGGTGGCCCCCTTGCTTTGATGTAAAATTACTGTGCCCTGTGATGTACTGTTTCTTGGGACTTGTCTCCCAGGTTGCATCTGGAATCGAGCAACCCTGCTCAGTATGCCTTCCTGATTAAACTTGTAAATAAATAAATAAATAAATTACATATACACAAATATGCATATATATTCCAGTATAACATAGCAGTGCACTGTCTACACACACAGAGCATTGCCACACACACACACTAACACACATACACTGCCTTATAAGGCATTTATTTACTTACACATCTAACCCTAACTTTTACTGTATTTAGGATAAGCGCAGTGTTTTGCACTAACTCATTGTACTAATCTATGGCATGATTTGGTAACTAAATTATTGGACCAGGGAGATGCAATGGATATGGCCTATCTGGACTTCAGAAAGGCCTTTGACACTGTTCCCCTATATAAGGCTGATTAACAAACTGTGCAGCCTACGGGTAGATCCTAAAATAGTTCTGTGCATGGGGAACTGGCTGAATGGGTGGAGTCAGAGGGTTGTAGTAGATAGGGAGTACTCTGGAAAGGAAGAGATGATGAGCAGGGTGCTGCAGGGGTTGATGTTGGTGCCAGTCCTCTTCAATGTCTTTATTTGGAACATTGCAGAGGGACTGGAGGGGAAGGTATGCCTCTTCGCAGACGATACAAAGGTATGTAATAGGGTGGACATTCCAAGGGGGGTTTGAAAAGCTTGAGAGAACACATTAGAAAACTGGAGAAATAGTCTGAAGAATGGTAGCTGGGATTCAATGCAAAGAAGTGCAGGATTATGAGCGTGGGGCAGAAGAACCGAGGGGCAAAGTAGAAACTAGGTGGGGAGGTACTGAAAATCACAAAGCAGGAAAGGGACCTGGGAGTTATCTCAGAGGACCGAAGGAAAAGTAGATGGTGCAATAAGGCTTCTGGAAAGGCTAGCCAGATGCTTGGATGCATAGGGAGGGGTATCACGAGTAGAAAGAGGGAGGTAATCTTGTCCATCATGAGACCACACCTGGAATACTGCATCCAGTTCTAGGGACCCCATCTGAGAAAAAACATAGACGGTGGAGGCGGTGCAGTGGAGGGCAAGTAAAATGGTGCAGGGCTTGTGGGATAAGACCTATGAGGAAAGACTAAAGGCATTAAATATGTATTCCCAGGAAGAAAGGAGGGAAGGGGGAACATGATTGAGACATACAAATACATCACCAGTTTAAACTGAGTACAGGAAGGAAGCATCTTCCAAAGTAATAGATGCTTCAATCAAGGGGGCACAAAAAGATGTTAGATGGGGGAAGGCTCAGGGGAAACATGAGAAAATATTTTTTTAATGGAGTGTATGGTGGACACCTGGAATAGCCCACCAGAGGGGGTGGTAGAGACTAAAATGGTCACAGAATTTAAGATGGAGTAGGATAGACACAAGGGTATCCTGGAGGCAAGGGGGTGCTCCAGAGTTCAGTTTAGACATGGGACCTCACAACAGGTAAGGACTGACAGGGTAGACTGGGTGGTGATTCGACTTCCACCTGCCAGCCCAACCTCCCACTGAGCACCCACCACCCCACACCCCCAGACTCTGCCACACACCCTCACTCACCTGAACAGGTCCAAGTGTGAAGAGCCACTCTCCCATCAAAGGCACGTCTTGCTCCTGAAACTAGGGGACTGTTATATGAGAAATAAGGTAAGTGTGGTTCAATATATTTCAATGGGTTTTCAACTGCACTAACCTTATTACTCAAATAGCAGTCGCTGGTTCCAGCAGCAAGATGTGCCTTCCATGGGACAGTGGATCTTCATGCGTGGTTCTGTTTAGGTGACTTAGGGTATGTGAGGAGGTCTTGGGAATGTGGGCTGGCAGGTGCTCAGTGGGAGGTTGGGTTGGGGGTGTTGGGTTACATCAGCGTTGGATGTTTTTTAAAGATTAAAACAAACATTGAGGGACTGTGTTCTTTTTAGGCTCTGAGGGACATCGGGGGGTGGTTGTCACTAGAAACCTCATTTAAATCTGCAATAAAATGCATAAGGCTGAAATTGATCTAGATAGTGGGGGAATGTAGACAAGCAATTTTTGCACTAACCACTAAGCCACTTTACTAAACTTTCTAATTGCTGTGACACACACACACACACACACACACACACACACACACACATGACTAATACATATACAGATACATGTATATTTCAGTATAACACAGCAGTGCACTTTCTACACACATTTTTATAAATTAAAAAAAGACATGGAGGGACTGTTTTCTTCTTTTCCGGCTCTGAGGGACATTGGAGGGTGGGGGGTTGCCACGAGACAAGACAACTCATGTAAATCAGCAATGGCATGCATACGGCTCAAAACAGATCTGGATAGCAGGGGAATATAGACTAGCAATTTTTGCACTATCTGCTGAGCCACCTAACTGCACTTTCTAATCATTGTGATGCACACACTCTGACTAATGCAGATACTAATGCCATTCCCACATCTGGCACTTGGGTTAATATCCCAGTACTGACACTGTAGTGCAGCATGAGAGGGGTGCTGTACTTCTGAGGTGCCGTCTTTCAGATGAGACATTAAAACGAGGTCCCATCTGCCTGGATTGGTGGTAGTTCAGGTGGATGTTAAAGATCCCATGGCACTTATTGAAAAGAGTAGAGGAATTTTTTATTGATATCACATCATCACAAATCATAACACATTGTACAAAAAATAAAGAGGAAAGAAAAAACAAACATACAGAAAGAACAGGTATTCACTTCACACACTTGATGCAGTATGTTAAAGACCACACAATAATCACTCCTTAACCCCAAAGAAACCTTCCCCCCTTCCCCTTATTATCTTTCCCCATACCATTGTGGCAGGTGAATTTTGCTAGTTGCAGCTCTCAAACCTAATTACTTCTGAGTGTGTTAAATCACATGAAAGAATACAATTTTAATCCCAAATAAACAAGTATTTCATTCATACTGTGGTTAAAAGTGATTGTTCAAAAATAATTTTCCAACTACTGAGTAACCAATAAACTATTAGGGCAAAAATCAGTAGTACTTTTTAAACACGCCTTGTTTAGAAATAGGTTTTAGTCTACCTCCTTGCTTGTATTTGATAAATCCAAACAACCCTTTCCATTTCCTTAAAACATAGCTCTTAGGATTAGCCTGCAGATCTTTCTTAAACACTGCCCCCATAGCTTGTTCTACCAGTGTCTTATAGGTGGTATATGACATCAGTCTCTGTTGGAGTGTTCATTGACAGCGAGCCTGCCAAAGGTAAAACTTTAAACAGCAAAACAACACCATTAAAGTATCATAATCATACGTTATCTTGAGGTTGGGACAATGCCCAAGGACCAAAGACTCATAGGTTAAACTGTCTAACCACCTTAGATTCCATTCTGTCTTTAAATATCCCCATAGGGCTTTTGCACAGGAACAGATAAAAAGGAAATGATTCATTGTCTCTTCAATATTTATACAGCCGTTATATGGACAATTCCTTTCTTCTTGGGCCTTGTGTTTTGCATTGCCTCTTACATTGTCTCCTGTAAGCTGAAAGCCATAATACTTCCCACATGCGCATTGGAATTCTGTTGTTATTTAATTGTTCTAGCACCCCTTCCTTTAGATCTGGTGGGCAATTTTTAAATTCAGGTTGTTCCGGATGGATTTGACTCACCATGTGCGAGTACAATTGTCGTCCTGAGAGTCTGGCGATATCCGCTTTAGTGATCTCCCATTTGCAAAGCTTTTTGAGCGCTGGTTTAATGTATTCTGGTATTTTGATACAGGTGGGCAATTTTGGGGGAAGGTTTCCAGTCCAAATTTCCAAATATGCACTACAAGTTTTACAAAACAAATGGTATGTCACATCGGTTGGTTCTGCCTAGCCCAATTTTAAGATTGTGAGACAGGAAAAGGCTATGGAAAAAGATTATAGGGTCCACCATACCCAGACCCCCTTGTTTAGACAAGTATGTAAAACACTTTTTTATTGTGTTCTATCTAGATCCCCTAACCATCTGAAAAAGGCATGCATATAACCTGGTTTCTAAGATCACTGGGGGTGGGAAAATCATGGCTATATACAACAAAGTGGGTATAATGAACCTTTTAATTATGTGTACCCTTTTTATTTTAGACAACCTCCATGACTTCCATCTCTGTACTTTATTTTCAGCCCCCTGAAGAGCCCTTTCCCAGTTCTCAAGCGGGAGATTATGTTGTCCAAACGTTATTCCCAAGAAAGATTTTTTGTGGCTCTGAGGAGAAATAAATATGGTTTACTGTTACAGGTGCCCTCTCTGTATTTCTTAAGTACAACCCTTTACATTTATTTCGATTGAGGGTGGCATTAGATACTCTAGAATATTCCTGCAGTTGTTTTATTACTGTTGGTAATTGCCCCAGGTTTGCTATAAACAGGCATATATCATCCGCATAGGCTTGGATTTTCAGTTCCATTTGGCCTGGGATCCCCCCCAAACCTTCCCATTCCTGAGTATTGCTCAGAACTCTAATCAGAGGGTCCAGGGAAAAGTTATAAAGGAGTGGGCTGAGGGGGCAGCCCTGTCAAACCCCTGTATTTATGGTGATACCTTTCTTTTTTTTTTGAAATTTAAATTTATTGAATTTTAGAATAGAAAGAAAAATACAATACATAAGGGAATACACCTTAAGGGATTGTCAAGGAAAGGGAAAGGGTTACATGCAACCAGGTTAATAAACACCATAGATAAATATATACAATCACTGTAATATAAGCCGGGACAATACAAAGGGAAGAAGAAAAAAAAAAAAGAAAAATACCCCCCACCTACCCCCCAAACCCCCAAACCCCCTATCCCTTTGCCCCGGAGAGTTGCACAAGTAGAAGGGAGGCCAGGTCGATAAAGGGACATCTGTAATATGGAAACTAATAGCACTGGATGATCTAAAGTGGCATAAAAACTAAGGATAAGAAAAGCCAGAAACATGCCTACCCTAAATAAGTGCACTCAATTTGCCCCATTTCCGATCGAAACGACGGCTATGCCTGAAACTAGCAATAAGTTTCGGTATTGAGACTGAGAGACATCTCCTAAGCCACTCTTGATAGGTAATAATATCTTGGTCTAACCAATGCCTGAGGACCAATTTTTAACTGCCATTGAGAGAAATGCCATGTGGTATCTACTGCCTTCACCAGATGCCGGAGTAGTCACCCAAAATACAAATACCAGGGATAAATAGCTCTTTCAGACCTAATAACAGAGGTCAAGACAGTTTCTTGAGAGTGTCCCATAAGGTGCCACATTAGCACATTCCCAAAAAATATGCAACAAGTTCCTTCGGGCGGCACCACATCTCAAATAGAGACTAGACTCCAGTTTACCAAACTTAGCCAACTTAACTGGAGTATAGTAGAGATTGTTTAAGATATAGTATTGGGTCAGTCTGTGATTATCTTGGGATAAGTAACTGATACACATCCTTCCAAATTGAGTCCCAAGCGGGAGAGGGATCGAGTCAGAGAGTGACCAGATTTTGGAACCCTCTAAGGAAGCGGGGAAAAGGTCAGCCAACAATTTGTTATAAATGATAGAGATACTTCTACGCAAGCCAGCTGCCTCCTGTATCTTCTCAAGAAAAGGCCTTATTTTGGAGGGGGAACAGGTCGGCCCCAAGGTTTGGAGGATCAGATGTCTCAGCTGAAAAACTTTAAAAATACATCTCTGAGGAATGTGAAGGGACTTTAAGATTCCATCCGAATTGAGGAGAGTACCTTGCTCATACAAAGACTCCACAGACAGATTTTGTAGCTGCGGAAGCCAGTCAATGACTAACCAGCTACCTCCAATTTTGAGGTTAGGATTTAAAACCAGAGGTTGGGCTGAATCTTTGGACGGGAGGAAGTTAAAGAAGTTCCAGCACTGAGAAATAATTCTAATGGACAGGCCTATAGGGGAGTCACGGATGGCTGGGGGGGAGCGTGGAGAATGGGTGCCAGAAAATGCGAGAAGGGTTCAGATTTACTTGAGCTAATAAAGTTAACTCAAGCTGTTGCCATATGGGTGGAAATGTGGAAGGCTGAGTGTTGGACAGCTTCCCTAATCTAGCCAAGTGACTAGCCCAATAATAAAGCAAGAGATTGGGTAGGTGAAGGCCCCCTTATCCCTAGGGCGTAAGCTTGAGAAAGCTACACGAGGTTGTTTCCTTCCAACAAAGTTCGAGTAGTGTCGATTAACTCTGAGGAAGAACAGCCTGGGTAACCAAATGTTAAGATGAGTCGGGGGTATAATAGCTGGGTCAGGATATTTATTTTAATAATATTAATTCGCCCCAGGTGGAAGAGGCAACCATTGTAACGATCGAGGTCACACGAATTCTCCTAACGGCATTGTCTAAATTGAGTTCCTTAGCTGCTTTCCCCTGGTTACATGAACACCTAGGTATTTAAAGGAACCGGGACCACTTCATACCGAACTGCTCAAAATCCAATTTAAAGGTGAGAGAGTTAACCGGAATATGACTGATTTGGAAACATTCAACTCTGTAGTTGGATACCTGACCAAACGGTCAATGGTTTTGGAGGACATGAGTTAAAGATTGTACGGGTTGGTAAGGTATAACAGTATGTCATCAGGCAAAGACCGATAAGGTTAGGGAAGTTGCGCAAGGGTACAACCCTGATTTATGGAAGAACCTTTAAAACTCACCAGCAATGGTTCCAAGTACAGGTTGAATAGGTAGGGGGATAGGAGGCAACCTTGATGAGTGCCAGCGCATAAGGGAAAACTGGAGGAAAATACCCCATTACAATAAACTTTAGCCGAGGGGGAATTGTAAAAAGCCATAATCATTTGGATAAAGGAGTCAGGGAAGCCCATTCTCTTCAGAGTAGCCCATAGAAAGTCCCAGTTCACTCGGTCGAAAGGTTTTTCTGCGTCAAGCGCAACTAGGACCATAGGATCTGGCAAGGTACGGGTTACCTGAAGGACATGGGCAAGGGTTCTCAGATGGTCAGCAGTTGATCGCCCCTGAACGAAGCCAACCTGTTCCGGGCTCAGCAAATGCTACCAGACCCTTTTGATTCTGGACGATAAAATTTTAGATAGGATTTTGATATCATAATTTAAGAGCGATATTGGGCGATAGCTGGCAGGCTCAGTTAGGGGCTTATCGGGTTTAGGGATTAGGATAATTATTGCTTCTAAAAGAGAGGGATCAGTCACCACCGCAGAAAACAAGTATTCGTATAGCTTAAGCAACAGAGGGGATAGCTCTTTGCAGAAAACCTTGTAAAAGGTTGAGGGGTAGCCATCCGGGCCAGGGGCTTTCCCTAAAGGTAGGTCTTCGATTGCCTCTTCTACCTCACCCAGAGTGATAGGGGCAGACAGCAAATCGCAATGATGAGACTGAAGGGACGGGAGCTTAATATTGTCCAAGAAACACTCTACCGACTGGACATGCGACGCTGTGGAGCTGGAACTGTAAATACCTTTATAAAAGACTTCAAAAATGTGGGCAATCTCCCTAGGTAGCGACTTAGAGGTACCGTCCTGAGCTTTGAGAGCCGGAATTAAATGGGAGCTCTCTATTTCCTTCAATCTCATCGCTAACATCTGGCCCGATTTTTCCCCTTGATCAATATACCTAGTCCTGGACTTAAAAAGAGCATATTCAGCTTTGTCGGAGGTTAAGTCGTTGTATTCATTCCTAAGTTTGATGAGAGCCGATAAGTTAGTTGGGGAGTTGGAGGAGAGAAGTTTGTCTTCGGCCAGTCTCAACCTACTAGACAGAGACCTGATTTTAGACTCCCTTACCCTTTTCCTAGTAGCCGCGATCTTGATAAGCTCCCCTCTGAGAAAGCATTTAAAGGAGTACCACAGTAAATCCACGCGACTCACAGAACCTTGATTCAGGTCGAAATACATGAGGATCATGTCCCTGATTTGGGAGACAGAATGTTCTTCCTTCAGAATTTGCGTATTGAGTTTCCACAACGTGTCACGTTGACCCTGGATACCCGGGGAAATCTTGATCCAAACCAGGGAGTGATCTGAGATAACTATCGGCTCGATACCCACTTGGGAAGTACAACTCATTAGTGAGGAACTAACTAGGATGTAATCGATTCTTGACCAAGTTTGGTGAACCTGGGAATAGAAGGAGTAAAGCCGATTATCGGGGTTAAGAAGATGCCAGGGGTCACAGAGACCCAACAGGCTAATAAAGTCAAAAAGGGCATGTTGTGCAGGGACGCTGGTTTAATTGGTCTATAGGTTTTGTCGAGATCGCTGGACGGGCTACATTCAATCGCCCCTAAGATGAAAAGGAAGGTAGAAATCTGCTCAGGATATCTGCCAGGGACATAGGGAAGGACGGTCGCCACCACGGGCGTAAGTAAGCCCTAAAACACATATTACTATTATCAAGCTGACCCTTGACCAAAACGATGTCTGCCTCCCGATCAATAACACAATCATCAGCAACAAATCTAATGTGATGTTTAATTAGGATTGCAACCCTCCTACTAGCTTGTGAGCCAGGGGCAGTGAAAACCTGAATAAACCCCGGCCTTCACAATTGCTTTTCCTCAGAGGCAGCCAAATGGGTTTCCTGTATAAAAACTATATCTACGTTAAGTAGGGAGCAATTTAGAAAGACCTGGCATCTCTTGAGAGGGTCGTTGATGCCTCTAACATTCCAGCTTGCAATTTTAACAAAACTCAATGCCATGATAGCTTACCTAGTAGTAGGCCAAGCACAGGAGCATCACCCACATTACAGATAATAGCCATGAAATTACCGCAGGGTAGGCCCAGCAATAGTAATACACCCCACAGGTGGTGAAACTCTCTGAGGCACCCTTCCCCCCATAACCATTGGAAAGACAATCCACAACATATAACTTAGTCACCAATACAACTTAGATAAATCAGAACATTGGGATCACGATTACCAGGAAACAAAGCCGGACACAGCTGATCTGGAAAAGTAACCAACCCCCCACCCCAAATGAAAAGCCCACAACCACCACAATACCCCAAGAACTATATACAATCCATCCCTCTGTATCAGAAAGGCAAGTACACCACAAAAGAATGGCCTTTGAAGGGATCGGGTCCTCAGGACTGGCAGACCAATGGCTAGCTGTAATAAAACCCTGAGTGGTGTCCCCATTGACAAACAGCAACGTGGAACAAAATAGCAGGGCGAAGCCGTGTACCGTAACCCCAAAATTGTTTGTGAGACTGCATCTCAAAGCACACCCTCCCACCTCCCCAGCCAGAAACTAGAAAGGGAAAAGAAAAGGAGTAATAAAATGTCTACCCAACAAAACACACCCCAAACCCCAAAATGGAGCTTGGAAAGGAACCAGGGCACACAGCAACAATACGTGGATCGGAGCCAACATGACTTGATAGGGAAGGGAAAACTCACCACGTGGAGAGGACAAACCAACAAACTGCTATGTCCTTCGCCCGCTACAGGTGAAGCAGTAAAGGGAGCGAATATAGAAATGGGGAGCTTGGGATGAGGTCTGGCATTCAGCCACCGCGATACCTGACCAGGGGAGGGAGGAAAAACAGTTTGGATTCCATCTGTGCATCGGTAAACAAACCGTGGAACCACACACAAAACCGAGGTTCCTCCCCCATGCTCCACCAGGCGGAGGCCCCTGCTAAGGAAGGCCTAGCCACAACCCCTGCACAGAGACCTCGCCCTAACCTACGCAAAGGCCGGCTAACTCCCCAGGAGAGACCAGAAGCCACATCAACTAAAACAAGGCCAGACAGCCAAGGTAAGCACAAGAAAACTTAACACTGCAATTCAGCATAACAGTCAGCTTTGATTTGAAGAGGTCAGGACCTCTTATGTAAGTTCGCTTTTGGCATGTCTAGGAGTCTCAAAGGAAGCCCAGGTGTTGTTTGTATGTAGACTTGGAGCCTAGCTGGATAGTTCATACGGAATTTGAGGCCAGTTGCATCAATTTTGTCACCAACGGGTGAAATTCTCTCTTCTCAGTCGGGTTTCCAAGGGTAAATCCTGGTTATTCTCAGTGTGCTATTCTCCACAAACTGCTTGCAGGACTCTTGACTTTGACAGGATGTCTGTCTTTCCAGGTAACTTGAGCAGCTTTTAATCAAAATGGGTTCTAGGAGAGGAGCCTGGTGGAGATTTAGGCTTTAGGGATCTGTGGGCATCGATGTGAGTAGGGAGGAGTATATGGGAGAAGGGCCCACAATCTTAAAGCAGAGTTTTGCACAAAAGACAGGATGTCTGGTCCTCCTCACTCCCCTCCGTAACCCCAACACCAAATGTTGTTCCTCCTTGCTACGACCTTCGAGGCTCCCGGTTTTCAGCTTCAGCTTCACAATTTGTTGTTTGAGCAGGATTATATCAGGTTCACATTTAGCCTTCCCAGGATTCCCAAAGAGCTGGTCCGAGCCTCGAGTCGCCCACACGAGTCTTCGTGGGGGGAGGCCGAGATCACTACGCATAGATTTAAGCTCTGCTGAGATCTCCTGCAGAGTTTCAGCGAAAGGAATCAGCTCACAGAAGCCCGATCTTGTTGAGCGGGCAGGGGGATCAGATTTGGCGCCTGACCAGCGGATTGGGTTCTCTGACTTTTTCTTCGCTTTCGGAGTCTTCGGGTATTCGGCGTGTGCTTGGCCCCGCTTTTCATTTCAAGCTTCCATCATCTAGACCTAGCCAGAAAACCTGTTGAAAAGAAGACAAACGCCAAAATAAAGTGACGGTGGTTGTGTGGGGTTAGGTGAACAGATAGCTCGCCTGAAATAGTTGGCAGGAATCGATAAATAGCGAGATCCACTGGCTGAGAGGGGAGAGCTAAGGAACTAGGCTGCCATTAAGAGCACAGCCCCACGTGACTCCATGGTGATACCTTTCATTACCAACCCTCTAATAATAGGTTGCACATGGACTCTAGAATATAGAAGTTGGATTTTATGCACAAATTCCTTTGGAATACCATAATGTAATAAGGTCTGAAAGAGGAAAGGAAGGCATACTCTATCAAAGCCTTCGCTTTGATCTAGCATGATACGACTGGATGTTTAGCTGCAGCACCACACATCTCTATTACATTTCTGATAATCATTAATGCATGTTGTAGCTTCCTTCAGGGATCCTACAAAACTGAGCTGGATGTGTTAAGAAAGGAGCTATTGCCTTTAGCCTATTGTTAAGAACCTGAGACAATATTTTAAAATCAGCATTCAGGAGAGTAGGGTCTCTCAGTTTGAGATGTCTACCTTTGCCCTCCCTTATATATAAAAATTAAGAGACCTGCTGTGATTTGAGGGGGACCACCACTTTGTCAAAAAATACTGAAAACAGTTCTACTAAACACCTTGCCATTATTTTGGAAAATGATCTGTAAAACTCATAAGGCAGTCCGTCAGGTCTGGATGAAGATCCATTTTTTTAGTTTCATAATTACATCTTCTATTTCCTGTAATTTCAAAGGAGAGGTTAAAAATTACTGACCCTCATGGGCCAAGGTTACCTGGCTTTTCTCCAAATAAGAATTGATCAAATTTGTAGAAGGAGGAGGGGAACTCTCATGTGATGCCAAAAGCCCACAGATTATTTCATGGATCCCCATCTCATCTCCCACTATGTTTCCTCTATCATCTACTAATTGAAACATATCTAAAGTCTTTCTTTCTTTTACAGGCTTCAAAGGGGTCTCCAATTGAGGTTTTTTGTGTTCCAAATTGCAATTCTGTATTTAAAGTTTTTGCCCTGTCATATTGAAATTTCCTCATTTCATCCTGGATCTGTTCAATGTCAGGGCCATAATCTTGTCTAGACATAACAGACTGTGAAAGCATGTTCTGAAGTTTTGATCTTAGTTTTAAATAGCTAAAAAAACTATTTTGTGCCCTATGCTTGCCATAGTTTTGGAACCATATTGCTATCTCTTTTTTTGTGTCCATCCACCATACCCCCAAATCTTCATAGAGATCACTCACTGAGGTCCTAGCCCAGAGTAATGAAGAAATTTTCTCTTTAACAAAAGGGTCTGTGAGCATTGAAACATTTAATCTCCATCATTTCTCCCTCCTTATTTTCGGGGTTGTTTGAAACGTTATTTGTAAGAGAAGGTGGTCTGAAAATTCTATAGGATAGTATGAAAGTTTGGGTCAGGAGATTCCTAGAAACAAAAATATGGTCTATATTTGATGTCAGGTGTCCCCTTTGTATGTATATTTGGGCTCTTGGGATTGGTAGTGTACAATTCTTCAGCTCGCCAATATTTATACATTTTTGCAAGGCATTTGATTCGCATATGTTTTCACTCTTCCCTCAGTACCCTTTGGGTAAGTCACAATTAAAACTTCAGGATTACATAAGTGGATGTATGTAAGCACGTTGAACTTTGAAATTAGAGCTACTCTATCTGCATTTGTTTGTGGGCTGTATACATTTATTAATCTATATGGGACCTTATCCCAATATCCATCTAGGATGAACAGCCTCCCGGAATCAAATCCACCATCTTGGTCATTTGGAAGGAAAAGGTACTAAATACGATACCTATTCCATCAGCCCTGTCTGGCCCAAAGGACCAATAGGATGGCCCCCATCTCCATTCGGCCTGGAACAGCCCAAGTTGGTCCGATGTGAGCATCCATGTTTCTTGCAAAAAACAGATATCCAGTTTTAGATCTATCAATAGGCGAAACAATGCCGCTCTCTCTAAGGGAATGTAAGAGGCTATGACAGTTACATGACCCCAGGGATAACTTAACTATTCAATTTAAGAGTTCAAGGCCTTTTCCTCTTCTTCCTTTTCTCTTTCCTTTGTACTCAATCATATCATCCTTCCTCCTTCAGTTTGTGTGGGTGTGAGCTGCACCCATCTGTTCTGTGTCTGATTCTACCTCAGTGGGAGTCAAAACCTCAAAGGGATTAGGTTCTGCTAGGCCTGCTTGCTCACTTTGTGGGGGTGGGGGCGGGTTTGGTTTGTACTCTAATTGTCATTCTTGGAGGGTGGGTTTTTTTGGGGGGTGGAAGAGGGATCACCTGCACATCGGTGGATTGCTTATCTATGTAGCAAACCAGTAATAGGTCCCCCCACTGGATGGACTTATCAGGATTGGGACACAGTGGATGATTCTTCTCATCTATTCTTATCTCCTCAGTCTCGACTTCCTCCTTTCTGCCTGGAATAGGGTCAGGAGCCTTATCTGGGGGGTTGTGTTCCGCAGGAGGAGCTTCAGCCTCTACCACCTTTTTGGCTGCTTCCTCTTGAGCTTGTTGGATAAGAAGCTCAGGGCTAATGACTGTTGCCTTATTTCTTGCAGCCCACGGACACTCTGGAAATGTGTGACCTGTGTCCTCACATTACTCACATCGTGTCAGGTTTGCGCATTGCGCTTAAGTGCCCACCTCCCACAGTTGTCACAGCGGGGCTCATCATGCACTAGAGAGGTGGGTCCTAGCCCCACACTTGCAGCATGCTCGGCTGCCCTGAATAAAAACACTCCTCTATCTCTACCCAGCATGAAGGAGTTTGGTATATGCTTATATCACTCTCCAGTTGCCTCAATTTAACCTTATATTTCCATCCCCCAGTCCAAAACATCTCAGAATCAGTTGTGCTTCTGGTGCACTCAATACTTCACATTTTTGTTGAAGCCAGTATGTAATGTCATCAGCGTGTACCCTTCGTTTCAAAACATCACTGTCACATATTTAATGGAGGGTTTTGTCAAGGGGATCACCAAGAAGGGGGACCACAGAGGTGAAAATTTAACTTGATTGAAGCGTTGCTAGAACAAATCCAGGGTGTATGCAGATCTGAAACTAATGTCATAGTTGTCCTCTCCTGAGATGTTTATAAAAGCATAAACATCTTTTGGTGAAAAGTGTAGTGAGTCCTTCAGGAGCTTTCTCCCGACATATTGCCGATCTGGCCTGATTTCCAGACCCTCTTGGTACCGAATCCTAACTGCATTCCTTCTAGGAGCAGCCTCTTTTTTTGATTTAGCAAAGAGTTCTGACAATAGTGGGCGCTGGGGAGGGGGGTCAGTTTGTTTTTCTTCACCATCAGGTGCTGCTCCTTTTCTGAGATCTGGAGTCCCTGCAAAGGTTGTTTCATTCTTCCTGTCCTGTGCCGGATCCCCTTGGGGTTCCCGTATGTTTTTCTCTAGAGGCTCTTTTTCCAGTATAATCAGTTCAGTTAAATTCTCCTTTCCCATATTTTCATCCCCCATATCTTGGGCAGAATCTGGATTTGTACTCCCCTTTTCCTCAACAGAGATTTGAGGCAAACCCCTGGGACACCATTCTGGGGTGTTTGCAGGCCACGGTGGGTCTGGCAACCACTGGCCTGAAGGCAATTTCTTCCATCCTGCCTCCTGTAGTGCTTTTCCCGGTGACCAACTGCAGAAGGGTTCAAGTCCCTGATTACTGTGTAGGGAAAATGCTTTTCCAATTGCCTCCGTTGTTGTTGTTGGACAGGACTGCATAGATATATTTTGTCCCTTGTGTTCTATTGGCCCTTTATGAGTATTAGGCCCATCTAGATTGCGTTTTGCCAACATAATAGCCTCTCTCCTGCTTCCTTTGATCCTGGTTTAGCAGATTGTGCTAAGAAAGAAAAAATGGTAGCATCAGTCTGTTCAAAGGGATTATTTTGGAAAATGACTTCCCCAGTTTTCTTTTCCTCTGTATTTGGGCCTTTTTTTTTAATTCAATATACTTTATTGACATATATTAAACTTCAGTACATACATGGGTAACAAGTAGACCAACAAAAATAACTACCCCCCCAATAAGGCACTTGAAAACCATGAAGTGGGATACATCCGCTGGTATCTCCACCCCCTAGACCCAATCCACCCTCCTCCCCAACCCCCTCTCATCAGGCGTACACACGCTCAGCCATCAGATTATATCAATAACAAGGTTTTTGTATTAAGAGCTATCGTGGCTTCCATAAAGTAAGTAGGGCATCTAAGGGGCCCCACCTACTCTGATAAATCTGCAATCGATTATTCATGGCTAAAATGTGCTTCTCTAGCTGAAGAGCAAACAGCATTTCTTTGTACCACTCAATGATTGAGGGGACTGAGTCATCCATCCAGTGTCTCCGGATAATTAATTTAGCTATTGCCAAGACCAAAGCCAAATGCCCTTTTCTAACATTGGGAACACCCTCCGGAAATAAATTAAGCAGACAAATCTCAGGGGTGATATAGGAGTCCAGGCCCAACAAGGGATCAAGCTTTTTCCTGATGGCTTGCCAAAATTTCTGGACCGAAGAACAGGTCCACAACATATGGTATAACGTCCCAGTATGGTTTGCACATCTAGGGCAATCAGGGGAGGGCCTATTTCCCAATCTGTATAATTTGAGTGGTGTAAAATATAAATTATGCATAACATTACATTGCATCAGTCGCAATCTATCTTGCTTAACAAACCTGTACAAGGTCTGCCAGATCTTAATCCAGAAATGTGATTCAACCTTAAGGGAAAACACCCGCAACCAATAATGACACACTCCCTGTGGCAGCCCCAAATCAACCCTCTGGATTGCTTTATATACTGCAGACACAGCATGAGGTTCCTTAGCTGCTCTCAGAAGCTTGTTGAAGACTTCAGCTGACCCCTGACTTGTTCCCCCTGGAACCAAATGGGCAAGGACGGCCCTCTTGAGCTGTTCATACTTGAAAAAGGCTGTAACAGGCACCTCAAACCTATATCTAAAGAGAGCAAAAGGAATTACTCTACCTTCCTCATATATATCCCTAAGCTTTATATTGCTAAGGGAGGGCAGAAAAAAACAGGGGAATGGGCTTACGCCCAATCTGGAAGTGGGGATTCCCCACGATGGGTTGCTCCATCGAAACGTGCCAGTTAAGGGATAAGTGAGTTTGCAACTGATGCAAGGCCCTAATGGACCAGCCTATCGGTACATTTCGAAGAGGTTTTGGAATTGCTTTAGGGGTGGTGTATAGCAGGGTAGGGAGGGAGCAACAGTGTTGAGCTGCTAAAAATTGTTCGATATCTAACCATAAAGGCACATATGCGTGTCGCTCCTCTCTCAACATTTCCTTAGACCAGTGAGACATCCTTGCCAGGTGATGATCACAATAGTATGAAAAGAAGGAAGGGGCTGCCAAGCTACCCTGCTCCTTGGGTGCCGAAAGCTTCAAGTAAGAATGCCTGACACTCTTACCCTTCCAGAGAAAGGCAGTCAGCATCTGATTTAACCTACCAAACCATTTTTTAGGGATAAACAGACCCAACATTCTCAGGGGGTATAATATTCAAGGTAAGATATTCATCTTTACAATATTTATTCTTCCCCATAGAGAAAGAGGGAGATCTCCCCATCTGTTTAGGTCTGATTTAATTGTATTCAATAACTCTGTAAGGTTTGATTTAAGCATGGTAGGGATCTCTCTGGCAATCTTAATCCCCAGATAGACAAGGGACTTAGGTTCCCATATTAAATTGGTGTTTTCAAGCACTGACCGGGAAGTATTAATGTTTAAAGGGAAGACTTTTGTTTTAGACTCATTGAGTTTATAGTGGAAGATAGCAGAAAACCGCCCTATCTCAGCCAGGAGCTCCGGAATACCTGTTGCCGGATATTGAAGGTGTAAGAGAAGGTCATCTGTGTATGCAGAAAGGGAGTACCTTTGTGAACCTATTTCAACACCCTGGAGCTTGGGAGAAGTTAGCAATCTCCTAATTAAAGGTTCTAGATAAAGGTTGAATAATAATGGAGAGAGGGGGCAACCTTGTCTGGTCCTTCTCTGGAGTAGAAGAGGAGCAGACAGTGTCCCATTAGACCAAATCTGGGCTGATGGGGATGTATATAGTAATCTGATCCATCTAAGAAAGCCTGAGGGGAGACCCAGGTAGGCCAGGGTTTCAAAAAGGAAGTCCCAGGAGACTCTATCGAAAGCCTTTTCGGCATCCAAGGAGATCAAAACAGAGGGAGTGCTTGAATCCTTGGATGCCGAGAGGATATATATTAACTTTCGCATATGGTCCATCGAGGACCTACCCTTCATGAAACCTGTCTGCTCCCGACTGATAAGCCTGGGAAGTAGCGGAGACAATCTCATAGCCAAAACCTTAGCTAAGATTTTGACATCGGTATTAATTAAGGAGATAGGCCTATAACTTTCTGGATATATAGGATCCTTCCCAGGCTTGGGGATAAGGGTAATTATCGCATTGAGGAAGTTGTATTCTGACATCCCCTCAGCAAACCAGTAATTATAAACTTCCACCAAAAGGGGAGCAAGCTCTTGTGAGCAGCTTTTGTACAGGTTGTTGGAAAGGCCATCTGGGCCAGGGGACTTATCCAGTACAAGTTGCTTGATTGCCGCTACCACTTCCTGCACTGTAACTAAATTCCCAAGATATTCACCTTCAGGGGACCTTAGCTTAGGAAGATCAGTGGCATCCAAGTATTCAGCTATATCCCGAGCTACAGGCTTTCCCTCCTGAGCTTCAGAATACAGCCTTTGGTAATAAGAAACGCAAGGCCTCGGGCACTTCCCTAGGCGATGTCACCAGGTTATCACTGGTGACCGATTTGATGCAGGGAATGGCTCACGAAGCTGCTGCTTGCCTGAGCCGAATAGCCAGTAACCTACCAGCCTTCTCCCCTGTGTCAAGATATTTCATCTTAGCACATCTCAAGGCAAGCTCAGCCTTTTGGTACATGAGATCAGAGTACTGACTTTGCAATTGGTGCAAAACTACCCAGTCTGCGTCTGGAGAATGTCGAGATAGGGTATGTTCCATGGTCCGTATCTGCGAGAGCAGGGTTGCCTGCCTGTTCCTAAATTGACGAAATCTCATTGCTGACAATCTAAGGCATTCGCCCCTAAGGGAGCATTTTAAAGCTGCCCAGATCATGTCAGTCCTGGTAGTGGACCCCCCTATTATCTAATAGGAAGTTGGCCATAAAACTTTTAATATGTTGGAGAGATTTGACTTTTGGAGCAGTTGGTTGTTCAATTTCCAAAAGACGTCCCTTTGGATGTTTGATTCAAAGAGATATGTAAGGGGAAATAGGAGCATGGTCTGAGATAACTCTTGCGTGTATATCTGCATTCATTACCCCAGATAATGCGAAGGAACTCAATAAAAAAAAATCAATATGGGAGAAGGATTTATGAGGGGGTGAGAAACAAATATACTGACGCTCTCCATGATGGAGAACTCTCCATACATCCAGGAGATCAGCACCCGTCATTAAGTCACGTAGTGCGCTCTGTGAAGGGGACAAACCCCATTTCCGGGAATCAGATCTATCTGTATCTGCGGAGGGTACCTCATTCCAATCCTCTCCCAAGATAGTTAAAATAGGTGGATCAGTGGCGAGAAGGCCCAGTAAATGGGTGAAAAAGTGAGGAGACTCAGAATTTGGCCCATATATGGATCCTAGGGTAATCTGCTGCCCTTCTAAGGACCCACTTAGTATTATGTATCTGCCCTCTGGATCCCAAATTTCCTTGTCCAACTTAAATGGAATTTTTTTATCTATTAATATCACTACTCCCCCACTAGACGTAGATTTTCCTGCTCCATAGGCCTGACCCACCCACGCTTTGAGAAATAGATTAACATCCTGCCTACGAAGATGTGTCTCCTGGAGACAGGCAATCCCAGTTCGTAATTGGTGTAGGTGCCTGAGGATAACCTGTCTCTTGCATTTATCTTGCAGACCCTTAACATTCCAGCTTACCACTTTGCAACAATTAGCCATCTTCTGATTTATCAACCAATACTAAGGATGATCTGAGCCATTTTGGTGCCTGGGGTCCCAACCTGCTCTGACTGAGCTCCGACAAAAGTACAGTTTCAAAAGAGTGAAGTAACACATCTGACTTCCCCCCCGTCCCCCCATTAACTACTAAGTAAGAAAACTTATCTATCGTGTTATCCCCTCGTCCCAACCCCCAATTCCCATAACTCCCTAACAGTATTCTACTCACTACCACCCCAAGTTCTAACTAACTGCACCACTATCCACTCTCAGGTGAGTGATGTCCTAGCGCAGATACTGAGTTGCACCAGCTACCCTCCAATCTCTCCTCCACCTCCCCCCCGGCCCCACTACATATCTAACAGTTATAGACACCATCTGAATTCCCTCAATGGAACAACTTCTTAATCTATTATGTGTGTAACATCTCCCTAATTAGGCTTAACCTCTACTGTGAATGCCATGGCATAACATAACGGCAAAAAAAAAAAAAAAAAAAATGACCATATGCTTCTGGTTCCTTAAAATACTGAGGAAGTCCCCCAGTCCTTTTTAAACAAACTTGCGTCCAGTATCCCAACAGGTCCCCGGGCTCTGAGCACACAATGAAAGAAAAAAATAAAAAAACCCCCCATCCAGGAGAGATGGAAAATGAAATGTGCTTGGTCCCCAACATTTTAAGTTCAGTTACACCAACATGATTAGGCTGAGGGGCTGCACAGCTTTACTCTTGCAATAGACCCAGCACTCGGACCATCCAGCTCTCCATCGACAGTCCACAATGTTGCATCGAGTGCCATTTCAAATGTCCTCCATAAAAGGAGAACCACACCATCTTTGTGACGTTCCTGCACTCTCTCCATAGAATGGGAGAAAGAAATTAACTATAAAATGGAAGAAGGGAGCTACTACTCTCCAAATATTCAATACCGGTGTTATCAAGGGGATCAAATTATATTCAGCCACAGAACCCGAAGATGTCAGCTCTGTCTAACCCTGACAGCTTCTTTTCCATTCCAATTCTAAACCATTATGCACAAAATGCATACACTTGTAGTCATCTGGTTCCTTTCACTTGAAAAGGTCTGGGAAGAGGTTTTTGAGCTCTTGCTGTGCTTGCTCTTGCGATTCAAAGGAGACCCATTTTTCTCCCGCCTTCACCTGAAGGACCACTGGATACTTCATGTGAAATGGGGTTCCCGCCGCAATAAGCTTTGTCACTATGGGATGCATTCCTTGCCGCTTTACCCGTACTGACTGTGGCAGATCTTGCGTGATCCAGATTTTATGCCCTTCCCATCGAACCTCTTGTAACTCGCGCACCTTCGCTAGGACGTGTTGCTTGTCTAGATAGTTAAGCATCTTGCAAATAAGGGGCCTGGGTGGGGAACCAGGCCATGGAGGAGGGCGAAGGGCCCGATGTGCCCTCTCTATAATATAGGATGCACCATTCGGGGAGGGGCCGGCGATCCTCTCACATAATTTTTGGAGGAAGAGAATAGGGGCAGCACCCTCTTTTTTTTCGGGTATTCCAATCACCAACAAATTGTTTCGTTTGCCTCTTCCCTCTAAATCCTTGATCTTCTCTTCGAGCTTCTTGATTCGTTTCCCATGAAGTGACATGGTCAGTTCACTCTTATCGTGTTTTTTTTCTAAGGACACCAGCTTGATTTCTGAATCCGTTACTCGAGTAGTCAATGAATGAACAGAGGCTTTGACTTGTTGAAGGTCATCATATATCACCGTGAGTTTCTCCTGTAAAGGCTGCATCACTTCTAGAAACCGCTCCTCCAAGAGAGCTCCCGTAGCGGTACCAGTTTTACTGGAGCCCACTGTCTGTTGCTTAGGGTGCTTTGTGGCCTTGTCCTTCTCTGGGGAGGGCGGAGGCGAATGCCTCGGAGGTGCCTTTTTCATATATACCTCCATTTCTTGACACTGGATGCTGCAGCCTCGAGTGTATGCCCGCTGCAATACTGCAACTTCGTAGTATATTTACACCAAAAAAGTCATACCAGGGAGCTGAAATGCGTAGCGGAGGCACGGAGATATGGAGGGCTGCTGCCGCTTCTCAGGCTGCCATCACGTGACCCCTCGTATTTGGGCCTTTTTGAATCTCTGTGTTGAACCAGGGGACTGTATTAACAGAGTTAGGATTGTTTTCCAGTCCTGAAACTACATTAGGCATTTCTTTCTCTTGTACAGCAGTTTTTAAACCTTCGTTCCCCTTCTCGCTCCTTTGCTCAGTTTTAGAGCTAGTTTCAGTAGGAACTTCTGTCTTAATATCACTACCCTCTACCTCCCGCAGGTTATTCAAAACATTCACCTCTTGGGGCTCTAGGCACCCAAATCCCTCAGTTTTCCTGCCAGCCCTATTCACATTTGCATCAGTGGTTGAACTAATAGGGTGAAGATTTACCTGCGGGAGTGTCTGTCGGCTTGCTCCTTCCTCATCCTTTGATGTTGATGCATCATATTCAGAGCTGTTAGCTGGGCCATACCCATTGTCAGTTTCTTCACTGTGATCCAGCAACTTGAATTCAGCTTGTTTTCCTGCCATAAAAGCTGCATATTTCTCCTTGGCTTTCTCAAATTCCTGCAGAAGTTCTTCTTTACTTTTGCCCTTAATTCCTTCCATTGGAGTTCTCTCACAGTCCTTATTTCCATCAATATTACTCAAGTCCTCGATTGAGAAAAACATCTATTCTTGTTTATTTTGAACTAATTCTTGGTTTATTTCCAGTAAAGTAGCCTCTTGCAATATGAGGTCATGGGAGGAGGCCATCTCCCCTGCCACATCAGCACTTCCTCCTCCTCCTCGGTCCAGCTCCAAACTGGGCTCATCCATCCCTGCTCACAGGAAGTCAAGCCCCCTGCTGGCAAAAGAGTAGGCGAATTTCCCCAGTGTCCTGGCCAAATTTCCCTCATTTACTAAAAATACCACCAACAGCTTAATCTGGTTCAAGGTCAGTTGGCATTCATCTGTATCCCTCTCCCCTGGATAGTGCCTGAAAATAGGCAGGATTTGTCTAGTGCACTTACCCGGTCAACAAAAACTAAATAAATAAATAAACACACGAGCACATATATTCCAGTATAACATAGCAGTGGACTGTCTATACTCATTTTTATAGATTAAAAAACATAGCAAGGGACCGTTTTTATCTTTTTAGGCTCCAAGGGACATCGGAGGGTGGTGGGGTTGCTACTAAACACCTCAACTAACTCAGTAATGACATGTATAAGGTTGAACCCAATCTAGATAGTGGGTAAATGTAGACTAGCAATTTTTGCACTTACTACTGAACCATCTAACTGCACTTTCTAATTGTTGTGATACACGAACAATGACTAATACATATGCACATATATGCATATATATTCCAGTATAACATACAGTACAAATCACATTAAACTGTCCCTCCAACTCACTGGTTTAGCATTTTTCAGTGAGTTGCTTAATGTGTGCACTGCTCACTGCAATGAATTAATAAATGTTTCCTAATTGTTAAGGCTGTAAGAAAATCACAGGAAAAATTAACATTTTTTATGGCACCTGCACAGTAAAATATGTCACTTTTCACAGTTAGTTAATTTGGTGCAGCATTGAATACATTCTAAAGTTCTCAGGTTTGATACTGCGTCTATTATCCTGCAGCATAGCTCCATAGTGGGAAAACGAGTGCTGAACGCTCGCACTGTGGACTGATACACTAAGACAAGTAATAGCAATTTTAGATAGATGCACAAATCTGTACTAGCAGTCGGTCCAGTATTTTAAAATGTCTCTCTCTTCCGTCACTTCTGCGCGGCACTGTATCTCAGAAATGTAAATGCGTAGTTCTGCTTTTTGCAGTGAGATTATCTTCGAACCAGAGGATATCCTCACATATTGCTTGCTCTGTGACAGTAAATGTTGCAAGTCTCAAGGGGTTAAAAAACCACACAGCAGGGAAAAGATTAGCAGCATACTGATGAAATTTCCCTGTCCCTGTCATGTAATCTCTGATTTATATGGAACAAGCAGACGGTGTGTTCTTTGTAGGGCGATGCTGTTTTGTCTTAGCCTTGACTTTTAGGAAAGTTGCAAAATCGAGTAGTTCATCAAACACTACGTACGCTTTGATGTAATCTCCCTCATATTGTTTAAGTAGTTGAATGGGGGGGGTGCATTTTCCGCTATTTCATTGATTTCAAATATTAGTTTGTCACATTCACATAAGTTAACAATGTCCACACAGGCTGCACTCTTATCTGTAAAAAATTCAGAGTACTCATTCAGATGAACTGCATGACAAAAAAATGCCAGAAATTACGTATTTCACCGATTCAATACTGGCATGGGGGGAAAGGCTTTTGATTGTCATTTTGAAGACAGATCTTGCTTGAACCTTGCCTTCCTTGCTGGGCATGCTGTAAAAGTTTTTTTGAGTAAAACAACAAAATTATTCACAGCCAGAAAGTGTTTATGCCAAATGTCACCCAGTAAGTTTAAAAGATGAGCTGAGCAGGTAACGTGTACGGCATTTAAAAGGACATGCTTCAAGTTGTTGTCCCAACTTTTATTCATATACATGGCGTTGTCAGTCACATACACTGCAACGTTTGTGCAGGGGATTTCATATTTCACTAAACAGTTTAATACAGCTTGTGAGACTATTTTAAAGTTAGAAGCGTCCAACATAGTGCATTCAAGGAGAAATGTCTCAAGCTTGGCAACAGGAGTAGAGAGCACCTTGCTATTATGAAGAGATGGCACAGCAACACTATTTAAAATGTAACGCTCCTCAATATCTGTTGTCTCATCACAGAGAATGGAGACAGACACTGCTTTCTGCATTTTACTCTTTATTTCAGCAGCATGGAAAGCAAACACCTTTGGCAAGTATTCTGCTCATAACCATTGTGAGGAGGGGATGACACCAGCTGGCTTTAGATTCTCTTCCAAATAGCAATGAAGCACAATATTATCTAGGGCATGTAGTGGGATATTTGCAGATGTAAAAGCTTTTACAAGATTGAATAGTGAAAGCTTTCTAGTCTTTTGGTGTGCTGCTTTAGTAGTAAACTAAACAGTTCACGAACAGTTACCTGCTTTTTGATTGCCCCTTTAGATTTTGCCTCAAGCTTTCTTTTCTTAGCAAGGTGTGTTGATGACTCCAAGTGGCAGTCACAAGAAGCTTTGCATTTATTGTCCACCGGGATATTGCAGCCAGTACAAAACAAAATATCCCCCGATGTGAGGAAGGTCCCCTTCTCGTACTGCTGACATTCTGCTTTGGATATACATTCCCAACTTTTGATGTCTTAGCTGCTTGGGCGAAACATACATCATACTTTTAAAAGGTTGCCAGCATTCTCCTCAGATCCCCTGCACTAACTGACACCAGCAAATGCTTACTCTTTTTAACAGCCTTGGCACTGAAGTGTGGTACTAATTAAATTAATTAATATATTTCTGGTCACTAACAAGCTGCAATTGAAGCCTTTGGTTACCTTGACTGCCAATTTTAAATCTGCAGTCAAGGTAACAAAAGACTTCAGTTAAGACAATGCTGAGATGCCATTGAAGCTTGGTGAGGATAATCTGTAGGTTAACACCTAATTAAATTGCATGGTATGCTAGCAGACAGTCATCTTTTTACAAGTACTGACTTTAAGTAAAATAAACATTTTTTTCCTAAATTAATAAAATCTCACCGATGCACAGTAAAATAAAGAAATGAGTCAATTTCATGGTATCACCTGTAAAATATGGCAATCGTGAAATCCTTGCATGGCGTGAATTTCTTACAGCCTTACTAATGGTTTGTTTCTAGCTGCAATTTAGTTTCAGCTTACTGTACTTTGCAGCTCTCTGGGAAACTGTTATCGATGCAATGCATGAGCAGTGCACACATTAAAGGGATACTATCAGCTTTCTGCAGCTACACTGAACTTGTGTGACAGGTGTGCCTGTAATAACATCTATGGCAAAATGAACTATTCATATACCCCAATATGAGTAGCAGTAAGATCTGTTACCTAAATTTTAAAAAGAGATACTTTAGCTCCGACCAAGCACATTACCTTAATGCTTGGCCAGTCTTTCAACGCTGGATGCCTTTTCTCAATGTGAACGTGTGCATTGCACATGTGCGAATTTCCTGAACAACTGTAAGTGATAGCTGGGGCAAAAAGTACATACTCTTCTGAGCATGGGGATCTTTGTAAGAATAATGAAGAGCGTTGCAAGTCTTACTTTTACCACTTTGAAAAACAGGACTGTGATCCTGAGCATCCGTGTTATGTCCATGGTAACGTCGGGATCGCAGTCTTGTTTGTCAAAGTGATAAAAGTAAGACTTGCAATGCTCTTTTTTATTCTTACAAAGATTTTTGTTTATCCTAAAACAATATCTAATAGCATTTGATTAGTGGGGCCAGTGCCAGTTTCCACCCCTGTCCATGAACATCCACATGTGGTCACACAGGTGACAGTACAGGAACAGACTGTCAGGACCACCCTCCCAGAACACACACACACACACACACACACACACACACACACACACACACCAGAAGTAGGTAACATATACAATGAGAAAAAAAGCACAAAAATACTTGTACTTCAACACAGGAAGAAACCACATCCAAACATAGTCCCTAATAAACTAATATGAAGCACCATCAAATTATGATAACAATGGGTGCACATGAGCACTTCTGCAGAGCCCCTCCCAACATACATGCAATAAACAGTATGACTTGATATAACTCTGAACTGATAAGCACAAAGACATATTAAAAATATAGATATATAATTCATGAGACAGCATAGGTTAGTGAGTTGCTATACAATATATTGGGGGGGCTGTCACAGATGATATGAAGGACTGGAATATCTTTGTGTTGCTAAATAAAACAGACAATGATTCCTAGATTACAGATAAAGCAATGATTATATATTAATAATTAAAAATACTAAACCAATTGAAGGTAAGTCTCTGATTTGTGTCATGTGAATCAGAACTGTCAGTCTCTTTGTCAGAATCAGATGCAGTTTGTGCACTCTCATACTGATTAACACTGAATACTGTGGGCTCAGATTGGTTAGGTTGGATATCAGTATCAAACTTTAAATGTATGACCTCAACATCTTTATAGTCCTCTACCTCAAGCATGATGAATAGTGAGCAGAGGCACAGTAAAGATTATTGAACTCCAATGATTAAAAAAACACCTTCCTTGTAAAAAAGCTATCCCAGCCGAGCACTTGCCTCTACCACTGCCCATCAAATGCACTTACCACTGTCCACCTATTGACAAAGCCCTTAGGCTGCTGTACCCCTGCTCCTGTCCCACCCCCGCCATCTCCTTTCCCCACCTCTCACGTCTCCTTTACCTGTCTGTATCCACTTCCCACATCTCCTTTACCTCTCTGTATCCACTTCCATGTGTTTTCATGTAGAAACCCTTGTAATATCATGTTGCGACCATCAGTGTTACTGATTGTTCTATACTGTAATTGTCACTGTATGACTGCACTCACTGACATGGAATCTTTGTAAAAGAGCCCTGGCTCAAAGGTATTTTGTAATCCTAGACTTAAATAAAAATAAATAATTAAAAAAATAAGCTTAGCTGTTCCAAGTTTTCAGGAAGAAGGCACATAACCAGCACAGACCTGCAAACCCCTTTTTCAGTACTTTAGCAACAGAATTTCAACAGCATATAAGTTTAAAGATGAAAAAGTGCATATGAACGGTCCATTTCAGACCTCCACTATATAAAAAAAAAAACAACTGTAACTTAAATGAACTATGTTTAGGGGTCCTTTAACTTATCTTCAGCGACAGTTGCAACATCAGATGATTTACTACATAAAACATTCCATTCTGTGACATTTGACATACTCACTGCTAGTCCCAGGGTTGTCTGCTTATCACCTTTTATAGCTGAGAAAGGCTGACTAGGCTGACATGTTTATGAGCTATGAAGCTTTCTTGAGAGACAGTTCTAACCAGACTGAAGCTTAGTACACAACATAGTGCTTTGAAGCATTGCTTAGCTGAATGAAAGTGGAGTAATAACACAAAACCATTAATTTTATTTAGTCTATTAGGAATCAGAAGAGCTCCCTTTTTCTACTGTAATAACAAAATGACTGCAGAGCTCTGCCCACTGCAGTCGTAAAAATGAGCAATTACTTACTACAGATCAAAAATGATGATCAAGAAATAGTGAGAAACCCAAAATATAACACAAATCTCCTGCTTAGACAAAAAAGCTTCAGATCTTTCTGGGATACCTTGCTTTTACAGTACTTCTGCCCTCACCCACACCACTGCTTCACAAACTGACAAAACAGAAACTACTACTTTAAAGTAAATAATCAGTGAAAAAACAAAACAAACAAAAAAAAAAACACAACTCTAGCAGCACAAGGCCCTGTAAAAAAAATTGTGAGCAATTTGGATTTAAAAAGCTTGGTTTTGAGATGTGGTTTGAAAGTATTTTTCTCAGACAAGCACATACATACTTCTGTCCTACTTTGTCTTCATAAGACTGCACTAAAGACAGGCTCCATCATGGCATATAGCTTGTTTCAGCAGCATGTGACCTCCAGTCCCATAGTGCATTGCAAACTTCACCTCTGTACCAAACGTAAGTTGCCAACTTCGCACTTCATGAGGTATAAGCTTATTGTTAAGTTGGACTTTGTGGGGTGGATTAACTCATGAAATGTGATGAATTAAAAAATTAATTCATGGAGCAAAATTTTACAACTTCGCACATCACTACTTGCACCACAGCTAGTCCAGTGGCCCATCACAGTATCATGTCGGTGCAGTGATGGGAATACCATGAAGACCATCACAGCGACATTTTCAGCAGTTTGCAGTGATGGTCTGTGGGTTTTCCAACACTGTTGACACAGGGGTGTTTGCTCCCCTTCCCGAACCAACTCCAACTGGAGGTGGAAATCTTAAGTGTAGGAAGTGGACAAAGACCCCACAGAAAACACCAGTTTCCCCAACAATGGCACAACACCAATTGGCAATGTTGTGCTGTTGCTGTGCCAATGGAAGACAAAGTTCATGTCACTGTGGCATGGTGAAACTGACAGTCACATACACTAACATAGCACTGGAAAGATGGAATGAACTTGGGGTTCATTTTATCCATCCTTCGTGCTTCACAACAGTAACTTTATATCTAATTCGTGTATGGCAACACATCCAAGCTTATCAGCTGGAATGCTTGTTCTTCTCATGCTGTGTAGCCCCTGCAGTATTTTTCTCTCTCAGCAGTAGTTGAGTCCTACTTCTAAAGGTGGAATGGTGTTAGTTTTCACAACCTTGCCAGATGGGCTAGTCCACCTGTTAACCTCCCTCTGTGTAAAATAAATATTTCCAATGTTTCCTCTTAACCTACAGTACCTCACCCAGTTTGAGTTCATGTCCTCTACTTCTGCTTGAACTCACCAGCTCAAAGCTCTGTGAGAAAACTCAAGGAGTGGCCAAGGGTATGGCAGCTGGAATTCAATGCAAAAAGTGCAAATTTATGCACCTAGGGCACAGAAACCCAGTGGCAGAGTATAAAATGGGGGGAGAGGTACTGACAGTCCCAAAGTAACAAAAAGACCTCCAGTTTATTATAACTCAGGACCTCAAGGTTGTGGAGCAGTGCAAAAAGGAAGTAGGCAGGGCCAGTGGAATGCTATGGTGCATAGGGAGGAGAATTACCAGCAAAGTGAGAGAGGTGGTGTTACCACTGTATTGATTGTTGGTCAGACCACACCTAGAGCACTGTGTCCAGTTCTAGAAACCACATCTCAAAAAGCACATAGACTGGGTAGAGGCTGTCTAGAGGAGCACAATTAAAATGGTGCAGGAGCTGTATCAGAAGCTTTATGATGTGAGACTGAGGAATCTCAGTATGTACACCCTGGAAGGGAGGAAGAAGAGGGCAGACATGATAGAGACCTACAAATACCTCATTGGGGTGAATAAGGGTATGAAGGTGAAGGGGAAATTGTGTAACCCGTAAAGGCACACTAAGCCAAATCTTGTTTCCAGGTGAGACCTGGTAGCACAAGGAAGATAAATGACTTGTTCAGTGTCACACAGTATGCAGGTGAGGGCTATGGGATTCAAACCCAGGTCTCTAGGTTTGCAGCTCAGTGCCCTAAATCACAGTGCTGTACTGCCTCCTATAAGGTACAGGAGGGGTATATTTTTCAAAGGAGAAGGTGGATGAGAACAAGAGGGCATGCAATGAAGCTGGAAGGTGGAAATGTAGGGAGAATATGAAGAAGTACTTCTTCACTGAAAGAGTGGTGGACACCTTGAACAGTCTTCCACTGGAGGTGGCAGGAGTGAAAACAGTGGAGGGCTTCAAGCATGCATGGGATAGGCACAGATGGATCTTAGTAGGAAGGTGGGGGGATGGAAGTAGCTGGAGATCAGGTAGGGTCTGCAGTAACAGTATATGCAGGGACAAACTGAGCAGACTGGGTGGGACAAGCAGTCCTTATCTGCCAACAAATTATATGTTTCTATACTCCACCCTGTCCATTCCCTCTAGCACTGGGAACAACATGACCATGCCCCTGTCAATCTTCTCTTCTCAAGGCCGAATAATTTGAATATATCAAATCTTCCTTCACACCTCTTGTCTAATGGGCTGCTAAACAGTTTGTTGGCCCTATGCTGGACGCTCTCACTTTCTTTAATGTCCTTTCTGTATTTCAGTAACCAGACTTGTATACAATACTCTGGTGTAGTACAGAGGTGGGAGAAAGGGGCTACAATTCACTTTGTGAAATAATTTGTTAAGTTATCAAAAATGAGTGAAGTGCCAACTTTGTAAAGCTTCCCTTTTTTGTTGAAAATTTACCTAAGTTCAATGTGGAGTAGCCACCTCATCATAACGTAACCTGACATAACCTAAAAAGGGGCCAGTTTGCCAGGAAAACTCATTGCAAAGTGGTTGAGTGCTGAAGTGGCAGTTTTGTAAAGTAATTATTGAAATAAAATTTGGCAATTTTGCCAGAACTTCACCGGTGAAGCAAAAACTTCCCCAAATTTCTAGTGTTGTCTAACCATTGTTTGTTCAGTCAAATGCCACATACCACATAGCTATTGGTTATTTAATTCCTTCACTCCAATCAATGCATTTCCCCCTCCATGCAGTATAATCTGGGGGTCCTTGTAAACTATTAGGGCCATCAGTGGTCTTCTGACACCATTCCCAAAGCCACAGTGACATGGAACCACCCCACACTTTAAGCAAAACACTAGAGACATCCTACCTCTTCCAGTATTGCCCCTGTGGCCTGGGAGGTAGCATATCTAATGACTCCTTCACTAGGTCTCAAGATGGGCAAGTCTGTGCCATGCTGTTCAGCAATGTGTCCCATAAGTGCACTGCAAAGTGGCAGCAGTTACTGATCTCACAAACACAGACCCCCCCCCAGTCCGTGATCCATAATTCTGGGAGCCTATGTTCAAAAAACTACTGTAGCCCAGTCTGTCCCTCCCCCAAACCTGCAGCACACCTTTCCATGTAGCAGTATTCTGCAGCAGACTGGGAAATCCATAAAATATGTGAGTACTGGAAGATGCAGGGAGAGAAAGAGGGCAAACAGAATAGCACAGGCAACCTGGGGAAGACTTGAAGGGGTTTTGTGTTTATTTTCTTCAGTTTTTAGCCAAATAATGACTATTGACTAGTGAAAAGCTGAGCATCTCTGAATGCAGAGTATTTGATAAAAAGGGTGCCTGCACCCCTACCATTAAGGATAGAGTTCCTTTCGTTTAGGCTATTTGGCTACTATGTGGCACTCAGAGGTAGCTGAAAAACTTGCTCCCCCTTCCACATTGGTCTTAGCTGCTCAAGAAGTGTGGGCAACACGTGTGTGAAATGGGCAGCATTGCATGAGCATATACTGCTAAATAGTATAGTCCAGTGGTCCAGTGGCAATCAAGGTTGTTAATGCTGCTTCTGTCAGAGAACAGGCACAGAACAGCAAGAGGAAGGAGCTGCTGTTATAACTATACTTCTCTTCTGGGACTAAAGAACTAGAACTCTACTACTGGGACCTTCATTTTAGGGTAAAAAAAAATAAGTGTGTTTGTCTCAGTTGGCTGAAGTGAATTATCTGTGTAGTTATCTAGGTGTTTGCCTCAGTTGGCTGAAGGGAATTGTTATATGTGCAATTAACTAGGCTTAGCTAGAAGGAAGCCAGGTTAAAGCCAGATTTAAAAACTGCCCTAGATAGCTTCTGCCAGCGAACAGGCAGAGAACACCAAGAGGAAGGAGCAGCTGTTATAACTAAACTTCTCTACTGGAACTATATTGCTCTCCTTCCCTTCCCTCCACCCAAACCAGTTCTACTTTTATAGGCACAGGATTTGACTGACAACAGGAACTTCCTGTTTGGGAGCAGGAAGTGAGTGATCACAAAGCCACAAAAGACTCACCATCCTAGAAGGAAAAGAGTAGCTCTCCGTCACCCCCTAGCTGCTGGAGGTTTGACTCTCAGCAAGTAAGGAGACTACTGAGAAATATATGAACTTCTTGTCTCAGAACAGGAAGATCAGGAGCTTAAAGGGCACAGAGGCAGTAAGTAAGTAGAGTAAAAAAAATAAAAATAAATAAATAAATAACAGAGGAAAGGGTAAGTATTCAAAACAACAGTTAAGGGGCCAGAAATAAGACATGATGGGAGTGGTGCAGTGCAATGGCTGTGGAGCAGCAGTCTTCTGGAAGACATTCTGGAGGATGCAATGTTGTCCCATCTGCAGGCACCCTCTGGGCTGAGGGAGGAGGTTGTTCATCTCCAGGCTGAGTTGGCCAGTATTTGTGGGACCTCCTCTCCCACCCAGGGACCACCAGGGCCACTGCCGTTGCCTCAGAGGTTGCCAAGAAACAGGAGCTGTTGGATCACAGTGAGCTCAGGGAGAGTGAGGGTGGTGGAAGAGAGGTGTGTCCCTCCAGTTATACCTCTCCACAATTCATATGCCATTCTGGCAAAGTGTGGTTCCTCTATGGAGGCCCCCACAGTGTAGACCAAGGAAGATGCTGGGAACTTCCACAAAGGAGACCCACAGGAGGGTGGCATGGGACCCCACAGGAGAAGGAAACAACTCCTGGTGGGGAACTCCATTGTTAGGAGAGTAGAACTGGGGGAGGAAGGGGAGATGGAGGTAAGGTGCCTGCCTGGTGCCATGGCTTGGAGGGACAGGGAGTGAATCCTCAGGATCACCGGAGCAGCTGCACGGGGGAGGGAGCTGGATGTTATTGTCCACCTAGGGAAAAATGACCAGGCTGAGAAAGGGATCAGAGCAGTGCAGGAAGAGTTTGAATAGTTGGGGAAGGGCCTTAGACAAGTAGCACACACACAGTAACCTTCTCGGAGGTGCTGCCTGTCTATGGCATCGATGAGGCTAGGGTGCTCCACAACATGGGATTCAATCAGTGGTTGAAAAACTGGTGCAGAGCTCAGGGGTTTGGCTTCATTGGGAACTGGGGGTACACCTAGAGTGATGCAAGCTTATACTGTCATGATGATCTGCATCTGTCCAGGAGGGGAACCAGGATCCTAGGTGATAGGTTTAAATGCTTCATTGGCAAGCATTTAAACTAGCCAAGGGGGGAGGCACTGGAAAGGGGCAGAGAAATCCTAGCCACCCCCAAAAAATCAGGGTAGTACTGTAAGTGAGGTAAACATTAAGATTGAGATGTCGATAGGGAGAAGGGCAGGGATAAATGGAGAAAATGACAAAGGCAATAAGGACAGGGATGGGGCAAAAAGGGGTAAGGCCATCAAGAAACTGAGGGTAATGAGTACCAATGCTCATAGTCTGGGCAACAAGCTCCCTGAACTGGTGGCCTTGATGGAAGAGTGATGCCTCGATATCGTGGCAGTCACAGAAACATGGTACACAGAGAACCATGACTGGGATGTTAATATACCAGGATACACAACCTATAGGAGAAACAGGGAAGGGAGAAGAGGGGGAGGAGTAGCTCTCTATGTAAGGGAAGGGATAAAAGCAACTGAACAAAGGAGTAAATAGGGAGGAGAGGAGGCACTGTGGGTCACCTTAGAGACTGGAAATGGCTCCACAATCTGTACAGGGGTTGTATGCAGACCCCCATCTCAGGGAGGGAATGGATAAGGATATGATAGAAGGCATCCTTAGGATGGCAGAGAAAGGGGAGATACTGTTGATGGAGGAGCTGAATATGCCAGATGTTAACTGGAGCACCTTTGCTGCAGCCATATCCAAGATCAGGGCCATTCTCGATGCCATACGGGGGCATGCCTCAGACAGCTAGTTTTGGAACCCATTCTTGAGGGAGCAATCTTAGACTTCACACTCTCAAATGGGGACAGTGAGAGGATCTCAGATCTAGAAGTGGGTAGCTATCTGGGAACAAGTGACCACCAAACAGTGTGTTTCACGATAAACTCAGCTACAGAGTCAAGCCATACAAAAGTGAAGGTACTGAACTTCAGGAGGGCTGACTTTGGCAAGATGGGAGAGTGCCTTAGAAAACGCACTCGCAAACAGGCAAGAAGGAGGGGTGGAGCAACAATGGAGAAACATCAAAATTGCCATCACAGAGGCAACAAGCCTTTGTGTGAAGCAAATAAAAAAATCAAAATTAAAGAAAAAGCCACTATGGTTCTCAAAGGAGGTGGCGGGAAGGTTAGGGAGAAAAAGATAGCATTTAGGAAGTATAAGGAAACACAGAAGGAGCAGAACAGAGAACTGTACCAGTTAAGGCAGAAGGAAGCAGGAGAGAAGTCAGAATAGCAAAGGCCCAAACTGAGGAAAAGATAGCCAACTCAGTTAAGAAGGGGGACAAAACCTTTTATAGGTATATCAGGGAGCGAAGAAAGACAAAGGGAGGGATAGTGAGGCTGAACAGAATGGATGGTGGGTGGGCAGAGAGGGACAGTGAAAAAGCAGGGATACTGAACGAATACGTCTGCTCAGTATTCACAAAAAAGGAGGAGGGGGAGGTACCTAATCCAATTAACAGAAGCACTCTGGAAAGAGGGGTCGATCCCAGTCCTTTCACAGAAGAAAGGGTTCTGAAGGAACTCTTAAAACTGAAGGTGGACAAAGCCATGGGGCCTGATGGGATTCACACTAGAATTCTAAAAGAATTAAGGGGAGAACTAGTGACACCATTGACTACCCTTTTTAACAAATCATGGGAGGATGATGTGGTACCTGAGGACTGGAGGAAGGCGGATGTGATTCCCCTTCACAAAAGTGGGAGCAAGACAGAGACAGGAAACTACAGACCTGTCAGTTTGACCTCTGTGGTAGGGAAAGTGATGGAATCACTTCTGAAGGAAATAATTGTTGAGTACCTAGAGGCCAGTGGGGCACAGGACCCAAGGCAGCATGGGTTCACAGTGGGAAGGTCATGTCAGACAAATCTAATTGATTTCTTTGACTGGGTGACCAAAGTAGTAGACCAGGGAGGGGCTGTGGACATGGCCTACCTAAACTTTAGCAAGGCATTTGACACAGTCCCACACAAAAGATTAATAAAAAAATTAATCAGCCTGGGAGTGGGTCCCAGGGTGGATGCCTGGATAAAACATTGGCTGGACAACAGGACACAGAAGGTAACTGTAAATGGAGTCCACTCTGAAGAAAGGGGGGTTACTAGTGGAGTACCACAGGATTCAGTACTGGGTCCATTCTTTTTTAATGTCTTTATAAGTGACATGGCAGAGGGACTAGAAGGAAAAGTATGCCTCTTTGCAGATGACACAAAGATCTGCAACAGGGTTGACACACAAGGAGGCATAGAAAGGATGAGAAGGGACTTGGCAAGGTTGGAGGAATGGTCAGAAGTATGGCAGCTTGGACTCAGTGCAAAGAAATGCAAAATAATGCACCTGGGAAACAAAAACCCAGGGGAAGAGTACACAATGGAGGGAGGGGGGTAGTAACAACAAGCATTTGTCAATGCCGAATGTTGCTTGCTTGTATGTGCTGTTTAGGTATTTGGAAGTGATAGTTCCATGCCTTCCTCCCAAGACATCCACTGTGTCTTTCCGTTCAGTATTCAGAGAAGAGTGGGAGCGGCAAGGGCCACAGTAGTACAGCAGTTGCCAAGGGGGTGAAGAGGTGGACAATAATCCATTCAAAGGCAAAAGAGTCCTGCAGGAGCTCACTAAATTGAAGGTGGACAAAGCGATGGAACCAGATGGCATACACCCAAGGATATTAACAGAACTGCGAAGGGAGATAGCAGTACCTCTGGCAGCCATGTTCACTGAGTCATTCAACATGAGTGAATTGGAGGAGGGCACATGTGGTCCCTCTACACAAGTCCGGCAGCAGGGAGGAGGCAGGGAACAATAGGCCATTCAGCCTCACCTCAGTAGTGGGGAAGATCATGGAGACATTGCTTAAAGAAAGGTTAGTGGGCATCTAGATGCCGTCGGAGCCTAGGACCATAGACAACATGGATTCACAGTGGGGACATCATGTCAGATAAATCTGGTTGATTTCTTTGACTGGGTGACAAAGGAAGTGAATCAGGGTGGGGCAGTGGACAACGCTTACCTTGATTTCAGCAAAGCCTTTGACACCATCCCATATAGGAGGCTGATAAACTAACTGGGTAGGCTGGGCATGGGGGAAAGAGTGGTAAACTGGGTTAGAAACTGGCTAACAGACAGGAGGCAGAGAGTGGTGGTAAATGGTGTGCAGTCTAGGGAGAGGGGGCTACCAGTGGGGTGCTGTAGGGATTGGTCCAGGGCCAGTTCTGTTCAATGTCTTCATTAGCAATATTAAAGAATGTCTGAAGGGAATTTTTTCACCAAATTTTCAACATAGCCATTTTAAGATCTCTGCTCATGAACAGTGTCACTGTGATTTTCTTAATCTGTCCCAAACATTGATTGCACACACCGAATGCGCCATCATGCACTACATGCACGGAAACACATTTTGGGTGACATGTGAAAAATGACAGCTGTACTGCTCATAAGGAGGTGTGGTAAAATGGCAATGTTGAAAATCTGGAGTGCAAATATTAAAAATTTGCGAATTTAAGAGCGTACGTAGGAACTGCGCAACGCACGCTCGTAAAACAGTCATTTTTAGGAATTTTTCACCAAATTTTCAACATAGCCATTTAAGACCTCTGCTCATGAACAGTGTCACTGTGATTTTCTTAATGTGTCCCATACATTGATTTCAAGATACACGATTGCGCCATTGTAGCGCTACATGGCAGAAACACGCTTTGGGGAGATGTGAAAAATGACAGCTGTACTGCTCAAAAGGAGGTGTGGTAAAATGGTAATGTTGAAAATCTGGAGTGAAAATATTGAAAATTCATGAACTTACGAGCGTGTAGGAACTGCGCAACGCACGCTCGTAAAACAGTCATTTTTAGGAATTCTTTCACCAAATTTTCAACATAGACTTTTTGAGAGCCCACCTGACACTGGCAGTGTCATTTCATTAATCGGTCCCGAAAGGTGATTTTACGCAGTGACTGCCAAATCACCCTTCGGGCCCGATTAACGCCATGACAGCACAAGAATTCATGAGGAGGGGTCCCAAAAACCCTATGTTGAAAATTTGGGCCCAAAATTCCCCAAAATGCCTGAGATATGCAACAAAGTTGAAAACCCTATCTATCCCATTATACAGCTTACCGGCATTTCTCAGTTCGCAGTCGGCTTTGAAGAGTGCAGACGTGTTCCTGGTCCACCAGTTCATCGCCCGAGCTCCGGAGGTAAGTATGGGGTGGGGGGTGGGAGGCAGGTGTACAGTGGTGGGTGCAGGTTGTGGGAGGGGGGCAGGAGAAGCACCGAGTGACAGTTATTGTATTTAGTTTTGTCTTTTTAAAAGACGATGAGGACGCTTTGCCTTGTTGGGTGGGCTCTCTCAGCTTGGCAGCTGGAAGGCTGTTGGGGGCTGGAGCTGATGGGGATTGCCGCCCGTCAGCCGTAATATCATTTTGCCATGCTGGGAGCCTGGATGCTTTGGGGATGGGCGACAGCCAAGGGGATTGGGCAGCCCGTCGGCCATAAAACATTTTGCCACGCTGGTGAGCTCCCAGCGTGACACCTGGATGCTTTGGGGGGCGGCAGCCGACAGGGATTGGCACCCTGCCGGGCCATATAACATTTTGCCACGCTGGGGTGGGCTCCCAGTGTGGCACCTGGATGCTTTGGGGGGGGGGTGTGGAGCCAACGGGGATTAGCACCCTGGCCGGCTGTACAGCGTGGAGGGGAAGGCGATGAGCACGCTATGTGTGCGCAGCGCGGTGTGTGTGGGAGGGGGGAGCTCTGCTCACTGAAGTGAGCCTCCTTTCAACTGTACGACCACTGCATTTTCAACTGCTGTCATAGACAGCTGCAGCAGTGATTGGGGAACTGGGGCCACGCCTGCAAACACACTGACAGCATTGAAAGACGGGTGCCACACTTCTGAAAACTCAGATGATGGCACTATGTTTTTTGCACATGCGTGCAAGCAACATAATAATGGAAAGAGACCCAGGGGTAATCATATCAGATGACCTTAAGGTTGGCAAGCAATGTGAGAAGGCAGTAGGGAGGGCTGGGGGATACTGGGATGTATAGGGAGAGGCATCACCAGCAGAAAACATAAAGTTGTTATCCCTTTGTACAGGCAGTTTGTGAGACCCCATCTGGAGTATTGCATCCAGTTCTGGAGACCCCATCTCTGCAAGGACATAGACAGGATGGAGGCAGTCCAGAGGAGGGTAACTAAAATGGCTCAGGGTCTGCAAGAGAAGCCATACGAGGAGAGACTAAAGGAGTTTAATATGTTTACCCTTGAGGAAAGGAGGGGGGGACATGATAGAAACTTTTAAGGACCTCAGTGGAATCAACAAAGTCCAAGAGGGTAGCATCTTTCATAAAAAGAGAAGTGCAAGAACAAGGGGACACAATTTGAAGATAGAGGAGGGATGGCTCAGGGGCAATGTGAGGAAGTATTTTTTCACAGAGAGGGTGGTAGATGCATGGAACAGCCTTCCTGAGGAGGTTGTGGGGTCTAAAACTGTGGGAGAATTCAAGAATGCATGGGACAGACATAAGCAAGTCTTATGGGGGTAGGAAGAAATAGGCTGTTGGTTAACTAGGATCTGCAGCTTATCCTGTAGGTAGGGAAATGTGCAGACTAGGTGGGCCAAGCGGTCCTTATCTGCTGTTAAAGTCTATGTTTCTATGCTTAGCAAAGCTAAACACAGACTTTTTGCATTTTTTTTCAACAGATCTCTGCTAGGTTTGAAACCTTAGACATTTGTCATAGGGAGAATACCATTGCCTAGACTCAAAACAGTCAGTCGCGAGGATGGTGGTTGTGGGGGAAGAGTGGCTGGCGGGTGGAGTTTTTGCCAGGTTTCTGTAATGTACCTACATTCAGGACAGGGTACGTATGCATCATATGCCTAATGTTGCCATTACCTAGAGTATCCGGTTGCCAATACCAAGGATTATCTAAGTGCAGTTTATCTAGAGAGTATACAAACATGAATATTGCCAGCAGAGGAAGGCCTGGTGCTCTATCCAGTCTGCTTGTGTTGCAGAGTCTTATATCAGTGGTTACTGAGGGCTCCACCCCATCACTATCCAACCTCCCCCTTGCCTGCCCTCCCTCCTTGACACTGACCTTCCCTTTCACCCTATCCTGCCAATTTTTGAATCCATCTATCCCTCTAACCACTCTCTTTGTGAAGAACTACCTTCTGATCTCCCTCTTGAGCCCTCACCCTGCCAGTTTGAAGTAAGGCCCCCTGTCGTTTTGTTCCCACCAAGACGGAAAAGATTCTCTATGTTCACCTTATTGATGCCCTTCTGGTACTCGAATGTCTTAAAGGGAAACATCCAGCTGTATTCGGGTCATGTCTAGGTGTACGACAGTGGACTGCCGGACCATACCAGGTTTTGGTATAGCACTGTTACATGTGCTTTGGAGAATGGAGCTGTTAATACCTCTGCTTATATGGGTGCACCTCCGACTGATCCCCATGTCAGATATCACACTGAGACAGTTGCAGGTGGTTGTGGGTGCACCCGTACATTTGCAATGCCGGTGGCAGGGAGGCAGGATCAACTAGATATGAGTAAAATATGTCTGCAGCCATGTTGAAAAGAAAATATATTTTGTGAAAAGCCTAATCGGGCCATACCTTACACTGAGGCATGGCCCGAATAAAGTGGAACATTTCTCTTTAATCATGGCCCCCCTTCCTTCTTATCCTAAACTTAGTACATGTTAAGTACATGTACATGTTCTCCTCATGTACATGTTCTCCTCATGGGCTTTGTACTGCTGACCCTCATCCATCTTTGTCGCCCATCTCTGGACCACCTCTAGCAGGTTTATATCCTTTTTCAGGTAGGGGCAACAGCATTGTATGCTATACTCCAGGCATGGCTGCACCAAGGATCTGTAGAGGGGCAATATGACCTCCTGCAGCCTGCTTGTGATTCCCTTCACAATACAGCCCTGCATTTTTGTTTTGAATCGCTAGTGATTGTCGTCCCTCCCCCCAAGTCCTTTACTTCTCTGATTTAGTTACCAGGACTCCCCCAGCTGTACTCATTCTTCAGGTTCCTTCCTCCTGTATGCATGATCTTGCACTTATTTGCATTTAGTCCAAGCTGCCATATTCCCCACCACTTCTCTGGCCTGGCTAGATCTTCCTTAAGGGGCTGAATACCCTCTTCTGTATCAACCCTGCCACAGAGCTTTGTGTCTTCTGAAAATAGGGAGACTTTGCCCTTTATGCCATTTCCAGAGTCATTTATAAATGCATTAAACAACACCAGGCCATGCACTGAACCCTCTGAAACCCTGCTGATAACTTCTCTTGAGTCTGACCCCCCGACTACCACCCTGTGTGTCCTACCCTTTAGCCAGTTCACCACCCATTTAGTGAGTTTTACCACTATTCCAGATCTTCCAGCTTCCTGACCAACATCCCCTGGGGTACCGAGTCATGGGTCTTGCTGGAGTACAAGTATAGGATGTCAACCGCTTGGCTCTTGTCTATTATTCTGGTTACCCAGTCAAAGAAATCAATCAGGTTCATTTGACAGGATCTTCCCATCATGAACCCATGTTGTCTCCTGCCCTGGAGACCATTCACCTCCAGAAACCCTACTAACCATTCCTTATGGATTGTTTCTATTAGCTTACCCGAAATTGAGGTTAGGCTGACTGGTCTGTAGTAATCCAGGCCACCTCTGGGCCCACTCTTATACAGTGGCACCACGTGCTCTGTCCTCCATTGCAGTGGCACTATCCCCAACTCCAGTGTGCTGTTGAACAGATCCACCATAGGGCCTGCTAGTTCCCCTACCAGCTCTCTCATCAGCCTGGGATGGATACCATCCAGACCCTAGGATTTATTAACCTTGAGGGCCATGAGTTCTTTTTACACATTGTTCTCTGTGATCCTAGCTTCTGTGCCCCCTCCCCCCATCCCCTTCTGCCTCTTCCTCTCTGGTATTGGTGTCAGTAGCTCAGCAATTTGCACACTCGCCTCTGAGGCTAGAAGATCAAAAGGCTCTGGGTTCTATCCCCACAATCCAGAACAGGTTTCAGACGCCACTCCTCGAACACAAAAGAGAGTCCACTCATCATGTAAGTGACTACTGCTGTGTTTATTATAAAAAAACCTTTTACAGCAGATCACCAGATACAGATTTTGAATAACACTGTGGAGGTGCAACAAGAACACACTTGCCCCAGTGCTTTGGCTAAAGAAGGCTGGGAGCCAAAGCTCTGGGGCAAGCGAGTGTGAAACCTGTTCTGGATTGTTGAAGTCTTTGAGCTGGTGGCCCTCATACAGACACACCCCACCTATTCCCAGAGTGCAGTGAAGGTTTAAAACAGTACTGAATAATTCTGTTCTATCCCCACACCAGGCACTTGGGTTAAATCCCAATACTAACACTGTAGTGCAGTATGAGGGGGTTGCTGCACTCCTGAGATGCTGTCTTTTGGATAAGACATTAAACTGAGGTCCTATCTGCCTGTTCTGGTGGTAGTTCAGGTGGCTGTTAAAGATCCCATGGCACTTCTCGAAAAGAGTAGGGTTTTTTATTTAGAAAGAAATATTACAATAATTTAAAACGAAAATACCATAATACAAATATAGCAACTAGAGTATTCAAAATAATCATTAGAAATTACAATATGAACAGCAGAAAAGCAATCATTCACATAGTTCTCATAATATGGGTTGATCAGAATCAGTTATGCATGCTAAATGCCTCCATTGAGTCCCTTCAAGTGTTTAATATACATTGTTAGTTTCTGCCCTTTAAACTTTCCGTATGGCCTCAGTTCTTTTACATCTAACCTACACCTAAGTTACCACCACCTGCGGGTACAACAAACCCATTTTCCTCTCACTTCTCCACTTTAATAGCAGTACCTTTTCCTACCCTGCTCTCCCTCCTACCCTTGCCTTTCCCCCCAACCTCCTACCCCTACCTCTCCCTTCATCCCCCGTCCACCCTTCTGCCGAAACCCCTCTCTCACCAACTCTGTCTATTCAGGTTTTGACAAGGCCGTTTGGCTGCCAACCCTTTTCTGCTCTCTGCTTTTCTCCCTTGCTTTGTTCACGTCCCAATCTAAAGTTTTAATCCTAGATACGTAGTATGTCACTATTGCTGTTTGTTTGAAACTTTGTCTTACCTTCTTTGTATGTTTGTTCACCCTTCCTTACTGATGTGGAACCTTTGTAAATGAGCCACCTTGCACTCAAAGGTATTGTGATCCAAGATTGAATAAAAAAAATAAAATAAACATAAAGCTCCAATCTTGTCATTTGAGTCTGCTGTAGTACAAATACGCATCTATTATTCCAGATGTGCCACTTGGTTACAGTAAAGATGGCTCTTAAAGTACCTAAATGCCATTTGCCCCATATGGGGCTGAAATCACCATATATCAGTATATCAAAAGCTGCTTGTTTAAACAAGGGTTGTCCCCATGTATCTGCTGTCTGGTTCCGAAAGGGGGAAATATGTGGACAACTAAAGAATAAGTGTGCCATAGTTTGGGTTTCATTTTTGCATGTTATTCTGCAGCAAATTCTTTCATCCTGTTCTTTATGTTTTCGGTTACCTTTCACATTCAGCTTCTCGTGGCAGCACAACCAATGTGTGTCCCACATAGGTATTCCAGGTTCCATTAATAATTTCTGAAGGGAGGATAAGGACTTGGGAGGGCATTTTGGAAAAATAGTTTCTAAAAAGTTGGAGTCCATAATCTGCTGATAAAGCTGTTTTCTGTGAGATGTGATAATGTGGATACTGTGTATTCCCCAGACTTTTAACTTTAGAAAAACTTCTCTAATGTGTAGTGGGAGTGCTGGAGCCGGTTTTACAACTGCTAGAGTACCTGATTCCCATTTCTGCCACCAAGTCTGACAAGTTTCATAGAGAAGGGGTTCCCAACCTACATTCTTATTACACAAAAAAGGCTTGAGATTGGATGAAAAAAAGATATAATGAAAAAAGACTATAGGGTAAACCATGTTCAAACCTCCCCGTTTTATTGACAGGTAGGTAACATTCCCTTTGATATGGTTTAAATGGCTTCCTCATAAGTCCTGGAAAAATACACTCAATATTGTAGTTTCTAGCATTTTGGGAAGAGGAAATATGTGGCTTACTGTATATAAAGAAACAATGATAGTAGGTATGTTTTTATCATAAAAATCCTTTTCTTTTTCCCCATAGACCAGATATTCCATCAAACTATTAATGTCTTGCTTTGCACAATTTTAGGCTCCCAATTTAAAATGTCCAGAGGTTCAGTATGGAACTGAACACCTAGAAATGTTATCGGTTCTAATGGAAATCAAATACCAGCTATTTGTGGGATCTGACTGTCTGTATTTCCTAGTTGTTTCCCTTTACATTTCCCTAAATTAAGGGAAGCTCCTGATATTTTACCAAAGTCGGAGCAGATATCCAGAGCTATTTGTACAGATACAGGATCTTGAAGTATTAAGCAGATATCATCTGCACAGGCTAATACCTTTTCTTTATGCTGACCATTTGCAGTTCTTAGCAGATTTAAAGCTGCAGAACTATTCAGTTTACATAATAAGGGGTCGATGTAAAATGCATAAAGCAGAGGGCTCAGTGGGCATCCTTGCCTGACTCCAGTTTTTACAGTTATCATGGGCCCACTCCATCTATTGGTAATTGGCATAATAATGGCCCCCTTATAAAAACTTGGGTCCCGATTCTAAGATGCATGTCACAACTCATGGGTGTATGCGAGTTGCAACATGCACCACTACACCAGGGACCCTGCGCCCTATTCCAAGACAGGCAGGACCCCCGGCACTTATGTCCTGTGCCGTGCAGCAGCCACAGGCTTGCACCATGGAAATGGCACAATGTACCTGGGTGACACAAGCTGCAGTCCATGAGGAACAGTCCCCCCAAGCCCCAGCCCAAAAATGAGTGTGCAAGCCCCTTGGGGCCATGGGGTGTCAGCAGTGCAGCATGGGCGTGAGAATGGCACCATAGAAAATGGACCTGGGTGCCTGTGGGTGGTATCCCAGCATTGGGGGGCATCTATGTGATGGGGGTGTCCATAGGGCATGTCTGTGTGCATGTTGTGGCACTGCAGGGGAGGCAACTGCCATTTGGCAAGGTTGAATGCCACTTAGACCAGCTAACTGCTGTTCTAACCCCGCAGTGGCACAGTGTGTCTTGGAATGGTGTAAATGGGTTATGGCAGCCACCCTTCCAGAACAGGGTGCAGCTGCTGCCGTAACCCCCCCCTTTTCCTGTGCCAAAGGGGCTGCGGTCGATGGAAGTCTGCTTGAGCACAGGCTGCTCATGCCATGGCACAGACTGCATCTTGGAATAGCTAACAGTGTAACGCATGTCGCATAGTGCGACTCGTGCTATTGGGTTTGACGCAAGTCACCTTGTGACATGCGCAACCCATTTTAGAATTGGGCCCTTTGTATCCATTGTATAAACTGGGTGGGTAATCCACTCAAGGCTGGCAGTATAGCCTAGAGGTTGGAGTAGCGAGCTGTGAATGAGCTCCATACATCCAGAAGACCAGACCTGGGTTTGATTCTCACAACCTCCACTTGCATACTGTGTGACTCTGAGCAAGTCACTTAACTGCCCAGTGCTCCCAAGTCACCCCTGAAAACAGGCACTTGTGCCTAGTGGGCCTTACCCAGTTACCAAAAGACTAAAATAAAAACAAATTCCATATTTTCCTAAGGTGTACCATAAAAATTAATGGTTTACAGGGTCAAAAGCTCTGTTGTGATCTAATGATATTAAAATTCCCTGTATGTTATCCCTATTCCTTCTTTTAACTAATCTCTCTTAATAAAATTAAATGGTCTGAAATTTGCCGTTTTGCTACGACACAAAGTTGGGCTGGACTGATGAGATATTTTGATATCCAAAGCAGTCTACTAAAAGAATAATGCCTGACAGGGTGGGTGTTATGCTGGGATAACATCCCTCCTTGGGTGGTTGGGCCCAAGGCCACTGGCCGAGGGCGTCCAACACCCGAGAAGGGATGTTATTCCAGCATAACACCCACCCTGGAGGGCATTATTCCTATTATACAATGGCTTGTTGTTATATATAAAATAAAACAATAATTTTAAAGAATGTTTTTATTAATGTGGAAAAATAATTTTGTCTCTTAAGAGGAGATGCAAAAAAAGAGAGGATCAATAATGATGGCACTAGACCTGTGAACAGCAGGGATGTTATGCCAGGATAACATCCCTGCTGTGATGGCCAACTGACCAATCAGAGCCCAGGATTCTTTCTTGCCATTGTATAATGTTTAGTATTTTGGCTAGTATTTTGAAGTCAGTATTTAATATACTGATGGGTCTCCAATTTCTTATATTTTTCCTGTCCCCTTTTTATGTAAATAAATCAAGATGCCTTTCTGCATACTCCAGGGTAGTTCATGTGAGTGAAGAATAAAATTAAATACAGAAGTAAGTTGTGATTGCATCTGCAGTCCTAAAAGTTTGTAAATTTCACTCGTTAATCCATCTTTTCCTGGGGTAGTTTTATTTTTTAGGGAGGAAATTGCTTGTATAAATTCGGTTTCTGAGGTGTCTTCTGTTAAATATTTAATCTCTGCTTCAAGGGGTTTGGAACAATTCAGTAGTCTATTGTGACACTATTTTCTGTATATAACTGTTATTTGTACAATAATTATTCTGGGTAGCAAACAATCCTTCTGTTCTTTTTTTCTGAATTCTGGAGGAGCAGTTTTCATAGGGAGACATAGATGCAGAGTTACCTTTAGTACCAAAGGATTGTTGAAATTTAAGGATTTCAGCCTGCTTTTTATGGCTGTGGGCAGAGCCTACAGTCATCTTGCTTTAGCTAGGAAAAACTGACATACCATGGGACACATTTTTTAATACTGTTCAGTGTATCCTTCCATAACAGTAAATCACTATGGCAGTTAAATACTCCCTTCTTTCTGTTTAGAATATTGTAGACAGAACTCCAAGCTACTTATCAGATGGCCATTAGGAAACTGAAACAGCTTGTTAAAAACTGGTTGCCTGTTAAACTGGAGATTTGTTTACCCCCCTTTCGAAATGCAACAACTTGCACTTTCAAATACTTGGCATTTGAACATTTTCTTGCTACTAGCTTCAGTTGTGCAGATATTGTCTTTCAAGAATGATGCATACCTCATAAATGTCATCTTTCTTCGGCAAGGACTCTCCCAAAAACATTTTCACTGTTTTTCTAACCTCTTAAGACCCTGTCTGCTAAGCACTGTCTCAGACATAGTTTATTATATACAACCACACACACACACACACACACACACACACACACACACACACACACATTGTACACACCATCCTCATGGCCACAACATTTGAAATAAATACTGCAATCTCATATGTTATAAAACAATAAAGAAAGTGCTTGTTTACAGTATGTCAGTGTTGGTTATGTGGAACACAGTAAAGTTCAGTTTACAGTAGATTTCCTTTAAAACATTTCTTATCCTAGATTTTTTATTCTGGATAGCACAGGGGAGATGCTACATCTCATTCTCATATGGATCTTCATTTTACACATTTTTTGCACTGTATTTACTTAGGATGTCCCAGATTAAATGCAATATCTTGTTTTCAGTATGGTCATGATTTTTTCATGTTTAAAAATGTATGTATTCAGGATAGCCTAGTCCAGATGTAAAATATGGTTTTCAGCATGTTCTGATTTTACACAGCACAGCATAATATTGTGTAGATGTAGAGCCCCACTGAAAATAAAATGCTACATCTTCTGTGAACTGTCTAGGCTAAATACAGTATATACAGTGGCGTGAAAAAGTATTTGCCCCCTTCCTGATTTTCTCTATTATTGCATATTTGTCACACTGGATGTTTTCAGGTCTTTAGACAAAATATAATATTAGATAAAGGGAACCTGAGTGGACAAATAACACTTTTTTTTTTTTTACTTATTTCATTTATTTAATGAAAAAAGTTAACCAACACCAACTGGCACTGTGTGAAAAAGTAATTGCCCCCTAGTTAAATCAACCCAATTAAAGGGATAATTAGAGTCGCTGATTGAACACAGCCAGGCTTGATTACAGCCAGCCCTGCTCAATATAAACCTCACTTATTTTGGCCCTTACCATCAGAGTCACATTGCCAGCACAAAGATTCAACAAGCACATTATGCCATGATCAAAGGAAGTTCCTGAAAAGATCAGAAAAACATTTGTTGCCCTCTATCAGTCTGGAAAGGGTTACAAAGCTATTTCTAAGGCTCTGGGACTCCATCGAACCACAGTGAGAGCCATAATCTCCAAATGGAGAACACTTGGAACAGTAGTGAACCTTCCAGGAGTGGGCAGCCTGCCAAAATTACTCCAAGGGCGAGTGTAAAATCATCCAAGAAGTCTCAAAGGATCCTAAACAACATCCAAAGAACTGAAGGCTTTCTTGCCTCAGCTAAGGTCAGTGTTCATGACTCCACAATCAGAAAGAGACTGGGCAAAATGGGCTTCATGTGAGAGTAGCAAGGCGGAAACCACTGCTAACCAAGAAGAACATAAATGCTCGTCTCTCATTTGCCAAGAAGCACCTGGATGATCCACAAGCCTTTTGGGAAAATGTTCTATGGACAAATGAGTCCAAAGTGGAACTTTTGGACAACATGGATCCCATAATGTCTCAGAAGCAAACACAGCATTCCACAGTAAGAACACCATACCAACAGTCAAACATGGTGGTGGTAGTGTGATGGTGTGGGATGCTTTTGCTGCCTAAGGACCTGGATGACTTGCCATAATTAAAGGAACCATGAATTCTGCTCTGTACCAGAAAATTCTTAAGGAGAATGTCCAGTCATCCTTCCGTCAGCTGAAGCTGAAGCATAGTTGGGTCATGCAGCAAGACAATGATCCAAAACACAAAAGCAAGTCCACATCAGAATGGCGAAAAGAAGTAAAATTAAAGTTTTGGGTGGCCTAGTCAAAGTCCAGACTTAAACCAATAGAGATGCTGTGGCAGGACCTGAAACGAGCAGTTCATGCTCGAAAACCTACCAAATGTTACTGAATTAAAGCAGTTCTGCGAGGAAGAGTGGGTTAAAATTCCTCCACAGCGATGTGAAAGACTGATATTGAATTATAGGAAGTGTTTGGTTGCAGTCATTGCAGCTAAATGTGGCGTAACCAGTTATTAAATGTAAGGGGGCAATTACTTTTTCACACAGTGCCAGTTGGTGTTGGTTAACTTTTTTTCATTAAATAAGTGAAATAAAAAAAAACAAGTGTTATTTGTTCACTCAGGTTCCCTTTATCTAATATTACATTTTGTCTAAAGACCTGAAAACATCCAGTGTGACAAATATGCAATAATAGAGAAAATCAGGAAGGGGGCAAATACTTTTTCACACCACTGTAGCAATCAGCAGGCATATTCTAGGAAAGCACATTGTAAAAATGTGTAAAAGGAAGACTGCATTGAAACTACCTCTCAGAAGATCTGCATAGTGTAAATTCATTAGAAATAATGGGTAAAAGCATGACCACACTGTACATGATATTTTACAGGATATACCAGTTGAGATTCGCTATATCTTATATCGAATCTCAACTGGCATATCTTGTAAAAATTCAATATTTAAAATGGTTTAAATGCTTTACCCAAATGAAATAAACATTGTAACTATCGACTCGACTAGTCTTTCATCATAGGTCTCATCCCATATGTCCTGCACCATTGTAGTTGCCCTCCACTGCACCACCTCCACCTAATCTATGTTTTTCTTTCTCGGATGGGGCTTCCAGATCTGGATGCAGTATTCCAGGTGTGATCTCATGAGTGTGTTATATAGACATCAGTCACATCCCCATCTTTCCTAGCTGTAGCTGCTTCAGCTATGCTACAGCCCATCTTCAGTAGGTGGCAGGCTGACTCTGGTGTGGCGAGAACACTGCATATTCTTTTCTCAATGCTCTTGCCACTCAAAGCTCTCCACAGCCATATTGGCTGTAACCAGAATTTGTTATGATACTGTAGCATATCCAGTTTTACTTTTCTTATTTGCTGTGAGTAGTTTAAATTGGTTTCATGTGCCAAGGAAATACATTTCTGGAGTTGTGCTCTGTACCTTAAATACTGCATATAGTCTTTCTGTCTAAGAAGTTTGCTTATTGATTTAAGTAGGTTTCTTAAATCATTTTTAGTGTCTTTCCACCATGCTACAGTGTTATCATAAAGCATGAAGAATGATTTTCTAGCTTCAAAAAATATTGTAATTCCTGAATTGCAATCGGGTGGTCTGCTAGGGATGAGTTTGAGTTCCATAGACCTGGACCATGGGTAATATGAGGCCAGTTGCTCAGTCCTACATTTAAAAAGTTATGGTCTGAGAATTCTGCCACTTGCAGTGTCAGGGGTAATTTGGATATGTCCAGTTAGAACTATATAATCTATACAGGTGGCCAGATTGCCTTTATGGAAAGTGGGGTCATTTTTTTCCAGTATAATTGTGATAGGCATCAGTGAGTCTAGCATATTCTACTAGGTTGGAAAAAAAAAACTCATATCACAAAATATTTTTGTTGTTTTTGCATTATGTCCTCTGCCTTTGAGAGATGGGCTGCAGTTAAAATCACCCCAAAAAGTTATAGAATGAGATGAGTACAAATAAAATTGTACAGTTTTAAGCAATTCAATTCTTTCTGCCTTTGTTTGTAGGCTATATATGTTAATAATATGAATCAGGGAGTTTTTAATTTTGGAATCTAATATAAGTACTGTGCCAGGGATTAGATCTATAACCTTGATTATTGTGACATCTTTGGTTAGGAAAAGGATACCTAAACCTGAACATGTATCTGTTCCCATAGACCAGTATGAAGATCCTCCATACCAAGCTCTTTTTGCCTTCAGAAAGTTCAGAAAGAATATGGAGTCTAGTATCCTGGAGGAGATAAATATTTTCTTTAGTAGTCTGTAAACAAGAGAATACTGCCTCCCTTCGTTTCTCATTTTTGATGCTATTTACATTAATAGTTTCAATATGAAGGGGGCCTGTCGTGTACTTCTAGGATGGGTTTTCATCAGCCTGGTGGTACTATGGCTTTTTTCCCCAAGCTAAGTGTTTTCCTTTTCATTTTTTTGGTTTTTTCTGTTTTCCCATCTTCTCCTCTTCAATTTTTTCAACAACTTCTTCAGTGTCTAGTAGTTGTGAGGACCCCATGGAGGAGGCCTCAGACTCATTTTCCTCCTCCTAGAGAGCCTCAAATCAATTTATAATGTATGGTAAGTGCCTATTAACCACCATAATCAGCAGTTACACAGATTTGTTATGCACTGTTTAGAATTTTAAAAGTTGTTAACCACACTTCGGAACTTCCAAACAGTGGCAAAACAAAAAAGAATGCACCAGAGTTCCATAATTCTCACACATAGAATGCAAACAGTGTTTTTTTGACAATACACTATAAAAGATGATGGCTGATGATCGGGTGACAACCACTCTGAAATCACCACTCATGGTTACTAGGGCTACAGTAAACCTCTTGAGCTGCGCTCTCGAGGTTTACCATGTTGCCCTAGCAACCACCTGAGCTGATTATAGCGTGGTTATCACCTGATCCCCAGCCATTATCCTCTATATAGTCTATGGTGGAACATTATTACCACCAGAATTCAGTGTAAATATGGGCTTGTTATGGAATTGTTCTAACATTCCATTGCTGTTAACCACCTTAGAACGATACCATTACAAGAAGGAATGCTGATGAGATTCAACATTCCACCACACCAGCGCTTAGCACTCAGCAATATTCAAATGGAAATGGTGCTTCCTTAATTGCAACATGGGGAAAAAAAATTCCATCTGATTCGGAAGTAAAATTGAATGCCTAAATGCAGAGCTCAAGGATGTGAACTTTCCCTGCGTCACTTCCGGAAAATGTAATGTTCAGGTTGATCCATCCTTGACCTCTGCATTCAGGCATTCAGTTTCACTTCTGAAACAGTCAGAACTTTTTTTCCTTAATCTTGCTCATGTAGCAGTATGTATGCTGTTAGCTTACAGTAGGTAAAATAATGTTTATTAATTATCCCCACTACCATCAAGTACCATCGTGTCCACATCTTAACTCAGAGGTAAGCCTAATCTGTGCATATTTACAGTCGACTAAGTAGTGTAGATCTTTAGAGAATTGTGGCAATTTGTTTCTTTTAGGGTAAAAAGCACACAGTGTACTGGTTCCCATGCACTATATAAGACAATGTATGGGAAGCAGTTAACCAAGGTGAATTTGCGATCTCGAGGTTTACAAACCATGATAACCTCTCGATGCAAATACACCTTTGTTGTTAACTGCTTCCCATACATTATCCTCTATGTTGTTTCTACAATGTCAACTCTCTGCACTTCAGATGAGGGTATATTCCAATTGTGGTTCCTCTGGGTTGACATTCTTTTCTCCCTAGGTGCTGGTACAGATTGATGGGACATCTTGTCTCCTGAGTCTGTAACTACAGGAATCTCTGTTTGTGGGTAAGTTCTATTTCAGGCTGTCTTTCTTAAGCTTCCATGGGTGGGTGTCTCTTCTTGTTCCTGTTTCTGCTGTATAGAGTTCTATTCGGGAACTTCGTTCTGTTTGTCTAACTGTCCTTCTACCTGTCTTTTGGAGCCTCATTGGGATGAGGGGGTTGTTACAGCTTGGGCAGGGTCCCTTGATGTAGATGTAGCAGAAGATGCATTCACCCAGGCTCTCTGCACTAGAGTAACATATAAACATTGTTCTGCCCCATCGTCTAGTCTACAGTGATTATGAGCAGCCAGGGAAAACTTTGATATGGATGCCCTCTTTCTTCACATCGATTACACATAACTCCAGTAACACACTGCAGGCTGGTATGGTCACATTTGTTACAGGTACCACATCTGATCTTGTCACATATACTGCTCAGATGTTCAGTGGAGCCACACTTGTAACAAGCTTTTGGCTGCCCTGGCTAAAAGAGTATTCCCCTGTTATGTCCTACAAAAAAACTATTGGGTAGAGTTGTAGTCCAGTTGCTGTGGTTTTTAACAGAAATGTTAACTTTCACTCTCATTCTGGATATTTTCAGAATCAAATATAGATTTGGGATCCCCCAACACTGTACATTTTTATTTTAGCCACTAGACTAGATCAGTCATACTGACCCCTTTGTTCCTAAATAAAGCCATTAATTTTACTGCTGGTTCAGTTAAGGGGATTGCTTCAAAGGGGCCCCAGAGAGGACTATGTTTTAGTTTATGATATTGTATCCAGAATCTTTCTAACCCTGCAAGGACTTTAAAACTAATACCTAATACAGATTCCCCAGAAACATGAATTAGAGCATGAATTTCAAATGAAAAAAATGTCATGGCTTCTTTTAACAATGTCCTGGCTACAAATATTCTATCAGGAAAGTCCTCCATGCCACCTTTGTAGTTTAACTGCACTGCATTGTGTCATTTAACAGGCTGTATTGGGCTGTGAAGCATATGATCTCTGGTTCAGTCTTGGTAAAGTTCTAGGTGGTAATTCTGTTAAATATGGATTTGCCGTACTACTAGAGGGAGTAGGTTCATCACTATTTTCAGTGTGCAGTCATAGGTTGGTTTTCAGTCTTTAGTGGCCTCAGTGGATTTTTGTACAGTGAGAGTTCTGGGATTTGAGTGAGCTGTAATTCTTCTGGCAATTGTATAAAGGCAGTCTTTTGGTGGTCTGCGGTTGTATCCATGTGCATGGCACCATGTAAATCCTCAATATTAGGCACATGAATCAGGGACTGTCCTGAAATCCACTGTCCCTTCTTTTTTGACTTTTCTCAGCTGACAGCAAGAAGTGCAGTCACCATGGACCAAATTAAATCCTCCAAGTGTGGCTTTTCCTGCATGGGGGCTCATTTTAGGTCAAGCTGCTCTGAGCTTGTGAAAGTCATTCCAAACAGGCTCTCCATTGCAGGGACATTCACAGTATGTTTAGTTCATACTGGAATTTTAAGACAACCAGAAGGTGTAAGCCCATATAGGCTGTCCCCACCATATCACTGGAGGAAACCAAAGTTACCAACTGAGATATACTGATCCAACCTTGATTTGAAGGTGTTGAAGCTGGGTGTCTCAACAACTTAATCTGGCAGTTTGTTCCAAAGACTAGTTACTCTGGGCCCAAAACTGTACTTCTTTAAATTTGGCCTACAGTGTACTTCCTGCAACTGGTGAGTCTGCCCTCTTAAAGGATACATTAACAACATTTTAACAACAAACTATTCAAAAATCCAACTAATTAGATAGTCAAGAGTTGGCTGGCTGCCTATGGGGCATGTATTGCTTGGTAGACCATTAAACCTCAAATTTGTTACATATATTTAATTAACGCAACAAAGGATGGCTAGCTGTGAATTATGTTCTTAGGGACATGTAGCATTTCAAACAACACTATCCCTCCTTCTCTTGTGCTGTCATGATAGGTATTTTGCTTATGACCTAAGTCACAGACTACTAGCAGTTCTCCTAACACCAACCTGATTGCTTGGGGGTGATTTAAATTCAGTAACCATGTACCATGATACAGAATTATTGAAGTGTTTGCATACCCCATTCAATGGTTTGGCTCTCTAGTGTGTATACGCCACTATCTGGTTTGTTATCCTTTGTTTGACTCAAGAAGTTATCTATGGATCTGCACCAGACTTTAAGTTATGTACCAAATTTTACAAGATGTGTGATAACTTATTAAAAACAAAGTAATGACAGGTGGAACAGAGGGTATTCAATGGTCTCTATATATCTAGTACATGCGTGTTCTCAGTGTGTATGGATTTTATTTTGAATTCTATTTATATCTTCTTTGCTAATACATAGGCGTGTGCACTTTGCTTAAAGTTATTATACAGTTATATTAGATAATCTTAACCACAACTTGTTGAGTTATTGAGTCTTACATTTCCTAAGTGGTACATAATTACATAGCTAATTTAGGATTTGTATAGTTATATAGTGGTGGTTTGCTAAGTAAGAATGTCATGTGTTAACACAAAAAATTTTAAGATAGTTTCTTGGAATATTAAGGGTTGCCATAGTGCTATCAAGAGGATTGAAGTCCTCTCTTTTCTTAAATCACTACAGACAGATACAGCATTCATTCAAGAAACACATCTTACAGGGGAAGAGTTACTGAAGCATAAAAAATCCTGGGTGGGCACGGTAGTGGGGAGCTCATTCAACTCAAAAAGTAGAGGAGTAGGGGTTCTATTTCATAACAATTTAAACCTGGTGATCGAATCCAAGTTAGAGGATTCTGAAGGTAGATTCATTATTATCAGTGCTCAGATTGATGGAATGGATGTTACACTGGTCAATTTATATGCTCCCAATGTTAATCAGGGTTGTTTTTTTTGCTACAGTGGCAGATAAGCTGGGGTCATTTGAATCAAAGTCCATCATCGTGGCTGGTGATATGAATTGCGTATTGGATAATTATTTAGATAGAAGTTCGCAAATGTCACCTGAACAAATAAATTCTTCAAAAGCCTTTAATAAATTCTGTGGGGAGTTAGGATTAATGGATTCACGGAGATTAATGCACCCTAAAGATAGAGACTTCACGTTTAGATCGTGTAGACATAATTTATACTGTAGACTAGATTACATACTGATTTCAAAGCAGTTATTGGCTGGCCTAGCTAGTAGTAATATAGGAAATATGGTCATTTTAGACCATGCAACTGTATCAATAGGCATCCAAACAGGAAATATTTTAGATTCCAAGGGGACGTGGAGATTTAATAGTAGTTTATTGAAGGACAATGAGTTTAATAACATGTTAAATACAGAAATCAAACAATTCCTCAAAGTGAATGATCATGAGGACGTGTCTAATGGCATTTTGTGGGATGATCTAAAGACCTATTTAAGGGGGCGCATTATCTGATATGCTAGTCATAAAAAAATTACAGATTGAAGAGCTGAATAATTTGGAAAAAGAAATTAAAATCAAAGAAACCCAGTATGTACAGTCTTTATGTTCAGATTCAAAATTATTCTCAGAAATAGTTGGTTTAAAGTATGCTGCAAATATTATATACAATCGCAGAGCTGAATTTGCACTCTTTCAATTGAAACAAAAATACTGGGACTCTGGGGAAGCCATGGGGAAATTATTAGCTCATAGACTGCGTAAAAGTGCAGAGTCTACAAAGGTGGCCTCAATCAATGTTAACAAGCACACAGTAGTTCATTCAGCATCTCAGATTTCCAAAACCTTCTGGAATTTTTACTCAAAGTTATGTAAATCAGAGGTGACTCATAAGGAGGAAATGTTCAGTTCATTCTTAAGTAATATACGAATGCTCTCTATCTCTGAGAAAGATAAACTAGCATTAAACAAACCCTTTACTAAGGAGGAGATAGTTAAAGCAGCCATGTCAACACATGATGGTAAGGAGCCAGGCTTAGATGGGTTCTCAGGTGAGTTTTATAAAGCAACAATACAGGAGATTGCTCCTCTGTTAAACAGAGTTTTCTCTGAATCTTTTCAAACAGGTATGCTACCACCCTCCATGCATGAAACAGTCATAACTGTAATACCAAAAAAGAATAGAGACTCAGCTAAATGTGACAATTATAGACCTATTTCGTTGATCAATATAGACTGTAAAATTCTTGTTAAAATGTTAGCTAAGAGATACAAGACTCAGCACTCCCAAACTAGGCATAACATACTGACATATTTAATAAAGCAGACACCACAGAAAGCCTCGAGGGCTAAAAAGTACAAAGCAAGGTGAACTCCTGACCAGTTTCGTGCTAGCTGCACGTCATCAGGGGGTGGTGTCTTGTAAGTAACATTCATACATATATATATATATATATATATATATATATGGAGAATTTAAAGAGATGTGAATCATATATTAAATGGTCATATTGTACAAAATTAATCATTTCTATATTTACCTAGTCATCAACATATTTATATATAAGACTAATTATAAATAATAATAGTTAGTCAGTTAAAATAGCTGAATAATTCTCATTTATATTGACATATATCAATTCAACAAAAGAGAATTGATAATTTTCATTAGATCAAAATGTATTGTACATAAAAGAATATATAGTTATTAGTTGATAGAATAGCTCCCAGCCATTGGAACACACTGATATGTTTCATGTCCAGGCATTATTACTCATCAACTTTATCTGTAAAAAATCAACAAACAGAGTGTTAAGTAAAACATAAAAATCTGCACTTAAAGCAGTAAAGATTCAATAATTATCAAATAAAAAGGGGGATTTTTTTTACAGATAAAGTCAATGAGTAATAATGCCTGGACATGGAACATATTGGTGTGTCCTGATGGCTGGGACCTGATTTCCTGTCTAGTATTGTATATATATTCTTTTTGTAGTTCATTACATTTTGAGACCCGAGTTAGAGAATTTGATATCTTCAGTTCTGCTGCATTTTAATTCATGAGCATGTCAGTATAGATAGGGATTATTCAACTATTTTTAGCTGACCTTTATGGTTTTATTTATTATTGTTTATGAATTCTGTAGTGCTGGGCCACATACACATATAAAATTATGTTGATGTTTATGTGATTTAAAGAATGTGGACAGCATAATAGTATTTTTGTACAATATGACCATTTACAATATGATGCATGTGTCTTTAAATTCTCCATATATATATATATATATATATATATATATATATATATATATATATTATGCTACTTACAAGACACCACCCTCGATGGCATGCAGTTAGCTCAAAACCAGTTGGGAGTTTGCCTTGCTTTGTACTTTTTAGCCCTTGAGGCTTTCTGTGACGTCTGCTCTATTAAATATGTCAGTATGTTACGCCTAGTTTTGGAGTGCTGAGTCTTGTTTCTCTTGGTTATTGTGTTGACTCGAGCACCCTTTTACAGCGGAAGAGCTGTTTTTGCTGTACTTTAAAATGTTAGCTAACAGACTTAACAACTATATTCCACAATTAATTCATTCAGATCAAGTAGGTTTTGTAAAAGGCCATAGTAGTACTGACTTGATTAAGAAAGTTTTACACAATATATATGATGTAAAAAACTCTACCATTAAACCCTTTTTATTATCACTGGATGCTAACAAAGCTTTTAACAGGCTGGAGTGGGGATACTTGCAGAGCATTCTGACTAAATATAATCTAGGGGAGCAGTTTTGTGGTTAGGTGGGAATTTTATATAATCAGATATCAGCCAAAGTTAAAGTAAATGGTGCACTCTCAGATAAAATTGACATACACAGAGGGACTTGACAAGGATGCCCTCTTTTACCTTTGTTGTTTATTCTAGCTTTAGAACCTTTACTTATTAAAATTAGTTCAACCACTGAGATTAAAGGCACAGGGTTGAGTACGTTCAATAAACTCATGGCCTATGCTGATGATTTACTACTTACTCTCTCAGATCCAGGTAAATCCATAAGTCCCTTACTAAATCTTATTGGAGAATTCTCTTTAATTTCAGGTTTTAAGATAAACTTTGAAAAATCTGAGATATTGCGGCTATCAAAGCAAATTACTAGCAATGATTTACTCAATTTAAATTTAAGATATCTACCAATACTGTTACTTTCCTTGGCTTAGATTTGTGTCCCGATATTCAGAAAATTATCTCTCTTAATTTTACAAAGTTAATAGACTCTTTAAAGCCAGATTTACAGAGATGGCGTCCAATGCTTCTGTCTTTCTGGGGCAAAATACAAGCAAGAAACATGATTCTTGCTCCTAGAATATACTATTTATTATGTCACTTACCACTCCAACTCCCATTGAAAAATTATAAATTGCTTTTTCTCAGTTTTACTAAAATACTGTATCTATGGGAGGATAAACCTGCACATATTTCTTAGCTTAAGATACAGCAACCCAGAAACAGGGGTGGATTCAATTATCCAGATTTCAGAACAAGACATGATGCTTTTTTAGTGGCTCAGAATATTCAATCTTTATGGCTACAGGACATTAATCTAATTCCTGAATGGGTGGATATTGAGGCATGCTTACTGAAAGGAACAAATCCTAGAGTCATATTATTTGAGGAACTACCCAAAGAAGTCAAATCTCACCCTATTCTAAAAGCTTCATCATCTGTCTGGTTCAACATTGCTAAGGCATTAGAGTGGAACCCAGCACACTCACCGCATTGTCCTATGTGGAACAGCAAACTTTTACAAATAGAGGGAAATACACTGGTTTGGAAGGAATGGATAGACAGAGGTATTTGCTACATAAGTGACCTAATAGATCACAACACGTGTGGACTGTTGCCGTTTGCTGATATAGCCAAGAAATATAAATTGCAGAGGACCACATTTTTTAGATATTTACAACTCAGACAAATTTTGAGAGAGAACATTAATACGGTATCACTGACCCCCACACACCCCTTAGACAAAATATTCTCTACTTACAAGGGCTACAAAATTATATACAATATGATTATAGACTCTAAAGAAAATCTGGTTGAATCATTAATCCAAAAATGGGAAATTGAGTTAAAATCTACTATTTTATTGACTGAATGGGATCAGAGTTGGATAAATAGTCTTAAGGCTTGTAAAGAGGTGAAAGGCAGGTTGATGCATTATAAAATTGTTCATAGATGGCATCAGACCCCTGAGAAAATGTTCAAATTGGGTATATCTGATACCAATACTTGTTGGAGATGCCGAAAAGATATTGGCACTATTACACACATTATCTGGTCATGCCCGCTAATTCATAAATTCTGGGAAGAAGTTTTTGAGGTATGTGAAAAAATTCTGAACAGAAATATTGTGCCTACTGATAAACTAGCGATGTTGAGTATCACTTTGAATTTAGAACGTTGGTTTACACATAATATGCTGTGGCTATTGACTGCACTGATATCAGCCAAAAATATTATTCTCAGAAGATGGTAACAAACCTCCCTCCCCACCTTGTCTGAATGGTTAGAAGATATTACTACAAGATCAAACTGCGAAAGACTAGCTTTTGTTTGTAGTGATCGAATAGAGAAGTTTTTAGATATATGGAACCCTTTTCTACATTCTATGTTTTGTAAAAGTGTTACATAAGTTATAACAATTGTTCAAAAATCCTGGATAAATATTTGCTATTGATAAATTATTAATGAATTTTATGTATTTACTGTTTTAAGTTCCCTATTAAGTCTGTATGATTTATTTTTCTCTCTACAACATATTATAATGAATGTATGGTTTACATGTTAAAATTTACAATAAAAGTTTTAATTATAAAAAAAAATCCGACTTCATAGGGGACTAAAGGAAAGACTGCTGTATTCATTAATGCTAACACTACATTTATATAATTTACCTAAATGTGGTTCCAAAGCATTTGAAAAATGTAAAATCAGCCTTTCAATTTAAAAAAAAAACTGCCTTACCTGCTTCCTAAAATGGCCGACAAATGTGTTAAGTGATGACATCATTGGAGTCAGAGTCAGAGAGCTATATGGCTCTCTATAGTGCTAACTAGTTCTTTTTTCCCTTTGTATAGAATTGTTTCACCAAAATGGTCAAAACCATGTGCATTATTTTGATCAATACACATGTTAGGCTATGGTTCTGTTCATTTTGTTTACCTTAACATGCTGAAATTGTGTTTTAATCCAACCAACTTTCTCTTTGGCAAACCACAGTGCAGTACAAATCTTCAAATACCTGATGGTCTAGTGGTTATGGCAGATCCAGGATGTTACTATGGGGGGTGCTGGGGTGGTGTGCATACTTGATATGCACTTTTTAGCATTTTTATTAAACCTTTATATTGTCTGCTATTCTTTTTTAGCACGTTTTTGACAGAACCTACAAATGCAATCCATAGTTTTGAATATAATCATTTGTACAATCAATAAATCAGACTTCTTCAACAAAGTGAAATGCAGCAGCAGCAAGCAAGTAAGTAACAATCAGGGAGTGGGAGGGTGCAGCTGCACCCTTGACCACCCCTAGATCCACCACTTGTTAGTAGCAAAGTTCTTGTGTAGTCCATGCCAGAGTTCATACTTTCTCAGAAATCAAAATATGCTTGTCTTCTCTTCTTTTTCATGGGAAATAATAATAATAATAATCAGCATTTATATAGTGCTTTTCATACACATTGTATCCCAAAGTGCTTTACAAGCAGTGCTAGACTGGTAGTGAAGACTGAATGTGTAGTGGCAGCCATTTCACACATTAATACTCACGTACAGCCTTGGACAATTGCATGAACTGGTTTTATGGGAAGGGGAATGTTGGCCAGGACGATGGGTTCAGGTAGTGATCATTGTGTTAGCAGCCCCACATCTTATATATCACAGTGATCTGCTCGTATTTCTCCCCTTCTGTCTTCCCCCTTCCTTCAATATAGCAGTACCTTGGAGAAGTGGCCTTCTCAGTCCCCCTCTGGTATTCATTCTTCACTCCTTCTCCCCATGCCGAAAACCGGTGAGCTCATCAACCTTCTGCATCATGAATGCAGGTAGTACAGTCCCTGGGTTTTTTGACATATCAAAAATAAATCTTTCCAGTAAGTCAGGCTGATAACAACAGGGAACGATGGAAAAGATGGGCTTTCCTATCCTTAAAAGATGTAGGCTACCTTTGATTAGGCACTATTAAATGATGGGTGTGAGTATCATTATGCAGGTCATTTAATAGTGCCTAATCATAGGTGGCTTAGATCTTATATGGGTAGGAAAGACTATTTCTCCCCTTGTACCCTGCTGCTATCAGTCTGGCTTACCAGAAGATCACATTTATTATCAATATGTAAAAATAACATGGAAGACTGTACAAACCACATTCATGATGCGGAAGGGTAGTGAGCTGACCAGTTTTTGGTGTGGGGAGTAGGTGAGAAGAATGAATGTCAGAAAGGGACTGAAGAGGCCATTCCAACAGGGTACAGCTATATTCAGGTTAGGGAAGACAGGAAGGGGGACTTTGAGCAGATCATTGTGAGATCTGAAATGTGGGTCTGCCAGCATTGTGATCACTACCTGACTGTGGATGAGAGAAGTCAGTGATGACAAATGCTCAGAGTGGCAGGGCTGCACCTAAACTGTTACTTGAATTCAATGTAGGGAGATTACCCTTGGGTGGGGGGTGGTTTTGATGTTTGTTAGGACAGTATTGAGGGAGTTGTGTATAGCTCATTCAAGATTTGGAAGGGTGGTAGCCAGCCAACTCGCATTATGGAACACAGCACAGAAAAGTACTGGAGAAGATTTGCTGGGAACTGTCCTGTGGGGTTCTGCAGAATACAGGTAAAGAAGTAGACCAACACTGGAAGTCGGATGGATTCGCGCAAGGCATTAGTATGCCTCCCCTGCTAATAATATTGTTATCCATAGTAAGTGCAGCCCTTATGAGGGTATGAACAGCAGTTTTTCTAATGTGGTCTGATGCTTATTGCTTGGCCCTCCAGGAAGACCTAGTTGTTGGTTAATGAGGCTAGAAAAAAAAACACAACAGTGGGACTGTACATAATGCCTTCACTGTTCAGAAGGGTGATGATCCACTCAATGTTTGCTGTGAAAGCAGAAGTCAAACATTGAGAAAGTGGACTGTAGAGTAATTTTGGAGGCATTTTTTAACAGTGCCAGCTGATAATGTGTATCGATATAGGTGTGCACTAGTCTCTGAGGTACAATATTACAATCTGAGGTGTGATAATTCTCTTCATGAGACTGCAGGTTCATACGTAGCCCCAGGCAATACTAGGGACAGAGTATGGATGGTGTGGTATTTGTTATCCATGGACCAGCACCCTTGATGTACCCCCACCTCGTGGACAGCAACACATATGTAGGTATATGTACTAACCTTAAGGCACAGACACTTGTCATATAAGCATAAGTGTCAGGTTCTGAGTTCTACTGTACTTTTGCAATGCATATTATGCTTTACTATATTCTCACAATATATTGTACCCTGTGGTGCAAGTGGTAGACAAGAAGTACAGGAACTCTCAGGCACTGGCAAATATGAATTACAGAATGAAGATCCTCAATCTGAAGGATAGCCGTGTCAAGGCATGTCTATCTGTTTAGACACTAATAGATTCTGTTAGAGATATTGCAATATTTCTAGGAAAATAGCATTGATATACAAGTAAAATGTTGTTATGGAAACCCTGATTTCAGGTCATAGGCCCAGAAATTGCCATCGTGTTGCTGGTTTAAGAATTTCAGTTCCAGCGTCAGTGGGAAGAGGTACAGGAACTCTGTTTCTGCTGCAACAAAGGTACAGGAACTGAGTTTCTGTGCATTCCTGTTCACTTTCATCACTGATTGTACCACTGGGAGATGTTTTCCATTATATTTTTATTGTATAATCATTAGTTAGGCAACAGTGCCATCTTTAGTGCTTGTGCAAACTGTAATTGCAAGTGACCTTGGAAGTATCACAGACCTCATTGTTCACACTTATCTTCTGCTAACTAAGCAACTTTCTCATGCTAGTTAGGATGGTTACTCTCTGGCCACCTACTTTTGCCCAATTATATGCTTTTTATGTATCTTCTTTTATTGTTGTCATGGTTATTATCAGAGTATAAGACCCTTTGCATCACGTATTTTCTCTCAGAGAGACTTGACTGCACCTATAAGTAAGGAAACTGGATACTCACCCAGTGATTACACTGTTGGTTGTAAGCCTGTATTATTCTTATTTAACAGTAATAAAGTACATGTATTATCTGAATATCACTTGTCTGTCGTCTCTTCCTTTTGTGCAGTTCCAACAAGAACCTGAGAAAGGTAATTTTATTACCCAATTACATTTGGTGACTGTGTGCAAGTTAGAATGCACAAAGGAGGATTCCATTCAATGAATTTTGATTTTCGAGTAGTGTAGTGCCTTTCTTGCCTACTTGGACCTACTCATGCTTACAGTGGTTGTTATTGTGACAGACACACTCGGTCCTGGTCTCAGGCATGGCACCTCCACTCCGGATCCTGATACACTCCTTCTGCGAGTGACAGCGAACTGCCTTGGCACCACTGTTTTCCCACTTGGGACCAGAGAGCTGTTGGGTAATAGCACCAAGGATTTTATCCAGTTTTCTGACTGCTTCTTTGTTTGTTAACCCCTTGTTTGTCATGCCTGAATTTTGCACAGAATTGAGACTGGATGTCTCGAACCACCTCACATCCTGTGGCGGATGGACAGATTTCATGCTGGATGTGAAGTCTGCAGAAAACCCTGTGCTGCTAATTTCAGACCAATACTTAGAGTCCAAACAGAAAGCCAAGAAATACAACCTTAAAGGTCTCTTGGTTGCGACTCTACATACTGTTGTTGAGAGAGTCTCACAGCGAAGTGTGCCTGCCTTGCACTGCAAAATGTGTCTCTAAAATAAGAGATGGGCTTGCAGATGTCAGAGTTACAGAAAAGGGAACAGAAACTAGCACAGGAGACACAGTCACTTCACAATCACAATAACAGATTGTTGCATTGCACTATTCAAGACTCTGAGCGTGAAATTTGCATGTTGAGAGATGATTGTGAAAGGTTGAAATGTGATAAGAAACAGCATATATGAATGGTATTTTGATAGATACAAATGTAAGTTTGCGAGAGAGTAATGCTGAGTTCAAAGAAGAGAATGAAAGGTTGACTAATGAGCTAGACAAAGAACTTAGGGAACACATTGAATTGGGCTCTGCGTAATGAGTATTGCAGCATGAGGAAGAGAAGGGTACTGAGCAGGGCACTACAAGAGTTTGTCATAAGAACTGTAGAGCAAAGATGGCAAAAATGCACCATCAGCGAGAGGTTCTCACTGGCCATGTTAAAGCTATGAATGGTTTTCAGTATATGCCCATTGACATTGTGTTATCAGGCAATGACAACTCTGATTATGAAGACCTGGGTCTCCTCGTCGCACTCAAGTCCATGCCCCATAGGGCTGTCATATTTACTAGCCATCCACAAGATGGTGGCCACGTTGGCACACCCTCTACATTGCCACCTCAACACAAACACGTTGGCCCCCATGGCACGGGGAGGTGGCCAGCCCTCAGCAGTGCACTTCCATTGGCTCCCCTTTCCACTGAAGACAATATGGAAGTGCATGGCATCATACAAGTGGCCTTTACTAATATTGTTACACTGGAGGGTCACAGAATCATCTAAGACTGAATTGACTGCATGTTTGAAGATACTGTAAATCAGGACCATGCGTTCCAAGCAGTCACTGATCTGGCAGCGGAAGCTGCCCTACACGGTGCTATGGGTCACATGGAATTGAACACGATTCCCCATATGACCAACCCCCCTTCAGGTCGCTCAATTTGTTCAGCAAATTGCTCAAAGCATTGGACAGATGGGTCTGACCAAGAATCTCAGCAGTCATTTGGAGAAGGTTCACTCCCTCTGCGAGAAGCTTCCTCTCTAACCCGAATACCAGGTTCAGGTCTTGCGACAGATGATAGAACCTACCGTCTGGGCCAAGCTCCCAGAAGCCATCCGCAACTGTGAGACGCTTGCCTATAACAATATTGCTCAGACATTCCTTGCTGCCAATGCCCCAGGTATCATTGGAGCCCACTTGGCCTACAAGGTTAACTCATTCAGGCCTAGATATGCCTGTAGCTGGTGTCTGAAAGCATAGCCACTCAGGCCAATAATACCTGTAGACATTCTCAGCTGACTTACACTCAGGCCTGGAAATGTCTGAAGAAGTCAGCAGTTTTTACCTAAATAGTAAACAAATCAAATTGCTTAGAATAGATTGCATAGCACCATTACAAAGGTAATTTTGTGCTGAACAATTATGCTGCTGATACTTTGTGTCTATCATGTATACTTTAGGAGTTATTCACATTTGTTTAAGGTATGGTGCACATGGCTGACATCTGTCTCTCAAGCCTCATCTAAGTACCTTGAATAAATCTGAAAAAAAACCCACAGTTGCTTGGTATTTCAGCTAGTATAAAATAACCACATTGATTGCATAGCACTACTGTAAAGGTAATGTGTTGAACAGCTTTGCCACTCGTACTTTGTATGTAGCATTTACGGTTCAAGAGGTATTCACATTAGTTTGTGTCATGCTGATTATGGCTTGATTTTGCTTATAAAGGATGCAGTGCTAAGAGTATACAGGGCACAAGTGGCGGAAGTCTCAAAGAGCTCTTGTGATGTGAATGAGTTAAGCAAAATGTGAAGGAAGGTCCAGAGGCTTACCATCAATGGTTGTGGTTCGCCTATGAGGCCAGAAAGGGCCTAGTGGGCAAGATTGCACACAAGGACCAAATCGAGTACAAGGACTTGAACATCTTGAATATGACTCTGAATCTTAGGGAAAAGGGTGAACTCAACGTTTACCCAGAGGCCGACACCTTTGCCGAGATCCTGACCAAGACGGAGCGTGCATTTTCAGGTCTACCTCCGTAACTTCACTTCCAGTAAAAACAACAACAAGGCCGCCGCTATCCAAACCCCGATGGCCCAGGTAGCCTCAACCCAAGTTACTGCAGTGCACCCCATGCTGACCCACTACACTGTGGAAGGCAATAATGACAAACAGGAGGCCCCTTCCGATGATAAGAAGTCGTATGAGGAGGGGGAACCAGAAGTATAGAAATAACTGAAAGAGACAGGAACAATGGGAAAAATCCAAATACCCAATCTGATAGTAGGTACCGTAATGGCCATAGCTATTGATCTCTCAAAGATGAAAACGAGATCCTCCGTAAACAACTGGAGGAGGCCCGCGCTCAGAGGGAGGGAAGGCCTACGTGTACCGTAGCAGCCCTCACTCCAGCTATGGGACCCCCATGCAGCCAGACAAATCCTTTCCTGTCCCCGACTGCTGAACCATTAAGCAGCCAAGGGAAGAACCCCTTTATGGTATCGGGTACTGGCCAGGCTGATGCGATGACCAAGGAGAAGCGAATTGAGCAGGCTGCTGTCACGCCTGTGATATCACAGGTACAGCATCTGTATCCTGCGCAGGACATTAAGGGGGCCCAATGGGATCCTGTAGGCCTCAGATTTCAGGAACCGGATCATGACAAAGATTCTGAGAACTGCACAGATTGACAATTACAGGCCCCAGTCTGTATTGTGAGCGACCTGCCTTTTGACATGAACGGATTGCCTTGTGTGAAGGCCACAGTCAGGGGCCGCCAACTTGACATGTTTCTGGATAAAGGAGCAGCAATGTCTGTTCTCCATGATGAGAACCCAGCCACATCTGACTGGTCCACTGGCTGGAAGACCAGTGCACAGGGTGGTGATGGTACTCAACTACACACCTACCGATCTGTGTCTTTGCCTGTGGTGGTAGGCCACCTCAGGACTGATTTTGCCTTCGACCTCATGGTATTACGTCATCATTCCCAGCATACTAGGAATTGATTTCCTTGCACTGCACGGCTGTGTAGTGGACTTAGCCATCAGGCTGCTTCTCCAGATCAAAGGACAATGTCATGCTGTCACCATCCCAGATTTGCACGTGGTGGCAGCCATCTCCCATAACAACAAGGAGTATGACATCATAGCTTTGTTCAAAAGTCATGACCTGTTTTCTGAACTTGTACCTTTGCTGCAAAAACACCTTGATGTGTTTGCTACCAACAAGCATGACTGTGCTATGATGCACACCACCATTGAGATCCCAGAACCTAACCATGTGAGGCAGAAGCAGTACCCATTTCCTGCTGAAGCCTTGCCATCACTGAAGGAGACCATCCAATCACTGCTACAACAAGGTGTGATTAGGATTTGTGTCTTCACTGTCAATTCGCCTATTTTGCCAGTGAAAAAAAGTCAAATGGAGCTTGGAGACTTACAATTGATTACAGGAAACTTAACCAAGTTACCCCCAGCTGTGCCCCAACAGTAGCATCAGCCCCTGATGTGCTCAAGTTGCTGACCCCTGACAAAAAGTGGTTCTCAGCTCTTGACATCTCTAATGGGTTTTGGTCGCTCCCACTAGCACAGGTAAGTCAATATAAATTTGCCTTCACCTTTGATGGGTGCCAGTACACCTGGACCTATCTTCCCCAGAGCTTCCATAACAGCCCCTCCCTCTTTCATCTCCATATGATGGATGGCCTGCAGGGTTTCTCCACACCCCAGTGTCTCTTGCATTATGTGGATGATGTGCTTCTGGCAACCACCACAAAAGAAGACAATTTGACCCTCTTAGATGAATTATTGTGTCTCCTCAAGAGAGCAGGCCTCAAGTGCAACCCCTCTAAAGCACAATTGTGTGAAAAAGAGGTAATCTTCCTTGGCCTATGCATCACAGACCAAGGCAGAAGCTCAGCTGTCAAGAAGATCCAGGGCTTGCAAGATCTGTCACTTCCTACCAGCGTGGCAACACTCAGGCGCTTTTTAGGAATGGTAAACTACTCCAGGGACTTTATTCCTGACTTTGCTTGAAGGCTGTTCCCTTGTACGAACTTTTGAAAAAGGATGTCCCATGGACATGGGGCCCCAGTCACACTGAAGTCTTTACTCAGCTCAAGCAGGCCTTAGCCTCAGTGCCAGCACTGATCAATCCTAATCCAAACCTTCCCTTTCATTTGGAAGCTGCCACCTCTGATGTGGCTATGTCTGCAGTTCTAGCACAAAAATACAATGGGTACCACAGTCCCACGGCTTATGCATCTCAGATGCTATCCCCAGTAGAGAGGAAATACAATATCTGTAAAAGGACACTCTTGGCAACCTTTTAGTCTGTCAAGCACTTTCTCTACATCATTGGGTATGCTCCTATTGTTTTGCATACCTGCCACACACCAACTAACTGTTTACTTTCGGATAAAGTAAAAGATGGTTCAGTCTCTAACACCAGACTAACCCATTGGTCTTTGCTTTTACAGGACAGGGACATCAAAGTACTGCCCACCAAAATGCCGTCAATCTTGGCCCATGGCCTACTCTACACAGGTAAGCCCCATGGCTGTGCACTCTAGCCTCCTAACTTACCTGACCCGGGACCATTCTTACCGGCTACACCTGAGGGTTCTGGAAGATACCAACATGTATCGTATCTTCATGGATCGCTCCACCTCCTATGTGGACGGACAGCAGGTGGCAGGATTTGGAGTGCTCATTTTAGACAAAGAAGATGATTTCAGAGGCATTTGCAGGAAATGCACTATCTCCCTCACAGTATGCCGAACTGGCAGCTGTGGCCTGTGCTTTGGTGGTCATGCCTCAGGGTGACAAGGATGCCATCATCTTTGCAGACTCTAACTGGGTCTGCTCCTTCCTTACTGAGTTCCTACCATTCTGGGAGAGAAATAACTTTACATCCTCTGATGACACACCTGTCAAATACAGGGATCTGTTTGTGTATATATACACATCTTGACACAACAGTTTACTCACAGGCTGTACGTAAACAAGGTAAAGGCTCACTGTAAATCTGACCCTTACCATGAATCCAATGATTGAGTGGACTTGCTTGCCAATGCAGGCTCTCGGTGGGGGACATGGACAATGACTCACCCAATAGCTGTGGAAGCTATAGTAGCTGCTAATACCAGGCAGAAACCAGGACCAGAACATCCACGGGACCTTTCTGCTGCACAGACCAAGAATTAAAAGATGTGTTAAAATTCCTGGACAAAGGAATTGAACAACCACTACCTGTTGGTAGCCCATACAAAAGAGACTCGGACAACATACACTTGTCTAGTAATCAGAAGCTCAAGTGGTATTGAAAACAGGATACAGGTGACAAATTGTGGGTTGCACCACAATCTCTGTGAACCGAATGCATCCATATGTTTCATGACACCCCCACTGGTGGACACCAGGGGACAGAAAACACCCTCCAGAGACTCAAAACACTCACCTGGTGGCCTGGCATGGCCAAAGATGTAGAACACTATGTGGACTACTGCACAGTGTGTGCCCAGAATAACCTAATTTTGGTGAAAAGAAATGCCAAATTGTTGCTCCAAAGGCAAACTGGACTATGGAATGCGATACAAATTGATTTCATTGGCCCCCTCACCACTCCAGCAAGAACAATAAGTATGCACTTGTTGTCTCAGATTTGCTCTCCAAGTGGGTGGAAGCATTTCCAACTAAGAATAACATGGCAAAAACAACTGCCAAGATCCTGGTGGATCAATTGTTCTCCACATGGGGCCTACCCTTAAAGGCCGACTCAGACCAGTGAACCAGTTTTACAGCTGAGCTGATGAATCAGACACTCCAGTTACTTGGAGTAGATCAGAAATTCCACATCTCTTACCATCCTCAATCCTCAGGCCATGTAGAAAGAGCCAACAGACGAATCAAACAGATGTTATGTAAATTCATCAGTGACAATCCCAAGGATTGGGATTCCCTCTTGCCACTACTCCTATCCAATCCAATCCAGTCCAACTTTATTTATATAGCGCCTTTCAAATCTAAGGTGCTGTACATAAAAACATATACACAATAATAACATTTTAACAAACGTTAAAACATATCAGCCATAACTAGGTAAAAGCTAAGCTAAATAAATATGTTTTTAAACCAACCTTTAAGCTATCGATGGTTGGGCATTCTCTCAACCAACGAGGTAGAGAATTCCACAGGGTTGGTGCTGAAAAAGCAAAAGCACGGGATCCTGATGTCTTTAATTGAAACCTGGGAATCTCCAGCAATCCCTCATTGGAGGAACAGAGAGGACAGAGGGGGCAGTAGGGAATCAGGAGATCTTTCAGGTAACCGGGTCCCTGATCATGTAGGGCTTTAAAGGTTAGTAAACCAACCTTAAAGGTAATCCGCCACCAAACAGGCAGCCAGTGCAGTTCACAGAGCACAGGTGTAATATGACTGGTTCTAGAAGTCCCAGTCAAAAGCCTGGCTGCTGCATTCTGCACCAGCTGCAGGCAGCGGATATCAACCCCAGGTAACCCTAGGTAGAGGTAATTGCAGTAATCAAGACGGGTAGTGACAAAGGCGTGGACCAATGTTGGAAGATCACCCGGAGGAACCAGGTGTTTCACCCTGGCGATATTCCTCAGATGGTAAAAAGAGGATCTGATGACAGCTGACACCTGAGATTTTAGGGTCAGACCGTCATCAAAAATAACGCCCAGATTTCGCACCTGATCGGAGGTAGAGAGCGGTATACCACCAAGTAACAAACCTGATGGTTGTCCAGCTCCCAAACCCGCCCCTGGATGACCTGGGTCCACTACCAGTACCTCAGTCTTATCCGGATTCAGTCTCAGCCAGCTGGCAGTTATTCAGCACAGAGAGTGCATCACCCTGACCGGGGAGAAAGGACAGATACAGCTGAGTATCATCTGCATAACAGTGAAAACCCAGACTGTATCGCCTGATGATTTCTCCCAGTGGCAGCATATACACTGCAAACAACATGGGAGCTAAAATGGAGCCCTGCGGTACCCCACAAGGCAGGAAGTGAGCGCCAGAGGAATAAATTCCAGTGGCAACTCTCTGGGACCTGTCCATGAGGTAAGAATGAAACCATTTGAGGACTGTACCAGACAGCCCGTAACACCCAGGAGGTGCTCCAACAGCACACCATGGTCTACAGTGTCAAATACAGCAGAGAGATCGAGAAGGACCAGAATGGTACATGCCTTTCGATCTCTAGCCATTAGGAGGTCGCTCAATACCCGGACAAGGGCAGTCTTCGTGCTATGCTTCTTCCTAAAGCCAGACTGGAGAATATCATAGACATTGTGAGTTATAAGATGATCATCCAATTGCAACGCAACTGCCTTTTCAATAACCTTACCAATAAATGGCAGGTTAGAGATAGGCTGGTAGTTATCTAGACAATCTGGATCCAAGGAGGTTTTTTTAAGGAGTGGTCGAACGACTGCCTCCTTGAGGGGGACAGGAAAGACCCCCCCTCTCTAAAGACTTCCAGACAATGTCAGCAAGGATTGGGCAGATAACTTCAACACATCCTACTAAAAGAGGTGTAGGGCCCGGATCCAGACTACAACAAGTTGGTCGCATTGTTTGGATGATCTTCACAATGTCACTGAACTCCAGCCGGCCAAAATCTGACCAGACAGACCGAGAGCATGCCACTTCGGGTCGACCACTGCAGTCCCCCATAGGAGAGGTCAGACCGATGCCGGACCTGATGCTGGCAACCTTATCTGCAAAAAACCAAGTGAACTCCTCACATCTTAGCTGAGAAAAAGCTTCTCTGGGCTGAAGACAGATTGGATTGCACAATCTGTCCACGGTCCGGAAAAGCTGAGCCGGTCAATTTTGTGCAGCAGAAATCTCCCTGGACAGGAACTCTGCCTTCTTACGGTTGATTTCTGATTGATAGCCATCATAATGTGCCATCAACCTAAGCCTGTCAGCATCATGGCCCGACTTCTGCCAAACTCTTTCCAGCCTTCGGCCAACTCGCCTTAACTCCTTCAAGGAGCCATCAAACCAAGGGCTCCTTGGACGGAGGGCGAGAGGCCGAACACGAACAGGAGCAATTTTGTCCAGAGCATCTCCCACAGCCTTATTATAGGCTAGTATGAGATCATCTGGACTCATGCATTCACCCGACAAGTTCGATAGATCCTGATGACAATTAGGGGCACCACTGCAGCCACTACTCTGTGCACACCTTACAAGATTATGACTGGTAGAGCCATGAGATTACCTGAGCATCTGTTGATTGATCTCCACACCCCCACTGCAGATTGAGTATCTGTAGACAAGTATGTTGAAAAGCTTCATAATGACATCATGAAGACATACCTGTTTGTTGCCAATCATATGGGTAAAGCTCAACAACAAGCTAAAACTCATTTTGATAAGCATGTCAAAGAAGTCAACTGGCAAGTTGGAGACCAAGTTATGCTTCTCCAATACAGAAAACTAACTCATTCATTTGCCAGTAAATGGGAAGTCCCATATCCCATTGTTAACAAACTCAGCCCTGCTGTGTATCAGGTCAGAGTTCAACAGCAAAAGAAGACCACCGACAAGTGGTTCCATGCTAATCAGCTCAAGACATACAAAGGTGACTAAACTTCCTTTTCCCAACCCACTTAGGGCGGAATAGTACCCCCAAACTTAACAAACCTTTTCTGTTTTACTGTAGGTATACTGGCAAGATGGCTATCTTGCACCACCTCATCTTGGTGGGACTACTACTACTACTATTTTTCCTGACAGACTCTCAGAACAAACCTCTGTCGATTGGACATAAACAACGTGTAGAACACCTTCTAAATAAACTTGAACATTCAGCCCCAATGGGAGTTCACATTAGTGTACCCGACAAAATGATTACTATTAAGGAAGGCTCAGACACCTATCTTAATGGCATGGTAGTTGCTCCAGACAGGTCTTCACTGTCTATCCAATGGGAAACTGATTTAAATGGCTGCACGCTCCCTGTAGCTCGCCTATCCAAAGGTACATTCCATGGATGGCCTAACACTGACATATCTAAAAATGGTACTCTTTCTATTCGACAGAATTCCCACAGTCATACTGGTCATTACAATCTTACTACTCTCATAGATCCTGCTTGGTGTGACCGCCTCACCTCTGAGGAGGAATGTGCCTTCTGTCTTCATAACTATGCAGCTACTGAAGCTCTGTTTCTCTCAGTAGTCCCACACACCAAAGAAGAATTGACTGACTGTCCTCCCCAGGAGGAAGATCCTCCTAGTGGTTTGACTGCCACTTCCCTTCCAGGTGCTCTGATTAATAATGTACAGTTTATGCATGTGCCAGTTATTTTTAGTCTTACACGTTCACTGTTCATATGGCTGAGATTGGTCTCTGTCACATGACCATCACTTCTAAATTTTACAGTATGATGCTTACAGGTATTGTATCAGCTTATCAGACACATACTAATGATCCAGTTAGTGGTCCCCATGCCACTGATCATGTAGGGGTCTTTAGACCTGCACCTAATGTTAAAGCTAGACCACACACTAGGTGTGATACTGCAGATATAACCAGTGCAGCAGGCACCATTTCTGGCCTTTTTGGCTCAAGCATGTCTATTTGGAATAGAGCAGATATGGCTGCTGTCAAAGCACAAACTCTTGAATTCCAGCAAGCAGTTAAGAATGATATCTTACCCCCTCTATTATATGGTGTAGATGGTTTAAGTAAGGAAGAACATTTTACAGTTTACAATATGCAGGAAATTGCCAAAGGGTTCAATGATACGAAGTCTAAGATTAATGAACTTATTTTTCAGAATAATAAGGAGGCAGACAAGTAATATATTGCCCATGAACTTTTATGCTCTGCTTATGGCTCTTATGTAATTTCAACTGTTAACAATCTCTTCAGGGACTTGGAAACAGGACACATCCCAGATCTCATACATGATAAATGAATGGGTAAATGGTATTGTCTTCACTGCAAATCTCTTGGTTGTATTAATATGTGCTTAGTGAATTCTATCAATAGTTCTACATCCACAGCTAGAAACCTTGGATATGTCTCCAGATTTACAGATCAAGCACCTTGCTATTTTACGAAGACTTGACCACACATGACAACATGTTTGTCACATTAACTGTGTCCCTACCCCGCTTTGATCCTGCTACATCTGTTTTTGACAAACTTTCTGAAATTCATTCGATCAGATATCTTGATGCTGACATCAGTCATGAAAGAACTGACCTTCAATCTTTATTGGTTTACTATGCTGTGCTCCAAGCTTGGGTGGCACCCTACACAAACTGTTGTGCCAAGCAAGGATATTACTACCTGTGCCACTGTGACGTCTTCGACATTGTGAAACCAGTGTGTGGCTACTCTTCAGAACACCATGACTGGGCCTTTACCATGGGTGATGAATTGACGTTGAACCTTACTGATGTTGATGAGGATGATGAATTTGAATCTTCACGAGCTGCATCTTCTGCGCCTGACGACGAAACAGTCAAATCTCAAATCTACCAGGAAGAGGTACATTGTTTCACTTCATCGCTCACCAACCAGTCCTTTGCCTGCCCCATATGTCTACAGTGATTGACGGTCCCATCTGTCAGAGTCACATACAACTCTGATGGTCAATACTGCATCATTACTAATCATGAGTCATTTGCTTATGGTCATAAATCTTGTGTTATTGAAGCATCTAACTTTTGTTTTACTCCACAGCACAAAACGGCTATTGGTCACAACTCCTGTTCCTCTCCCTGAACCAGATGTTATTGATACTGATCCACAATACTTGCTTGCCTTGTCTCAGTATTTGCCCGTGTTTAACATGCACATTGACCCTTTGACACTTTCTTTGTGATCACTTTTAGCAAGAAAGGATTCACATTTGATATATATTAGCAATAATATTTCTAAGACTGGTGATGTTCTTAATACTCATATTAATGATGGTGATTCAAGTACTTCCCTATCCAGCACTTGGTTAGAAATGACTTTTAAAGCATTTGTTATTATTCAAGCCTTTTTGATTGTTTTTTCTAATCCTTACCCTGTGCTGTCTGCGATGTACTCTAAGACAACACTGAGACCAACTCGAATTCCTTTACAAGGCTAATGCGTCGGGCTTGGAAATGACTTTTTAGCTCCATCCCACTACTTACCTGGGATTGTTGCCTCTTCTAAGGCAACAAGGGGGGGATGTTATTCATGGACCAGAACCTCTGCTGTACCCCCACCTTGCAGACAGCAACATATATGTAGGTATATGTACTAACCTTAGTGCACAGACACTTGTTGCATAAGCATATGTGTCAGGATCTGAATTCTACTGTACTTTTGCAATGCATATTATGCTTTACTATATTCTCATAATATATTGTACCACTGGGAGATTTTTTTTTTTTGTATAATCATTAGTTAGGCAACAGTGCCATCTTTAGTGCTTGTGCAAACTGTAACTGCATGTTATTTTTTTATTTAGTTTTTATTGACCGGGTAAGTGCACTAGACAAATCCTGCCTATTCTGAGGCATGACCCGGGGGAAGGGGATACAGATGAATGCCAACTGACCTTGAACCAGATTACGCTGTTGGTGGTATTTTTAGTAAATGAGGGAAATTTGGCCAGGACACGGGGGAAATTCCCCTACTCTTTTTGATAAGTGCCGTGGGATCTTTAACATCCACCTGAACTACCACCAATCCAGGAAGATGGGACCTCGGTTTAACGTCTCATCTGAAAGATGGCACCTCAGAAGTGCAGCACCCCTCTCATGCTGCACTACAGTGTCAGTACTGGGATATTAACCCAAGTGCCAGACGTGGGAACTGAACCCACAGCCCTCTGATCTCCCAGCCTCAGAGGTGTGTGTACTACCTATTGAGCCACTGAGTCAAGTGACTTTGGAAGCATCACAGACCTCATTGTGTGCACATATCTTCTGCTAACTAAGCAACTTTCTCATGCTAGTTAGGATGGCTACTCTTTGGACACCTGTTTTTGCCCAATTATATGCTTTTTATTTTTCTTCTTTTATTGTTGTCATGGTTATTATGCATACTATGCATCACGTATTTTCTCTTAGACAGACTTGACTGCGCCTATCGGTAAGGAAACTGGATACTCTCCCAGTGATTACACTACAGGTTATAAGCATGTATTATTCTTATTTACCAGTAATAAATTACATTTATTATCTGGATACCACTTGTCTATCATCTCTTCTTTTTGTGCAGTTCCAACAAGTACCTGAGAAAGGTAATTTTATTACCCAGTTACATGTTCAACTGAGAGCAGGCTAGGTGCAGGAGGTTCACATGGAAAAAGATTACAAGAGAAGCTTATTTGTGGATTACCAAGAAAGCATGAGCTTTAGAATTGGACCAGACCAGTACTTCACTACAAATTTCAGGGCATCACATAACCACTAGATCATCATCAGGTATTTGAAGTGTTGTACTACACTGTGGTTTGCCAGATAAAAAGTCAGCTAGATTACAAAACATTTTCAGCAAGTTACAGTAAACAAAATGAACAAAACCATAGCTTAATATGTGTACTGATCAAAATAATCCAGATGTTAACACATGGAGTTAATCATTCTGGTGAAACAATGCAAAACAAAGTGGGAAGAAGAACAAGTTAGCCTATAGGGAGTCATGTGGGTCTCTGCCTCTGGCTCCAATGATGTCATCATAACCCATCACTTAACACGCTTGGCAGACATTTTAGGAAGAAAGCAAGGCTGTATTTTGAAAGTGAAAGGCTGATGTTTACTTTTTTCAAAAGCTATGAAACTGCATTTATATTATTTACATAAATGCAGTTTTAGCATAAATGTAAACAGCAGCCTTTACTTTACTGCGCTATGAAGCCAGATTTTGGAGTTTGCAGTTTTAAAGAACTGCTTGTTTAGGTACCCTTTAAGTAATAATTTTGTTCCCTAAATTGCAGTCCAAGGCCTTTTTTTAAGTTTTCTTGATTCAGGATTTTATATAGTAGCAGCAGATCCCCCCCAGCGCATCTGATATCCAGTGGCCATAATTCTAACACATTCAACCTATCCTCATAGGGTTTATCCTTGATCCCTACTATCAGTTTTGTACAGGCCCTTTGTGACTTCTCAATCATATTTATGTCTTTCCTTAGGAAGGGACACCAAACTGCAGAACAATAATCCAACTGGGGTCTTATGTGTGTTTTGAATAGAGGCAGAAGTACCCATTCATTTCTAGATTGAAAACTTCTTCGAATACAGTTAATAAGATGCATTGCTTTGTTCACAATAGTTTTACAATGAGACACACTCTTTAAATCATTCCTGATGTATAGCCCGAAATCCTTTTCACAGACTGAATCCTTTAATTTAACCCCCTGAATATAGAAATCTTGCTGTATGTTTCCTTTACCCATATGCATTACAATACATTTGCTTAAACTAAATCTCATTTTATTTCTGTCTGCCAATCAGAAGTTTTTGACTGACATTTACATGGAGTTTTTTAAGTAGGAAAAGAAACCTTACTTTCAGTTTGCTGTCTTCTGCCCAGCCGACTCCTTTGATGATGCTGCGTCATTACCGCTCAGCTGAGCCGGCTTGTCAGCAGTTTGATGGCTTTCACTTGCAGCAGTCACAGAGTCATCTCAATCTGTTTCTCCCGTAGTCAACAGAACATTCTGGTTTCTTTTGAGGGAGCATTACTTCTTAGTTTAGCTTTGGGACTTTGTAATACAGCCTTAGGTAAGTTCTTGGAAGTTTTTTCAACAGTTCGTTTACTGATTCAGGACATAACACCTCTTCAGTTTCCATGCATTCTGGTGCGTAATCGGTTTGAAAAATTTCCAAATCTTCGGACTCTAGTGCTGTTGAGGTAAGGGAGGTGACCTGCTCCCCCACCTCCGTTGCTTCCAGTTCTCCAACTGCAGTAGTGGCCATCTTGGGATCCAAAACAGCCAAGGACTCCCCCTACTGCAAAGAGTAGGGGAATTTCTCTGGTGTCCTGGCAAAATTTCCCCCATTCTCTAAAAAAATGCCACCAACAGCTTAATCTGGTTCAATGTCATCTGGCATCCATCTGTATCCCCCTCCTGGGATGAGGCTCCAAATAGGCAAAATTATCTAGTCCTCCTCTTTGCCGGTGAACAAAATCTAAATAAAAAAAATATATTTTTCCTTTGAAAAGACAGAGCAGAAGTATTGATTTAATACTTCTGCTTTTTCCTTATTACTTTCTGCCTCCCATCTTCCTTTTTAGTTTTACAGTACCATCTATCCCCTTCCCCCCGATGTGTTGGAAAAAGACTGTCTCCCCTTTTCTGATCCCTTCTACTAACTTCAGTTCCTTTCTGGCCTTGGCAAGCTGGACTGCCTTACCTGCCTCCTTTGCTGTTCACAGGTACTCCTCCTTATCTTCCTCCTTAGGGGTCCTCTTGAATTTTATATACGCGGTTCTTTTTTCTCGGACTGCCTGGACCACCTCCCTATTAAAACAACTTGGTAATTTGGTTCTAGAATTTTTTCCTTTTAGCTGGCCAGACTCTTTTGTGACAGCTGCTATCTTGCATTATGCTTCATTGGGTTATCTGGATGATACCAGGGATTATCCAAATACAGTATATCTAGAAAGCATACTTCATTAGGGTATCTGGACAATACCAGGGATTATTCAAGTACAGTATATATCTAGAGAGCATACTTCATTGGGTTATCTGGACAATACCAGGGATTATCCAAATACAGTATATCTAGAAAGCATACTTCATTAGGGCATCTGGACAATACCAGGAATTATTCAAGTACAGTATATCTACAGGGCATGCTTTACTGTGGTATCTTGACAATACCAGGGATTATTCAAGTGCAGTATATATCTAGAGAGCATACATCATTTGGGTATCCAGACAATATCAGGGATTACTCAAGCACAGTATATCTAGAGGCAAGCCCCTCCTCCCAGTATCTAGGGGTAGCGAGGTGGTAACTTGGTGGGAGGGGGCACTGTACAACCATGAAAACACAGTCCAAGAAAAATAGAAATATGCTTATTACCTGGTTCTTCTGTGGTTTGTTGCAAGATGGCTTCACAAAGCAGGTACATGTCTTTGCTTCAGAAAGCCAACTGTGGGGCAATGTTCGTTAACAGGCACACATGCACAGTTTAAGTCAATTAAATTCAATGTCCACTCTAGAATCAAAAGTGCAGACTGATTTAATAAGAAACAAGAAATTTTATAATCCACTCCATTGAGCGTGGGGGTAACAGATATGGTGGGGGCCCTTTCAGGTAGAAACCCGGCAATCAATTTTGCAAACATCTCTTTTTCCAACAGATTGATTTCTGGCTCTGCATATATTTCACCAAGCCAAAAAGGCTACATTTCTGACAGCAGCACTAGACGGTGGGCCAAAACAGGCCACATTTAGAAGAATTCCAACCTTGTAGATTGTTAATTCATGTCTCTCCTCTTCACACTCTTCTTTAGCACAGGCACTTGCTTACTTTTCTCTTCTCCTAGTGTCAGCAATATTTAAACTGATGAAGCAACTGTGACTAGGTATGGGTGAAATAAAAATTCTGTGGGTGGAATTCAAGCGAAAGTCTAACTTTCGCTTCCACGGAAGTTCAGAAATTGATTTCCGAACGTCAGCAGAAAAATCCACCCGTGGCCGCCACCCAACCCAGATTCCCAACTTGCCCTCAAAAAGCCAGTAAGTCACATAAAATATCCCTGGTGGCTAGTGGTCTCTCCCCCTACTGGATCACCTGCCTGTGGCCCAAACTAAAAAAAAAACATCCGCCTTGGGATTGAGAATCCAATCCCTCCCCCAACCTCTTTTTTGCCCAAGTAAATGTGCCCTGGTGGCTAGTGGTCCCTTCCCTCCACCTCACTCACTCAAACTAATTGTTTACAGATAATCACTGAAGTGAAGTAACAGCCCCCCCCATCTCCATCTGTAGCCATACTTGTTTTAGAAAAATTCCCTGGTGGTCTAGTGGTTTCCCTCCACCCATCCCCGATCCCCAGTCCCATAGTATTTCCCTGATAGTCTAGTGTCCCCCACCCCAGCAGGTATCCCACCACCCCGCTCCCAACCCCATCCTGAACCCAGCAGTGGGCAGACTGGTACAGCCCTCCTCTCTCCACCAGGGCCGGCCTGCCCACTAAGCTGTCAATGAATGAGCACTTTCTTGTAACAAGAACGCACTCATTCATTGAAAGCTCAGTGGGTGGGCTGGCCATGGTAAAGGGAGGAGGGCTGTGCAGGTCCACCTGCTGTTGCTGGTTTCCTAATGGAGGTGGGTGTGGGATGGTGGGATACCTGCTGGGGTGGGGGGAGGCGCAGGCACTCGACCACCAGGGAAATACTATGGGACTGGGGATTGGGGATGGGGAGGGGGGAACCACTAGTTAACCAGGGAATTTTCTTTTTAAAAAGTACTGCTACAGACAGAGTTGGGGATGGGGGGTGTCTCTGCACTTCAGTGATTAGTTATGAACAATTAGTTTGGGCGGGTGAGGTGTGAGGGGAGGGACCACTAGCCACCAGGGCCATTGCTTCAGCAGGGATGGGGTGGGGTGGGGGAGGGATCAGATTCTCAACCCAGGTGGGGTATTTTTAATGTCGAGCCATGGGTGGGTGATCCGGCGAAGGGGAGGAACCGCTAGCCACCAGGGATAGGTTATGAATATGTACTTGTGGTATGGGTGGGGAGGAAGGGTCACTAGCCACAAGGGCTAGGGATGAGCGAAAGTGCAGATTTTGCCCATATAACTTTTGCTGAAGTTTTCTGCTCCACCACAGGTGGAAGTTTGGAAACTTCCACAAAAGTTTATTGATTTCTGTGGAAGTTCCATGGGGGTGGAAAACCGCACTTTTGCCCATCCCTAATTGTGACAGCATGAGATGTTTCTACTGATCCAATCCCTTTCCTTACTTGCCTTGTTACAAACAGGGGGCTACTTTAAAAACACAAGGGGTTGTTTTTTTTTTTTGGTTTTTTACCACAGGAGCCTTTCTCTTACTGAAAGGTCTTAACTTTCACCAAGGTGTTCCTTTTAGCAAAAACGAAAGAACCTTATGAATACCCAGTCACTGATGCCACATGCCTGCAGCTGGGCTCTTCCAGGCAGTTCTGGATACCCCTGGCCTGTCCAAGAACTCCAGACACTGTCTGCTCATGCAGACATTTCCATCACCCAGAGGACTGCTTACTGTGTCATTCGAAGCATCCAGACAGCCTGCCACTTCTCCGGGGTCCCAACCAACCAACCACTCCCCAAATCGATCTTTTCCTGCCTCCACAGGCTGCACACCATAAAATCCCACATTCTGTAGTGGCCACCAACCACGGAAAAGGGGTAGACTGCCACAACTATGCCCTCAACAATTCAGGCTGCTACTTCTGAACTGCGCCCCAGTCCCCAAATGCCGGAGCAGGCCCGACCACAGAAACACTCACTGCCCACAGTGTGCACTCACCCACAGATGAGTTTACTCAGCAAAGGGGGCCCCCATCGGTGCTTATCCTACCATGGTGCCAGAGATCACATTGTGGGCCTCCATCCTTCAGCTTCTAGGGCTCTGGCTTCCAACAACACCAACAGGACCTAACTGGTGCTCCACTGCTCCCTTTCCCTTGCTACCCGAACTGCTGCACACTCCCTACATGGGTCTTCGAATAAGGACAGCTGGGGTAAAAAACTCTGTACCCTGGCCCCATTGTGGCCCTCCAGCCAAACTTATGGGCCTAACCCCAACTCACTGTCTCTTCTTCTGCCCTTCCTGATGGTGCCAAAACCCTCTTTTTATATCCCTTAGGGATGGGGCCAGCTAGTTCACACCCCAGACCTAATGGCACCATTGCTCCCTCTGGCCAGCTACAAAAAGTTGTAACTGGCAAGCTCTCAAAGGGTACATAGTGAGCATATTTCATTGGAGTATCTGGACAATACCAGGGATTTTTCAAGTACAGCATATCTAGACAGTATACTTCATTGGGGTATCCAGACAATAGCAGGGATTAGCCAAGTACAGTATATCTAGAAAGCATGATTCATGGGACCAGAAAAGGTCTGTGCTACCCACCTGGTTCATAGTAGTCGAATACATTGACAACAGCAGGTTGCTGGTTGTCCACAGCAATGTCTTGGTTCACAGCAAATGCATATGTCATGGGCTCCCCTCGATACAGCTAGATAAGAGATTCATATGAAAACAATAGTTGTTAAAGCTGTGAGTACGCAATATATCAGAAATGGATTATTGTGTGTCTGTCTGTAGACCATGTGTTGTCTCCTCAGAAGTAGATGAGCCAGAAAACAGTGTCATTGATGCTGGGCAAGCTTTTTATACACAAAGGGGATTAGGGTGCATCCAGTACTGTGAAAGAAAATATCTCATCAGAGAGTAGCAACTTGCTGGGTAAAACAAGTCAAACTGGTGGTGAGACACAGGACAAAAGTGCTGCTCGCCCAGTGTGTTTGACTCAGCTGTTCATTTATTTTTAAACAGAGTACAGATCATCCATGTGACTAGTGTCTGGTAGATATTTACCTCCCATGTAATGGATCTGCCTTCTCCACAAATGACAAAGTAGAGGCACCTGCTGTGAACTATTGGTGGAAAGGAGACTGATGTTGCATGGTCACCTATGATGCCTACATAGAAACGTAGAATTTTACAGCAAATAAGGACCACTTGGCCCACCTACTCTGCCCATTTTCCCTACCTACAGTGTCACCGCAGACCCTACTTGATCTCTGGAATTTGCTGTAGGAATCCCTACTGCAGCGCACAGACCAATGTGTGATACCTTTGCATTGCATCCTGACTCCAGTGAAGCATAGAGTTTGAATTGAGGATGAATTCTGGGGCTCCTGTATGGTGGGGCAAGGCACAACTACCTGGCTAGGTTCTATGTGATAATGGTAATCGTGGAATAGTGATCGCCATTATGGCGAATGTACATCGCCGAAAATGAATTTTGGCGATGCTCACTTGTGGCGTCTGGCAAAAGGGTGTCCAAGATCCACGGCAGTATTCTTAATCGTGGGCTGTGCCCCATACCCCTAGTAAAGGATTCTCAACTCAGGGGTGCATGTTGGGGGTGAAATATTTGCAAAAGAAAAAGGTGGCTGCCGGCAAAAAAAAGAAAAAAACAACGTTGCACCAGACCCGAACCCTGCACCTCCCAACAGATGACCCTCCCCACCACACTAGCAGACCAGCTCAGCAGCTACCTGCCCAACCCCCTCCCACATACATTCCTCCCCTTACTCTCCACCCCCCATGTGTGTGCACGTAGCTTCCTCTTGCCCTACCTCACCCTCCCTGGTATCTGGGCGCTACCCTGCCAGGTAGCCCTGAATACAGGCACCGTAACTGAGTTACCGTTTTTGTAGGTGCTCAGTTGTGGATACCATATTCACTGGATACCACCTGGCTATACTAAGCTGGACAGCATACATTTTGCTTTTTAGTTGCCACCTGGCCACGTCGCTCCAACCTTCCACCTATGAGATCCCTCACTGTTACCTCCAGGGAAGCGGTCAGAGAGGGGGCACAGTTCCCTTGCCAATACACCAGTCTCTTAACAGGTGGCTAGGCTTGGTCTATGTGTAGCTGGAGTTCATACAGTTACATACATGGTTTTCCACCTTACTTCTCCCAGCTCTGGACGTTGGCATGCATGAGACTCATGGTACATATGACTGCATGACAACATGTACATCCCTGAGCTCAGCTAATGTCTGGCCACTTGCACAACGTCCACTGCACTGGCATTTATGGTCAACCAGGTGGCAGAACTGTGATGAAGGCAGCAATACAACCTCCCTCCCTCCCTCTTTCCCTCCCCAAGGACAGCTTCCTCGGGGATTCTGTATCATCTTCCTCTGCTGTGCTTCCACCCTCTGATGGCCTGGACTCATTCTGAACCTGGGTCACCAGAATCACAAGTAGCAATCCTACTATTGTGCAGAGAGTTCAGCAGCAGAATTTTAAGTCTGCAAATGAACTGTAGTTACCTCGTCCAGGTAAATGACAACAGATGTGTCCAGAACGTCTACTTTCTTCACCAGGTCATACTGTCCAAGCTGAAAAAGAAAAGCAGAATTATGGATCTGTAAAGTTGATTTCAATGACTTTTATAATCTGTACCTGCACTATACATTCTTGCAGTGTGTCTGATCATGTGGCTCTTGCCCAGGTAAAAACTGTAGAAGTGCTACTTATCCCTGTTTTCTACCCAGGTAAAAAATAAAAATAATACATTTCTGTTTATTCATTTTGTCCCACTTCCCTTCCCCATGTTCTCCCCATTCCTTGTCTGCCTCCTGTATTTCGAGTGCCATAGCCACATCCCCTTCCTGCAGCTGGGAGGGCCTGCCAAGTGTCTGCCTTCATGGCTGGTGCCACTGCTGCTCCTGCATCAGCCAGCAGGGGGTGCATGAATGCTGGCCTGCCTGTACTTTCACCCCAAAGAGGCCCAATGTCCATGGCATCCCACTCTCCACTGCCTGTGGCATTCCTTGGAAAAGCAATATTTTTTTCCCTTTAAATTTTCACAGAGGAGCTTCAACCCCAGAACAAAATTCCATAATCATCTGAAGATCTCTAGTAAACAAAATAACTTTTAATTTCAAGCTGCTATTTTCTTTAAAAATAAGCATATGTGCAACAAGTCATTATCATTTTGTGTGGATGCTATTCAGGAGCTGCGGTCATAAATCTCAGCTTGTGACATTACATTCTGTTCTGTAGCAACAGACTGATGTCACAATCTGTTCCGTAGTCAATTTTGCAATGCCCTCTAACTACTACCAGAACAAGCTGGAAGTAGGGGGCACCAGACTGCTAAACTGGGTGCACTCTTTCATTGCAGGGGTGGGGAGATTCTCGGTGTGGGGCCACATTGTCGAGGGACCATTATCAGCATGTAGGACTGGGGGGGATCACTAGACTATCAGGGACATTTATAAACTGGAGCTTGAATGGTGGGCTCACAGAACTACCAGGGATAATATTGTGGAACACAAAGGGATTTCAACTGCATTGCACTGCACTCATTTACAAGTTGGGGGGCAGGTGGGCAATTATGTTTAGCATACTACACAAGTATGTGCATGGCACTGTGTCATACATGTATCGTATGTGTAGGTGGTAGTATTCTGTACCATTACGGTGCGCAAAATCATGTGCTTGCATGTGGCAGTATTTGGTGCCATTACTAAGAGTATGTGAGGAACAAGTGGTATTTCCTAAATGCCATGTATAACAGTCCGTTCATTACTCTGGAAGATAAATTAATAATTGGTGCTATTCAGGGCTAGTCAGCATTTTGCTGTTTGGTAGGAGTTCAAGGTCTTCCAAGATGTCCTGTACAATCAGGGGCAAATTTTGAAGCTCATGGAAGGCAAGTCAGGTGACCCAGCACTCGCAGAAGCTTCAGCCAGGAGAGACAGATGACTTTAAGGTGCTGCAGAGAAAAAAACCTACTTCCATGTACTTGTTAAATCTAGACAAGAATCAGAAATCTTGATATTTTTTCACTCTTTAAATCTTAAGCTAGAGAGAGTTGATTTTGTTATACAAGGGTGAATATCAGGTCTGTAACAAAGGGAAAATACTATAGAAGGACTGTTTAGTATTTGCTGGAAGACAGAGAGAAACAGAGAGACAGGCCCCAGTGGCACAAACAAAGGCTTTTTATATGTACTGTACACAAAACAAATGAGATTTAAAGTGCCACTGTAGTGTGTCTTAAAGACATAAGAACATAACAAAGTATTGGCAGATGGGGACCATGTGATCCATCTAGTCTGCACTAGAAACTACCCCCTCCCTATGCAGTCTTCATCCTAACTTGTCCTTTATGTCTGTCTCATGTGAGTTTGAACTCCCTGATTGTCTTTGATGCTACCACCTCCAGGGACAGGCTGTTCCATGGATCTATCACTTTCTCTGTGAAGAAGTACTTCCTGAGGTTGCTTTTGAACCTTCCTCCTACTAGTTTCATATCATGCCTTCTCGTGCATGCTGCAGTGTTCTGTTGAACTAGATTGCCCATCTGAGCTGTGTTAAATCCCCTCATGTACTTAAATGTTTCAATCATGTCCCCTCTGTTTCTTCTCTGCTCAAGGGAGCATAGGTTCAGCTCTCCAAGTCTTGCTTCATATGACCTGTGATGCATTCCCTCTGCCATCTTAGTAGCCCTTCTCTGCACCGTTTCCAAATGGTCAATGTCCTTCTTGAGGTGAGGTCTCCAGAACTGAACACAGTTCTCAAAGTATGGCCTCAACAAGGACCTGTAGAGGGCATGATAACCTCCCAATTTCTACTAGAAATATCTCTACCTATACATCCGAGGATGACACCCGCTTTCTGTGCTGCTTTCTCACATTGTTTTCCTACCTTTAATTTGTCAGTGATGATTATGCCAACTAACAGCTTAAGGGAATAAGGAAGGTTTGGGGGGGGGGGCTTTAATTTGATTAGAAATGTAATGCTATGTATCTTAGGTGTGTTTGAAACAAAGAACATGGCAAGTAGCCTAACTGAAGTTCAATTAGCTATTAGGGTTCTTTTTTCTGTTTTTGTCCATGCATTGGCTTTGTGATCAAGAAAAAAAGGCTTGACTATAGTAAGTGAGACTTGTCAGCTCAGCATTGCTGTAATGAATTGAGTGACTTGATTTCATAATACATATAAATTAAATTTAATATCAGAAATCTTCCTGTGAGGAACCTAAGCTTGAGTCATTCCACGGCCACTTAAGGAAGTGCAATGGCACTATAGCTGGTAGGGTGGGACTAGTCGGCTGGCTCCCACAGCTTCAGTTAGCTGCTATTCTGTTCTGTGTGTGTGCATGGCTATGCTCTCAATACATATTTCTAAGTTCATGGCTGTTGCCCAAAAAGAAATTTAAAGGTATTTCTTCTGAGAATTTAGTCAGGCTTCACTATAGTGAGTCAGACTTGTCAGCTCAGTAATGCTGCAGTGACCTGAGTGACTTGATTTTATAGTAAATAGAATTTAAATTTAAAATCAGAAGTCTTCCTGTGAGGAATCCAGGCTTGGGTCCCTCTACAGCCACTTAAACAAGTGCGAATGCACCTTAGCTGGTAGGGTGAGACCAGTCGACTGTCTTGCACTACTTTAGTTAGCTGTTTTTTCTGTTTTGTGCATGTGTGTGTGTGTGTGTGTGTGTGTGTGTGTGTGTGTTGGGTATGTGACTGTACACATGCATGGCTGCATACTCAAGGCATGTTTCTAAATTTGTGACTGCCTGTGAAGAAATTTTGACATATTTTTCTAAGAATTTATTCAGTCTTGACTGCCAGTTAGTGAGAGTCGTTAGCATTGCTGCAGTGACTTGAGTGACTTGATTTCATAATAATTTAAATTTAATAATCTTCCTGTGAGGAATACAACCATGGCAGACAAAGGACATAGTACCCCAAAATGTAGTTGATCCAGCAGCCCCAGCAAAGTTGCAGCTGGTATAGAGCAGCAAGCAGCAGAAGAAGATTAGCATACTACTAAGCAATGCTTGGGGCACATTTGCAATACAAAATTATGGGGTACTCCATCAAAACCCGCAGTCTTCATTAGCACCAGTATGGCATCAGTTGACCCCAGGGAAAACAGTAAAAGTACCATTCAAAGTACTAGTGGTGCTGTTATGAGGGCATTGTCATTAACTGCCACTGATACTATAGTACCAATGTGAATCTGTCCTCTTCATCCCTTACTCTGCCACCAGTACCACCAGAACGAGGGCATCCTCCTTAATAATCACTGCTGCTCTAATCCACCACCAATCCACTGTGACTACTAGCATTCCAACTTCTGCTACAGCAGATCAAGTAGGATCTATGGTTTTTGCAGCAGGTAGAGAAAATGGGCAGAAGAGGTGGGCCTAGCGGTTCTTATCTGCTGTCAGATTTCTATGTTTCTAACAGAGACCCTGGCAGGCACTTGTGCCACTGTGACTGAGGCCACTCCTGCCACTGTAACTGAGACCACACCTGCCACTGTAACCATGGTGACCACCAGTACTGCTATGGTGACACCGGCCACTACAACCACTTTGGCCACAGCTAGTTACACAACTATTTCCAATACTGTGTCCATGCCTACTGTGACACCTCTTGTTTTTCCGCATGTCTCCAGTACTGTAGAAGTTGTCAGTGCAGATGAGGAGGACGTACACTCATTTGGGTCTGAGTACTTTCTGACACCACTCAAAAACTAGCAGCCCCACAGCTGAGTGTGCTCACAGGACAAAGAACAAACACCCAACTCAAAAAGTCCTGCACCAATCACCACAAACCGAGACCACATATGTTTATTAAAGCAAGGCCATTTTATTGAAGGCAAAAAATAGTAGTGCTCTCACCCAAAATGCTCAAATAGCACAAGCTGGAGGGAGGAAGGCAGAACCACACAAATCTTCGACTAGTTTCACTACTGCATCATCAGGAAGTGTTCCCACAGGTGTAAGTGGTAGCCTTAAATAGGCACACATTTAAAGACACCATGCCCATTTACTTATTTATGATTTATTTATTTCTTGAAATGTTTGACCAGGAAAGGCACACTGAGCAACAAGATGCTCATCTCATGGTGTGACCTGGGGGGAGGGTTACAGCTGGGGACCAGATAACAGGCATTGTGACAAGGAGTTATAATTTACATTGTACAAGGCATTATACAAGGCATTCCAACATAACATTTAGGTTACATAACATTTAAGATTCATTTTACATACAGTGTACATAGACTGAGGTAAAAAGAAGACCAGATTTCATCAGACATAATACTCAATAGAGAAAGGACACTAAGGCAAAGTGAACAAAGCCCGGTAAGTGCAGAGGTAGGACAGAGTGACGCTGTTGAAAGATAAGCCAGCATTCAGTTATAAGCTGCTGGTCAGGCCACATGGGAGGAGGAGAGGGGGACACAGGGGAAGGGGGTGGAAGACGATAGTGGGTAGTGAAGGGGGGCAGTGGGATGGGTGGGGAGGGATTTGATGTTAAGCACAGGAGCAGTTAACCACGTAGTAGTTGGACAGAGCAGCGGATAAGGATAGCATGGAGGTGGAGTGATGAATTTGGTGTGAGAGGTCATTCCAGAGTTTGGGAGGTGGTAGGAGAAGGCAGCTTGGCCCCCTGTGGTTCGTCGGTGAGGGATTGTCAGTTCCTGGGAGTCAGAAAATCTGAGAGCATGAGCAGGGGATCAAAGGAAAGGGCCTCATACATGGATATACATGAAAAAACATTTTAATTTATTTAAATATAAACATAAAAAAGAAAACTACTCAAAACATATATATATATATACTGTATATATATATATATATATATATATATATATATATATATATATATATAAAATGAGGAGCACATCATCCTCAAAATCCAGTGTTCTGATTGTATAAAACACATCACATGACCGTGCGTATATCAGAGTGCGACCGCACACCTGTACTTTTACCCCCCCAAAAAAACTATTTTGCCATTATATAAGATAGATAACCCACTCTAGGATGTGCGGTCGCACTCTGATATCTGCACGCCTTGGGTGGTTGATGCACTCAGCCCGCGGCCTCATGCGTACAACTCACAGCAAGGCGTGCATATATCAGAGCGCAACCGCACCTAAGAGGATTATCTATCACATATATATATATATATATATATATATATATATATATATCATTACAAATCAAACACTGTGCCAAATAACTGCCAATATTAACCCCGTGTACATAAATATCTCTTAATCATTTATTATGTACAAAGTATATACAAATGTCTGTTTATTAATAAGTTGAAAATCAGGGAACTAGTAAAAACCCAGAACCAATGCAGATACATGTTTGCACATAATTTTCCCATATAGAAATATATGTTTATCATTATTAAATTTTCAAACCGTATAGGTGAGCATAAATATGTTGTAAAATGCATTTGTTGATCCATAAGTATACATCATGTATCCTTAATGTATACATTTTTATGGGACTAGACCAAATAAGCATACATTTAGATGTATTCTGCTTATTCTTACTAAAAATAGTCATTCTTAAAACTGAGATAAATGCACACCTATGTTCAAAAAGAAAGTCAGATGACCAACATCCTCTCAAAGTTAGAGTGACAGGAGAAAGAAAGATATGGCTCCCCCCACTACTAAAAACTTGGTAAGCTACTCTTCTTTGTTCAACAGGCTCCATCCCAGCCTGAGCAGCCAAGTAGAGCAGCTGCAGAGGCACCAGTAGTGCCAGGGGAAAACATGCAGACACAGGTCCAAACAAGAAAGACTAGTGGGGGCCAAAAGAGTGGTGGTGTTACTGGTAATATAATAATAATAATAATTTTTTATTTGTATTGCGCCTTTCGAATACCAAGGCGCATTCCAATAAAATAAAATACAAGCAAGATATACAAACAGTAATACAAAAAACTGTTAAAAACAAATACAACAATTAATCAGAATCACCATAGGCCCTTTCCCATAAAAAGGATTTGGTGACACTAGCCACATGAGTGGTGTCAGGAGCAGTAAGAACATAGTATGGTTCCATATCACATTACTAAAAGAAGATAACAGAAAGGCAGTGTGCACACTGTGAAGTATGACCATCAGCAGGGGGAATCCGTGGCAAATTTAACAGCCACCTCCTTAATGAACCACCTAAAGACAAAAATCCCCAGGGTTTTAAAGTGTCATGGTCTGTACCTGTGGATCCATCAGACCCATCTCATGGGGATGATGCAGGCTGTGGTGCCGGTGGTACTGGCAAGGCCACATAACATTCTGCCACTGAAAAAAAAATGTTGCTGCACCTGCTGCTGCTACCATCCCATCTCCCTCAACACCAAAGAGTCTTCCATGCACCCACAGCTCTCTCACCAGGTATCAGTCCTCTGCAATTTGCACACCATCTGATAAGTGTAGAACATCCCCATCCACTGTCAGAGCCAATAGTGGAAGTATTCTAGGCCAGAACTAAGTACCAGTTGTCCCACTCAACACCTCAGCACATCACATCACACAGCTCATAGGTGAAATGATGGTGTTGGATCTGCAGCCCTTTTAACTTGTAGAAGATGCCTGGCTTTTGTAGACTTCTGACGCACTTGCAGCCATGGTACCAGCTCCCATCACGATCCACATTTTCACGCACTGTGTTGCAAAAGATACATGAGAGTGTGAGAATGGCAATTGCCACACTACTCCCAAAGGATTTTTTTCCACTGCACCTCAGACACCTGGAGCAGTACAAAGTCCATTCATGCACATCTCTCCTTGACAGTGCACTGGTGTGAGCTGTGGAGGGGTTGTGGGATAACAGATCAAGACACAGAATTTCAGGGTCAACACACAATCTCTGTGTGTTTATTTAAAACACAAGAATTAACCTTAAGCAATGGCACATCCCTTCTTCAATGCATCAGTTTGCAGCAACAAACTATGCATGGCCTTCCTCTGCATTTGGTCAGCACCTACTGACCCAATGATCTATCTCTTTAGTGAAAATTATTTCATTCCCTATGTTTATCTTGTGTGTTTGGGTGATGGGGAGCTCAATAAAGAAAAACTCAAAGACAAGCTAAAGACAAAGAACCTCAGTGCAGAAGCACTGAAGGAAGGATTACCCCAAAGGGCATTTGCAATAAAGCCAAGTTTCAAAGAAACACAACATCACACATACCCCCATAATGCAATGGCATCTATATGCAATTTATTTTTTAGTCTTTGGTAACCGGATAAGGCCCACTAAGCACAAGTGCCTGTTTTCAGGGGCAACCTGGGAGCACACTGGGTGGTTAAGTGACTTGCTTACAGTCACACAGTATGCAAGTGGAGGTTGTAAGAATCAAACTCTGCTCTGGTCTGCTGGTTGTACCATGCTCATTCACACCTCATTACTCTAAACTCTAGGTTATACTGCCAGCCCAGCATCACCATGAAATTTTAGGCTTGTTCAGCTTAAAGCAGGAATGCATGGTGCCAAAGGGCCTCTCAAACAATCTGCAATTTACATGCATTTTAAATAACATAATGGGGGTTTTCTGATATCTCTACGCCAGTAACCTAATTTTTATGTTTGCTTGTGCGCATGCACAAGAAACATTATGTGGCAGCTTAGGAGAGAAAGGGGTTGTGGAGGCGCAGCACTGTGACAGCCAATGGAGGCATTGCATTTGGGGGCTGGGTGCTGGTGGGCCAATGGAGGCACAGTGTGCTGATGACATTGGCTTTAAAAAGTGCCACCAGCTTCTAATGTTTTCGCCGCAGCAATCAGGGGCCGCCTCGTCATTGCAGCGTCAGCCATTCCGCTGCAATGAGGGAGTGACCCGTCATCGCTGGACGGAATGTTGCCTGCTTTAATATTGTTTGTGAACATGGCGGCAGTTCGCCCCCATGTTCACAAACAATATTATTAAGCCCGCACTGCCAAGGGGGTGCCCAATCCCCTCAGCAGCATGCACCCCCCAACAGTGTCTTTTTGCCGACGGGGGCCCCAATCCCCTTCAGCCTCAGTCCCCGTCCCAGTTTAATATGCCAACATGGGAGCCCACTTCCCATCGGCATAATGCCCCCCCCCAAAAAAAAACGGTTTGTGCTGAGGGATGCTCAATCCTCCTCAGCTCTTGCCATCCTCCATGTGCCAACAGGGGTGGCCAATCCCTGTCAGCTACAGCTGCCCCCCCCCAAAAAAACTCGGTTGGCACACTGGGAGCCCACCCCAGTGTGCCAAATGTACCTGTTAAAAAAAAAATCCTGTGATTTTTTTTCCTTTTTTCCCCTGAAAATCAGATAACAGTCCCTCGTTGACTCCGGTGGGCCCGCCCCCAATCTGCACCCACCCTCTGCTCACCCTGCCTCCCCACACATCTCCCCTCACCACATACTTACCTCTGGAGTCTGGTGCAATTATCTTTGGTGGACCGGGAACACGTCTGCACTCTTCAAAGCCAACCGCGAACTGAAGACATGCTGGTAAGTTGTATAATGGCATAAATAGGGTTTTTTCAACTTTGATGCATATCTCAGGCACTTTGGAGAATTTTGGCACTAAATTTTCAACATGGGGCTATTGGGACCCCTTCTCATGAATTCAGCCACTGTCATGGCGTTATTCTGTCCCTAAAGATGATTTTGTGGTCACTACGTGGAATCACCTTTTGGGACCAAGTAACAAAATGACAGTATGACTGTTTGTGAGGTGGCCTCTCAAAAAGTCTACTTGGCAAATTTGGTGGAAAAAATCCAAGAAATGACTGTTTTACTAGCATGCATTGCGCAGTTGCTACGCATGCTCGTAACTTCATAAATTTGCAATATTTTCACTCCAGACTTTAAACATGGCCATTTTTCTGCACCGCCTTATGAACAGTACAGCTGTCATTTTTCACATTCTGTCTGACATGTGTTTTCACACTTCTGGCACAGAATAGCGGCACTGTCAGAAATTAGTGTTTGGGACACATTGCAAAAATCACAGTGACACTGTTCGTGAGCAGAGGTCCTAAAATGCCTATGTTGAAAATTTTGTGATGAAAGTCCATAAAATGACTGTGTTATGAGCGTGCATTGTGCAGTTTCCACGCCGCTTGTAACTTCACACATTTGTAATATTTTCACTTCAGATTTTCAACATTGCTATTTTGCCACACCTCCTTATGAACAGTGCGGTTGTCATTTTTCACATCCTGCCCAAATGTGTTTTTGCACTTCCGGCGCAGAATAGTGTGGTCGCTGTGGGAAATCAGTGTTCGGGACACATTAAGAAAATCACAGTGTCACTGTTCATGAGCAGAGGTCCTAAAATGCCTATGTTGAAAATTTGGTGATGAACGTCCATAAAATGACTGTGTGATGCTCATGCATTGCACAGTTTCCAAGTATGCTCAAAAGTGCAAGCATTTTTAATATTGCCACTACAGATTTTCAACATTTCCATCTGTTTGCACCTCCCAATGGTTGGTACTGCTGTCATTCTTCACATCCTGCCCGATCTGTGTTTTTGTACATGTGGCGCAGAATGGCACGGTTGCTGCTGGAACTCAAAGTCTGGGACACATTGACAAAATCACACTGCCACTCTTTATGACAAGAGGTCCCAAATGCTTTCATGAGGTGGGGTCACACAAAGGCCATGTTGAAAATCTGTAGTGCAAATACTAACAAACGCCCGAGGCATTATGGTTTCTAACCATAGCGTCCCACCCTGTACAGACTGACAGGCATCGGGGTGTGCCTTTGGATTGCCGACTGTACTGCTCATGTCATCCCATCCCCACATCTCCAGCCACTGACCGGCATCAAAATGTACCTTGGACTCTTCAGCCCCAGACTTCACCCCATTTTCCTATGCTGCACCCATTTCAGCATATGTCCTTATGGAATGGGGTGACTATGAAGACAAACACCCCAAGGCACACCTCAACATGCGTCAGTGTCTGCAGAACAGGGTGAGGTGACATGGCATGACTGTCATGGGTGACGACCCAAACACTTACCCCAATGCCTGTCCATCTCTACAGGATGGAGATGGGGTTGGCGTGAAGTTCTATACTTCACTGTCATTCCTATTCTGCATCTTTCTAACTCCTGCATTTCCAATGCTAATACAAGCAAGCAAACATTCAACATTGACAAATGCTTGTTATAATATAGTCCCCTAGTATTTTTTACCTTTATCAAAAACACCTAGTGCCATGGTATTTTCAACATTTACAGATTTCATACACATTAGGCATATACATCTAGGTATTTTATGACATAGTGCTGTTACATACTAAATCCAACAATGATGAACACAGCCTGTTGTTTTACATCAGCTCAGAGGTCACCAAAATAACCTTCCTGTATGAGGACCTAAGAGGGAAAAGGAAAATTAAAGATTACACTCTTGCACAGTCAAGAAAGGGGAAGGGTGCCCATAGGTGGTCAACCTTATGTACTATTTATTTTATTTTTATTTTATTGAAATCTAGGATTACAAATACCTTTGAGCAGGAACTGCTCGTTTACAAAGGTTCCACGTCGAAGGAATGCGGGGTATACATACATACAAAGGTCAACGTAATAGTACATAGTTACACAATAACAAGAAGTAAGAGAATGAGGCTTAGGAAATTCCAGTAATTCAAAATGTGCCAAATGTTAGGTAGCATGACATAACCAGCCAAGGGCAATCTTGGAAATAAGCACTGCAGGTGAGAGGGAATGGGGTATGCAGGCAGGAAGGCCATTGTCGGAGGGTAGAGGGTGAGGGTAAGAGCTCTAAAGGGGAGAGAGAGAGAGAGGAGGGATAAAAGTCAGAAAATGCCCCGGGGGAGGAAAAGGAGAGGGGGCAAGGGGGTAGGCAGGTAGAAGGAGGCAAGGTGGGGAGAGATAGCTTTCAAGACTGAAGTGGAGGGCAGTGAACGGTGGGCCCCCGATTAGGCGAACTTACTAGAATTACTAGAACTTGTAAAGGATAGATTAGGCTAATAAACAGAAGAACTGTTGTAACAGATTTAGGGAAAAGTCAGTCCTCAAGAGTGGCAGGATCTCCCTGTCACATAAGCAAAAACCTATGCCCCCTGTTGTGGATTCCTTCTTCTCTCTCTGTCAGAGGCTCACTCTTGATCTCTCCGCAGTCTGGCAGTCACTCCAAGTCTGCTTTTCTATATGTTGGTCTAATGGAGAAACACCACACTTCACTGAACATCTTGGGACTGATTCAAGTCATGCTGCAGTCATGGACAATTGGTACCAATCTAAATGTTGGTTTTTGTATCACAGATCATGGGGCATATATGAAGAAAGCAAATGCCAGTGGAAATGTTGCTGATATTCGTTGTTTTGCCCACACCTTGAATCTAGTTGACACAGCTGGCTATGTCAGTCATAGTATTGAGGCTAGCAAGACTGTCACCACAGCAAGCTCCATCTGTGCTCATTTTCATTGCTTTGTAAAGGTGACTAACTGTCTAAGAGAAGTACAACAAAGCACTGGTCTGTTTCAATGTTGCTTTATACAGGATTTCACTATGAAATGGAATTCATCATATCTGATGCTGTCTAGACTGCTAGAACAGAAGCACGCACTTCATGACATGGCAAAAGAGTGTGACATTGGCTTAGGGTTGCCAACACTGTATTTCAGAAATAAGGGACAGACCCCCTCCCTGATCCAGACCCCCCCAGCCACTTCTCAGGCTGACATTGTGGGCAGGTATTGATTATTTTGGGTATGGTGACCTGAATAATAATCTGTTTCCTTAGTAAATTTTACAACTTATGTGATTTGAATTGTCCAGAAAGTATGTCTACAGCGGTGGAGTTGTTAATGAGGATATAACAATAGAAGTGGACGTATATTACTAAGCCAGCAACAACAAGCCATCTTCTTTATGAAATGCAAATAGATCAATTTTATTTTAGCCACCCTTCTTCTTGTTCTTTCATGAGATGCATACAGACCAAACTAATTTTAAAACACAACTTGACAGTATAGCACTTGTAACAAGAATACAATAGGAAAAACCAAATGTAGTGAGTGCCCACAAAACAACTTTCATTCCCCTTTCATGGCAGCACAGGTGTAAATGCACACAAGCCTAAGTTCCATACTTCCATTCGCAACATGCTACAGGCAAATTCTAAAGCAGCAACTTACTTGCTCCTTAGTAGACTGGGGACCTCTTTGAACCCACAAGATCCCAACACTGGATTTTCTGCTGCCTGCCACCCGGCCATCCCTGGCTTGCACTGCCCCCCCCGGTGAAGCATCACAGTGGTACAGCAGCCAGATAAAAACAATATGCAGTTGAAGAAACTAGTTCCACTCTATCTATTTGCATCCCCTCACCATTCAATCATGTACACAGGTCACGGTATGTAGTACTATGATGGACTAGCCTCCGCTGCTCCCCCCAGTCTGCCAGCCATGCCAAACCTGACCTTGGCTTGAGCTCACCCCAGCTGACCTCCTCCCCTCTTGCTGAGTTGACACACCACCAACTGTTATGCTGGGAGGACTGATATGCATTTTGCAAAGATCATCCCCACAAGCTACTGGGTGTTTTTTGCTACAGCAGGTCTCCTTCTCCTCCTGGCTTTCTCTGACTGTCACTGATGTCTTCTTTATCAAGTTAGGAGCCTAGCAAACAGTCAACAGTATGGTGTCGCCCTGTTCACTCTCCTCATATGACGAAGATGAGTCAATGATTCTCACTGAGTGGATTCCCCAGGCTTTTTGCTTTCAATTTACATCCCTGATGTGGTGTGGCTAGCACTAGCATACCCTGGGAAAAGGGGAAAATTGAGTCATTAGTTAGCCCAACAGGAAATAGGGGATAAAAGGTGTCCCATATTGATTTAATATGGGACAGGCAATTTTTCCCCTAAAATACTGGCCTGTTAGCAGCCCTGCTTGGGAGAATCCTAGGCCACCATGACTGGTTACTGGTTGACACCATAGTGAGAGTACCTGGGCCATTTGAGAGGAGCACTTCTGATCTAAGTGCATCCATTACCACTCTGAGTGAGGTGATCCCAGCAGTGCACATACTGAAGGCATTCATGGAGAGATATGTACAGGAAAATAGGGAGATTTCAAATAGGGCAGCAGTGCTCACTGGACAGTTACAGTCTGAACTGGATGCAAGGTTGTCAAAAGTGCTGGATAGCTGATGTCACATTTTTGCAACAATGCTTGATCCCTGGTTCAAATGTGAGATCATTCACATGGCTATGGATAGTGACAGAGTGATTCATTTTTGACAACAGCTGTGTTTATACACTGACTGTTTGCAGGCAGGGCTAGTACAGACACCTGTGGCTGGTGCAGAAAGTCATATTAGAGAGGGAATTCCATCTAGCAGGTCTGGTTCCACTGATGGAGATGGAGAAGAAATACGTGTTACTGATAGTAGCACTGGTGGGAGTGAGTGGGCAAAGCTCAGCATGTCCTTTCACCAAGAGCAATAGAAGAGGGCGCAGTCACAGCCTTTTCTGCAGAAAATATATTGAATGACTATTTTGCAGTCCCATGAGCCATTTCAGGTTGATACATTAGGCTACTGAGCACAGAAGATGCCTTCATCCCCTTACTTGGGGCAACTGGCTATGAGGTATATCAGTCATCTCCCCCATGAGTGTGCCATCCAGGAGGATGTTTCGCACAGCTGGTGATGTTGTTAAGCCTTATCATTCAACAATAGGCCCTAAACAAGTTCAACAACTTCTTTGGATCAGGCTTAACTTGCCATTACTTGGGTACAAATATGAGTTACCCCCATGAAAAATAGAAATAGAGTCTCTTATGTCTGTTTTTGCTGTTTTTCTTCATACAGTTAACCTCTGTATTTTTCCCCTATGCTTCCTTCCTGCAGTATTTAAAGGAATTGTCTAAGATCTGGGTACTACTTATATACTTTGGTACCTTTGGTTGGCAAATTAGCGTGCACTAGTTTTAAGCCTACAACTGGTAGGAAGGTATCATATCTTGACCCCAACAAGGTAGCCAGTCAATGCCTTCTACTTCCCTATAGCTCCAATCTGCCCCTGCTCTGAGGCACGTAATGATGTGTGCTTAAGAACAGTGTGGGGGCATGTGCCATCGAAGTCAATGGGAGGGGAGATAAAATTGCTTTGCATTTAAAGGAAAACACCAGAAAATCTAGAGATTGCAGCAGCTGCTACTGCAGAAATACCTGTTTGGGGCTTACAACAATAAATTAAATATTTTCATTACCTGCTACATTTCTATTTTTACTTCTAAAGAATTGCGCCATTGGTATTGCCTCCTGAGCCAGCCGTGGCCATCTTGCACACCCTAGGCAGCATCTGGCCTGTGGATTATACTAATGAGAGCTACCAACTAATGGCAGAGTCGCTAGTCCTCATTAGTATAACCCACATGTCAGAAGTTACCTGGGGTGCGTAAGTTGGCTGCAGCTAGCTCAGCAGACATTACAGATGGCATGGTTCTTCAAAAGTAAAAATAGAAGTGTAGCAAGTAATAAAAAATGTCATTTATTGCTATAATCACTGACCAGGTATTTCTGGAGCAGCTGCAACATTCTCTAGGTTTTCTAGCATTCTCCTTTAAATGCACATGAATGGCTACATTTACTTATATCAAGATAACTACTTGACTAAGATGGGTCATGCGAGGACTGGTTGACACTGACGGCTGGCACAGAAGGTCATTAGAAAAGAAATCCCATTTAGCCTATTATTTTCCCCCTCCTGCTGTCCACCAGGAATATACTCTGTAATCAGATAGGGATGTACCCTCAACTGTAATCAGACACAGAATGGGATATACCCTGTTAAGACTCCATGAGCTGACACTGAGACAGCAGGGAAATGTTTTTCATTCAGGAGCCCATTACACCACACAGTGCCCACCCAGCTCTGCTCCTCCCAAACCTGGCCCATTGGGGCGGCCACATCCATCTAGGTAACTATTTGTCTGTCTGTCCGTCCGTCCGTGTGTCTGTCTATCTATCTATCTATCTATGCATCTATCTATCATGTGGTAACCGGGAAAAGCACACTGAGTCAAGGCTCATTTTCGATGCGAACTGGGGAATGGGTGAAAGGCCGTCCAGACAAGAAAAGCAATTACAGGACATCCAAAGAGCACATACAAAATACATTGACAGTTGGGGCAAGGTGGAAATAAGTGGGAGGCCCCCACATGACATAGCCAAAACATTTTGACTGTACCATGTTAGTTTCCTAGTGGGTTGGGGATCCCTGCATGAATACCAACGTGGTGCTTTAGAAAAAAATGTTCTGTGAGGCTTGCCCTTAGATCTACCTTCAAAATGAGATGAAAGGATGTGAAAAATGAGCCATGAAAGCAGGCAGCCTTTTTTATTTGTGTGATAAATAAATTAGTACAAGTAAGAAAGGGATAGCAAAGTTATGAAAACAGTAAAAGCACTCCCCTAAACAAACTCTGTCAGCGAAATGTTGGGGTTAATGTATGTGGTATTGATGCAAAAAATGAACAACTTGATATTGGAGATGTTCTGATATTTTTTTGGCTTTGTACAAATTGCAGCTGCTGAGTGAGCGAGCCTCTATTTGCTACCGCATCTAATGAGAGCTTCTTTATCATTATGCCAAAATAAGGAAGATTTGCACAAGGACAGTGACTGATTCTTGCTTGTATAGCAGAATCAGGCCTGGCCTAGTAGTATGACTATTTTTTTTTTAACTTTTAAGGAATCAACACTTTCCTAGCAGTTATCCTGAGAAACACTGAAAATTTAAGTTATCACACAGAAGTGTGAACAAATATAATGTAGCCTCTCCTCTAGTCTGTGATTTATAAAATGAATAAAACTATAAAGATTTCTGCTTTTTGGCTCATTTTTAACAAGCGGATGAAAGTAAATTACTCTTTCACAATAAATCACTGCAAGTAAGAAAGGGAAAGCAAAAAGATGACAACAGCAACACTCCCCTAAACAAGCCCTATCCCCAGGCCTTGACAGATGACTTTTGCTTGCAGAGCAGAAACAGGCTTACAATTTAGGGATGAAAGCACTCTTAGCAGTTCTCTTGAGAAACATAGAAAATTACTGTATCTCACAAAAATGTGACAAAAATTATCATCTCTAGCTTGGGATTTAGAGAGAGAACAAAACATGTCAAGATTTTTGATTTTGGTCTAGAGTTTTAACAAGCGAGTGGAAGTAAATTCTTTCTCTGCAGCTGCTCAAGTCATCTATCTCGTCTGCCTGAAGTTTCTGTGAGTGCTCAGTCACAAGATTTGCCTTCAGTGAGCTTCCAAAGTGGCTTCTGATTGGACAAGAAGTCTCAGGCGATCTTGTAGTCTCAGCCAGTTCCAGCAGCCAAATAATGAATAACAAAGACAAATAATTAAGCCCCCTGAATATGAATGCTCAGCAAATATTCAAAACAAGGTGTTTGTACATCCCTAACCATTGCTGTGTGCAAAACTAGGCATGTGTATGTGGTGGTATTCAGCACTGTTACTGTGCACAAACCAGGTTTGGGCACAGTAATGTCTGGGCACCCTAATTTTAATCTTGTTATCTGTTCTGGGGGTCTGTGCCACACCTCCTTTACCCACAGACCTAGAGTTTATAGTAAACCAATATGCTTTTTAGCTAAATGTTTTTATTGAAACTTTTAAGACACACAGGGAAGCATGCATTGTAATAATAGTATGCAACATCTCCCAAAAATGACATACTATGAATACATTTAAAAAATTATTAGCACATAAATATGTTCTTTGTGTAATATAAGATAAAGTAGTAAATAATTTAGCAAATGAATTCAAGAGTACCCAATTAATAGAAAACATGACACTGTATTTAAGAATTTTTATTTCAAACAACATGAAGTCTTGCTATATTCTGACAACATGCAGTTAGCCCATCAAGTTCAACTGCCCCAGAGATGAAAGAGTTAACTGTATGTAGAAGCATAGAACGTTGAGCTCGAGTTCGGTTTTCAACCCCCTGTCCCAGGTACATTCTATGTAACCGTCAGATTTCTTACTCCGCCTAACTGTGAAGACGCTTCAGAGATTTCTCCTTGCTGCTTCAGTTATTTTTGCTGCTTTTCACTGGTTTCTTTCAACCGTGTTTATTTTTTGGTCCTTCAAACCTCTGTTTATAGTACAGGTTAGACTAGATTAGATATTGGGAAGAAATCGGGTAAGTCTCAGTTCTTTCTTTCATTCACATAACCAGAGGAAAGCCAAATTTTTTCTCTTCATTTTTGAGGTAAATTGTGTAAGTTCTTGTGTTTTCTGGGCTCTGGCGGTTTTCGGTTTAAAAAACAAAACAAGTTTGTCATTTGTTTTCATCAACCGGTAACCAGTTGCTAACCAAAAACTTTTTGGTTACTCTGGCCCGACCGCCTCTGAAGAGTAACATTGGTTAATAGTGCATTATGTCTGAAAAACCCAAGAGAAAGACCGGACCCACTGGGTTTCAGCACTGCACAGAGTGTGGAGACAGTTTTGCCAAAGTGGATCCATATCTTATCTGTGTTTACTGTCTGGGGCTTGACAACCTGAAAACAGACTGCCAAATCTGCTCTAACTTTCCTAAGGCCACACTGGATAAGCATTTAGCCCAGCTTAAGGAAAGAATGGCCGAGAAGTCTGCTGACCTAGACGGCCAGTCCGGTTTGGTTCCAGAGATTTTAGCCAAACCAGAAGAGGTGTCCTCTGACCAAGGCAATACCTCTTCAGGCAAAAGGAGAGCTGATACCGAGGCCTCGGTAACGGCTAAAAAGAAAAGGAAATCCACCTGTTCAGATCCTAAATTTCTGACCCCTACCACAGAAGAAATTGCTAAAGCGATTCGTATAGTACAATCGTTTCATCTGGAACAGAGCTAACCAACTTCCCATATGTGCCAGCAGGTTCGGTCGGTTCCCCGTTCTGCCCCCACTGATACTTATGATCTGGAAGCCTACTATGAGATAGAGTGGGAGGATGATGAGGATGAAGAAGAGGAAGAGGAAGATGGGGAAGACTTGGACGAACCTGTAGAGCCTGACATCTCTCCAGATAGGCCTGATTCAGTTTCCCCTCCCAGGCAAGGGGAGTATTCCTCTCATTATAACTTTTATAAAAAGTGGCAAAGACCTTGCAGCTGCCTACAGTGAAGGCAACTGAGGAAGAGGAAGAACCTGACTTCCTAGAAATGAGGGATGTCCCTGAGTCTAAGAGACTTTCCATTCCTCTGCATAAGTCTCTAAAGAAGCAAACAAATAAAATTCTCCAGATGCCTACTTCTGTCCCCCCAGTTGATAAGAGGATGAATAGGAGGTACATGCTTTCAGGCTCAGGTACAGAGTTTCTCTATAACCACTGTAGCCACATAGGGGTGGTCCAGGCTGCTGCCTGTCACAAAAATGGCATTCCCTTGGCATTTCACCCCCCTGAAAATGACTCCAGGAAGATGGATGCTATGGCCAAGAAACAGTATTTAGCATCCTCCCTGGTGCTCAGACAAGCTTCACACATGGCCTATGTAGCCAGATACCAGAAGCCCAGGTGGAAGTCTGTCTTGGACTTGGTGAAAAATGCTCCTCCCCAGCTAGCCAAGGAGCTGGAGCAAGTGGCTGCTGATGGTACTGAGGCATCCAAAGTACAGTTTCATGCTGCTGTGGACTCCAGTGACATGTCATCGAGTGTCATGGCTACATCTGCCTCTTTAAGGAGATTTGCTTGGCTCAGATGTACCAACCTGTCACAGGATACCCAGGCTAAGGCCATGGACTTCCCTGTCACCCAGAACTCTCTGTTTTGGGAACAAACAGAGATGTACATAAAAAAGATGGATGAGTACAGGACAACCTACAGGAGTGCGGCTGCAAAAGAAAAAGCTGGTACCCCTCAGAAGCAACAATCTAGGGCTGGCAGGGGTAGGCCTTTTCAGCTGCCTTTCTACCAAACTCAGGCCTCTTCTACTTATCAACAGCAGAAGGGTTTCTTCAGAGGGAGAGGTAGGAGGGGGATGAACAGGGCTGCATCCACTTCTCAGCCTAAACCCCCTGCCAAGCAGACACCCTGATGTGTCAGTCAGGGTTGCCACCCTTATACCAGTAGGGGGCAGGTTGGCTCATTATTTTCAGGCCTGGAAGTCTGTCACTACAGACAGATGGGTCCTGGAAGTGGTGAGCCAGGGTCTTGCTCTGAATTTCAAAAGATATTCCAGATCCAGAGCAGGAACTTTCAAACCTGCAAACCAGCTAGAAACATCTCTCTTGGAAGCAAAGGTTTCTTCATTACTGCAGTTGAGGGCAGTGGAACCTGTTCCTCCCATTCACAGGGGAAAAGGGTTGTATTCAACGTACTTCCTTACCCCGAAGAAAACTGAGGAGTGGTGGCCCATCCTAGATCTCAGGTACCTAAACAAACATCTCACAAGACCCAAGTTCAAAATGATGACTTTGAACATGATTCTTCCCTCTCTAAGGCCAGGAGACTTGTTAGCCTCCCTGGACCTCAAGGATGCCTACTTCCACGTACCTATCAGACACTCCCACAGAAAGTATCTAAGGTTTGAGTTACCCTCAGGACACTACTAATTCATGGAAATGCTTTTTGGCCTTTTCTCTGCTCCCAGAACCTTCACAAAATGCTTAGCAGGGGTGGTGGCATTCCTAAGGAAGCAAGGGGTATCAGTTTTTCCTTACCTGGACAACTGGCTTATTGTAGATCAGTCTCCCAAACAGGTGAGAAAAGCTTTGGTCTTGGTGCAAGACAGTTTAAGCTCTCTGGGGTTTCTGATAAATCTGACCAAGTCAGTGCTAGAGCCAACTCAGCTTCTGGTCTTCATAGGGGCAGAACCGGATACTGCTCAAGCAAAAGCCTTTCTGCCTGTGCAGAGGGTGAACAATCTGGTTCATCTAGCAAGCTCCTTCAGAGTTCAAGTGTCTTGATCAGCAAGACATTTTCTCCTGTTGGGCCACATGGCAGCATCTTCTGCAGTGGTCCCAGGAGCCAGGTTCCAAATGAGGGACATTCAGTTTCACCTCAGGTCCTTTTGGTCTCAGAAAAAGGATCCCCTATCCAAGCTAATTCCAGTGACTCATACATTGATCCAGGCTCTTCAATGGTGGTTGGAAGAGGACAACCTCAGGGAAGGTGTTCCTTTTCTTCAGCAATCCCCTTCAGTAGTTCTCACTATGGATGCATCCCTTCTGGGTTGGGGAGCTCACCTAGGAAATATTATCTCCCAATGAAAGTGGTCTCACCTGGAGTCTCTACTCCACATCAACCTGCTGGAGCTCAGGGCTGTATTCCTAGTCTTGCTATCTTTCTTGAAGGAGGTACAGGACAAGGTGGTACAGATCAGGACAGACACCACCACAACCATGTACTGCATAAACAAACAGGGAGGGACAAGGTCCTCAGCCTTGTGCAAACAAGCCATGAAAATTTGGAATCTGGTGTGCTCTCTTCAAGTCTCTCTGATAGCAGTGCATTTGCCAGCAAAGGGCAATGTGCTAGCAGATGCCCTCAGCAGGATAAACCAGAGCCACCACAAGTGGTCTCTGAACAGGGAGATGCTGCAAGTAATATTCAAGAAATGGGGCACTCCAGAGATAGATCTGTTTGCAGCCCCAGACAATCACCAGCTGCCTCAGTTCTGTTGCAGACCTCCAGTTCTGGGCTCTGTGTCTCTCTGCATGCACTGATCCTGGAATGGACAGGCAGGTTCCTGTATGCCTTCCCTCCAGTCCTCTTCTCTTCAGGATGCTGGTCAAGATCAGGAGTCAACCTTGCACTGTGATCCTGATTGCACCAGACTGGGCCAGGCAGCCTTGGTGCCCCCTGCTACTGTCTCTGTCAGTGGCATGTCCAATCTGCCTTCCCAGGAAGCACAACCTGATGACCTCCTCTCAGGGGAGAATCTGGTATCCCAACCTCAGGCCTCTCAGTCTCAAGGCCTGGCTCTTGAGAAGTTAGAATATGTAGGACTGCATCTATCTCAAGGAGTACTGGATATCTTAAAGGTTTCTAGAAAACCTGCCACCAGAAAAACCTATACTTCCAAGTGGAAGAGATTTCCCATCTGGTATACTCAGAAGGATTTAGATCCTCATTCAGCAGGTTTGGCTCCTACATTGGATTATCTGGTTCACTTGCATTATCTAGGCCTTAGGCCTTCTACTCTCAAAGTGCATCTAGCAGCTGTGTCTGTCTACCTCTCTGCAGGGAAGGGCCCTTCCCTGACATCCCACTCAGTTTTTAAAGAAATTCTTTAAAGGGTTGTTACATTTACACACTCCTCATAGGGAACCTACCCCATCTTGAGATCCGAATGTGTGCATAGCCCAGCTAATGCAACCTCCCTTTGAACCTATGTCTTCAGCTGAGCTTAAGTATTTAACCTGGAAAACTGTCTTCCTGGTAGCCATCACCTCTGCTAGGAGGATTAGTGAGCTACAGGCTCTATCAGTGGATTCTGACTATATTTTGTTCCACGAAGACAAGGTTGTTCTTAGAACTAATAGGACATTTCTCCCTAAGGTGGTTTCAGATTTTCACCATAATCAGACTGACTCTTTCTGTGTTCTTTACTGACCACTCTTCCTCAGGGGAATGAAGATTGCACAGCCTGGACACAAAAAAAGGCCATTAACTGCTATATCGACCAGACAAAGGTCCATCGGAAGGAATGCACTCACTTGTTCCTCACCTATGGTGAGGTGGACAAAGGTAAGCCAGCTACCAAAAGGACCATTGCCAGGTGGATTGTCTCGTGTATCCTGTTCTGTTATAACAAACTGGGGAAAGAGCCACCTGCAGGCCTGAGGGCTCATTCAACCAGAGGGACAGCTGCTTCTGTAGCAGCTGCCAGAGATATCCCTTTTCTGGAGATCTGTAAAGCAGCCACCTGGAAGACTGTACACACATTCACTAGGCACTACTGCCTGGATACACAGGCTAGAAGTGATGCCAGGTTTGGCACAGCAGTATTGCAGATCTTGTTTCCTAATTAGGTTCTGTACCCACTTCCATGGGATACTGCTTGATAGTCTGCATATTATTAGAATACAGCAAGACTTCATATTGTTTGAAGAAAAAATGACTTACCATAGTAATCTTGTTTCTTCTAATGGAGTCTTGCTGTATTCTGACCACCCTCCCTACCTCTCCTAACAGAACCGCTGCAGAACTTTCCCTATCAAGGGATGGCATTTGCTAGTGCTACACCTCAGGGGTGCAGGTTTCTGGTATAATTTTTCTTGGGCTTTTTGACTTGAGTCTTTGCTGCCCAGTGGTTGACCATTAATCAGGTGACTGTGTTATTAATATTATTATTATTATTACTATTACAATTGTTGCTTTTCTCTAGTGGTTTTTCCATTACTAGAAATCAGTTAGTGTCAGGTCACTTAGTACTCATAAGAATCTGATGGTTACAAAGAATGTACCTGGGACAGGGGGTTGAAAACTGAACTCGAGCTCAACGTTCTATGCTTCTGCATAGAGTAAACTCTTTCATCTCTGGGGCAGTTAAACTGGAAGTACTATCTGCATATTGTCAGAATACAGCAAGATTCCATTAGAAGAAACAAGATTACTATGCTAAGTAATTTTTTCTTATACCTTATTCTAAAAATGCAATAACCTTAGCAATTTTTCCTTTTTTGCCCAATTTCCCAGCATAACAATGTGACTGAGAAATAGGTGTACTATGTCCTAGTTGAACGTTAAGACCACCCACCATAAACACAGTCCAGTCATTCATGTTGCAGTAAATTCTCCCCATTGTGTTATTAGTGGCTAAACTGTGTGGGTGTCTAGACTGTATGGGGGTTACAAGGTTGTGTAGTAGGTGTCTAGAGTGTGAAGGTCACTAATCTATGGGGGGGGCCTAGGCTGTGTGGGAGGTGTCTAGACAGTGCGGAAATGCCTACACTCTGTGGGGGTCTCAAGACTTTGTGGGAATCACTAGGCTGTGTGGAGGTGCCTAGACTGTGTGGGGGTCACTAGGCTATGTGGCAGACACCAGGCTATATGGAAGATGTCTAGACTGTCTGGAGGTGTCTAGACTGCATGTGGGTATCAAGACGATGTGTGAGGGGTCTAGACTCTGCAGGGGTTGTCTAAACTGTGTGTGGGTGTTTTGACTATGTGGTGGTGTTCCTAGGTTTCAGGAAGGATACAGATCAAGGTCTGTAAACACATGTGGTAAGATAACACCGACATGGCACATTGCCAGCTTTTCAGTTTCATTAAGAAAAAAGCAGGCAGCTACAGACCATCTGCTACATCATCAAATTCTACAGAAGGCGAGCAATTCTAAAATATATTTTTTCTGAGGACTATGAGACCTAAGAGTAGCTGATGGTGTCTTTTCTTCTTTTTATTGCATTTCTCTCCTTGCAGCCTTGTTGATCCCATCCAGTTGTATCCCCAGCTCAGTCACTTACCATCTCCGGGATTCACTTATATTCTCGTATGACTTAAAAAACTTACCATGGGGGGGTCAGAGGGGCTTGCCCTTTCCTCTCTGATGCAGGATCCAGTTGGATGTGCAGTCAGTAGTGCCAGGTCTGTTGGGAAGCATCATTCATCCCTCCAAGTGAAACATTTTACTTTGTGTTTTTCTGCTACTGGGACATCCAATGTCAAATGATGCAGATCATCTGTCGGCATCCCACACCCTTTGGGCAATCAGACTCCCTCGATATCCAGCTTTTGCCAGGTTTCAGGCACATTATGGAGATATGACCCACCCTTGGAGAGGTGAACAGTCCCAACCCCCAGTGACTCAAGTTCGCCGGTGAACTTAGGTGGCCAGCTCAGTGAGTGATCACACTACCGCTAGCCCACTGGGCTTAGAAACATAGAATCTGATGGCAAAGAAAGCCCGCTTGGCCCATCCAGTCTGCCCATTTCTCCCTACCTACACTGTCACCACAGACTATGCCTGATCTATGGTTCCTACTCCTCCTTTCCTTTCCACTGTAAGCCCCTTGAGCTTATGCCATATATTCTTGAACCATACTGATGTTTTTGCCCCCACCTCCTCCACTGGAAGGCTATGCCAGTGATCCACCAGTCTTTCTATAAAGAAGTACTTCCTCACACTTATCCTGAATCTACCCCCTGCAGCTTCATAGCATATTTTCTTGTTCTTGAGCACCTTTTCTTCTGAAAAATACTCCTCACCTTACTTGCCCCTGTGAGGTATTTAAAGGTCTCTATCATATCCCCACTCTCCCTCTGTTCCAAGGTGTACATATTGAGGTCCTTCAGTCTCTCCTCATAGGGTTTTTGATGCAGACCTTGCACCATTTTAGTTACCCTCCTCTGGACTGCTTCCATTCTATCTATGTCCTTCTGGAGATGTGGACTCCAGAACTGGACACAGTACTCTAGGTGGGATCTTACTAGTGATCTATATAGGAGAAACACCACCTCCCAGTTTCTGCTGCTGGTGATACCCCTTCCTGTGCACCCCAACATCACACTAGCCCTCCCAACTGCCTTGTCACACTGCCTGGCCACCTTTAGGTCATCCAATATGATTACCCTTTGGTCTTTCCTGCTTGGTGGCTGTTAATATCACTCCACCCATTTTGTACTCTGCCCCTGGGTTTCTGTGCCCTAAGTGCATTATTTTGCACTTTTTCACATTGATACCCAGCTGCCATACTCTTGATCACTGCTCTAGTTTTCTTAGGTCTCTGCTCATCCTTTCCACCCCCCCTTTGAGTGTCCAACCTATTGCAGATGTTGGTGTCATCTGTGAAGAGGTAGACCTTCCCTTCTGGCTCCTCTGCACTGTCACATACAAAAACATTAAAGAGGACTGGTCCCGGCACTGACCTCTGAGGCACCCCACTGGTCATCCTTCCTTCCTCAGAGTGAGCTCCATTCACCACCACCCTCTGTTAAGTATCCCCACCAGTTTCTTTTCCAGCTTTCCACATTTGGACCCACTCCTAACCAACCCAGCTTGCTTATAAGTCTCCTATGTGGAATGGTGTCAAATGCCTTACTGAACTCTAGGTAGGTCATGTCTACCACTCCACCCTGATCTAGTACCCTGGGCACCCAGTCAAAGAAATCTGTCAGATTCATTTGACATGAACTCCCCTCTGCGAAACCATGCTCCCTCAGGTCTTGCTTGGGTTGATGATATCTTAATGATTTTCTGGAGAACTCAGTTTTATACTCACTGTGTCTATCGAACCACTGTCTGGACTGAAACCTGAAAGGATGTTCACCTCAATGATGACCATGTTCGTGACATTACGACTCCCCAGGTAACTGCAGTGGCACAAAGACAAAATCCATTACATACATTACAGAAATATGATACTGTGATGATGGACTAATGTTTCCCCTTCTCTACATTTGCATGCATGTCATTTAACTCTGCAGGCACTAACCAACTTAGACATCTAGAAGATTAATTTTCTGTTATTTAGTGCCTTGTATACACACTGTGTCCCAAAGTACTTTATAAAGCAATGGGTAAAATACTGTTAGTACAGGGACTGTAGAGTAGACTTTGGTTTTTATAGTGCCTTTCATAAGCCCTGTATTCTAAAGTGCTTTACAAACCACTCTTCATCAGCTGTGGAAAACTACCTGAACTAGTTGTATTTGTTAGGGGAATGCTTCCAGGACATGTAAGAGAAGAACCATATGTTTTTGACAGCCACCAGGAGTGGCTTAGAGATGGGCTCAAGTGGCCTCTGTTTGACATCTTATGCAAAGAATGGCACACACAAATAGTTCAGTACCCCCCTTCCCAAGAACTGCACTGTCAGTATTTGGAACATAAATTAATGTTGTTGTGTAACAAAAAACCTTCTAGCCCAGAGGAGGAAGTGTGACTGATTTAATCTACACCCCTTCCCCCAACATGCTTGTAGCCCTATAACATCCCACTGAAATGCCATAATTTAGGGTACCAGTTGAGCTAAATTTGTGCATATTCCATCCTGAGAATTACAAGAAAATAAAAGTGGATTTTGATCAGGAACTGGGAAACCCCAAACACAACCAGAAAAACAAAACAAAAAAAAAACTTTAAAATTCTTTATATTCTGACTTACTGGAGTGCTCATTTGAAATTCTTTATATTTTGACTTATCGGAGTGCTCCTTTTTATGTTGATTGCACGCATGCACAAGAAACATGTTGAGACAGGTTTCTCCAGAAGCAGGTTGTGGAGGCATGGCAGTGTTGTACCCAATGGCCACACAGCCTGCAAAGGCTTGTCCCACATCCCCCAATGCCGTGGCATGCTGCTGCTAACACTAGTTCAGCCAGCGTGCCACAACTTTCTAAAAAAACAGCCGCTGCAATCAGGGGCCGCCTCGCCATTGCAGTGTCAGTCATCTGCTGCAATGAGGGAGTGACCCGTCATTGCAGGGTGGGATGTAGGATCTCTGATATTGTTTGTGAACATGGTGGTGGCTTCCCGCCATATTCACAAACAATATCTAACTCCATTTGTTTGCCGGCGGGAGGCCGCTCCTGCCAGCATAATGTGACACCCTGTTTAATTGTGTGCCGACGGGGTGCCCAATCCCCATTGGCAGAAAGGAAACTTCTCCTTTTGTTGTTTGCCGATGGGGGTCCCAATCCCATTGGCAGAAAGGAATCCACCCTTCTTTTGTTGTTTGCTGACGGGGGTGCCCAATCCCCGTCGGCAGAAAGGAATCCCGCCCTTCCCTTTTGTTGTTTGCTGATGGGGGTGCCCAATCCCCATCGTCATAAATAATCCCCCCCTTTTGTTGTTTGCTGACGGGGCTGCAGCTGTCCCCCCGGACTCCGGTGGCATGCTGGGAGCTCACCCCAGCATGCCACATGCCCCTGTGAGCGATCCCGCAACATTTTCTTTCTTTTCTGTACCTGAAAGAAAGAAAATGGTCCCTCGTAGTCTCCCTACCCCTCCCCCACAACCCGCATCCACCCACTGCACACCCAGCCTCCCCACACCCCCCCTCACCCCATACTTACCTCTGCAGCTTGGCGTGATGATCTTCGCTGGACTGGGAACACGACTGCACTCTTCAAAGCCGACCGCTAACTGAGGAAATGCCGGTAAGCTGTATAATGTAATGAATAGGGTTTTTTCAACTTCAGTGCATATCTCGGGCATTTTTGGGAATTTTTCACCAAATTTTCAACATGGGGTTTTTGGGACCCCTCCTCATGAATTCTTGAACTTTCATGGCATTAATCGGCCCCGAAAGGTGGTTTCACGGTCACTGCGCGGAATCACCTTTCGGGGCCGAATCACGAAACGACAGTGCCAGTGTTCATGAGGTGGGCTCTCAAAACGCCTATGTTGCAAATTTGGTGGTAAAAATCCAAAAAAATGACTGTTTTACGAGCGTGCGCTCATAACTTCGTGAATTTGCAATATTTTCACACCAGATTTTCAACATTGACATTTTGTCCCACCTCCTTGTAAACGGTACAGCTGTCATTGTTGACATCCTGGCCAAAATGTGTTTTCGCACTTCCGGCGCAGAATAGCGCGGTCGCTGTGGGAAATCAGTGTTCGGGACAAATTAAGAAAATGACAGTGACACTGTTCATGAGTAGAAGTCCTGAAATGGCTATGTTGAAAATTTGGTAAGGATACTCCATTAAATGACTGTGTTACGAGCGTGCGTTGTGCAGTTTGCACACACGCTTGTAAGTTCGCGAATTTGTAATATTTTCACTCCAGATTTCCAACATTGCCATTTTCCCACACCACTTATGAACAGTAAAGCTGTCATTTTCCCCATCCTGGCCAAAATGTATTTTCGCACTTCTGGCACCGAATAGAGCAGTCGATGTGGGAAATCAGTGTCCAGGACAAATTAAGAAAATGAGAGTGATACTGTTCATGAGCAGAGGTCCTAAAATGCCTAAATTGAAAAGTTGGTGATAATAGCCCATCGAATGACTGTGTTACAAGTGTGCATTGCACACTTTCCATGCACCCTTGTAACTTTGCAGATTTGCAATATTGTCACGCCACATTTTCACCAGTGGAATTTTTCCACTCCTCCTTATGAGCAGTACAGCTGTCATTTTCCACATCCTGACCGAAATGTGTTTTCACAGTTCCGGCGCACAATAACGCGGTCACTGTGGGAAATCACTGTTCGGGACAGATTAAGAAAATGACAGTGGCACTGTTCATGAGCAGAGGTCCTAAAATGCCTATGTTGAAAATCAGGTGACGAAACTCCATAACATGACTGTGTTACAACCGTATGTTGAACTGTTTCCACGCACCCTTGTAACTTCACAATTTTGTAATATTTTCATGCCCCATTTTCAGCAGTGGCATTTCTCCCCACCTCCTTATGAACAGTACAGCTGCCATTTTTCACATCAAGGCTAAAATGTGTTTTTGCACTCCTGCCTCAGAACAGCACGGTAGCTGTGGGACATCACTGTTTGGGACACATTAAGATCGAACGAGTGAGAGGGGAGAGTGACCATGCTCAACTGAGCTCTTTTGGGACTGCTGTGGATTTGTTTGTGGGCAGAGAAAGGGCCCAACGCAAGAGCCCAGTACAAAAGGGCAGCCTGCAGCACTGGGAGAAACAGAGTGAGAGAGCGAGGGAGGGAGGTGGAGTGAGCAAACTCACCGGAGCTCTTTCAGGACTGCTGCAGATTTCTTAGTGGGCAGAAAAAGGCATCAATGCAGGCAGGGGCCCAGTACAAAGAGCCAGCCTGCAGCGGTGGGAGAAACAGTACGAGCGAGTGAGACAGGGGGACTGAGTGAGCTCAATGGAGCTCTGTCAGGACTGCTATGGATTTCTTTGTGGGCATAAAAAGGCGCCAATGCAGGCAGGAGTCCCGTACAAAAGGGCCACTTGCAGTGCCAGGACAAACAGAATGAGTGTGTGAGAGAGGGAGACTGAGCGACCTCCACAGAGCTCTGTCAGGACAGCTGCAGATTTGTTTGTGGGCAGAGAAAGGGCACAACATAAGAGCCCAGTACAAAGGGGCAGTCTGCAGCACTGGGAGAAACAGAATAAGAGAGCGAGTGACGGAGGGGGAGTGAGCAAATTCACCGGAACTCTTTCAGGACTGCCGAGGATTTCTTTGTGGGCAGAAAAAGGCATCAATGCAGGCAGGGACCCAGTACAAAAAGCCAGCATACAGCGGTGGGAGAAACTGTATGAGCGAGTGAGATAGGGGGACTGAGTGAGCTCAACGGAGCTCTTTCAGGACTGCTGCGGATTTCTCTGTGGGCAGAAAAAGGCGCCAATGCAGGCAGGAGTCCCATACAAAAGGGCCGCTTACAGCACCAGGACAAACGGAATGAGAATGTGAGACAGGGAGACTGAGCGACCTCAACAGAGCTCTGTCGGGACAGCTGCGGATTTGTTTGTGGGCAGACAAAGGTGCCAATGCATGCAGGGGCCCAGTAAAAATGGGCAGCCTGCACTGGCGGGGAAACCAGAATGAGCGAGTGAGAGAGGGGGAGTGAGCAAGCTCAACAGAGCTCTATTGCAACTGCTGCAAATTTCTTTGTGGGCAGAAGAAGGCGGCAACGCAGGCAGGAGTCCAATAAAAAAGGGCAGCCTGCAGCGCCGGCAGAAATGGAATGAGTGAGTGAGAGAAGGGGAGTGAGCGAGCTAAATGGAGCTTTGTCGGGACTGCTGCAGATTTCTTTGTGGGCTGTCAAAGGCGCCAACAGAGGCAGGAGTCCAGTACAAAAGGGCAGCCTGCAGCGCCAGGACAGACAGACAGAATGAGTGAGTGACACAGGGAGAGTGAGCGACCTCAACGAAGCTCTGTCGGCACAGCTGTGGATTTCTTTGTGGGCAGAAAAAGGTGCCAATGCAGGCAGGAGCCCAGTACAAAAAGGCAGCCTGTGGTGCTGGGAGAAACACAACGAGTGAGTAAGAGAGGGGACATGAGCGAGCTCAATGGAGCTCTATCGTGACTGCTGCAGATGTCTTTGTTGGCAGAAAAAGGCGGCACCGCAGGCAGGAGCCTACTACAAAAGGCCACCATGCAGCGCTGGCAGAAATGGAATGAGTGAGTGAGAGAGGGGGAGTCAGCAGGCTCAAAAGACCTGTGTCGGGACTGCTGCACATTTCTTTGTGGGCAAAAAAAGCCACCAACAGAGGCAGGAGCCCAGTACAATCTACCTTGGCCTTGCAACTTCTGGGGTCTCAACTCTGTTACAACACTGAATTAACAAATGGTGCCATAGGAGATCCACGCTACAGCTACTGAAAGTCCCCCACTGTCACACTTCACAGGGACAACGCTCTTTTGCTTATCGAGCGCCACTCTGGTTCAATGGCCTCAGCCCCACCATTTCCTCTGCCCCAACAATTGGTATGTTTAAAACTAGGCTGCGGGGCTATCTCACTACCAACAGCTCCTTTGACTGCTCAACTTAACCTTGTTTCTCCACTTCCCTTCCTGGTCTAGTGGTTCCCCCCACTCTCCTCACTGGATTCTACCCTCACATCTTGGTATACCCAGTGCTGCACTTTTCACCCTCTCCCCACCCTTCCTGCATTCCTTCCCCCTTCCCTCTCCCTATGACTCTGACACTTCTTATCTGTTGTCTATTTTCTCTGACAAATGCCGCTGGCTGCCTTGTTACAATGCTACCCTTGAATTGTATTAATCTGTACTCTGTTTGCAATGTCCACATTGTTGTAATGTCTGTCTTGATGTTCCCCATAATTTGTATTTCTCTGACGTGGAACCTTTGTAAAAGAGCCAAGGCTCAAAGGTATTTGTAATCCTAGACTTAATAAATAAATAAAATAAATAAAATAAACAACAGGGCAGCTTGCAGCACCAGGAGAAACAGAATGAACGAGTGAAAGAGGGGGAGTGAGCCACCTCAACGGAGTTCTGTCAGGACAGCTGCAGAATTCTTAGTGGGTAGAACAAGGTGCCAATGCAGGCAGGAGCCCAGTACAAAAGAGCAGCCTGCAGCACCAGACCAAACAGACTGAGTACCTGACAGAGGGCCAGTGAGTGTGCTCAACATACCAACGCAATCTACATTCGGCATTGACAAATGCTTGTTTTATGTTGGCGCGCTTGAGCAGCCAACATCTTGCGGTAGTGGGGATTTGGAGGCGCGGCCGCTGTTGGGCGAATGCAGGACATGGATCAGTAGGTGCGTCCCTCATTCCCCAATCAGCCTGCATGCCGGTGCCACACCATGCATACTAATGTGGCGAGCACATCTGAGGAAAGGTCCGCTGCAATCTGAGCAAAGCTCGTCAGATGCAGCGGGCCCTTCCTACATGCTCGGCCACATTCTCAGCATGGCGGGTGGCTGGCTGCAAAACTGCTGACTTCGGGGGTGCCCAAGCCCTCTGCCAGCTTGCTGCAGCCACAAAGTATGTGCCGATGGGGGAGCCCACTCCCCGTTGGCATAAAGCAGTCCCCCCCATTTCTTATATGCTGAGGAAGGTGCCCAATCCCCCTTGGCTCTTGTCCCCCCTGCTTTCCTTGTGTGCCGACGGGGGTGCCCAGTCCCCATCTGCATAAATTGACCCCCCCTCGATTTCTTGTGTGCTGGCTAGGGTGCCCAATCCCCACTGGCTGCAGCAACCCCCAAACAGTTAGGTGACACACTGGCAGCCCACCCCAGCATACCAAATCCCTGTAAAAAAGCTGTCCCACGATGTTGTTTTTTTTTTTACACCTGTAACACAAAACTGTCCTCACAGTCTCCCTACCCACCATCCGCACCCACCCACTGTGCACCCTGCCTTCCCACCCCCTTACTCCATACTTACTTCCAGAGTCTGGTGCGACGATCTTCGTGGACCGGAACAGTCATAACTCTTCAAAGCTGACCACAAACTGAGGAAATGCCGGTAAGCTGTATAATGGAATAAATAAGGGGTTTTCAACTTTGCTGCATATCTCAGGCATTTATTTGACTTTTGGCGCCAAATTTTCAACATGGGGTTTTTGGGACACCTCCTCATGAATTCTTGCACTGTCATGGCATTATTCAGTCATGTTCTGAAATGACAGTGCCAGAGTTCATGAGGGGGGCTCTCAAAAAGCCTATGTTGCAAATTTGGTGGGAAAAATAAAAAAAAATGAGTTTTACGAGCGTGCATTATGCAGTTGCTATGCACACTCGTAACTTAGTGCATTTGCAATATTTTCACAACACGTGCTCAGCATTGGCATTTTTCCACTCCTTCTTGTGAACCGTACAGCTGTCATTTTTTACATCCTGCCTGAAATGTGTTTTCGCACTTCTGGCGCAAAATAGCGCATCCGATGTGGGAAATCAGTGTTCGGGACACATTATGAAAATGACAATTACACTGTTCATGAGCAGAGGTCCTAAGATGCCTATGCTGAAAATTTGGTGATGATCCTCCATAACATGACTGTGTTACGAGCGCACGTTGCGCAGTTTGCACGCCCGCTAGTAAGTTCACGAATTTATATTTCCACTCCAAATTTTCAACATTGCCATTGTTCTTCACCTCCTTATGAACAGTAGAGCTGTAATTTTTCACATCCTGACCAAAATTTGTTTCCGCAGTTCCGGCGCAGAATAGCGCGGTTGCTGTGGAAAGTCTATGTTCGAGACACACTATGGAAATGACAGTGACATTGTTCATTATCAGAGGTCCTAAAATGCCTATGTTGAAAATTTGGGTCTGAAAGTCCATAAAATGCGTTGAGCAGTTTGCACGCATGCTCGTGACTTCGTGCATTTGTAATATTTTCACTCTGCATGTTCAAAATTGGCATTTTTCCACACCTCCTTATGAACAGTACATCTGTCATTTTACATATCCTGTCTGAAATGTGTTTTCACACGCCTGGCACAGAATCGCATGATCGCTGTGCAAAATCAGTTTTCAGGGCAGTTTGATTGCCACTCCAGATTTTCAATGTTGCCATTTTTTACGCCTCATCATGAACAATACAGTTACCATTCTCCACATCCTGCCCAAAACTGTGTTTTCGTCCCTCTGTCACCAAATGCCACAGCCGCTGTGCAAAACCACCTTTCAGCTAATAAAGTGATTGTGCTGCTTTTCATGAGGTGGCCTGACAAGCAGCCCATGTTGAACATGTAGAATGAAACTACCACTACACGCCTATGGTGTTAGGGTTTCCAACTGTAGCACCCCACCCGGTAAGGACTACCAGGCGTCAGGGCTGTGACTTGGGATCATCGGATGTAATGCTCACGCAATTCCACCCCCCACGCCCACCCTGCAGCCACTGACAGGCATTGTGGTGTGTCTTGCACTGTGCGGCCACAAACTTCACACCACGCTCCTATACTACACCCATGTCAGCGTATTTCCTTATGGAATGGGGTAAGTATAATGCCCAAAGACCCCAAAGCACACCATGACACTTGTCATTGTCTACAGGGTAAAGTGAGGTACAATGGCATGAGCATTATAGGTGATGACCCAAAGGCACACCCCAATGCTTGTCACTCTCTACAGGGTGGGGGTGGGGTTAGCGTCACTTCAGGACTTCACTGCCATTCCTACTATGCGCCTCTAGCTCCACCACTGCCAATGCCAATGCCAGCGTGACAACATTTGGCATTGACAAATGCTTGTTTACACATGAGACACTCTTATTTTGTGATAAGTGTCTTACTCCCAGCTGGCCCAGAAATTGGCACGTTCAGGACAGTTTCAATAAATAATTGATTGATCTCGATCAGTACTATATTACTACTGCTGCCAAGACCACTCTTCAGTTTATTGTTCTTGTACCTAAGAATGCTTGTGAGACCACTCTTAATAACAATAAACGTGGCCTTGGCAGTGGTATTAACATGCACAACATTACTGTGTCCAGTCTATTTTGTTGACATATCTTTACCCATTTAGGAGGAACTTTTTTCTGCCCTGACAGAGAATTTGGAAAACACTACAGAGCAGCTCCTAAAGCACCAGTGTTTGTTAATTGGCACAAAATGTCATCCTACACTTTTTAGCAAACATAAATTCCTGACATCTATAGATTCATCCTCAGCATATTTTTTCTCAGATATTTTAAAAATGGCTTTTATAGCTATTTTGTTAATTAACAGCTCAAATCATTAAAGATGGTCACCACTTGGACTTTTTAGAAAACTCTCTTCCATTGAGGTTACCTGTTGTACGTACATACTAGACTCACACAGCAGATATATTAGTATGGTGTTTCCACTTGTTTCTGATAATAAACAGCACAGCAGTTTCCAAGATATTTAGTTTTTCCATGGTGGGCATAGCACAGATAAAGGGACATTTTAAAACCTCAAAATTCCTGTATCTTACTTCAGGAATGAAAAAAGAAACACAAATTAAAATATGTATATTTATATTTTTGTAAGAAAAACATCACTGCTGAAAAAAATTATATGGTGACTAACAAATGCTGCTGTTTTAAGTTATGGTGCAGAGGCTAATCACAGAATGACACTTCTGAGGGACAAATATAAGAAAAATATGAGTCTTAGCTGTGAGAAACTCTGGGATAATATTCCAGTCACCAACCAAATAAACAAATTCATAGTTGGTTTCAGCCAGCCTTGACTTGAATTATGAGTACAAGTCACTGCATGCTTCGTAACTGAGGACATTTATTTATCAATATTTATAAAATGCTTGACCAGTGAATACTAGCAGAATTGCAACTAACTTGTTTCCAGATGCAAGATGGGGGAATGGCCACAAATGATCACACCCCTGCAGAGCAGAAGGAGCCTCTCCAAAATCCAGCGGAGTCATGTGAAACAGCAAAGTGCACGTCAGAAATCTGAAGTCAGAAATGCCCCCCTCCCCCAGCATTTTGCATGCGTGTACACTGTAGCAAGACAACATAGTAGGGCTTTCCTGGTAAAACTGTTTTAATAAATAAATAGAGAAATACATAATTATGCTTGCACAACTCGACCCTGAATAATCACCAGAGTGCAGCAAGTCAGCCTCCCCTGCTTGCTCCAGATGTCACTGACATGGGGGAGCAGGACTAGGGGGTCAGTAGAGATCACAGTGTGAGCTTGGAGCTTCCTGCATGGCAGGATAACAGGCAGCAATGGATACCAGTTGGCCAGGGGAGAGGTTTCTGCTCTGCCCTGAAGGGCAGGAGTGGGATAGGGTCAGGGAAGAAAATTTCTAATGGGTGGTTCTGGTGGATTATTATTATTTGTTTTTAACAACTTTTGGTCAAGAAAGACACACAAAGCATAGGCTTGTTTCCAGGTCTATCCTGGAGCACAAGGAAGTTAGGTTACTTGCTTAGGGTTACACAGTGTTCAAGTAGTGGCTGTAGGATTGAAACTCAGTTCTCCAGGTCCACAGCACAGTGCATATAACCACTATGCTATACTGTCTCCACTCTCTACAGTATATACAGTCTAGTCAATGGATTATGTCACTCAGTCTTCCAGATCTGTCACTGGCCATGCCACCAAACAGACAAGGGTGTCACACCAGCTCCCTCACTAGATCCATGTTTTGATTGTGTGTCACCCAGAGGACAGATATTGCCCTACCTTTTGGGGGTAACCTGCTAAGTGGTTAAACAGGGAAAATACAGGCAACACCAGAGTGGCCAGGAGATTTTCTCAGCAACAGCTGACTAAGTTTAAAAAACAAAAATACAGGCCTTTGTTTTAAGTTAATTGACACATGTTTTTACCTCACAACGATGTTTATAGTGAAAGATACTTGTGCAAGCACTGTACATTCCAGAGGATCCGTTGTCACTTGAATGGAGAAGGCATCCTGATTCGGTGGGGGAGGGATGTTGTACCTCAGGGTTACCTAATGGGAATCAATAAAACAATACAAGTGTGAGTACAGTAGAAGTTTGGTAACCTTAGCAACAAAGTTTATTGTGGACTGAAAAAGTGACAAAGCAATGAATGTAGGCAAGACAATGAAGAAAAAAGGTATAAAGACAGTATAAAATATTGGATAAAACAAAGGAAATTTGCCTTGGCTTTGTATAATTATTGTCCTTCTGGTATCTTATTATCCAATTATTGATGTCTCAGGAATAAAGTTAAACATTTGATTATATCTGCTAAGGCTGCATTTTTTAACAAGCAGTTCAATGTAAATTGATCTGATTCTAGGCACTTCTGGGATAATGTACATTCTCTTTTAAATGGAAAAGTTAGAAATTAGATTAAAACTTTAATTGTAAATGATAAAGAGACAACTGATCCACTTCAGATTGCCAACTCTTTTAATTCCAAATTTACTGATCTGATCTCTGTTGTCATGACTCTGTTCTGTCAGCTACTGGTCTTACTTTTCGATTTGAAAATACTTCTCCTGTAGCTTGGCCAACTTTTTATTGTGTTCACTTGTGCTTGCGCAAAGAACGTCTTGGGACAATATGGCATTTGAGAGGTGTGTCACTGCCGAGCCAATTACAGCTGAAACTGCAATGGGCTTGGCAGTGTACACCAATTTCTAGGCACTCTGGTCATGACACAAGTTCAGCTTTGCTGACATGGCACGTTCTCTAGTTAAAAGAAATGAACCACTCAGATGGGAGTGCTTCATTCTTTCTGTAGACGTAACTCTGGCCATGTGCACTACAGTTCACACTAATGCACATGGCTGGAGTTACAGCTGCTGTACTTTCCCTCTCTCTCCTCGTCCTCACTCTTCTGTCCCCCAGCCCCCAAAGGCTTCAACATTAGCCACGGTGTGGCTTTCTCTCCTGGCCCTCACTCCTCTGCCCCCCCTTTCAACATTAGCTGTGGTGCCATTTTCTCTCCCAGCCCTTGCTCCTATGCCCCTCCCCCCCTTCAACAACAGCTGTGGTGCAGCTTTCTTAAAGTCAACATTGGGCGCCCAATCTCTGTGTTGGCAATACAACCCCCACCACCACTGAGGGACACTGGGAGCCCACTCTCAGTGTCCCCATATCTATATCCCCCCCAACAGTCTGGAACTCTGGGGAGCCCACTCCCAGTGTCCCCATATCTATATCCTCTCCAACAGTCCAGGACACTGGGGAGCCCACTCCCGGTGTCCCCATATCTATATCAACCACTCGAAGTGTCCCCAAAAATCATTTGCAAATGTACCTTCTGTAAAAAAGGAAAGAAAATGATCCCTTGTCATCTTTCCTGTCTCCTTCCCCATCACGACTTTCTCTCTGTGCACCCACCTCCCCTTACCCTCCCTTACACCCCCTTACCCCGTACTTTCTTCTGAAGGTCAATGGCTGCAATCTTCTCTGGACTGGGACACATCTGCACTCTTCAGAGCCAATCTGGGAACTGAGGAATCAAGGTAAGCGTGTATAATGGCTGTCAAAGTGGTTTTCAACTTATGTTGATATCTCAGCCATTTTTAAGAATTCTGACCCCAAATTTCAACATGAGGTTCTTAGGACCCCACCTCATGAACAATGGCACTGTCATTTCATTACTCCATCCTGAAAGGTGATTTTGTGGTTGCTGTGCAGAATCACCTTTTGGGACCGATTAACAAAATGACAGTGCCAGTGTTTATGAGGGGAGGTCCCAAAAAGCCCATGTTGAACATTTGATGCAAAAAATCCCAAATATAACTGCGTTTCTACGCAGGCTCATAACTTCACCAATTTTTTATATTTTCGTACCAGAATTTTAACATTGCCATTGTTTCACATCTTCTTATGAACAGTACAGCCGTCATTTTTCATATCCTGCCTGAAATGTGTTTTTGTACCTGTGGTGCAGAATGGTGCGTTTGCTGTGCAAAATCAACTTTTGGAATGGATTAATGAGATCACGGTGCCACTGTTCATGAGGTGGGGTCCCAAAAATGCCAAATTGAAAATTTGGTTTAAAATTTCAAAAAAATGGCCATAGTGCATGCGTGCATTGCACAGTTTCTACACACAGGCACATAAATTGCCAATTTATAATATTTTCACTCCAGATTTTCAGCATACACATTTTATCATGTCATCTCATGAACAGTACAGCTGTCATTTTTCACATCCTGCCCAAAATGTGTTTTCGCACCTCTGGCACAGGATTGCACAGTCACTGTGTGAAATCACCTTTCAGGACTGACTAAGGAAGTGACAGCACCAGTGTTCATGAGGTGGGGTATCAAAAAGCCCATGTTGAAAATCTGGTGGAAAGATTCCTAAAAATGGCCACGTTATGCAGGTTCATTGAAATTTTCCTACACACATACACACACGTAACTTTGGTAATTTTCAATAGTTTCACTCCAAATTTTCAGCGTAGCCATTTTTCCACACCACCTCATGAACAGTACAGCTGTCATTTTTCACATCCTGCCTGAAATGTGTTTTCACACCTGTGGTATGGAGTGGTGCAGTCGCTGCACGAAATCACATTTTGGGATTGAGTAACGAAATGATAATGACACTGTTCATGAGGTGGGATCCCAAAAAGCCCATGTTGAAAATTTGGAGTGAAAATTCCAACAAACACCCAGGGCATTAGGGTTTCTAACTGTAACACATCACCTGCCCCACCCTGCAGAGACTGACAGGTGTTGGGAGTGTGCCTTGGGGTCATCGGCCTTAATGCTCGCACCATACAACTCCCACCCTGCAGACAGTGACAAGTGTTGGGGTGTTTCTTGGGGTCTTCAGCCTTAACGTTCCACCCATTCTCCTATACTGCACCCATCTCAGCTTATTTCCTTATGGAATGGAGTGTGCATTACGGCCGAAGACCCCAAGGCACACCGCGATGCCTGTCAGTCTCTATAGGGTGGGGGTGGGAGTAGAATGGCGTGAGCATTATGACCGACGACCCAAAGGCACATCCCCAATGCCTGTCAGTCTCTGCAGGGTGGGGGTGGGGTGTTAGGGTTGGAAACCCTAATGTCTCATTAAGGAAGTAAATCTGGGAGGAGTGGTGGGCCTCACCTGCCTTGATTTCAGCAAAGCCTTTCAACACCATGCAACATAGAAGGCTGATTAACAAGATGGGTAGTCTGGCCACAGGCACAAGCTGATAAACTGGGTTAGAAACTGGCTGACAGATGGGAGGCAGATGGTGGTGGTAATGGGATCCAATCCTGGGAGAGGAGGGTGACCAGCAAGGTACCTCAGGGATCAGTCCAGGGACCAGTCCTGTTCAATGTCTTCATTACAAACATTGTGGAAGGTCTAAAAGGAAAGGTCTGCCTGTTTGTAGATGACACCAACATCTGTAACAGAGTGAGTAGGCCCGAAGGGGTAGAAAAAATGAGCAGGGACATGTAGAGGCTTGTAAAATGATCTGAGGAGTGGCAAATGAGGTTCCATGCAAAGAAGTGCAAAATAATACATTTGGGAAGAGGGAACCCTGAGGAGAGCAACAGGATGGAGGGAGGGGTGCTGATGATCAGCAAGGAAGAAAGAGACTTAGGAGTTATCAATTCTGATGACCTAAAATTGTCAAAACAGAGCACACATGTTGCAAGGAGGGCCAGTGGTATGCTGGGGTGCATAGGTAGAGTTATCACTAGCAGAAAGCATGAGATGGAATGCCATTCTATAATGCACCAGTGATGCCTCACCTACAGTACTGTATGCAATTCTGGAGGAGACAGCAACTCCACAAGTACATTGAAAGGGTGGAGGTGGTCCACAGAAGGGCAACCAAGATGGTATATGGCTTGCGACACAGAACATATCAGGAGAGATTAAATGATCTCGATATGTACTCACTGGAGGAAAGGAGCGTGGGGACATGACAGACACGTACAAGTACCTCAAGGGCATAAACAAGGTGCAGAGGCAGACATCTTCCAATGTAGAAGGAGTACAAGAATGAGGCAGCATGATATGAAATTGGACAGGGATAGATTAAGAGGAAACGTGAGAACAGTTTTCTGCATGGGGATGGTGGTGGTCACATAGAATAGTGTGCCATAAGAGCAAACAAGGCAGATGGTGGTGGTAAATGGGATCAAATCCAGGAAGAGGGAAGTGATCAGCGAGGTACCTCTGGGATCAGTCCTGGGACCACGCTTGTTCACCTCCTTCCTGCATTTACAGTGCAGATTCTGCCATGCGGCACCTGCTGCTCTCACTGCTGCCTCCTTGCCCCTCTGAAGCCAGTACCAGTACCAAACACCACTGCAAATACCTGCAAGTGGATGTTCGGCATTGTCAAATGTTTGTTTTAGAAGGGTTAATTACACTGCGGTTGCAAAACTTATCTATCAGTTACCTGATAAGGAAAGTAATTGAGGTAATGGCCTAGATGGTCTTTTTTTTTTAAATATATTACCCTTTTATTTTGTCTCCCTTATGTTTTATTTATAATTTGTCTTTAATTTCACAACAGTTCCCTTAAGTTGGAAATGTGCCTGGGTTGTGCCCATACCAAATAGAGCTCATGCAGTTACAATTGAGGATTTAAGGCTAATTTCTATTTTGAATCCAATTAGTAAATTACTTGAGAAAATTGTAGCGGAACAAATAAATAGCTATTTGAAGAAATAAAATATTTTATTTTTTTCAATTTTTTTTCTGCCCCTTCTTCTCCAGGCCCTCCTATGCCTTTGGACCTGCCAGCTACCTCCTGATGCCTCAGCCACACAGCTATGGTCACCGACTTTAATTAAGCCTCGGATATACTTCAAGGGTGGGATGGGGGGAGATTTAGCCCTGAACTCTTACATCTCATCAGGTAGTGGAGTGTGCTTGGGGAGGTGGAGTCCCAGGATGTACCATGGCTGTCATATCAGAGGTGCTGGGGCCAGTTTTTCCTTGTTCCTCCCCCATCACCTGTGTGGATGCCAATGTGGGCCTACACATGCCTGTGCTCATGTTCGCCCACCGACGTCAGTAATGTTCCAGTCTTCCCTTCAGCCCACCAGCCGCATTACCACCTGTCGTCACCCAAGTGGCAGTATCACAGTGGGGAACAGAACCCTCCCTCTCTTCCCTGGAGGAGGCAGGTGTAACCTCTCCCCCTTTTCCCTTAGGTTACTAGAATCCCATTAGTGTCAGTGTTTGGTAGGGAAGGCAGCTGGTGACTATCTAGTTAAGTGGATTTTCACCGTGTCCTTCTCTGCTGCTTGGTTACTGCTGACAGCAGAGAAGTGATGTAATTTAGAACTCTCACAGCAACATAAGCCACACAGCTTGTGAGAGAGGAGGAATAGTTTTAGAATTCTGAGTTCAGTTGAGTGCCAGCAGTGTAGCTAGTAGGAATCTGCAGCTGGAGTTCAGTCCAGCAGCTGAGAGAGTGAGCAGCTCAGGGATTGAGCAGTGCCAGTTTTCTCACCCTAATGGAGGACATCCTTTCCTGACTTGTGAAGTGGTGGAAACCGTCTTCAGGGGTTCCTGTGGCTTTATCCCATGTAGGATGAGGGGGTCTGCTGAGGATTTTAAGGGAAATCCCCTGATACAACCAAGAATTTTGTGAAGCTACCTTTTCATGTACAAACCATGAGTAGATTCTGACTGAGTTACCCAGGATATGTACCTGCCTTTTTTTCTGGAGAGGGTGACTCTCTGATAAAGGGACCCATTCACCTATTTCTGTGAGGATTTTATCAGAAGATTTGTGCTTTTAAAGTTGGCTAACAATAGTGGATGTCCCATATGTGACTTGCCATTTGTTCAGGACTTTAACCTTACACCCTAGCAGTGTTCCTGATGTTAAATGTGCTAAACATTTCAAGACAGCACCATTTTCTACAGTTTCAGTATTTTGCTGAGGTGTAACTCTGTAAGAATGGCTGGGTATGGATGTAGGAGCAAAAGGTGGGAGACCCCCCATCTGGAGTGACCAGTTCAGCACTTTGGCTTCTGGAAGGGCGCCTGTTTTTTCTATGCACGTGGCCAATGCCTGAAGAAGTTTACCTCTTATATGTGGGTTTTTCCTAGTTTTGAGCCTTAAGTGCTCCATCGTGGCCAGGGTGCCACATACCTATCCTGTGTCATATGGGAACTGGTCCAAGTACTGGCCTAGTGCCATTTCCAGAAGATTTTGTATGTTCACCATGGCTAGTTCCACATTCCAGATTTCTAATCCTGTGTCGTATGGGAACTGTTCTAAGTACTGGCTTAGTGCCATTTCAAGGAAGATTTTGTTTGTTCACTGTGCTAATTCCACAATTCCAGATGTTTAATCCTGTGATATATGGGAGGTTATAGATTGCTGTTCTACAGATGTGTTCTGCATTGCCTTGTGCCACGAAGTGTAAACCCTTGGTGGTCCATCCTTACTTTTGTGTTTCCAACTGTGTATTGGAGTAAAGCCACGCTCTAGAATCCCAGCCTAGTATGGACAATCTAGAGTGGATTTACTGGGTACCCCTGTCCAGAAGTGTGAACCTAGCATAACGCTTGGCAAATGTTCTCTCCTCAGGACTTGGGTTTTGGTACAGGTCTGGTTGTCTAGTACACACATTTCTGTTTTTTTTCTGTCATTGCAATTGCTTTGTACTCCAACCCCTCTCTTTTCCCCTAGACTATGGGACGTGTACCTACTAGTTAAATAAGGGGCCAGTGGGGGGTTACACAGGCATCCCCTGGAACGCTTAATCCTCCTCTTCCTGGCCAGCCCTCGACTACCCAAACAGCTTGCTCGTTCCCAAACTTGGGTCGCTGGCATCATAAGCAGTAGTGCTACTGACATGCAAAGAAGCCGGCATGAAATACAATACTTTATGTACATAACATGGATTTAGAAAGGGGTATAGCACTGAGACAGCCTTGGGCAGGATCATGGATGCAGTCCTTAGTGGTATGGACTCTGGACGTGTGACGGGGTGGGCTGTGTTTGTGGACCTGACCAAGGTATTTGACCTTATTGATCACAATAAACTTTGTTTGCAATTGAAGACCCTAGAAATTTTGGGAAATGTAGTTTCATGGGTATCAGGACTATTTATCCAATCAGACTCAATATGTGGGTGGTGGTTCAGTGTCCTCCAACTATTGTAAAATAGGTAGAGGGGTACAGCAGAGGTCAATTCTGGGTCCTCTTATGTTTAGTCTGTTTAATAATTCAGTTTCTTCCATTTTTAATTATTGTGATTCATAGAAGCATAGAAACAGAATTTGATGGCAGATAAGGACCACTTGGCCCACTTAGTCTGTCCATGTTCCCTACCTACTGTCACACCATAGACTCTACTTCATCTCTGGCTTTATTCCCCCTTGTGTCTAAGGTTCTCTTATACCTATTCCTTGCCTTTTTAAATCCCATTACAGTTATTGCTCCACACCACCTTCTCAGGGAGGCTGTTCCAGGTATCTACCACCCTTTCTGTGAAGAAGTGTTTCCTTACATTTCCCCTGAGTATACCCCACTCCAGCTTCATCTCATGACCCCCGTGTTCATGTGCATCCTTTTTTCTGAAAAATGCTTCCCTTTTGAACCTTATTTGTATCCCTGAGGTATTCGAAAGTCTCTATCATATCCCCCCTCTCCTTCCTTTCCTCCATTCTCTACATACTGAGGTCCTTCAGTCTCTACTTATAGAGCTTTTAATGAAGATCATGCACCATTTTAGTTGCCCTCCTCTGGACTGTCTCAACTCCATTTATGTCCTTTCAGAGAGGAGGACTCCAGAACTGGATACAGTACTCTAAATAGGGTCTCACCAGAGACTGAGATAGATGCATCATCACTTCCCTCTTTCTGCTGCGGATACCTCCCTATGTACCCAAGCATCCCACTGACTCTCGCACTGCCTTGTCACAATGTTTGGCCACCTTTCGGTCATCAGATATGATAACACCCAGGGCTATTTCCTGTTTGGTGGTCGAGAGTACCACTCCCCCCATTTTGTACTCTGACTCTGGGTTTGTACACCCCAAGTGCATGATTTTGCATTTTTTCACACTGAAACTTAGTTGCCACTTTCTACACCACTCCTCAAGCTTGACTATGTAACTCCCCTCTGGGGGCTTGCCTTAATTGTTCTTATTTCTTCCAATTCTCTCCTGTCTCGTAGCCTTCCCCGATCATTCCCTGGTGTTCCCCCCAAGTCCTTCTGGTGCCCCCAAATAGTCCCCCAGTGCTACGTCATAGCCCTTTTGGGCTTAAAATCTGACACACAATCACTGCCACTTTCCCCTGCACTGTGGTGCTTAGCGGCAATCGCACATACATGAGAACCCTTTGATATCCTGACCACTGCTGTTGTGGTGAAGTAGTGAGTGTTTTCGTTGTCCTGCTGCCTCTGGGGTGTCAAACAGGGACCGGGGACCTCAACAAGGTCAGTGGGAGCCCTTTTGAATGCTGGAAATTAAAGTTTGAGATTGTGGCACAAACTGGGCTCATGAATATTAACGAGTCCCACATCAATATTAATAGGCTACTATCACTGTTCCAGGGGACCAGCTAGAAATGGAGCAGCGACGGGAGGCTCAGGAATGTTTGTAAATAACTATGCAGTCGCTTAACAAGGGACAGGGGTCCCTACCACTTAGAGGGGACATTCTGAAATAAATATGAATACTGTGGTCGCATCTAATATTAGAAGTTGGGGCTGCTATAAGACAGTATAGAACTGAATGGGAGCTGACATCTTCTTAAAAAACAAAGAACCTCTGTGTGCAAGCACTGAGGCAATGGTTACCCCAAAGGGCATTTGGCCAGGAAGCCAAGTTTCAAAGAAATACAAAATCACACATGCCCCACAATGCAAAGCATCATAGGCTGCATATGCAAATCACCACAGAATATTATGCTGGTTCAACTTTAAGCAGAAATGCATGGTCTTGATGCTTTGACCTCTCACAACAGCCAATCGGGTGTCTAGGCACTTAAAGCTGGATCCAAAGGATGCTGGAAGAGGATATTTCTTGAATTCAGGTTCCTAACACCTGCCGCAATCGGAATTCAGGAAATATTTATCGCAATGGTTATGGACAATTGATGGGCTCAATCAGCCAATTAGAACCTTGGATTCTCAGCTGAAACTCAATGGACTTTCTGGGATTGAGTCATTTCTGTTCCCGGGCTCTGTATGAGTCAGAAGTCTTCTGTGAGAGTGGAGCTGGACTAGGGAGGCCTTTCCCAGGCCTCCAGAGGAGATTGCTGTGTTCAGGATAAGGATCAGCAGGGGAAAGAGAGTGAGAGACTGCACTGATACCTTGATTCCCCAGGTACTGTGAGCTGTTTGATTATTCTGGAGAAGATAAGTGCTGTGGAAATGTTCACTGGTGGACTGAATTGAGTTGAAAGGACTGAGCTGTTCTATTTGAATGCCACAGTTGCTGCTGAGAATTTATTTTATCTGTGTGAGACGGCGATTGTGATTTGTAAGAGGCAAAGCATCCCTGGACATTGGGGTGCTAGCCAGGTGTTATACATTTCCTGAGTTAACTGGGTGAGGTGGCTTAGAGCTGTGTCCCAGCTGCAGCTGAAGAAAAGGTTGTGGACGTCTTCTAACTGGAAAGTATGGACTGGTGTGCAGGGGCCTGTTGTGTTTGGTTTCCTTTGTTAATTGCACCTGGGCTTCATTGAACTAGAGCTAGCACCCCCAGTGCCAGAGAGGGAATCAGTTAATCCCTTCCAAGTGGGACTCACTGTCTCAAGAGGCCACCAGCATTCGCTGGGGTGCTAGGGCACCTGGCATCCATTGTGGAGAGCTGGGTTGTGGAGCTACCCCTAGATCTGGGCCTTCTGGGGCTGGTGCTGTCCTGCCACAGAGCTCTGCAATGGGCCAGAAGTGGCTGAAGGTTACAAGCAGCCAGAACTACAATCAAGGCAACCAGCTACAAGATCCATGAGCAAGTTCCATCCTGCCAGGGGAACCAAGGCCAGCCTTCTCTGCCTGTGTTGCACTGACCAATGAGCTCCTTTCTCCAGGCATTGGACAGCTACAAACAGTGAATACCCAGGACCTGGTTCCTGGAAAGGGAAGAGATGAATTTAATTTTCATAAACAAAACATTTTTATCAAGTTTTAGGGCCCCAACAGCCGGCCAACTTGCGGCACTGAGCAGGCCTGCACCTAATAGGTACCCCATAGGACATTCTGTGTAACACTGGTACCAGAGGGGGAGGGCTTGTCCTGTGGGCCCAAATGTTTGTTGCTATTATCTGTCTTTACCTACTATTTTTTCTGTTCACAGCCATCCTTTGTCCTGGTATCCCTTCCCTAGTCCTTACCCCAAATAAAGCAGTGGTTTACCATTTGAAATTGTGTGTGCAGGAATTCTCTGCGTCTGTCAAAGCATTATTGTTCATGGTTTATGGTGTTACTGAACGGTTGAGCATCCAGTGTGTAGGGTGGCTGGTAGGGGAGGTGGGTAGGTGCAGCATCCCAGGGGGCTGTGCCAGCCAGTCACCTGACCCACTTCTAATTCTCTCTGGGTGGAGACACTGTGCTATTTTTATTATCTTTGGGACAGAACACCCGATCACCACCATAACAGGAGCCAGGCCCCTTAGCCTGTTAGAGGGCAACAGACAGGGTTTGCAGCCCACTGGCACACGGCACTTGGGCTACACCTAGATCTCTATTCATTTTTTCCACACACCCCTGGCGTGTCCACTGTATTGCAGTTGCTTATGTCATCTGCAAAAAGACATACCTTCCCTTCTAGTCCAATTGCAAAGTCTCTTATAAAGATATTAAAGAGGACCGATCCCAGTACTGATCCTTGCAGCACCCTGCTAGTCACCCTGCCTTCCTTGGAGTGAACTCCATTTATCACTACCCTCTGTCACCTATCTCTGACCAATTTCTTTCTCAATTTACAACTTTAAGTCCCATTCCTAGGCTGCCCAGCTTGTTTATGAGTCTCCTACAGTATGTGGAACAGTGTCTAAGGCCTTACTGAAATCTAGGTAGGCCACATCCACCATTCCACCCTGATCTACTTCCTTGGTTACCCAGTCAAAAAAATCTATAAGATTAGTTTGATATGATCTCCTCCTATTGAATCCATGCTGCCTTGGATCTTGTAAGCAGCTGGATTCAAGATATTCCACAAGCCTTACTTTCAGTAGTGATTCCATTAATTTCTCCACCACTTAAGTCAGGCTGACTGGCCTGTAATTGCCAACCTCCTCCCTGCTCCGGTATCCAGTGATATGGGCGACACAAATTGAGCGACTCAATGTGCATGCCCAGAAAAATAGTGACCATAAGAGAACAGTGAGGTGGAAGAAATACCAAGAAGGGAGGGACAGAATAGTGAGAGCGCGGGGGTGGAGTTACTAGGCAGGCAGGATAAATGGATGAATTTGGTGAGGTTCTGCTGAGCTAGCCACCTAGCGTGGTGGTTAGGTCACCGCCTCTAGATGTTGTGAACCTGGGTTTGTGGCTGGGTGTAAGTAATTTTTTCCATGTCTTCCTCTTCCCCAGTGTCGCCCCCCCCCCCGGAGTTGATTATATATATTTGGGGGTGGGGGGGGCTTGCTCCCCACATAAAATGTTGGTATACATCTTGATCCGTGAACATGTATGGTGTTCTCGCTGTTTTACCCATTTGGTGTAGTGCTGATCACCGATAATGTTTTCGATGATTTGCACTAGCTATTATGGTCCACGCTGTTAAAACTTCACTGTTATGACTTGGAGCCCCCTGCTCCCACTTTTGTGAAGTAGTACTACATCTGCCCTGCTCCAGTCCTCTAGGACCACTCCAGTTTCCAGTGAGTGGTTGAATAGGACTGTCAGAGGTGCAATCAGCACCTCTCTGAGCTCCCTCAAAAACTTTGGCTGTATCCCGTCCATCCCCATTGCCTTCTCCACCTTAAGATTTGCAAGTTTTTTTCAGGAATCTCTGCACTGCAAATGGGTTGGTGTCCACACCCCTTCCTTTGATGCCCCTGACACTGATCTGTGGTCCCTCACTCTCACTTTCATTTGTGAAAACTGAACAAAAATAATTGTTCAGAATGTCTGCTTTTTCCTTTTCCCCTTCCAAACAATCCCCCCTTCCCTCCTTAGCCTTACAATCCTTCCCTCGGGGCCCGATTCCAAGATGAATGTGGCAACTTGCCAGTGCTTGCGAATTGCGACATATGCCGCTACGCCGGGGACCCTGTGCCAGATTCCAGAACAGGCAGGGTCCCCGGTAACTACATCCTGTGACTTGTGGCACCTCCAGCATTGTTCCAAGGGTGCTACAAGCCACAGTAATGTCCTCTGGCAGAGCACAAGTCATGACTGGAAAGGCCCACCCCAAAGCCCTGCTCCCCGACACCATGGCAATGGCTGGCAGGGCTATTCATGCCCCCCCCACCTGGCAGTGCCAGTCCACTCACACCCGGTCGGTGACTGGCATGTCCACCTCTCACCTCCATGGCCAGCTGCCGACAGTGCTCCCTCAGAGTGCATACTACTGTAGACAGTACGCGCTCTATCAGTTATTGAGCACATACTGTATACAGTAGTATGCGCTCTGATGGATGTCAGTCGGCGGCTGGCCATAGAGGTGAGCAGTGGGTTGTGCCAGTCACTGACTGGTAATGGGTGTGGAGTGTGGACTGACATAGCTGGGTAGTGGGGCCACCGGACTATGAGGGCTTGTGTGGCATGGCATGCATGCCAATAGCAGCATTTGGGGATTGGGGCCTGGGGACCAGGGTATGTGGACTGCCCTGCGGGGCAATTATCGGGGATGTGGGTGTGGGGGTGCAAGCAGCCCATGGGGGTTTCTATGCCAATGGGGGCTGGGTGGGGGGCCCATGTGGGACCATGGAGGGTGGTTGTTGGGGCACCAGGCACAGAGGTGCACCTCCCCATGGACGTAGAGTACACTTAGACAACAGTCTTCTGGGGGCTGTCTTGGAATAGCACATTTGCTATTTGGACATCACCCTCTTGGAATCCAGTGTAAATACTGCCATAAACTCCCTTGTGCCATGTCTCAGGGGGTTTATGGCGTAATCAGTGGTGTAGCACAGCTTTGGTACAGGCAGCCTGTGACATGTTGCAGACTGCCTTCTGAAATACCATTTGGTGTAACGCATGGCGCAAAGTGCTACTTGCACCATTTTGTTTGGCGCAAGTCACTTTGCGACATATGTAAGTGTTCTGGAATTGGGCCACTTTTCTTTCTCTTTTTGCTAGCATACCTAAAAAATGCCTCGTCCCCTTTCTCTACTGTCTGTGCTGTCTTCTCCTCTGTTTCTGCCTTTGCACTCCTGATTGCTTTCCCTGCCTCTCTCTGCTTCTGGTGATACACCTCTCTATCCTTCTCCCTCTGTGTCTCCTTATACCTCCTGAATATTAGGTTTTTTGTCCTTATCTTCCCAGCCAACTCTTTTGAGAACCATAGAGGTCTCCTTTTCGTTTTGCTTTTGCTTACCTGTCTGACACAGAGGTTTTTTGCCTTCACTATTGCCCCATTCAGCTTCTCCCACTGCTTCACCACTCCTCCTAAGTCCTCCCACCATGCCAAGGCATCCCAGAAGCATTCTCCCATCTTTGTATCATTGGTCCTCCTGAAATCCTGGGCCCTTGCATTCTTATGCTTCACATCTGACACAGTTCTTATATTGAACCACACCGTACAGTGATCACTGCTCCCCAGGTGGCCACCGTCTATGACATCTACAATCCTGTTCCCATTGGTGAGCACAAGGTCCAATATTACTCCCTCACGAGTAGGCTCCTCTACTAGTTGCCTGAGGAATGCTCCCTGCAGGGAGTCCGAGATGTTCCTGCTCCTACCTGGAGCTGCAGCTGGGATGCTTCAATCTACATCAGGCATTTTGAAGTCCCCCCACCAGCAGCACCTCCCCATTATTAGCCACCTTTTGTAAGGCTTCTGCCAGAACCTTGTCCATCTCCTCCCTCTGTGCTGCAGGCTGTAGATCACTCCAGCGTGAAAAGCAGCTCTATTCCCCTTTTCTAGGGTGACCCACAGAATTCCAGTCCCTACTTGTGTTCCATGCATCTCTGTTGCTTTAATGTTATCCCATATGTAAAGGGCAACTGCTCCCACATTTCTTACCCGTCCCGTCCTTCCTGATCAGTGTATATCTTGGTATGGCTAAATCCCAGTCATGGTTCTCATTGCACCATGACTTAGTAATGGTGACAATGTCTAGATCAGCCTCCATCCTTATGAGTATTACAGTAGGGCAGGGATCATATTCCCCAGACCTCTAGCATTTGCACACATGGCCTTCCACATACTGCTACCACACTGCTTGCCAGACCCACTTTTTTCCCTTTTGCCTTCTTTCCTTACCCACTCTGCCCTCATTTCCATCCCTATTCATACCTACGGATTTGTTTTTCTGTTATCAAATACCCTTGGGGATTTGCTACCCTTATTGTTCTCCCTACTGACTACTTCAGCCAGCATGGGGGGGTGGGGGCAGTCTACGTTTTCCTGCTTCCTTCCACCATCCTCCCTGCTAGTTTAAATGTTTACCTATGTAACATTTACGCTGCTCACTAAGGACTCATCTTCCTCTTCCAGATGGATGCGGGCCATCTCCCTTGTATAGGTCTTTATCCCTCCAGGTGGGACCCCAATCCCCAATGTAGCCAAATCCCTTCCCCTTACTCCACTCCATCAACCATTGATTGAAGCTTCTGATATGGATTACCCTATCCACTAGAGTTGTGTGGAATGGGAAAATTCTGAATCTGTGGAATTTCTGCAACATTTAACAAAATTCCACAAAATTCCATGGAATTTCACTGACATTTTGTAGAATTATAAATATTTAGTAATTTAATTATACCTCAATAACTGTTCAATCTAGATGTCTGAAATTTGGAATATATACTCTCATGGACAATAAACAAAAATGTGTCAAATATCATATAATTTGGTGGGATAGTTTCAAAATTACAGGGGCTTGAATATTACCATTTTATTGTTTGTGTGAAATTTCATTAACATTTTTTATCTGCATATACCTTAACCGACTATTGGGTCATGGATCTTAAATTTGGCATGATTTCTTGATGAAAGATGTTCTAACAATGTACCAGATTTCATGACAGTATGAAGCATTGTCTCAAAATTATATGTGCTCAAAATCTGTCATTTTATTTTTTTCAGGAAATTTCATGAACAAATTTCATTTACATATCACTTAGGCACCTTTGGAGCTAGACATGTGTAAATTAGTATGAATAACTATTTTGTAATGCTTATAGAATGTTGAAAATATGGAGTGAATTAGATATAAGATTTTTAAGTTACAGGGGTTCAAAACTTTACTATGTAAATATTTGCAAAACTTTCTGAAAACTATCAAAAATGTAAATGTTTGTAACTTCTCTGCTCTTGCATGCATAAAGTTAACATGTGACATGCATATCCATACTCTGTGTATCCTGGTGTCTAACAAAACTGGATAAATTGGTTAAGCAGTTTTAATTTTGCAGAAGAAATGAAATGATTACTAACATTTGCTCACATATTTATGATAGCATATTCTGTAGATGAAGCATACGTAATTTTTTTTGTGGAATTTAACATTAACAATGCACATATCACCACTTCATTTGATAAGCTGGGCTGCACTTTTTGAAGTTCTGCTGTTCCTCACTGGGTGACTATCCCCCCTTTTCTTTTGGCATAGCCAGATTGACTCAGTAGAACTACTGATACCACTGATAGCCACTTTGTTCTTTACAGTGACAAACTTCTAAAAATGTGAGTCACCTGCTCCCTTTCCTATTAACCTACCCTGTTGGAATAGCCAGAATTCTTTCTTCCTGCTGCCCGAGACATTGTCTTTCCCTACTAAATGTTTTTGAGTACCTCTTAAGTCCTAGACTTGTATGTACACCAGGCTCCCTGGATCATAAATTTACTGGATGTGATCCTTAAATATCCTGCATTCAGGTTGGAATTGTTGACACTCTGTGCTTTCTTGCTCCAATCTGGGGGTCTACCACTGTTGTGCTACCCAGCTCAGCTGTCCATGTCTTGGTGAAACTGTGCATCTAACTCCTGAACCTGGTGACCCCCTGCACTACCTGCCTCTTATACCCATATCCGTTAAATAGAGCCCCCAGAGAAGGCTGAGTGAAATTAGAAAATTCTGCTTTTATGGAATTTTTCATGAAATGCTGCAATTTTCACAAAGACTCATGGGATTTGACTTTAAGTAGAGATGTTATTTTGCAATTAATGAAATTTGCACACACAGTCCCCTTGTAAGGTCTACAAACCTGCCAAATGTAATGGTATTGCATTATCTAGTTTTAAAGTTCCAGGGGTTTATAAATTTGTATTTTACATTCTTGCAAAAATAAATTGTTAAATGTTGTGAATGTTTGATTACTTTTCATTTAATCCCATTTAAAGCTGAAAATATGAACTTTTTTTCAGAAATGACCATGTGGTATAGTAATTTAAGTGTTTTAATTCTGGTTAAATGTGGATATGTAGTTTAAAAATTAGAGGGAACTAACTGAAATTAAAATTTTGGCAACATGTTTGGCAGGCTATAACACAGTCCCATTTAAAACCAGAAATCTGAAACTAGGTGCAAATACAAATGTTATGCTAACCTGTATATCTGTCAATTTTTGTAATATTTCAATGAATACTATCAACATTACACTAAAATTCCAGAAATCCAAATTTTGGCAAAATATTTGACTACCTATAACTCAGCTCCCATTAAAGCTTGAGACTGACAACATGGTGCATATATGCTTTCTATGTGCTTCTCTAAATCCTGATATTGTGGAGAAATTTGGATAAGAAATTTTAAAATGATCTCAACTGAAAATTCAATATTGATTAAATGTTTGGCAACCCATAACTCCGCCCCCTTTTAATGTACAATTCTGTAATTTGGTACACGTTCGTAAGTCATACATTCCTAATTTAGTGTCATTTGGACATATGCTTTATAAATTATAGTGAAATAACTGAAATATAAAATTTTGTGGAATTCTGTGACATCGGAATGATCATTCCATGGGCATTCCTTGGGTGGAATTTTATATTCCACTCAGCTATACTATCCACCCCTCTGTCATAGACAGGTAGTGCCTCAGAAAAGGTCACTGAGTGTGCTACCTGCCTAAAACTCCTCCCAAACTCCCTGAACTCTTCGTGCACTCTCCTAACCTCATCCCTGTCCAGATCATTAGTCCGTAGGTGAACAATGATATCCAGCTCTCCCTCCTGTCCTGTTGAACTAGCGATCCTCAGGATCCGCTTTCCATCCTTCCGAGCCAAGGCACTAGGCAGGAACTTAACCTCCCTCTCCTCCACCTTCCTTCCTACCCCCCAAATCTATCCCTCTCACACTGGAGTCCCCCACCAGGAGTTACTTCCTCCTCCTATGGGTTTCTTTGTTATATCCTGATGATCTCATTGTTTTTTCTTCTGGGAGGAATTTAAGTGTTGTAACAAGGAATTTAGAATATGACTTTTCTGTGCTTTGGTTCCTAAATAACTCTTTGATTTTAAATTCTAAAAAGACAAAATATGCACTTTTTGTCACTCATGGTTTCATTAATAATACCTTACCTCTTAGATGCAAGATTCTTTTGGTCATCAAATCGAGCAAGTTTATCAGTTTAAGTATCTAGGGGTTCTGTTGGATCCCATCTTTGTCTCTATCTGATCAGATAAAAATGGTTTGTCATACCACTAATCAGAAAATAGGAGTTTTACACAAATCAAAACAGTTTTTTCTTTGGATTCTCATAAAGCTATTGGCTGTCTATTACCTCATTCTGATTATGTTAATCTTTTTTGGGGGGAAGGGGGCTTGAACTTGAAAGAATGCCCGAATCTTTCTGTTGCTTACAATAATATTTGTCATTTTGTTTTGTTGGCTCCATCATGTACTCATCATTGTAGTTTGTGTTCTCAGCTGGGTTCATTATCTCCATTCCTGCATATTGACTATTGTTTTGGATGTTTGGTTTATAAAACGTTTTGTTCATTTGTTCCTAGGGACCTTTCAGATTAAGTTTCTATTAGGAATGTACTGCCCAGCTTGAGGTCTGCTAAAGTAATTGTTTTGGTTGAAAAGTTTTGTAAATCTAAGGTTGGGCCTCGTGCCTTTTCTGCTGCTGCACCTCATGTTTGGAATTGTTTACCAGATTTGTTGCAATCTTCTTCATTTTACATTTTTAAGACTCATTTTAAACTGTATTTGTGTAATAAATATTTATGCAATTGTAACTTTGTATAATGTTGCATTGTAATTTGTATTGCTTATGTTTCTTTTTGTACTGCAATTTTTTTGCAAGAGTTATGCCTGAAAAAGGACCCTAGGTCCAGAGCCCTTACATGGTAAACTAACAAATAAATGTAGATGGATGGTGAATGCACACACACAATGAATGTACAAAAGAAGCTGGGGAAATGCAGTGGGAACAAAAAGAAGATTAAAAATGGGAAAAACAAATTGTGGAGAGGAGGTTTAGAAGAATTGGAGCTAAGCAAGGAGGTGTGAGGAGTTGGGATAACAACAAAAGATCTGCCAAACAACATTGCCTCCAAGGCAGGCATACAAGTTTTCATATATTTTACCTGAAAGGAACTGCCCTGGATTTGAACCAAGGTACCTTGTGAGTCTGCATTCTTGGTCTTCAATATTACTGCTGCACCAAATGAACTGTAGTTCAGTGCAATGTGCTCAGGTAGTATGCTGTATGTGGTTTTGCTTAACAAGTGAAGGATCAGTGGTTTAGTTTCGGGGAAAAATGCAACATGGTTGTATTTTCAGCAAAACAACAAAGTTCAAATCTTTAACTGACACATATTTTATGGTTTCATTTTTTTTTATTTCAATTTATTTCACTAGAGAGGTGATGCATGAGGGTGTGGAGTTAGAATAGTAAACATAATGAAGAAAAGAGTCATAGTGCCAGCCACCCTGAACTTCCCACTTACTATACAACAGTATCCTAAAGAAACCGTGTTAGCTGAAATGTTACCTTATTGTGTTTATTCAGATAGCTGCAGTTTGACTAACTGTCCCTTATGGGGGGGGGGGGGCCTTAAAATGGTGTCAAACAGATTTAGTTTTGTTGCCGTATTGTCTTCCAATAGATTCAGAAGCAATGATTGATACTTTATTAGACCAACTTAGATGTTACAAAATGAACAAAGTGCCTAAGCTAGCTAAGTGCTTAAGAACTTTGTTCTTTTTGCAACTTCTAAGTTGGTCCAATAAAAGGCATGAAACCATTTGCTTCTGGATCTGTTCTTAAAATGGTGTGTGATTGCTGTTATGCAGTAACTTAATATAGTGTATAGTTATGGTTTGTCCTGCATGGATTTCCATGCTAGCTGAAACGTTGTTTTACCAAAGTTCAAATGTCATGAACAAGGTTGTATCTCTGTGTAGTACAACAATATTCCAGCTGTTTGGAAATCCTCGAGGCAGTTGGAGTTTTATTCAGTAATTGTCTATAGCAATTAGTTCAAGTTCTGAACTGAAACCACCGGCACGTTCGCTGCTGCTGCGGAGCACTTTGAAAGCATTTTAAAAACAATAAAATAAATAAAAAAATAGAACAAAAAAATATTCAGTATAAAAAATTATGATTGGTCAACAACAAGTCCAGCCAGCCTGTGCTACGAAGTCAGGCTTTTGATTACACTGGACCGCTCAAGCTTCGCTCACGAGGTCTAATGTAATCAGAACCCCTCTGTGGCAGCACATGCTTGTTATGCATGGTTGCTCAACCAGTACTGTCTGTATTATAACACTTTTTCCATGGTAAGGCAGAAGAGTAGGATAGTTCTTACTGTAGGAGGAAGAGAGATGACAAAGCAGCAATGAAGTGCTACCTCAGAGGCAGGCTCTATCTTGGAGGCAATGCTGGGTACCCAGACATTCGTCCTGTAGAGGGATGTTGATACCACTGACTCCACCAGATGATGCCGTACCACTCCCATCTATAAATGATATACTGCTCCCAATCATAGGCAGAGGATTTGACAAGTTTATAGAATGGTATACTTAACCATACTCATTAGAAAAGATGTCAGCAAGCATGCATGTCATTTACCCATTTTTAATGAAACATAGACGAAATTGCTGAATATTTTGCTGAGCAAAGGTTTCATCAGTTCTTAAGAGCCTCGTAGAATATTTGGGAAATGTTTAAACTATGGGTGTGTAAGGGCTGAATCATTTTTTCCTGAACAGCACATACAGTAGTGCTCCCAAATATTTGGGAACCCTTCCTGAATAGTGGACTATTCGCATTTGGGAACTACTAATTGTTCCCAACTGCAAGAAAAGAAACAAAAAACTGTGCCAAGATATAAAGACACTTTCAGAGTTTTGAAGTATAAAGCACATCCAAAAGCTTTAAACCATCAGATGTTTACAAACATATTTTACAATGAGGCAACCTAAAGTGTGTAATTTCTCTTATCATATAGTCCAAAAAATTAAAAACCCAGCATAATTACTGAAAAATTCACAATGAAATCTGAGGTGTGTGGTTGTGCTATGATAATTGGGTAGTTACATAACACCATTGGCCAATCAGATCATTAGGATTCTTCACCAGTTTTATAACCCTTCATAAAATGGGTAGGGAAAATTCTGCTTTCTTATTGGCTGAGAAGCAGAGTGGTCCTGGAATAGTAACCTTACTGCTAAACGTACCCTATTTTTTTGTTTTTTTGTTACAGTAGACCCATCTTTCAAGTGCAATAAGACATTTCAGGGTGTAGGCTACTATTGCTGAACCACCCTTCCAGGTGGATGAAGGTACTCAGTGCATGTGTCTCATACTTCATAATACACCTGAGTATGCAGTTCAGGAATAATAACCCACACCCACCGTATCTTTGCTCACATATAAACATGAACATACAAATATGAACATGTACACAGACACAGTATACAACGGCTGGCAGTGTGTGATGGAAAATATTGGCGCTCACCTGGACGATCACACAGCCTTTCCCGATGACATCAGTTGTGTAATTGCCAGGAATGTCTGTTAAGTATGTCTGCTGTAGTAGTAAACGGTTATCATTGTTGACCTGGAAGACTGCTACCACCTGCCCATTGTGGTAAATATTCACTGTTGCCTGGATGTTGCCAGTGCCCACCACTATGGCATATTTTGAGAGAGCAGCAAAACCCACCACTGTATCCTGGAAGAAACAAAAAAGCATTAGACACTAGACAACATTGGTAAAGCTGCAGTATAATAAAGCAAGCTGCTGAGATAGAACTACGGTTACTGTAACACAGACGAAAACAACAGTACACACAGTGATGAAAGTGGACAGGAATGCACAGGAACTCAGTTCCTGTACTTTTTTTTGCAGCAGGAACTGAGTTCCTGTACTTCTTCCCACTGACACTGGAACTGAACTTCTTAAACCAGCAAAATAATGAACAGTTTCCAGGCCTGTGACTTGAAATCAGGGATTCCATCACAAAATGTGACTTGTACAACAATGATATTTTACTAGAAATACTTCTGTATCCCTAATTGAATCCCATAGTATCTATACAGTTATCCTTCAGATTGAAGAATTTCGTTCTGCATTTCATATTTGCAAGTGCCTGAGTTCCTGTATTTCTTGTCTACCACTTGCACCACTGAGTACACCCATAGTTGTGATGCTAGTGAGAGAGGTTTTGGTGCTGTGTTTTAAAACTTTTTCCTGGTTTTTTTTTTTTTTTTTAATATAGATATAGATATATTAGCTGTCATTGTATAGTGGCTGGAGGTTTACCCAGTAATAACCAGACTGGGTAATGTTAAACACCTCAGCTTATAGTCTTGGCATGTATTCACTCAGAACCAGTTATTTAAGCAATAAGGCTTGAAAGGGCGTGGGTTACTGGGGGATTTACCCACACCTCATGTGATGTGTCACTAAGTGCAGTTGAGTGATTTAACCACAAGAGAAGTGGGTAATCCCCAGTTACACACATTCTAGAGTGCATAATTGTGATTCTACATACGATGGACCCATGTGTTAAATTCTTTTTTTTTTTTTTGTTATAAGTGCCTTTCCTCAGCCATGGGTTATTGCAGGATTTACCTACAGGTAAAGACCTTAACTGACCAATCAGGTTACAGGATTTTAAGTGTCAGTTGCATAACGCCTTGTAAACCCCATGGTCCTACATGTCTTTGAGAGCCAGTTATAAATGATGTCAACCACTGTCATTGTGAGCACACACTATATTAATACACAAAGAACCTCAGTGCAAAAGCAATGAAGCAAGGGTTACCCCATAGGGCATTGGCCATGAAGCCAAGTTTCAAAGAAATACAAATTCACACATACCCTCTTATAACTGCTTTCTGTAGTATTTTCAGTTTGCTTCATTCAATAATCTGTATATTAGGCCTTTTTGTGTTTGCTTGCACACATGTGCAAGAAACACAGTGTCAGCTTCTTTCACAAGCGGGTTGTGGAGGTGTGGCAGTGTTGTGCCGAATGGCAGCAGTCCGTTCTGGAGCTGGCCTCTGCCACGGAGAATAGAGGAGCATGCTTCGATGACTGCAGTTAATGAGCATGTCACTATGCTCAAAGAAACTGGCTGCTGCAATCAGGGAGTGCCCCCTCACTATGCAATGGGTGTTTACTCACCTGGTAAAGGTGATTGTGTTGTTTGATATTAAATAAAAAAAGACACACAAAGACCATATTTTGATATGTCATTTATTTAACAGGTTAAATTAAAACAAAATCATTTCCTGTCTCTTGTACACTGTGTAGACATGCTCTGTCTGGAGACTGCAGTTCCACAATGGGTGGATGGCCAAAGTCACTTTCCAGCTTTGGTACAGAGTGAAGAGGGGATGCATGCGGCACTAGAGTGAGGTAACTATAAAAAACTATTTGTGTTTTTATTCCATCAGTCACTCAGAACCAGCCATTAATATAGTAGTAGTGAGAGCCTCAGGGCGGGGGGTTTGATAGGAAATGAATTGAAGTTTTTTGGGATTTTGAATTGAAATCTCCAAGCATATGAAGAAGACGTGTCTCTGAGGGTCACGCATTGCGGATAAGGTGACTGGGACCCTGTCTAAAAAGAGAAAAAGTAACTGTGGTGGTGTGTGTGTGTGTGTATTAGTGAGTTAAAGGTGTTGTGAACTTGGTACTTTTTGGTACCGGAGTGTGTTATCAGTTGAGAAAGGCCCCCCTGAGGGTTGCAAATGGAGCCGCTGGAAAACTCCCCTCCCCTTCCCCTGCTGTCTAGACAGTGCAGGGGCTGCATTATGCATCCGACCACAAACTGAAGCCCGATTTTCCTATTGCCCATGCGCTTGTGAAATGTAATACGCTCTATTAAACCAGCAGCAGTGCAGTGAATAGCCTGTTTAAATTTAAGTTGTGTACTGGCCTGTTTATTACATTCTTCTTTCTTTCCAATTCCCATTTTTAGCTAACCGGGAGTTCTTCAACCATTTTCCTCATTTTGAGTCTGCTATAGTGCTTTTTTCTACTTTTTAAATAATAAAAGGAGCACTCCTTTTAATATGACACTGATCTGAGCCATATAAGACGGGCTAATGTTATTATTTCAAATGTAAAAAAAAAAAAAGTTGCTCAAGCAGACTTGGGAAAGAATCATACTGTGCAAGACTGCAGATAAAAGGCAACTGAAAAATGGATAAAAAGTATAGGGCAGCATGTTCACTATAACATGCACTGCTGCTCTAAAACCCAATTCTTTCCTTCTAGTCTGGTTACAAAATAACAGGCCGAGTTGTCCGCAGTGGTGGGACATTTTCATAATAAGCCAGGATACAGAACTTTTACTGATCCTGTAGTAAGGAACTCATGACGCCTGGGGTCCCACATGGCCACAATCAGTCGGACAGATGTTAGTTGGTGCAGACAAGCTTTGGAGTCACTTACAAGCTGACTTGTGACAGGCTCAGGTTTCTGGGGATGGAACAATGGCAGTTATATGGCACTGCTGTGACTCGAGCCCCAGTCAAATGGCGTTAGCACCACAGTCTTCCCCTGTGCCTCTCACCTTTAGGCCCACTTTTTGTTTCACTTCTCTCTGCTCAGCTGCCCCCCCCACAGTGTCCTCCCCAGCCCTGTCACCCCCCACCATCTCTGAGACTTGCTCACCAGCCTGGTACAGTGCCCCACAGTTTTGTCACTGTGGCAGGGCTCTCTGAGGTTCGTCAAACTTTGAGGAGAGTTTAGCCTGGATGTACTAGGCAGGGCAGCCCAGTAGGTGGTACAGGGCCTGTGGGAGGGCATTAAATCATACTGCCTAAGCCAGCAGTCTTTTCCCATGTTCTCCCTTCTCCTGGGCGCTTCATGGGTGTGGATTGCAGTGACGTGAGCACACATGCGTGCTCCCATTGCAGTCAGGAAGCACCCACCATCCCTTTCAGGGCTCAACTTTTACCACCACCCATAGTAACCTAGGTGGCATTAGTGCAGCAGAGCGCACATCCCCCCCCCAGAGGAGGAGAATGTCCGCAGGGGTGTTCAGTCCTCCTTCTTCTCCTTGCTGGCCCTCAATAAACCGAGATGGCTCCTTATCATGGGTCACCGGCCATGTGAGTGGTAGTGCTACTGCTGTGCCATCGGGACCGGCCCACCTCTAGTCCCACTTCTGAGCATGAGAAAGTTGCTTTTATCCTGGTAGCCTCCATTCTTCTCAGGTGACCCACTGGCTAGATTTCTATGACCCCTTTGCCTCATACGCCGCATTCTGCATGCAGGTCCTTCACTGATCTCTGTCCCTGATGGAATTTAAAGTCCAGCAAGGAAGCCTGTACCTCCCCACCCTCCTCCCTGCAAAACAGTGTGAAACAGTTCTACATGACTTGGGTGTGCTGTGGCTTGCGAGCAGGTGCATGGTGGGCCTAATGACAGCACTGCCTACTGCCTTATTAACATGCTGTCCCTACCCCTTCCCCTGCGTGGTCACAAGTAACTCACTGACTACACAGATTACACAGCTGCATGCCCATGGAATGACCAGTGCTAGTTAGTTGTGATCAGGTAGCACTAATCATTTGGATTGTGCTTGAGGCCCTTGTTGTTAGCTTGAGACTTTTGGTTAAGAACAGCCTGAGTCCTCTAATAAGCTATCATTTTTTTTCACCTCAACTTTTTTTCCCCAATCCATCATTTCCTTGCAAATAAGTGTTTATTTTTCACCTGAGCAGGATGCCTAAACTTCTGTGTTGGACCCTCAAAAATCTGCAAGGATGGACCAGGACTTTTCAAAAAATATTATCTACCAGGAGCTCTGATGCACAGATAGATATTGTGAAGAGTGCCTAAAGTTACATGAGTTACTGCAGTTCCAAACGGAAGTTAAACCATGGTATCGGGCTTCAGTATCAGACTTTAGTACAGAGCTTGATCAGTACAAGGTTACAGTACTGGACTTTACAACAGGGCTTCAGTACTAGACTTAAGTATCAAGCTTTAGTACCTGGCTTCAGTACTGGGTTTCACAAGTGATCTTCAATATCAGGTTTCAGTGCCAGGCTTCAGCACTGGGCTTCAGTACAAGGCTTCAGTTCCAGCTTTGTTATCAGGCTTCAATCTCAGGCTTCAGTACTACGCTTTAGTATTAGGATTCAGTACCTGGCTTCAACACTGAGCTTCAGTATCAGTCTTCAGTATCGGGCTTAAGTACTGGGTTTCAGTATCAGGCTCAAGTAATGGGCTTCAGTACCAGGCTTCAGTATCATGTTTCAGTACAGGGCTTTAGTACTGGGCTTCAGTATAGGGCCTCAGTATTGGGCTTATGTACAGGGCTTCAGTACCAGGTGTTAGTACTGGACTTCAATACTAGGCTTCAATATCCTGCTTCACTACCAGGCTTCGGTATCAGCTTCAGTACAAGTCTTCAGTACCAATCTTCAGTGCCAGGCTTCAATACTAGGTTGCAGTATATGGCCTCAGTATCGGGCTTCAGTACCAGGATTCAGTATCAGGCCTCAGTATCGAGCTTTAATACAGGGCTTCAATATCGGGCTTCAGTATCAGGCTTCAGTACCAGTACTGGGCTTCAATATATGGCCTCAGTATTGGGCTTCAATACATGGCTTCAGTACAGTGCTTCAATATCAGGCTTCAGTACCAGTCCTCAGTACTGGGCTTCACTACCTGTCTTCAGTATCAGGCTTCAGTACCGGGCCTCAGTATCAAACTTCAGTACCGGGCTTCAATATCGGCCTTCAGTATGGGGCTTCAGTACTAGGCTTAAGTATCATGATTAGTATCAGGCTTCAGTATCTGGTTTCACTGTTAGGCTTCAGTATCAGGCTTCAGTACCGGGCTTCAGTACCAGTCTTCAGTACCGGGCTTCAGTACTGAGCTGCAGTATCAGGCTTCAGAATTGGACTTCAGTACCAGACTTCAGTATTGGGATTTACTACTATTCAGTACCAGGCTTCCATATTGGCTTCAGTATCAGATTTCAGTACCAAGCTTTGGTATGAGGCCTCAGTGTCCGGCTTTAGTATCAGGCTTCAGTACCGGGCTTCAGTAACAAACTCCAGTATCAGGCTTCAGTACTTGGCTTCAGTACCAGTCTTCAGTACCGGGCTTCAGTACTGAGCTTCAGCATCAGGCTTCAGAATTGGTCTTCAGTACCTGACTTCAGTATTGGGCTTTAGTACTGTTCAGTACCAGGCTTCCATACTGGCTTCAGTATCAGATTTCAGTACCAAGCTTTGGTATGAGGCCTCAGTGTCTGGCTTTAGTATCGGGCTTCAGTATCGGGCTTCAGTAACAAACTCCAGTATCATGCTTCTGTACCGGGCTTTAGTACAGGGACTCAGTATCAGGCTTCAGTACTGGGCTTCAGTATGGGGCTTCAGTACCAGACTTCTGTATCAGGCTTTAGTACCAGGCTTCAACATCGAGCTTCAGCATTGGGTTTCAGAACCAGGCTTTGGTATCAAGCTTCCATACCGAACTTCAGTATCGTGCTTCTATACTGCGCTTCAGTACTGGACTTCAGTATCAGATTTCAGTACAAAGCTTTGGTATGAGGCCTCAGTATCAGGCTTTAGTATCAGGCTTCAGTAACAAGATTCAGTGTCATGCTTCTGTACTGGTCTTCAGTATAGGGCCTCGGTACCAGTATTGTGCTTCAGTATTGGGCTTCAGTATCGGGCTTCAGTATCAGGCTTTAGTTCCAGGCTTCAGTATCAGACTTCAGGATCAGATATCAGTACCAGGCTGCAGTACCAGGTTTCAGTATCAGGCTTTAGTACCAGGCTTCAGCATCGAGCTTCAGCACTGGGTTTCAGAACCAGGCTTTAGTTTCAGGCTTCAGTATCAGACTTCAGGATCAGATATCAGTACCAGGCTGCAGTACCGGGTTTCAGCATCTGGCTTCTATAATTGACTTCACTACTGAGCTTTAGTTTCAGACTTCAGTATTGGGCTTCAGTATTGGACTTCAGTACCAGGCAGTATAGGACTTCAGTCCCAGGCTTCAGTATCAGGTTTCAGTACCAGCCTTCACTATCAGGTTTCAGTACCAGACTTCAGTATCAGGTTTCAGTACCAGGCTTCAGTATCAGGCTTCAGCATCAGGCCTCAGTACAGGGCTTCAGTATCACGCCTCTGTAACAGGCTTCAGTATCGACCTCAGTACAGGGCTTCAGTATCTGACTTCTATATCTGACTTCACTACTGAGCTTTAGTGTCAGACTTCAGTATCGGGCTTCAGTATTGGACTTCAGTACCAGGCAGTATCAGACTTCAGTACCAGGCTTCAGTATCAGGTTTCAGTACCAGCCTTCACTATCAGGTTTCAGTACCAGGCTTCAGTATCAGGTTTCAGTACTGGGCTTCAGTACCAATCTTTGGTATCAGGCTTCGGTACTTTGCTTCAGTATCAGGCTGCAGTACCAGGCTTCAGTACCAGGCTTCAGTATCAGGCTTCCATACTGGGCTTCAGTATTAGGTTTCAGTACTGGGTTTCAGTATTAGGCTTTAGTATCAAGCTTCAGTACCAAGCTTCAAGTATCATACTTCAGTACCGGGCTTCAGTACCAGACTTTAGTATTAGGCTTCATTACCGGAGTTCAGTATTAGACTTTAGGACCTGGCTTTAGTACCAGGCTTCGGTATTGGGCAGCCTAATGTTTAGGATTTGGGCACTCAACTTTTTGATTTGAAGAGTTAACAAGGGCATAGTTAGCCTTTTTCGCCTATGGAAGTGCAGCAACTCTCAGTACCCTGGAGTGTCTAATTGCTCTTCTAAATTTTTAATTTGTTTTTCATGGAAATTAAACAGATATTTACAAGACTACTGAAAAATTTTAGAAATGTGACTATTTTTGGTAATATAGGACTGTCACCAGAGGGCTCCAGTGAAGTGTTGCCAGTACTGTGCTGGTGCTGCGCATCTGTTTTTTTTGTTTGTTTTGTTTTTTTTTGCTGTTAATTTTTTTTTTTTGCTTAATTGCTGATTGGGGGGGGGGGGTACATACAGGAGTGCACCTACCTACAGCCAAGCCAAACAGGATTTAGCAGAAATGCTGTGTGAGGGTGTAATGTGAGAGATAGTTGTTTGTGGTGGGAACCAGGGAATCAACGTGACAGACTGGCTGCCTGCCTTGGAATAAAAAACGTTAGCATACTGTGTGCATTGGAATGTTTCAGTGCTGTGTGAATTGAAATGTTGCAGTAATCGACCAAGAAACAAGACACAAAGCTTGGAGGCTCAGGTCCGTTGGCAATGCAGGCCCAGTTGCAACTGCGTCTGTTGCTTCCCTCTGTTTGTGGCCCAGTGAAACAGAAAAAGAAACAACAATTTCAGCAAAACTGTCTTTCTTGGTGCCTATTTTGTATTCTTTAGTGCTGCTGCTTGTTTATTGTTATATTCACTTGCACAAGGAACATCTTGCTACAAGAAATTGCATTTCAGAAGTGTGTCACCACAGAGCCAATTGCAGTGGAAGCTCCAAGGGACTCAGCAGTGCAGACCAATAAGCAGCAACACTAGTATTGACACTACTCACTGTTTGTTGAGCGGAAACTTTGTGTACTTGAAAGAAATCAGCTGCTCCTATGTGAATGCGACTAACTTCTTTCATTTACATAATGCTGCCCAGCAAACAGTTACTGTAAATGGAGTCATGCCAAACCATTTTTTTTGTTGCCTGTGCCTCCTACTCTTCTGTCTGTTTCTCCCTCCCGTATTTCTTTTCCTCCTCTCTCTGTATGGCATGCCTGCTTGTTTTGTTCCCCCAGTGTTATTCTTTTTCCCCTTGTGCTCTCTTGATCTCCTCCTCTACCCTCCGCCTGTCCAGTTATCCCTCTGGTGTTTTGTCTGCTCCCTGCTTGTTTCCAGGCTTCTTCAGTTTCCCTGTCTGCTCCCTTGCCAACCCTTGCTTGTTTCAGTTCTCCCAGTATCCACAGCACTGTTGCTCCCTCAGCACTTCCAGGGTATGACATCACACCCAGACTTGCTCCCAGCCTCCTACCACTCCCAGGCATCTTCCTAACATCACACACAGCTTCTGTTTGTTACTCCCTGTGGCTTGTTTAAAAACTAGAATTGATTTTCCTTAAATACAGTATATAAAGAATAGTGGGGTGGCATCTCATACAGAGGTCCATTCACTTGGAATAAACCCTCTTAACCTGCACCACTTTGGAGACTGAGTTTTCTATACACATGCACTAGAGTAGATCAAAAAAGCTTGTCTTTCATCTGGATCTGGAATATTTTGTATCTTCAATGAATGATTGCTTTGGAAAACTACTGAAGTATGTCTGCTTATCTATGTGTGTTTTTATTTATTTAAAATGTTTAATCGGGAAAGGCTCATTGAGCTAATTAAATGCCTGTAAATTCTTAAAGATGCAGCTGGGAATACAGATTAAAATGTATGACTAGCCATATTATAAAAAAGTGCTTCTTTAGTTATTGCAAAGCTAAAAACTGCTATAGTCAACTCACTATGAGGAAACATGGACACACAGAAGCACAAGGGCAACCTACAACAGAGTAAAAATGTAGACTCGTTTTCACAGTGGCATGCACTGTAACATTAAGCTTTAAAATATTAATTATACAAATTAAAATCAGATATTTTAATAATAGCATTAAGACACTCCAGTGGTTGTATTTCCTTTGTTAACCTAACCCTAGGGGTAAACCATTTGCAAACATCTTCAAGAACTTATAGGCATTTCCTCAGCTCAATGAGCCTTTGCAGATGAAACATTTTAAATACATAAATACACAAATAAATAAATAAATAAGCAGACATATTTCAGTAGTTCTTCAAACAATCATTCATTGAAGATACAAAGCATTCCAGATCCAGATGAAAGACAAGCTTTTTTGACCTGCTGTAGAGCATGTGTACAGAAAATTCAGTCTCCAAAGTGGTGCAGATTAAGAGGGATTACTCCAAGTGTATGAGATGCCACCCCATTATTCTTTGTATACAGTGTTTGAGGGAAATCAGTTCCAGTTTTAATGGTTGTGGGTGGAGTCTACAGCCATTTTGCGATAAGTCTGTTGCTCCTAAAATGACCAGTCGTGGCACCTTCCGTTGGAGATTTGGAAGTATCCTTCTGAAAGTCCAGTGGAGCTTGTAACACTCTGCACACAATCAGCTGCTGTGGAGTAACAGATGCATTATTTTGGCTGATATTTCCGTATTCTTACGGGAGTGCAGGACATTGGGGAGCTTTAAGCAGTCACTGAAGGCTTTCTTATGGGGTAAAGCTTTCCCTGAAGTTTTGTGATTTTATTGATATTTATTGAATTTCTTGAATTTTATGTATTTGTGAAGTGCCTTGATATTATGAAAGGCGCTCTATTAAATAAAGTCATTATTACTATTCCTGGCGCCATTTATGCATACATGAATGACATGCATGTGCAGTTCTGTCACCACCGCCATCTTGTGGATGACACTCCTCTCACACTCTCCCAGTGCTCCCTCTGTTCCATCCCAGTATCAGCGGGTAATGAAACCCTCCCACTCCCTCCCACTGCTGCAGTCCTCCCCACTCCATCTGTTTTCCATTCCCGCACTGACATCGGGGTACCCAATCCTTTTGTTGGCATCATGTAACCCCCCCAAAGCATATGGCACATTGGGAGCCCACCCCAGTGTGCCCAAATTTATGTTTTCTTTTTGTTTGTCTCATGCTCTGACATCAAAGTGCCCAATCCCCATGTTGGCATCATGCACCCACAACTCGTTGCACACTGGGAGCCCACCTCAATGTGCCCAATTTTTCTTTTTTATTCATTCCCCCCTGCCAACATCAGGGTTCCCAATCCCTGTGTTGGCATCATGCCCATCCCCCCACTCATGTGTCACAATGGTAGCCCACCCCAGAGTGCCCAAGTAGAGAAAAAAGTCCCCTTGACATCTTTTTTATCTGTTAAAAAAAAACTGTCCCTCGTAATCGTCCCAGTCCCCCATATCCCATCTCCACCCTCCCACTGAGCACCCACCTCCCCGCACCACTCCTTACCCCATACTTACCTCTGCAGGTCGGCGCTGTCATTTTCTCTGGATTGGGACATGTCTGCACTCTTCAAAGGCAACCAACAAACTGAGAAATCACGGTAAGCCTCATAATGGGACTCAATGGGGGTTTCAACTTAGGTTGATATCTCAGTCAATGTTAGGAATTTTGGCCCCACATTTTCAACATGGGGATTTTGGGACCTCACCTCATGCACACTGTCACTGTCATTCCATTACTCGGTCCTGAAAGGTGATTTTAAAATCACTGCACAGAATCACCCTTCTGGACTGATTAATGAAATGACAGTGCCACTGTTCATGAGATGGGGACCCAAAAATATGTTACAGGGCCCCAGTGGAGGAAAAATTCATGTTTCACGTTACAAGCATGCATTGTGCAGTTTCTATGCACACTGCTAACTTCGCCAATTTTTTATATTTTCACTCAAGATTTTCAACATTGCCACCTCTTTATTAACAGTACAACTGTAATTTTTCACATCTTGCCCAAAATGTGCTTAACATAGAAACATAGACTTTGACGGCAGATAAGGACCACTTGGCCCACCCAGTCTGCCCATTTCCCTACCTACTGGATAAGCTGCAGATTTTAGTTAACCAACAGCCTACTTCCTGCCACCCCCCACCATAATTGCCTTATGTCTGTCCCATGCATGTTTGAATTCCTCCACTGTTTTAGACCCCACAGCCTCTCCAGGAAGGTGGTTCCATGCGTTCACCACTCTCTCCATGAAAAAAAAATTCCTCACATTACCCCTGAACCGTCCCCCCTCTATCTTTAAATTGTGCCCCCTTGTTCTTACACATCTCTTTTTCTGAAAGATGCTACCCTCCTGCACTTTGTTGATTCCCTTGAGGTACTTGAACATTTCTATCATGTCCCCTGTCCCTCCTTTCATCAAGGGTATACATATTAAGCTCTCTCAGTCTCTCTTCATATGGTTTCTGATGCAGACCCTGCACCATTTTAGTTGCCTCCTCTGGACTGCTTCCATCCTGTCTATGTTCTTAAGGTAGATGAGGTCTCCAAAACTGCACACAGTACTCCAGTTAGGGTCTCACCAACTGTCTGTACAGAGGGATAACCACTTCCCTTTTTCTACTTGTGATGCCCCTTCCTATGCATCCTAGTATCCCCTGGCTCTCCTTACTGACTTCTCACATTGCTTACCCATCTTTAGATCATCTGATATGACTACCCCCAGGTCCCTTTCCATTTTTGTTGTTGTTAGTACCTCCCCTGCTATTGTGTACTCTTCTCCTGGGTTTTTGTTTCCCAGGTGCATTACTTTGCACTTCTTTGCGTTGAATCTAAGTTGCCATATGTCTGACCATTCCTCCAACCTTGCCAAGTCCTCTTCATCCTTTCTCTACTCCCCTTGTGTATCAACTCTGTTACAGATCTTGTGTCATCTGCAAGAGGCATACCTTTCCTCCAGACCCTCTGTAATGTCACCTATAAAGATGTTAAAGAGGACTGGACCTAGTACTGAGCCCTGAGGTACTCCACTAGTGACCACCCTTTCTTCGGAATGTGTTCCATTCATTATTACCTTCTGTGTCCTGTTGTACAGACAGTTTGCTACCCAGGCTACCACCCTGGGACCCACTCCCGAGCTGGCTAACTTGATTATCAATCTTTTGTGCGGGACTGTGTCAAATGCCTTGCTAAAGTCTAGGTAGGCCATATCCACAGCCCCTCCCTGGTCTATTACTTTGGTCATCCAGTCAAAGAAATCTATCAGATTAGTCTGACATGACCTTCCTGCTGTAAATCCATGCTGCTTTTGGTCTTGTGCCCCACTGGCCTCTAGGTACTCAACAATTCTTTCTTTCAGAAGTGATTCCAACATTTTCCCTACCACTGAGGTCAAATTTACAGGTCTGTAGTTTCCTGCCTCTGCCTTGCTCCTACTTTTGTGGAGGGGAATCACATCTGCCCTCCTCCAGTCCTCAGGTACCACCCCATCCTCCCATGATTTGTTAAAAAGTGTGGTCAGTGGTGTCACTAGGTCCTCCCTTAGTTCTTTTAGGATTCTGGGGTGAATCCTATCAGGCCCCATTGCTTTGTCCACCTTGAGTTTCAGGAGTTCTTTCAGGACTTTTTCCTTCTGTAAATGGACTGGTGTCAACCCCCCTACCCAGACTGCTTCTATTGTCTGGTTTAGGTAACTCCTTCTCATCTTCTTTTGTGAATACTGAGCAAAAGTATTCATTCAGTAACTCTGCCTTTTCACTGTCTCCCTCTGTCCACCTCCCCTCTCCCTTATTAATCTTCACAATTCCTCCCTTAACCTTTCGATGCTCCCTAATGTACCTATAAAAGGTTTTATCCCCCTTCTTAACTGAATTGGCTATTTTTTCCTCGGTTTTGGCTTTTGCTATTCTGACTGCCTTCCCCACTTCTTTCTGCTTTAATTGATACAGTCCCCTGTCGTGCTCTTTCTGTGATTCCTTATACTTTTTGTATGCAGCCTTTTTCTCCCTAACCTTCCCTGCCACCTCTTTTGAGAACCATAGTGGTTTTTTACTCCGCTTTATTTTCTTTATCCGTTTCACACAAAGGCTTGTTGCTTCTATGATGGCAGTTTTGATTTTTCTCCATTGTTCTTCCACCCGTCCTTTTTGGCCATTTGCTAGTGTATTCCTCAGGTATTCACCCATTTTGCCAAAGTCAGCCCTTCTAAAGTCCAGTATGCTTGTTTTTGTATGGCTCGTCTCCACGGTTGTACTTATGGTGAAGCACACTGTGCAGTGGTTGCTTGATCCCAGATGTCTACTGACTTCTAAATTTGTGATCCTCTCTCCATTTGAGAGTACCAGGTCTAGTATTGCTCCCTCTCGAGTGGGTTCCAACACTTGCTGTCTAAGGCCTGCCCCCTGCAGGGCATCGAGAATGACCCTGCTCTTGGATGTGGCTGCAGTACATGTCATCCAGTTAATATCCGGCATATTTAGGTCCCCCATCAACAGTATCTCCCCTTTTTCAGCCATTTTGAGAATGTCCTCTATCATTTTTTTGTCCATTTCCTCCCCTTGAGACGGGGGTCTGTATACAACCCCTGTGCAGATTGTGATGCCATTCTCTGTCTCCAAGGTGACCCAGAGTGCCTCTTGTCCTCCCCTTTACTTTTAGTTCTGTAGCTTTGATCCTTCCCTTATGTATAGAGCTACTCCACCTCCTCTTTTCCCTCCCTGTCCCTTCTGTAGACTGTGTACCCTGTATGTTGACATCCCAGTCATGGTTCCCCGTGTACCATGTTTCTGTGACTGCCACAATATCCAATTGTTCATCTTCCATCAAAGCTACTAGCTCAGGAAGCTTGTTTCCCAGACTACGGCCAGTGGTACTCATTGCTTTCCATTTAATGTTGGCTTTATCCTTTTTTTTTTTGCACCTGTGGCACAGAACAGCACAGTTGCTTTGTGAAATCACCTTTTCGGGATAAGCGAATGAAATGACAATGGCACTTTTCATGAGGTAGGGTCCCAAAAAGGCCATGTTGAAAATTTGGTGTAATAATCCCAAAAAATGGGCAAGTTACACCAGGTCATTCCAAATTTTCTACACACAGGTGCAACTTTGCTTATTTGGCAGCTCGCCACAGCCATATCGGCTCTGGCTAGAGTTTGTTAAACAAGCTACAGATATTTAGTTATTCATTCACTCAGAATACACCTTTGAGCTCTATAGCTCTTTTACAAAGGTTGCACATTAAACAGAAGGGCATTACATAGATAAGTAGGTACAGTGAGCAAATCCAGAGGAGCCTTGTCAGAAAGTGTCACAGGAAAATAACTGTCTTTTTTGTGTTCACTTGTGCGCATGTACAAGGAACATTTTGGGACAGTATGACTTTTTGGAGGTGTGTCACCCTCCTCTCCAATGCAGTGCTCGGTGTAGCGGGCATGACCATACCACACCAATAGATGCACAAGCAGTCTATGACAGCAGTTTGGCTGCAGTGGTCTTCACTTGAAAGAAAAGCACTGCTGCAATCAGCGGTGGTAACGTGTGTGTATTTAACATACTGACATCACCCTTTTCCCTCTAGCTGCTAATGAAATCCCTCCTGCTTCCTCCCACTGCTGCTGTCCTCCCCGCTCTCTCATTATTCCCCCCAAACACATTGTATGTACCGATGGGGTGCCCAGTCACCATTGGCTCCAGCCCCCCAACAAACAACCCATTTGTTGTATGCTGAGGGGGGGTGCCCAATCCTCCTTGGCTCATGCCCCCCCCAAACACATTGTATGTGCCAATGGGTTGCCCAGTCCCCGTTGGCTCTGGATCCCCCAACAAGCACCCAGGTGGCACACTGGGAGCCCACCTTAGTGTGGCCATTGTCCCTGTAATTAGAAAAACTATCCCACGAGGTTTTCATTTTTTTTAAACCTGTGAAAACAGAAAATGGTCACTCGCTGCCTGTGGCGCCTCTCCCCCAACCCGCACCCACCTTCTGCACACTCCCCCCCTCACCCCCCCCTTTCCCCATACTTACCTCTGGAGCCCGGCGTGATGATCTTCAGTGGAGCGGGAACACATCTGCACTCTTCAAAGCCAACCGTGGACTGAAGAAATGCCAGTAAGCGGTATAATGGCATAAATGTTTTTCTTTCAACTTAGGTGGACATCTCTGCCATTTTGGTGAATTTTACCACCAAATTTTCAACATGGTGTTCTTGAGACCCCACCTTATGAATTCAGTCACTGTCATGTGGTTATTCAGTTCCAAAAGCTGATTTCACGGTCACTGTGCAGAATCACCTTTCGGGACTGATTAAAGAAATGACAGTGTCACTGTTCATGTGATGGGCTCCCAAAAAGCTTATGTTGCAAATTTGGTGAAAAAATTCCAAAATATTACTGTTTTATGAGTGTGCATTGCGCAGTTTCCACTCACACTTATGACTTTGAGAATTTGCAATATTTTCACTCCAGATTTTCAATATTGCCATTTTTTCACACCTCCTTATAAACAGTACAGCTGTCATTTTTCACATTCTGCCCCAAATATGTTTTTGCACATCTGGCGCACAATGGCATGGTCGCTGAGGGAAATCAATGTTCGGGACAGATTATGGAAATCACAGTGACACTGTTCATGAGCGGAGGTCCCAAAATGCCTACATTGAAAATTTGATGACAAAAGTCCACAAAATGACTATGTTACAAGTGTGCATTGCACAGTTTCCATGCACACTTGTAACTTCGAGAATTTGTAATATTTTCACTCCAGATTTTCAACATTGCCATTTTTGCACACCTCCTTATGAACAGTAAAGCTGTCATTTTTCACATCCTGTCCAAACTGTGTTTTCGCACATGTGGCACAAAATGGTGCGGTTGCTGTGCAAAATCAACATTGAGGACAAATTAACAAAATCACAGTGCCACTGTTCATGAGCAGAGGTTCCAAATGCTTTTATGAGCTGGGGGTGACAAAAAGGCTATGTTGAAAATTTGTAGTGCAAATACCAGAAAACGCCGGGGCATTAAGGTTTCTAACCATAGCATCTCACCCTGCACAGACTGACAGGCATCAGAGGGTGTGTCTTTGGACTGCCAGCTGTAATGCTCATGCCATTCCACCCCCACCCCAACCCTGCAGCCAGTGACAGGCATAGAGGTGTGCCTTGGACTGTTCAGCCCTAGAGTTCACCCCATTCTCCTATACTGCACCCATTTCAGTGTATCTCCTTATGAAATGGGATGATTGTAAAACTGAACACCCCAAGACACACCTCAACACTTGTCAGTGTCTGCAGGATAGGGTGAGGTGAAATGGTGTGAACATTATGGTCGATGATCCAAAGGCACACCCCAATGCCCGTGCATCTCTGTAGGGTGGGGGTGGGGTTGACGTCACTTCAGTACTTCACTGCCATTCCTATTCTGCAGCTGTCTAACTCATGCACATCCAATGGTAATACCAGCAAGCAAACATTCGGCTTTGACAAATGCTTGTTTTTATTCTGATTACTTATACATACTGTATACTAAGAGAATGAGAGTAGAATCTGGGCAAAATCAGAAAATTAGACTCACAATCACCAGTGCAATTCCCAGAATTTCATGTTCGGAAAACAGAATTTCATTACTTTGATCACCTTAAATCAGTGGCCTTGACCACAGTCGTTGTGAGTAAAAACGAAAGTATGTTCTTGGCCTGGCATCTGGTTCCCCAGAAGCTAAAAGTAGGGTTACTGTAACATCTGTTTTGAAAAACTGATATCTCAGATTTCATTCATAATTTAGGATATTCAGACAAAGCTCGGAAATATTCTAAATTACCAGTAAAAAAAAAAACCTGCCCCACCCATTGAAAAGGTACCCCCAACAGCTATGTTGTTTAATAACCCCCCAACCCAAACCACCATCTAACTCCCAAACTTCCCCTAGGCCCCCTGTGATAAGTTTTATTATTAGCAGCCACCTAATAGTAAGAACCCATCCTCCCACCCACACCAAATCTCTCCTCCCACCTCCCACCCTAGCTCAAGCCAGAATCCTCCAGTTTAGACCCCCCATTAAAAACACCTGCTAGTCCACTGCACACCCTTGGAGCTCTGGCCATTGTCCACCCATCATTAGGGACCTAACCCTACAAGTTGTCTCCCCCCTCCTGAGGTCCGCGCCCCTCGGAGTTAGACTCCTAAGTAAGGGTGGTGGTGGTGGGGGAGCAGAGCCCTCTGCATGAAACGTGATCGATGACTTGCAGAATTGGCACCCTAATAACGGGGCACACAACAGCCAGCACATTGCTAGGGTGGAACCCTGCTAGCCTCCTCTTGCCTCACAGCCCCCCAAAGTAAAGGATATTGGAGGTCAGGTGCACAGAAGAAGAGAGAAAACGGTCCTGCTTGCTCGTATTTAGTCTCAGAAGGTATAAATGAAATAATGGCATGTCGTCCACCTATGGTAACACTGGATTGGCTGCTTGAGGGTGGGACCTACTGGGTGTGTTTGGCAGGGCATTGCTTACTAACCTGTATTTTTGTAGCTTGAACCAGGATGGAGGGTTGGAGGCAAGTGATTTGGTGCAGGTATATCTTTTTATTATAAGGCAGCCAGCATAATAATAAAACTTAATGTGCTCATATGGGGCTTTTGAGGGGAGGGAGTTTGGGAGCTAGTGAGTGTGTTGGGCTGGGGGTTGCTTAGTAAACTGGGGGATTGGCTTGAACCAGGGTGGGGGGAGGCTAGTGATTTGGTGTGTGTGTGTGTGTGTGGGCATTTTATTTATTACAAGGTGGCCATTAATAATAAAACTTAATGTACGGTGTGGGAACGGAAAACACAAAATGGAGGGAGTGGGGAGGACTGCAGCAGTGGGAGGAAGTAGGAGGGTTTCACAGGGGGCTTGGCAGGGAGGGAGTCTGGGAGTTAGAAGCTGTTTTTGGTGAGGGTTTATTAAACAACATAGGGGTCGGGGTACTTGTCAGGAGGGGGGTGTTTTAAGGATTTTCTCATTTTTTAGCTGGATATTAGATATCACATTAGGATAGTCTGAAAGCTGATATCTGGCTGTCATATCGGATTTTCACCTGTCCTAGCAACCCTAGTTAAAAGTCAGTAAAATCACTTTCATTTGCCAAAAACACATATTGGAGAGAGCACCAAACCTATGACATTAACTAAGCGAAATAAAAGTAAAACTTCAAACTAAGTCACTTAGGTGATCAGCTAGAGCACCATCAGGGGCAACTGCTCTCTTCAGTGGATATCAAAGATCAGAGCTGGGAGTGTTGGCAGCCTCGAGACACATGTTGGAGACAGCATTTTGGAAAATAAAAATTCTGAGTTCTGGGGCACATCTTGTGTGTGGAGATCATAGAGTTTGACTGGCTCCTCTAATTGCTGTTGATGGAAGCTGCTTTCCTCTGGGTGCCTGTCTAATTCTGCCACCACACTGCCACCTTGGTGATGACAGGAGGAAGTATAAGTGGAATGGCTTGGGAGGAAGGACCTTGACTGGCTCCATGATGTAGTACATCACACAGTGAGTGGCACGCAAGCATGTGCACTGGGCACCTCACTATTGACATCTGGGATGGGGCTTGAGAGGAACTGTGGAAAACATGCCAAGCACATACAGGGGCCCTGCACTGACTCCTGTTGCCCTCTGTCCATCTATGCTTAGTTTTGGAGGGAGAACAAGAAAGACTTCCCCATTTCCGATGCAACAGGTTGGAAAGAGGGTAGTGGGGGGGGGGTGAGGCTGGGTGGTCACTGTTGAGGCAATAAATTAAAGCAGTGATGCAATGAAATTGGGCAAAACAATTTTACCCTGCCCTTTTTTCATGATAAAAGATTCAGACATCTTCCAATTTTATTTGGTGATAAAGTGTTCCATATCCACCAACATTTGTGTATTTTATAAATATTTTAATTTACTTTTTTTCTGTAGAAAACAAATGGTTCCAATCAGTAACATCACGGAACAAAATAAAGTGGACAAAAATAAAGCAGCAAAAACAGTGTCACCATCAATATTGGCAGCACAAAATGTAGCGTGCCAGAACAATGCAGGCCACATAACACGCAGGTAGGAAACAACGTCCACCTCATGGAGGCACTGCACTGGAACCACAGGGGCCAGGAGCACAAGCCAGCATGCCATATCCCCTGTCCTGTGTGTTGTGTGCATTGCTGGGGACATGCTGGCTTGTGCTTCTGGCCCCTTGCATTATACATGGCCATCCACATGGTGGCCAAGGTCCACCTGTCCTCCAGTGGTTACCCTGGTGCACGTTCTCCTTCACCCAGCATTCTGGGTGGGGGTATCACACCATGTGGGTGCCTGTGCCATTAGATTACCGTGGTAGGTGTCCAGTGGCCTGCTTCCCCCAGTGGTGGTGGTGGTTACACCCTGTCCTGTTCCATCTCCCTGCACCCCTGTGCTGTTCCTGTGCACTTGTTTCCTACTGCTGTGTGTTCCAGTGCAGTGTCTCCATGCGGTGGACGTTGTTTTGCTACCTATGATTCATACGGCCTGCATTGTTCTGGCACGCTACATTTTGTGCAGCCAATATTGATGGTGACACTGTTTTTGCCCCTTTATTTTTGTCCACTTTATTTTGTTCCGCTATGTTACTGATCGGAACAAAAAAAAATAAATGGCTGCCACATTTGGCTTAGAATCACACTGTGGGCCTACCAAGGGCTAGGACTGATGTAAAAAGAAGTCAAGGTGTGCATCACAGGAGGTGCCTCGAAAAGCAGATTTGACAGGTATGTTGATATTTTTATTTAACTGTAGCTAAAACAAGCTTTTTGGAAACACATTTTTAGTTGCACTGCTGCTTTAAAAACTAATAACCTACTCATTACAAAAATAAAGAAAATACATGTTTAAACTTTAAGTGACAAACATTGAGGATTCACTGGACCCCGGTTTTCAATAACACACATCCTGCACCTCTTGCGTCAATCAAGTCATACTAGATCATCTTTAAATAAAGGAATAACGCATGACAGGGTGTGTGTCGTGCTGGGATAATGCCACGCCTGAGGGATTGGGCACGAGGCCGCAGGCCGAGTGCGTCCAATGCCCCAGGTGTGGCGTTATCCCAGCACGACACACACCCTGGAGTGCATTATTTCTATTATACAATGGCTTGTTGTTATATATAAAATAAAAAAAAATATTTTAAAGAATGTTTTTATTAGTGTGGAAAAATATTTTTGTTTCTTAAGAGGAGATGCAGAAAAAGAGAGTATCCAAATGCTCATCCATAGTGGTTTACAGTGCTGAGACTAGACCTGTGGCGTTATGCTGGGATAATGCCATGGGTCCATCCCCAAACTGACCAATCACAGTCCAAGATTCTTTCTTGCCATTGGATAATACTCTAATACGGCAGTCCATCTGGCTGAATGTGAGGCAAGAAAACTACTAAATCAGGCAAATGTATCATCTATTTTTGGACACAAATTGCTTTAAATTTAAAACTGAAGTGCGATATTAGATGAGGACTCATCTTTTGATGTTTGACTGCAAATGTGGAGGTAATTTTGGATACAAATTCAGACAGAGACATATACCGTAAGCGGAACATACTGTTGTGGCTATTTCTGCCACCTTTGAAACTGCAGTCCATAATACTCTCCTTGAACAGGTTGCTTGACTGTTCATGAAAAGCTCCCATTCAGTAGGAACAATGTGTACACAGTTGAAAGAAGCTCCGGCATGAAGATCTTTAACTAATTGTGGTAATATTTGAAGTTAATCACAAAATTAGTATTTTAAACTGTGTCAAACCTTCTGATGGAATGAAAACAAAAAACAAAAAGACCCCACCGATGAGTACATTGTTGATAAAAGAACATTAAAATTGAAATTTCTTTGACTAAGAAATACTATTGCTTTAAGAAACAAGGTATGCTCCCAGAATTGATTACCTGGGTGTTTACGAAGCCTCCATATGGTCCTTGCTGCTTGACAATCCATTGTAATATTGTGGAAATATAACTAATGTCACTTGATGACACGATTGGTTTGGATAGGTAGGCCAGAATGACATACCCAGCCAGTTCCACCTCAGCTGAGGGGGCTTGTTCCCAGTATGAGAGGGTGTTTGGTACAGAACTTTGCTGGTTTATCCAGTGAGTCAAGCCAGCTGTAAAAAAAAGAACTTGGTCAGACTTAATATTTTTTGACCCAATTCTTCTCCCATCCCCCACCCTCGACAGCTGTGGATCGCCATGGCAGCACCCATCTTCCAGCCTAGAGGGTGGATGATTGGCTGCTTTCAGAGCTGATGTTAAGGCTGCTTTGCTGTCGGCCAGCTGGTGGGGACAGATGGGTGAATACTAGGGGGCCCACCCACTCATAGAATGTTTCGGCTATCAACTTGAAGGCATCTTTTGCACTCATTCTTTCTCAAAACCAGGTCCCTTTTCATAAATATTTACTTATCTAACTAGGCTTGCTTGGATTTTGAGCTGTGGAATCGGATTTGTCTGACTCCCACATGATTTTAGGAATTAGGATTTTCTTGTTCTCACCCTCTTTCACTGCTTGTAAAGCATTTTTGGATGCAGTTTATATGAAAAGAACACAATACATTAAAAAAAATTTGAATAGGCCTGCCCAGTGGCACGGCAGGTTGAGGCATCCACACCTCCCCACTGCCACACCAGCGACCTGTGTTCCAAAACAGACTCGAGTCACTTGAGGGTCGGCTAGGGAAGGAAGAAAGATCATCCATAGGACAGCTCTCTTCCCTAGGGGAGGGGGGATCCTACAACCTGCTGCTTGACTGCCACTTGGAGGAATCCAGGTGGAGATGCTTGTGTGGTCTTGTTATGTGGGGAAAGGCTGGCGTATTGTGTGCTGAGAGTGCCTCCTCAGAGGTGGGACGTGCACGCCATGCTCACTACACATCCAGATGTACCCAAGGGAGAAAACCAGGGAGGAAAATGGGGAGGCTTAATGAAGCCCACCCAGCACTAGCGGACCACCAGATCTTGAGGGGTAGATAGGCAGAGACTCGGGACAATTGGGTGTAATGGGGATGGGCTGAAACAGCCACCCAGCCTGCATCTGGAGGATAAAAACCTATATTGAATTCACTACACTGTTTTTCCCCCGCATCCCTGACCAGCCCCCATCGTTCCAGCCACCCTGTCCAGCCCTGTCATTAAACCAGCTCTGGGATTTACCTCTACCACTCACGTTCCCCATGGACAACCCTCCATGGAAAGGGCTGCTGGGGTCAGGCTCTTACTGCCCCACAGAGTTGAAGTTTCAGTTTGCAAGCTGGAGAGCCAAATCGGAGGTGCAGGGCTTGTGATGGGCAGCAGCTGTCATCCTGCATGCAGTCAAGGGGGTTTTCTCTTTTTTTCTGTCCCACCCCTGATGTCGAGAGGGTCTCTCTGACATGAGAGCATCATGCTGCCGATGTCCCCTCCCTCAATCCATGACCCCAGCTGCGCTTCCTTCTGAAGTCACCCAGGTGGCGGTGTTGCAACAGAGACCATACTCCCTCCCACCCTAGAGGAGGTGAGCATCCCTGGGATTCTCAGCCACCCCCCCCCAGCCAGTCCTCCAAAGACCCAGGCTTGTTCCTGAACCCAGATTGCAAGCGTCACGAGCAGTAGTGCTAACTCTGCACTGGCTGGATGGTTTAGGAACACAATACATGTAAATTCAAGTCTATTTTACAGTCCCTGCACTACTGGTATCTAACTCATTGCTTTATAAAACACTTTGGGATAGAGTGTGTGAGAAAAACACTATATACATCAAAATTCTCTTCTAGTATACAGTCCCTGAACTGTCAGTATTTAACCTATTTGTTTTAAAACATGTCAGGATACAAGGAACAAGATAAATCTTAATTCAAGTCTGTTCTACAGTCCCTGCATGCTCTACTGATATCTAACTCACTGCTTTATACAGCAGGTTGAGACACAGTATGTATGAAAGGCAGTATATAAATTCAACTTCTAGTCTTCAACTATTGCACTACCAGTATCTAGCTCATTTCTTTGTAAAACTCTTTGAGATAGTGTGTATGACATGTCTACTAATAATTGGAAGTACTTCACAGGCCAGGCACAAAAATCCTTTACCTTCCTTAATGGCCAGCTGGTCCAACTTGTACAGCATTATCTGCTGGTAAGTTGCATCTTCGGCACTCCTGAAGACATTCGCCAGCAGTGCCATGGTGTAGGGGTTGGTGACATTTGGCATTGCCTCTCTCAGGCACTGTAAACTGCTGCTAATCATGGAATCCTAATATTAAACCGAAACAAAATGAAAACAAAACGAAAAGTATCAACATCACTGCCAGGTAAAGGACACCTGACATCACATCAAAAATATAAATATTTAAACACAGTACAGCTTCTAATGCAGTTGTTGCCTATATTAGCCTTCCTCATGCTGTTGGCTTTGGTCCCATTTATTTTTAAGATGAATCTTCTAAACTCAAACTGGATCACATTCTCATGGATAACATTACTGGGCATGGCATTTAACTCAATTCCCTTGGAAGCCTTCAATCTGTATCAAGGGTAGCCCCTAGCCGGCTCTGTGGCACCAAGCCATGGGGGATCGCTCTGGCATACTGGTGACCCAAGTTCATGCTCTGGACCTGGGACATCAGGAGCAGAGGCCAGCAGGGAGGGTTAAGGGTATCTTTTGAATGCTGTCCTTCTGAGGTGAGGGAGTTTCAGTGCCACTTTTTCATGGTCCCGGGTAGTGGTGATGGTGGAGGTGCCGGTGACAGTGAGGGTGACCACGCACAGTCAGAAACACAACCCCCAGGCCACCCTTGTGTGTATGTGAATGAATGAGAAAGAGGGTGGGTGGGTCAAGAACAGAGGTAAATGCCACACTGGTTATTCTGGATGATGGCCTCTATGCCCCTCACCAGGCCTAGACCCTCTGTGCTGGCTCTCCGTGTCTGCCCCCTTTAGCCTCTGCTCAGGAACTCCTCATCCCTCAGCAGGGATAACATGGAGATGGTAGTACTGGTGATCTTAGGGGACATTCCTGTGACAACAGCCAGAGAAGTCACCTAGTGGGGACAAGCTGGCCAGTATAGGAGACTGGAGGTCTGGATGGCAGCTGCTCACAAAAGGGATCAGCAAGGGGTGAGTCTGGTAGGTGATAAGAGGCAGTGAGGGGGCCCAAGGGAGAGAAGTGTTGGTGGAGGCAAAAAGCTCAACAACAAATAAATGGGTAGACCTTCACCACTAAGGAAATTTTGCTAGAACTATTTCTTTAAATATAGGTGAATAAAGTTTCATCAGTTCTCGATTTCTTCTTATACATTGTATAGGGGACCTGTTTCATTCCTTATCCTGCAGTGACATCTTGTGACCATTGTTCCTCTCCTATTTAAAGTGGGCCTGCAACTTTTGTTCTACAAAAGAATCAAACACCTTGAACTTTGTGTATTCTATTCTTTTGGAATGTGGCACACTACTGTGGGAAACAGGCTGACTTTTGTTTGACTGTTTTACTATGGTCCGATTGGTGCTAGCCAGTGGAACCAGTTCAATCATTTACCACAGTTCACACTTGAATCCATGAAATCCACCCAGAATTTGCCAAGTATCCCCCCATCAGAAGTCCTAGCAGCCTGGGCTGGCAGTATAGCCTAGAGATTAGAGGAACGAGGTATGAACGAGCTTGATACAGCCAGCAGACCAGACCTGAGTTTGATTCTCACAACCTCCACTTGCATACTGTGTGACTCTGAGCAAGTCACTTAACTGCCTAGTGCTCCCAGGTCACCCCTGGAAACAGGCACTTGTGCCTAGTGGGCCTTATCTGGTTACCAAAGACTAAAAAAAAAAAAATGTGCCTACAATGAACCTCTCCCTCTTACTTCATTACATCCCTTTTCCCAATGCCCACCCAATGCTTTTCAGTGGATGAACCAGGGCAAACCAATCCACTGTCAAGGGAACTCGAGTGAACCACATGCAATTTGATGGTCAAAGGTCATGTGCTCAAACTTTGGGAGGTTTGCACAGCTCTTATTTAAAGGTACACTGTCAGCTTTTGCTGACTGTTTTTGTAACTGTGGCCTAGAGACCTTTGCCATCTGTAGGCACAGTGATGGTATATCTGTTAGCAGCGTTACATAAAGTAACATTTTATTTATATAAGGTGGCCTTCCATAGCTCAGGGCGCCTTTACAATACATCACAGTAAAACTCACAGGGTTATATTTAAAATCAATAAAACAAAAGCAGTCAGTCATTAAGTCCCTGAGAATGCTTGGCTAAACAAGTATGTTTTTAAGGATTTTTTAAATCCTTCCACGGTCAAGCTATCGCGTATCTGGTGAGGCAGAGAATTCTACAGGGTAGGTGCCATGAAGGCAAAAGATCTATCTCTGGATGTTTTAAGAGATACCCTGGGAATCTCCAGCAATCCCTCGCCAGAGGATCAGAGTGGGCGAGAGGGGCAGAAAGAAAACAGGAGTTCCTTCAGGTAGTGGGTTCCCAACTTGTGTAGGGCTTTTTAGGTCAGCAATGCAACCTTGAAGGTAACATAGAAACATAGAAACATAGAAGTTGACGGCAGATAAGGACTTCAAGGCCCATCCAGTCTGCCCATTTCTTTTTCTACCTTATGAATGTGCTATTGGCCTTTGCCCTCTCAATGGCCTATCTATTCATACTCATCTGTATTGCTCCCTTATGCCTATCCCATGCCTGTTTGAAGCCATGCACTGTATTCATATCCACCACTTCCTGAGGTAGGCCATTCCATGCATCCACCACCCTTTCTGTGAAAAAGAACTTCCTCACTTTACTCCTTAATCAGCCTCCCTCTAATCTCATGCTGTGTCCTCTTGTCCTGCTATTTTTCATATATTGAAACATGTTAGACTCTCACCTTGTTGATGCCCTTAAGGTGTTTGAATGTTTCAATCATATCACCTCTCTCCCTCCTTTGCTCTAGGGTATACATATTGAGCTCAGCTAATCTGTCCACATATGTCTTCTGATGCAGTCCCTGCACCATTTTGGTTGCCCTCTCTGGGCTGCCTCAATTTGGTTAATGTCCTTGTGAAGGTGTGGCCTCCAGTACTGCACGCAGTAATCTAGATGGGGCCTTACCAGTGTCTTGTAAAGAAGGATTATTACCTCCCTCTTCCGACTTGTGATACCCCTACTAATACACCTCAACATCCCTCTAGCCTTACCTACTGCTTTAGTGGTCTGCTTGGTAATCCGCCATTGTACTGGTAGCCAGTGCAGTTCACACAGCACAGGTGTTATGTGACTGGATCTAGGGATTCCAGTTAATAAACTGGCTGTCACATTCTGCACTAGCTGCAAATGGTGGATATCCACCCCCAGTAGCCCCTGGTAGAGGGCGTTGCAGTAATCAAAATGACTCGTGACAAAGGCATGGAGCATGGTAGGAAGATCTTCAGGTGGGATCAGGTGCTTCACCCTGGCTATGTTCCTTAGATGGAAAAAGGAAGATTTGACTACAGCCGAAACCTGCACTCTCATGGTTAGGCCTTCATCAAATACCATGACCAGGTTACGCACCTGACCCAAGGCCTTAAGCAGGGTTCCCCCAAGGTATAAGCCTGACAGTTTCCCCGCCCATGCCTCTGTCATCCTTAAACCAGGGTCCACCACCAATACCTCCGTTTTACTCGAGTCAGCTAGTACTCATCCAGTTCTGTATCTCCATTAGGCAGTTGTTAAACACCGTGATAGAATCAGGCTCCTGTTAAGGCACAAAAGACATGTAGAGCTGTGAGTCATCAGCATAGCAATGAAAACTCAGCCCATACCATTTAATGGGAGCATGTACACTGCAAATAACATTGGGGACAGCACCAAACCCTGTGGAACCCCACAGGTCAGCCCATGAAGGGCCAAGGAATAAATCCCCGACACTACACTCTGGGATCTGCCCTCAAAGAATGATCAAAACCAATTGAGGACTGCCCCCCTCAGTCCGCAGAAAACCACAGGCATTCAAGCATCACCCCATGATCCACGGTGTCAAATGCTGCTGAGAGATAAGGAGAATCAAGATGGAATGGGTTCACTGATCTCTTGCCATCAGGAGATCTTTTAGTACCTGCACCAGGGCTGTCTCGGTGCTATACCATTTCCTGAAGCCAGACTGGAGAGGGTCATAGATACTGTGGTTGGTCAAATGATCTTCCTGCTGCAGAGTGACCACCTTCTCAATAACTTTCCCTATAAAGGGCAAATTTGAGACTGGTCTGTAGTTTGCTGGACATAAAATGCACAATGCTTATTATTTCTTTAAAAAGCATAACCTCTAGGAGGTGCAATCTTGAGGGTTACTACCCCTGTCTGACTTCCTAACAACAGGTTGAGGGGCCTGGGTTTAGTATTATGGTGCCTCCACCCAGAGTAACAATAGTGGGGGTATTTACCTAGCCTGATATTGCCCTCTGGGAAGCTACAGCCACCTACAATCCCACCTAGTGACCAATTACCCAAACACAAACAATAACCCTTAACAGCAGTTACCATACAGTTTGCAGCTTGCATTAACAATATGCTCACAGTTGTCCCACTTACCAGGAGGGTCTCTGGTTCTGGTGTATGTGCCCTGCGATGCCCTATGGAAGACAGTTTGGCAAAACAGCATGCACTTTTAACACATTCAGTTTCATGTCTCTCACTCTAAACCCAGTAATAGTATGCTTGCAAGCCAGTTTCAAAGTAACACAGCAAATCAGATTTATTGAGGGGATGTGAACAAGGAAAGGGCGTGAATCTGGATGAATGATTACATTACTGAATATCTTCAAATTGCTTTGTATTTACTTTAGTCCCAAATAAATCAGTTTTACAACACTGGTACCCAGAATTTATGCTGGCTGGACAGAATCGTTGTCCAGGGGTGGCAGCCGTTACAGCTGTGGTGGGGCCCTTGGTAGAAAGAAAAACAGTTATGCATAAACATGACTTGGCTATTTGTAATCCTGTCTGATTGGTTGACATTATTAAATTTAGTTGTGAAAACAATTAGATGATACTGCATGAAGATTTAGCTGACTGCTGCAGGGAGCTACCTTGAAATTATTCACTGTACCAGACGCAGACGATGGTTCTTGTGAAATGAAGACCTGAGGCTGGAAGCTGACACACATGGGGAAGCTGGACCAACATGACTCACCTCCACTTCACAACCTTTCCTTGAAGGTGGCTGCCACCTGCGATGGCTTTCTGCGCGGGGGCTGGATCCCTGAAGCAAGTCTCTCGCCAATGACACTGCAGCTGGCACACGATCAGACAGCATGGGCCAGTTTGGACAAGGGCCCAAGGCTGGATCAACACTTTTGGCAGAGTTCAGTTCAATTGCTGGTGACCTTTCCAACTAGCAGACAGTTCGAACTCAAGTACACGTGGGCTCCTTTCTGGCAATCAGGAGTCCCTTGGCAGCCAACGTTGATTCACAATAAATCTTCAACACACTTGAAGGAAACAGCATTTAAGTCTTTACATCTTAGTTCAGTTCCAAGCTGGTATGCAATTTCAGTTGCTTCACTGAGCAAAACCTCCAAACTGCAGGCAGGCAGTTCCTGGTAATTAATCTTCACTTTTCAACCACCAGAAACAAACAAAAACAACAATGGTCTCCTGCAGACATGATATCCGCAGAGCTTGCTCGTTAATTCAAGCTGGAGTCCCAACACAGGCCTGCCTAGAATTGCAGGCTGCTTTCTGCTGTCCCTCTCAATCTGTTCTCCCTGCAGAACGGAACCAGAATTCAAACAGTCCCTCTTAAATAAAGGCAGAAATCCTTGGAATCCAATTGGTTATTTAAGCTGCCTATAACAGTTCAAGTCATTTAATTGGCTACAGTTTAGGCACCCAAACTTTGTCCCAGAAAGTCTTCCACAAGTCCACATCACTCTCCCAAGAGTCTCTGGTTGAAATCCTAGTTCGTGATTGTCTGATACACTCTCAAAATGGTGGCCGCTGTAAGGATACTGTCCCATTATGCAGTCCCAAGTTTCACAGTCTGGTGCAGCAAGGTTAACCATTATACTAGTATATTCTCCCCACACACTGATAGCCCCAACAGTTCTCTTTAGTATGAGCCCACGCTTACATTTCTGCCCCTTGTATGCTTGCTGTTGCTGCAACTGATATACTGTCCCCCTAAACAGTAAGCAGCTACTTGTGAATACTAATTAGGCTGATGAATAACTAAGAGTCCTTGCAAAATGTCCCGTTTTCAAACTTTATATTAAATGCCACCAAGCAGCTTCTGAGCTGCATTGTTAATGTCACTGGCTCCTATTTAGTCCAGAAGTGCACCAGGTCTGCTGAGAGACCCCTCTGTTGGACTGCACATTGAGCGCTCGGCACATAAATGCACGCGTAGTTGTTGGTGGCACCAGAAACATGCCGATGACTTGCGGCTGAAGATTTCGGCCCGTACTGTGCCCAAGTAACAAAACAGGCTGTATTAAAGCACTTGGGGGAACCGGGGGCACCAGAGGAGTTCAGGAAATGCCAGAGCAGTGGGAGGATAACCTGGAAAGAAGAGGAGACATGGGGCAATTAAGGTAAGTCCCGGGGGGGTAGTTACATTTCTCCTCTGCCTTAAATGCTTGGTGTCCATGCCAAGACTATAATAAACTAGAATCTACACTAACACTTTACTAGACACACTATTAAGCCTGTTCTATATCAGAATACAATATACAGTTTACCATGCTATCACTCTAAATAGTACCTCTCAAACATACTGTACAGTTAATGCTTTGTCATGGCATTTCACATTCAATCATCACATTTTTTGCATTGCCCCTTAAGTGTTTGTTCCATCAATACAGATATCAAGCACCTTTCAACTAATCCCTCTAACTCTGTAAGTGTGACCCCGAAAATTCTAGGTGGAAGGCTTTGCTATCACTTGGGAAGATGCAGTGAATGCTAGCTTGGGCAGGGAATTTGCTGTAACATATACCCCTTTGTGAGCTACATTCATGGGAAGATCTACAGGCACTCCTGGGGAGTCATATATGAGGCGTACTACTGGTTTGACATGTCTTTCAGATTTTTGAGGTTGAAGGGGCACAGGCACAGTCCTTTCAATATTGGCATTTGGGTTGATCATCCCCTGGTTATTGTCCACTAATAAGGCAGCTTCTGACAAAAGAGGCACCTCAGTACTTCCTAGTCATTCAGAGTTTGCAGTATTACTTGGATTTACATAAGTACTTGAATTGGCTTGCCCTGTAGATGTTGGTTCATTATTAACAGGAAACTCCATAGCATTTAAATCTTGCAGCGCATTGCTAATACTTTCAGAATCAATATTTGAATTAGCATTGTTGTACATCATGGGGTCAGAGTTATCAGCTTCAGATATTTCAGTGTCATCTGGCAGTTCACCAGTCTGGTTCTCGTGGTCAGGATTTACGTTTTGGGGACAGTATGGTGAAGTGGGTTAAAGCTCTGAGCTGCAGATCTGGACACCTGGGTTTGCATCCCACACTGTGATACTGTGTGATTCTGAGCAAGTCACTTAACTTCCTTGTGCTCCCAGGTCACATCTGGAAACAAGCTTCAGCTTAGTGTGCTACTCCTGGTTAAACAATGTTCCCTTCTCTTTCCCCAGTCAATTCCATGAGACATAGAGAGTTAGCTGTGTCTGACATTACATTTTGCGCTGCACTATCGGGGGTACAGGGATAGTGGAGAGGGCTGGATATCTAGACAGTCCTGAGGGTCCAGCCTCATCTCTCATGTTACACAGAGGATTTCCTTGGAATAACTGACTCAGTTTGTCAGTAGGATAATAAGTATCCCCACATTCACTATCATCAGATTCAGATTGGTTGTCAGTATCAATGAGAATGTTACTAGTTGCAGGCTTGGGTTGTGAAACAGCAGAAGGGGAGCTTAATCTCTTTTTAGCTGCAGCCTGCATCACAGGCCCAGTGGGGGCATTGTCTGGAGGTACAGAGTCTATGATGATTTGCCCAATGGGTAACAGATTATTTTGGTGTATTGTTTTCACAGCTTTTGGATCATTTTCGGGACGCACTTGGTAGACTGGTAGGTCATCCAGCCCACTGATGACAATGTAGGGGGTGTGACGCCACTGGTCAGCTATCTTGTATTTTCCCTGCACACCCAAATTTCTCATTAATACACAATTTCCAGACTATAACTTTTGGGCATTAACACGTTTGTCGTGTCTCTGTTTGTTGGCTAAGTTTCTCTTAGCAGCCATTGAGTGCGCAAGCTGATAGGCGTGATTGAGCTGGGCTTTGAGTTTTTGCACATACTGTAAATAATTGTCTGTTTGAGTTCCATCGGGTGACACTCCAAAACATCTACTGGAAGGCGAGCTTCTCTGCCAAACATGAGGTGGTACGGTAAAAAAAACAGTAGCATCATTTTTCGTGCAAATAGAGGCATGTACAAGTGTGCTTATCTGTTGGCTCCATTGGGGCTTGTCTTTTGGATGCAGGGTGCCAAGTGTGTCAAGTAAGGTACAATTAAATCTCCCTGGTTGCGGATCTCCTTGTGGATTATAGGGGGTTGTTCTGGAGTTTTTTACACCCCATAGGGACAACTGTTCTCTAATACATCTGCTTTCGAAATCCTGGCCTTGATCCAAATGAATACGCTGGGTAGCACCGTAATGTACGAAAAACCTTTCAATGAGAACCTTGGCAACAGTTAAGGCCTTTTGGTCTTTGGTCGGCTAGGCCTGTGTATACCTTGTGAAGTTATCCATAACTACTAACACATTAGGAATGCCTTTTGACCTCTGTCTCCAAACTAAGAAAATCATTACAGATGAACTCCATCGGGGCACTTGCAGTAATATTAACAAGAGGGGCTGCTCTTTGTGGTTGAGCTTTGTGCTGAAGACACCTACTACAGGTTTTAACATATTGCTTGATGTCTAGGCTGATCTTAGGCCAGTAGAAGCATGAACAAGTTAGATCCAGAGTCCTTTCAATACCCTGACATCCCATTTGGTCATGCAAGGCTTTTAATATAACATTTTTGAACTTAGATGGCAATACTAGCTGTCTCCTCACAACTTCACCTTGGTTGTCAGTAAGCTCTCTATACAATAGCTGCTCTTGAAGTGTGAGTTTTTGTCCTTCTTGAAGAAGTAAAGCAGTTTTGGGGTCACTGGACTGCATTTTGGAGACATCTTCCCTCTTTCTTAAAGCATCGACCACTGTTCTGATCATTGGATCATAGTACTGTTCTTTTCAGATATCAGCTGGAATTAGCTGTGGTAAAGAACGTAAGTCTAAGGCTGCAAAGTTACAGTAGGCAACTGGTATACCAGTCTCTGAAGGTCCCAAGAAATCTGCCAGATGGTTTACAGCTTTGAAGTACAGGGTTTATTCCCGGTCGAACAAGTGGCATAGTGCTCTTACAGATTGTTCAGGAATATGCACCCACTGTTGGTTAGAAGCAGGTCTTCATAAGAGAGCATCGGCATCGATGTGATTCAAGCTTGATCAGTACTCCACCACATAATCATATGTTGATGGAGCAGAAAGCTATTTGCATCCAGTGGCATCTAATTTGGCTGTTGTTTGGACATATGTTATGGATTATCTGTTTTGACTAGGATTTTAGCACCATACAACTATTCGTGAAATTGATCTACTATGTCCCACTTTAATGCGAGAAATTCAAGTTTGTGCACAGGGTAATTTTGTTTTGGAGGATGTCAAGCTCCTACTAACAAAAGTCACAGGGTGTAGTCCTTCCTCATGCTCCTGCTAGAGCATGGCCCCAAGGCCTTTTAAGCTGGCATATGTGTGTAATAAGTATGGTCTAGTTGGATCTGCATAGGCGGGTATGGTTGACTCAAATTGTGACATTGTCCTATGTGAAATTCTTCCTGTACCAAGAGCCTCTGAATTTTCTGTTCACAAAATCAAGTCAAATGAATGGATTCGCAAATGGTGTCTCAAACAAAATATTAAGTGACTCACACATTGGGAGGAATTTGTAGACAAACCTGAATTATTTTGCTGGGACAGCCTTCATTTAAGTTGATGAGCATGTACTTTGTTGGGCAAACAAATCACCAGTTGTATTGATAAACATTTAAACTAGTTAACCAGGGGGAGAAAGGGTGTGCACCCTCTAGTCTAAATATCAACTATGTCAAATCAAAATCAAATACACATATAGAGTTTAAATTCCTGTCTTTCAACGCTAGATCAATAATTAACAAAATTGACGAACTAAAAATAAGGACATTTCAGGATAATATTGATATTATTTCTATAACAAAAACTTGGTGCGATGAAAAAGCATCTTGGGATTTTTGTCTTCCTGGGTACAATGTATACAATAGTAATCATCATGATAGAAAAGGTGAGGGCGTGGCTATATTATTTTATAGTAACATCTCTTCTATTAATATAACTGATTAAATAAAGTCCCATAAGTTTAATATGAATCTATTTGGATTAAACTCGTTATTAATGCATCTGAGTCTATTATATTAGGTACCCGCTATCGCCCTCCTGACTGTAATTCTGATATACTGAATGCATTATTATCCAAAGAAGAAAATGCTGCTGACAGTGGAGATATACTTGTAATGGGGGATTTTAACCTAGGAGACATCAACTGGGCATCTAATACAGCTGCCACTTCTAAAGGAAACAAATTAAATTCACTTAGCAATCAGCTATAGTTAAAGCAATGGCTCAATACACCCACAAGAGGAGACAGAATTCTGGACTTGGTCTTATGCTCTGATCATCTAGTTATAAACAATTGTATCACTATGCCCCTGTTGGTACTAGTGATCACAACACAATCAAATTTGTCCACTCCAGGGATTTACTTTTCAACACTGGGCAAACAAACATATTTCTATTTAACAAAGTTGACCTAATGAAAAAAAAAATCACTTATCTAAAATTGATTGGGAATCTGAATTTTGTAAATGCTCCATATCAGACATCTGGTGTTTTTTTAAACAAGTTATCACCAAGTTACAGGACACCTATTTTCATACCAAACTCAAATATAATACAAGGCATAAAATAAGCTGGTTTGCATCGTTATTTGCGATGCAAGATTGGTAAAAAGTGAGTCAAATCTGACAATGATTAGCAGTCATTGCTAATCATTGTCAATTGGTCCTGGGTTCTGTAAAAATGCCTCTTTGGGCACTGTCACTTTAATTTTATATTTTTTTTCTCCCAGTATCCCTTTTTTGCCCTCCTCCTCTTCTGCACCCTGCCCCATGAACACCGAGCTGTTCCCTGATTGGTCCAGTGATGCTCCTGCTCCCCCCACCCAGTCTCCGTGTGGCAGAAGCGTGACTGAGTCCTTTTGTAGTGCACCCAAAAGAGGAAGTAGGCATTGGGAGGTCGAGCAGGAGTCCAAAGGTGAGTTTTGTTTATTTAATTTCACATTTTTTTATTTTATCATAGTTGCACTGTCGTCCGGTTAACTAATTGTGTCTTTTTGTTTTGCAGGTGGTCGGAGACAAGATGGAGCCAGGAGGAGTGATGGCCGCACTGAGGAGGAGCTGGAGTCACAAGGCCTAGCCAAGACCAAGAGAGGGAACAGAGGCAACCTGGACGGAGCAGAGAGCAGGTGGCAGCATCGCGGGGCAAGGCACGGTTGGACGGGCAGATTCAGAGGAGAGCAGGAGCACAGCAGAATCTGGGAGCTCAGCAACAAAACAAGTAAAACCTTGTCATTTGGTCAGGGAGCTGGAGGAGGGAAGATGGGCACACAGATTTCAGGGCACAGATGGGGGGACAACATAATGGCAATGAACGGGCAAGGCCTAGAGCTGGGCTGTGGGTGATGGAAGAACAAGGGCATGAAAGGGTTGCCCTGCTTTGAACTTTAAGTTTGTGCCCTGATTACAGTGAATTTGAGAACAAACAGTGAACAACTGTAGTGAGAACAGAATAAAGACTATTTGCCCTGCTTTGCAGAGATTATGGGGGAACCAGAACTTACTGTGCCCTGCTACTATGTTGTGTTTCTGCATCTTTGCAGTGAACATTTGGGAACAGATAAGACTAAATAAGCAGCCCTGCCTGCTTTGAGATCTCAGTAACCAGAAGTAATGTTGCCTGCTAGTAAAGTTGTATGCCCTGCTCTTGACTTTGCAGTGAACATTTGGGAACAGAAAAAGAGACTAAGTTAAATGTGCCCTGCTTTGCAGAGATTAGGGGAACCAGAACTTATCTAATGTACCCTGCTCATGTGCCCTTCATCTGCAGTGAGCATCTGGCAATAAAATAAGACTAAGTTAATGTGCCATACTTTTGCAGAAATGATCTGTACTCTGCCCAGTATTTACTGTGCCCTGTTATGTTGCATGCCCTGCATCTGCAGTGAACATTTAAGAGACTCGGGGAGTTACGGTCCCAGTTTTTATGCTGGGGCAGGGGTTCATTATTTAATTTGTCATGACTCATAATGGATCACTTTTACGATAATGAATTCATGGTCTGCTTTGGCAGACATCCTATCTCGGCTGTTGAAATTTATGTGTGCTGCTGCACAATTGCTATATTTCTCTGAAAATGGCTAAATAAAACAGTATCAGTCTTAGAAACATGTGTAAAGGTGTATTGTATCAATACAGTCAAGATAAGTACATTTTATGGGGTTTTGAGCAAACATTAATTTTTGATAATTGCTAATCAACTTCGGCCAATTGCTAATCATTTTTTACTTTGATTAATGAAGGTCACTAATCAAGTTTCCCACACTAATGTATGCCTTGTAAGAATGATAAGCCCAGTCCTAAATATTCTAACAAATCTGCCAACTTAATAAAAAATAAGAATACAAAATATCAGCATTTCTTGAAAAATAATACACTTGAAAATTGGACAAAATTTGTGAAGACTTGAAAAAAATTTAAATCCACAATTAGGAAAGCTAAACAAAGGTGGGACTATCATTTAGCAAGCAATGCAAATAAAAACAACAGTAAACATTTTTATTCATATGTGAATTCATTAAAAAAAACAATTAGTCAAGTAGGTCCATTGTTACATGATGGGGAATTAGTGTATGACCATAATTGAATGGCAAATATTTTCAATAAAAAATGTTGTGGTATTTTTAATAAACAGCAAAATTTCTTCAATATTGATATACAAAATGTCACCACGCCACCTAACTTCAAACAATTCTATCAAAACTAAAAACACAAAAGGGTAAAACTTCTCCTGGCCCCAATAATATTAGCGGGCATTTAATCTACCTATTATTGGAAAGTATTGCACTGACTTTAAAATACATTGTTCAAAGTTGTTTATTCAATAATTATATGCCACCTGACTGGAAAACTGCACATGTAATTCGACTTCATAAAAAAGGGTCAAGATCTAACTGGGAATATTAGAGAACCATTATTCTTACCTCTGCAGTCTGTAAATTGTTGGAAAGCTTGCTTAAAGATATCATCACGCCTGTACTTTACAATAGTGATTCTGAACAACATGGCTTTAAACAAGGAAAAAGTTGCCTTACTAACTTTTTATGTTTTTTTTTAAGAACATATAAATGCTAACTTAGATAAAAATATCCCTTGTGATATAGTGTTTATCGATTTCAGTAAGGCATTTGCTATCATGCCTCATTGGGCTTTAGTTGAAAAACTTTCCAGACTGGGATTACATATTACCATCATCAAGTGGATTGCTAATTGGTTAACTTCCCATAAACAAAAAGATTAATGGTCATCTGTCCAGTTCAGATAACATTACCAGTGGCGTCCCCCAGGGTTCGGTTCTGGGCCCTATTCTGTTTCAAGCATTTATATCTAATTTCACTTTCAACATTGAATCTATCACTGTTAAGTATGCAGACAATGTAAAACTAGGTAATACTTGCTCTTGCATTCATCAAGCTGATATCCATCAAAATGATTTAGATATCTCTGACTGAGTTACGAAATGGGGGATGAAACTGAATGCAGACAAATGCAAGGTTATGCATTTGGGAAAACATAACTTCCATTTTTCATACACGCTTGGTGGTACACTATTACTTTCTACTTCCAATGAAAAAGACTTGGGTGTCATCATCTCTAACGATCATGATAATTTGAATGAAATTAATGAAGCCATTAGAAAATCTAATAGAGTTATTAGCTTGATTAGTCTCAATATTCAATCAAAGAATAAAAAAAGTTTTAATGCCTCTATTCAGATCATATGGTAGGCCTCATTTAGAATACGCCTCTCAACTCTGGTGTCCTTATAGAAAATCAAATTGCATTCAACTTGAAAGGGAACAGCATAAATTTACAAAAAAGATTCATGGTCTCCATGATCTGTCTTATAATGACAGACTGTGTTCTCTTAATTTAATGTCTCTCGAGACACGGAGACTGAGAGGAGATTTACTGTTACTTTTTGATATCATTCATGATACATATTGAATGACAGAACTGGGTCTTACATTTAAGTATACAACCTACAATACTAGAGGGCATCCACTACAACTAGTAGGTCATCAGTTTCACACAAAATTAGGAAACCATTTTTTACCCTAAGAGTGGTTAATCCATGGAACAATCTACAATTGGAAATAATAATTAGCAAATCTAAAATTGAATTTAAAAAACCACTTGATCATTATTTAACTACAGGGGGCTCATTGCAATATTACATTTATTATTTTGATAGGAGCATTTATGAGCACTGTTTGCCTTCTCACTCCTTAATAGTCTTTAGTATGATCCCTTAGTACGATGTGTGAGCTGATAAATTATGTCATAAATTGCAGTGTCACAATCAGGGGTCCATCTGCTTCTGAAAGGATCATTAGTCTTGATATAAACCTTGTCCTCTTCTTTTATAGTACTCTTTTTATATTTCTGGGTGGTAGGTGGGTAGCCTTGAGTCAAATTTAGCAGAAGGCGAATGACTTTGGTGTAATCTTTTATGAAACTGTGATAGTATCCACAGAAACCCAAGAACCTTTGCAGTTCTTTTAGATTGCTAGGCCGTGTCCAAGTAATTAAAGCTTCTGCTTTGCTTGGATCGGTTTGTATACCTTCAGAAGACAGAATGTGGCTCACATACTTTACGGACATCTGAAAAAAATGACACATGTCAATGAACAATTTTAATCTGTAGTCTTCTAACCAGTCCAAGACCTTGAACAAGCGAGCCTTGTGCTCTTCAAGTGTTTTTCCAAACACAATGACATCATCCAGATAAACTAAGAATTCAAGTGGGTCCATATCTCCTGCAGCTTGCTCCATTAATCTCTGGAAGGTGGCTGGTGCTCCAGAAATGCCCTGGGGCATTCGTAAGAATTTGCAAAAACCCAAGGGGCAGATGAATGCAGTTTTCTCTCTATCTCCCGGTGCCATCAGGATTTGGTAATACCCACTTCTGAGGTCTAAGATAGAAAACCATTGGCTCCCATTTGGGCAATCAAGGGCATCCTGCATACGAGGCATTCTATATTGGTCTGATATGGTTCTTCGGTTAAGGGCCCTATAGTCCACACACATCCTCATTGAGCCATTCTTCTTTCAGACTACTACAATGGGGATGTATATGGGCTACGTGATTCCTGTAGAATCCTAGCTGCTAACATCTGTTGGAAGTGGCGTCAAACATCGTCGATGTCAGCTGGTGCCAATCTGCAGGACCTCTCGCATAATGGCCTCTTGTCATGGAGTCTGATATGGTGTTCAGCACCGATGATGCATCCAACATCTCATTCCTTTAATGAAAATACTTTACTTTGCTGAGCAAGCTTGTGGCTGATCCTGTCTTTCCATTCACCAGGGAAGAAGACTCTCCAAAGTTGAACATATCTGGGGATATTTCATCAGCATCCTCCTCCCTGTGTCACTTGGTTGGCAGTACTGCAGTGTCTGCACAGTATACCTGGGCTAAGATCCAGTCCTGGGGGACTTCAATGTTTCGGTTGGTCACATTGCAGAGTTGCACCACTACTCTCCTGGCATAGGAATGGGCTATAACAGGTATCACATTGGTTTTAATCAAAAGTCCATTGGGTAGCTTCTCATCTTCTGGGGCATCCAGCATGAGAACCTGGTTTGTGACATCTTTTTTGATACGCACCTCTCCACTGACATGGCACCGAGAATTAGATGGCAAAATATGAGGCGATGGGTCCTTTTTCCAGACATACCCCACTGAATCATTCTTGTCATTCTCTTTGCTCTGTAGCTGCATCTCGGAAGCTTTTTTCACCATATGCATAGTTTGACTTTGACATTTGGTGGAACAGGGTACGGGGCTGAATTCAGGAGGTGGTTGTCTAATTATATGGCAGTTCACATGTTCTTCTGTTCTAAATTGGATTGAAAGTTGAACTGCAAAAATCACTCAGATAAGAGAGATTGAACTGAGGAGAGTATTGAGTAAGACTAAGAGATAGCTGCAACATTTGCAAATAAAGCAGCTGCCAGCAAGCTGAGGCTGAGTACAGTTCCAGTTCCAGCCCCTTCCCCAGAAACCACGTCTGCACACTGGGCTTGATTTCTTTGTAAAATATAATGTATATTATATTTAGTTTTTAAACTTTTTTTTTATTCAAGAGGTGGTTTTCTAAGTAATTATATGGCACCAGTTGAGTTCACACAGTCGAACCACAAAGTGCAAAAATCGCTTAGATAACAGAGGAGATGTGATGAGATAGCTGCAAAAGCAGCCAGCTGCAAGCTGAGTTAATCAATCCTGCCTGCCCCACTGGGACCTTCCCTTCCTCCGACATGGCCACACCACATCTGCACACGGCTGTATTTTACAAAATATGTTTTTCTATTCAAAATCAAAATCAAATTGAGTTGTTTTCTAGGCACAGCCACACACACAGAGTTGAACAAAATACTGTGTTACAGATAATATAAATGACCGGTTGACACCCCAATCTTAGCCTCCCGCTCAACACACACATAGAAGCAACCTTTCCAATCAATGCCACGACACAACTGCTGGCGAGGACAGAAGGGACAGTACTTAAAGTTACATGATGTGTGATGATCAATCATTATTGGCTGTCCCGTTCTGCCCGACAACAGTGTGTCCTGACTCTGGATCTCTCCTTTGCCACAAAGTCCCGAGGAAGAGGAGGAGGAGGAATGCAGCACTGTCATCATGTGATGGTCAGTGGGAGCCCTGAATCCATCATGTAGTTTACATCAGGACATGCTGGGCTCCCACTTGTAAACAAACATGAGGCCATACTCTCTCCCAGCGGCGACTGGTAGCGTACACGAGTGGACACTTCCACGTGTGCGCTCAATCACGTGCTAGGCAATGGGCACAACTTAAAGGCACAGCATAACACTTAACGGAAGACAGCAAAAAAAAGTTTTGTGTGTGTGACCACAGAAATTAATGGACAATGATTTTAGGGGCAACACCCCCATGCCCCCAGTCTCCACTCATGTTTTTCACTATGGCATAAATTGGTAAGGCTTGTCCGTTTTTTTTTTTAGCTCACTTTTCTTGACACATCTCTTCTAGGCATCATCATTTTTTATCATCATCATTTTATTTATCAAAAAGACACCCTTCCATAGCTCAGGGCACTCGAACAATCCAAAAAACAACAAGAATTCAACATTACAAACAAAATACAGATCCATAAATAGTAGTAAATCAAAACCATTAAAAGCTTGAAGAAATAGATGTGTTTTAAGGTTAGCTTGTCGGCCAAGCAGACAAGTGCTGGTCATACCAGTCTTAAATATTATAGTGACTTGGGCCATGCTGTTTAATATGGCTAGGGCCGGAATACCATCAATGTGGACTGTGGTCTCCATGGAAGGACATACCATTTTTTGTCAATCCAGAGAAACATCTACAGGAACTTGAACAGCTGACCTAGCCACAAAATTGGATTTTGGATTGCCTGACCCTCCACTGCAGTAATTTTCTGCACCCCTCTGAGACTGCTGTTCTCTTTGGCACTCCTCCAGTAATTTGTCAACTACTTTTCCTAGGTCCCTTTGAGACCAGCAATCTTTTTTCATATGCCCATCCTTCTCACAGCTGTGGCAAAATATACTTCCTTTGGTCTGCTTTGGCGGTAACATTACAGTAGAGACTGGCCTCCAGTCATGGCTAGGGGGTGTGGAGGAGAACATATTTGGTGCTGGAGACAGAGAACTGACAGTAGAGGGTCATGCCTTGGCCTTCCTCGCTCTTTGCCATGCCAAAGGTGGCACACTACATCTCATTAATTCTCTTTGCATAGCAGTCAGTTCACTTAGTTCAGTCTCTGAGAAGCCTTCCGCAAGGGGTGCCTGAGCGTGCGCTCCCACCCTCCCCTTCTCTTCCCTCCAACAAATTAATAATACTATTTAAAGACACATACCCCGTGTCCTGTCCCATGCCCTTCTGAAAGAGCCCACCATCTCACATGATACTACCCCCTCTGGCAGGGTATTCCATTTTGATACCAACCTTAATAATGTCTCCTAATCTCTTTCCTAAATCTGCTCCCCTTCAACCTTAGCCTGTGTTTTTCTGTGTCCCTTCCTTCCCTCAGACTAAATAATCCATCTATGCCAGTTTTTTTGAACCCTTTCAGATACTTGAACATTTCAATCATATCCCCTCGATCCCTCTTCTCCTCTAGGGTGTACAAACTCAGATACCTCAGTCTGTCCTCATAGGGTTTGTTCACCATCCCCTGTATCATTTTTGTCACCATACACCACATCCCCTCAAGCAGCATGATGTCCTTCTTCAGATACGGCCACCAGTACTGCATGCAGTACTCAAAGTGTAGCCTGACTAAAGATCTGTTGATGGGCAGGATCACATCCTTATATCTTGACAAGATTCCCTTTGCAATATACCCCAACAACTTGTTAGCCTTAGATGCAGCCTTCCTGCACTGGGCAGAGTTGTTCATGCTCTCTGTTATCAACACCCCAGATCCTTTTCTTCCTCAGTGACCCCCAGTCTACCCCCACCAAACCAGTATTCTCTCTTCAGGTTCTTCACCTTAAAGTGCATAACTTTACACTTCTTCGCATTGAAGCCCAGTTGCCATTTTGCCAACCACTCCTCCAGTTTAGATAGATCCCCCTGTAGCGCCTTCCACCCTTCCACCTCGTCCACTACCACTCCCATCTTTGTATCATCTGAGAACAAACTGCTCCTGTTCCTAACGCCATGTGAGATATCTGATATGAATAGGCCAAATAATTCCAGACCCAGCACAGAGCCCTGAGGAACCCCACTTGTCACAGGCTTAGAAGTTGAGAGTTTACCATTTACCACCACTCATTGCTGCCTCCCCATCAGCCAGTTCATGATCCAATTTGCCAACTTCACCCCCACCCCCACGGATTTTAGCTTTCCCCCAGCTGTCCATGAGGTACTGAATCAAAGGCCTTGCTGAAGTCCAAATACAAGACATCCACTGCATGGCCTCTATCCAGCTGTCTTGTCACCCAGTCATAGTACTCTATTAGGTTGGTCTGGCAAGATTTTCCAAAGATGAATCCATGCTGTTGCCCATCCTGGAGTACATTTACCTCAACAAGGGTCACTAATCTCTCTTTCAGGATTGCTTCCATAAGCTTACCCACTATGAAAGTAAGATTAACAGGTCTGTAGTTTCCTGGCTTGTCCCTTGGACCACTTTTGTGAATAGGCACCACATGAGCCAACCTCCAGTCCTGTGGCATGCATCTTGTGTTCTGGGAGGTGCAGAACAGGTCTGCCAGTGGACTGGCCAAACACCTCTGCCATCTCTCTCAGCACTCTGGGGTGAATGCTATTGGGCCCCAGTGCCTTGTCCACCCTCAGTGCTCTCAGACCCTCTAGTGCTCTGTTCTTCAACATCTCCCCATCCGTCACCCCTCCCCTCTTTCCCACCCTCCCAGTCCACTGAGGTAGTGGACTGCCCTCCTCCTGGGTGAACACAGAGCTGAAGTATTCAGTCAATATTTCTGCCTGTTCCATTCCCTTTTTCACCCAATAGAAAAGTAAAAGTGGTAAATAATTACATTGATCAAGAAGGTAGATTTACTATCATCTCAATAAAATATCAAAGAAATATTATAACTGTTGCATCAGTTTATGTTCCTAATGGCAATGCCTTGACCTGTCTGTCTGAATTTTTCCTAGCAATATCTAAGTTCCACAGTTTAACTTGACAATTAATCCAAAATTGGATACAACATCAGGTTATAGAGTATAATAGAAAGGGAGCTGATTTTTATTGAATAGGATGGAAGACTTGGCAATTATGGATTTTTGGAGAATCTTGCATCCAAATATAAAGGAATTCTCAAATTATGCATCAAGATTCAAATCCTGTTCAAGGATAGATATGATACTGGGATCCCATTCATTATACTATGATATTATGGAGATTAAATATGATCCAATCATTTTACCAAATCATGCACCATTTTGAATGGCCTTGGTGTCCAGGGATACCACCCATAGTAGCTCTTGGAAAATGGATCTGTTATTATTGAAAGATCAAACTTTTAAAGCGAGAGTTAAATAGGAGACTCAAGACTAGTTCCAAAATAACAGAGATGAAGAAGTATCATTTAATGTGGTTTGGGATGTGTACAAAGCTGTAATACAAGGGTTAGTGGTTGCCAGCTCATCTATTACAACAAAAAAAATAAGAAAAATTAGAGGCGTTGGAAAAAAATATATTGAATATGCAATAAAAACATGTCATAACCAATAATACTATTTATTTACAATCATTGACAAAACTTAAACATGAATATTAGCAGATGATTAATGAAAAGACGAAAAGAATAATGCTATATGCTAAAGCTAAATATTATTCACATTCTGACCATAGTGGCAAATTATTAGCCTACTTGCAGCAAAAAAAAAAAACAGAAAGATTTATCCCTGAGATAAAACCTGAAGGTTACTGTATTTAGGATAAATAGTAACAACTGAATCAGATATCAATATTCGACCTGGCGTTTGAGTTGCCTAGGCTGATGGTCCTGGGTGACTTCAATGCCTGGGTCGATGACGAACTTGGACAGCACTTCCTTCAGTTAATGACATCTCTGGGCCTTACACAGATGGTTACTACTGCTACCCATAAACATGGTCACTCTCTTGACTTAGTCTTCCTCCTGTGGATCGAAGCCTCAGACTTGGGGGTGGAACCAGTCGGATGGTCCGATCACTGCACCGTGGGGTTCAGTTTCTGTGCCCTCCTTTGCAGGCCTACCCCTGTAGAGATGGCCAGGTACCACCCTTTATGAAATATAAATTCTGAAGGCCTGGCAGTGGTGCTTCACCTATCTGTCCTTCTGTCTGCAAACAGTAACCCAGAGGCCCTAGTGACGGCCTGTAATATGGCTGTCTCTGCAGCCCTGGATGTCATTGCGCCTATTCGTGTTCATCCTCTCTCCCTTCATCCTCAGTCCCCTTGGTTTGATGGGACTTTGAGGGAGATAAGGCGATTAGGACAAAGGTTAGTGTGTTGCTGGCGGAAATCAGTCCTGGATGCTGGCCACCTTAGATTGATGGACCATTATCAGGCCTATCAATCTGCAATCACCCATAAGAAGGCAAAGTTCCTGTCTGGGGAGATTGCGGCCGCTCAGAACTGACCAGCTCAGCTCTGTTAAACCATGGGCAGTCTGTGCAACCCAGGTTATCTACAGGTTCAGAAAGCTTTTTTGCAAGTGGAAAGCAATGAGCTTGCTCGATTCTTTGTGACTAAGGTGGATGGCATCAGGGCTGAGCTCCAACTGGCACACTCTATGGGTGTTGCTTTGGATTGACACTTGATCACTGCTCCTCAACTTTCCTGGAGTTCCTTCGACCATCCACAGTTCATGGACGTCATGTGGATTGTCCAAGGTATGCGCCCTATGTGCTGTAGTTTAGACCCAGGACCAACAACCCTGATCATGGGTTGTAGTGACATCACTGGTCCATCCTTGCACAGATTGTCTGGTGCTCCTTGGAAACACGTGAGTTTCCTTGCTCCCTGAAGGAGGCAGTGGTAACACCCCTCCTGAAGAAAGCTTCTTTGGACCCAGACTGCCATGCAAACTACAGACCAATCTCAAACCTCCCCTTTATAGGGAAGGTGATTGAAAAAGTAGTGGCTGTACAGCTGGAGAACCATTTGACCATCCATGACATCTATGAAGCTCTCTAGTCTGGTTTTTGAAAGGGGCATAGTACTGAGACAGCGCTGGTTCAGGTGCTCAATGATCTCCTGATGGCAAGAGATTGGAAAGAATGCTCCATCTTGGTTCTTCTCAGTCTTTCTTCAGCGTTCGACACTGTGGACCATGGGGTTCTCCTCGGTCACCTGAGGTTCATCTGTGGCCTTTCTGATACAGTCCTCAGGTGGTTTACATCTTTCCTCACCAGAAGAACTCAGAGGGTGGTGTCTTGGATTTATTCATCTGACCCAGTCCCTCTGTCATGTGGGGTGCCCCAGGGATCGGTGTTGTCCCCCATGTTATACGCAGTGTATATGCTACCACTCAGAGACATTGTAAGAAGGTATGGGCTGAGGTTTCACTGCTACACTGATGATACCCAGCTCTAACTTTCTTTCGCACCCGACCAGGATAGAGCTCTCTCAGTATTTAATAACTACCTCGCTGAAATCCAGAACTGGATTAATTCAAGTTGGTTGAAGTTGAACTTGGAAAAGACTGAGGTGCTGGTTGTGGACCCAGAGCACCAGATAGAGAGGCTGGAGGTAGGTTCGCCCTCTGGAATTTTGCTTGGGGGCTTATCACTTCCGACCTCTGAACAGGTGCGCAACCTGGGGGGTAATTTTTGATGAAGGGCTGACACTGCATTCACAGGTGTTGGCAGTCATCAAATCCTCATTTTACCATCTGAAGACTATCTCCAGTGTTAAGCATCTTGTTCCGTCTGGCAATCTCCCCACTTTGGTCCATGCCTTTGTGTCCTCGCACCTGGATTACTGCAACTCCCTTTACCTAGGGCTACCTGGGGTGGATATCCGCTGCTTGCAGCTGGTGCAGAATGCAGCAGCCTGGTTATTGAAGGGAACCTCTTGGTCCTGTCTTAGTTCCCCCAGTGCTGCATGAACTGCACTGGCTGCCGGTACAATAGCAGATCACCTTTAAAGTCACACTTCTGACTTATAAAGCCCTACACCAACAGGGCCCAGACTACCTGAAAGAGCTTCTGGTCCCTTACTGCCCTGGGCAAGAGCTCCACTCGGCTAACGAGGGGTTGCTAGAGATGCTGAGGGTTTATTTAAAATCTTCTGGGGCCCGGGAATTTATGCATGAGGCCCCTACCCTCTGGAATTCTCTACCCAGTCAGCTACTGGAGTGCATGACCATGGAGGGATTTAAACAGGCACTTAAAACTATGGAGGAAAGCATTTGATGACTAATATATACACTGGTTTTATCTGTATTATCTGTTTTCAAGTATTTATACTAAGTGATTTTATGATTTTTTGTTTTAATTGTTGTAAGGCACCTTGGCTATGGAAAGGCACCATATAAATAAAGATTTATTATTATTATTAATAAGGAATTTCTGAATTATTATATAAATGTGTACAAATCACAAAACCCTGTGATGAACAATAGCAAATGCCTAAATATACCAACAATTACTCTTCCCCCATTTTCCTCTCTTCACTGGCACCAGACAGGGGTGTTCTCTCTCGCCTTTCCTGTCAACCTTTACCTGGAACCCCTCCTTCATAGTATCAAATCATCCCCCAGGATACAGTGTATCTCTGTGCTTAACCACATTTTAACTCTATCTGTTTATGCCAATGATATTCTCCTTCATTTAGAATCTCCTGCAGCCTCTCTAGAGCATTCCCTTCAAGTAATGTATTTATTTATGGAATTTTGTTGACCCGGTAAGCTCACTGGGCCTAGAAGTCCCTTTTTCAGGGGCGACTGGGGGGAAGGGGATACAGATGGTAAACAACTGAAATTGAACCAGATTAAGCTGTTGGTGGTATTTTTAGTGAATAATTGTAAACTAAATCTTTCTAAAATGGAAATATTCCCTTTAAATCACTTTACTCATAGAGCCGATTTTGCTCAATTTGGTATAAAATGGCCCCCACACTAAATTAGATATTTGGGTATCCTTTTGTCCACAGATCCCTCGAGTGTCAAAAAGTTAAACTTAGAGGACTCAGTTGTTACAGTTCAGCAGGATCTCCATAGGTGAGAGTCCCTTCCACTATCTTTATGGGGATAAATCAATATTATAAAAATAAACATCCTCCCCAGACTCTTTTATCCCTTGAACATGTTGAACATGTGGCTTCCTCTCTCTTTCTTCCAACATATACACTCCATTATCTGTAGTTTCATTTGATTAAATAAACATCCTAGATGCTCTTTTCTTAAGTTAAGTTTTCCTAAAGAGTCTGGTGGCCTTCATCTTCCCAACTTTTTCCAATACTATTGGGCCAGCCACTTTTGCAGTCTGGTAGATGGCTATCTAATCCTGAAGGCAATTATGTACCAATTTGGCTCCAGTTAGAAAACCAGCTCTTATGTTTGCATAACTTAGATGCATCATCCATCTTTTATTCTTCATGGAAAGTTCTGCCAATGCCAATACGTCATTCGACGATTGGCACTTCACTGAAGGTTTTCTTTCAATGCTGCTCTTTTTTCAAGATTTCCTCACAGCAAGATTTTGCCCAACCCATTGCCCTTAACCCCAATATCAAGATAGGTGGTATATGCCTCACTCCAGGTTGGCTACCTCAGCTACGGGAAGCCATAATAGCCGATTTATAGTCTCAGGACTCCCTCCTGTCTTCTCCTGCTATCCTCCTGAAATATAATTTGACTCAGACACATATCTTCAAGATCTTACAGTTGAGACACCTGGTGGGTCATTTATTTGGTACCACCCCTCAGTTATCTAGAATAGGACCCATTATAGCCCAGTTGCAGGACCTGTCCTCAAAACCTCATTGCATCTCCCTGTTATATGCCTGTCTCTTAACTATTAGCCACCCAGATCATCTTCCAGGCTCTAAGGTCTGGACCTCCTTGCTGCCGGATATACCACTTAACTGGAGACAAATCTGGAAAGATTTATACCTTTATAACTCTCAGGACAGGCTTAGACTTACCCAATATCATATATTAAATGACGTGTACTATACATCCATTAAACTGGCCAAAATAGGCCATGTGCCTGACCCTACCTTCTCCAGGTGTGGTAAATCAGAAGGGAATCTGCTGCATATATTCTGGCAGTGTGAAAAAGTTGCTCCTTTATGGTAACTCATTCAATCTAGGATGGATCCTCTGCTGGGTCTGGAGGGGCCTTTCACTGTAAAAATCTGTCTTTTGGGCATTAATAACAACATCAGGGTTAAGGAGTGTAGATTCCATATGGCCTTAATCTTAATGGTTGTCAAAAAGCTCATGATTAAACACTGGTTGGATCAGCTGCTCATATCTTATAGTAAATGGTTAAATGAGCTTTCAGCATGTTTCAGAGCAGAACACTTGATTGCAGGGTCCCGCTCAAGCTTTTTGACAAAAAATAGGGCCAGTTAGATGCATTATATTTGCATTAGTAATGTATGTTCTTGCTAACTCTCCATGTGGCTCATCCTAATGCCTTGTTGCTCTTCTTGTTCCTTGTACTGGGCACACTCCTGGGGAGGGATGGGACAGGGAGGGGGGAAGATGGGCAGTTAGTTTTATTTTATGTTAGCTGGGGTCATTGCCTGTCTACTGTGCTTGTACTGGTTTTGTTAAGATAAAATTAATCAAGATTTTGAATTAAAAAATATATATATATACCAACAATATCTATGGAACAACAGAATACACTAGACAAACCAATTGCAAAAACAGAAATTGAAAAAGCCACTAAACTACTAAAATCTGGGAAAGCACCAGGTTTGGATGGAACTAGCATTGTATTTTATAAAATATTTAAAGATGTATTGATTCTGAAAGTCACTTCCTGTTTAACTCAAACTTAGATAGGCTCCCTCCTTTAATGAAACACTACTACTGGCCATCCCCAAGAAAGGAAAAGATAAAACATTATGTTCATCATACCATCCAATATCTCTGTTAAATACAGGTTATAAAATCTTTGCTAACATCTTAACTAGGAGGTTAAAAAAAGTTTTGACAAATATCATTGGGGAGGACCAGACGGGCTTCATCAAGGGAAGGAGAGGATACAATAATATAAGGAATGCCTTGAACATTTTACATTCTACAAATAACAAAGAGGGCATTGTGGTATCCCTGAACACTGAAAATGCCTTTGATAAGCTGATATGGCCTTATTTGATAGAGGTATTAAAAGCAACAAATATAGGATAAAAATGAATATCCTGGATAACTGATATCTATAGAACTCCCAAAGCTACAGTACTAACCAATAGCACTAGTTCTCCAATTTTTTCATTAGAAAAGGGGAACCCCACAGGGGTGCCCCATCCCCTCTTTTGTTTGCAATTCTTATTGAACCATTGGCTAATATGATTAGAGAAGAAAAGCATGTTGATGGATTCAGATTCAGTGATAAAAGAGTATTAAAATTATCATTCTTTGTGGATGATATTGTAGTTTCTTTAAAAAATACAGTAACAGAAATTATGAAAATTCTACAGATAATTCAAGAATATGGATCACAATCAGGCTATACAGTAAACTGGAAATATCAGAAGCTTTGTTAATAAACCTTTTAAACTCTGAAATAAATATAGGCAACTTCCCAGTTAAAATGCAGGCAAAATGTATTCTATATTTAGGAATCAAACTAACAAATGATATTAATCAATTACTCAAACTGAATCAATACCCATTAATAAATAAACTAGAAAATGATTTGGAAAAAAATGGAAAGGATTGTCAATATCACTGATGGGACAAATTCAGGTAATTAAAATAAATGCATTGCCTAGTTTTCTGTATCTATTCCGAGCACCACCTATTATTATTCCAGGCAATATTTGGAATAAAACAGATAAAGTAATAAATACATTTATATGAAAAAATCTATGTCCCAGATAAACGCAAAATATATATATAAAAAAAATTACATCTAAGATATGATTAGTTGGGCTCAAAACTCCTAAATTTAAAATACTATTAATGGGTGGCTACTTTGGAACCCCTTAAAGAATGTTTTCACATAAATCCTCCATCTTACACATATTTTGAATCAGGTTATAATTGTCCACCTAAGATAGAATATAATTTTTTCCAGAACTTAAATAATGAGGTACTGGGAAATACAGATAATATATTTCTAAAACACACATTTAAAAACTGGAAGAAGATTTTATAGTATTTAAAATATGAGAACAAAACTAGAACAAATGATGTCTGTTTCCAATGATTAAAAATAATGTTCATCCTTTATTTAATTCAGCATACATAAATAGATGGTCCCAGTTTGGAATATATAATATAGCTGATATTTTTTAAAATCAAATTGTAAAATCATTTCAGCAATTACAGACACAATATGGAGTGCCTCAGAATATGTTTTTCAGTTATTTACAAATCCATACAAAATTAACAATTTAATAGACACAAATAAATTCAGCTTTGAACCTAGCTTGTTGCTTAATATTATTGCAAAAATAGATGGAGAACTAAATTAATGTCCAACATATATAAAGTAAGTATGGATTCTAAGGAAAATATATCACAAGATCTTAGAAAGAAATGGAAGAAAAATCTATAGATAGCAATTTTTAAACATAAATGGGAATTTATTTGTAAAAAATGGAACAGTGCTATTAATAATCATATGAATCAGGTTCAGTTTTTCTTATTTCATATAATTTATTATTCACCTTACACACAAAATAAATTTAATAGTCTAATATCCCCTTAATGTAGTAGAGGATGTAGTGAAATTGCTAACTCACTACATGTGTTAGTGTTGTGTCCTAAAAATTAGGACATTTGGGGCCAGATATTCAAAACTTTGTCCCGGGGCTAAATTAGCACTGCCCGGTGGGCAAACTCAGCCCGGAGCACAAAGCAAGCCATATTCAAAAGGAATAGCCTGGTGCAAACAGCTTCTGAATATAGCATGGGAAGGAGGCCGGGCAAACTGGGCTGGAAGTGCAGGGCAAACTTAGCGCTGGAATAAGACAGCTCTGAATATGGCAACCAGGAAGTGCAAACCACAACAGCAACACAGTGCACAGCGATGTGAAGGTAGGTAGATGTGAACTATGTGGCTAATGTGTGTGCCAGCAAATGCCTGGACCCAGTACAGCTGCAAGCAGCAGCATATGTGAAAGTAAAGTGTTCAAAACTGTAAAATATTCCACAAACTGTGCACAGCACTCACACGTTGCACGGGTTTAGCGCAGGGCTAAACCGTTAGCCCAGTGCAAACACGTTTGCCAAGCACTAAACTTTGCCATATTCAAAAGTGACATGCAAATGAGCCTACTTAGTTAGTCTGTGGTCAAACATCCAGATTAGCATCTCATTATGCCCTGATTTGCATGCAGTTTGCGCTAAACCCGCACAAACATGTTAGCGCTACGCAAACAGCATGGGGAATATTATACAGTTTTGAACACTACTTCCACATGCGCTGCTGCCTGCAGCTATACTGGGACAACACAGCACAGGCACAGATGGTGGTGGTGCTGCATGCAACTGTCACAGTGTAGGTCATGCTACTGTGCACAGCAGACACTACAGTAGCAAGGGGGCCAGTAGTGTGTGGACATAGCAATGCCTATGTTGTGTAGGGCAGTGATGATGACTGCATTATACACAGAGAGAGGCCCAGCCTGCAGGTGTTTACTGACAGTGGACATTACTGTTATGCTGTTGTGTGACCCACAGATGCTGCACCTCTGGCATGGGATGCTCACAGTGACATATACATGTTTGGCTCTGTGTGCTGTGGCAGTTGTACAGATGTGCGGTATGTGGCCGGAGGGGCATATATTATCCAAAATGCATGCTGGTGTTGGGAATTCCCAATACTGGCCCATGTGCACTGCATGATGTGTCCCAGCCTTGTGGTCACATCTGGTCTGTGGCATAGCCTGGCCACCCATACACTCTTCCCTCAACATCCTCCATACCCACAGTGCTGCATGTGTGTGCTGGCATCTGTTGGTGTCCACAGAAGTGTGGTCCGCAGGTTTGTGCTGTATGGCCACACTGCCATGCTGTCCACTGGCAGCAGGGTTACCACTTACTGTCTGGTATGGCTGGGACTGGTGGCAGATGATGGCATCATTGTGATGCCATCAGTTAGCAGCATGCATCCTCTATGTTTGGCTTTGTCTATGTGTCATATTTATTTGTTAGGGTCACGCAAAACCCTTGCAAAACCTGCGCAAACACCGCACAAAACCATAGCGTAGCGCAAAGCTGATTGCCCAGGGTTAAGACAAGCTTTTCCTGGGTGGTAATGTGCCCCACGCTAAGTGTCATGCTAAGTCACGCAAAACCACTTTGCACAGTGCTAGTCGCTGAATATAGCATTGTGCCTCTATTCATGTCAGTTTGCCCCTTGCATACATTATGATTTTTGCCTGGCGCTAATACAGTTTGCCTGCAATATTTGGCCTTTTAGATATAGCAGACCTGCGCTAATCCCGCGCTAAACCTGTGCAAACGTTTTTTGCCCGGCTCAAAGTTTTGAATATCTGGCCCTTGGGGTTTAAGTGTTGGTAACTATCAGTAGTTTTCTAGGGACCAAATTTATATTTGAATCAGAACTTTGTATGCTAACTACATTATGTTTACAATTACCCAAAGATTGATTATATACATTTTTACATACAGCTCTTATGAATGCTAAAAGATGTATTGCACGATTATGGAAAAGTAGACAGATCCCTGAAATGGTTGTCTGGAAAAGTCTAATGTTAGAAACTATAAGCTATGAGAAACTGTATTATTTATGTAATATTAATTTGGGGAAATATGATCAGATTTTGGGGAAAATGCATAATGCCTTATTTCAAGAAAAGATCTGAATGCAAATAAACTGATTTACTAATTATATTGTACAAGGATTACTGACTAAGCTGCTGTAGTCATTGTTTATTTATTTAATTCTGATAACTGGGTAAGCCCACTGGGCCCCAAAAGTCCCTATTTCAGGGGCGATTATAGTATCCCTTTTTTCCTGAGAGGAAGCTATTATTGATATGCAAAGTCCTTTACCTAGTATTTCTGTATTTATAGTGCTACACTCTACAATTGGTTTGGTTTGAGGATGGTTAATGTTTAACCATATGTGATGAAATGAAATATTTTATATATATATATATATATATATATATATATATATATATCATGAGGAATACAGTATTAGAGAACTCACACCTACTGCACATTGACACCCTGTAACTTTTTGCTGAATTGTTAAAAGGTTCACATCACACCCCTAATTTGTAGTGCCACAGTAGTAGAGATATTAAACATAACATGACCCAGTTTGGTTCCACTGTGTTCTTTCAGTTTCATCACATACATCTATTTACCCTTTCAAATAGGGCTCCATTTTGTGACATTGCTTCCAGTCCCAACTTAAGTATTTAAATATAGCTCTTTATTGTACCCTAGAAACCCAGCTGTTGTTAATGTGTTATCTAATTACTTCATTTTAGCCTCCCCCATGAACTCCCTGTACAGAATAAAAGTTTTTGCCTTTTATTAAATCATTTTATACAGCTGTAACGTTCATAACATGTGATGTCCATCTAGTACCTCATCCTAAGCAGACTGTGCCTTTAATTTGCATGGACTGTGCTCCAAAAGCATTACTGTATTTGGTGACCTTCTTTTTGTTAATGACATGCTGCCAAAACCTTGCAGTTTGTTATAACTCATTTATTTAGAAAATTCCCTATTCCCATGGCATGTTATTTTTGTGTCCTTTTGTGACTCACATTACTATTGGTTCCTCCACTGGCCCAGAATGTTGAGAACCAGAAATGCATGATGACACCATCAGTCATCACCCCATGGCTCTTTAAAGCCATGGAGCTGGTGGTTCTGCATTCTTTTTACTGCAACCTACATTCTGGACAAGACATGTTGTCCTCCTGAAGTTTGGAGTTATGCACGTTACCGGCACTACAGTAGGCTATTCTTTGTGCACCTCAGCTGCTCTTTTTTTACCCCAGAGTGTCAAACATTTGCAGATTGTAAAGGTACACATTTGCTTTTTGGGAAACACAGAGACATGTAGATGGACCTTGCCTCTTGGTCCCAAGATGCTGGACTCGGGGGTTGAAGGGTGGGATAGGGGCAGAGACAGAGAGTTGATTATAAAGCATTTTAAAATTGAATAACTGCAGGTTTCCTAGATTAAATGGTTATACATGTATACTTATTCTATAGACCAAGTCCCTACATGGGGATCATTTTGTGTAGCCTGGTCCCTGCAGGGGGGAATTTTGTGTGATCCTATTCTCTGTCAGGGGCTCCTTTAATGTTATTGCTGCTAAATAGTTTGTTTTGTTCTGGGCAAAAAAAACTGCAGTTTTGGGGAGTGTGTCAATTGGACCTGGTAAGTGCTGGGGCTCATTTTGTATTAGGCATCAGAACACCAAAACTACTGTTTGGAGAGTTCTGTAATAAGAGATAAAATGCATGCAGTACTGAGGGAGTAAATGAATAGGACATGGTCTCTGCAGGTGCTTTTTTTGTGTAGACCTGATCTCTTTAGGGGGTTATGTTGTGTGGGAGGCATCAGAACACCAGAACTACTTTTAAGCTACCTGCTTATCTGCTAAACTTAAAAAGAGATTCTGGCTAATATCATATTTATTTTTCTCTGTGCAGTCCTCTATGGCCCTGCGGGTTTGGGGGGGTTCTTATAATACAGTACGTTGTTTTTTTCTGTCCTATATACAGTACAGTACCATTTAATGATACTAAACAGAGCTGAAGCTGAAATAGGACATGTTATACAGTACACTTAAAATACTGCTCATGAGTATGGTGGTGGTGTTGGGGTGGTCGTGGGCTTAAAACATAAACGTGCTTACAAGGGGCTTAAATAGAAAGGCAGTAGAAGCACAATGGCACAAAGATTAAATGGAGTTTAAAGAAGCAAAAAGAAAAAAAAAAGAACCAAAATAAAAATCATACTGTATGCCATGATTCTGAGTCTCAGTGTGTGTTAATGTCTACTAGGGAATGTAAAATATAGGAAGTAAAAGTAATTGTTTGTTGTGCCCTGTGGCCTAGGATGGCATGTGTGGGAGTAAATGTGATGTAAAGAAATGTCCCTTACTAGGAGAGATACATGTGGTGCTGCCACCCAGTCACCCCCTAGTGCAGTAATTTTACATAACTTTCATTGTTTTGTGTATGTTTAGGCTTGTTTAGCTGTTGCAGTGTATTTCAGTAATTGTTTGGGCCATGTATTGCATGTAGACTTAACATGGCTTCAGTGGTAGTACAAGTGATGTAAAATACTGTTTTTTTTCCACCGGAGAGTTTTCTGGCAGTGACTGCCAAAGCGGCACAGTTGTTTCTAGTAATTTTGCATCACTTGTGTCTTTGTGCACACTTTTGGCTCCTTTTCCTGTTGCGGTAAATCTCAGTAAACATCAAGTGTGCCATGTGCTGCATGTTAGGCTGAGAGTCTAGCATGGCACTTTAAACAATTACTGAGATTCACTGCAACAACAAAAAGAGCCTAAAAGGGCACAAACACCAAAAATGGATGTAAAATGACTGTAACTGATGGTAACCGGGTTGCAGTCACCACCAGCATCAACCCTGTTCATTGTTTTTGTGCACTTTTAGACTCATTTGGCTGCTGTTGCAGCGTATCTCAGTAACTGGGCCATGTGCTGCATTGTATGCCTAAAATGGCTTCCATGGCAGTACAAGTGAAGTGAAATACTGTTTTTTCCTTACTAGGATGATTGCTGTCAGTGACTGCCAAAGTGTTTCCCTTTGTTCTGTTTTTCTTTTGCATTCAGGTTTTGGTGTGCACTTGTAGAATCACTTTGCTGTTGCAGTGAATCACATGTTGTTATTTGTATCCATGTGCTTCACGATAAGCTGAGGGCCTAGCATGGCATGCTAAACAATTACCGACATTCACTATAGTAGCCGAAGAAGCCTAAAAGTGCACCCCCCAAAAAAATGTGCTGGTTGCCATATGCACCTGCAGGACCATGCTGTGGACGCAGTGAGTGAGGGGACCAAGGAGGGAACCATTGACAACAGGAAGGGGTTGTGTCTTCAGTTGTGGCTGTGATCAGTGGGATGGCACCATTAGTGATAGGGATAATTGTGTATATCTGCACCATACAAGGGAACCATGCAAAATGACCTGGCACACTGCGATTATAGGACTTCACCAGATTTCAGGTCCCTGACCTTTTATTTGTATTGTGCCAACCTCAGAAAATCTCCTGGGCACAGACTTAGTTTACTCATGATGACAGGGCTTTGGAATATGGACATCTGTGCAAATCTGGGTTTGGGCACAAAAACTAGGCTTTGCACATGGGCACACTTTTGAAGATCTTGCCCCTGAAGTCAGTTTTTCATTTTATTTTCATTTCTTAAAAAACATTTTAAGATTGAAGAAACCCACTTAAGGGCATAGTTCTATTAGTAGGCAGTAACCCACTCCAGGGTGTGCAGTTATTAGGGATTATTCAATGCCCTGAATGCATTGTGAGGCACGAGGCTGCTGGCTGAGTGTCCTCACAACACCCAGGGTGTTGATTAATCCCCAATAACTGCACACCATGGAGTGGGCTAGTACGCTTATAAGAGAGGGTGCACTTCAAAACAAGGAGAAAGCAACATAACTGTTTTTTCTCCTTTTACAAAAGGCAAACAAATTATTGTATTCTGCTGTCTAGAAAAATAGTCCCCAACAAAAATGCTGTCATGCACAAACAAATGTCAGAAATAAAGTGTTGCTATGCTTTCTTTGACATTTGTTGTGCATGATATGCTTTCTGAGACAGTACAGTAGCTCTAAAGTGCAAAACATTAAGCTGCCTCTTGTGGTACATACAAGGTGTCTGTACCTCCACTGGCTTAGCTGCTGTGGTTACATCAATGCACGGCAAGCAAGTAAACATTTTCCCCAGCAGTGCAGTCACACAGTCTACCAGACTGTATTCTACCAATTAAGAAATGGGAACGAACAGGACTCAGAGCCTGGAGGTCTTGCTGGCACTCTGTTTCTTTATCTACCAGCATAAAGCTCACTTTAAGAGCATGACATCGTTGGGGAAGGGGTCTCACTCTCGTCACACTGTTCCATCTGACTTTATGCCACAACTATGGGATTTACCTGTCAATCTGGCTGTGCAACAGAAAATTGACCATGGGGACCACACACTTCACTCTGGGGACAAGCTAATCACATTGGCACTTGAATCTCACTGGCACAGAGACAGCAGAACAGACAAGCTCACTAAGTCAAGTTTCATTTAATGCTGTCCCTGGCTCCTGCTGGCTCCCCTTGCTGTGCATCTATCCCTCTCTCTCTCCCAATTGCACAGAGTTAAGATAGGGACAGTCAGCAGTGGAACCAGGGGAATGCTGATGATGTTTGCTGCTCCTGCATTGCAGTGGGTCTCTCACTCTATTACTGTCATCATGTAAAGTGACACTGACAGCGGCAGAGCAGCAGACACACATGCTGCAGATGTTCCTTTTGTCCATGAAGAGTAGATGTTGCTGTGTGGTACTACTGTGTACTGCACATTGGATACAGAGGAAAAACAAGCCACAGGCTGAATCCATCTGGCACACTGAGCACTTGTCCTGTAGTCTGGTGTTTGTGTGATCACGGACAGAGTAATGCACGGACAAGAACTGTTTGCTGTCTGATTCCTTGGTACCATACACAGACAGGCACTCTGAAAATTCCTACTATCTTTCTGTGATCTAATGGGGGGTCACAGTGAGGGTAACCATTGTGGCACAAGACATGTCTACAGAGAACAAAGGTACTGCTGTTGATTAAAATGTTATGGTGCGTCTCTCTCTGTCTCCTGGGAAGTCCCACATAGAACAAGAAGATACCATATGCCACACTCCCGATCACTCACTCGGGTTGTTTTAATGGCTGCCGGGCTGGAACTTGTTCTTTGTGCTGTCCTCATCATAGAGAGAATGAGACATACAAGAAATGTGGTTTTGCTGTGATGATCCCTAGGGTGTGTGAGTGGGTAAGAAACAAGACTACAAACTTTGAACACTGCAGCTACTGTTGCTGCACTGCCTGAGGCTACATGACAGACCTCAGCTCTCACTTGATCACTGAGCAGGGATAGTAATGGGATAGTAATGGCTGCTCCACAGACTGCCATTTTGGCACTATAACATGATCAGAACAGGAACACAGGCTGATCTCTCGATGGGGTGGTTCACCACTAGCTATTGTATATTGTGGCGTAATCAGTGGTCACCTGATGGCTGTTTGCCACTCACCTGTCTTTATGTACCCCATGTTATAAGTCATTAATACACTTCCAGTGTTTTGCCCTCAGCCTTGAATATCACCAGCAGCAAGGGAATGCATTACTCCCAAACACCCCCATTCATCTCACAGAGATATAGGTTGGTTTCCCTCTCTCTTATTGTAGGCTTGGGACCAGCTGGTATATGTAATAGACAGACCAGGTGAGATTCAGTCCATACTACACTGTAACATAAAACATTTGTGAATATTTTAAGTCAATATAATGTTGTGACTACAGTACAATCTTCAAAATGTTCAAAAAATGTTATACCAAATATCCATAGTAAGACAATAATGTTTTGGTTGAACATTAGCAATAACTTTTGGAATGACTTAGTGAGACTCTTGGTATGATACTAATACTACTGTTGTTCCAGTGTCCATGTTACTCATGTGACTTCTTGTGTCGTGTCTGTGTTACTTACGTGACATCCTGTGGAGTCTGTGTTACTCACATGACATTCTGTGGAAAAAACCCTTGTAAATAAAGTATAATTCACTTTCTGAAAATTCAGTGGTTTCTGTCTTTTCATATGAGGGTAATATAGTTGTGCAAAAAAACAATGGGCTAAAAAATCAAGGACATGACTGTGGTAGCTAAACTTGAACATGTCCAGATTTGGGCATACTGCAATCAGGAAACATATTGTGGCATAATTACCAACAAATTAAGTTTATGATAAAAAAATGAAAAGTTTAATATTATGCTACCTAAATAGATACCACAGACATAGTAATATCAAAAAAATATATTTTTGATAATATGGCAAATTAGCTGTCAAGGACACAATGTTACTCACATTACTTTGGCCTTGTGGGAACTTTTAATCTAATTTTTTAGGACCTCTGAACTATAAACTATCTTTATATTGGTGACTGCAATACTACCATATGTACCCAATGTAAATATGATATGGTTATTACAACTGGCCCAAAAAAAATTTGAAACTTGAATGTCACACTTTGTCTCTTGAGTAGCATATCAGTACATATTTTATATATATATATATACTGTATATTTATACAATAGGGGCCAGATATTCAAAACTTTGCCCTGGGGCTAAATTAGCACTGCCCAGCGGGCAACCTTAGCCTGGAGCAAAAAGCCAGCTATATTCAAAACGAATAGCCTGGTGCAAAACCAGCTGAATATAGCAAGCAAAGGAAGTCGGGCAAGCAGGGCCAGGATTGCAGGACAAAAATAGCCTAGGAATAAGACATCACTGAATATAGCAACAGGGAAGTGCACACTGCAACTGCAGCTCATTAGACTCTGGAGCAAGCCAGTGTTGCAGATGGAGAACATTGTGTGTGATTGCTCAGAGATGTCTCACATCTACTGCAAACAACAATGCAAGTCACACACTGCAGAACTGTGCTATGCTGAAGGGAGGTTTGCTCGGAGCTAACCTGAGTGCACAGTGCTAACACATTAGCCCGGTGCAAACTGGTTAGCCTGGGGCAAATGGGAGCTATATTCAAAGCTCCCATACAAATGAGCCTACAAAGGTAATCTGTGGGCAAACAAGCACATTTGCATCTCATTATGTGCTGCTTAGCATACATTACCATACAGTTTGCCCGGTGCTACTGCATGGTGCACACAGCTCTAAGTTTTGGTCAGAATGGCGGTACAGGCTGGATGCTGCAGGCCAAGGCATGCCCACAGCACCCCCTGTTGGTCATAATGGAAATACAGGCTGGAAACAGCAGGAACTGTGTGCTGGCAGGCACAGTCAGTGCATACAATGCACCCATGCATATGTGCAAGCAGGACCTGTATATGTGTGAGTGTATATCTTTCTCTCTCTCTCTATATATATATATATATTAGAGGCAAAAAACTCCATTTAATGCATTAGTTAGGGTTGTTCCACAGTGACAAAAGTGAGGAAATTGGGTGTTAGGGTTGACACCCCCTTGAACCCTCAGCCCACCCCCCACCTGGCATTGGGGAGTGCGCAGTGAGTCGTCGGCCCTAACTCTCACCCCATCAGATGTGTGAAGAAGCAGAGGGTGTAGGAGAATGGGGTGAAGGAGCACGATGACCCCAATGCGCACCCTGATGCGGTTGGGGGGTGGGCTGGGGGATCCAGGGGGTGTCAACCTAACACCGAATTTCCTCGCTTTGTCACTGTGGAACAACCCTAACTAATGCATTAAATGGAGATTTTGGCTCTAATTTCCCTTCTTTTTGAGAATGATAATGAGAAATAGTGAATGTAATGCGGCAGCCGGAGCATGCGGCCCTTCAAGGGCCCCGCGCTTCTGCCACGTGATGTGTTGTGACATAATAACAGGAACAGCAATGCAAACAGAAGCACTAACAGTGGCTCACATGGTAACACAAGCGCAAATGAGAACAGAAAGGGTTAACGCACACGGTGGCATAGACAGGAACGGTCCGCCACGTGATGTGTTATCACATAGTAACATGGTGCCCGCAAACGGAAATGGTAATGCGCATCATGACGCAAAGCAAAACAGAAAGAGAAACAGTACTGTAGACAAAAATGTTAAAAGCAACAGAAAAGCAAGCACAAATGAAAACGCAAAGGGTAATGCACATGGTGGCGTAGACGTGAACGGTAAGTGAAACGGGTACGGAACCGCAAGTGGAAATGGTAACGGTAACAGTACTGTAAGCGCACAGGCTGTTTTTCCCCAAAAGATGCATAGAGAAAGTCAGTGAGTAAAAAGAATGTATGCATAGTAATGTGTCTCGGAGCAGAAAATGAGGAGTTGGAATAGTAAATTACTGATATCTCAGGAACCGTATGACGTAGAAAAAAAATTTAAAAGTCATATGATTTATGACTTTCCTGGCTAGTTTTGTAGGGCTAAGTATTTTTGTGAAGAAAAGTCCATATCTTGCACCGTTTCCGAGATACGGGGCCTGAAAGGCGCGGCGAATGCCGTAATGTTATCCAATGGGAGAAAAAAAGAAGTTCAGAGTGGCATAACTTTGGCTCCCTGTAATATTTTTTCAGCAAACTAGTGAATGGCACATCTGTGTAATGTTGGCTGTCTTCACTCCAAATTTCAGGAAAAAAGACCAAACCGTTATTTCGCAACAGAGTGCCAAAGATTCCTGTATTGTGTCGCTCGCCGTAATGCTATCCTATGGGAAAAAGTGTCAACTTTGGAGTGCCGTATCTTTGGAGCTGTGCAATATTTTTTCAACAAACTACTGAAAGACACATCTGTGAGATGTCAGCTGCGTTCCCTCCAAATTTCAGCCCAAAAGACCAAACTGTTCTTTTGCAGCACAGTGCCAAAGAATTGCTGTTAGTGTGACACAGCCTGGAAAAGTACTGTCGAACTTTGTGAAAACTTTCGCAATTTCATTTGACAGTGTCGTGAGCACGAAAGTACTTTGCAAGTACTTTTTCCAGAAAGTTTAAAAACATATTTCTGGGGTGTTTTACCCCAAAATAAAGACATGGCTAGCATCCTCAGGGTCCGACTAGGTGAATACAAAAAGAATTAGGTTGCTAGAGGGTCCCAATTTTAAATGGCAAGCATTTTTCTGATTGCTAACTGAAAACAAAATGGCAGATTTGTGACAGTAAAAGGGCCATTTGTGAAAGTAAAAACTGCATTTGCGACACTGTCAAACTTTTTGTTAACTTTTCCCATTGACTTATAATGGGAACTTGTTTTTTGAATAACTTTTGAACTGTTTAATATTTTTTCACGAAATCTTCGAAAGGCACATTGGGGACCCCGCCACACATTCCCTGAAGATTTTGGACCGGTTGCAAACCGCAAGGCACCTTGTAGGTGCAACTGTAGAATTCCAGAAAAAGCGTAAACGCACGCGCAGATCACGATTAATAACGCCGCAGCCGTATATCTGACCAGTACAAAACTTGGCAGGTCCCAAGGCCTATGGGTCTTGAGCAGGTATTCCAAATTTCAGGCAAATACGTCAAACGGTTGCAAAGTTATTAGGATGCAAAATTTTGGGTTTAACATGGAAATGGCTCCTCAACCCTAACTATGGTAGCACTACCGTGCTACCATAATATATATTTTTATATATAAAGATCAATAGCTACACACAGACACACTGCCCATGGCCATACATGCCCTGGAGGATGCCCCCCCCCCCAACAACATAGGTACCCCACTGCAGTAGTGGGTGAAACACAGTGGCCATATTGACTTTAGGTACCTAAAGTCAGCTCTGTCACCTCATTTGCATTTTTGCAAAAGCCACATTCAAATTCAGAGGCACTAAGGACTTCCTGGGGAACTACACCATTTTGAACTGGTAGTCAATGAAGTAAACATCTCCAGAGCAAGTCATTTTGTTAATATTTTGAATGCCATGGAACCATAAAAATTATTTTTTTAAGGACTGAATAACTTGAGTAAAGGAGAAGTCATTCACTGAGGTGACAGTCCCATGGCTTTCAATGGGGCTGCTTTCAAAGTAATTTTTTTCTTAATTTTTTGCTTCACTATCACAGCATATGTATGGCACTGGTGACTGGCTCAGCCCTCCTCTCACCACCATGGCTGGCCGCCGACTGCGGCACACATGAGTGCTACTGAAATCAGTAGCACTCATGCATGCCACAGTCGGCGTTGGCCATGGTGGTGAGAGGAGGGCTGAGTTGGTCACCAGCACTGTACATATGCTGTGTACAGGATAATGGGTGATGCACTTGGTGGGGGAGACCACTAAACCACCAGGTATTTCTGTCCTTTGGGGCTACCGGGGTCAAGGATCATGCTGGGGTGGGGGGACCACTAGCACACCAGAGAATATATTTGAATACCATGGCTGGGGTCAGGGATCATGCTGGGGGTTGGGGGACCACTAGACTACCAAGGAAGATATTTGAATACCGAGCTGTGGGGGTCTGGGAACATGCTGGGTGGTGGGGACCACTAGCACACCAGGGAAAATATTTGAATACCGTGGCTACGGGGTCGGGGATCATGCTGTGGGGGTCACTAGACTACCAGGGAAGATATTTCAATACCACGGCTATGGGGGTCAGGGATTGTGCTGGGGGGTGGGGGGAACCACTAGCACACCAGGGAATATATTTGAATACCATGGCTATGGGGGTCAGGGATCATTCTGGGGGTGGGGGACCACTAGACTACCAAGGAAGACATTTGAATACCGTGGCTAAGGGAGTCGGGGATCATGCTGGGGGTGGGGGACCACTAGACTACCAGGAAGATATTTCAATACCATGGCTACAGGGGTCCGAGGATTGTGCTGGGGGGGTGGGGGACCACTAGACTACCAGGGAAAATATTTCAATACCACAGCTACAGGGGTCGGGGATCATGCTGGGGGGATGGGGGAACCACTAGCACACCAGGGATTACTGTGCTCAGCTTTTCTGGGCTAGCGGGGGTCAAGGATTGTGCTTGGGGGCATTGCCACATTACCACCAGCTTTTTGTTGGTGGTATTTAGTGCCGAGCTATAGGTCGCACTAATGCCTGTAAAGCGGTACTATACTTTTGAATATGCTGCGCAGCCGGCATTTTTGGCCACTCCCCTAACTCCCGCCCTGCATATATTTACTTTTAGAGTCGATGCTATCACAGAGTGCCAATGCTATTAGGGCTTCTAAATATTGCAGCCTGGTGCAAATCCAGCACTATTCCAGCACTATGGCTTTTCACTGGGCACAAAGCCTTGAATATTTGGCCCTGGGGTGAGCAAATAACTTATTGAATAAAAATGTATTTTCACTGCAGTGGAATAACCACTGTGATGACATCACCACAATGAAATTAAATGGATTCATTTTCACTATGATGTTATCTGCATTTATTTTCACTGTGGTGATGTCATCAAACAAAAAAACAGCAGAAAACACACTTCTATTGTATAAATCGGATACATTATGTGCACTCGTGTGATATGGAAAATATTTTCATTCCTGCACAGTGACCTCTGGATAATCACGAGTGGCAAATATTCAGAGGTCACTCTGAAGGAGTGAAAATATTTTCCATATCACACTTATTATCATCATATATATATATATATATATATATATATATACACACACATATATATATATATCTCAATATATATGTGTGTGTGTATATATATATATATATATATATATATATATAACACAGTATATACACAGATACATTTATTTATTTTAGACAAACCATGTAGATATAATATTTCATATACCCTTGGGGATCAAAACTCTCCATGAATCATTAAGATTAAATTCAGAGTGTGACTGTTTGAGGGCCAGGGAAATCTTGCAGGGTCTGGTAACTTGCCTTGTGGATCTATATAAAAAGGTGTCCATCACAGTATTCAAGTCTCTAGCCATTACAGAAATACCAGAGACTGCTATCAAATCAGCCAATTTGCAAATAAATTCTGGGCTATCACTGTTTGATGCATGCACACTAACTAGTAACTTTATTTTGTCTCTCTATTCTTCTCTTAAACAGCAAGAAACTCCTTTCTGGGTCTGACATGACTGAATCAATAGATAAAGGGATTTCTTTAGAGGATTAAGATACAGTGGGCCAGATATTCAGAGCTCAGCACCGGGTGCAAAGCCGTTGCACTGGACTAGCATTGACCTTGCGCCCGACTGCAATATTGAAATGCACCTTTAGCGCCGGCGCTAGGTGTTAGCGCTGACGCTAAACCAAAATGAAAGCAGGAGGTGGGACAGAGGGGAGGGTCCCTGAATGCCAGTGCACTGGCATATTCAAAAGCAGAGCTCTGCGCTACAGGCATTAGCGCGACCTGTAGCACGGCGCTAGTTACCATCGAAGAAAAGCTGCTCTTAAGGCAGCGCTAATAGTGGAGGTATCCTCCCAGCACCTATCCCAACCCCCATTCCCAATGACAAACATCATTACCCTGGCAGTCTAGTGGTGCCCCCGCAGCACATTTCCCAACCCCGATCCCCATAAGAGCACATATATCCCTGGTAGACTAGTGGTGCCCCCCCAGCACATTTCCCAACCCCAATCCCCATAAGAGCACATATATTCCTGGTAGACTAGTGGTGCCCCCCCAGCACGTTTCCCAACCCCGATCCCCATAAGAGCACATATATCCCTGGTAGTCTAGTGGCCCCCCCAGCACATTTCCAGACCCCGATCCTCTGTAAATTCATTAGTCTCCTGGTAGTTCAGTGGCCCCCAGTATTTTCAACCCCGATCCTCGTAAGAGTTATATATCCCTGGTAGTCTGTTGCTCATTCTGTTATTACTTCCTTTGATCCCTGATCCTCAGAATTCATATATCTCTTGTTAGTTTAGCAGTCTCTAGCAGCGTTGCTCTTCGGCATTATCTCACTAGACATTTAATGGAGTTGAAGCGATTAGCTCATTACCACGGGGTTGCCGATTGAGGAATGAACGAGCGTATGTACAGCCTGCTCATTCCTCAGTCGGCGGCCGCGGGTGGTGGAGGAGGGCTGAGCCGGCCACCGCCCATTCGTGGCTGCTGGGTGGATATGCGAGGGCGAAGCGCTGCTGGGGGCTGCCAGACTACCAGGGATATATGTGAAATTATGGGATTGGGGTCGGAATGTGCTGGGGAGCACCACTAGTCTACTAGGGATATATGTGAATTACGTGACTCAGGTTGGGAAACATGCTGGGGGAGGGCACCACTAGACTACCAGGGTGCACAACAGTCACACATGGCAACAGGGAGTGGGACCATGAAAACAGGGTGGACAGCCTGGCCCAGCCAGTCTGCCCAGGTCCCTACTGTATGGATATGCTGCACACCCTAGTAGTCTACAGCATATGTCCATCCACCCCCACCAGGTGTGCCTTATGCTTGTCCCATGCATTTGTGGATCCCCCCACTGTGTTCCACCAACACCTGCCGTGGGGTGCCTATGTTTTTTGGGGGGGCATCTACAAGGGCACATATGGCCAGTGGACATGTGTGTGACTATCTCCCTCTCTCCCCTCTCTAATATATATATATATATATATATATATATATGTCTATCTATATCTATATAGATATATATATATATATATATATACATATATACTGTATGCCTGCGTGTGTGTATATCAGTTGTATATCTAACTATGTGACACACAGGTATCACTTTCTCTGTGTCTCTCTCTCCCTATATTCATACCTTGTGTTGTACAGCTTGCAGTGCTGCATGGGCAGGATGTCTGCTCTGTCTGTGCCTGCCAGCACACAGTTCCTGCTGCTTCCAGCCTGTACTTCCCTGCTGACCAACAGGGGATGCTGTGGGCATGCCTTGGCCTGCAGCATCCAGCCTGTACTTCCATTCCGACCAAAAGGGGGAGCTTTTTGCTCCATGCAATAGCACCGGGCAAACTGCATGGTAATGTATGCTAAACAGCACTTAATGAGATGCAAATATACCTGTTTGCCCATGGATTACCTACAGTAAGTAGGCTCATTTGCATGGGAGCTATGAATATAGCTCCTGTTTGCCCCGGGCTAACCAGTTTGCACTGGGCTAATGTGTTAGCACTGTGCAATCAGGTTAGCCCCAGGCAAACCTCATTTCGGCATAGCACTCTAAGTACAGTTCTGCATTGTGTGGCTTACATTGTTGTTTACAGACATACCTCTCAACTGTCCCTGATTTTCAGGGACGTCCCTGGAGTTACCTCAAACTTTTACTCTGTCCCTCCTACAAATTGTGTTTCCATGACCAGACAGTGGGGGTTGTAGGCATAGCATAATATCAGACATTAATGTTACAGACATGTTCTTCCTTAAACAATGCATTTTACACTGCACCACTTATTCAACCAGCTTCCTGAGTGGATATCACCAATTTTTAAGGTGTTTCCCTGAGTTTAAACCTTTGTCCCTGATTGTTTTAAGCCTTCTCCCTGATTTATGAGGCAGGAGGTTGAGAGGTGTGTTTGCAGTAGCTATGAGACATCTCTACGCAATCACAGACAATGTTCTCCACCTGCAACTCTAGCTTGCTACAGAGTCCAATGAGCTGCAGTTGCAGTTTGCACTTCCCTGTTGCTATATTCAGTGCTGTCTTATTCCTGGGCTATTTTTGCCCTGCACTCCCAGACCAGTTTGCCCGGCTTCCTTAGACTGCTATATTCAGCAGGACTAGCACCGGGCTATTTCCTTTTGAATATAGCTTGCTTTGTGCTCCAGGCTAAGTTTGTCCGCTGGGCAGTGCTAATTTAGCTCCAGGGCAAAGATTTGAATATCTGGCCCATACTCCTCTAGTTATGGAGGAAAGGGAGCTGTAAAATACATTGTCCACCCATGCTCCTTTTAGTTTTAATGACAGTTCCTCAGTAAGATGTATGTCTTGTACAAACTGAAAGTTAGTTTTCAAAGATTTCAAGTATGACAAAATCTTTGTGCATTTCACCGGGTTATGGCATCCATTAATCTTTAGTGACACTATTTTATAAATACTTAATTATCCACCACTGCAAAAACTTACTTGTTTGTTTGAGTTTGAATACAGCAGTAGCAGTTTCCTTCTAATTGTAATTCTAGAAAGAATTACGCTAACGTAATTCCTTCTAGAATAACCCAAATGTGATGATGCATATAATTCTTTGAACCTAGCATCACTGACACTGAGCCCATACTTTTAGGTATAGAAGTACACCAAACCTCCTGCATTCATAAAATAAATGAAATAAAGTAACAACATGTAATACTGTAATGTTCCATAGTAACAGAGGAACCCCTTAACAATATTAACTTAACTAAATACATCTACTTAACCAAATTCTACCAAAAAGAACCACATACAGCACAGTGAAGCCTGACAGGATGAAGTGCAGTGTCAGAGGTTTCCTGCATGACAAAAGTTAATTAACTCCCATTTAAATTGCATTGTTTGCTGCAGTAACTCTACTGCAGCATTCTGCAGAGTTGGGCTTCATCCTGGTGGACTTCATTGTAAACCTCCCCTTCATTTGATGTGGCAGTAATTTGATTGCATCTAACATGAGAGAGAAAACGCATGTAAATGTTTACCTCTTGTACATCAGGCAAAAGAGAACCTTAGATGCAGATATTTAAGAGCATCTTGATGGAGAACACTTTTGTCAGATGGTGTAAAAGAACAAGTGGTAACCTGGATAAGTTCATAAGTTTGGTCACCCATATCAATATGTTAGATATTTAGTTAGCTTACAGTGTAGTGAAAGAGACAAACAGGTATTTATCCAACTGCATGTCTTATCCCTTGAATAGTTCTCAGGTTATCAGAGTGTTTGCTTTCTATTTAAAACCTTCATTGTTTGTTTATTTGGGATAATTGCCTTGAGCAAGCACATTTACAATGACGCCCCATTTGCACAACTCAAAATAAAGTTCCATATAAATACACATAAATTGCTCAAGTGCATTATTAACATGTATACAATACTGAATGTGAAACTGACTCAGCGTAGCTTATTTGAGGTGCCAAAGAGGTTATCCAATTAATGGAGTCCTTATTAGCTACCCTATTGTTTGCAGTAGACATTTATTCTTAAATATATGAGAGGCATCTCCTCTCAGCCAGTTGGAACACAGAATTGCCATCAGTTATTATCCTACAAACTGCATCAGAGAACCCCCAGAGTCAGTTATTCAGTTAAACCCCACCCACAGCCGTTTAATCAACCCATAGCCACACCTACAGTCATTTAATCAACCTACTTCCAAGTCCACAGTGGTTTCAATTCCCAACCATGCGACTGCAGTGAAAAAACAAAAAATGGCTACCTCCTGCCACGTGATCTTCGCCTCCATGTTACCGGACTCCAGAAAGACAAAACCACAAACACACACTCCACAAAAAAAAAAAAAGTATGTGACTCCACTTTCCTAGAGCGACTGACTAACCCTTCAAATCAATCCACTACGTTCTGTGCTGTCAACAAGCACACGCGATGGGGGCACAACAAAGTAAGGAACTTCTGGGCAGTTGAAAAACTATGCAAGAAACTCCTACTCATATAATAGTAACAACATCCAACGAGATGGAGTATACTCGCAATAGCCTGCATCTGTGCATGATTAAATGCCTCGACTTCACCTCAGCATTCAATCATTCACAGAAGCAGGCTATTGCTTCGTATACTCCATCTCGCTGGATGTTATCACTTAATGGTACATGGGATCTAGGTAGATTCCTCTACCTTCCCTCATGTTGCATTTAGCAATTGTTTAAAGCTTTCCTCAAAGCTCATAGTCTCTCAATAGAATGAACATATCATTACATCAACTATTGCTTCTGTTGAAAACAAAGAAAATATGGGGGATGTACCCCTAAAAGAAAAAGACTTGTTTTATAAGGTCTTCTGTCACTGGATTAGATAAGCATATAAGTAAGGTCAAGACCTGGTAGAAGGTGCCAATAACAATCCCTAAGTAAGCCCAGGAGGCTCTGAACCAACAAGCCTGGGATGCTCTGAACCAACAAGCCCAGGAGGCTCTCAACCAACAAGTCCAGGAGGCTCTCAACAAACCTATGTAAACCTCAGGGACCATGAAAAACAGCCATAATTTAATTATCTACCCCTTCAACAATCTGCGTGTGCTAATCAGCGCAGAACATGAAGATCAAATCTTAAAAAAAGGGATAAATAATGGTGTGTAAGCATAACAAGAGTCAGGCAATTTCTATATTAATTGGTGACTTAGAAAAGCATAAGATAACCTCCAGAATATCTTATAGTAGATAATTTGCAGCTCTGCTTAAAGTAGCAGTACTATGTAAAAAATAAATTGCGCTTTTTCGACAGTTTATTCCCTGTACTCTGATGAGCATGTCCCTGGTACTCTTTCCTGCTGGCATTGTACTATCACCTCGTAATCTGCTTAGTTGTCCTTTGTTTTTGTTTACATTTCTGCCTCCTGCAATGTTGACAACAGCAGTAACAGATAGGCAGACAGGCAGGTGCCATGTTTTCTGTATATCTACAGAAAATGGAAATTGATCACTTCCTGGATAGGTGGTACTGCTGCTTTAAAGTCCTTCAAGCTGAAATTGTTAGGAAAATGTCTACCAAAGATCAAGGCCCAAAAGTGCTATTCACACTTAGACAGCATTCTGTGCTGACTGTGAATAGGGTCCCAAGGATTGGTGTCCACAGCAGTGATTCAATCCCATTGCTTAACGAGGGCAGCCAGCCCCAAACTTTAATGAAGGTCCAAAGCAGTACAGCACTCACCAAGCACTATGCAGCAGAGTCCATACACAAATAGAGGTCTACTCCAGCTTAAGGCTTTCAAATAACTCTTTATTTTCTGCTGATTTCCAAGTCAAAATACAAGCTGCCTGGCACACAAACACCCCTGCATTTCAACTGTAGTCTTCTCGAGGGAGCAGGGTCTGTGTGAACATCTGCCCCCTTTTATACAGGTCACACAATATGCTACTGCCACCTGGTGCTTATTTAATCACAAATAATTGTACATCAGTGGCACTGGGAGGATTCAAACTTATGTTACAAAGAAAACATTTGTAATATAAAACTACAAATTAATATAACAAACACATCAAAAAGGCTAGCCAAACATGTTAGTGCAGTAGGATCCCATAGTTAACTCTTAATTTCAAACTACTATAATTGCTTTAAGTTCAGGGTTTAATCTATTAATTATTATGTTGGTTTAACTATATAATTATACTGTTTGGCTTAAATGTACAACTTGGCAAAAATAAACTATATCACCGGGGTTTACAGGGAAGGGATAGAGTTACAGAAGACAGAGGAGTTGTGCAAGGCTTCAATGACACCAGCACCCATTTATTTTCGGCTGCCTCAGCCTTTGCTTTTAGGGGATCCACTGTTGCCAGAAATTCCTTGTCCCACAAGAGAAAGTTTAGAAAGAAGAAAGTGAGACTGTGGAAAGTTTCAATGATGTGATCACCCATTACTTCTTATTTGCCTTAGCCTTTGCTTCCAGGGGATCCCCTGATGCCAGAAGTGTCTTCTTCCATAAGAGAAAGTCTGTAAAGTAGGAAAAAACTGAATGAACAATAAGACCATTAAAACAATGGATACAGGAACATATCTGAAATGACATCCTGTGATATCAGCAACTGAATATGGGTAACCATCAAAACGGCACTTATATTCAGCACTATTATCATGGGTGACCCGCAAGGGTAGCTATGCACTACTACCATGACGGTAGAGGAAGGTGACCGGAAAGCAAGGATAGTGAGGGGAAGGGGAGGGATAGGGAAGAGGATTATTGCCATGTAGTGTGCCTGCTGCAGCTGAGCCAGTCATGTGGTGTGGTGGTGGGGGAGGCCGGCACAGCAGGTACTGGATTCGGGGCTGGGGACTCGGGGGGGGTGTGACTTTGTGCTGTCTGTGGCTGCCATTTTTTTTATTCTGGAGTGTCCCCCCCCTCTTCAGCATGCACCCCCCCTGGAGTTAGGAACCCTTCAGTAAGGGGGAGTGGGGGGGGCACCCCCTCATAGACACTAAGTCTATTTGCAGGATGTATAGTCACCGACATGTGTATATCGCCGAATTGTTTTTTGGTGATATACACACACCATACTGTAATAGTGATCGCCATTTTGTGTTCACTATTATGACATAGAACCATCCAAAACATGAGGGCAGACCTTTTTAATAAACCACTGGAACAGTATTTTGCAATCAAGCACGAGACTAATCCTGAAGGCACTCTATTCATGACATTAGAAACAGTGCCAAGAAATCTCAGAGGTGGAAATAAAACCAAAACAAAACTACAAAAGGAGAGATTCTGGATTTTCCATCTCGGAGGTTTACAGCTGAGGGGGTTTACTATGGATTGGGATTTGAAACCATTTCTTAGGAAATTATACGTTGTATAGTAAATGTGATTGTGCGACAGACAACTCAATGTGGAAATGAAAAATACGTTATATGCGCTTATTACTTATTTCCCCCTTTTTCCTACTTTACAGACATTCTCTTATAAAACAAGAAGTTTCTGGCATAAGTGGATCCCCTGGAAGCAAAGGCTAAGGCAAATAAGAAGTAATAGGTGATCACATCATTGAAACTTTCCACAGTCTCACTTTCTTCTTTCTAAACTTTCTCTTGTGGGACAAGAAATTTCTAGCAACAGTGGATCCCCTAAAAGCAAGGGCTGAGGCAGCCAAAAATAAATGGGTGCTGGTGTCATTGAAGCCTTGCACAACTCCTCTATCTTCTGTAACTTTATCCCTTCCCTGTAAACCACTGTGATATTGTTTATTTTTGCCAAGTTGTACATTTAAGCCAAACAGTATAATTATGTAGTTAAACTAACATAATAATTAATAGATTTAGCCCTGAACTTAAAGCAATTATAGTAGTTTGAAATTAAGGATTAACCATGGGGTCTTACTGCATTAACATGTTTGGTTAGCTTTTGTTAAGTGTTTGTTATATTAATTTGTAGTATTATGTTAAAAATGTTATTTTTTATAACACAGGTTTGAATCCCCCCAGTGCCACTGATGTACAATTATATGTGATTAAATAAGCATCAGGTGGCAGTAGCGTATTGTGTGACGTGTATAAAAGAGGACAGATGTTCACTATTCGCTAGAAGACTATGGTCAAAGCACAGGGTGTTTGTGTGCCAGTCAGCTTGTATTTTGACATGGAAATCAGCAGAAAATACAGAGTTATTTGAAAACCTTAAGCTGGAATAGCCCTCTGTTTGTGTATGGATTCTGCTACATAGTGCTTGGTGACTGCTGTATTGTTTTTGACTGCGAATAGGGGTAGTCCAAGGCAGTGCTAACCCCAGTACTACAAGTGCTCCCCAGAAACGCGTCCCCAATATGCAGTCTGGAGCATGGCCTGGCAAGAAATAGTGCAGGGGTGCTATTTCCTGTTCACAAAGGAAGCCATGCTAATTAACTTATTGGACATGCAGGGTGCTAGGTGACCATATGCATGCCCATTATGGGCCTATCTGCAAAGGATGAAGTGAGTGTAGCATGGCCCCCTTTCCCCCATCACCGATCACTGTCCCAAGAAATATATAAACAGTCCATGGTGGCTATTGGCTCCCCATCACTGATTGCCAGGCACAGGATAAAAACACAACAACAATATCTCCATGGTGGTCCAGTGATCCCTCCCCTCCCTCCCCCAATCATGGATTGCCTTCCCATTGATAAATAAAACATCTCCCTGGTGATTTGTGGTCCCACCCCCTGCCAATCATTGGCCCATTGATACATAAAAACATCTCCCTGGTGTTCCAATGGTCTCTCCCATTTTCTGATCACTCTCTTGTTGCTAACTGAAAACATCTCCCTGGTGGCTAGTGCCCCCCTTCCCCAATCCCTGATCACCATTCTGTTTAGAAAAAAATATCTCCCTGATGGCTAGTGGTCCCTTCCTCTGACAATCGCCATACTGTTTAGAAGAACACTTATCTCCCTGGTGGTTGGCTGTCCCTCCCCCATCTGATCATCCATCCAGTAGATATAAAAAATTGTTCCTGGGGCTGGCTCAGTGGTGTGGAGGGCTGAGGCATCCGTACCTTACCTCCTGCCACATCGGCAATCTGTGTTTGCAGTGCAAGCGGGTCGCTGGGGGTTGGCCAGGGAGGGAGAGGATTGAGTGTCTGGAGGTCATCTCTCCTCTCCCAGTGAGGGAGACTGGGCTGCCACACTGAATGACTGCCCCCAGGTGGAGGTCTGAGGGTACATAAGATGGGGGTGCGAATGGAAGGGTGGGTGCTGTAGGATTCTGCAGTGTGTGTATGCCTCCACATGTGCCGCTGATGTGTTGCAACCCAGCAATGGAGAAGAATGGGGAGAAAATGGAGGAAAAACACCTCACAGCAGCTGGATGAAGGTCAATCCCCTCCCAGGCTCCATACCAGTGGCCAGGTAGCCAATTCTGTGGCTAGGATGGTGCAAGACAAGACCTCAGAGGAGCCGGGTGACGGGGTTGGGGGGAGGTTGAGAAGATAGGGGCCACCACGGGAAGACAGACGCATAAAGTATGAATAAAAAATAAATAAATTGTCCCTGGTGTCCAGTGTACCCCTCCCATGCCAACCTCTTGGATGATAATGTGATGCATTTCCCTAGTGTTCTAGTGGATCCCTCACCCTATCCATGATCCTATGCATAGTAACCTTAAACAATACCCTGGTGGTCTAGTGGACCCCCCATGCTCCCACCCTGGACAGGGAGTGATCCACCACCCCACTCTTCCCCCAATGTGACCGCCAGCAGGTGACCAGCATGGTCCTCCTCTCTCCACCATGGTTTGCCAGACTGATCTGTCACTGAGCACCTACTGTATACAGTAGGTGCTTAGTGACATTGACTGTCAGCACAATTGGTGACCACCCATGGTGGAGAGAGAAGGGCTGTGCTGATCTCCAGCTGGGGGTTAGGTTGGAGGGAGCTAGGGTGGTGGGTCACTCCCTGCCAGGGATGGGGGGGCAGTCTACTAGACCAATAGTGAGATATTTTTTTTCTAAATGGGAAGGTGATCAGTGATCAGGGAAGGGGAGGGACCACTAGCCAACAGGGAGATGTTTTTATTTATCAGAGAGATGGCAACTGGGGAAATGGAGGGACCACTAGCCACCAGGGACATATTTATTTTTCTAAACAGGATGGTGATCAGCAATTGGGGAAGGGGAAGGACCACTGGACTAACAGGGAGATGTTTTTCTTTATCAATGGGACAGTGATCTGTGATCAGGGAAGTGGAGGGACCACTAGCCACCAGGGAGATCTTTGTTTTTCTAAACAGGTTGACTATTGATGGGAGGAGGGACCACTAGCCACCAGGGAACCATTTTTTATTATATTGAGTGAGGGATTTGGTGGGGGAGATACTGCTTGCCACAAGGGCAACGTTTTGGGTTTTACTCAAGCTGGCAATCAGCAGTTGTGGGGAGCTGCCATAGTACCTCCACCAGCCACTAAGGTTGTGTGGGATACCACCAGGTCTCAGTTGGCAGTATTTGTACCATGCAAGGGGACCACTCAAGAGGCCCTTACGTGGGGCAAATGCTTTTTGAATAGGGCAGACTCAATATTCATGTCCCCCTCCCTCATTTGCATTGCTGCCCCTTCTACACTTTGCCCTGGCACAAACCTGGTTTGGGGGCGTAAACCGGGCTTTTGTGAAAACTGACTCAGCACAAAACTTAGTTTGCTCCACGTAAACTAGGTTTGCATCGGGGCACAGTTTTGTGACTCGAGCCCCTGGAGCTTTATAAAGAAAAGACATTGTAACTTATTAAGGATTGTTGCCTCAAGCCAAAACAGATTAGTTGTACTGACAAGCTCGTTAAAAGGCTAATGTTATAACCTATAATATGCTGTAATCTGTAATCTGCTATATGCTATAGTCTGCAGAGTAAGAGGTTCACATTTTACAAGGCCCTGCCAGAGTTATTATTAGGAAGAAAAAGAATAAGGGATGTGGCATCTCTGTCTGTTTAAGGCAGGATTTCTCAAATGGTGAGTCCAGCCTCCCTCGGGAGGCCTCAACCAGTTCCAGGGGAGACTCATTTAAGTGTGACAATGTACTGTACCAAAAGCATCCTTCCAAGTTACAGTGACTATTTTTAACCTATAGCTTGTTATTTGCTATTTGCTTATAGATCACCCCTTTTCATCCCTTTTCTTCTATCTTGTATGCTAATTTACCACAGTCGCAAGAAAAGTGATACATATATTTTTGTTCATCTTTGTTTCACTCCAGTCACCGGCATTCTGGGCATCTCTCTGGTTGGGGCTTCCTCGAGCCACCTCTACCACTTGCCGTGCCCTTCCCCCGACCAAGGAATCAGGTGCTGGGCCCCCCCCCCCGGTGACCCTGAATGGGAGAGGTAGGACCATGGAGAGTTAAGTCAGGATTGGGGCCGGCATTGGGCATGTGGACTTAGCCACTTGAACCCCATCATTGCCTCCAAGAGCACCAGGGTTTTCCACCTTGGTGTTTATGTCCCCTGAGGTGCAAATGTGCAATGATGTCTTTGCAGAGGATAGACCCTCAGCTAACGTCAGCTGTCACCTTGCCCCATTGTAAACGGCATGCTTCTGTGGTGCCCTCAGTCTCCACCAGGGGCCGCTGCAGAGCAGGGCATCCCCTGATACCCACCCTAGGAGAGGAGAGGAGAGCAGTTCTCCAGATGCTCAATCATCTCCTCCCCCACCAACCACTGAAGTCCCAAGTCCACTCCTGAACCTGGGTCGCTGGCATGGCGCGATGTGTGGTGTCCAGCGCCTCAACCCTCAGTGCCACCAGGCCGGCTAAGAAAAGTGATATTAAATGATGAGTGTTCAAAAAAGCTCACAATTCTGCTCAAAACCTGGAGATAGCCATTTTAAAAGGAGTTTTCATTTTATTGTTTGTAATCTCAAAAATTCTGACGCTAACAGGTAAACAGTGGCTCTTACAAGACCAGAGAAAAAGATGATCTAAAATGGAATATAAAGGAATAGGTTCAATATTTTTATAATATCAATATCATGCACTAGAGTTGCTCGGATAGTATCCTACCAGGTCTGATACCATTGGATACCATCATTTTGGTAAGATAATCAGATAGCCTCTGATGGCATAGACATCCGACCAAGGATATCACCTTCAAGGATCCACAGTAGGTATCTGAGGTATCCGTGGATCTGACTAGGATCTGATGGATCTGACCACAGGAGCAGATGGCTCTGACCATTGGATTTAGATAGCCGACTATCAGATCCAACTAGCGGCCTATCATCATCATCATCATTATCATCAGTTTATTGAATAGCAAATTGAGAGAAAAGACTCTCCTTTACAATTGCGTCAAAGTACAATAAAAACAACGTTATATAACAGGTATACAGAACAATACAATACAGACAATTAGAGCGTTCATTCCACATTAATTAAAATAAAAGAGTTCATCCAAAGCAATCACAGTGGCTAAATATGTCTAGCTGTAGACACCTTAAAAATGGGAGAAGGGCAACAAAGTGTCAAAATTACTGTACATGTTTTCCTAATTATATCCCAAGTACGAGGAACAGAAATAGACAAAGAGTATTTTCCAAATTTAGTTCAATTTCTAGGAATGCAATAATTTGGATATTTAGATGACCTAAGGCTATGTTTCATTGCTGTTTTAAAATGAAGGGAACTAAGCATAAATGTGGGACAAATACTACTAATAAATCGATATACAAACAAGTGCCCATGCATTTCTCTATGGTTTGACAGAGAGTTCCAGCCAATTGAATTGTAGAAAACATAGAAACATATATTTTGATGACAGATAAGGACTGCCCGGCCCACCTAGTCTACCCATTTCCCCACCTACTTAAACTCCAGATCCTAAAGGGTCCTCAGCTTACCCTGTCTTTCCTATCACTAGGGTTGCCTTCTGTCTATACCATGCATTCTTGAACTCACCAATCATTTTAGCCTCTACGACCTCCACTGGGAGGCTGTTCCATGCATATGCCACCCTTTCTGTGAAAAAATACTTCCTCACATTACTCCCGAGCCCCCCCCAGCCTCATATTGTGACCCCTTGTTCTTGCATATCTCTTTTTTTGAAAGATGCTGCCATCCTGGACCTAGTTAATTCCCCTGAGGCACTTGAATGTCTCTATCACACACCCCTTTTCCTCCAAGATATACATACTGAGGTCATTCAGTCTTTCCTCATATGTTTTCTGGTGCATTCCATTCAGCATTTTTGTTGTCCTTCTTTGGACCACCTCCATTCTGTCAATGTCCTTCTGGAGATGTGGTCTCCAGAACTGAACATAGTATTCCAGATGTGGCCTGACCAATTGTCTGTACAGTAGCATCACCACCTCCTGTTATATAAGTAACAGTAATGAATTATCCATGGTAAACCTGTTACAAATCACAGTGCACTGTGATAAACGGGATCAAGTAAACCATGAACTATGGATTCAGAATCTGACTTTGACTATATCCTAGGTCGGATACCAGCACTATCTGAAAGAGGATAGTCTGAGCCAGAAAAACACTGTCCGGGCACCACTATTATGCAATGTTGCTTTATATTTTGAGTAGTTGATGTTTGGTATATAGAAATGGGGAAAACTGAATGTAAATAGTCACTGATTAATAAACTCGGTCATTTATTCAATGTCATTTAACATTCTTTCAAGTGTACATGGCAAAGTATTGAATGGCATTGTTTCTATGGGGTGGCCTGATGTTTTTCAATACATTAGGTGGAGGCCTGAGACTTTTTCCATATCCTAGGGAAGGCTCTCTATGACAATGTTTGAGAACTAATGGTTTAAGCTGAATGTCTTTGCAGGCAGGATCGCATTTCAGGTAATTTCATTTGGATAGGTGAGCAGTGATTGGCTGTTCTCCAATGAACTTGTTCAGCAAATCAGAGTCCTTTAAACTCAACAGAAGTCTGACAAATCACATTTCCTTACACTAGAGGAGGAGCTGCAGCATGTGGAAATTGCTATTCTGTTATACAGTCCCTGTACTATCTAACTCATCATTGGTTTGTAAAGAACTTTGGGATACAATGTGCATGAAAGGGGCTATAGAAAATCTCAATTTGTATTCTTGCAATGATCTGGAAAAAACAGAAACATTGGGCAGCTACTGTTCATAATGGATTGGGCAAGCCTGGTCTCCATATACTTACGATTAGGGGTGTGTGGTTTGGAAGTCCCTGCAGACAGTAACAGATGTACGCTGATAGGGAGACATCATCATCCACACCGCCCTAGAAAATACAAGTTCAAACCTAGTTAACAGGTCACAGTTTGTAGATGTATATCTTATCGATCATCTTGGACTGCCCCACATTAGCAGGACATCCCTCATTTTAATCCACAGATCCTATGTCTATACCTTGCAAATGCCCCATATTAGAAGGGACATCCCTCATTTCAACACCCAGGATCTATGTCGATAAATCTGAACTCCCCCACATTAGAAGAGACATCTCTCATTTTAACCTGCAGAACCTCCATCCATATTGTGTACTGTGGGTTATTGCTTACACATATTGTAGCGCCCATGGTGGGTTATTGCTTATACATATTATAGTGCCCATGGTGGGCTACTGCTTACACATAAAGTAGTGTCCTTGGTAGGTTATTACTTACACATACTGTACTGTCAATAGTGGTTTATTGTTTACATACACTGTAATGTCCATGGTAGGTTATTACTTACACATAGGCCCGGATATTCAGACTGTGCCAGGCTGTGGCGCAAGCCTGGGCGCAGCGCAACTTGGCTGCGCGAGGCATTGACAGGGTGATATTCAACGGAGCTGCGCCATGGCACAGCATCACTGAATATCACACCCTGGCCACCCGCAGTGCACATAGCACAGTGGCACTGCACCAGCACAAGTGGTCAGAGCGGAGCAGGGGGGATGCGCTAGCGCGAGTTCCATTATGCTAGGCACAACAACCGTGATATTCAAAGGTGCACATGCAAATGGGGCCATAATGCATGGAAGGTGCAAATGGGGCCATTTGCATGTCATTATGGCTTATTTGATGGTAGGTGCCGATCCCGGCCTCTGCGATCGCTGGCGCCCTGCCAGGTTACAGCCATCGGGACCGACGCCCCTGCACATCGCAGTGCCCCATTGCCCGATTGCGGCATATGTAGAATTTGTTAACCGTCCAATATCCCTGGTGGTCCAGTGGACGCTTCACACCGATCACGGGCTTAAGTATTAAAATACCGTCCAGTATCCTCGTGGTCCAGTGGACCACTTCACGCCTCGATGCGCTGATCGTGGGCGTATTAAAATACCATCCAGTATCCCTGGTGGTCGCGCGGACCACTTTACAACTGATCCGCGGGCATATGTGTTAAAATACTGTCTGTTATCCAGAGCACCAGTACCTGCAGCTCGATCGGGCATCTGTAGTAGTTTCGAATGTAGGTCCGGTTAGCGTATTCTGACAGGCCCACCCCTCCGGCCGTCGGTGTGGCGGCACCACCCACCTTTCACCCCGCTGCCCGCCGACTGACATCATATGGTAGGCTGTACGCCATTGGTCCACACGAGCCAATGGGCATACAGCCATACCATACACAGTCCAGATATGTGAATGGATCCATTCACATTTCTGGACCGTAGGTGGCGGGCTACGCCCATTGGCTCACGCCAGGCCAATGGCGTACAGCCCTACAGTACGGTGTCAGTCAGCGGGCGGCAGGACAGCAGGTGGGTGGGGTGCTGATGCCCACCACTGACCGGGGGGGGAGTGGGGCAGTGGGGCTCAGTGGATGGGTGGGGAGGGGGGTACCGCTGGACCACCAGAGATATTGGACCTCACCATTGTATTACATATGCCCATGATCAGGCTGCGAGCGGTCCACTGGACCACCAGGGATATAGGACTTTTCATTTATCACATATGCCCACGATCAGGCTGCAAGCGGTCCACTGGACCACCAGGGATATTGGAATTTTCATTTATCACATATGCCCGCGATTGAGCTGCAAGCGGTCCACTGGACCACTAGGGATATTGGACGTATATTTCTCCTACATGTGCCCGCGATCGGGCATGGGGTGGTGCTGCCACGAAGGTGCAGCCGGAGCTCAGGTGGCCACCCACAGGTGGCAGCTGCCATGTTGCACCCTGCAATATGACAGCTCACCTGTGGGTGGCCAGCTGTTGTTCCTTTTTTTTTGGCTCACCTGTGTGTAGCGCAAGTAGGGGTTGTGCATGCATGGGCTCAGCGCATCCCGGGCTGAATATCGGGATGTGTGGAGTATGCATGGGCATGCCCCCCACCTGCGCTGCATACATTACTGATGCGCTCCGGCGCATCAGGATTTGTGCCAGGCTCAATCCCCATTTAAATATCTTGCCGGGGTGCATCAGTGAGTTGCTCATAGCGCAACAGTGTTGCGCCATGCGCAACCCTTCTGAATATCTGGGCTATACTGTATTTTCATTTATGTATTTAATAACATTTGGAATTACAACCCTTTGAGTCATAGACTCCTTTACATAGGCTCCATGTCAAACAACAATAAGGACTTACAGTACATATAGTATTAAGCAACACAGTGTTCAGGTAAGAGAAACAAGAGCGATAACAAGGAATGGAATTATGCATACAATATTATACAATATTAAAATACAGGGATCAGGGAAGAAAGACAATACACAAAATCACACAGATTGGGGAATACAGAACAATAGTCTTTGGGAGAGGAGGACCCAGCATTATCCATAATATCCATAATATTTAGCTAATACATGAATACACATTTTTTCTGTATATAGCATACCATTTATGAGGCAGAGTTATACTACAGAGCCCCAACAAGAGGAAGGAGTAGGAGGAAAAGAGAGCTAGGGACAGTCACAGGCTGAAGATTCTATCAGTAGAGCTTTGAGACTACAGTACCAGTCACAATAAACTGTTCCCTCAACTCACTGGTGTAGCATTGTTCAATGAATTTCCTAATCTGTGCAGTGTTTAATTCAATGAATTAGTAAAAGGTTAGTATTGGTTTTCATCTAGCTGTTATATACTATAAGCTTTATTTTCAGCCGAGTGCTTATGAGTTTCATTTCAGAAGGCAGACTAAACAACTCTTAAGGAATGCTGTGATATTTATAAACAGTGCCATGAAAATGCAACTACTGCCATTTCACTAAACGGTTACAAGTGAGTTGAATAGGCAGTGAAGGATGGTTGGAAAATAGTTGAAAGCTTCAACAGTTCAAGTTGCCACTCCAGTAGCATTACAAAAAAAAATGCTACAGCAGTGAGCTGATGGAACAGTTTAATGTGACTTGTACTGTAGTCTTGAAGGGACCGATCTTGGGCTCTAGGGAGACAGAGGGGGGAGGCAGTTGAGCCAGTGGGGGGCTCTGTATAACAAGGCACTTTGACCAAGGGAAGTTTGACAGTGGGGGATTAGTAGGGAGGTTCCAGTAGAACTACGGGAGGTTCTGACCAATGGGGTGGGTTGGATGAGGCTATGCAGACCAGGCGGGGCTTGATCAAGTGGATTTTCTTGGCCAAGAGGCAAGTATGGTACCTAAGACGGGCATCAAATGGCAACCATTCAGCAGACTTGTAGAGATCACAGGAGTGTGTCCATCTGTTGCAACCCGTGACCAGTCTGCATGCTTTGTTGAGGGCGACTTTGATCCATCGCAATTTAGTGAGGTCAGCAGTGCTATAGATGACTATTCTGTAATCTACCAGGGAGAATACAGAAGAGGTAATAACCAGATGGATAGCCACTGGGGGAAGGCAGTGTTTGTGATGGTACAGAAGCCCGAGTCTGGAGTTGATAGTGGAGGACAGTTGTTGGATATGTGCATGGTAAGTGAGGGACATGTCAAGGGTGACACCTAGATATTTGATTGACTCAACCAGCTCAAGTGGGGATCCTAGTGAGTTGATGATGGCCAGTGGGAAGGCCACTACAGTGTCTATGGTGGCTTTCTTACACATACTGTAAATCACAAGAGAATATTGAGGGTGGGGCAGGGAAGACATGTCCTTGCAGATAACTAGGCAAGTGGGTGGACTAGGTGGGCCTGGTGGTCCTTTTCTGCTGTCACATTTCTATGTATCTATGCGTGGTGGGTTATTCCGTCTTTCGGATGAGACGTTAAACCGAGGTCCCATCTGCCTGGATTGGTGGTAGTTCAGGTGGATGTTAAAGATCCCATGGCACTTATCGAAAAGAGTAGGGGAATTTCCCCGGTGTCTTGGCCAAATTTCCCTCATTCACTATAAATGCCATCAACAGCTTAATCTAGTTCAAGGTCAGTTGGCATTCATCTGTATCCCCCTCTCCCGGGTCGTGCCTGAAAATAGGCAAGATTTGTCTAGTGCACTTACCCGGTCAACAAAAACTAAATAAATAAATAAATTCCATACACATACTGTGCCATCCGTGGTGGCTTATTAACTATACATACTGTAGTGTTTGTGGTGGGTTACTGAATTCACATGGTGTGGTGTCTGTGGTGTAGTATTGCTTACATGTTGCTTACCATCAGTGGTGGATAACTACTTACATACAGTATGCTGTCAGTGGTAGATTATTGCTGACATATAGTGTACCGTCAGTGGTGAGTTGTTTTGTTGCTTACGTACAGTGTACCATAGATGGTGAAATTGCTTACATATAGTTTACTATCAGTGGTGGCTTATTACTTACGTGTAGTGTACCGTCAGTGGTGGCATTTGTTATTTGCTTATATTTTTTATTAGATATTATGAAATAGGTTAAAGAAATGGCGAATCCTGATTGACTAAGAGCTTCTTTCAGTTGGGCCATTATCCCAGCACAACAGCCCAGCTAAAAGTACTCCCAGATTAACAGGCTCACCAACAATCTTTGAAGCACTCCACCTCAACTGACCATCACAGGGTCCCCTCCACACACACACACAGTGGATCATGCCGGGAAAAAAAAAGATCCCACAGACCCACAACCTCCTACCTTGCCTGCCATATCAGTGACACAGCTCCGGTCTCCCCTTCCCTCCCCTCTGTTGCACATCATCCTGCTCCCATTCACTGCAGCCAAATAGCTTTCTGTTATTTTTTTTTTTTGTAAATCCCATTTCTTTGATCGCAGCACGTACACAGTTCCATCTCAATTGGCTCCATCTTGCAGATTGAGACGGATCACAAAATACAAGTAGGTTTTCTTTTTGAATGGAGGGGGAAAAACATGCTGGCTCCAATTCCCAACTACCAGCAACTTCTTTCTAACCTGTCACCTTGCTCTTGATGACTTCATCATCCAAATTACCAAAAACAAGAAGTACAAGAACTGAAACCATTACTGCTAGTAAAGCCATTTGGTGTCACCTACTGAAAGGCAACAAACAAAATAAGGTCCATATTGGACTATTTGTTTTTATTTAGGCTAATTTGTTCCTTTTTTAACAATTTTTCCTAAATAAATTTAACAACAAATAGATTTAAAAAAAAAACCTTTTCTATATGAAATAACCCATTTCATAATCACAATAAGACAGTTTTGGGGGAGAGGGCATTATGGTGGGCTAATGTCCCTTCTCAAGTGGTGGAAGCACACAGCATCGCCTCATGCTTAAACCCACCTGAGGTGGACTGTTATCCCACCATAACTTCCCCTTGTCATGCCTTATTGCTTAATTAATAGTCAGTCAGAAATACATTAACAGCAATTATATAACACAGCAATAATACAGTTCACACAGGCTGAGCCATATGAATTCATGTTTACAGTCAGAGATAGTGGAACAAAATTTAAATATGTAATAAACAGCTCATATATAAAATAACTAGCTTTCCTATAATACTAGAAATAGTATTAATATTATTAAAGGACATTTTTCACCAATACTCAATCCTTTCATTATAGATCCTCCAAAGTGGTTCATAATCCCTAAAGAAGTTATAGATAAATAGAAAACTTAGAAATAATTGTTTCCACTCTAGATTTGGAAAGGGTAACTTATCTGTCAGATGTTTCCAGTATTTAAGTATCAATCTTTTCACTGCTGTAACATTAGCTTTCAAAACTATTCCATGTTTTAATTGCATATTGGAATGGTCATACATTGCCAAAATTATTATTTTGGGGTCCTTCCATTGTGGAAACCCATAACCTATTTGACTTACAATTGTAAAGGAGTAGGACCATCTATTATTACATAATGAACATTCCCAAAATAAATGAAATGTATCTGCCATGGGGGACCCACAATGCCAGCATATAGCTGGTATAGCTGAATGTATTCTATGTAGCCTATATGGGAAGAAATAAGCTCTATTGAAGATCTTATATTAGATAGTTTTAAAGTTTATATTTCTGAATTGAAGCACAAGCCAATAACCATTTTTGCTCAGTAAATGTACAATTCAGATCATTTTCTCATTTCTGAATTATTTCCTTATAAACCATGGTAACAGGTTTATGTAACAGATCAGTTATCCAAGAGAAGAGTTTTTTTTAAGTTTTTTTTAATAAGAATGTTCTGCAATTCCTAGACCAGGGTTAGCTCTGGCAGTGATGTGTTGTTCCCCTCCTTCCTTAAGCTCATCTCGCCTACAATCATTAAACCCATTAACTACTTTTTCAACATTGCCCTCTCCACATCCACTATGCCTGATTCCTGGAAGCATGTCAATGTTGTTCCTTTCTTTAAAGCAGGTGATCCCCTTTCTACCGATAACTACAGACCCATCTCCCTTCTCCCCGACCTGAACAAGCCACTAGAGAGAATTGTGCACTCTCAGCTTTCTGAACACCTTGGAAAATATTCATTGCTGTGCCCCCAGCAGCATGGTTTCCACAAGCTCCACAGCACCACATCAGCCTTAGCCCATTTCACTGACCATGTCCTCAGAAACATGGATTCAGGTAAGGCCACAGGTGCTGTATTCGTGGATCTGACTAAGGCATTTGACCTAGTCGACCACTGACTCCTGCACTCTACTCTCCACCGTCTTGGCTGCTCCTTGGAGACTTCCTCATGGTTTTGGAGCTATCATGAGGGCAGGTCGCAGTCAGTTACCATTGGGGCTGCATTCTCCCCTGCCTATCTCTACCAGGGTCTACCTAGGCTCCATTCTTGGCCCTTTACTGTTTTCCATATTTATCAATGCACTCCCAGCAGAGAGTCTCTTCTGTGAGACACTTCTCTATGCAGATTACCTTGTTCTATACCATAGTGACAAGTCACCTGCAAACATCTCCTCTCTCCTTACCCTTAATTATGGAGCTGCCTACAATTGATTTATTTCCAAAAAGCTCCTGGTAAATGAAGAAAAGACAAAAGCAACGTTATTTGGCTTAAAACTGTTCCTCGCCAAGGTCTCCAAAGTGGAGTCCTCTCTACTTATACTCCCCTCCCCAAAAAAAATGTCTCTAGTTTCAAGTACTTGGGTGTGGACCCCTCCCTTACATTCACTGATCATGTTAATATTTCTGTGCGTAGAGTAAACCAGAAATTAGGAGCCGCCTACCGGCTAAGACAATTCCTGTCGCATGAGGCACACCCAGCAATTGTGCAAAGCAACCTTCTACCCCTTATTGATTACTGCTCCCTCATATATTTTCCTGTGTCATCAGCCTTGTGCTCCAGGCTGACAGTTTACAACAACATCTGCCACTTCATCCTCCTTGCACCCTTTTCTACTCATCATTGTGACTTATACAGTTCACTTGGTTGGCTTCCACTTCAAGGACACTTTCACTATGCCTTGGGCTGCCTATTAGACTTTACACTCAAAGATGATCCCTTGTCCCCTTATTCATCCCTACTCATGGGCAAAGTGGCTACAGTACTAGGTACCTTTATGAATCATCCATTCTCACTCTGGTAGTTCCCAGAATCTCCACTACCATGGGCAGCAAAGCCGTTTCCATCTCTGCCCCTTCTTATGGAACAAGATCCCTATATTGCTCTACTCGTCCTCCTCCCACTTATCTTTCAAAAGCCACTTTAAAGATTGGCTATTACTGGAAGCCAAATGCCGCTGTCTATCTGTGTAAGCTGGGATGATTTCCCCCCTCTCCCCCTCCACCTTTCATGGGGTCTCCTCATCCTTGTGACACACCTTTCTTTCCAGCTTCTTTCCCACTCCCACCTGGCCCTCTCTTCCCTCCCTATAGTTTACTCCACTTCACATTGCTTATTATAGACTGTCGCACTGAATTTTGAATATCTGCCTGGTTGTTACTTGATTTTCTTATTGGCATGCCTTTTTGAAATTGCAATTTATATGGCTTACCTGGTAATTTGTCACCTTACTGTATTGTTCTCCATGTTCCTGTGATGATGTATATGGACTTGTCGCTAGCCTACAACTTCACCTTGTACCTTATTGTATTCTCATTTTTATTAATACCATCTGTACAGTAATTCCCTGTACCTCATTGTTAATGACCTGCATTGTGACCATGTTACTTCTCCTGTATTTTGTTTTGCTAAATGTGCCATTGTTTATGGTCTAGGTTGTGCCTTAAAACGGCCCCTTGGATCAGCAAACCTATCCAGTCACCAAAGACATACATAAATAAATAAATAAATAAATAAATAAATGAATTCCCCTTCCAGATTTGTATTATTCGGAGCACTCTCCCAACATTTATGGTCCTTTCTGCATAGACTACTTAACCGATTAAAATAAAATATCAGATGACTCAGTAAATTAAATTAATTCTAAATTTGTCCCAACTTAGCAAGGTGCCTTTTTCATAGAAATCTTTTTTTTTATTATTCCTTTTCCACTCAAAATTTCTTAAAAAGCTTTTCAAATTTAGCCGAAAGTAGGGATTCTTCCATATAACATTCAGCGGTGATGTATTATTTGCCCAGTTGGTTTTATTAGTGAACTTATTGATTATATATGGCATACATTTTTGATTATAACACTTCTGAATTTGTGAAACTGACTGACTGTAGAAAATAATTTTTTGATATCTGTTGCTTCTGAAGTCAGCTCATTTAAAATTGAATTTTCTAATTTCAAATTGATATTGACTTTGTCATCATCTGCTCACCTGATTGCTGACTTAACCACATAGGCTATGTAGTGAAGTTCTACATCCCAGCATGCCATGCTCCCCCCCAAGCACTTTGGGCATACAGAGCCTTTGCCAAGAGATCCTGGGTTGTTTATTGTTCCAAAGGAATTTGCAAAACAGAATATTGATTTTTTTAAAACCAGGTAGGAAAAATCAATGTAATTATCGATTGTGATTTGTAAGATAGAAAAAGAATTGCCTACATTTAAAAAATTAGAATTTTCCCCCAGAAGGATAGTGGTATCTTGCTCCACCCTGAGTCTCTATTTTAAGGCAATAAGCAACTTACCGAGATTTAAAGCATATAATTCTCCCAAATTATTCATAATATTAATCCATAAATATATCATGCCTTTTTCCTGTAAATTGGCATTGAAAATATTTTTCAGATTTTCTGGTTGAAAAGAGATAAAGTTGATCATTTCTGATTTTACCTCATTCACTTTATGCATTTCTACCAGTGAAAATCTATTAATTATAGTTTTTAACTCTTTCATACTTGTTTCTGGATCTTGTAACAAAATCAACAGATCATCTACATATGCATTAATCTTTACTTCATGTAAAGCCACTCTGATATCCTTCACTCTATTATTAGTTCTGATTTTGCAGAGTAAATGTTCTAGGCCAATAACAAACAAAGATGGGGACAGGAGGCATCCTTGTCTGACCCCATATTGGAGCAGAAGAAAATCTGAAATTGTATTATTAACTTTTACTCTTGCTACTGGTTTTCTGTAAATATCCCTTATATAATCCATGAAATTATCTGGAAAACTAGTAATTTTCATAGCCCCAAACAGGTACTGTCTCTCCATTCTAGCATGTTGAATGCCTTACTGGCATCTAAACACAGAAAAGCCAATGGTGTTTTTGTATTCATAATATATTCAATAATAAATTGAATCCTGTGAAGTTCTGTTTGGATGAAAGTGTTTGGGACAAATCCAGATTGGTCTATATGTTTAATTTTGTCCACAATTGGTAATAACCTGTTATACAAAATCTTTGTGTAACCCCCTTCCCATAGTTTCAGGGGGTTTACCTTACATATCTCCCTGGGCTCTGCTGATGCCCACTGCCTGGTAGACATCCAGCAAACAGAGCTAAATCTATGGCTGTTGACATTCTGCTGTAGTCCTGCATGTGTGCGCACTGCCATGCCACCACACTATTGCTTTAAGGGATTCAGCCTGAGTATTGTGTAAACATCCTGAGTTGGGTCCAAGTAAATCAGGGATCATGACCAGTCAGGCTTACAGTGGTGATCATATAAAAGTTGGAAGTGCTGGGGTATACTTTGAGGTACCTTGAGGTACCACTGAGGCACTCAAGTTCACGTGGTGATTGTATAAAAGTTTGGCAGTGCTGAGGTATACCTTGAGGAACCAGGCACCTCCTCAGCACTGCTAAACCTTTATACAATAAACATGTGAACTTCAGTGCCTCAGTGGTACTTCGAGGTACCTTGAGGTATACCTCAGCACTTCCAAACTTTTATACGATCACCACTGTAACTCCCATCTGCTCTAATCTGCAGTCACTAGAAGTGCAGAGAGAGCCCTACAAGAATCTGTAATTGTTTATCACTAAAACTTTACTGTAGGTAAAATACATCAATTGTTTATGATGCCAGTACTGGACTTCCCGATGGGAGCTGCCATATTTGGTCTTGGACTCCTGCTTTGGACCAAAGAGAACCAAATGGTTCTCAAGGGGTCCTAATTACAGTGCTTTGTTGGAATAACTGTGAACTTTCCTTGTTGGCGCCTAAATGGACCAGTGGGAGCATTAGAACTGTGATTGACAGCTCCCGTAGCCAATCGGAATACAGGAAAACCAGACAGGTCCGAGACTGTTTTTAGAACAGTGTTCAATTCAGCCAGGGCTCTCTCTTGAGAGAGGAATTCTGTGTGGGGTCGGTTTACCTTGAGCCACCGAGAAGAAAACAGCATGTGTGGCTCTGTGTTTGTCTTGCAGGGAGAGGAATGTATTTGCCTTCTATGAGTTATTTTCGAGTTCAGAAGGGAATCAATCATCCTGGGACTGCCAGCAAAGCACAGCAAGAGGTTCCTTCAGCAAGTGGCTGAAGAGAAACTGGTCAGATTCTGAAAAGGAGAAAGTTTTATCCTTCTTCAGCCACTGAGACTGTGACCTACTGCATGGGTGGAGAAACTGCTCTGTGGACTCCAGTACTAAAGTGGGAGCCCACACCAGTGGCAAAGTACTCAACCACAATAAGCTGGAAGGTTCACCAGCACCCATCCAAATGGCCAACGAACATTTTCTCATCTTGGCCTATGTCATCTGAGGCCCAGCCAGACTATTCCCATACCAGCACCATCTTGGCAAGAGACCGGTTTTGGGGAATCAGCCCCTGCAATTCAGCTACACGCAGGTTGCGGCCACCTACAGGGAATGGCTCTGAAGTGGAGGTGAGTTGTAGTGGCCCCGGTCCCCACCAACAGCTTGAGCAAGTACCAGGTCTTGATGTCACCAGTGCCTTATTCCATTCATCTGGATACAATGAGTAAAACCAGGGTAGCTACCTGTAACCAAAAAATAATTATCTATGGTACGTACCATCTGTTTATGAGTTTAAAGTGTTTAACATGACCGGGCCATCTGGTCACAAATACAAATGGTACTGGGTTTGCAAGTATGTTGTTTACATTTCATCACCCTTTTTCCATCAAGGGACCCAATGCAGCTGCAATGTCTACCAACCCGCTGCACTGCTCAGGCATGCCTGTTTCCACTCTGGGTACACAGTAGTTGCATTAACTGTGTGAATGCAGGGCCTGATTAATTTAAGCCGTATCCATCTGCCACATGCAAGTGCCTTAATACTCACTTTGATTTTTACCCCTTCCTTGTTAATTCACCTAAATAAATCTGTTTACTGTTTCAAGTTTAACCTGGGCCATGAGCATATTATTACTTGGATTAGAGTTTTCAGTTATATGCTGAATAATCTTAAAGTGCATGTTGGTATTGAAACTGTCTCTTACAGGGAAACTCAGGGTGCAAGCCAGAGGTCAAGACCCTGTGGGTAAGTGGGCTGAGTGTAAGCATATCATTAATGTTGATGCCAAGTCATATTCTAAATGTTAACCATTGCTATTGCCCAGTTAAGTGTATAGGGTCACTAGTCAGGATTGTGTGTGTGTGTGGGGGGGTTATTAGCTTCCCAGAGGGCTGTACCTACTATGATAGTTACCCACTGAAGCATTATTCTGGGTGGAGGCACCATAATTGTGAAAGTACTGTGTGTAGGAAGGCCCCAGTAGTAGCTAATTGCAAACTCAGGCCCCTCAACCTGCAGTTAGGGAAGCAGGCAGGGGTAGTAGTCCTTGGTATAATGGCACCAGAGTTACAAACATGGAGGCACCACTGGGATTAGCGTTCCCTAGTGGCCAAAATACAAAAACTGCAATTTTTCCACCTATGAGTGCTGGTATCAAAATGGAGGATGGTGCTGGACTTAGACTTGGGATCCCTGCCCATAAAATGACTGTGCATCACCTGATAGGGTGGTGTGATGCTGAGGCAGTCAGTCCTCACAAGGTTATAATGCTATTAGACATCCCTTTGGGTACCAATAAGGCTGCTATAGAGGAGGTGGTAAATAAAGTCAAATGTTTAAGTAAAGCCACTGTACAAGGACAAAATTCTGATCTATTTAGTCTGAGTCTGGTAGCCTTAATAGCTTTAGGATTGAGAGGTCATGGTGTAGGAGGTCATAAAGGTCATGTGCATATCATTGGTCAGATTCATGAGCACAATGGCTGTTGTGGCAGTTTTCACTAGATTCTATGAGCACAGTACACATATGAGGTACTGCAAAAGGTTTATGAGCTCAGCACAAGACATAAGTGCTGGGACAGACAGTTTTAGTTAGATTCTATGAGTACAGCATTGGTTTCTTTATTTTATTAGTTAGACTGTATGAGCTCAGCACGTGTTTCCTACAAATACATACTGAGACAGTTAGAACTCTTTCCTTAGCTCAGTGTGTGTCTCCATTAGCACACTGAGACATTAGTTTATTATACTTTAGCATTAATTTATTAAACACATATACCTTAGCATTACTTCATTAAACACATATTATTTTAGGCATGTTTATGGGGTTTAATACAGACAGACAGAATGAAATGAAATGGGTCTCAAATTACAGGCTTTCATGAAAGCAGTGGAGGGAAAAATACCAGACATAAAGCATTTACTAAGGCTTCACAGCTCAAGGCTGTACCAGGCTGTTCTGCTGATAAGGCTGTCTTGTTTAGACAAATTCCTAGTGTTTTTTCCTCCCTCTGGAAGACAAATATGATGTTTTCTACTAGCGAGAGAAAGACACTGTTGGACACTATGAGACACATAGGCACCTATGAAGTCATGTTTGACCCTCATGAAAATATGAATCTCTGAGCTAGGCAGACTTTGTGGAGCTTGTGTGGGACAGCCTATGTGTTCAAACTGTATATAAAGAGGCTAATTATTGGCAAGGTCGTCTGCACAGTCCGATAGCCAGCAATGACATCATTACACCCTTCTCCATGCGTGACCATGCTATAAATGTGAGTATGAATTTTTGTACTTACTATAGCAGTAGCCAAGGATAGCAGGATACTTAACAATATAATCAGAAATGTATTGGTATTTCTGTGTCTGATGTTTGGGTCAACTGATTTGATGGTTCTGTAAAGAAAATGTCTTATTGGAAACTCTGTTTTTCTAACTGGAAACCCTGTTTAATAAATTAGATTTTTGTGTTACACTTTCACAGACTTGTGTAAGACTCTCAGACTATATCAGTAGCTCTAAAGCAACAGTATCATAATAAATAACCATTTATCTAGCAGCTTGCAGCACTATAGTGGACCCCAAAGAGGTACCCCCTGTTATTTTCCTTGATGAGGCCCAAGTGGGTTGGAGAGTGATCATTAAGCAAAGTGGGGCATCCACGCCTAGGGGGTCTCCAAAGTTAGAGGAATTGAATGACAAGTTGGAGAAACTATTAGCTGCTAAGGGACAGACATGGGAAGATCTAAAAAAGGCTTTAGAAACCCTGGGAGGTGGTACACATACAAATCAATTCCCTGCTCCTTCACTGGCACCTTCGCCCATGCCTTCACCAGTGCTCATACCCTCAGTGAACTTGGACTCTTATTGCAGGCTGAGAGAGTTTTCTGGCACTGTTCCTACACCAATTGGGGAGAATGATCTAGAGACTTAGATGGATTATGCATCCCCCTGGTGCAAGAGTGGCAATGTGCAAAAGCAGAGAAAAGGAAAAGTCTTATGGAGAGTATGCAGGGCCCTGTACTTGACGCAATTAGGTTTCTAGGGTCCACCAACCCTGATGGATCAGCCAATGAATATCTGTCTGCAGTGGAAGGAGATTTTGGCAGCAGTGAGTCCACAGAAGACTTAATGTGGAAATTCAAGTCCACCAAACAGTGGAAAAATTAACGCTTGCTTGCACATGTGACCCGGCTAGAAAAGGCCCTTCAGAGAGCACACCTCAAGGGTGGAGTACTAGCCAGTGACTTGAATAGGGTGAGGTTGGAGCATATCCTTAAGACTGCCAGGTTCTCCAGTCTGCTGATGCCTAAAGTAAAGTTTCAGGACAACAAAGATGATCCACCTGTGTACTGCTGGCTGATGAAAGAAATTAGGGAAGCTGAGAATGAAGAAGAGCTCTGAGACCCTTATGCAGGTGTGGCCCATGTGGCACGTGTTTCTAAGTAAGACTGTTGATTAAGAACCTGCTCTTGATGCCAGGCAGATCAAAGACTTATTAAAAGAGCTGCAAGAAGTAAAGGCCAGTTCCCAGAGTGCTGTTGAATTGGTCAAAGGTCAGACTGCTCGATTTTCTGCTACTGAGGTCTTCAGTGAGACACTGCCTTCTGCCACCAGTGTGAGCGTTCAAGTCCCTGGTGGGGAACCAAATTATGATATGCAAAAGGAAATAAGGGAGCTGGCAGCCTTAGTGCATGATCTGGCTTGATCGTCTCACCAGCCATCATCCTGGCGTAGACCCAGTGGAGCTGAACCTGGGCTCAGGCTTAAAGATGACTACGAACCTAATCCTTCCACTAGCAGCAAACAGGTTGAAGAACCTACCAACTGCATAACCTCAGACCAAATGTCTTCTGCTACTGCTGTGGAGAAGATGGACACCCCAAAGAATATGTAACTTTCCTGAAGATTTGCAGAAGGTAACTGCTAAGCTGCTTAATCAAGTGAGACAAAGTGGTCTAAAGCCTCAATCCAAACCTCCCTACAAGCCTTATGTAGGACAGTCTGCTGTCAAGCATCCTAATAACAATGCTCCTCCTGACTGGTCAGAAAAGGTGGGTCCTTCCATGGAGACTATGGTACACATAGATGGCTTCCCAGCCTGAGCCGTATTGGACTGCAGATCTCAGGTTACGATAATATTTAAAGATTGGTACGATCACTTCTATCTGACCACACTCTATAAGCCCGATGGACTGCATGTGTGGGGCTTAAGTGACAAGTCATATCCTTATCTTGACTTTCTTCGAGTGTGGCTTTCATTCCTCTCATCAATGGCAAGCACTGGAGATCCAGTGGAAACTTTAGCTCTTGTGTGTTCCCCATCCAGACTGTATGAAGGAAATCCAGTTTTGATCGGCACTTATGCACATATGAGTGGCCGGCTTGTGTCAAGAAACACAAGCACAAAAGACAGGGAGCGCTCTTCACATTCACACTATGGTAAAGAAAGCATACGAAATGCAGATGCATCTGGATGAAGGTGACAAGGATGAGCCTGTGGGATTTGTAAAGAAGAAGGACTCTTCACCACTCATTCTTCCCCCTAATGCTCAATGTAGAGTCAGAGGAGAGGTCCGATTGCACAAAGATGTAACTAATAAGATACTAATGCTGGATGCTCCTGAAGAAGGAAGCTTGCCTGAAGGACTTCTGGTTAAACCCAGTGTGTTGCCCATTCATGCTTGTGCATATGCTCAGAGAGTGGTAGTCCAAATTCAGAATGTTATGGATGGGGACATTAAGGTTATCAGAGGTTGCACCATGGCCAAAGTCTACTGCACTGACACTACTGTTTTGCCATTTAAGTGCCAAAATGGAGCAGATTGTGACGTCTCACTGGACATGTTTGACTTCAGAGAATCTCCTGTACTAGACAATTGAAGGGAAAGGATCAGTTGAAAACTGGCTTGGTGGACCAAAGTATTCTCTCATTTGAGGAATGGGATGTTGGCTGTGTTATTGGTGCTGAGCATCATATCCATTTGTGTGATGAAAGGCCTTTTTGAGAATGGTCCAGGTGCCTAGCTCCTGCTGACATCAATGATGTCAGGTGCCACCTACAGGAAATACTTGCGGCTGGAATTATACAGGAATCACGTAGTCCCTACAGTTCTTCAATTGTCACAGTTCAGAAAAAGAATGGTTCTGTCCATATGCGTGTGGACTACAGGACTCTTAATAAAATAACTGTGCCAGGCCAATATACTATGCCTCACATACAAGATGCATTGGACTGTCTCAATGGGAGTAAGTGGTTTTTTAGTACTTGATCTCTGCAGAGGGTACTATCAAATTCCAATGGCACCTGAGGATAGGGAAAAGACTGCACTCATTTGTTCATTAGATTTCTATGAATTCCTCTGCATGCCTGAAGGCATATCAGGTGCCCTAGCAACTTTTCAAAGGCTAATGGAATATGCTGTGGGAGGTATGAACTTTCTCGAATGTTTAGTCTATCTTGACAATGTCATTGTTTTTGGAAAAACCCTTGAGGAACATGAGACTCGCCTTTTCAATGTTTTGGACAGACTGGAAGAGTTTGATTTGAAGTTATCAATTGACAAATGCCAGTTTTTCCAGAGCTCTGTGAAATATGTAGGCCACATTGTGTCATCAGAAGGCATCCAGACTGATCCTAGCAAAGGTAGAGGTGCTAACTGGTTGGCCAAAACCAAATATCTTAAAAGAGCTACAACGATTTCTGTGCTTTTGCGGCTACTATCGCCCTTTTGTTAAGGACTACACTAAAGTAGTGTGTCCATTGTTGAATTTAATGCAAGGGTACCCTCCCACTCAGAAAACGTTCAAGAAAAGTGCTGAGACTGAAACAACAAAATCCTGTTACAGGCCTCATGAACCCTTTGGTTCGAGATGGATGTCAGAATGTGATACAGCTTTTTACAAAATTATTTATCAACTAACTCACGCTGCTTTTCTTGCATATGCAGACCCCTCCAAACCTTACGTGCTGCACACTGATGCTAGCCTAAGTGATCTTGGGGCTGTGCTCTGTCAAGAGTATGTAGAGGGATTGTGCCCAGTGGGGTATGCCAGCAGAAGTCTGACTCCTTCCGAGAAGAACTACCCAATGCATAAATTAGAATTTCTAGCTCTCAAGTGGGCTATTGTGGAGCAATTCCATGAATACCTGTATGGTGGCAAGATATTGGTAAAACAGACAATAGTCTTTTAACCTACGTCCAAACAGCTGCAAAACTTGATGCTACTGGACACAGATGGCTGTCAGTGTTGTCTACATATGATTATGAGGTGGAATACCGTCCGGGCCTCAACCATGTTGACGCAGATGCCTTATCACGAAGACCTGTTTCAAACCAAGAGTGGGTATGAATGTTGGAGATTTCCGTAAAAGCATAGTGCTTTAAATTTGACCAGTATGAAACTCCATTGCCTGAAACTGTGAATTGTCTAGCAGATTGTGTGGGACCACCTGATGCTTGCCCATTGTCTATTGTAATTTTGCCGCTCTAGATCTGAGTGCCCTGCCACATCTAACTCCAGCTGGTCTGCAAAGAGAACAATATTGTGACCCAATGATCCGACCAGTATTAAATGCCCTCATGAAGGGAAAAGATGTCTCAAGGATGCGGCTCCCTGACCCCAATACTGCTCTGTTATTTTGAGAAGGGTGTAAACCTAGACTAAAAGACAGACTTCTGTACAGAGAGTTGATGGAGAAGCAAGAGGAAGTTGCAAAAAGGCAACTGGTGCTGCCTACAAAGTTTAAACATGTCATGTTAAAAGCTCTTCATGATCAAATGGGACACCTAGGCAGTGAAAGAACTCTGGACTTGGCCCATGCACATCTCTACTGGCCTAAAATGGGCATAGCTGTTGATCATTATGTGAAGACTTGTAGTAGATGTCTCCAACAAAAAGCACAGCCTCAATAAGCAGCCCCCTTGGTCAGTATAACAACCATTGCACCAATGTAGCTCACATGTATTGACTTCCTGAGTCTGGAGTCAGATTCAAAGAACATTGGTAATGTGCTCGTAGTGACAGATCATTTTACAAGATATGCTCAGACATACCCAACCAAAGACCAAAAAGCAGCGACAGTAGCAAAAGTCCTTGTGGAGAAGTTTTTTGTTCACAACAGTGCCCCATAAAGTATCCATTTGGATCAAGGCCAGGTTTTTGAGTGCAGATTGAGAAAGGAGCTTTCTTCCATCTGGGGTGTGAAGAAGTCCAGGACTACTCCCTACCATCTGCAAGGAGATCTGCAGCCCAAAAGGTTTAACAGGACCTTATTCTACATCCCAAAGATAAACCTGGGTGGAGTCAACAGATCAGTTATCTTGTGCATGCCTATAATTGCACTAAAAATGATGCCACAGGAGTTTCACCGTATCATCTCATGTTTGGCCAAGAAGCATGCCTTCCCTTTGATGTCTGTTTCAGAGTGTCACCTAATGGGAATCAGTCTGACAAGTATTTGCAATACGTTAAGAAATTAAAAGCTCAATAAAACCATGCTTATTAACTGGCTAACACCTTGGCTGCAAAGAAAAATCTACTGTAGCTAACAAGGCATGTCACAGCAAGCAAGTAGAGGCTCAAGAACTAGAGGCTGGTGATTGTGTTCTGATGCAAAATCTTGGTTTCCAGGGGAAACACAAAATAGCTGACCACTGGAGTCACACACCCTACATAGTAGTCAGTAAGCTGGATTACCTACCAGTATATAAAGTGTGACCTGAAGGGATCCTCGAGCTATAAAAACAATACATAGAAATCACCTTCTGCCAATCGATCAAATTGTCACAGACACTGCACCTTCAGATGATGCTCCCACAGGGCCTGTCACCCATTCTGCTGCTTATAAGAAACAGTCAGATTCACCTCCTGCTACTCAACAGCCTAAGTAGACAGCTCAAAGTGCTACAGTCGGTAATGACGCTGATTCCGTAGATGATAACAGTGAGTGTGGTGCTGCCTATTACCCTTCTCTTGAATTAAATCAATTAATTCAAGGAGCTTACCTTCCTATTTCTGGTCTCCCTTCTAATATTCTGGAGACCCCTGACAACTCTGTTTTATCATTGGTACCTGAACTACAATAGAGTGATGCACAAAGTGAGACTTCTGACATGGTAGACTCCCCTTTGCCTAGTAGAACTGTCTGATGTTTCAGCACTTGATTCTGAGAAAGAGAAAACTGACCAAACCAATGACTCTCAAGATGCTAGTGAACCAAATGAAAAACCAGGCTATGAATCAAAAAATGATGCTGGATTAAGTGTGCTACATGAACTATTTTGTAACCAAGAACATTTGGTTATTCCTGAAACTGCTAGCAGTGTGTTGTATGCCTATAATAGCACTAAAAAAGGCCTGCTTCTTGGCCAAACATGATATGATAAGGTGAAAATCCTGTGGCGTCATTTTTAGTGCAATTATAGGCATTTAACACACTGCTAGCATTTTTTAACCAAGAACATATGTGGCTATTCCTGAAACTGCTAGCAGTGTGTTAAATGATTCAAACTATGTTGAAATACCATTTTCAAATGAAATTAGCCTCAAGAACCAGAGAATCAAAGTAATGAGCAAAGCGAAGAACAAATAACCAGTTCTGGTCCTCAAGAGAGAGCAGTGGTGCCCCCACTTCAGAAGCTGTCTTGTTGCAGAACAATGAGCCGGGAGTAGCTAACCCAAATGCTAACATTGAAGTGTCATTGCCAATACCCCTATACCAAGAACATCAAGCAGAATTGTAAAATCTGTGGTTTTGCTCACTTACGTCATACCAGGAAAGCCTGTAAACTTGCCTAAGAATGTAGTTCATAAAGGGGTGTATGCCACAGCCAATTCCCTACCTAAGCTAGTATTCACGGCATCTTCTAAGATATTAACTTGGCCATACACCCAGTATCCTAGGGGTCCCACATATAGAGTTCCAAGGGATAGCTAAGAAGTGCAAGTCTACTGTCCACCAGGGGGTCACTGATAAGAAATTCTTAGGAAAGAAACAGTGTAATGCATATGATCAGCTGATTAAAACAAAGTTATCTAAAGAGTGTAAAGTGTCATGACAATGTGTAAATAACTAAACTATGCAATTGCTTAAGGGTAAGGTCTCATTTAAAATATAACATGCTATAGTGTACATAGCTCTCATATATTTGCACAAATATTGTATATAATAATGTGTGGTTGCCACTTGTATATAATGGGCAGTCTTTATGGTAGTTAATGTTTGTGTTGTAGACTTGACGCAGATGCCAAGTTTCCTGGGCAGGGGAGAGTGTACCCTCCCAATTTCGGGGGGCTTACCTTACATATCTCCCTGGGCTCTGCTGATGCCCACTGCCTGGCAGACAACCAGTAAGCAGAACTAAATCCATGGCTGTTGATGTTCTGCTGTTGTCCTGTGTGTGTGCGCACCTCCATGCCACCACACTATTGCTTTAAGGGATTCAGCCTGTGTATAGTGTAATCAGCCTGGGCTGGGTACAAGTAAATCAGGGCTCATGACCAGCCAGGCATAGCTCCCATCCATTCCAATCTGCAGTCGCTAGCAGTGCAGTGAGAGCCCTACAAGAACCTGTAACTGTTTATCACTAAAACTTTACTGTTGGTACAATAAATAAATTGTTTATGATGCCAGTACTGGACTCCCCAATGAAAGCCACCATCATTAGTCTTGGGCTGCTGCTTTGGACCAACTGGAACCAAGAGATCTTCAAAGGGTCCTAATTACAGTGCCTTGTGGGAGAAACTGTGAACTTTATTTGTTGGTGCCTAAATGGACCAGTGGGGGCATTAGAACTGTGATTGACAGCTCCCATGCCAATCGGAATACAGAAAAAATGGACAAGTCCAAGACTGTTCTTTTGAACAGTGTTCAGTTCAGCCAGGGCTCCTGAGAGAGAGGGAGGCTGTGTGGGGTCGGCTCTGCTCGAGCTACCGAGAAGAAAGCAGCCTGTCTGGCTCTGTGTTTCTCTTGCTGGGAGAGGCCAGTATTTGCCTCCTGTGAGTTCCTCTCTATTTCAGAAGGGAATTGATCATCCTGGGACTGCCAGCTAAACAGAGCAAGAGGTTTCTTCAGCAACAGACTGAAGAGAAACTGGCCAGATACCAAAAAGCAAAACGTTTTGTCTGTCTTCAGCCACAGAGACTGCGGCTTACCGCTTTGGTGATGAAATTACTCTGGAAACTCCAGTACTTAAGTGGGAGCCCATGCCACTGACAAAGTACTCCACCAGAACCAGCTGGAGAGTTCACCAGCAGCCATCCAAATGGCCAACAAACATTTTCTCAGCTTGGGCCTCTGTCATCCATGTACAGGTTCCTGTACCAGCACCATCTTGGTGAGAGAGACCTGTTTTGGGGAATCATCCCCTGTGATGCAGCTACATGCAGGATGCAGCCACCTACAGGGAAAGGCCAAGAAGTGGAGGTGAGTCATGTCAGCCCCAGTCCCCACCAGCAGCTTGAGCAAGCACCAGGTCACTATGTTACCAGTGCCTTATTCCATTCATTTGGTTGCAGTGAGTAAAACCAGGGTATGTCCCTGTAACCAACAAGTAATTATCCATGGTACCATCTGTTCATCAGTTTAAAGTGTTTAACGTGACTGGGCCATCCGGCCACAGATGCAAATGGTTCTGGGTTTACAAGTGTGTTGTTTGCATTTAGTCACCCTTTTTTCATCAAGGGCCCGAATGTAGCTGCAACACTGGCTAACCCGCAGCACTGCTCAGGTATGCCTATTTCCACTCAGTATACTCAGTAGTTGCATTAACTGTGTGAATGCAGGGACTGATTAACTTAAGCCATATCCATCTGCCACATGCAAGTGCCTTAATAACCACTTTGATTCTTGCCCCTTCCTTATTAATTCCTAAATGAACCTGTGTTCTGTTTCTAGTTTAACCTGGGCCATGAGCATATTATTACTTGGATTAGAGTGTTAAGCTATGTGCTGAATAATCTTAAAGTGCATGTTGGTGTTGAAACTGTCTCTTACAGGGAAACTCAGGGTACAAGCCAGAGGTCCAGACCCTGTGGGTAAGTAGACTGAGTGTAAGCATATCATTAATATTAATGCTAAGTCATATTCTAAATGTTAACCATTGCTGTTGCCCAGTTAATTGTATAGGGTCACTAGTCAGGATTGTGGGAGGTATTAGCTTCCCTGAAGTCTGTACCTACTGTGATAGTTACCCACTTAAGCATTACTCTGGGTGGAAGCACCATAATTGTGAAAGTACTGTGGGTCTGAAGGCCCCAGTAGTAGCTAATTGTGAACCCAGGCCCCTCAACCTGCAGTTAGGAAAGCAGGCAGGGGTAGTAACCTTTGGTATAATGGTGCCAGGGTTACATTAGTGTAGATTTTATAGTCAACATTAAGTATTGTCACCAGTCTATAATTTTCCACCCTACTCTGTTCTTTCCCACTTTTTGGTATGAGTGAAATATATGCCTGATAAAAAGAGTCTGGGAGTTGACATGAAACTTGTATTTGAGTGTATAAAGTTACAAGTTTATCAACATTTCCATCTCAAAGGCAAGGTAAAATTCAAAATGAACCCTTCTAAACGAGGGCATTTGTCCATTGTCGTGGTATGCATAGCTTTCATTATCTCTGATGCCATGCTTCACTTGCTTACATTCTCCCTAGCTTGACTAGAGGTGTTGATCTGACAATAGTTCCCATGATAGTTTATCTCTGGTTCTGAGGGGTTACGCTCAGAAGTATAAAGATTAGAAAAAAAAAGGCTGTAAATTCTTCTGTAATTTTGTCTTGTTCGGACAAAACTTTTCCTGATGCATCAATGCAGTTTTTATTAAAGTTATGTTGGACTTTTTTCTGAAGCTTGTATTATTTTGCTAGCAATTTATCCAACCACTACATTGCTTTGAGTTACCATAGTATCAGACATAAAATAGTGTATGTGTCTCTTGTGTGAATGAAGCGTCTAATAATACATTGTTATTAAACCTCCAACTATTGCTTCTTTTAGTGTTTGAATCCAATGTTATATTATAACAGACAATAGTATGATCCAAAATCGTCAAATAGTCTTTATTCGAGACTGTTACAAAACAGCTTTTTAGCAACTCTCTAGAAAACAACATATAATTAAGCCTGAAATACATCTTGTGACTGGCTGAGTGAAAAGTGTAATCCTTCTCATTGTTGTGTAACTCTCTCCATATCTAACATGTTATGAGAGTTTCAAAAATTAGCAAGCAACTATGACTTGCATTTGTCCCCATGAGAGGACTGTGGAGATTTATTTAAGGAGCAAGTCAATGTACAATTAAAGTCCCCTCCTGAAATTATATTATCCCAACATTGTCTGTGAAGTATTTTGTTAATTTCTGCCAGAAAACTACCATAGCCTCCAAAGAGGTCATAAACTGAGCCAAAAATAATTTCATACCCTCCACTTCAGTTTTCACTCAAACAATTCTGCCTAACAGGAGTATGATTGAGCCAGTCACCTTTCCCTTAAAACTTTTTAAATGGCAGTTTTACTCCTGCACTTTTTTATTTTTACTTTGTGAACAGTACTGTATACTTCTCCCAACCATTAGTTTTTCATTCTCTGTACCTCCTTTCATTAGGAAATGTTTCCTGGAGCATTACCACAGGTAATTTTTTTTTATTCTGGAAAGGATTCTGCATATTTTAATCGGTGAGTTCACCCCATTTGCATTTCATGTAGCTCCGTTAATTACCCAAACCATTTGGGAAAAATAGAAAAAATAACACAACAGAACTGTTCTTGCTAATGCATGGTCTTTTCTTTGACTGAAAAAGCAATTTTTGCAGTTATACAGCCATCATACATTTCCTTTACGTTGACCATTACCCATGTTCAAATGATGTGAAAAGGTCCGGTAACTGAATTTTAAGATCCGGCACTGCTTCTGATACACTTCTATAAAACAAATATTGATTGTTAAGTTTAACCTTCAATTTGGAAGGATAGATAACATATGCCTTAATTCCACTTTTACATATTACTTGTTGGACCCCTGCAAATTGTTTCCCTTGATCCTACATAGTTTTGGAAATATCATGTTTAAATAGATAGATTACTCTTTAAATTGAAAAATGTTTATTTTATAAAAAGACTCCGGCTGTGGTGGGTTATTACTTACATTTAGTGTACAGTCAGTGGTGAGTTATTACTTACACATCGTATACCATTGGTGCTGGGTTATTGCCTACATATAGTGTACTGTCTGTTGTGGGTTATTACTTACATATAGTGCACTTTCTCAGTAAGACTGTTGATTAAGGACCTGCTCTTGATGCCGGGCAGATCAAAGACTTATTAAAAGAGCTGCAAGAGGTAAAGGCCAGTACCCAGAGTGCTGCTGAATTGGTCAAAGGTCAGACTGCTTGATTTTCTGCTACAGAGGTCTTCATTGAGACACTGCCTTCTGCCACCAGTGTGAGCATTCAAGTCCCTGGTGGGGAACCAAATGATGATATGCCAAAGGAAATAAGGGAGCTGGCAGCCTTAGTGCATGATCTGGCTTGATCGTCTCACCAGCCATCATCCTGGCGTAGACCCAGTGGAGCTGAACCTGGGCTCAGGCTTAAAGATGACTACGAACCTAATCCTTCCACTAGCCGCAAACAGGTTGAAGAACCTACCCAACTGCATAACCTCAGACCAAATGTCTTCTGCTACTGCTGTGGAGAAGATGGACACCCCAAAAGAATATGTAACTTTCCTGAAGATTTGCAGAAGGTAACTGCTAAGCTGCTTAATCAAGTGAGACAAAGTGGTCTAAAGCCTCAATCCAAACCTCCCTACAAGCCTTATGTAGGACAGTCTGCTGTCAAGCATCCTAATAACAATGCTTCTCCTGACTGGTCAGAAAAGGTGGGTCCTTCCATGGAGACTATGGTACACATAGATGGCTTCCCGGCCTGAGCCGTATTAGACTGCAGATCTCAGGTTACGATAATATTTAAAGATTGGTACGATCAGCATCTATCTGACCACACTCTACAACCCCTGATGGACTGCATGTGTGGGGCTTAAGTGACAAGTCATATCCTTATCTTGACTTTCTTCAAGTGTGGCTTTCATTCCTCTCATCAATGGCAAGCATTGGAGATCCAGTGGAAACTTTAGCTCCTGTCTGTTCCCCATCCGGCCTGTATGATGGAAATCCAGTATTGATCGGCACTTATGCACATATGTGTGGCTGGCTTGTGTCAAGAAACACAAGCACAAAAGTCAGGGAGCACTCTTCACATTCACACTATGGTAAAGAAAGCATACGAAATGCAGATGCATCTGGATGAATGTGACAAGGATGAGCCTGTGGGATTTGTATGGAAGAAGGACTCTTCACCACTCATTCTTCCCCCTAATGCTCAATGTAGAGTCAGTGGAGAGGTCTGATTGCACAAAGATGTAACTAATAAGATACTAATGCTGGATGCTCCTGAAGAAGGAAGCTTGCCTGAAGGACTTCTGGTTAAACCCAGTGTGTTGCCCATTCATGCTTGTGCATATGCTCGGAGAGTGGTAGTCAAAATTCAGAATGTTATGGATGGGGACATTAAGGTTATCAGAGGTTGCACCATGGCCAAAGTCTACTGCACTGACACTGCTGTTTTGCCATTTAAGTTCCAAAATGGAGCAGATTGTGACATCTCACTGGGCATGTTTGACTTCAGAGAATCTCCTGTACTAGACAATTGAAGGGAAAGGATCAGTTGAAAACTGGCTTTATGGACCAAAGTGTTCTCTCCTTTAAGGAATGGGATGTTGGCTGTGTTATTGGTGCTGAGCATCATATCCATTTGTGTGATGAAAGGCCTTTTTGAGAATGGTCCAGGTGCCTAGCTCCTGCTGACATCAATGATGTCAAGTGCCACCTACAGGAAATACTTGCGGCTGGAATTATATAGGAAACACGTAGTCCCTACAGTTCTTCAATTGTCATAGTCCAGAAAAAGAATGGTTCTGTCCATATGCGTGTGGACTACAGGACTCTTAATAAAATAACTGTGCCAGGCCAATATACTATGCCTCACATACAAGATGCATTGGACTGTCTCAATGGGAGTAAGTGTTTTTTTAGTATTTGATCTCCACAGAGGGTACTATCAAATTCCGATGGCAACTGAGGATAGGGAAAAGACTGCATTCATTTGCCTGTTAGGTTTCTACGAATTCCCTCGCATGCCTGAAGGCATATCAGGTACCCCAGCAACTTTTCAAAGGCTAATGGAATATGCTGTGGGAGGTATGAACCTTCTCGAATGTTTAGTCTATCTTGACAATGTCATTGTTTTTGGCCAAACCCTTGAGGAGCATGAGGCTCATCTATTCAATGTTTTGGACAGACTGGAAGACTTTGATTTGAAGTTATCAATTGACAAATGCCAGTTTTTCCAGAGCTCTGTGAAATATGTAGGCCACATTGTGTCATTGGAAGGCATCCAGACTGATTCTAGCAAAGGTAGAGGTGCTAACTGGTTGGCCAAAACCAAATATCTTAAAAGAGTTACAACGATTTCTGTGCTTTTGCAGCTACTATCGCCCTTTTGTTAAGGACTACACTAAAGTAGTGCATCCATTGTTGAATTTAATGCAAGGGTACCCTTCCACTCAGAAAATGTTCAGGAAAAGTGCTGAGAATGAAACAATAAAATCCTGTTCCAGACCTCATGAACCCTTTGGTCCGAGATGGATGTCAGAATATGATATAGCTTTTTACGAAATTATTTATCAACTAACTCACGCTCCTTTTCTTGCATATGCAGACCCATCCAAACCTTATGTGCTGCACACTGATGCTAGCCTAAGTGGTCTTGGGGCTGTGCTCTGTCAAGAGTATGTAGAGGGGTTGTGCCCAGTGGGGTATGCCAGCAGAAGTCTGACTCCTTCAGAGAAGAACTACCCAATGCATAAATTAGAATTTCTAGCTCCCAAGTGGGCTATTGTGGAACAATTCCATGAATACCTGTATGGTGGTAAGATATTGGTTAAACAGACACTAGTCTTTTAACCTACATCCAAACAGCTGCAAAACTTGATGATACTGGACACAGATGGCTGTCAGTGTTGTCTACATATGATTATGAGGTGGAATACCGTCCGGGCCTTAACCATGTTGACGCAGATGCCTTATCACGAAGACCTGTTTCAAACCAAGAGTGGGTATGAATGTTGGAGATTTCCTTAAAAGCATAGTGCTTTAAATTTGACCGGGATGAAACTCCATCACCTGAAACTGTGAATTGTCTAGCAGATTGTGTGGGACCACCTGATGCTTACCCGTTGTTTATTGTAATTTTGCCACTCTAGATCTGAGTGCCCTGCCACATCTAACTCCAGCTGGTCTGCAAAGAGAACAATATTGTGACCCAATGATCCGACCAGTATTAAATGCCCTCATGAAGGGAAAAGATGTCTCAAGGATGCGGTTCCCTGACCCCAATACTGCTCTGTTATTTTGAGAAGGGTGTAAACCTAGACTAAAAGACAGACTTCTGTACAGAGAGTTGATGGAGAAGCAAGAGAAGTTGCAAAAGGCAACTGGTGCTGCCTACAAAGTTTAAACATGTCATGTTAAAAGCTCTTCGTGATCAAATGGGACACCTAGGCAGTGAAAGAACTCTGGACTTGGCCCATGCACATCTCCGCTGGCCTAAAATGGGCATAGCTGTTGATCAATATGTGAAGACTTTAGTAGATGTCTCCAACAAAAGCACAGCCTCAATAAGCAGCCCCCTTGGTCAGTTTAACAACCAGTGCACCAATGTAGCTCACATGTATTGACTTCCTGAGTCTGGAGTCAGATTCAAAGAACATTGGTAATGTGCTCGTAGTGACAGATCATTTTACAAGATATGCTCAGACATACCCAACCAAAGACCAAAAAGCAGCGACAGTAGCAAAAGTCCTTGTGGAGAAGTTTTTTGTTCACAACAGTGCCCCATAAAGTATCCATTTGGATCAAGGCCAGGTTTTTGAGTGCAGATTGAGAAAGGAGCTTTCTTCCATCTGGGGTGTGAAGAAGTCCAGGACTACTCCCTACCATCCGCAAGGAGATCAGCAGTCGAAAAGGTTTAACAGGACCTTACTCTACATCCCAAAGATAAACCTGGGTGTAGTCAACAGATCAGTTATCTTGTGCATGCCTATAATTGCACTAAAAATCATGCCACAGGATTTTCATCTTATCATCTCGTGTCTGGTCAAGAAGCATGCCTTTCCGTTGATGTCTGTTTCGGAGTGTCACCTAATGGGGTTGAGTCTGACAAGTATTTGCAATAATAAGAAATTAAAAGCTCAATGAAACCATGCTTTGGCTAATACCTTGGCTGTAAAGAAAAATCTACTGTAGCTAACAAGGCACATCACGACAAGTGAGTAGAGGCTCATGAACTAAAGGCTGGTAATTGTGTTCTGATGCAAAATCTTGGTTTCCAAGGAAACACAAAATATCTGACCACTGGAGTCACACACCCTACATAGTAGTCAGTAAGCTGGATGATCTACCAGTATATAAAGTGTGACCTGAAGGTGATCCTCGAGCTATAAAAACAATACATAGAAATCATCTTCTGCCAATCGATCAAATTGTTATAGACACTGCACCTTCAGATTATGCTCCCACAGGGCCTGTCACCCATTCTGCTGCTTGTAAGAAACAGTCAGATTCACCTCCTGCTACTCAACAGCCTAAGCACCCAGCTCAAAGTGCTACAGTCGGTAATGATGCTGATTCCGAAGATGATAACAGTGAGTGTGGTGCTGCCTATTACCCTTCTCTTGAATTAAATCAATTAATTCAAGGAGCTAACCTTCCTATTTCTGGTCTCCCTTCTAATGTTCTGGAGACCCATGGCAACTCTGTTTTATCATTGGTACCTGACCTACAAGAGAGTGATGCACAAAGTGAGACTTCTGACATGGCAGACTCCCTTTACCTAGTAGAACTGTCTGAAGTTGCAGCATTTGATTCTGAGAAAGAGAATACTGACCAAACCAATGACTCTTAAGATGCTAATGAACCAAGTGAAAAACCAGGCTGTGAATCAAAAAGTGATGCTGGATTAAGTATGCTACGTGAACTATTTTGTAACCAAGAACATATGTGGCTATTCCTGAAACTGCTAGCAGTGTGTTGAATGCATATAATTGCACTAAAAAGACATGCTTCTTGGCCAAACATGAGATGAAAAGGTGAAAATCCTGTGGCATCATTTTTAGTGCAATTATAGGCATTTAACACACTGCTAGCATTTTTGTAACCAAGAACATATGTGGCTATTCCTGAAACTGCTAGCAGTGTGTTAAATGATTCGAACCTTGTTGAAATGCCAGTTTCAAATGAAATGAGCCTCAAGAACCAGAGAATCAAAGTAATGAGCAAAGTGAAGAACCAATAACCAGTTCTGGTCCTCAAGAGAGAGCAGTGGTGCCCCCTTCTTCAGAAGCTGTCTTGTTGCAAGACAATGAGCCGGTAGTAGCTAACCAGAATGCTAATGTTGAAGTGTCATTGCCAATGCCCCTATACCAAGAACATCAAGCAGAATTGTAAAACCCGTGGTTTGGCTCACTTACGTCATACCAGGAAAGCCTGTAAACTTGCCTATGAATGTAGTTCATAAAGGGGTGTATGCCACAGCCAATTCCCTACCTAAGCTAGTATTCATGGCATCTTCTAAGATAATGACTTGGCCATCCACCCAGTATCCTAGGGGTCCCACATATAGAGTTCCAAGGGATAGCTAAGAAGGGCAAGTCTACTGTCCACCAGGGGGTCACTGATAAGAAATTCTTAGGAAAGAAACAGTGTAATGCATATGATCAGCTGATTAAAACAAAGTTATCTAAAGAAGAGTAAAGTGTCATGACAATGTGTAAATAACTAAACTATGCAATTGCTTAAGGGAATGGTCTCATTTAAAATATAGCATGCTATAGTGTACATAGCTCTCATATATTTGCACAAATATAGTATATAATAATGTGTGCTTGCCACTTGTATATAATGGACAGTCTTGATGGTAGTTAATGTTTGTGATGTAGACTTGATGCAGATACCAAGTTTCCTGGGCAGGGGAGCGTGTACTCCCCCAATTTCATGGGGCTTACCTTACATATCTCCCTGGGCTCTGCTGATGCCCACTGCCTGGCAGACATCCAGCAAACAGAGCTAAATCCATGGCTCTTGATGTTCTGCTGTTGTCCTGTGTGTGTGCGCACCTCCATGCCACCACACTATTGCTTTAAGGGATTCAGCCTCTGTATAGTGTAAACAGCTTAGGCTGGGTACATTTAAATCAGGGCTCGTGATCAGCCAGACATAGCTCCCATCCACTCCAATCTGCAGTCGCTAGCAGTGCAGTGAGAGCGCTACAAGAACCTGTAACTGTTTATCACTTAAACTTTACTGTTGGTACAATAAATAAATTGTTTATGATGCCAGTACTGGACTCCCCAATGAAAGCCACCATCATTAGTCTTGGGCTGCTGCTTTGGACCAATTGGAACCAAGAGATCTTCAAGGGGTCCTAATTACAGTGCCTTGTGGGAGAAACTGTGAACTTTCCTTGTTGGTGCCTAAATGGACCAGTGGGGGTATTAGAACTGTTATTGACAGCTCTCATGCCAATCGGAATACAGAAAAAATGGACAAGTCCAAGACTGTTCTTTTGAACAGTGTTCAGTTCAGCCAGGGCTCCTGAGAGAGAGGGAGGCTATGTGGGGTCTGCTGTGCTCGAGCCCTCGTGAAGAAAATAGCCTGTGTGGCTCTGTGTTTCTCTTGCAGGGAGAGGCCAGTATTTGCCTCCTGTGAGTTCCTCTCTATTTCAGAAGGGAATTGATCATCCTGGGACTGCCAGCTAAACAGAGCAAGAGATTTCTTCAGCAACAGACTGAAGAGAAACTGGCCAGATACCAAAAAGCAAAACATTTTGTCCGTCTTCACCACAGAGACTGCGGCTTACTGCTTGGATGATGAAATTACTCTGGGGACTCCAGTTCTTAAGTGGGAGCCCATGCCACTGACAAAGTACTCCACCAGAACCAGCTGGAGAGTTCACCTGCACCCATCCAAATGGCCAACAAACATTTTCTCAGCTTGGGCCTCTGTCATCCATGTACAGGTTCTTGTACCAGCACCATCTCGGCGAGAGACCTGTTTTGGGGAATCATCCCCTGCAATGCAGCTACATGCAGGTTGCAGCCACCTACAGGAAAGGCCAAGAAGTGGAGGTGAGTCATGTCAGCCCCAGTCCCCACCAGCAGCTTGAGCACCAGGTCACTATGTTACCAGTGCCTTATTCCATTCATTTGCTGCAGTGAGTAAAATCAGGGTATGTCCCTGTAACCAACAAGTAATTATCTATGGTACCATCTGTTCATCAGTTTAAGTGTTTAACGTGATGAGCTATCCGCCACAGATGCAAATGGTTCTGGGTTTACAAGTGTGTTGTTTGCATTTAGTCACCCTTTTTTCATCAAGGGCCCGAATGTAGCTGCAACACTGGCTAACCCGCAGCACTGCTCAGGTATGCCTATTTCCACTCAGTATACTCAGTAGTTGCATTAACTGTGTGAATGCAGGGACTGATTAACTTAAGCCATATCCATCTGCCACATGCAAGTGCCTTAATAACCACTTTGATTCTTGCCCCTTCCTTGTTAATTCCCCAAAATGAACCTGTGTTCTGTTTCTAGTTTAACCTGGGCCATGAGCATATTATTACTTGGATTAGAGTGTTAAGCTATGTGCTGAATAATCTTAAAGTGCATGTTGGTGTTGAAACTGTCTCTTACAGGGAAACTCAGGTACAAGCCAGAGGTCCAGACCCTGTGGGTAAGTAGACTGAGTGTAAGCATATCATTAATATTAATGCTAAGTCATATGCTAAATGTTAACCATTGCTGTTGCCCAGTTAATTGTATAGGGTCACTAGTCAGGATTGTGGGGGGTATTAGCTTCCCAGAGGTCTGTACCTACTGTGATAGTTACCCACTTAAGCATTACTCTGGGTGGAAGCACCATAATTGTGAAAGTACTGTGGGTATGAAGGCCCCTGTAGTAGCTTATTGTGAACCCAGGCCTCTCAACCTGCAGTTAGGAAAGCAGGCAGGGGTAGTAGCCTTTGGTATAATGGTGCCAGGGTTACATTAGTGTGGATTTTATAGTCAACATTAAGTATTGTCACCAGTCTATAATTTTCCACCCTACTCTGTTCTTTCCCACTTTTTGGTATGAGTGAAATATATGCCTGATAAAAAGAGTCTGGGAGTTGACATGAAACTTGTATTTGAGAGTTTAAAGTTACAAGTTGTGGCGACATTTCCATCTGAAAGGCAAGGTAAAATTCAGAATGAACCCATCTAAACCAGGGCATTTGTCCATTGTCGTGGTATGCATAGCTTTCATTATCTCTGAAGCCATGCTTGGCTTGCTTACATTCTCCCTAGCTTGACTAGAGGTGTTGATCTGACAATAGTTCCCATGATAGTTTATCTCTTGTTCTGAGGGGTTACGCTCAGAAGTATAAAGATTAGAAAAAAAAAAGGCTGTAAATTCTTCTGTAATCTTGTCTTGTTCGGACAAAACTTTTCCTGATGCATCAATGCAGTTTTTATTAAAGTTATGTTGGACTTTTTTCTGAAGCTTGTATTATTTTCCTAGCTATTTATCCAACCACTACATTGCTTTGAGTTACCCTAGTATCAGGCATAAAATAGTGTATGTGTCTCTTGTGTGAATGAAGCATCTAATAATACATTGTTATTAAACCTCCAACTATTGCTTCTTTTAGTGTTTGATTCTAATGTTATATTATAACAGACAATAGTACGATCCAAAATCGTCAAATAGTCTTTATTCGAGACTATTACAAAACAGCTTTTTAGCAACTCTCTAGAAAACAACATATAATTAAGCCTGAAATACATCTTGTGACAGGCTGAGTGAAAAGTGTAATCCTTCTCATTGTTGTGTAACTCTCTCCATATCTAACATGTTATGAGAGTTTCAAAAATTAGCAAGCAACCATGACTTGCATTTGTCCCCATGAGAGGACTGTGGAGATTTATTTAAGGAGCAAGTCAATGTACAATTAAAGTCCCCTTCTGAAATTATATTATCCCAACATCGTCTGTGAAGTATTTTGTTAATTTCTTCCAGAAAACTACCATAGCCTCCAAAGGAGGCATAAACTGAGCCAAAAATAATTTCCATACCCTCTGCTTCAGTTTTCACTCAAACAATTCTTCCTAACTGGTGAATGATTGAGCCAGTCACCTTTCCCTTAAAACTTTTTAAATGGCATTTTCACTCCTGCACTTTTTTATTTTTACTTTGTGAACAGTACTGTATACTTCTCCCAACCATTAGTTTTTCATTCTCTGTACCTCATTTCATTAGGAAATGTTTCCTGGAGCATTACCACATGTAATTTTTTTTTATTCTGGAAAGGATTCTGCATATTTTAATTGGTGAGTTCATCCCATTTGCATTTCATGTAGCTTCGTTAATTACCCAAACCATTTGGGAAAAATAGAAAAAATAACACAACAGAACTGTTCTTGCTAATGCATGGTCTCTTCTTTGACTGTAAAAGCAATTTTTGCAGTTACACAGCCATCATACATTTCCTTCACGTTGACCATTACCCACGTTCATATGATGTGAAAAGGTCCGGTAACTGAATTTTAAGATCTGGCACTGCTTCTGATACACTTCTATAAAACAAATATTGATTGTTAAGTTTAACCTTCAGTTTGGAAGGGTAGATAACATATGCCTTAATTCCACTTTTACATATTACTTGTTGGACCCCTGCAAATTGTTTCCCTTGATCCCACAAAGGTTTGGAAATATCATGTTTAAATAGATAGATTACTCTTTAAATTGAAAAATGTTTATTTTATAAAAAGCCTCCGGCTGTGGTAGGTTATTACTTACATTTAGTGTACTGTCAGTGGTGAGTTATTACTTACACATTGTATACCATCGGTGCTGGGTTATTGCTTATATATAGTGTACTGTCTGTTGTGGGTTATTACTTACTTATAGTACACTGTACCTACATACAGTGTACTGTTAGTAGTTGGTTACTGCATACATATAGTGTACCATCAGTGTTAGGTTGTTACTTAAGCAATAAGGCATTACTTATTGTGTAATAACATCACTCCTGGGATTGGTTGAAGCATGAGGTGAAGCTGAGTGCTTCTACCACCCCAGGAGTGACATTATTCCACATTAGAAAATGGTCAAGATTATTAAAGCTCTCTGATTGGCTGACAGGCACTACAGGGGGGGTACATTAAGTTTCAATAGATGCCCTCTTAAAACGAGCACCAATTTGGGGTGCCGCATTACTGACGTTATTCATGGGCACCCCGAATTTTTACCATTGTCAGCCGCCATTTCTTGCCTTTCGCTTAGCGAGAGAGTTTGTTAGTGAGTTACTGGCTGGCAAATCCCTTGTGAGCAAACCCCCTCTCCCATGTTAGAATAACTTCAATACTATCTGCACCTCTGCAAAAAATAAAACAAGAAAAAAAAACGAAGCCAATAACCTTACTAGCTTCATGTCACCAACTGTGTAGATTTCAAAATGGCAGCGCATGCCTCTCTGCAGCAGCGAAACTCACTTATGCTGCTTACCCATGCTGCCTGCCTTACACTGTCTGTCTTGCAGTACAGAACTGCAATAAATCGACCCCACAACAGAACTCTTCACATATTTTTAAAAAAGCAGAGTAACTCCTTCTGCAGTTTCTCACCCAACTTCTGTATACCCCGATCATGTGTGAGAGAACACTGCACCACAAACTCCACAGTTCAGCTGCCCGCTCCCTGCTCACAATCTACCAATGAAAACCATTTATTTAAAACCCGAAGCGAAAAGTCATGGATTGGGGGGGAAGGGGATATTTCAACTAACGATTTTCTGGCACTGCAGCAACCAAAAAGGATCACACAAACTGCAGCACCCTCTAGTGGCACAAAGCAGTAAACCAATAAAGGAATTATTTTACAGAGCCTGATGTTTATGTTAGTTTGTACTAATATTTTACAGTGTTTTTTGTATGAAATCATTATTTAAAAATTTTTTAATGTAAGCCCATTTTCTAAGCGCAATAATACCCTCCAGGGTGGGCGGTATGGGCAATACCGGACCTTTCAGGAGCTATAAGGCTCTCCGCCTGCGGCGTCGGGCCTCATTACGCCAATACCGTCCACCCTGTCCGATATTATTGCTTGCATAACACACACCCTGAAGTACCTTACTGCTATTACATAATGGTTCATTTGTTAATAAAAGAAGAAAAAATTATACTTTTTTCATCATTTTATACTTAATTTTTTGTGTGTGGAAGTATATGATTTAAAAAAAAATTCAGAATTCTTCAACCACAAGGTGGAGCTGCTGCCGCAGTGATGTTGCTGAGCCCCTTAAGCTTTTTCTTCTTTTCCTTTTTTTGCTGTGTAATCTGCCTTTCCCCTGCCCTTCCTGGCTGTTGTCTTCCAAATACTAGGGCACGGGGTTCGAAGGGGAGAGTGTTACACATTTCTATTATTTTAAATTGAGCCATTTTTTTGTGACAGACAAGATGTTTGATAACTGTATAGCATGACTGCAAAGTGTGCACACACTGACATGATCTTCGGCACTGACCGAGAGAAGGAATTGCCATTGTTTTCTAACAGCGCTGCCTTTATTTTTACTTTGAATGTTATTTTTATTAAGTTTAAAATGATGCTCGCTGAATGGGTGGCCTAGTGTGAGTGTCCCCAGAAGGAAGTATAATGTGTGACAGATGGAGCCGTATGAGCGGCAGTTACAGGTACAGCTCAATGTTTTAGGAACCTGCAGGCAGTGTTATGTGGAGAACTTACTGTTGTCACGAGGTTGCCGTTATAAAAGTAATATGACATTGGGGGGGGTGATTTCAGTGTGACCTGCTATGAGAATCGGGGGAGGCTGGCAGATGTACAGATGATCTGTGTTGACTTCAGGATAGTCCGGAGAGAGAGATATTCTGTACTGTTCTGCAGTCATCTTTGTGCCTGCCCTAGATACAGTAATGTTATTGTATAATAACATCACTGTCCCAAGGGGTCAGCAGCCAATCAGGTTCTTAGATTTTTTCTTGCCATTGTATAATTACATATAGTGTACCTGCAATGGGGGGGGGGTGTTATTGCTTATATACAGTACAGTGTACTGTCAGTGATGGGTTATTACTTACATATAGCTTATGGTCAGTGGTGGGTTATTGCTTACAAACAGTATACCTTCAGTGGTGGGTTATTGTTTAGATTTAGTGCATCACCAGTGGTGGGTTATTACATATAGAATAATACATGGGCTGGTGTATTTAATGAGAATTTTAGACACACCCAAGGTGTTGGATGCTACATAAAAGGTTCAAGCATCCAGTACCAAGGGTGTGTGTAAACTTCGAGTTTTACACACCACCCCATGTTTTCTTTTATGTAATCTCTGAGGAGCATTTTTTCACCACAGCAATTAGAGTATATAAAATACAAACACATTGCTGTGCAGCCACAGGCCAGTCAGGTTCAAGTGTGGTCCAAAGCAGTTGGCTTCAAGTGACTGTGGAAAGTTTTTTTTTTTTAATATAAAGCAGCTCATCCCCTGGGCGTATTTTCAAGTGCTAAGTTAATTTTTTTTAATTATAGTTATGATGGAGTCCTAGTGGTGGTGAAGTGTCCAGCGCCATGAAAGTAAGATGACTGACTAGCACATGCATGGAGCAAGGGAAACTCAGCGTGTATTCGTCATTATAAACAGCTGGTTATAATTGTGAATTATAACCAGGTTTTCTACAGGGAAAAAATGCTCTCCAGTTATTATTTACACATATTGTACCATCAGTGATGGATTATTGCCAGCCTGGTGGTGCAGAAGGCATTGACACTGTCGGTAGATAAGGGCCAATGGCCCACCGAGTCTGCCCATTTCTGCTTGTACATTCCCTTTACATTTTTCTAGAAGTCTGTTACCCCTTACTCCTGACCTCCAGAATTCCATTATGTCTATCCCACGCATTCTTAAATCCCATGATTGTTTCAGCCCCCACCACTTCCCCTGGCAGGGTGTTCCACTTGTCCACAGCTCTTACTGTGGAGAAATTCTTTTTCACGTTTCCTCTAAATCACCCTCTCTCCAACTTTATTCCATGCCCTCTAGTTCTGGAACATCTTTTTTGCTGGAAAATAGTGTATTCCTGCACCCTGTTCCTCCCTTTAAGGTACTTGCATGTGTCTATTACACCCACTCTCTTCCTCCTCTCCGGCAGGGAGTACATATTCAAGTCCTTCAGCCTGTCCTCATAGGACTTTTGATACAATCCCTCTACCATCTTTGTTGCCCTCCTCTGAACCTTCACTACCCTGTCTATGTCCTTATGTAGGTAAGGTCTCCAGAACTGTATGCTGTATTTCAGGTGGGGGCTCACTTGTGTCTTGTATAGTGGAATTATGACCTTCCTTTTCCTGCTGGTGATGCCCTGCCTATGCATCCCAGCATCCTATTTGCATTACCTAATGTCTTTTTGCATGGTTTCCCTACCTTGAGATCATCAGAGATGATAATCTCAAGGTCCCTTTCCTGCTTGGTGCATGTATCCTCACCCCCAACTGATATGTTGTTCCAGTGTTTTTGTGCCCCATATGCATTATCTTGCACTTCTTTTTATTGAATTTCAACTGACAAACCCTTGACCATTCCTCAAGCTTCTGCATGTCCCTCTTCATTATGTCTACACTGTCAGGTGTGTCCACTCTGTTACAGAGCTTTGTGTTATCAGCAAACAGGGAAATTCTGCCTTCTAGGTCCTGTGCAATGTCACTGAAGAAGATGTTGAATAGAATCAGTCCCAACACTGATCCCTGTGGTACCCCACTGGTCACTCTTCCCTCTGTGGAGTGGCAGCCATTTACCACCATCCTCTGTGTCCTGCCGCCCAGCCAATTACCCACCCACCGCACTACTGTTCTGCACACTCCCATATTCCCCAGTTTGTTTAACAGCCTTCAATGTGGCACAGTGTCAAAGGCTTTGCTGAAGTCCAGATAGGCCATGTCCACTGTCCTCCCCGGTCCACCTCCCTTGTCACCCAGGTGAAAAATTCAATGAGGCTGGTCTGGTATGATATCCCACCGATGAAACCATGCTGCCTTGGGTCCTATAGTCCATTGGCAACCAGATGTTCCACTAGTCTCTCCTTCAGTAGTACTTCCATGATCTTCCCCTCTAACAAGGTCAGGCTGACTGGTCTGTAGTTCTCCTCTTCCTCTTTGTTCCTGCTTTTGCATAAGGGGACTACATCTGCTGTCCTACAGTCTTTTGGTACCTCCCCTGTTTCCAGTGTTCAGCTAAACAAGATTGTCAGTAGTTCAGCCACCAGCTGTCATAGTTACTAAGGACCCTGGGGTACATCCCATCTGGCCCCATTGCTTTATCGACTCTTATTCCTTCCAGTTCCTTTAGGACCCTTTCCAATGTAAAGGGGATTGTGTCCATTTCTGTGCTGTTCACAACCCTTGTACTCCCTTCAGGCCCATTACCCTCCTCTTCCTCAGAAAAGACTGAGCAGAAATATCTGTTCAATATGTCAGCTTTACTGTTGTCATCCTCCATGCAGTCCCCATCCTCCCCCTTCAATCTCACTATCCCTCCCTTTGCCCTTCTTTCTTCACTTATGTACCTATAGAAGGTTTTGTCCCCTTTACCCACTGATTTTGCAATGCACTCTTCTGTCTGAGCTTTTGCTTCCTTTACTGACCTCTCTGCCTCCCTTTCCTTCTCCTGGTACTTCTTCCTATCCCCTTCTGCCTGTGTCTTTTTGTATTGCGTGAATGTGATCTTTTTGGCTTTCGCTTTCTCCGCTACCTCCTTGGAAAACCATAATGGCCTCCTCTTCCTTTTCCCCTTGCTAACCTGCTTAATGTATAATTCTGTTGCTCTTGTAATCCCTGTTTTAAATATTGTTCACTGTTCCTCCACCTCCAATTCCCTCCCCATTCCCATTAGTACCTCTTTCAAACATGTCCCCATTTTCCCAAGGTCTGCCCTCCTAAAATCCAGGATATGTGTTTTTGTGTGGTTTGATTCTGCTCCATCTGTGATTTCAAACCACAGTGACCGGTTGTCACTGTTCCTCAGGTGCTCCCCCACTGTTATGCCATCACACTGTCCCTGTTTGTGAGCATGAGGTCCAGTATTGCCTTCTGCTGAGTTAGTTCCATGACCAGAGACCAGAGGCTCCCATACCTCACCTGCCACCATGCTGGTGACCCGGGTTTAGTGACAGACTTGGTTCACTGGGGATGGCTGGGGAGAGAAGGACCGGGCATCTGGAGGACAGCTCTCCTCTCCTGGGGAGGAAGAGTTGTGGGATCCAGCACTTTTATGGCCCCTAGGGGAGGCTGGGGGACAGGCAGCCAGTGCTGGCACATCAGGGTTGGAGGGATGGTGAATGACAACATCCCATGCATGGAAGAGCATAACTAGAGTGAACCTGACTGTTGTGTCAAAGGTGTTATTTTCATAAAAATGTTTCTGTACTACATTGGTTGCAGACTTTTGAAAAGAAAGATATAAATACCAGAAAATGTTTTGAGAGGACCAGACAGACAGCAAATACTGGTACTGTATGAGAACTAAAGCACTATAAATATGAGAGAAACAATCGCTAGCACATCAAGATAGCAAGTGTATGAGGATGTATCATTTAGGTATTGTATCATTTTAATATTTTCATAGATACAGTAATAAGTCCCCTGAGGAAGCCTAGTGATGAAACAGGGCAACATTAAAGAATTGGAAAATGTTTTTTTACAGACCATCTTGGTCTTTTTTTGAAAAAGAGGCTGAGCTCCCCCACCAACTTTATTTCATATAATGTACCTTCCATTATGGATTATTGCTTACATATAGTTCACTGAAAGTGGTGTCTAGGTGGAAGACTAGGAAGACTAGGTTTGCTGACCAGGGCACCTAGCTTCACCTGAGCTCATTCCTTTTAGGTTGCCTGAAAGGACAGAGCAAAGAACCTTACCAGAGCAAGGGAAAGGATTAAGACTTCTTTCGGCTAGGCAGATTTATTGTGTGTTGTTATTTGTATTGTGAACTCACAGGGAATGTTACTATTTGTTGCTAACATTTTATTGCTGTATTTTCCTCTAATTCAAATTGTTGTTGCGGGGTATACCTTCTGCTGCATTATTACAAAGTGTGCCTACAGGTGTGTGCTAACAGATTACTGCTGTAATCTTCTGATTCAAATAGTCTTTTGCAAGGTATATCTTCTGTTACTGCTTTATTTTTCTCAGTAGCAAAGTGTTTCTTACAGGGTATATCTTCAGTGACATTATTACAGGTGGTGCTTTAAGGTTTTACAGTTTTATCTATCATTAGGATACGCTTTCAGGGTTACTGCATTTGTTGTTGACTGATTGTTTCTGCTCTTACCTTGTTTCTTTCATCTGTGGTTCTTCTTTTTCAGTAGGGGAAGGGCCCAGCCACCCACCATCATCCCCAACCAAGCCCCCACACTACACTCCTTTTATATGGTAGTACAGTTGTGACATTTCCTGTGGCAAAGCAGGAGGGGCGGATCAGTGGGGTATCCACAAGGTGACCTCATTTACAGGGGCAATAGTAATTTAACTTGTTATAACAATTTATAAAAAAAACATACAAACAAAACACAAAATCGAACTTTTGCTTTCATTTTCTTCCTTCTAATTACTCTGACCATGTTATAAACCTAGCAACTTATCTGGAATGGATATCATTAACTGCAGGTACTGTGGAACGCTTTTCAGAAGGGCAGTTTTACAGGATTTAGGACACTGTCCTACATGCTGGGCCATTGGAGATCTTAGGGCTCAGCTCCAGGCAGCATGGGCAGAGATTACGCACCTCAAATTTCATATTTAAGAGGAAATATATTATAAGAACCACCCACCATTTCACTAACATCCAACAGAAGCACCTCGACTGCAGAGGATAGTTGGTCTGGGAGGTTGGCAGGTGGTTAGGAGGGACAAATTGGGTGCCCCATCACTTGGTGCTCTCCAACATATTACCTCCACAAACCATATAAAAACTACAAACAGATATCTGCCTCTATCTCCAAAATCAAATAAAGGGGCAGAGGACACTGCAGAGCAGGACACTGCAGCACAGGAGCTAGCTAAACAAAACTTACCCAAAACAGGAACAAAAACAAAAAAAAGCAAAAAGGAAATCCAAAAAACTTCTGATCATAGTAGACTCCATGATTCGGGGAGTTGATACCTATCTCCAGCCAGGGGTAATGGTAAGATGTCTCCCAGGTACATCAGCATGGAGAGACACTGACCACATTGCTAAAGTTGTTCAGGAAGCAGGAGAAAACATTGACATCCTGGTACACATAAGGACTAATGATCTTGCCAGTCGGTCAGTTGTGGAGACCAAGGAACACCTGACCAGGCTGGGTGACAAACTATCATCCATTTCTTCCGGCATCTCCTTCTCTGAGATCCTGCCAGTCTGGGAGAGGGGGGCAGATGAACGGAAGGTCAGAGAAGGGGAGATAGGGGAGCTAAACATGTGGCTGAAGGGCTGGTGTGAGGAAAAAGGACGCAGATTTGTAGGGAACTGGCAACTGTTTTGGGAACGAAAATTCTTTAAATTTGATGGACTGCATCTGTCTAAGGAGGGAGTCAGTGCATTGGGGCAGAAGTTTGATGTCTTTGCAGAATACTCAAACTAGCAAATGGGGAGCTGGGTGCAGCACCCCATACGTCGAATGGGAAGAACACCCCTCCCCCCTCAGCCAGTGGTCAAACAGGAGTTCAGCATGTTTGCAGTTCATTTGCATCTCCAGGTAAGGAAAAAGGTCCAGCTCTCCATATGATGCACAGGGGAAATGCCAGACCTCACCCAACAACTAACACACTGAAATCTGGCCAATGGAAAATCATGTATCACAAATGCTCTCAGTCGGGGGAACAAGATCCCAGACCTGCAGGCAATAATGACAGAGGTTAAACTAGACATAGTAGCAATTAGCGAGACATGGCTTACCAGTAACCACACTTGGGAGACTTCAGTACCTGGCTATGTACTGTTCAGAAGAGACTGAGGTACAAAAAGGGGTGGTGGGTGGAGTGGCCCTGTATGTCAATGAAAATATCAAAGCTACAGAAATTCAGAATACACATAAGAAGCCAGAAGAACTGTGGGTCACCCTGGAAACAGGAAATGGGACAGCCATAAGAACTGAGGTTGTCTACAGGCCCCCAGACCAGGGGGAGACACAGACACATTACTGTTAGGAGATATACAAAACATAATAGCTAAAGGGGAGGTTCTGATAATGGGAGACTTCAACATGCCAGATACAGAGTGGTCAATACCAGCAGGAACATCTGCCAGAACTAGACACATGGTGGATTACCTGCAGGGGCAAGGCCTCAAACAACTGGTACAACAACCCAAAAGAGACAGGGCTATCCTAGATCTAGTACTGACTAACAGGGAAAGGATCACAGATCTCCAGGTAGAAGGTCACCTGGGGGCCAGTGACCATCACATGGTATGGTTCAGTTTGGTCACTAGAACAAAATCATCCCATTCCAAGGTAAAAATATGGGACTTCAGAGGAGCTGACTTTGATAAGATGGCCAACAGAGTTAAGCTAGCCCTGTTAAAAAGAAATACAGGTGAGGGGGTACAGGCAAAGTGGGCAAGCATTAAGGATGCAATACTTGAAGCAACATCCTATTGTGTTAGAGAGAAAAGGAAGTGCAAAAGAAGAAGGAAACCACTTTGGTTCTCAAAAACAGTAGCAGAAAAGGTCAGAGCCAAAAGGCTGGCCTTCAGGAAATATAAGGGAACACAGCGGGATGAAGATAGGGAGGCATACCAAACTTCCCTAAGGGAGGAAGGAAGGCAGTAAGGCAGGCAAAGGCCCAAACTGAGGAAACACTAGCACAGACAGTAAAAGAAGGTGACAAGACTTTCTATAGATACATTAGTGAAAGGAGAAAGTCCAGAGGGGGTATTGCTAAGATCAAAGGAGATAAGGGGGCGTGTGAGGAGGAGGACCATGTAAAACCATCTATCCTAAATAGATACTTCTGCTCAGTATTTACTGAAGAGAAGGTAGGGCAGGGCCCACAGCTCAGCACCATGGACACTGGGGGAAGGGAGGTGAGCATTAGTCCCTTCACAAAAGAAAGAGTTATACAAGAGCTCGATAATCTCAAGGTGGACAAGGCAATGGGACCTGATGGCAAACATCCCAGGGTGCTAAAGGAGCTAAGGGTGGAACTAGCAGAGCCATTATCAGAACTGTTTAGTGAGCCTATGAGTACAGGAGAGGTCCCAGAAGACTGGAGAATGGCTCATGTGATCCTGCTCCACAAGAGTGGTAGCAGGGAGGAGGCAGAAAACTACAGACCAGTCAATCCTACCTCAGTAGTGGGCAAGATTATGGAAGCATTCCTTAAGGAAAGGATAGTGCAACACCTGGAATCTATAGGAGCACAGGATCCAACACAGCATGGGTTTACACAAGGAAGGTCCTGTCAAACTAATCTCATAGATTTCTTTGACTGGGTAACCAGAGTGGTGGACCAAGGGGGAGCAGTTGATGTCGCCTACCTTGACTTCAGCAAAGCTTTCAATACTGTTCCACATAGAAGATTGATTAATAAGCTGGGTAGGCTCAGGGTGGGTCAGAAGTTGGTCAACTGGGTGGCAAACTGGTTGACGGGCAGAAAACAGAGAGTGGTGGTAAATGGTATACAGTCAGAAGAGATGCAAGTCACAAGTGGGGTACCTCAGGGATCAGTCCTGGGGCTAGTCCTCTTCAATATCTTCATCAGTGACATTGCAGATGGACTGGAGGGTAAGGTTTGTCTGTTTGCAGATGACACCAAGATCAGCAACAAAGTAGATGATCCAGATGGGGTGGGCAGAGTGAGAAGAGATCTGGATAAACTAGCAAAATGGTCGGAAGAGTGTCAACTAGGGTTCATTGCAAAGAAGTGCAAGATCATACACATAGGGAAGAGAAACCCTGAAGTCACCTATAGGCTGGGAGGGGAGTTGCTGGCAGTCACAAGGGAAGAGAAAGACTTGGGCAGCATCATCACTGATGACCTGAAATCATCCAAGCAGACCACTAAAACAGTAGGTAAGGCTAGGGGTTGTTAGGGTGTATTAGTAGGGGTATCACAAGTCGGAAGAGGGAGGTAATAATCCCTATTTATAAGACACTGGTTAGGCCCCATCTGGAGTACAGTGTGCAGTACTGGAGGCCACACCTTCACAAGGACATTAATCAAATTGAGGCAGTCCAGAGTAGGGCAACCAAAATGGTGCAGGGACTGTATCAGAAAACATATGAGGACAGATTAACGGAGCTCATTATGTATACCCTAGAGCAAAGGAGGGAGAGAGGTGATATGATCGAAACATTCAAACACCTTAAGGGCATTAACAAGGTGAACGAGTCTAACATGTTTCAATATAAGAAAAATAGCAGGACAAGAGGACACAGCATGAGACTAGAGGGAGGCTGATTAAGGGGTAATGTGAGGAAGTTCTTTTTCACAGAAAGGGTGGTGGATGCATGGAACAGCCTACCTCAGGAAGTGGTGGATATGAATACAGTGCAGGGCTTCAAACAGGCATGTGATAGGCATAAGGGAGCAATACAGATGAGTATGAATAGATAGGCCATTGACAGAGCAAAGGCTGATGGCACATTTATAAGCTGGAAAAAGAAATGGGCAGACTGGATGGGCCTTGCGGTCCTTATCTGCCATCAACTTCTATATTTCTATGTGTGTTCTTGTTTACATATATAGTAGTATACTTTACATGGTGGACTATTGCTTACATATAATGTATAAACAATGGTGGGTTATTACTTACATGTAGTGTACCATCAGTGGTGGATTATTGCCTACATACACTGTACCGTCAGTGGTGGTTTATTGCTTACATTAAGTGTACTATTAGAGGTGGGTTATTTCTTACATATAGTGTACCTTTAGAAGTGGGTTATTGCTCACATTAAGTGTACTGTCAGTGGTGGAATATTGCTTGCATTAAGTGTATCATCAGTGGTGGTTCATTGCTTTTATATAGTGTACCATCAGTGGTGAGTTATCGCTTGCGGACAGTGCACCGTTTGTGGTGGTTTATTGCTTACATTAAGTGTACTGTCAGTGGTGGTACACTTATTACATATAGTGTACTGCAAATGGTGCATACTTCCTTACATACAATGTACCTTCAGAGGTGGGCTATTTCTTACATATAATGTATGATCAGTGCTGGGTTATTGCTTTGTATAGTGTATCATCAGTTGTAGATATAGCTTACATATGGTGTGCCAACAGTAATGGGCTATTACTAATAGACAGCAAACCATAGATGGTCTGTTATTGCTTACATGTAGTGTACAATCAATCAATGGAGGGTTACTGCTTAAATTAACATAATTAGTTTAGTTGCCGTATTGGTCCTTGTAAGAACAGTCTCAGAAGCAAATGGCTTGATACCTTTTATTGGTCCAGCATACATGTTACAAAAAGAAAACAGTGTCTAAATTTTCGGATCAACCAAGTCCTTCCTTGGAAGCTTATGCCAGTTGCTTAGAGAATCACATTCTATTAACACCTGGATCATGCATAAAAAAAACAGAATTCTCATTTTAATATAATTGTTTTAAAAAACAACAGAGATTGAAATGACAGGAACCAGATTCTACCAGTTTGCTACTGCTGACAAACCTTCAAAGGTCAAATGTTTACAGAAGCAGATAAGATGAATACTCGAGCAGACAGTTCCACGAACTTAAATTAGAAATGAATGTGTGTGAGGGTAGGGGGTCATGTGATGGCAGCCAGATGATCAGCAGTAAGCTTCCATTGCTCCTTCCCGCTCCTGCTAATACCCGCTGCTAAATTCTTTTACTGAACCAGATTTCACTTACTAAACTGACAAATTTGTGCCTAAAGATCTCCCACCACCTGCAGACTCAGAAAAAATGGAAGTTTAAATGCGCAAAGTGCCACCGCGGCACTCTCCTCCTCCAGTGCCTGAGAAGGACAAAGCCGCTAAGCGGCCTAAGCAACAAGCTACCAGTGGATCTAAAGTTACAACAGGGCCTTCAGCACTATCAGAAGAATGTTTCTTAGAAATAATGCAACCAATGCAAGACTTGATTGCTAACATCTCGGACGAGCTACACCACATTAAAACTTCAGTAGACTCTCTAACAATGAGAGTCAGGGATTCTGAAGTCAGACTCATATCCCTGGAAAAGAAACAAGATAATGCAGAGCTCAAACATACCACTGCCATGAGGAGAATTAAAAAACTAGTGGAAAAGTTAGAGGACCTGGAGGGGAGAAGTCGGAGAAATAACCTGCTTGTTATTGGGATTCTGGAAAAGGAGGAAGGTAGCTCCCCAATATTTTTCCTTCAAATATTCTGCAAAAAAAATAGCAGGTCCCTCTCCAAATGGAACCATGTATGTGATAGGGAGAGCCCATCGGGTACTTCGCCCAACACCACCACCCGGCTCACTGCCCAGGCCTCTCATCTTTAAGTTGCTTAACTTTCTTGATATGCAACACATTCTAGCCTAAATGAAGACTCTGCAGGAAGTACAGTGGGAAGGCTGAAGAGTCAGAATTACACAGGACTTATCGCAGTCCGTCCGAGTGAAACGACAAGAATTACATCCACTTGTTTCAAAGTTGATTGCTGCTGGGAAGCCATTTAAGGTGAAATAGCCGGCAGTGCTACAGGTTAAGATTGGAGACCAATGGCTAACTTACCAGTTGCAGGAGCAAGCTCTGTTAGAGCTGAAGAAATTGTTGCCAGACCTATTTAAGTGATCCCATATGAGCAGACTGTTGGTGCTACTTGCAGAAATAACAAGTGTAAGTCTTCAACATTATTTGTTTCACCGGCACATAATTTCTTGACTATGATTGGGAACTTCATTCCTGAGACTTGGATGGGGACAGAAACTGTTCGGATCTCTGTGGTTTAATTTAAAATCAGCTTATTTCTATGAACTGCCTGGGAGGTGAGAAATTGTAAGTGTGTATCTGCTGATGACACCACTTTTAATAAAGAGAACTTCACCTTCCCCAGGAGATGTGACCAGTCGTTTACTTTTATTTCTGATTTGGGTGAACTTTGGTGAACTTTGACCACTATTACTGAATATAGTCTAATATTATTTTGATAATGCTCCTGTGAGTTAAACAGGAAGCCTCGTTTTGCATATTTATAGAATTCATTTCTCGGGTGTTCTTTTGAATCTCATGGACTCTGTTTAATTTCAAGAAGACTTTTTGCAAAGCACCTTATTCTTACCAGTAGGTAGGGAATTAAAGATCAATATCTGCATTTTAATTTTCCACTGAGAAGGAGGCATGTAGCCAAAGATCAATTTCATGCTCTGGTTCTGAGCACAAGTTCAACCAGTTATTAACTTAGCTATGTTATGTTATTTGATAATTGTGTAACAGGGAGTGAGGAGGGCCGGGGAATGAGAGGACTGTTTGTGGGCCTACGTTACAACATCACCTGGTGGAATAAGTACGCCAGTGCAGTTGGAAGAACTGAGGGTAGTCACTAAGGTATTGTTTTGTTAACTTTGGGTTTCGGGGGGGGAGGATTGAGGATGGATGGGAAGTTTGCTATATTCTGTGTTTGGATTGGGCAGTGCCAAGTGTCAAGTTTTCCTGTTCTCTGGCATTGAGAGATCACCGATGCAAGTAGGCTTCTTATTGGCTGTTGTTTTGCTATTAGGCTAGCATCTTTAATTAACAAATGAGTGTCCCATACACTATTTTGAGTTGGAATGTCAAGGGTGTCCGAGATAGATGTAAAAGGCAAGTAATTTTAAAACATTTATTTCATCTTAAAGCTGGGATTGTCTGCTTGCAGGAGACCTATCTTAGGAGAGAGGATACTCCTTTATTATGTAAAGGCTGGGTTGGACAAACCTTCATGGTGGGAGTGTCCACAAATTGGGGGAAAGTTGCTATCTTAATTAATAAGACTGTTCCTTTTAGGTTAGAACAAGAGATATGGGATATCAATGAGCGTTATTTGCTACTTCTTGGATTACTAGAATCCCATCAGATTTTGATTGGCTCAATTTATGGTCCAAATGTGGACTCCCCACAATTTTTTACACGTCTTTTAGACTTAGTGGTCTCTAACCCACCCAGAGCAACATTCCTGGGTGGAGAATGGAACATTACCCCTCAATTGCAACCAGACAGGTCAGACTCTAGGAGGTCTGGTCACTCCCTGGTGCAGACAGCCTTAAAAGATCTTATATATGGGGCAGGGTTAATAGACATATGGAAAATTTTGAATTCCACCGAAAAGCAATATACTTTTTTCTCATATCCACACCGTACTTGTTCCAGAATAGACTACTTGTTGGTCAGTTCCTATATCTTACTAGGAATTCTGGATGTGTGTATTCATACATGAGTCATATCAGATCATTCCCCTGTCTCCCTTACCTACCTCTTGGGTCCAGAAATCAGGAGAGATTCCCTATGGTGTCTGAATAACCAGTTACTCCAGATCCCTAGTACTCAGGATCATCTCAAGGACTTCATTTCTCATTTTCTGAAGACCAACTGGGGTCAGCTTCAAGAGTCGATGTGGTTTGGGCAGCTTTGAAATGTGCTTTAAGGGGGAAATGCATCCGCTTTGCATCCACTAGAACTAAACAATTCAAGTCCAAAGCTGAGGGTTTACTCAATTCTATTAAGTCCCTTGAGCCGGATATCAGTCGTCACTCAATGGAGAGAGACTGGGTTAAATTACACAGTTTGCATGCCCAATTCTCAGACCTTATGACTCAGAAGGCTGAACTCTCTCTTAAGAGAACCAAGCTTAAATACCTGGAATCTGGTGAAAGGCTGGGTAAACTGCTTGCTATTTGGATTAAACAGGCAGAAACTGCACGGTTTATACCTGGTCTGTGCTTAACACAAAATGGCCCTGTAACCACGGATCCCAAGGAAATAGCTTCTGGGTTTGGACAATATTTTCAGACCCTTTACACTGTCACTGGAGAGGAGATTCCAACAGAAGAGCATATTGTCAAATATCTTGATCTGGTAGATCTTCCTTGCCTATCCCCAAATGAGGCCTCCTCACTGGGACCTCACATTGAGGTGTGGGAGGTTGAGCATGCAATCAAACAACTCCCTTCAGATAAGTCTACTGGGCCAGATGGTTTTTCGAATAACCTATATAAATCATGTACCTCGGAACTTTCCTCGTTGATGACAGCCGTCTTTAACTCATGGTATGAGAATGGATTCTCTGACTATAGTTTCCTAGAGGCTCTTATTACCCTTATCCCCAAACCAGGTTGAGAATCTCAATATCCAGAAAACTACCATCCCATTTCATTACGTAATGTTGATATCAAAATATTGGCCAAGGTACTTGCCAACAGGCTGGGACCTCTGATGGGTAAACTCATTACTTGTGAACAGGTTAGTTTTATGTCAGGTAGATCCTCTACTGACCATATCCGTCGATTATTACATCTTTTTTTTCTAACCAAGAATTCATATGTCCCAGCTGCTCTCATTGCATTTGATGTGGAGAACGTTTTTGACTGGGTTTCTTGGGATTTTCTTTTCGTTGCTCTATCACGCGTTGATCTCCCACAAGAGTTTATTAAGTGGGTCAGGTTATTATATGTTTCCCCAACAGCCCGTGTCTGGTATAATGGTGTCCTCTCTAATTAATTCCCTTTGTACCATGGCACCAGACAAGGCTGCCCTCTCTCCCCCTTCTTTTTAACCTTTATCTGGAACCCCTTATTTGGAGACTAATCTCCTCCCAGAATCTTCACGGACTTGCTGTGGGGATGCAACGGCATCTTTTATCAGCTTACACTGATGATTTACTGCTACATATGGAAGACACTGCAGCCAGTATGCTGGCTTTGTTGCAAGAAATTGAATCCTTCTCTAAGGTTTCCTATTACAAACTTAACCTTTCAAAAACTAGTGTTTTTCCTTTGAATGGGAAACTGTTGCCAACGGACATGGAGGAATATGGTTTAACATGGGAATCAAAGTCCTTGACCTACCTAGGTATTAGGGTATATAGGGAGATTTCTACGATGGTGAAAGATAATTTTTCCAATTTATAAAACACAATAAAAACAGACCTTGAAAGATGGGGGGTGCTACCAATTTCTCTATGGGGTAGGATCAGCACAGTCAAAATGAACATGCTACCCCAGATTCTCTATCCCTTGGGTATGCTGGGTTTATTTTTTCCTAAGTCCTGGATTCTTAACCTTCAAAAGTTGCTAAATCAGTATATCTGGAAGGGGAAGGGAGTTGGAAGAGCCTAGTCTAAGCTCACAGCATTAAAATTACACCGTGGTCTCTCCCTCCCACCCTTTTTCACATATTACGGGGCGATCCAAATAAGCAAATTGGCTCACTGGATTCACGCACCGGGTTCAGGAGGCTTGGGGTCATACTTTCCTCTTTGGTTGGATATTGAGACAACTTTGGCCCTTAAAGCCTCCTGCACCCTTCCAGCTTTGATTTATTCTTCCCTGAGGTCTATCCCCAAAGACTTACGGAAAAATCCAATAAGGTGGTCTCTAAAAGTGCTACACCAGATATAACGACACCTGACTCTTGATTGGCATAAATCTGTGCAACAGCCACTACTAGCTAAACCCCATTTTCAAATTCAGAATAGGCCCATTTCTTCTACATACTGGGCTCCTCTGGTGGGACTTCGGCTTTTGGATGTTGCTCCTTATGGTACATTGCTTCCTTATCCCCAATTTCAGCAATAATCTCATTGACTAATCAGAAGCCCCTTTAAATACTGGCAGGTCAAGCATGCTGTGGTTTGCTTTATGAAGAGCCCGTCAGGATTTCTCCCTCCTAAAACTGAATTATCCTCTCCTATGGATGGCTGATCAGCCACATTCGGTTTCCAGGGTTTACAAGGATTTACAGTCCCTAGATTCTCAACTGCCCCAGGGTATTTGCTATTATTGGGTTCACAAATTATCCCTTAAAGAAGTTACTGACACTTGGCAGCAAATGTGGAGTAATCTGTACAGGTTCATTAAGCAGGACAGACTTCGCTTAGTGCAGTATAATATTATGCACAACCTATATTTTACCCTTGAAAGGCTACATAAGATTGGGTGGCTTCCCTCCTCACAGTGTCATCAGTGTTTAGGTGCAAGCAGGGATTTATACCACGTGTTATGGATTTGTCCAAAGGTTTTTGCATTCTGGCAAGCCATTAATGAATACTGGATCCACTGCTGGGATTGGAACCACTGTTCTTACTTGAAATCTGATTGCTTAATTGTTTCCCTCCGCGGATAATCAGGATGAGAAAAGCTTACATGGCCTTAATATCTGCTACAGCTACGTTAACAATCATGAGACATTGGAAAGAAGACTCCTTGCCTTCTGTGTTAGACTGGCACAGAGAAGTGTTGCTTGCTCTTCAGTTAGAAAAACATATCGCTATGATGAATGATAGGCTACAGACCTATTTAGACAAATGGGGTTCTCTTGATACCTTACTAGTTGCATGGAAGCCTTAGAATTCTATATAGTGCATCTGAATGTCATCACTTTCTTTAGTATGAACTCCTACACTTGGTGCTGATGGGGGGGTGCTGGGAAGGTTACCGAGGGGGTAGTTTAAGGTGGGAAGGATGGGTTATTTTAATGTTTTGTGTTTTTTTTTTCTCTAGCATTTGTATAATATGTCTGATGCATGCAGTCTTATAGATTTGTGCTGTTCTCTGTTTCTGTAACTTGGACTGCTTTATGAATCTTCCTCTGTATCATAAGGAAAACTTGAATAAAGTATTTTGAATAATAAAAAAAGAAATGAATGAGTGTGTTATGTGAATACATTCTTAATTAAAAGTAATAACTTTAGATTTAATACCCACATAAGTGTATGTTACAATTTGATAGTACTGTATGTTAAAAAAACTATAACACAGACATTTTCTATATATGGAAATATGAGGGTATAAAGAACAGTTCCCTAGTATGAATAACTGTTTCACACATTCATACAGAATTAAACCTATCTGGGGATATTTTCTGAACTATACTCTCAACCAGTTAACAAACTCTATAAACATTAAAACCGTCAGTGCTATAACAACATTTTTGTAAAAGACAATATCATTTGTCAGAATTAGTGACAAATACAAAAAAAATATCTCTAGGACCCCCTATAAAATGAGTTCATGCATCCTAAAATGTTCAGCGTTCAATAATGCATCAGTATATAATCAAATGACTATATGTACAGTAACAGTCTTAAGAATCTGAATAAAAACTCAATGGAATTAACACCCCCCCCCAGGAAAAGATTAGTAGAAAGAAGTAAATATTCACTATGAATGTGAACCAAGAGTGTTAACACACAATAACATCATTGTAAAACAAAATGGTTATATTAAATGCACGCTGAAAATAGAACATAGAGTTAAAAATATATGTTTCAACCTTAGTTCTTCTTCAGGAAATATCTATGAGAGAAAAAAACAAAGTGAGTGAAGAGGGGAGGTAAAATAAGGGCTATGTATGTGGGGAAAGAAGAAACAGAAAGGCTCAGAGAGAAGAAGTGATGAAAGGCAAGATTAAAAGAGAATCTGTGAAACAAAAGGATGATGATGAGAAAGACAAGGCTTAATAGGAGAAAATGAGCTTTTGTCTCTTAGATAGTTCCTGAAGAAGACCTAAGCTCGAAACATAGATTTTTATCTCCATTTTCTATTTTCAGCGTGCACTTAATGTAGCCATTTTATTTGCTTTCAGACCACATGCTGATGCAGCACCTTGTCTTTGTCATAACATCATTGTGACATGTACCTGAATATAAGCCTTTCCTCGATATAACCTAACACTCAACACTGAAGTCCTGCTAAATGACCATCCTTTGAAGCAAAGCTCTATGTAAGTTTAAGAAGGGTAATGTGTCATAAAATCCAAATCAATGCTCATGCCATCTGCTACCATATTGAGAAGTAAAATAAGCCAGATCTCAAAAGTCCATCTCTGTTGTGTATTTTTGAAATGCCATTTTAATACCATTACTGACATATTGTATCTAAGATGAAGCGATCAGTCTGATTGAAGTGTTGCCCCCCTGGTTTATCAGTCATCTTCATATTACTAGTATGTCTGTGCTAGTTCATTCTCATGCAGAAAGGTTGGCTTGTCTCTCCAGCATACCCTGTTTGTGGATGTCTCTTGCATTGAATGAAATAAACAACATTTCATGAGGAACATTATAATTCCCCTGTATCCTGAATTGTCTGTTTTGTGATGTAACCACATAATCCAAAGAGGAAATGAGCTCACAACACCTACATCTGGGTTGATTACAGGGCCATGTACCATTTAGTGTCATGGTATTCTGTTCTGGTGCAAGTTTACTCCTAACAATCAGGCTGGCTAAATTAGGTGGTTGTATAAAAGATAGTAGTGGTAGGTCTTGAAAAATACAATTTAGGGTCTCATCCTCTCTAAATATTGAGTGGAGGTCCTTAATAATCTTATGTAGAAGTTCAAGGTCAGGATGATACGTGACAACTAAGGGTATTCTGTTGATAGTGGACCTTTCCTTATACTGAAGTAGTTGTTCTCTTGGTAGCTGTGTTGCATGTTCTAGTCCCCTGTCAATTTCTCGGGAAGAGGGTCCCTGCTCAATAATTTTGTTTTCAACATATCAAATGTGTACCTCTGCCTTCCTCATTTGAACAGATACGGTGATACAGAGTGCTTGACTGTACATGGCAGATTTTTTTGTGTGGCTCGGGTGATTACTATTTCTGTGTCAGTATCTCTCTCTCTCTCTCTCTCTCTCTCTCTCTCTCTGTCTGTCTGTTGGCTTCCTGTCAATATATGTATGTAAGGTTCCCTTCCTGATGGTGACAGTGGTGCCCAGAAAATTTACACTGGTGCAGAATATTCCAAGGAAAGCTTTATGGTTGGGTGGAGGTTATTAGGTTCCTGATGAAAATCCTTAAGTGTGTCAGTGCCCTCTGTCCAAATTATAAACAAATCATCAATATAACGGAAATAAGCAAGTGGTTTGTGTGTACAGTGCCTTAAAAAGTCCTCCTCCAAATTTGCCATAAAGAGATTAACATACTGTGAAGCCATCCTGGTGCCCATTGCTGTTCCCATAGTTTGAACATAATGTTTACCATTGAAGCTGAAATTGTAACATGTCAGAATGAATTCACTAAGTTTCCCCACCACTTCATGGAGTTTATGGAGTTTGTTAACTGATTAAGAGTATAGTTTAGAAAACATCTCCAGATAGGTTTAATTTTGTAAGAATGTGTGAAACAGTTGTTCATACTAGGGGACTTTTCTTTATACCCTCATATTTCCACATATAGAACATTTCTGTTTTATAGTTATTTAACATACAATACTATCAAAATCTAACATACACTTGTGTGGGTATTAAATGTAAAGGTCCTTGCTTTTAATTAAAAATGTATTCATATAACACACTTAGTGATTCATAATTTAAGTTAGCAGGGCAGTCTGCTTGAGTATTCATCTTATCTGCTTCTGTTGACATTTGATCTTGGAAGGTTTCTCAGAAGTAGCAAACCGGTAGAATCTGGTTCCTTTCATTTCAATCTCTGTTGTTTTTGTTTTTTTTAAAGGTATTTTAAACCAATGAGAATTATTTATGTTTTTTATGCATGATCTGGGTGTTAATAGAATGTGATTCTCTAAACAACTGGCATAAGCTTCCGAGACAGGACCTGGTTGGTTCAAAAGCTTAGGCACTGTTTTCTTTTTTAACATCTATGTTGGTCCAATAAAAGGTCCCAAACCATTTGCTTCTGGATCTGCTTAAATATAGTGTACCATCAATGGATAGTTATTGCTTAAATATAGTGTACTACTAGTGGTGGATTAGTGTTTGTATACTGTGTACTGTCAATGGTGGGTTATTGCTTAGATATAGTGTACCATCAATGGGGAGTAATTGCTTAAATAGTGTACTGCCAGTGGTGGGTTAGTGTTTATATGCAGTGTACTGCCAGTGGTGGGTCAGTGTTTATTGGCAGTGTACTGTCAGTGGTGGGTTATTACTTACATATAGTCTACCGTCAGTGATGGGTTGTTGCTTACATATACTGTACCACCAGTGGTGGGTTATTGCTTACAATAGTACTATAGTGTACTGTCAGTAGTGGTTTATTGCTTATATATAGTGTATCATCAGTGGTGGGTTGTTCCCTATGCATACTGTACCATCAGTGATGAGTTATTGCTTACATGTAGCGTTGTGTAAGTGGTGGGTTATTGCTTACATATATTGTACCGTCAGTGACGGCTCATCACTTACTTATACTGTACCACCTGTGGTAGGTTATTTCTTACATATAGTGGACTGTCAGTGGTGGCTTATTGCCTATGTATAGTGTAACATCAGTGGTGGGTTATTGCATACACATAGTGTACTGCCAGTGGTGGGTTACTGCTTACATATAGCGTACCATTAGTGGATGGTTATTGTTTACATATTGTGTAATGTTAGTGGTAGATAACTGGTTACATACTGTATACTGTACCGTATGTGGTAGGTTATTGCTTACATATAGTGTACTGTCATTGCTGGCTTATTGTTTACATATACCATACCACAACTGGTGGGTTATTGTTTACATACAGTGTACTGTCAGTAGGATATTATTGCTTATATATAGTGTAATGTCAGTTGTGGGTTATTGCTTACACATATTGTACCATCAGTGATCGGTTATTGTTTACATACAGTGTACCATCAGTGGAAGGATCTTGCTTACATACAGTGCACCATCCATGGTGGGATATTGCTTACCTACAGCGTACAGTCAGTGGTGGTTTATTTCATACATATAGTTTACTGTCAGTTGTGGGGTATTGCTTGCATGTAGTGTACCGTCAGTTGTGGGTTATTGCTTATATATAGTGTACCATCTGTAGTGGGTTATTGCATACATATAGTGTACTATTCATTGTAGATTACTGCCTACATATATGAACATACAAACATACGAAGAAACCAGCAGAAGAAGGCCATTTGGTCTATCAAGTCTGCTCATATTGCAGGGTCCACAGCTTGAGCTAATGTCCCTGCCCTCCCTCCTCACGCTTCACATCCTCCCTACCCATGATCCTTACTTTCCCCCATGCCTGTCTTAGCCTCTCTTAAAGCTATCCACTGTCTTTAACAAGATTACCACTTCCCGCAGTGCATTCCAAGTGTCCACCATCCTCTCTGTGAAGAAGTGCTTCCTGACCTTCTTCCTAAACCTCCCACCCTCCAGCTTAAGACTGTGTCCCCTAGTGTTATGGTCCCACTCAGCTTAAAGAGACTCTCCTTATCAACCTTATTTATCTCTTTCAAGTACTTGAAGGTCCCAATCATGTTCTCTCTGTCTCCTGTCTTCCAGGGAGAACATGTTCAGCACCCTCTACCTCTTCTTATATGCCTTACCCTGCTGACCCACTTGTCATCTTTGTAGCCCTCCTCTGGACCTTCTCCAGCAGGTTAATGTCCTTTTTGAGGTGTGGGCATCAGTACTGAACTCCATACTCTAGATATGGCCTTAGCAGTGACCTGTACAAGAGCAGTATAACCTTCTCTCTTCTACTACTGATCCCCCTAGATATGCATCCTAGTATCTTGTTTGCCTTTGTTGCTGCTTTCTTGTACTACGTGGAGTGCTTCAGGTCACTAGTGATCATCACTCCCTGGTCCTTCTTCTCCTTCTCTGATGCAGATACTTGGACTCCACCCAGGTAGTACTCTGTCCTGGGATTCTTGGCTTCAATATGTATAACTTTGCATTTCTTGGCATTGAAGCCAAGCTGTCAGATCCTGGACCACCTCCCTTGCTTTTCCAGATCTTCCAGTAGGTTCTGTATCCCTTCAGCTGTGTCCACTCTCCCGCAGAGCTTGGTGTCATCCATGAATAGGCACATTTTTCCCTTAATGCCATCCCCAATGTCATTGAAAAAGATATTGAACAACATCGGCCCCAGCACAGAGCCCTGTGGGACCCCACTGGTTACCCCTCTGGTACCAGATAACTCTCCCCCCACAACCACCCTCTGGAATCTGTCCCTCAGCCAAATTTCTACCCATCTGGCCATCTTTTCCCCAACCCCAGGATCCACCAACTTCCTAATCAACCTTTTGTGGGGCACAGAGTCAAAGGCCTTGCTGAAATCAAGATAGAGTCTACTGCTTGGCCCCTGTCTACTGTCTTGGTGACATAGTCAAAGAAGTGAGTTAGGTTTGTTTGACATGATCTCCCCCACCATGAACCCATGCTGCCTCGCATCCTGGAGATCATGCTCCTCTAGATATTCTACCAACCTTTCGTTTAGTATGGTCGCCATGAGCTTACCCACAGTGGAGGTCAGACTGACTGGTCTATAATTCCCTGGGTCATCCGTAGGACTGCTTTTATGGAGGGGCACTACATGTGCTGTTCTCAGTCCTACAGTACCATACCTGACTCTAGTGAACTATTATATTTATTTATTTATTCAGTTTTTGTTTACCAGGTAGGTGCACTAGCCATAACCATTACTATTTTCAGGCATGACTCGTCTGCCAGTGGCCCTGCCAGCTCCTCAGCCAGTTCCTTAAGTACCCTTGGATGTACTCTATCCGGGCCTGGTGATTTGTCCACCTTCAATGCCAGCAGCCCCTCCCTCACTCTGTCCTTCTGTATCACATCTGTGTTCCCCTTCCTCCCTGCTCCTCTTTTCCCTCTTGAAGGCACTGGTCCATCCTTCTCCCTGGTGAAGATGGAACAGTAGTATTCATTTAGTATCTCTGCTTTTCCCCCATTATCCTCCACCCACTCCACCCCTTTCTTAAGACTAACAATCCCTTCCTTCTTGTCCCTCTTCTCACTTATATAGGGAAAGAAAGCCTTCTTCCCCTTTTTAATTCTTTCAGCTATCTGCAGCCCCTTATGTGCCTTTGCTCTCTGGACTTCCTAGCTTGACTCACTAGTCAACCTTAGGTAATTTTCACAGGGCACCTCTCTTTTGGTCTTCCTGAATTTTCTATAGGCCAACCTCTTTTCCCTTACTGCCTGGGCAACCCAGAACTGAACCAGCTGGGCGCTATGGCCCTTCTGTTCTTACCCCTGAGCCTAATGCACTCATCTGTGGCAACTAGTATTCCTTCTTTAATGATGGACCACCTTTGGTCCACCCCAATATCTGCTTTGATGCCTGCCAGATGTCTCCTTAGCACCTCACCCATTTTCCTGATGTCTGCCCTCCTGTACCATCCAGTGTACCATCAGTGCTGGTTTATTGCTGACATACAGGATACTTTATCATTAGTGGTGGGTTATTGTTCATAAACAGAATAATAGATAGATAAGTGTCTATTACAAGGCAGTAAGATCATCCAGAGGTTTGGGGGACTTGGAACCTCTTCCTAAAGTCCCGAAAACCTCAAGATGGTCTTAGTGCCTTGAAACAGACACTTGTATTTGTTATTTATTGCAATATATAGATCTAATTTGAAATTCTGAAGCTTTTGTTGTGTGCATTCTGTGAGATGGGCTATCCGACCACTGCACTGAAAACATGCTAGCTCTCAGCCGACTGTCGCACTGGAGTCACTCGTTGCCCTCGTCCCCCACCCCTTCCTTTATGTCTGTTAAGAGTTTCTTTTTTTACATTTGGTAGGCACTCCTACCTTTTAATTTTTTTAATCCTTTGGGGAATGCAGGATCAACCAGATAATCAACTGAATGTGAGAAAAAAAAAACAGAAAAAAATGAAAGGGCATGCATTAGTCTTGGTAAGCGAGAGTAAACAGCCGCCATGTTTTTAAAATTGTTGTGCCTGCCCACAGAGGAAATCTGCCAATGAAAACACATGCCATGACTTAGGCTGTGCAGGAAGGGACTTTGGACCATGGCAACTGGTTTCTGTGGGAGGCAGTCATGCGCAGGCGCTCTGGCATTTCTGTGATGATACTATTATTCAGAGCTCCAAACGATAGTACTAAGGGCTCTGAACAATAGTATTATCGGTCAGCAACAATGGTATTATCACTGGGGCTCTGGTGTATTACTTGGAATTTTTTGTATGCTTTGTGATGGTATTATTTTCAATATTCATATATTACATGTAGTATAATGTCAATGGTGGATTATTACTTACATATAGTGTACTATCTGTGGTGGGTTATAGCTTACCTATGGTGTTCCATCAATAATGGGTTATTACATATAGGATAAAGTATGGGTCTGTGTGTGTAATGGGAATTTACACACACCCGAGGGGTCTGATGCTACATAAACCCCGAGAGTGAAGCTTGAGGAGTTTATGTGAAGCATCTAATCCCGAGGGTGTGTGTAAATTAGAGTTTACACACCCAGACCCATATTTTATTTTATATTATTATAATTATAATTGCTGGGTTTTCCGTTTTTCACCTCAGCAATTGTATAAAATAAAATATAGCTGTGCAGCCGGGGTTTGGTGAAGGTGAAGTGCATGGCCGCAATCAGCAGTTTGATTTTCTAATTAGTTTTTTTTTATCTTGTGCACAGCACTGACTGAGGCAGATTTTGCTTGTTTTTTTTTAAGTACTTACCGCCTAGACGAGGTGGTGGTTTGCTGTCCATTAGTGGTTCCCCGAGCTGGCACGGTGTTGTGAAGTGAGGAAGTGCGGCGGGTGCATGCGCACAGTGAGGGAAATCATGCGCGTTTGCCATAATGTACACTCCTTCATTACAGCAAATTACGCCACGGTTTCCCTATGGGAAAAAAGGGAAACCAGTAATTATTTAGATATAGTGCATCGTCGATGGTGAGTTATTGCTTAAATATAGTGAATTGGCAGTGGTGTGTTATTGCTCACATACAATGAATTGTCAATGGTGGGTTATTCCTGACATGTAGCATACCTTTAGTTTTGGGTTATTGCTTTCATATAGTGTACTGCTTATGATGGGTTATTGCATACATATAGTGTATGTATGTATGGTGGGTTATTGCTTAAATATGGTATACTGTCAGTGGTGGCTAATTGCTTACATATAGTGTGCCGTCACTGGTGAGTTATACTGTACATATGGAGTGCCATCAGTAATGGGTTATTGCTTAGATATAGTTTACTATCAGGGGTGGGTTACTGCTTGCTTGTAGTGTACCATCAGTGGTGGGTTATTGCTTGCATATAATGTGCCATCAGTGGTGGGTTACTGCCAACATAAAGTATGTCATCAGTGGTAAGTTATTGCTCACATGTACTGTACCGTCCATTGTGGGTAATTGCTTGCATTTAGTATACTGTCAGTGGTGGGTTACTACTTACATATAATGTACCGTCAGTGGTGGGGTATTGATTACATCAAGTAACCATCAGTGTTGCATTATTGCCAACATATAGTGTACTTTTAGTGGTGGGTTCTTACTTTCATATACTGTACCATCCATGGTGGGTTATTGCTAACATGCAGTGTACTATCAGTGCTCAGTTATTGCTTACATGTAGTGTACCATCAGTGGTGGGTTATTGCTTACATGTAGTGCACCATCCATGGTGGGTTATTTCTTACTTGCTGTGTACCATTGGTGGTGTGATGTTGCTTACGTACAGAGTACCATTGGTGCTGGGTTATTGCTTACATGCAGTGTACCATCAATGGTGGATTACTGCTTACATATAATGTACTATCAATGGTGTTTATTTATTTATTTATTTTACATATAGTGTACCATCAGTGGTTGATTATTGCTTACATATAGTGTACCATCAGTGGTGGGTTTTTGCTGTAATACAGTGTGCCGTCTGTGGTGGGTTACAGCTTACATATGGTGTGCCATCAGTATTAGTTTATTAATTACATATAGTGTACCATTGATGGTGGGTTTTTGCTTACATGTAATTTTATTTTATTGAATACTAGGAATTAATACCTTGATCTAGCAGCTCATTTACAAAGGTTTTGTGTCAATTTACAGGGGTGAACAAACACAGCAGGGTAACAGTATACAAACGAAACAAGCTGAAAAAACAAACAACAAGCAAAGGGCATAAAAAGCATTGAGTACAACAATTCTAGAGTTTAACAAATAGAGACTTAACTAAATACAGTATGAATAGGTACCATAGTCAGGTGCAGGATAACAGATATGCAGTTCAAATATGTTCATTTACTAAATCATACTAAAAGCTTGGTAGGCAAAATATGCTTGATAGGGTGAGTGGAAGGAGGATTAAGGGGGAAGTAGAGGAGAATAAGATTAATAAGGGTGGAAAGGGGGTGCTGGGAGAAGCAGCATGTAGGCCTTTATCTGAAGAGGGTTGGGGGAGAAGGAAGGTCAGAGTAGAAAATTAATTGCTGAGCTCACAGTCACACTTAGAGTTCCTGGATGTTAGGTGGGCCATCAATAATGTTTTGAATTGTCCAATTTTTGTACAGGGCAGAAGGTCAGGGTTGAGAGAGTTTAGCAAGGTTGGAGCCCTATAGGCAAATGATCATTGCCTCAGAGAGGTCCGATGGAAAGCAACTTTTAGTAGCTGGATCTCTGAATTTCTTGTATTTCTGGACCTGGTGTTGGGGAGGAGGAGGTCTTTAACCCCATGGGAAGTGAGGCCTAAGGCAGCCTACTTCGCTAGGAGGCAGATTTGGTATTGAATCCTTACATCTAGGTTGAGCCAGCCTGTGCGAGAGTAAAGCTCACAAGTTTGTGTCCAGTGGTGGGCCTGCAGAATCTGACTGCAGGCTTTGTTGAGAATAACCCTGATTCAGTGTAGGGCTAAGTCAGTCGCTTCCCCATAAACCACTAGCCCATAGTTGATGATAGGAGAGACAGAACTGGATACTGCAAGTGTAAGCGCATCCTTGGTGAGACAGTGTCTGTGTTTGTACAGCATTCCGATTCTTGCATTGACAGTCCTGGCTATTCCCTCTACAGGTTGCAAGAAGGAGAGGGTACTGTCAAGTGTGATGCTGAGGTACTTGAAGGAGTGGACCATGTCCAGTATTTCATTATTGTTGTTGTGAATCTGGAGGTGTTGAGATTTGTGATAGTTTTGGGAGGAGGCAAAAAGCATGGTCTTTGTCTTCTTGTAATTAAGAAGTTTATAGTGCAGTGACTAGGATTCTACTGTTGAGAAACTGGCCTGCATTTGTTCTCCAAGTGCAGTCGGATCAGCCTGGCTTGAGAACAGCACCACGTCACCTGTGTACAGGAGGACGTGACCCTGGCAGGCAAGGGGGAGGTTATTCAGAAATAAACTGAAAAGTAGGGGGCCCAGAACTGAGCCCTGTGGATCCCCCATAGTGACAGGATAGAGGTCAGAGAGGGCATCATAAATTTTTACCTGCTGGGAATGACCTGAAAGATAGCTCTGGAACCAACCCACAGATCCTGGTGAGAGATTAGTACAGGTTAGTTGATAGAGGAGCAGCTCATGTTTGACCATGTCAAAGGCCTTGGTTAGGTCAATGTAGGTAGCCCTAACCAAGTGCCCATGGTCTAAGGCACCATGTATAAAACTGGAAAACTCAATCAGGGCAGTAGTAGTGCTATATTGCCTCCTAAATCCATGTTGTTCATTGCATTGGAGCTGGCATTTACGAAGGTGGTCAACTAGCTGGCCACAGACTAGCTTTTCAAGTGCTTTAGAAAGTGGTGGGAGTATGGAGATGGGCCAGTAGTTTGAGTGGTTGGTACATTCACCACTTTTGAAAAACAGGTGTAATCACAGCCTTTTTCCAGATCTTGAGGAATTTGGCTGTGATAAGGGACATGTTAAGGATGTGGGACAGAGGATGCAGTACCTTTTCCATTGTGAGGGCTAACAACTTTAGGTCCAAAGAGTCCCCACCAGACCTAGATTTCCCAATAGCCTTCTTGAGGTATTTTCTGTTCACTGATATGGGAATAGTTTTGAGATAGAAGGGCCGGGATGTGTGCAAATGGGTTTTACCTATCATCCTTGGTCATTATTGCTTACATATAGTGAACCATCTGTGGTGGACGGTTGCTTACATTTAGTGTACTGTTAGTGGTGGGTTATTTCTTACATATAGTGTATCATCAGTGGTTGGTTATTGCTTGCATATAGTGCTCTGTCCATGGTTGGTTATTGCATTTAGTGTACTATCATTGGTGGGTTATGATTTACACATAGTGTACTGTCAGTGGTGGGTTGGTGCTTACATATACTGAAGTTTGGTGGTAGGTTATTGCTAATTATACAGAGGTATCTGCTCTAAGTCAATCAGAATTAGAGATGCAGTGAATTTAAATTCCGCTGGCAAACTGAACGAGAAGTGGGCACTTCACGTTGCCAATCTGCTATGTGGAGAGGGCAATACAAAGTGCTCACTCCACCTTGTCATTACCACTTCACGTTAAGGCAGAATGGCAATGCGAAGTAAGGCAAAGTCATTGTTTTTAATGGACTTCGCATTCCTCATTATGATTCTAAGTGATCCACTTGGTGTTTCAGAATTGGCAGCCCCCCCACACATCACATGGCATGTAGTACTGTAAGTCACATGCTTTTTAACTGGGCAGGAAGAAAGTGAGTCATACAAGCAGACACTTTTACTTTCTCCTGTGCAGACGGAGAGAGAGTAGTGTGTTTTGTGACTGCTGATACTTTGAGATCAGAGCAAAAAGGAGATTTAAACTTTGATTTAGACCCAACAGCCTTTTTAAAAGCTACATTTTTTTGTCTTTTCTGTACTCTTTTTTACTTAATTTGTTCTTTCTGTAAATTTTATTTTCCTTACCTTTATAAGTAGTTAGTTGTTTGTCTATGTGACCGTGTGTGTGTGTTGTGTGACAGTGTGAGTAGAAAATTGCACGGACCGAGAGAGCTCAGTAGGAGAGATGGACCAGGGTGAGGCAATGTCTGGGGTGGGGGCAGCTCTGGGAGAGCGTGGTAGTGGTAAGCATCATACCGTGTGCATGTGTGGAGGGCATGGGCACCCATTCCTGTTGGACCGCTCGATACTAGTGAGTGTCCCCCCCCGGAAGCAGGACTAGCACCGCCTCCTGTCCTGACTCTGAGGCAGTTGAACCACCACCACCACCAAGTCCAGGTTCTCTGGAGCAGGATGTGCCTATTCTCCCGGGCCCAGGTGTGGATCCCATCTCTGTTCAGCACTGTGACCAGCCAGCTGACAGTTCATCTGGCCATCCCCTGCCTGTGCCTGGTCCTCCCCACACCTCCATTGTTTGGCAGTCTTTTTTACTGTGTGGGGGACAGCATTGTGGTCAAGTGCCGCCTATGTGAGGTGGAGGTGCGCCGTGACCCCCAGGGGACTCACCTGGGGACTGAGGGCCAGTGCACCCATATGCTCAATCACCAGCAGTTGGAGTGGCAGGCTGCCACAGAATGGACCATGCCTGCACCTGCTGGTCATTTTGTGGCAGAGGGTGCAGCTGTGCATTGTGGCATCCCTAAGAAGAGGAGGGCCACAGCAGCATCTGCTGCTCCACCAGCACCCCCAACCCCCACCACCACCACCACCAGCAGGTCAGCCTGTAGAATGTGTGGACCCCAGAGAACTGTATGTAACACAGGCTGACTTGGCAGTTCTCTGGAGTGCTGTTGAGAATAACAATGAGAGGGTGAGTGCTGTGGAGCAGTGGCTGGATCACATAGAGGAACATCAGTTGCAAATTATGTCTATGCTGGAACTGCTGCTGGATCACCATGGGATCCCACATTTTTTTTTCTCACACCATGTGCCCCCCCACACCTTCCTTGCTGTGTTATAAAATGTATTACTCCACCATCCCCGACCCTTGTATGTAATTATGCCCTTTTTTGTTGGCTTCCGTATGCGTGACACTTTGCATTCTAAGCAGTGCAAGTATACTGTGCTAAACTGCATGTGTGCAGTCAGTCTTCCTTCCAGTCTGTGTATGCACTGCAGACACTGTCCAACTCCCTGACTTAAAAACAAACATTAATGAGTACAATGGTGGGGTGGTGAAGCATGGAGAGATACTACAAAACAGGCTTACAATACATCCAAATAACTATTAAAAAAAATTAATGTTGTGATTTGTGACGAGATCGGGAATCACGATTTGTGACTGCATTTATGACCGTGATGATGAAGAAACTTGAATGCCTACCGCCTACGGCTGTACTTCCCCAATGAGCTGTAGCTTAAAACTCCCAGACTTAAAAACACGTATCAACGAGTACAATGGTGGGGTGGTGAAGCCTGGAGAGATACTACAAAACAGACTTACAATACATCCAAGTAACTAGAAAAAAAATTAATGTTGTGATTCATAACATGAATGATCGTGAATCGTGATTTGTGACTGCATTTGTGACCATGATGATGAAGAATGTGATTTGTATCACGAGTGACTCGTGATGATGGTCCTGACTTAGAAACGCATATTAATGAGTACAATGTTCATGCAGAATTATGCACCACACCTGTCCAGTACTCTGAAGGGAAGTCAAAGAAACAACTGTGACTTAAGTTACAGATGGAGATTGGGCCCTAAAAAGATGCAAATGCACAGACAGATTACAATTGCACTGTGCACTGAAGAGATGCAGACACAAAGGCACAACACTTAACCAGTGCTCACCATCAGAAATTCAAATCTGGAAAAGAATACCTTTGCCGATTGGGGCGAGCCGTGGGGGGGTGGGAATGTAATGCACTGCTGCAGTAACAGTCACTAGTACTAGTACCAGTAAAGATACCACAAAGAAGTACAAAAATCACACAGTTGCAGTGGATAGCAGCTTCACATTGCTGAAATTATTATGTGGCACAATAAAAGGTGTCTGATTTGATGACACACGTCACACACATACTCACACGCACACCAAGTAATGCATAGCAAATTGAAAACTTCAGTAATATAATCACATATTTATAACAGACTAAAATTATGCACTGCAGCAGTAACAGTCATTAGTACTAGTACCAGTAAAGATACCACAAAGAAGTACAAAAATCACACAGCTGCAGTGGATAGCAGCTTCACATTCCTGAAATTATTATGTGGCACAATAAAAGGTGTCTGATTTGATGACAAGTGTCACATACATACTCACACACACACTATGTAATGCATGCAAATTGAAAACTTCAGTAATATAACCACATATTTTAAACAAACTAAAATTATGCACTGCTGCACCACAACAATCAGCAAAAAAAAGGCAAGAAATATTGAAAATATTACTGTGTGTACATTAACAGTTATACAGAAAAATATCACCAAAACAGAAAGCATTGTCTTTTTCTCCAAGTTAATTTACCTACACCACAGATACACCCCTCTCCCAAAGCACACTTCCACTGTCTCTCAGTACACAGACTGAATGTTGTACATTAACATTCAAAATCCATATACAAACAATAAACGCTCGATGATATGAGCATAGGAAGGTTTCCAATAATCGATGAACTAAGGTTTCAGCAAATAAAATGACTCAAAAAGGCTTTTTAACAGCTTTTTGAAGGTTTGAATTGCAGAGAGCTCTCAGACCAGATTGTCTCCTACAGCTTCCTACACACACTACCCCAAACTGAGGCTGTGCAGAACAATCTAGAGCCCATGTGATCTGAAATCCCATGAAACACTGCAAAATACGCCCTTGGAGCTTAAAAACAAGGCAAAGTAAAGCGAAGTACATTGTTTTCAATGTACTTTGCCTTAAGAATTGGTGGAGTAGTGGTTTGGGCAGGCGGAGTAATGCAAAGTCATTGTTTTCAATGGACTTCGCGTTACTCATTAATAACGTCAAGTACTCTGCTTCGCATTGGCGGAGCACGCCAAGGAATCGCCTTCACTCCGGTGAATCACTCCGCTGAGCGAATTGGAGCCACTTCGACCATCACTAATCGGAATGCAGAACACCTGCCAGTTATTCTCCTACAAACTACCTCAAAAAACACACAGAATCATTTATTCAACTAAACTCCTCCCACAGAGTCACTTATTCATCCAAACCCCACCCACAGTTGGTTAATCAAACTTTTGCCATGCCTACAATCGGTTATTCATTCACATCTCCAATGCAGACACCATCCACCTTGCCTGCTTCACTCAAAGTAGTGAGTGTCTTAGATCATGTAGTTGAAAGGAGCAGGCTATGTCTTAGCATGGATAAAGAGTGTGCAGCAGAAAGGAGTGAACACTGGAAAATGGTAGTTTGTTTTTCTCTCAAATGGACAGAGCATTGACAGAGAGACAATACCGTAGTGAGAGTAGGCTGAGAATGAGCGAGAGAGAGAATGCGGGAGTGAATAACCTAGACCTCGTAATTGTAGCTGTGGATGTAACATGGTGGTTAGTTTTTATTCCCTGGTGGTTACTTTTTTATTTCTTTAAGGAGGCTCAAACAAGACAACATGTCTATAGGAACTCATTTGAGTGGGCAGTTGAGAGCAAGCGTGAGCGACTGATGTTCTTCTTTGCCAGCCGCACTTAACGGTACTGCACAAATATAAAAAATTTCAAAACTGACTGCAACTCATATAATAGTAGTAACATTCAGTTTGTTGGCATATACTCACAATAACTGGCTGGTGTGGTTTGCATTAAATGCCTTGGCCTTCACCCTTGGTGTTTAATGACCCAGACCAGACAGTTGTTGTTTTGTATACTCCAACTAACTGAATGTAATCACTTAAATATACTGTACTATCACTGGTGGGTTATTATTTATATACTGTATAGCGTACCATTTGTAGTGGGTTATTGCTTATGTATAGGTACAGTCACTTTGTTGAGTTTTTGCTTCATATAGTGTACCATCTGTTGTTGGCTACTGCTTACATACGGTTTACCATCAGTGTTGGATTATTGCTTTTGTATAGTATACTGTCATTGGTGGGTTGTTGCTTACATATACTTTACTTTGGTGGTGGGTTATTGCTTAATATATTGTACCATCTATGATGTGTTATTGTTTAAATATAGTGTACCACCTGTGGTGGGTTATTGCTTACACATAGGTACCATCAGTCTTGTGTTATTGCTTCAGATAGTGTATCGTCTGTTGTTGGTTATTGCTTACATGTAGTGTAACATCTGTGGTGGGTTATTGTTTGCATATAGCGAGCTGTCTGTGGTGTGTTATTGCTTACATATAGGTACCCTCAGTGCTGGGTTACTGCTGCATATAGTGTACTGTCTGTTGTTAGTTATTGCTTACATATAGTGTACCATCATTGGTGAGTTATTGCTTTCATGTGTTACACCATTAGTGGTAGGTTATTATTTACATTTATTGTTCTGTTAGTGGTGGGTTATTGCTTATATATAGAGTGCCATCTGTGAAGGGTTAGTACTTTGAAAACAGTGTACTATCCATTGTGGATTATTGATTATTTATAGTGTACCATCTGTGGTGGATTGTTGTTTACATATTGCGTACCATTAGTGATGGGCTACTGCTTAGATATAGTGTGCAGTCAGTGATGGGGGTTTGGTTATATGTAGTGTACCAGTAGTGTTTGGTTGTTACTTATAGTGTAATGTCAGTGGCGGGTTAGTGGCAGAATATTGTCTATTGTCAGTATTGGGTTTTTGCTTACTTATATAATTTACTGTTAGTGGGGGTTATTGCTTACATATTATGTACTGTCACTGGTGGGTTATTGCTAGATAGTGTACCATTAGTGGTATGTTATTGCCTGCATAGTGTATTGTCAATGGTGGGTTATTGCTTGCATACAGTATACTGTATGTTCTGTGGTGGAGTGTTGCTTACATATACAATAATATCAGAGATGGGGTATTACTTCCATACAATGTACTGTCAGTGGTGGGTTTTTGGTTACATACAGTGTACTCTGCCATCAGTGGTGGGTAACTATTGACATGCTGTATTGTGTAGCATCCATGGTAGGTTATTGCAATAATAAGGTGTTTATTAGGTGTTATCGGTTGAACGTCACCCCGGGGTGGGTTGAAGCGAAGCGGTCGAAGTGGGCGTTTTCCACCACCCCTACAGGAGTGATGCTATTACACGATAACACACATCCCTGGAGTGCCTTATTGCTATTATACAATGGCTCATTTAAGTATAGACAGGAAAAAGAAAAAAAACAATTTTTTATGCATTTTTATTTAATTTTTTGTGGGTGGAGGAGCATGTTTTTAAAAAAAAGTCCAGTATATGTTTCTGCCACTAGAGGGAAGTGTTACCCACTTCAGTGTGCTCTGCCCAGTCTTTTGACCTCTATCCCTTCAATGTACTTGATGTTCCGGTTTCATATTGACGCTGTCGGATCTAAACTGTATTTGAGGTTTTCCCGGTACACTTTCTAGTATTTCTTGTTTGTACCGGGAGAACACTTCAGGAAAATGATGAAGGTGGAGTGTGACTTGACAGAAGTGGCGAAGGTAGGACCTTGAGCACGCGCCCGAGAAGCCGCTCTGTGTGTCGGTACGTTTAAATAAAAAAAAAAAAAAGTGCTTGGTGCGGTTTATTTTTGGAAGGCGGGTGAATGTATAGCGGTTTTAAAATGAACGAAACAATGCTTGTGGCTGGTTGCAGTTGGGGCATGGAAATCCATATGATTCATTTCGGTTTCTGTTGTTTAGTGAAACCGCTGGCGTCGAGAGAAAAAGAAAAAAAGCGAGCTATGTTTTTTTATTGTTGAAGCCAGTATTTGTTGTGACTGACTTCGTTGTGGAAAGAGTTGATGTTTCTGGGGTGTAACTTGGGGGGTTCAGCGGTCAGCATGATGGCTCATAGTGGCAGTAAGTTGTGGCAGGGAGATGTGATTTGTATGTTATGTGGTCATGTGTGTGCCTGGCTTTTATACAGTGATGTTATCATGTAATAACATCACTGCCTTAGGCACACATTGACCAGTCAGAGTCCAGGTAATTTTCTTGCCATTGTATAATTACATATAATATACCATCTGTGATGGGTTATTGATGACATACTGTACTGTGCAGCATGCATGGTAGGTTATTGCTTACATGTAATGTACCATCAGTAGTGGGGTATTGCATACATATAGTGTAGTGTCAGTGCGGCTCAGTGGATAGCACTTCAGTTCAAATGCCAGTGATGTTGGAATCAAATGACATTTAGGGCATGGCATTTACCTTCATGGACGTGTGGTAGAGATTCCCAGTGCTACTGAAGCAGCCACTTGCCAACTGGTGCTGTGATATCCACAATACAGCATTCCCTATAACTTGGCTGTCAATGAAGATGAAGTCGGAGGCTTTGCAAAGCTGGCTTATGACGAAAGCTGTAAGCCTAAAAAGAAAAACAAAAGCGATGTCACATTTTCCATTTATAGTGGGGAAGTACTGTACACTACTAGGGAATCACAGATAATTATTCCTTGTGACATTACAATTTACTAAAACACTTTGCTTGTTTTACTGGCAGCAAGTATTAAGAAAAACAATTTGCTCACAGGCTGCAGTTGTGAAGTCTGCTGGAGATCATTAAATATTTGTGAAATGGACAGTGGAATAGTATTCGTTAATATGAACATATTGGTAATAGTCTGGAGGTAGAATGCAAGATATTTTGGTTACAGTAAAGTCATTTGCTAATAACATATACAGATCCCCATACATATTCATAATGAATTGGCAGAAGTGTCGCTGGTTAGTACTAGTAGCCTGAAGGCCTGGCATTTCATTTGGTGTAACAAACTGCCTTATTGTCATGCTTTTGTTTTAGAAACACATTTTTTAGTTTGTTATTTTATGGTTGGTGTTACTTTGATTTCTGAAAAGATTCTGTGTGCTATTGGACCAAGATGGATGTGTGAAGTGATTTAAATGGACTTTCTTAATAATAGAATAACACATATAATATCTAAACTCATTTGTTTAACAAAATGAAAAGTACCATAGCTTTAAACTGAAGACTGTTTCTAGCCTGCCATTCTGTGCTATCATGCACCAGTTGGAGCATTGGTCTGTGTTTTTTTTTACATAGCCATTAAGAAAGTCAGAGATCTCATGCCTGCTTGAACATTGGCACAAGTCTTTTGCCTTAGACAAAACATACTCTCATCAGAGCTGATACAACTGTGCCGAGCTTTTACAAGCACTGCCATGCACAAGATGGTGGCAATGACTGAGCTACACACGCGCAATATTCATGCATGTGCAGTTTGATTCAGTGCCACCTAGTTGTGCATGGTGGCCATCACTTTCACTGTTTTGGAAGAAAAAGAAGTGCCCTCAAAGTGGATGTGTTTATGTGGCCGGCGGAGGGGAAGGGTCGCATAAACACAAGCACTGGAAACTGTGTTACAGCATTGTGGAAGCACATACTGGACTGCTGCCTGGTGTGCTTCCACAATGCTCTTCTCCAGATGTTGGCGTAATGACTGCAGAGCTCCGCCCATGCAGCCATAAAAAGACCCCCCCCCAAAAAAAACAGATGTTTTCATGTGGCTTGAAAAGGAACTATGCTGCCAAAATAAGACAAACACTATTTTGAGGAGGACATCACAATGAATATGTAGAATTAAACAATTTTTTCTAAGAAATTAATACCTGTTCTATGAAAGTTATATCAGCTACGCTTGGACTTTTTCAAACTGATAATTCATAATGAATCTGAAATGTTACTTTTGTTCACAAATAATTTTGCACGTGGAAGTTATAGAACAGTACAGAACAACTGTGATGCTGGTGTTTGAGCTTAAGAGTTACATTTATATTGTTACATTCTAGAAGACACAGACACTTCAAATTGTAAGCAAAATATTTTGATGCAATGTGAACACAATGTCATGTAGCACAAATTCCCAGAAATGATATGCCATATTTTCATATTTCAGCTATGGTCTCAAAGGTATTACTAGAAACTGATTCTGTGAAAACTGTGTAAGATGCAGAGAAAAGAGACATTTGAAACTATTCCCTGTATTATATCTTATGTAACACTCATTTGTTCAAATATTTTACTTTTATTCCAAAAGTTATTTATGAATTAAGTTTTTAAGTTTAAGTGAACAGAGTCATGAAACTGCTCCCCAAGAAGTGGACAATGAAGGGAGATATTTATGAGACAGGCAAATGTCCTGTCAGTGTCACTAGATGTTTTAATTATGATGTCATGTAACTGTGACATCACTTTTTCTATAAATGTTGACCATGTTAAAAAAAATACACAGACTGTCCAAGCCCACCATTAGGGATACATCACATAGCTCAAGAGAACCTTTCCCCAACAGAACCAGACATTGAAGACTGCATTCCTATGAAAAATTTTCTAGAAGACAAAAAAAAAAGTGAGTAACATTTTTTTTAAGAGGAAGGAAGGAAGGAAGGAAGGAAGGAAGGAAGGAAGGAAGGAAGGAAGGAAGGAAGGGCACAGACATTCATTTTACTGCTGCTGAAGTTTCCACATTTTGTATCCAGACCATTGAAGATCACACACTACTGCCTAAATTAATATATTTTTCAGATATTCATATTGTATGGCATAGTATTGGGTGGTGAAGTACACTCACTAATTAATTGAGTGGTTGATTGCCTAATTAAGTATTGCTTTGTTTTATTTTGATTTCTTTTTCTTTCTCTTTGTTTTTAAAGGTCTTTGACTATTTTAGTAATATAGGTATACAAAATGATGTCCAATTGCTTTAGTCTTTGAACAGTTTGGAAAGTAAAAGGAGACGCAGAAGGATGAACACAGGGAGGTATGGCTGGCAAAGCAAAGGGAGGCAGGGAGGAGTGTGAGGGCAGCTAATGCACTAAAAGAAGAGATGATACCTAAGGAGGTTGAAAAAAGGGACACAACCATCTTCAGATATGTGGGGGAAGAGGAAGACAAGGGAAAGGATAGTGAGAATCAGGAGGGCTGGGGAGATTGCACAGAGGAAGATCAAGAGAAAGCAAAAATACTGAATGATTACTTCTGTTTGGTCTTCACAACAGAGGGTGGGAGTTGATGGCCCAGCATGATGCAGGAAGCAACAGGGGAAAGGAAGTGGACACAAGCTCATTCTCATTAGAGAGGGTTAAAAAAAAGGGATTGGAAGCCTTAAAGGAGAACTAGGTGATGAAGCCATATGGGATTCATCCAAGGGTCCTAAAGGAGCTGAGCACAGTGTTTTTGGCCCCTCTGGTAGCGATTTTTAGTATCCCACTGGAGATGGGGGAAATTCCAGAGGACTGGAGAGGGTTGATGTGGTCTCTCTGCACAAACACAGCAGCAGGAAGGATGCTAGCAACTATAGCACAGTCAGTCCCACATCAGTGGTGGGGAAGTTCATGGAGTGACTACTGAAGGAGAGGCATGTGGAACACCTGGAGACAACAGGCTGCAGGACCTCAGGGAGCATGGTTTCACAGGATGGATGTCATGTCTAACTAATCTCATAGATTTCTTTGACTCAATTACCAGGGAGGTGGATCAAGGGAGAGCAGAGGACATCACCTATCTAGGCTTTAGTAAGGCTTTCAGCACTATGCCACATAGGAGGCTAGTTAAGAAACTAAGCAGCCCGGGGATGGTGAGGAAAGTAATAAGCTGGGTATCAAACTGATGAAGGAATAAGAGGCAAAAGGTGGTAGTAAATGGAAGCCATTTAGGCAATAAGAAATTGATTAGTGAGGTTCCACAGGGTTTGATGTTGGGACTTGTCCTCTTCAATGACTTCATAAGCAACATTGCAAAGGAGGTTGAGGGTAAGATGTGTCTCTTTGCAGATAATACAAAAGCTGCAAAAAGGCAGATACTCTGGAAAGGGTGGAAAGAATGCAAAGGGAACTGAGGAAGCTAGATGAATGGTCTAGTAGGTGACAGCTGAGTTTCAATGCCAAAAAGTGCAAGGTTGTGCACTTAGGGCTGTGGAACTCAGGGACTGTATATAAGATGGGGAGAGTGGAGCTTATAGTCACCAAGCAAGAAAGAGACCTAGGGTCATAGTATGTGGTGACCTCTGGGTAACTGGGTAATATAAGAAAGTGCGAACGGCTTGCAGGATGCTGGGGTGTATTGCAAGAGGGATTTCTAGCAGGAGGAGGGAGGTGGTGCTGCTATTGTATCATTCAATGGCGAGGCCCCGCCTGGAGTACTGTGTCCAGTTCTGGAGGTTCTATCTCTGCAAAGGCATTGAATGAATGGAAGCGATACAGAGGAGGGCAACCTAAATGGTGAGCTGGTTTCATGAGAAGCCAAATGAGGAAAGGCTGCAGGAACTCAACATGTACTCCCTGGAAGAGAGGAGAGTGAGAGGGACATGACTGAAATGTACAAGTACCTCGCAGGAGTGAACAAGGTGCAAGTGGAAGGTCTGTTTCAGAGAAAAAAAGGTACTAGAACAAGGGGGCATGCAATGAAACTCAGAGTTGGAAAGTTTAAGAGAGATGTGCGGAAATATGTCTTCATGGAAAGGGTGGTTGATAGATGTGGGTGAAGTTAGAAAATTTCGCTTCATGGAGAAACTCGTAAATTTTACAGAATTTGTGAAATTCTACTTTAAGGTGAAGTTCTACTTCACCTTAAAGGAGAACTTCATGAATGGTGAAATTGTGAACTTCACCTGTGAATTTTGGCTTTACAGTAGAAAGTTTGCAAAGATCCATGGGATTGGAGATCACATGGTTCTGCAATGAGCTGTATTGCCATGTGTAGGCTGAATTCAGTGCAATGTAAGGAAGAGACAGTTGGTGTTAAGTGTGCTCTGTATCTTTGTTTCTAAAAACCTTTGGAAAACATTTAAAACAAACATTTTTCCAACAATCACTCCATTAAGTGTCTTTAGTGCCTTGTGCCTCTAGATCACCGATTATTTGTAGTATTTTTTTGTGATTTAGTTGGTTTAAAGTTGTAATTTTATTTTCTGTATAGTGTAGCGAAGAAATACTGTTGGAGGGAGGGGATCATGGCTGCACCAACTTCCAGAAAGAACAAACTCTAGCAAGAGTCAGTATGGCTGCAAAATAATGGTATTGTGACAATGAGAAATGTGTAAACTAGTATTTTGTGCACTAACCACTGAGCCACCTAACTGTACTCTCTAATTGTTGTGATACACACATACTGACTAATTCATAAACACATTATGTATATGCATATATAAAGTATTCCAGTATAACATAGCAGTGCACTGTCTGAACACATTTTTATAGATTAAAAAAAAAACATTGAGGGGCCATTTTCTTCTTTTCAGGCTCTGAAGGACATCAAAAGGTGAAGGGTTGCTACTAGACACATGTTTTAAATCAGCAATAATATTCATAAGGCTGAAACTGATGTACTGTAGATAACAGGAGAATGTAGACTATCAATTTTTGTACTAACCCCTGAGCCACCTAACTACACTTTATAATTGTTGTGATACACACAAACTGACTAATACATATACACATATGCATATATATTCCAGCATAACATAGCAGTGTACTGTCTACACACAGAGAACATTGTCTCACACACACACACACACACACACACACACACACACACACACACACTGCCTCATATGGCATTTATTTACTTATACTTCTAATCCTAACTTTTAACGTATTTAGGATAAGCACTGTGTTTTGCACTGACTCATTGTACTAATCTACAGCATGACTCAGTAACTAAGGTAGTGGACCAGGGAGGTGCAGTGGTTGTGACCTATATGGACTTCAGAAATACCTTTGACACTGTCCACCATAGAAGGTTAATTAATAAACTGCACAGCCTGGGGTGGATCCTAAAATAGTTCTGTGGGTGGAGAACTGGATGAATGGCAGGAGTCGGAAACTTGTGGTAAACAGGGAGTACACTGGAGAGGGAAAGGTAACAAGCAGGGTACCACAAGGGTCGGTGTTGTGGCTGGTCCTCTTCAATTTCATTATTGTAGAGGGACTGGAGGGGAAGGTATGCCTCTTTGCAGATGATACTAAGGTATGCAATAGGGTGGTCATGCCAAGGGGTGTTGAATGAATGAGGGAAAACCTTAAAAAAACTGCAGAAATAGTCTGAAGAATGGCAGCTGAGATTCAATGTAAAGAAGTGCAGGATCATGCACATAGGGCACAAGAACCCAGGGGCAAAGTACAAACTAAATGGGGAGGTACTGACAGTCACAAAGCAGGAAAGTGACCTGGAAGTTATATTTTTGGAGGACCTTAGAGAAACTAGGCAGTGCGATAAGGTGTCTGGAAAGGATAGTCAGATGCTTGGATGTATAAGGAGGGGTATCACAAGTAGAAAGAGGAAGGTCATCTTATATAAGAGACTTGTGGGAGACCACACCTGGAATACTTGATCCAGTTCAGGAGGTCCCATCTGAGAAAGAACATAGACAGGGAGGAGGTAGTGCAGTGGAGAGCAACTAAAATGGTGCAGGGCCTGTGGGATAAGATCTATAAGGAAATACTAAAGGAGCTAAATATGTATTCCCTGGAGATACAGGAGGGAGAAGGGGACATGATTGAGACATACAAATACATCACTGGTATAAACAGACTACAGGAATGAAGCATCTTCCAAAGTAAGAGATGCTCCAAGTCAAGGGGGCACAAAATAAAGTTAGAGGTGGAAGGCTAATGGGAAACATGAGAAAATTTTTTTTATATATAGGGTGGTGGACTCCTGGAATAGCCTACCAGAGAAGGTGGTAGGGGCTGAAAGAGTCACATAATTCAAGAAAGTGGGATGACTTAAAGGTATTCTGGAGGAGCAAGGGGGCAGGCACCCATCACCCCAGACCCCTACATTACCCTCACTCACCTGAATAATCCCCAATGTGAAGATCCAGTCATTTACCGAAGATAGCTTCGTTGCTGGAACTGACAACTGCTATATGAGAAATAGGGTAAGCATGGTGCAATGTATTTCAATGGATTTTTAATTGTACTTACTTTATTTCTCATATTGCGGTTGCTGGTTCCAGCAGGACATGTCTTCCATGGTATGGTGGATCTTTACATTGGGAAATGTTCAGGTGAGTGAGGGTGTGTGGGGAGGTCTGGGGGATGGGGTGGCTGGTGCTCAGTGGGAGGTTGGGCTGGGGGTGCAGAGTTGCATTAGCGATGGCTCTTTTCTTACAGATTAAAAAAAGACATTGAGGGACTGTTTTTCTTCTTTTCAGGCTCCAAGTGACATTGGAAGGTGAGTGGGTTGCCACTAGACACCTCATTTAAATCAGAAATGATATGCATAAGGCTGAAGCTGATGTAAATAGCAGGGGAATGTAGGCTAGCAATTTGTGCACTAACCACTAAGCCACCTCACTGCATTTTCTAATTGTTGTGCTATATATACACTGACTAATACATATACACATATATGCATATATATATTTTCCAGTATCACATAGCCGTGCACTGTCTACACATATTTTCCAGTATAACATAGCAGTGCACTGTCTACACACATTTTTACAGATTAAAACAAAGACATCAAGGGACCGTTTTCTTCTTTTTAGACTCTGAGGGACATTGGAGGGTGGGGGGTTGCCACTAGACATCTCATTTAAATCAGCAATGACATGTATAAGGCTAAAACTGATCTAGATAGCAGGGGAATGTAGACTAGCAATTATTGCACTAACCACTGAGCCACCTAACTGCTCTTTTGAATTGTTGTTTTACACACACACACGCACACACACAGGCTAATACACACTAACACACATACACTGCCTTATATGGCACTTATTTACTTATACATCTAGCCCTTTCTTTGACTGTATTTAGTATTTATGATAACCACTGGTATTGCACTAACTCATTGTACTAATCTATGGCATGACTGGGTAACTAAGGTAGAGGACTAGGTAGGTGTGAGGGATGTGGCCTGTCTGGACTTCAGAAAGGCCTTCAACATCATCCCCCATAGAAGGATGATTAACAAACTGCACAGCCTTAGGAAGGATTCTAAAATAGTCCTGTGGGTGGAGAACTAACTGAATGGCAGGAGTCACTGGGTTGTAGTACACAGGGAGTACTCTGGAGAGGAAGAGGTGATGAGCAGGGTGCCACATGGGTAAGTGTTGGAGTCGGTCCTCTTCAATGTCTTTATTGGGGACATTGCAGAGGGACTGGAAGGGAAGGTATGCCTCTTCACAGATGATTCAAATGTATTCAATAGGGTGGACATGCCCAGGAGTGTTAAAAGAATAAGGGAAAGCCTTAACAACCTGGAGAACTGGCTTGAAGCATGGCAGCTGGGATTCAATACAAGGGAGTGCAGGATCAAGCACGTTGTGCACAAGAACCAGGGGCAAAGTATGAACTAGGTGTAGAGATACTGACAGTCACAAAGCAGGAAAGGGACCTTGGAGTTAAACTGTGCACTGCTAACAAACTGCATTACAGCCATTTGCAAGCTGACTAGGAAAAGGCTAATGTACCAGGAAAGGGTTAACAGAGAGGCACACGCACTGCACAGGAAAACACAGCTGCCAGGAATCAATGCTGACTGTAATTTGAGATGGGATGAGAACTTCTATGTATCAGTTTCTTAAATATTAATTTCAGTTGAAATGCTAAGTTGACATATTTATGAGCTATGAACTTTTTTGAAAGAGAATTCTACCCATATTGAAGCTAGTAACCATATTATCATGCAAAATAGTGCATGCAACACTGCTCAGCTCAATGAACAGAGCAGGCTGCTTAAATTAGCACAGTGATTCAGCAAAACCTCCAATTGTATCTAGTTCATTGGGAATCTGAGAGCTCCCATTTTCTAATAATAGCAAGACTTCTCAAGGCTCCACCCTCTGGAGCTGTAAAAAGGTGGGTTAGTCAGCCTCTTCTGTCTTAGCAGTACTGGTGCATTGTAGTCACTGTTTTGTGTGAATTTTTTTCATTTTCCTTGGTTTGTAATTTTAGTTTTGTAAAGCAGGTGTGTTTTACTGAATTATTTTTGTCACTTTAGTTTGACTATATTAATTTCAAGTTTGTTTATTGAGTCAAGTTAGTGGTTTTTCATGTGCACAGCAATGGCATTATCATTTCCTGAGTTGTTGCATCTTGCATGTTCCCCTTAGCCTCTGAAATCCCTGTAGTATATTGTTTGTGTAAAAATAAAAAGAAACAAACAACTGTTGGCAGTGTGGATGCTGCTGGTGATTTATTTATTTAAAAAGTTGGTAACTGGTAAAGGTATCCTGTGAGAATAGTGACTGAATGTGGGCGACCATCAAAACGGTGACTCATATTCAGCGCTATTATTATGGGCGACCCACAAGGGTAGCGAACCACTGCTACCGTGAGAGTAGGGGAGAGCAACTGGAAAGGGAGTATAGTGAGGGGAAGGGGAGGAATAGGGAAGAGGATTATTCCCATGTAGTGTGCCAGCTGCAGCCAGGTCAGCTGTGTGGTGTGGTGGTGAGGGAGGCTAGCTCCAATGCAGCAGGTACTAGATTTGGCACTGGGGACCAGGAGTGTAGGAATTTTGCCACTGTCTGTGGCAGATTTTGCTTTTAAAATGCAGACTGTGCCCCCTCCTTGACATGAAGCTCCCTGGAGTTAAGAATCTAAAATCAGGGTGTGTGCGGGGGCAAAACACTTATTTTTTTGCTGGATGTCAGGTTGCCAGCAAGTGTATATCACAGATTTGCTTTTTGGTGATATACACTCACCATAATAGTGATCGCTGTTTTGTGTTCACTGTTATAGAAACATAGAAACGTAGACTTTGACAGCAGATAAGGACCGCTTGGCCCACCTAGTCTGCCCATTTCCCTACCTAGAGGATAAGCTGCAGAACCTATTTAACCAACAGCCTATTTCTTCCTACTCACCACAAAAATTGCCTTATGTCTGTCCCATGTATTCTTGAATTCTCCCACAGTTTTAGACCCCACAGCCTCCTCAGGAAGGCTGTTCCATGTGTCCACCACCCTCTCTGTGAAAAAAATACTTCCTCACATTTCCCCTGAGCCATCCCCCCTCTATCTTCAATTTGTGTCCCCTTGTTCTTGCACATCTCTTTTCTGAAAGATACCACCTCTTGGACTTTGTTGATTCCACTGAGGTACTTAAACGTTTCTATCATGTCCCCCACTCCTTTCTCTTAAGGTATACACATTAAGCTCCTTTAGTCTCTCCTCATATGGCTTCTCTTGCAGACCCTGCACCATTTTAGTTGCCCTCCTCTGAACTGCATCCATCCTGTCTATGTCCTTGTGGAGATGGGGTCTCCAGAACTGGACTCAGTACTCCAGATGTGGTCTCACCAACTGTCTGTACAGGGGGATAACAACTTCCTGTTTTCTGCTGGTGATGCCTCTCCCTATGCATTCCAGTATCCCCCCAGCCCTCCCTACTGCCTTCTCCCATTGCTTGCCAACCTTAAGGTCATCTGATATGATTACCTCCAGGTCCGTTTCCATTTCTGTTGTTGTTACTACCCCCCCATTGTGTAATCTTCCCCTGGGTTTTTGTTTCCCAGGTGCATTATTTTGCACTTCTTTGTATTGAATCCAAGCTGCCATACTTCTGACCATTCCTCCAACCTTGCCAAGTCCCTTCTCATCCTTTTCACGCCTCCTTGTGTATCAACCCTGTTGCAGATCTTTGCATCATCTGCAAAGAGGCATACTTTTCCTTCCAGTCCCTCTGCAATGTCACTTATAAAGACATTAAAAAGGACTGGACCCAATACTGAACCCTGAGGTACCCCACTCGTAACTCCTCTTTCTTCAGAGTGGACTCCATTTACAATTACCTTCTGTGTCCTGTTGTCCAGCCAATGTTTTACTCAGGCTACCACCCTGGGACCCGCTTCCAGGATGGTTAATTTGACTATTAATCTTTTGTGTGGGACTGTGAAAAATGCCTTGCTGAAGTCTAGGTAGGTCATGTCCACAGCCCCTCCCTGGTCTACTACTTTGGTCACCCAGTCAAAGAAATCAATTCGATTCATCTGACATGACCTTCCTGCTGTGAACCCATGCTGCCTTGGGTCCTGTGCCTCACTGGCCTCTAGGTACTCAATTATTTTTTTCTTTCAGAAGTGATTCCATCACTTTCCCTACCACAGAGATCAAACTGACAGGTCTGTAGTTTCCTGCCTCTGTCTTGGTCCCACTTTTGAGAAGGGAAATCACATCTGCCTTCCTCCAGTCCTCCGATACCACACCATCCTCCCATAATTAGTTAAAAAGGGTAGTCAGTGGTGTCACTAGTTCTCTGCTTAATTCTTTTAGAATTCTGGGGTGAATTCCATCTGGCCCCATTGCTTTTCCCACCTTCAGTTTTAGGAGTTCTTTCAAAACTCTTTCTTCTGTGGAAGGACTGGGATCAACCCCCCTCTCCAGAGTGCTTCTGTTAATTGGATTAGGCACCTCCCCCACTTCCTCTTTTGTGAATACTGAACAGAAGTATTCATTCAGTATCCCTGCCTTTTCACTGTCCCTCTCTGCCCACCCACCGTCCATTCTATTTGGCCTCACTTCCCTCCCTTTGTCTTGCTATGCTCCCTGATATACCTATAAAATGTTTTAACCCCCTTCTTAACCGAGTTGGCTATCTTTTCCTCAGTTTGGGCCTTTGCTATTCTGACTACCCTCCCTGCTTCCTTCTGCCTTAACTGGTACAGTTCTCTGTCCTGCTCCTTCTGTGTTCCCTTAGATTTCCTAAATGCTATCTTTTTCTCCCTAACCTTCACCATCACCTCTTTTGAGAACCATAGTGGCTTTTTCTTTCATTTTGATTTATTTGCTTCACACAAAGGCTTATTGCCTCTGTGATGGCAGTTTTGATATTTCCCCATTGTTGCTATACCCCTCCTTCTAGCCTGTTTGCTAGTGCTTTTCTAAGACACTCTCCCATCTTGCCAAAGTCAGCCTTCCTGAAGTCCAGAACCCTCACTTTTGTATGGCTTGACTCTGTAGCTGAGTTTATCATGAACCACACTGTTTGGTGGACACTTGTTCCCAAATAGCTACCCACTTCTAGGTCTAAGATCCTCTCACTGTCCCCATTTGAGAGTATGAGGTCTAAGATTGCTCCCTCATGAGTAGGTTCCAAAACTAGTTGTCTGAGACATGCCACCTGAAGGGCATCGAGAATGGCCCTGCTTTTGGATGTGGCTGCAGCAAAGGTGCTCCAGTTAATATCTGGCATATTAAGGTCCCCCATCAACAGTATCTCCCCTTTCTCTGCCATCCTAAGTATGCCTTCTATCATATCCTTGTCCATTCCCTTCCCCTGACATGGGGGTCTGTATACAACCCCTGTGCAAATTGTGGTGCCATTTCCAGTCTTTAAGGTGACCCAAAGTACCTCCTCTCCTCCTTGTTTACTCTTTTGTTCAGTTGCTTTTATCCCTTCCCTTACATAGAGTGCTACTCCAGGTTATGACATAAAATCACCAGGAAAGGTACACTGAGCCATGGTTCATTTTCAGGTGCGACCCGGGGAGGGAGTAAAGGTAAAAACATGTTACAAGTACAATAACATATACAGAAATACATGTCAAAAGTCAGCAAATTAAATACAAGGGAGCTGGTACACTCTGATGAAACAGCAAAAGTCATGGACAATCAAGGTAAATCATTGTAGCAGCCATGGATAAAGTAAGTAGTCAAAAAAGAAAGTAGCAGTGACATATTACACTGTGGGGGAAACAGGTGTACAAGGAGCAGCAGTAGGGGTGAAATACAACCAATTAACCACAGCAAGTATAGGAACATCTCTGCAGCAGGTGAGAGTGCATAGTGCTGCTAGTTCATGAGAAGAGTGACCTTCAACATATGGTACTGCTGCCTCCATATGGTGTGCTGGCCACCCTAACATGACACTTGCCTTATGCCCTCTATGAACCGCTGCTGGCAGGGATGGACCACCACCTCCACCACCCCATTTGCCATTTCCGATGCTTTTCCTCCTACCCGGCCCAGTGTTTTGCTATGAGATGGGTCCCCTGGCCTGCAGTACTTTTGTGGGACCTCTGCTTGCCCTGAGGGACATGTTCATTGCATAGATTGAAAGTGGCCACACTAACCCTAATGTCCCATAGGATAACACTACAACTTTAACAAGCCATGACTCCACCAGTCTTAGGAGTTAAGGGACACTCTATGCATCTAAACAAGGGTCTCAATGTGTACTGCAATAGAAACACATACTGTAATACCCTGGAAAAAATGAATGGGGTGTGCACAACACACCACAATTATCTTCTAACTTGACCATGGTTCCAAATCCACAATTTAAGTCTTGTAAGCATTACAGATGCACCATATGTTCTCCTCATCTTAAAAACATCACAAAATGATCCTTGGAGGTGAATTTGGCTACTTTGCCTTGACTTTGTCCGCAAACTAAAACTTCACAATATTTCTAGTGATGGATGAATGGAACAGCCTATCAGAGGAAGTAGTGGGGGCAAAGACTGAGGAGCTTCAAGCATGCATGGGATAGACACTGGGGCATATTAGGTAGAGCTACAGGGGAGGGAGTAACACCTATGACCAACTAGAGCCAGTGGTGACAGAACAGGGAGGGACAAGGCACAGACTGGATGGACCTAAGGGCTCTTTTCTACTGACAAAATCTATGTTTCTATGTAGTTTGTTTTGGTTCTTTAACAAAAGCACACCAAAATCTTTTGCATTTGATAATGTTTCTTGTTGTTACTTTGCTATACTTGTTCTAACTCAAAATATATGCACTGTTTATTATAAAATCATCTAAAGTGCAAACATTTATGGTATTTTATAGTTTTGTACTAAAAAAATAAATATATATATTTGGTACTACATGGATGCCATGTGTGATGTTCATTTACAAACTTATTTGAACCTTCAGAAACAAGAAACTAAAGGAAACATCTGAGACACTTTCCAGAGATACTTGAAAGTATCATATAATTCAAAACTAAACTGCAAACAGTTCTGAAACAAGTCCTCTCACAAACTGGGCATTCTTGGAGGGAGGCATTAAATACAAGTTTTAAAACTGTGTTTTTTTTTTTGTCTAGATAAGTTTATCATTTTGATTAAATTTACCTTAACTCTCCTCAGTTAGTGGATACAACTCCCCCCTACCAGCTATGCTTGGCCCTTCAGTTTTCAGAATTCTGCCCACTCCCCTACCTGGCACAAGTCAGCTGCAGTGACTACTTTGTTTTCTTTTAGGCTCTGCACAATGGATCACAGGCCTTCCCCTGTGCAGTCACCTAGCACACTGTGGCGGCAGGCATAGAGAATGGGACTGGGATGTTTATGTGAAGGCCAGCATGGTACTGAGCCACTGGGCTATGTTCAGTCACCTGCCTGCCTCCACACTGCCAGAGGAAAGCCACTGTACCACAAAGCTCAGTAAAACTATTAAAAGCAGTTTGGGGGACCCAGGCTTGCAAAGCAGAGGAAATATTCTGGTGGGAGAGGTATTAGGTGGTGTGTAGTACCCCAGAATACATCTCAGAAGGAAAACAGCAAGGAGTGGGGTTCCTCTGTTCTCTACAGATAGATGGATAGATAGATAGATAGATAGATAGATAGATAGATAGATAGATAGATAGATAGACAGACAGACAGAATCTTGATTTTTATACCAGTAACATCATTAGGGGAAAATATCCCTGTTTTCAAGACGGGCCTGTGTGTGGACAAATCAGTTTCATTAAAATAGAAAATACATTACAAGATATGTTAAAAAGTACAAATCACATTAAACATTACACATGGCAATTACAAATGTTAGCGAAGCAGCTTTCCAGTGCAGTAGCAAAAGTGATGGAAGATGGAGCAGTATGTACAGAAAATGGCAGTTTGTTGCAGTATAAAGCAGACTGAGGTCCTAGAGAGAGACCAAAGTTGTGCAGTAGACCACAGCAGGATAAACAAAATATAAGCAAGAACATAACAGAAGGAAGGGAGCTAGATTTTAAATGGGATCTGTTGTCTGCTCATATTTTAACTGCAGCCTTACATCTGCATTTGGACCATGTTTGAGATGGCCCAAAATGTCTGGATGCCTGACTTGGTATGGGGAAAAAAACCCTCACCAAAATAGAATGCATTTCATATTCTTGGATTCAAATTCAGGCTCAGAAGCCTCCTTTGAAATGCCATTTTGGATGAAGTTGTGGACTGAAATCCTGAGTGATTCAGGTAGACTACGTAATTGTGTCTGTGGCCACCAGCTGAATATCTGGCCAAGGGTCTCTTAAAAATGCACTTTACATTTGAACAAATCCAGCCTATTAGAGAATACAAAGGTAACTATCACACCTGTAACTTACCAGATGCTTCCCTCAGAGTCACCGTTACCAAAAGCGCTGAAGGAACCATCTGTGCGTTTGTAAAGGAGCTCCCGCAAGTATCCTGTGAAACAGATCAAAATGGACACCGGATGTTGCATCAGTCAATTTACCATTTACATATTCATTAATACTTTTATTTACTTAATTTTCTTTCCATTTCTGTCAACTGGTACTGTGTTCAAAATGTTTTGTTTACTCTCATAGGGCTGTCATAATGAAGGTAATAAGTAGGTGCTTCTGCTTGCTGCAAGTCATGATTGAGGTAACTTGATACAGCAGCTCCCTATATATGTGAGACACTGCAACTACTGAGTGCTATGGTGTTGACTAATGGCAAGTGCAGTGTCATCTAGATGAAAGACGTTGCAACAACTCAGCCCTATAGTGTTGAGGATATGTAACCAGGGGCTCATTAGGTAGGAACTCAATCAGTTGTCACTCATTCAAAATTTTATGAGCATTCTTGCACCTCAAACACATTTTCTATCATGAATACTATTGAAAGGACCAGCCTCCAAGAGATTGGGTAGCTTTTGCAAAATGTTCATGAAATACCATGTGTTTGTTTAATTGTGAGTTGCATCTAGTATGGATGCAATTTCATCATTTTTGGACATGAAGTTTGGTCTCTGTTAGGCCATTCAATAGATGATTGTTATCTGTGCAATTATCTAGGTGTAGAAGGAACTGTGAAGTAGGGGGAGTGGCTTAGCTAGAAGGAAGCCAGGTGTTTTGGATTTAAAAACTGACCTAGATAGCTTCTAGCAGAGAATAGGCAGAGAACAGCAAAATGAAGGAGCTGCTGTTATAACTATACTTCTCTACTGGGACTAAAGAACTATAACTCTACTACTGGGATCTTCAATTTAGGGTAAAAACAAAACAAAAAAAAGAGTTAGTGTGTTTGTCTGAGTTGGCTGAAGTGAATTGTTTTCTTTGCAGTTATCTAGATGTCGAAGGAACTGTGAAGTAGGGGGAGTGGCTTAGCTAGACGGAAGCCAGGTGTTTTGGATTTAAAACTGACCTAGATAGCTTCAAGCAGAGAACAGGCAGAGAACAGCAAGAGGAAGAAGCTGCTGTTATAACTATACTTCTATACTGGGACTATATTGCCCACCTTCCCTCCCCTCCACAACCCCACCCTTAGCTAGTTCTGCTTTTATAGGCACAGGATTTGACTGACAACAGGAACTTCCTGTTTGGGAGCAAGAAGGGAGTGATCACAAAGCCACAAAAGTCTCACCACCCTAGAAGGAAAAGAGTAGCTCTCCGTCCCCCCCCAGCTGCTGGAGGTTTAACTCTGAGCAAGTAAGGAGACTACTGAGAAATATAGGAACTTCTTGCCTCAGAAAAGGAAGATCAGGAGCTTAAAGGGCACAGAGGTGGTAAGTAAGTAGAGAGAAAAAAAAATTAAAATAAATAAATAAATAAATAAACAGAGGAAAGAGTAAGTATTGAAAACAATAGTTATGGGGCCAGAAATAAGACATGATGGGAGTGATGCAGTGCAGTTGCTGTGGAGCAACAGTCGTCCGGGAGATATTCTGGAGGATGCGGTGTTGTCCCATCTGCAGGCACCTCTCTGGGCAGAGGGAGGAGGTTGCTCATCTCCAGGCAGAGTTGGCCAGGATTTGGGGGAACTCATCTCCCACCCAGGGACTACCAGGGCCACCACCATTGCCTCAGAAGTTGCCAAGAAAGAGGAATGGTTGGACCACAGTGGGCTCAGGGAGGGTGAGGATGGTGGAACAGAGGTGAATCCCTCCAGTTGTACCTCTCCACAATTCATATGCCATTTTTACAAAGTGTGGCTCCTCTATGGAGGTACCTGCAGTGGAGACCAATGAAGATGCTGGGAACCTCCACAAAGGAGACCCACAGGAGGGTGGCATGGGACCCCATAGGGGAAGAAAACAACTCCTGGTGGGGGACTCTATTGTTAGAAGGCTAGAACTAGGGGAGGAAGGGGAGAGGGAGGCAAGGTGCCTGCCTGCCTCCATGGCTTGGAGGGACAGGGAGCAAATCCTCAGGATCGCGGGAGTAACTGCATGGGGGAGGGTGCTGGATGTCATTGTCCACTTAGGGACAAATGACCTGGCTAAGAAAGGGATCAGAGCAGTGCAGAAAGAGTTTGTGGAGTTGAGGAAGGGCCTTAGACAAGTAGCACACACTGTAACCTTCTCGGAGGTGCTACCTGTCTATGGCATGGGTGAGGCTAGGGTGCTCCACACCATAGGATTCAATCAGTGGTTGAAAAACTGGTGCAGAGCTCAGAGATTTGGCTTCATTGGGGACTGGGGGTCCACCTGGAGTGATGCAGACCTATACTGGCACAATGTTTTGCATCTGTCCAGGAGGGGAACCAGGATCCTAGGAGAGAGGTTTAACTGTTTCATTGGCAAGCATTTAAACTAGCCAAGGGGGGAGGCACTGGAAAGGAGCAGGGAAATCCTAGCCCTCCCCCAAAAATCAAGGTAGTTAGTGAGGTAAACACCAAGATAGAGACGTTAATAGGGAGAATGGCAGCAGTAAATGGAGAAAACGACAAAGGCAATAAGGACAGGGATGGGCAAAAAGAGGTAAGGCCATCAAATGGAGGGTAATGAGTACCAACGCCAGTAGTCTGGGTAACAAACTCCCTGAACTGGTGACCTTGATGGAAGAAGGATGCCTGGATATCGTGGCAGTCACAGAAACATGGTACGCAGAGAATCATGACTGAGATGTTAACATACCAGGGTACACAACCTACAGGAGGGACAGGGAGGGTAGAAGAGGGGGAGGAGTAGCTCTCTATGTAAGGGAAGGGATGAAAGCAATGGAACAAAAGAGTGAACAGGGAGGAGATGAGGCACTGTGGGTCACCTTAGAGACTGGAAATGGCACCACAATCCGCATAGGGGTTGTATACAGACCTCCATCTCAGGAGGAGGGAATGGACAAGGATACGATAGAAGGCATCCTTAGGATGGAAGAGAAAGGGGAGATACTATTGACGGGGTACCTGAATATGCCAGATGTTAACTGGAGCACCTTTGCTGCAGCCACATCAAAAAGCAGGGCCATTCTTGATGCCCTACGGGGGCATGCCTCAGACAGCTAGTATTGGAACCCACTCGGGAAGGAGCAATCTTAGACCTCATACTCTCAAATGGGGACAGTGATAGGATCTCAGATTTAGAAGTGGGTAGCCATCTAGGAACAAGTGACCACCAAACAGTGTGGTTCTCGATAAACTCAGCTGCAGAGTCAAGCCATACAAAAGTCAGGGTACTGGACTTCAGGAGGTCTGACTTTGGTAAAATGGGAATGTGCCTTAGAAAAGCACTAGCAAACAGGCAAGAGGGAGGGGTGGAACAACAATGGGGAAACATCAAAACGGCCATCACAGAGGCAACAAGCGTTTGTATAAAGCAAATAAACTAATCAAAACGAAAAAAAAAGCCACTATGGTTCTCAAAAGAGGTGGCGGGGTAGTTGGGAAGGGAGAAAAAGATAGCATTTAGGAAGTATAAGGAAACACAGAAGGAGCAGGACAGAGAACTGTACCAGTTAAGGCAGAAAGAAGAAGGAAAGGCAGTCAAAATAGCAAAGGCCCACAATGAAGAAAAGATAGCCAACTCGGTTAAGAAGAGGGATAAAGCCCTTTATAGGTATATTAGGGAGTGTAGAAAGGCAAAGGGAGGGATAATGAGGCTGAATAGAATGGACGGTGGGTGGGCAGAGAGGGACAGTGAAAAAGCAGGGATACTGAATGAGTACTTCTGCTCAGTATTCACAAAAGAGGAGGAGGAGGCGGAGGTACCTAATCCAATTAACAGAAGCACTCTGGATGGGGGTCAATCCTAGTCCTTTCACAGAAGAAAGGGTTTTGAAAGAACTCATAAAACTGAAGGTGGACAAAGCAATGGGGCCTGATGGGATTCACCCCAGAATTTTAAAAGAATTAAGGGGAGAACTAGTGACACCATTGACTACCCTTTTTAACAAATCATGGGAGGATAGTGTGATACCTGAGGACTGGAGGAGATTGGATGTGAGTCCCCTTCACAAAAGTGGGAGCAAGATGGAGGCAAGAAACTATAGACCTGTCAGTTTGACCTCTGTGGTAGGGAAAATGATGGAATCACTTCTGAGGGAAATAATTGTTGAGTACCTAGAGGCCAGTGGGGCACAGGACTCAAGGCAGCATGGATTCACAGCGGGAAGGTCATGTCAGATGAATCTAATTGATTTCTTTGACTGGGTGACCAAAATAGTAGACTGGGGGCGGCTGTGGACATGGCCTACCTAGACTTTAGCAATGCATTTGACACAGTACCACACAAAAGATTAATAAACACATTAGCCAGCATTGGAGTGGGTCCCAGGTTGGTAGCCTGGGTAAAACATTAGCTGGACAACAGGACACAGAAGGTAATAGTAAATGGAGTCCACTCTGAAGAAAGGTGGGTTACTAATGGGGTGCTGCAGGGTTCAGTACTGGGTCAAGTCCTTTTTAATGTCTTTATACAGTAAGTGACATTGCAGAGGGACTGGAAGGAAAAGTATACCTCTTTGCAGATGACACAAAGATCTGCAACAGGGTTGATATACAAGTGGGCATGGAAAGGATGAGAAGGGACTTGGCAAGATTGGGGGGGGGTAGTAATAACAACAACAAAAATGGAAAGAGACCTGGGGGTAATCATATCTGATGACCTTAAGGTTGGCAAGCAATGTGAGAAGGCAGTAGGGAAGGCTGGGGGGATACTGGGATGTATAGGGAGAGGCATCACCAGTAGAAAACAAGAAATTGTTATCCCTCTGTACAGACAGTTGGTGAGACCACATCTGGAGTACTGAGTCCAGTTCTGGAGACCCCATCTCCGCAAGGGCATAGACAGGATGGAGGCAGTCCAGAGGAGGGCAACTAAAATGGTACAGGTTCTGCAAGAGAAGCCATATGAAGAGAGACTAAAGGAGCTTAATTTGTATACCCTTGAGGAAAGGAGGGAGAGGGGGGACATGATAGAAACTTTTAAGTACCTCAGTGGAATCAACAAAGTCCAAGAGGGTAGCATCTTTCAGAAAAAGAAATGTGTAAGAACAAAGGGACACAATTTGAAGATAGAGGGGGGACGGCTCAGGGGTAATATGAAGAAGTATTTTTTCACAAAGAGGGTGGTGGACGTACAGAACCATCTTCCTGAGGAGGTTGTGGGGTCTGAAACTGTAGAAGAATTTAAGAATGCATGGGAAAGACATAAGGTAATTCTTGTGAGGGGTAGGAAGAAATAGGCTGTTGGTTAACTAAGATCTGCAGCATATCCATTAGGTACAGAAATGGCAGACTACTTGGGCCAAGTGGTCCTTATCTGCCGTCAAAGTCTATGTTTCTATGGTCAAACAGGTTTGAGCACATTTCTGCTTTAAAAATAGCAGCAGACACCCGCACTGGATACAACTCGCAACTGAGTCCATCTTCTGCCCCAAATTGTAACTTTTTGTCACAAATGGACATGATTTCTGAAATAGCAGCAGAGCTGACTGAACACAAATAGACAGATGCAGATACAGTCATAGTGTGCATATGCATCTGAGTCCAACACATTTAGAAATACCCCCTGTGAGATGGTAAAGGACAGAAAGAAACTAAATGACCATAAAGTCTGCCCTATCCTGTGTCCTACTTTGAATTTCTCAATTCTCTGGAGCTCCCATATCCGTCTTCCCCCCCTTCCCAACTTCTGCTTCTTATTGCCTCCTTATACATATCCCATTGTTTTTTTAACCCACAGACAGTTACAGTATTATATGCACCCATATAAGGGTGTGTGTTGTTCTGGGAGAATGGCATGTCCTGAGAAGTGAGGCATGAGGCAAAGCCATGTGCCTTAGACAGCAGTCAAGTGCATGCATCACACATGCATACATGCACCATGAAGTGCTTGAGATTATAAAATAGCACTCCTGAATTTTATTAATTTTATTAACAGGAGAGCCTGACTGCAATTAAAATAGTGTGCACATTTTTAATTTTAAAACTGAAGAGATTTGGAAAACTTCTGACCTATACTGTTGTCCTGGATTATAACATGGGTAGGGAAATCCTGCATTTTGATAGGACGAGACCTGTTTCTAGCTGCCTTGGTCTTTGGAGACTACAACCAATAGCTGAAACAAAGTCCCTGCTAAGCAGGACACAGAACTGGCAAAACTCCTTGTGCCAATCTTTACAATAACTAAGAATGGTCACAATTATTTTCTCTGCTAAAGAAAAAAATATACAAACAGCAGTGCTTACAAAAATAAAGTGGGCACCCAGAAGACAGATTTGATGAAAATTCTGTTTTTTTTAGTCTTATATGGCATTTTTTGCTGAATCCTGCATGGGTTGGCTGTAGGCTTTCTCCAGTACCTCCTAAGCACCAACACGATAGTAGCAAAACGACACTAGCACCCTCTGATTACTGTCCTCGGGGTGTTTATAATCTCAGCAGTTAGTTTTGCATTTATTTAAATTTCCACAAAAAATATACAGTATATGTGTAATATGACACTCCAGTGCATTAGTTGTACTAGGACTGCTGCCCTTCCAGGGGTAAAAAATCACTAGGTCTTTAACTTCATGCCTAGCAATGCAATCTACACACAACCTACAGTAGTACAACCAATGCCCTGCCCTCTCATATTGCTTACATACTGTACTGTCATGTGATTAGAATTCACCAATTAAAGTATAACATTTCCCCAAGCCATCTTCATAATCCAGAAATTTGAGTAACAATTGCCAGATATTTTAAATCTTGAAAACTGGCTGAGATTATATTCACTATAATTCAGTGACAATAAAATCAAAATTCAGATATTCAGCTAAACTTCCCATTTACTGGGGAATTTCCCTTTGGTTGATACATTCAGTACTCTGGGGTCCCAGGTCTGATTCCCAGAAGGGTCTGTTCGTAATGTCTGCTCCACCAGTGGGGACATACATACTGTAACTTTCATACCTTTCTAAAAAAAAATGTCATATTAACTGCTAACCGCTTAGCAGAAATGTGATGCCCCTTGCTTTCGTTTCTTCTGTTAGCTGACTGGATGCTTTCAGGTAAATCAAGATGCTGATGTCGACAGATAACCCCAACATATTCTGTTCTCCACATCCATATGGCATGGCAAGAAGATTGTCCAGGTTCTGCATCGCTGTCCCAAAAATGTCCCCTGGGGATGCAAAAAAAATAAATAAATAAATAAATAAATAAAAATAACATGTTGTGAAAACTTACATTCAGAAAGAACACTGAATTTGAAGAGATTGAGAGGACTAAGTATATGACCAAAAAGCCAGTTAGCAGCTTAGTGTTGGGTGGTGTGTGTGTGTGTGTGTGTGTGTGTGTGTGTGTGTGTGTGTATGTGTTTTGGGGGGGAGCAACAGCTAAAAGGAGAGATTAGAAAATTTTGCCAGTGGTGGAGTCCTGAAATTTCAAAACCAGAATGTTTTTCATTTCATTTATTCAAGGTTAGATCCACTGAGCAAAGTTAATTTGCAAGGGGAACCCGCTGTGCAAAAACAATACCAGGTTGCACATAAATCACACATGAATACAAAACCAAGAAATAAATACAAAAATAAAATATACAATGTAAATAACTAAACTCATATATGCTTATTATAAAATTAAAATAATGTTAATCAGGTGATGTCAGTTAAGCCAAAAAAAAAAAAAAACAGCTACAAGTACCCGGCAAAGAAATACACCAAGACCATAATGCAGAAATGGAGGGACACTTTGTATTCACAGTGTGGAACTGAGCTGGAAGTAAGTTCCACGACTTGGGAACAAAATGACAAAAGACATACTCAGACCACATGATCTTACTAACATACTAACATACTAAAATGCCAGCAGAATAGGCCTAACGGTCTTTCGTGTCTGCTCGTTTGGTCAGCCCCCACCCTGGGTGCTGACCTTGCTGTCCACCTCGCCTTCTCTGGCTTCTCCCTTCCCAGTTCCGGATATTCTTGCTGCATTGGATTTTGCTTCCAGAACCCTTCCCCTGTACCTGTCCCACCCCCTCTTGAACCCCTCCACTGTCTCTGCCTCCACCAGCCCCTCTAGGTAGTACATTCCATGGCTCCACCACCCTCCTCAGTGAAGTAGCACCTCCTCCTTTCTCCCCTGAATCTTCCCCTCCAGCTTCCACCCATGCCCTCTAGAGGCCCCCTTCCTTCCTTCAAGCACCCTGACTGTTCCTCCCCTATTTACCCTCTCTTCATGTACCTGAAGCACCTCTATCATGTCCCCTGGTCCCTTCTCTTCCAATGTATATATTTAGCTCTTCGAGCCTCTCTTCATGGTCCTGTCCCCCAAGCCCCAAATCATTTTGGTTGCCCTCCTCTGGACCCTCTCCAGGAGGTTAATGTCCCTCTTTAAGTGTGGCTCCAAAACTGCACGCAGTACTCCAGGTGCGGCCTCACCAAGCAGTTATACAGAGGAGTATCACTTCCTCCTTCTGGAGGTGATCCCTAGTGATGCATCCCAGCATCCTGTTGGCCTTGGCTGCTGCCTCCTACAAGTCTCAGAGTTGTTCATCTTGACATCACCACCACCCCCAGGTCCCTCTCAGCCATTGAGACTTGTAGTATTTCCCCAGGGTGTACACTTGGCCTGGTTTCTGGCCCCAGGTGGAGTACCTTGCATTTCTGCATTGAACCTCAGCTTCCACTTTCTAGACCATCTTTCCAGAGCCTCCAGGTCCCCTGCAGGCCACCTCCCCTCCTCCCCATCCACCACCGCCCCCAGTTTTGAGTCATCTGCAAAGAGACTCATCTCACTCTGATTCCTGTCCTTATGTCAGATCGTAGGCGTGAACAGAAGGGGCCCAAGGACTGATCCCTGTGGGACCCCACTAATGACCTCCTTGGGGATGAGACTATCCCACCAACTACGACCCTCTGGGTCCAGTCCTGGAGCCAATTGCCTATCCATCTGATCATCTGGTTCCCACCCCATTTCTCCCAGCTTATCCAACAGGCCCACGTGAGGAACAGAGTCAAATGCCTTGCTGAAGTCTAGAAAGAGGACACCACTGGTCTACCCAGGTCCAAGGCACTTGTCACCCAGTCATAGAACTCCACCAGGTTTGTCTGACACAATTTCCCCAGGATGAATCCATGCTGTCTATCGTCCAGGCACCCGACTTATCCAGGTCCCCTAGCCTCTCCTTGACAATGCCCTCCATCACCTTGCCCACCACCCATGTCAGGCTGACAGGCCTGTAGTTCCCTGCCACCTCTCTTGATCCCCCTTGTGGATAGGCACTACATGCGCCACCTTCCAGTCTTGGGGCACCCACCCTGTCCTCAGAGAGATGGTGAAAAGCTCTGCAGGGGTTTCAGCAGGACATCTGCAAGTTCCTTCAGCACTCTAGGATGTACTTTATCTGGCCCGGTGCTTTCTCCGTCTAAGGGAGACTGAGGGCTTCCTTCACTCTCTGCTGTGATTTCCACTTCTGGTACCTCTTCTCCTGCTCTGGGGAACCACTGGACCACCAGGTAATGTTATTACTTTTACAGATGTCCACAATCAGGCATACGGGGGCACTAGACCACTAGGTAATGCTATTACTTACTAACATAATAATTGAGAGCAGATTAGGCCTTATGATCTATCAAGTCTGCTCGAACCTCTGATCCCATGTTGGGAACCGGAGCCTCCCTTGTGTACCAGAAACCCCTGTCATCCCTCCCCAACCCTCTGGGCCAGGCCCTCATCTGATACATCCCTTTCTGTATCTGTCCCACCCTCTTTTGAAGCCCTCCACTGTGGAAATATGAACCAGCTCTCCAGGCAGTGCGTTCCAAGTATCCACCACCCTCTCAGTAAAAAAACTCCTCCTCTTTTCCCCCTCATCCTTCCACCTTCCAATTTCAAACCATGTCCTCTGGTGATACCTCCCTCCTTTAGTTTAAAGATTTCCTCCATGTTTACCCGATTTATCCCTTTGAGGTACTTAAAGACCTCAATCATGCCCCCCCGTCTCTTCTTCTCCATTGAAAACAGGCCAAGCTCCTCAAGTCTGTCCTCATACATCAAATCCCCCAGTTCTCATTTCATCTTGGTAGCCCTCCACTGTACCCTCCCCAGGAGCTGTATGTCCCTCTTCAAGTGTGGTCTCCAGTATTGTACACAGTACTCAAGGTGTGGTTTAACCAGTTCATTGTACAGTGGCAGTATCACTTCACTGCTCCTAGATCTACAGATGCCAGCGATCGGGTGTACGGGGAGGGGATCGATAGACCACCAGATAATTTTTTTACTTTTACAGATGCCTGCGATCGGGCATATGGGAGGGGAGAGGGCTACAAATGCCCACCAGGGACCCACTACTGATGACAGCAGCTTGATAGGGCACCAGGCGCATTCCATGGAGCTGCCCTGTGCAACGCATGCAAATGGGGCCATAATGACATGGAAATGGCCCCATTTGCACCTTGCATATATTATGGACTCATTTGCATGCCCCCGGCTAAATATCATGGGTGATGTGCCTAGCACAACTGCACTTGTGCTGGCACATCCCCATGCTCCCTCTCTGTGGCTTGCGCTGGCGCAGTGCCACTGCGCCATGCGCAGTGTGTGCACCGACCTTGCCATATTCAATGGCGCTGACTCATGGCGCATCACCGTTGAATATCACCTGGTACTGGCTCTGGCTCAGCCCAGTTGCACTGTGCCCAGACTTGTGCCACTGCCCGGCACAGTCTGAATATCCGGCCCATAGTGTTTTGGGCTAAATGTCGCATCCCAAGAAAAGAACGGCTTCCAACATTGTACCGAGTGTGGGGAACCATTCGCTAAAGCAGATCCTCATCTTATTTGTGTCTTTTGTTTGGGGTTTGACCACCTCAAAGAGGACTGTGATATCTGTAAAAACTTCCTTCAGTTGACGCTTGAGAGGTGACTAAAATGACTGCAGGAGAAGATGTCTGAAAAAGCTGCTGACCTGGCTGCAGACAAACCAGCTACCAGCAATAAAAAAAAAGGAAGAACAACCCTCTGACAAGGATGATGGTTCCTCGGTTAAAAAACAGCCTGCAGATACTGCCGCTGAACTGGCAACCACAGGAAAAGGAAAGAAAAAAGAGAAACATACAGTGCACATATCACAATCTAAAAAGACTCCAGTTCCTAATGCTGCAGAGATAGTAAATGCTAGCAGGATTATTCAAGAGCTTCAACCGAGTACCATGGTTCTGGTTGAGGAGCAGTTACAGTCACAACCCTCTGGTTCTCCTTTGGTTCCTGGTTCATTTGAACAAGGGGCAGAACCTTTTGGAGAAGAGGAACAGGAAGATGAAGATGAGGATGAGGATGAAGACTGTGGGGAGACAATTGAACCCAGTATCTCCCCTGATACCCACCATCCTGATTCCCCTGATAAGAGATCTGAGGACTGTACATCCCACTTTGCTTTTATAAAGCTGGTGGCCCAAACACTGGACCTTCCTACTCAGGAGTCCACTGATGAGGCGGAAGAACAGAATTATATGGAGATGATGGACATTTCAGTCTCTAAAAGGCTGGCACTGCCCATCCATAAGTCCTTGAAGAAACAGGTGAATAAAGTGTTGCAGAATCCCACTTCTGTGCCACCTGTGGATAAGAAATATTGGGTTGCTAAAGGTGGAGCTGAATTTCTCTTTGGGCAGCCAAGCCATGAGGGGTGGTGCAGGCCGCAGCTTGTGATAAAGCTAGCATACCTTTGGCATCATAGCCACCAGACAATGATTCCAGGAAGATGGATTCCATAGCCAACAAGGTTTATCTGGGATCCTGTCTGATTATCAGGCAAGCCTCTTGTATGGCCTATGTTGCTAGATATCAGAGGACACTGTGGAATACAGTAATGGAAATAACAAAATCTGCCCCAGCCCCTATGGCAGCTGATCTGGAATAGGCTGCAAAGAGGGGGATAGAAGCATCAAAAGCCCAGTTTAGATTGGCTGTAGACAACAGTGACACTGCTGCCAGGCAGATGGCTACTTCTATGTCTCTTAGAAGATTTGCTTGGCTCAGAACAACCAACTTGACCCAAGACACACAATCCAAGGATTTGGATTTTCCATGTGAGCCTATATCCCTGTTCGGGGAGCAGACTGAGGCATATATGAAGAAAATGGATGATTATACAACAGCATACAAAAGTGCTTCTGCCAAAGAAAAGGCATCTATACCCCAAAAGCAACAAGCTAGAGGGGGTAGGGGTAGGGGACACTAAAGGCCATTCTTTCATCCTCAGGTTTTTCCCCAGTACCAGCCTCAGAGGGGTTATTTCAGGGGCAGGGGCAGGAGAGACAGCAACTGTACCAGCCCCAGCATCCAGATGGCATACTAGGTCAAGCAGACAAACTGAGGTGTCTGCTCAGGTCACCTCCTCTACCCCAGTAGGGGGCAGGCTGACCCACTACCTCCAGGAATGACAATCCATCACCACAGACAAGTGGATTCTGGAGATAGTGGGCCAGGGCCTGGCTCTTGGCTTCAAGTTCATGCCAAAGCTGAGGTCAAGGGTCTTCAGATCCTCTTCCTCATCAGAAGCATCACTGTTAAAGGGGGAAGTATCAAACTTGCTGTCTCAAAAGGCAATAGAGCCAGTTCCTCAGGCACACATAGGAAAGGGCTTCTGTTCAAGTTAATTCCTTACAATAAAAACTGGGGAGTGGTGCCCCAAATTGGATCATGGGCACCTAAACAGACATCTGGTAAAACCAAAGTTCAAAATGGTGACTTTGGCAACAATCCTCCCAACTCTGAGACAAGGGGATTGGCTGGCATCTCTGGATCTAAAGGATGCTTATTTTCACATCCCCATCAGGCAGTCCCACAGAAAATTTCTCGGATTCAGACTGCCTTCAGGCCATTACCAGTTCAAGGCAATGCCTTTTGGACTAACTTCTGCTCCAAGGGTGTTCACAAAATGCTTAGCTGTAGTGGTGGCACACCTAAGGAGACAGGGGTGGCAGTATTCCCTTACGTGGATGACTGACTGGTCATAGGCAAATCACCTCAACAGGTAAGGAACTCCCTGGCAATCATACATGATGTCTTGCAGTCACTAGGGTTCCTAGTCAACCTGAGAAAGTCTGTATTGGAGCCAGTACAGCTCCTGGAATTCATAGGAGCTGAGCTGGACACCGAGAGAAGAAAGGATTTTTTTCTCCAGACAAGCACAGACAGCCTGATGCAGTTGGCAAGTACTTTAAAACTGCACAGCCTAAAGCTGACAAGGCACTTTTTGCAGTTGCTAGGTCACATGGCTGCTTCCACAGCAACAGTGAGGGACAAGGTTCCAAATGAGGGACATTTAGTTCCATCTCAAGCTACAGTGGCATCAAAAGAGAAACTCATTGTCAAAACTGGTGCCAGTCACAGGAACACTGCTTCAGGTACTTCAGTGGTGGCTGGAAAAGGGCAATCTCAGACAAGGTGTGCCATTCCTACAAGAAAACCCCTCCTTGGTGCTAACCACAGATGCTTCCCTCCTAGGACAGGGGGCATATCTGGAGAAGCACACTTCTCATAGCACATGGCTCAAGCAGGAGTTACTGTTGCACATAAACCTGCTAGTGCTCAGATCAGTCTTCCTGGGACTCCAGTCCTTCACCAGCATGCTGCAGGGAAAAGTGGTACAGGTCAGAACAGACAACACAGCCACTATGTACTACATAAAGAAGTAGGGAGGCACAAGGTCAACACCTCTGTGCACAGAGGCCATGACAATCTGGAGTCTGGCATACTCTCTGGGAGTCTCCCTCTTAGCAGTCCATCAACCAGGGAAGGACAATGTCCTGGCAGATGCTCTCAGCAGAATCAGCCAAAATCACCACGAGTGGTCTCTGAACAAGCAGGTGCTGCAGATTGTGTTGAAAAGGTGGGGCAGTCCAGAGATAGATCTCTTTACAGTCCCAGACAACAACCAGCTACCCCAGTTTTGCTGCAGGCTGCCTGTGAGAGGCACAGTACCACTGGATGCACTATTGTTGGACTGGACAGAGAAGTTCCTGTATGCCTTCCCTCCATTTCCACTGATGCTAATTCTGAACAAGATCAGATCCCAGCCAACGACAGTGATCCTCATTGCTCTGGACTGGGCCAGGCAGCCGTGGTACTCCCTGATTCTGGCCCTGTCAGTAGCCAAACTGATTAGTCTACTCAGGAAGTACAACCTGTTGGCTTCTTCCCAGGGCACGATCCTATACCCCAACCTTCAATCCCTCAGGGTCAAGGCCTGGCTCTTGAGGACTTAGAGCATGCTAACTTACATCTCTTTGAAGGGGTCATGGAGGTCCTCAGGGTTTCTAGAAAACCCTCCACCAGGAAGACCTACACGTCCAAGTGGAAAAGATTCTCCATTTGGTGCCAGAGTAAGAATACAGAACACACCCAGGTGGGCTTTCCAGTAATCCTGGATTACCTGACCCACCTTCATTCCCTCGGTCTGAGACCATCCACTCTGAAAGTGCACTTGGCAGCTGTCTCTGCTTATCTGTCAGCAGGCAAGGCATCATCCCTGGCTTCGAAACCAGTGTTCAGAAAGTTATTTAAGGGGCTGTTGTATTTACATCCCCCACCAGGAATCCCACCCCAGTGTAGGATCTAAACATATGTATTGCACAGCTCATACAGCCACCTTTTGAGCCTATGTCCTCAGCAGATCTCAAGAATGTAACTTGGAAAGCTGTTTCCCTAGTTGCAATCACTTCTGCCAGGAGGATTAATAAGCTCCAGGCTCTATGCATAGAGACCGACTACACTGTATTCCATAGGGACAAGGTTGTCCTTAGGACTAACAAGAAATTTCTCCCTGAAGTGGTATCTGATTTCCATGTTAATCAGTCCATCACACTGCCAGTCTTTTTCACTGACCATTCCACTTCAGGGGAACGTAGACTGCATAGCCTAGATCTATCAGCTACTACCTGGACCATACAAAGGGCCACAGAGTGGACAGTACCCAACTAGGTATTATAGGTATCATAAGCAGGTACACAGCTTGGTAATAGACTTTAATCCAAGGTGCTCACTTTAATAATGGCATATTTTACATACTACCCAATACATAATCATCTAACTTCCTTTTGAACTGTTCTGTGGTGGTACGTCCTATAATCTCAATAGGGGGTCCATTCCACATTGTAACCACTCTCTGACTGAACCACTAATTACTTTTTGTTAGGTTACAGTTTTTTTTGCCAGCTGTAATGGATGAGAACAGGTGGTATAAGTCTGATCCCTAAATTGAAGCCCCAGAGCATCCCATGGGTCATTATCTGACCAGGCCCTGTGTACAAGGCATATGTTCCCCCATGATCTCCTATATTCCAGGGTATACATGTCCAACTCACTAAGTCTTTCCTGGTAATTTTTCCCCTTGACTTCTTTAATTGCTCTTGTCGCCCTTTTCTGCACCCTTTCAATTAGTTGTATTTCCCCCTTCCTGTATGGTGACCAAACCTGGGCTCCATACTCTAAAATAAGCCTCAGTAAAGATGCATAAAGAGGGACCAAGACCTCACAACTTCTGCTATCAATGTGTCTGAAAATACAGTTTAGTGTTTGATTCCCTTTCTAAACTGTTTTTGCAATGTGACCTAAAGGATAAATCGTGTGAGATTATGATACCCAGATTTTTTACTTCTGCTGTTTTTTTAGAATATTAGAACTTAATGTGTACATTTTCTTCTGGTTTCTTTTCCCCATGTGCATAACCATACATTTATCATCATTTAACTATAATTTGTGTTCTGATGTCAGTCTGTGAATGTAATCTAGATCTTGTTAGAGGGCTGCAACCTCCTCTTGATTTTGTACAATGGCCCCCAACCTGCAATCATCGGCAAATTTAGTCAGCCAGACTTTATCATGAACATATTGGATGGATTAAGCATACATGTTAAAGAAGCAAGGTCCTAACACGGAATCCTGGGGCACCCCACTGGGTACCTCAGCCCATTTGGAGTATACTCCCTTAATGCACACATGCTGTTTCCTATTTGTAAGCCATGACTGATCATCTTGACCTATGGGGAAGTAGGAAAAGGTAAACCAGCCACAAAAAGATCCATTGCAAGGTGGATCATGGCCTGTATCCAGTTCTGTTATGGCAAAGTGGGCAAGCAGCTTCCACAGGGTCTCAGGGCCTGCTCCACTAGGGGAACAGCTGCTTCCATAGCAGCTTTGAGGGACATCCCTCTGCTAGAAATCTTTAAAGCAGCTACCTGAAAAACTGTTCACATATTTATAAAGCACTATTGCCTGAATACTCAGGCTAGTAGTTATGCCAGGTTTGGCACAGCAGTGCTGCAGATCTTGTTTCCTAAACAGGTCCTCTGCCCACCTCCAAAGGTACTGCTTGGGTAGTGTGCAACTGTCAGAATACAGTAAGATTTTCTGAGGCTTGAAGAAAAATTTACTTACCATAGTAATCTTGTTTCTTCCAAGGGAGTCTTACTGTATTCTGAGCTCCCATCCATCCTCCCCTACTAGAACAAAGGGGGCACTGCATGTCAGCTGTCTGTATGCTATGGCAAACCTGTTGGCATAACTGTTCTTTTCTTAGGCATCTGTGACTTGAGTCTTAGTGATGCCCATGCTGTTAAAAGGGTGGTTTATCTAAAAAGGGGGGGGCGATCATTTGTTGTTATTACAGTAGTTAAGTTAGTTTGTATTTGCTTCTGCATGCTTCGTAAGAATCTGACAGTTGCAGGAAGTACAACCAGGGACAGTGGTTTGAAAACCGAGCTCAAGCCTAACATTCAACTATTAGCATTGGTTCTATTAACCATTTCGGCTTCGGGGCAGTCCTATGGTGAGACCATACTTAGAAACATAGAAACATAGAAGTTGATGGCAGATAAGGACCGCAAGGCCCATCCAGTCTGCCCATTTCTTTTTCTGCCTTATGAATATGCCATTGGTCTTTGCTCTGTCAATGGCATATCTATTCATACTCATCTGTATTGCTCCCTTATGCCTATCCCATGCCTGTTTGAAGCCCTGTACTGTATTCATATCCACCACTTCCTGAGGTAGGCCGTTCCACGCATCCATCACCCTTTCTAGGAAAAAGAACTTCCTCACATTACCCCTTAATCGGCCACCCTCTAATCTCATGTTGTGTCCTTTTGTCCTGCTATTTTTCTTATATTGAAACATGTTAGACTGTTTTGATCATATCACCTCTCTCCCTCCATTGCTCTAGGGTATACATATTGAGTTCCATTAATCTGTCCTCATATGTTTTCTGATGCAGCCTCTGCACCATTTTGGTTGCCCTTCTCTGGACTGCCTCAATTTGGTTAATGACCTTGTGAAGATGTGACCTCCAGTACTGCACACAATACTCCAGATGGGGCCTAAACAGTGTCTTGTAAAGAGGGATTATTACCTCCCTCATTCGACTTGTGATACCTCTACTAATACACTCCAACATCCCTCTAGCCTTACCTACTGCTTTAGTGGTCTGCTTAGATGATTTAAGGTCATCGGTGATGATGACGCTCAAGTCTCTTTCTTCCCTTGTGACTGCCAGCAACTCCTCTCCTGGCCTATAGGTGGCTTCAGGGTTTCTCTTCCCTATGTGCATGATCTTGCACTTCTTTGCATTAAACTCCAGTTGCCAATCTTCCGACCATTTTGCTAGTTTATCCAGATCTCTTCTCATTCTGCCCACCCCATCTGGATCATCTACTCTGTTGCAGATCTTGGTGTTATCTGCAAACTGACAGACCTTAACCTCCAGTCCATCTGCAATGTCACTGATGAAGATATTGAAGAGGACTGGCCCCAGGACTGATCCCTGAGGTACCCTACTTGTGACTTGCATCTCTTCTGACTGAATACCGTTTACCACCACTCTCTGTTTTCTGCCTGTCAACCAGTTTGCCACCCAGTTGATCAACTTCTGACCCACCCTAAGCCTACCCAGCTTATTAATCAATCTTCTATGTGGAACAGTATCGAAAGGTTTGCTGAAGTCAAGGTAGGTGACATCAACTGCTCCCCCTTGATCCACCACTCTGGTTACCCAGTCAAAGAAATCTATGAGATTAGTTTGACAGGACCTTCCTTTTGTAAACCCATGCTGTCTTGGAAGTTCAGGAAGTTCAAGTTCAAGTTTATTGCAGGAAAGACTCCGTTGAGCAAGCTCATTCACAAGGAGGTCCTGAGGCACATACACATACAGTTCACAATTACATAGACAGGAGATATAAAATGTAGAACAACAAAGGAAAAAAATATATAATACAAGAGGTATACACAGTAGAAGTCATTATGCTATATATGCAGTATATTCCAGCTTTAACCTTGCCTAAATTATGCAACACATTTCAGCTTAATAAGTAGAGGGCCAGTTGGTACCTAGGAAGTTGACTTGGCGTTGGGGGCCTAGTAGCACCTACATATGTCTTTTAATTTAGAGATAGCTAGTGTTTTGTAGGAGTTAATTGATACGATGCTGGTTAGCTTCAGCATGGCTTGTAGTTGGTTCCAAATGTTTGGGAGGGCATATGAGAGCTCTTTGGCCAGCTGTGGTACGTGTCCTGGGAACATCTAGTAGGCTAAGGTCGGATTTCCTTAGGGAGTAGGCGCTCCCTACTCTTGGATCCTGTGCTCCTATGGATTCCAGGTGTTGCACTATCCTTTCCTTAAGGAGTGCCTCCATAATCTTGCCCACTACTGAGGTAAGACTGACTGGTCTGTAGTTCCCTGCCTCCTCCCTGCCTCCTCCCTGCTACCTCTCTTGTGGAGCGGGATCACATGAGCCCTTCTCCAGTCTTCTGGGACCTCTCCTGTGCTCAGAGAATCACTAAACAGTTCTGATAATGGCTCTGCTAGTTCCACCCTTAGCATCTTTAGTACCCTGGGATGTATGCCATCAGGTCCCATTGCCTTGTCCACACTGAGCTTATCAAGCTTTTGTAGGACCCTTTCTTTTGTGTAGGGACCAGTGCACACCTCCCTCCCCCCTGTGTCCATGGTGCTGAGCTGTGGGCCCTGTCCTTCCTTCTCTTCAGTAAATACTGAGCAGAAGTACCTATTTAGGATAGATGCTTTTACATGGTCTTCCTCCTCACATGCCCCCTTATCCCTTGTGATCTTAGCAATACCCCTCTGGACTTTCTCCTTTCACTAATGTATCTACAGAAAGTCTTGTCACCTTCTTTTACTGTTTGTGCTAGTGTTTCCTCGTTTTGGGTCTTTGCCTGCCTTACTGCCTTCCCTGCTTCCCATAGGGAAGTTTGGTATGCCTCCCTATCTTCATCCTGCTGCATTCCCTTATATTTCCTGAAGGCCAGCCTTTTGGCTCTGATCTTTTCTGCTACTGTTTTTGAGAACCAAAGTGGTTTCCTTCTTCTTTTGCACTTCCTTTTCTCTCTAACACAATGGGATGTTGCTTCAAGTATTACATCTTTAATGCTTGCCCACTTTGCCTGTACCCCCTCACCCTTATTTCTTTTTGACAGGGCTAGCTTAACTCTATTGGCCATCTTATCAAAGTCAGCTCCTCTGAAGTCCCATATTTTTGCCTTGGAATGGGATGTTCTAGTTCTAGTGGCCAAATTGAACTATACCATGTGATGGTCACTGGCCCCCAGGTGACCTTGTACCTGGACATATGTGATCCGTTCCCTGTTAGTCAGTACTAGATCTAGGATAGCCCCGTCTCTTGTGGGTTGTTGTACCAGTTGTTTGAGTCCCTCCCCCTGCAGGGAATCCACCATGTGTCTAGTTCTGGCAGATGTTCCTGCTGGTATTGATCAATCTGTATCTGGCATGTTGAAGTCTCCCATTATCAGAACCTCCCCTTTAACTGTCATGTTTTGTAAATCTTCTAACAGTAATGTTTCTAAGTCCTCCCCCTGGTCTGGAGGCCTGTACACAACTCCAGTTCGTATAGCTGTCCCATTTCCTGTTTCCAGGGTGACCCACAGTTCTTCTGGCTCCTTATGTGTATTCTGAATTTCTATAGCTTTGATATTTTCATTGACATAAAGGGCCACTCCACACCCTTTTTTGCACTTCGGTCTCTTTTGAACAGTACATAGCCAGGTACCGAAGTCTCCCGAGTGTGATTACTGGTAAACCATGTCTCGCTAATGACTACTATGTCCAGTTTAGCCACTGTCATTATTGCCTGCAGCTCTGGGATCTTGTTTCCCAGACTGTGAGCATTTATGTACATGATTTTCCATTGGCCAGATTTCAGTGTGTTAGTTGTTGGGTGAGGTCTGGCATTTCCCCTATGCGTCGTATGGGGAGAAGGACTGTTTTCCTTACCTAGTGATGCAAATGAATGACAAACATGCTGAACTCCTGTTTGACCTCTAGCTGAGGTGGGAGGGGTGTACTTCCCATTCGACGTATGGGGTACTGCACCTTCTCCCCATTTGCTAGTTTAAATATTCTGCAAAGACATCAAACATCTGCCCCAATGCACTGACTCCCACCTTAGTCAGATGCAGTCCATCAAATTTAAAGAACTTTAGCTCCCAAAACAGTTGCCAGTTCCCTACAAATTTGTGTCCTTTTTCCTGGCACCAGCCCCTGAGCCACATGTTTAGCTCCCCTATCTCCCCTTCTCTGACCTTCCGTCCATCTGCTCCCCCTTTCCCAGACTGGCAGGATCTCAGAGAATGAGATGCCGGGTGAAATGGATGATAGTTTGTCACCCAGCCTAGTCAGGTGTTCCTTGGTCTCCACAGCTGACAGGCTGGCAAGATCATTAGTCCCTATGTGTACCAGGACATCAATGTTTTCTCCTGCTTCCTGAACAATTTTAGTAATACGGTCAGTGTCTCTCCAGGCTGATGTACCTGGGAGACATCTGACCATTACCCCTGGCTGGAGATACGTATTGACTCCCTGAATCATGGAGTCTCCTATGATCAGAAATTTTTTGGATTTCCTTTTTGCTTTTTTTGTTTTGGTTCCTATTTTGGGTGAGTTTTGTTGTGCTAGCTCCTGTGCCGCAGTATCCTGCTCTGCAGTGTCCTCTGCCTCTTTGTTTGATTTCGGAGAGAGAGGCAGATACCTGTTTGTAGTTTTTATATGGTTTGTGGAGGTGATATGTTGGAGAGCACCAAGTGACGGGGCACCCAATTTGCCCCTCCTAACCACCTCCCAACCTCCCAGACCAACTACCCTCTGCGGTTGAGGTGCTTCTGTTGGATGTTGGGGAAATGCAGATGGTTCTTATGATATATTTCCTCTTGAATATGAAATTTGAGGCAGCAATCTCTGCCCATGCTGCCTGGAGCTGAGCCCTAAGATCTCCAATGGCCCAGCATGTAGGACAGTGTCCTAAATCCTGTAAAACTGCCCTTCTGAAAAGTGTTCCACAGTATCTGCAGTTAATGATATCCATTCCAGATAAGTTGCTTGGTTTATAACCTGGTCAGAGTAATTAGAAGGAAGAAAATGAAAGCAAAAGTTTTATTTTGTGTTTTGTTTGTTAGTTTTTGTATAATTTGTTAAAACAAGTTCAATTACTAGTGCCCCTGTAAATGAGGTCACTGTGTGCATACCCCTCTGATCTGCCCCTTCCTGCTTTGCTATAGGAAATGTCACGACTGTGCTACCCTATAAAAGGAGTGTAGTGTGTGGTGGTTGGGGATGCGGTGGGTGGCTGGACCCTTCCCCTGCCAAAAAAAAGAACCCTCAGATGAAAGAAACAAGGAGGTAAGAGTAGGAACAATCAGCCAGCAACAAATGCAGTAGCCCTGAAAGTTTATCCTAATGATAGATAACACTGTAAAACCTGTAAAGCACCACCTGTAATAATTTCACAGAAGATATACCCTTTAAGAAACACTTTGCTACAGAGAAAAATAAACCAGTAACAGAAGATATACCTTGCAAAAGACAATTTGAATCAGAAGATTACAGCAGTAATCTGTAAGCACTCACCTGTAGGCACACCCTGTAATAATGCAGCAGAAGGCATACCCAGCAACAACAATTTGAATCAGAGAAAAATAAAGCAATAAAATGTTAACAACAAACAGTAACAATCCCTGTGAGTGCAAAATAAAAATAACACACAGTAAACATGCCTAGCCAAAAGAAACCTTAATCATTTTCCTTGCTCTGGTAAGAATATTTGCTCTGTCCTTTCAAGCAACCTAGAAGAAAAAGAGTTCAGGTGAAGCTAGGTGCCTTGGCCAGCAAACCTAGTCTGCAATTGTCAGAATACAGTAAGATTCCCTTGGAAGAAACAAGATTACTATTGTAAGTATTTTTTTCTTCCCTGACTTCTGGGTGTCTAGCTGGAACCCAAAGTACAGTGCAAGCTGCTTAGAACAAATTACTCCGTGTGACCCCCCCCCATCCATTAAAAGCAGCTGTTTGGGATAACCAAAGGGCACTTTTGTAAACATGTTTTCTATTATTTCCGTACTGCTTGCTAGTCTACTGCTACATGCTTGAAAGGAAAATTACTCCGCAGGCTCCTTTTCTGTCATTTGTTTCACTGCTCACTCTCTGCCCACCTGTACAAAAACACTCCCCCAACCTTTTTTGTTTGCTTATCGAGAAACAGTATTTCAAGAATGCTCCACCATGCTGCCAAAACAAACAAAAGGTGTATGCCAGGACATGTAAGTAACACTGGGCTCAGGATAGTTTGCCATAAGGGAGGAAAGTAAGGGAAGTGGGGAGGATAGTAGATTAACATGCAGTGCTGCAAACTCCCAAAATAAAAAAAACTTTGGGAGTAAAACTGGGATGTAAAAAACATCACGGGGGAAGGGAGAAGACAGCATATTAGCAATTAATGTTCAGTGCTGTGAGCTCCTGAAATAAAAAAGGAAGCAGTATAGCACAGTGGTTTAGAACTCCGAGCTGCAAACCTGGAGACCTGGGTTTGACTCCCACTTGTATACTGTGTGACCCTGAGCAAGTCACTTCACTTCTTTGTGATCCCAGGTCGCACCTGGAAACAAGCTTCGGCTTAGTGTGCCTGTCCTGGTTAAGCAATTTCCAACTTCCCCTTCCCAAATAAGGCAGTCAGAATGAATGCATCACCATAAGGGAAGGGGTGGGGTGGGAGACAGCAGTTAATGTTCAGTTCTGTGAGCTCCCAAAATAAGGAATTCAGAATGAATGGATGATCACTGTAAGGGAAGAAGGAAGGAGTGGGGGGAAACAGCAGTTAATGTTCAATGCTGTGAGCTCTGTTTCAGAATGAATGGATAGTAGTAGTAGTAAAAAGTTTATTTTTATACAGGTAGCAGTGTTTAACATCATTGGGCCAAAGACCCTTTTTCAAGATGGACCTGTAAGATTTACAATAAAAATTGTACACATATTACACAAAATACAGACTTAAACTACATACATCAGGCATCAACCATTAGTCCACAATTAAGTTAGAATCATCATTCATCGCATACATTCACTTACTCAAGTCAAAACAAGACTATAAACACAATACATATATCATTTAAAAACTTTAAAGTTACACTGCGTTCACAGGGTTGGGGAAGCTTCTCTACACTCATCATACACTCATTAAGTCATTCCACACAAATATATATATATATATATATATATATATATATATATATATATATAAGCATATCAGTCATTGCACATGCATTTCATAACCAATAACTTTCATGAAGTGTTTTAATTGTTGAATTTGTTTTTTCTCTTCATCAATTGGGGCCCATATCTTAACAACTTTTGTTCCAAACGTGATGTTACCGAATCTATTACATGAGTTAGGTATAACAAATTTATTTACCCCATTTCATTTAAGGTTGTGATTATATCTATATGTCAGATGTGACATTTTATCTACCTGATACCTAGGATTCTGATTATGTACCACCCCATGGATTTGTTTTAACCATTTTTGTTCTATTTTTGCTCTAAGTGAGGCCATTGCAATAACATAAACATGTCACAGTGGTGAGTATAATACTCATAGTTTAATACAAATCTTGCCAGGTTATTATATAAGACTTGGATAGCTCTTAAGTTTGCCTTACAAGCCATACCATAGATATGGATTCCATACTCAATACAAGGTATGATCAATTGATTTGTAATGTCCCCTCTCATTTTTTGATTTAGATAATATTTTGACCTCTGAAAAGCTCCTATTTTTGTGTTAGTTTTACTTACAAAGTGTTTTATATGTATGTCAAATTTTAAGTTTTGGTCCACAAGAACCTCCAAATACTTGCAAAACTCAACCTGATTCAATGTTTCGTCTTTTAATGTTTTTATAGATATATTAGGGTAAGTACTATTGACTTTCCTTTTACTCAAAAAAAACACTGAATTTATTTTTTTACTGTTTAAAACAAGTTTGGACTGATACAATCATGCCTCTATCCTACTAAAATTTTTCTGAAGATTTGTTTCCATCTCCTGAATCGAATATTCATGTGCCAATAGGACTGTATCATCTGCATACATTCTCAATGCAGAATATTCAGCTACCTTTGGCAACTCATTCACATACATTATAAACAACAGAGGTCCCAAATTTGAGCCTTGGGGGACTCTTCTTTTAATAGCAACTGGTTTTGGCAAAACTTCCCCAGTCTGCACTTGTTGAACTCTTTCAGTTAAATAAGACTGAAACCAGGAAAGAGTTTCATTATCTATCCCCAACTCCTGCATTCTAGCAAATAATATTCCATGATCTATGGTGTCGAAGGCCTTGGAGAGATCCACGAACACCGCACCCACCGACCTGCCCCCATTTAAGTGGGTGGCAATGTTATCCATCAGGTCAATGAGCGTGGTGTCTGTGGAGTGGCCCTTTCAGAAACCAGACTGGTAACAGGACAGGAGAGAATTTTCTTCCAAGTATCCACCCAACTGCTTCTGCACCAGTCTCTCCAAGACCTTCAACACACCAGATAATAATGAGATCAGCCTATAATTTGTTGGTTCTACAAGAGAACCTCCTTTATATATAGGTATGATCTTCACCTTTTTCCACAGAATCAGGAACCTATTTTCAGTCAGACTCCAGTTTAAGAGTTTGGTTAGTATTGGAGCTATTACCTCAAGGGAATCTTTCAGAAACATATTTTCTATCTGATCTAATCTGAAAGCTTTCTTTAACCAAAGTTTCTTAAGTTCATCCTTAACCTCTCTACAGGTAATAGCTCTAAATCAAAATGTTTTTCTTATTTGGGGACCATTGCTCCTTTGAACCAGTCTCCATATATTTTCCTTGTGGGATATTTATATCAGGAAGGGAAACAAAATAATGATTAAGCCATGAGTGCCATGAGGCATGAGGGAGGAGTTACAGTAGGAATGCAGCTTAGCAGTTATATAGCCGCTGTATAGAAACAACTGACACCTCATTAGTTGGTAGCTAGTAGTGTCAGGGAAACCCACCAACACCTCCACAGCTGCAGTGTCAGGTGGCGTCAGGTCTGGTATAGCAGGTGACCTTAATCCATTATATCAGGTGGATTTATAATGAACAACCTATGGCAACAGTTTTGTCTTTGAGAATTTGTCCATTAAAACTGGCTGTCCGTACTAAACAGGTCCGGTATAAGTGGTGCCCACTGTATTTATATGAGCCTACTGCCTGCAATGGAACACCATTATGAGCAACAATGTTAAGTTCTGTGATTTTGTTAAGTACATACAGATGGCCAAACAGAATAAATTTAGTTATGGCCGAGTTCAAACTCAGCCATGAGTTAAAAAGAAAGTGACTGCAAGTCATCAAACCTTCTCTGGAGATGTAACTGTATGTCCATCAGAGATTTACTATAGGTGTAAATGACAGTGTCATCTGCTTACAGATGGTATTTAGCGTTTTAAACAGTATTACTCAAACATCGGAGGTAAATCAAAAAAGTGAAAGGCAGAGTACTGAGCCCTGTAGTACACCCCTAGATACTGCATAGCCAGAATACCAAACTCCATCCTGTTCACAACAGTAGTTTTCTTCCTGTAAGAGTGATAAACCACAAACTAGTTTAAGGTGTCAACATCTACTCCCATTTCAGTTAACCGAGACATCAGAATTTTGTGGTCCACTGTGTTGAAGGTCTTGGAATAGTCAATAAAGATGGTCCTGGTAATCTGACCATAGCCCATAGCTAGGTTGATATCATCAAAGATCTTTGACACATCAGCAACAGTGCTCTGTTCCTTTTGAAACCCAGACTGAAATTTGTCAAGTAATGTGGAATCATTCAATTAACAGTTACACTGTTTGACTATTAATCTTTCCAGAATGTTAGAGGTGACCGAAAGTAGGAAAATAGGATGATAGTCATTTTTCCTGGGTCCTCTTCTTTAAAAATAGGGATAACCCAGGCAGAATTTTTTCATGGAAAATTAATTTCTGTAATCTGTAGAAAAGTATTTCCTGCTTTATGTAATACGCGGAAAGTTATTCCACTGTTTTCATAGGAAGGCTCTAATGCTCTTTGGTGGTCCATGGAAATTTAAAAAGAAATTGGGAAAAGCATTTTGGCTGTGGAATTTTACATTCAGAATTAATTCAGCTGACAGCATGACAGACATGATATAAACTTTCAAATACCTCAAGGGAATCAACAAGGTCCAAGAGGGTAGCATCTTTCAGAAAAAGAGATGTGCAAGAACAAGGGTGCGCAATTTGAAGATAGAGGGGGGACAGCTAAGAGGTAATGTGAGGAAGTATTTCTTCACAGAGAGGGTTGCAGATGAATGGAACAGCCTTCCTAAGGTGGTCGTAGATTCAAAAACAGTGGGGGAATTCAAGAATGTATGGGACAGACATAAGGCAATTCTGGTGGGGGGTAGGAGGAAGTAGGCTATTGGTTAACTAGGATCTGCAGCTTATCCGTTAGGTAGGAAAATGGGCAGACTTGGAGGGCCAAGTGGTCCATATCTGCCATCAAATTCTGTGTTTCTATGTTGCATAGCAGTGTTCATTGCTTTGAAGAAAAGTTGAAAGAGGACATGATTACCACATTCCCAATACAAAAGGATTTTATTTATTTATTTATTGGTTTGGTTTTTGATAACCAGCTGGGTGCAGGCTTGACCCAGGAGAGTACAAATCAAAACTAGATACAATCTTGACACTGGAACGGGGAAACAGAGTGAACAATGCAGGAGGTGAAGCTTGTAACATAATACATTCATAGGTGAATGAGGGAATGTATGGGTGACAGCTTGGCGAAAACCATGAACTAATAATAAAACAATAAAAACACAATGCATTATGGTACAAAACACAACATAAATGGTAATAAAATATCAAAACATAATACATTAAAGTAAAGCACAGCACTGAGGCCAAGGTAACTACAGCTTCAATAATGGTATGGGCTATGGTACAGTAAAATAGGATGGAAAAACCAGGTCAGAAATAATAAAACTTAGAGGGGAAACAAGGACAACAATGGCAGTAAGTGTAGATGCATGCTGTTAGGCAACAGGGAAAAGCAGTAGTTCTGTAGGTCACCAGGGCACTCAAGGATGGAGGAAACAGGTACAAGGGTTAGAGTTTAGGAGGTAGTGGTGTAACTCCTTTTTGAAATTTGCATGAGAAGTGGAGAGATGGATTGATACTAACAGGGAGTTCCAATAAGTGGAGGCAGAGTAGGAGAAGTCCTGGGATCCCATCAATGTGTGACATCTGGGAACACTTAGAAGGGAGTGGTCACCAGTGTGACATGGGTAGTTAAAGTTAGGGGGAGACAATAATATAGCTAGAGAGGAGGGCACGCCATTTCTAATGATGTTATCCATAAGGGTGGTGAGAGCATCGGCGTGGATGGCTTCAGGGGATAGCCATTTTTAGGCTGCTATAAAGCTGATAGCGGTGGGTAAGATGATGAGATGGCAGAGTGAAGTGACAAATGTTATAAGATGCGTCTCATTTATACAGATTGACTTTAGAGGCATGTTCAAAAGTGATAGCTCCATAGGTTAAAGCAGCAGTACTACGAAATCAGGAAGTGACCTATCAAAATTCTGTTTTTTGGCTGTAAGCATGTGGCCAAAGTTTCAATTTCCATACCTGTAAATGTTTTTTTCCAGTCGTCTTTAGTTTTTTAGATATTTGCAATTTATATGAAGTGTTGTAACGCTACAACAAATATGGCGGCTGACTAATTTTCAGCTGCGCTTTTTCTACAGGTCACATCACATCTTTTGACAACAGCTGAGGGACCCTCTGCTGACCATTCCCGATGTCCCTGCAAGTCATTCACATGTGCAGTTGGCAGCAGAGGGGGTTCCAGTGCAACATGCTTAGTGGCAGAAATGTAAACAAAAGCAGAGAATAACTGAGCAAATTACTCGGCGATAGTACAATGCAGGCGAGAAAGATAACCAGGTATATGATTAGCAGGGCACAGGGAATAAACTGTCAAAAAAGCGCAAGTTTTTTTTTTCATGGTACTGCTGCTTTAAGGTGGGGAGAAGGACCCCTTGAGCAATGGCAACTCTGGTAGAGGGTGTAAGGGCTTAACTAGCTTTAACGGCTAGGCTGAGCTTGGAGTTCACAGTTTCACAGGAGCTGGAGATGTGTAGGGCAAAGTCCACTGAGGGGTCTAGTGTAATCCATAGGTATTTAAATGAACTTACATTTTCAAGGATAGAGCCATCATAGCTAGAATACATAGGGGTTTGGTATACTTCCTTAGCCCAGGAGCAGAGCCAAATAGCATGGAGTATGTTTTACTAGAGTTTGGTACTAATTAGTTGTGGGAGAGCCAAGACTGGATTTTGTGGAAGTTGTATGTAAGGATGATGTTAATGTCGGCAAGGCACTTCAAGCTGTAGTAGAAGAGGGGTAATCGGCATACAGCAAAGAGGAGCAAGATGAAATAGTTTGGGATGTCATTTATGAAACTGGTAAGAATGGAGGGTGGCATCTTTCAGAAAAAGAGATGTGCAAGAACAAGGGGGCACAATTTGTAGATGGGGGGATGGCTCAAGGGCAACATGAAGAAGTATTTTTTCAGAGATCAGCTGGTGGACACATGGAACAGCCTTCCTGAGGAGGTCATGAGGTCAAAAACAGTGGAGGAATTCAAGAATGCATGGGATGGACATAAGGCAATTCTGGTGGGGTTTGGAAGAAGTAGGCTGTTGGTTAACCAGTATCTGCAGTTTATCCATTAGGTAGGGAAATGGGCAGACTGGGTTGGCCAAGTGGTCCTTATCAGCTATCAAAGTCTATGTTTCTATGTAAAAAGGAGGGGGTCAAGGATAGAACCCTAAAGAACACCAATTTTGATGTTGGATAGGTCAGATGTAGCAGAGTTGAATTTAACAAATTGTTTCCTGTCTGTGAGGTAACTGTTAAACCATGTAATCACTTCAGGGGAGATGCCAAGGGTGTCATTTTAAATTTGAGAAGGGAATGGTCAACCAAATCAAAGGCCTTTGTTAGGTCAATGAAGACTGCACCAGTTAGAAGTATCCCAACAGAGCTGCACAAGGTGACCTGGGGTGCTCAGTGACATTTAAGCATACATATTTTATTTTTATTTATTTTTATTTTGTTTGTATTGACTGGGTATGTGCACCAGACAAACTGTCTATTTTCAGGCATGACCCGGGGGAGAGGGATACAGATGAATGCCAACTGACCTTGAACCAGATTAAGCTGTTGGTGGTATTTTAGTGAATAGTATGTATATGTAAATATCAGGCGCAGGATTCACAAAAGGGATGCACCCAGGGCAACCCAGATGCACCGGCACAACTCAGAAATGTGCCATAGCATGATTCTCAAACAGGGTGAATGCGTCAACACAACCGAGATGCCCTGTGCCCAATGACAAGTGCCACAGGCGCAACGTAATGACATGCTGCGCATGACATACAGGGGCGTACTCCATGCATACAAAGTGCAAACCCAATTCATACAGTGCAACCATGGCATCCATGGGGCATTTCAGAGCAAAGGCAAGATGCACCATAGAAAGATAATTACAAAAGAAGGAGACTTAAGTCTAGCCCACCTGCAGTTCATTGACTGAAGTGCTGCAGCAGCACACTGCCTGATCCAGGAGGAGAGTGGAAGACAGAGAGAGAGAGAGACAGACAGAGACAGCCAGCCAGCACAGCAAGCCATAGAGACTGGGCCAGAGGGCCAGATTGAGTACCCCACAGCAGAATTAACCCAGCAGCAGTGGCCATTGCAGGTGCACTAATGAGGAGGCAGGGCAGTGGAAGGCACCGTAGGCGGCTGGCCCAACGGTGGTATCATGCCAGGCTGTCCTTTGAGCAGCTGACCAAGGTGGAGACAGTAGGCCAATACCGCCTGAACAGGGTCATGCTGAGGCAACTCTGTGAGCTGTGCCATGATGTGATGCAGGCATCCACTGCACGAGGTCATGCCATCCCTGTGGAGACCAAGGTGACAACGGTCATGTGCCTGCTCACCACAGAAACCTTCCAGAGGCCTAGTGGGGACAACACTGGCATCTCACAGGCCCTTATGTCCCATCTCCTCACACAGTTCCTCACCGCACTGCTACCACAAGCTTCAGAATACATCCATTTGTCCAGCACACAGGTGGAACGGACAAAAGCCATGCAGGGGTTCTGCAGGGTGGCATGCATGCCAGGCATCATAGGGGCCATTGACTGCACCCATGTGGCAATCCATGCACCACCTAGTGAGGATGCCACCACCTACATCAACTAAAGGAATAGCACTCCATGAATTGCCAGGTGGTGTGCAATGCCACAGGGTGCATCACCAATATCTGCACCACACACCCTGGGAGTGCACATGATTCATTCATATGGCACCGTTCGGCACTGTGCATGAGCCTTGAGGATGGGGACATACCAAGTGGCAACCTGATAGGTGCATGTGACAGGGCCCCAACAGCACAGGAGGGCACCAAGGGCAGGATGCAGGCCATGGGCACCCGCACAGTGTGATGCATGTGCATGGGCCATGGGACAGCAGGGGTGTGCAAAGGGTAAACAGGTGGGCACAGGGAGACATGCAACCGCTGTGCACCACACAATGGACAGGGGCTTGCAGGGGCAGCTGGGGTAGGGATGCAGGACTGCCTGCAATGGGAATGCACAGGTGGTAGAGCAGAACAGGTGCACACACCGCTGAGGCCAGGGATGAGGACAGGGCACATGGCAAGGTGTAACCCAACGTACTAATAGACACACGTCTACCCCCCACAGGAAACGCCGCATATCTGCTGAGGCCCTGGCTCCTCAACCCCTTCCAACAACCCAGTACAGAGGTAGAGGAGCATTACAATGAGGCACACAGTGCGACACGCACCATCATAGAGCATGTCTTCAGCATGCTGAAGATGCACTTCCGGTACCTGTGTCCGTCAGGTGGCACCCTACAGTATAGCCCTGAGAAGGTCTGTGGCATATTCCTGGCCTGTTGTATGCTACACATCATGGCCCTTGACCATGGAATACCTGTTGAGGCCAGTGAGGGCGACAGTTCCAGGAAGGAGATGGGGTAGGGGGGAGAGTGGGCAGAGCACCCCCTAGAAGGCCAGGGTGGTGACGCCAGGCTGGGATGGAAGGACCCGAGGCTGATGGCCAGAGTAAGGGACTACCGCAGGCGTGTGGTGGAGGAACACTTTAGGCCACTAAGGTGAGTATGCAGGTATGCATGTATGTGTGCAGGGTGTGCGCCAAGGTGTGGAGAATGCATGCCATGTGCACAGAGGACAATGGACAATACACAGAGGTGCACACAGGCACACACACAGTGAGGGACACATACACACAGACCAGGCATACATCACCATGCCACAGACGTCATGGGTCAGTGTGCATAGCGGTCTATGCAAGGGCACAGAGGACACCAGAATGCATGCATCATTCCCATGACACATGGCACAAGAGTGGCGCACACAGACATGTGGGTGATCCTGCACAGGTAGCATGGAGTGGTGCCAGGGCTGCAGGGGGGCAGGTTCCCACCACACACACTGCCACTTGCACCACCCGCAGGGTATCCAGTGCACACAGGTGTGTGAGACTGTCACTGCAGGCATCATAGGGCGGTGCCCTAGCCACCACCGACATGGGGTGACCTCTGCCACGGCTGGTGGTGATGGGTGTGCCACCACTGGCCAGAGGGGGTGTCACCTGAGACCTTGCATGGGTGCTGCACTGAGACCGTGAACAGGTGGCCAGTAGAGTGGCCAACCCATGGCCACCACCCGAACCATGGATGGTGGGTGTGGAGGCCAGCGGTGATGGAGTCAGCAGCAGAGGGCTCACCCGGCTCCACCACCAGGGTGTGCTGGACATGCTCTGGGGCATCCGACTGGACGCACGATGTCCACGGCATGTTGTGGTGGCAGCCACTGCCTCTGTAGCAACTGCAATCTGCTCCAGGGCTGCAGTCATGCCCACCCGCATGATGCATGCCTCTGCCAGCATCTGTGCAGGCCACACAGCTGTGGACTCATGCTCCTGGACCATCACAGTCCTATGGCTACAGAACTCCGCACGGAGGTCCTCCTGCCCCTCCACAGTCACCCACAGGAGGGTGAGGTAGGCCCCCATGTCGTCGGTGGGTGATGCTTCATGGTGGCATTGCAGATGTGCAGGGGATGGAGCAGCCTGTCCTGGTACATCCACGGTCGGTGGATGCACCCAGGCAGGCTGGGACATGGATGGGGGTTGGGTGTGGCAATGCCACTGAATGCCCATGGGTGATGTCCTCCTGGGCCAATGGGGCTGGTGCGTGCACCGCGGCACCATGCCAGGATGCTACCAATGTCTCTGGCACAGCACATGGAAGTGGTGCAGGGGGCACTGCACCCACAGCCATGGGCAGCTGTGCCATGTTTGCAGCCTCACCCTGCACAGTGTGGCCATCAGTGGCAACCAGGGCCACATGCACAGGCATCCCCATGTTGGGTGCACCTCTGTCTGCCATGCCCACGCTGGTGGTAGCAGTGCTGACCACGGTGGTGCCAAGGCCCTCCCCCTATATGCCACTGGTGAGCACAAGAAGGGCATCAGCAATGTCCACCGTGTCGTCCTGGTCATCATCAGACTACTGGGACAGGCTCCCCAGCCATGTGATGTACCCGCTGGCTGTCCTGCCAGCACCAGCCAAGGTGCCTGCGGGGCCCACCTGCAACGGGGCCATGACTGGAGTCACCTGGGATGTGGACAGTACAGCTGCAGGGTCATCCACGGTGGTGTCGACGGCCCCATGAGATGGGCCTGCATCATCACCCTTGAGGGCGTCACATGCAGCTGTGGCCATGGCTGCACCCTGGCGGCGTGATGGTACTGTGGAGGGAAGACGAGGGTACATGGTTAATGCAAAGTACACATATGTCACATTGGTGATGCACAACAGTAAATGGCCATCCACATGGTGCCAAGGCTGCAGGCCTGACCACGGTGGTGCCACGGCGTGACATGGCTAGCCGCACCATGGCACAGTCGCACCCATCACCATCCCATTATGCACACTGCACGGCAGTGGTGGCACATGCAATGTGGATGCACAGTGGCACGTGCCCCCCGGCAGCGGCACCAAGGGGCATATCACATCTGGCCAGGGGTGACCGACCCTATGTTGCTGTGCCTGGGTGTACTGGGCAGGCATGGCAGCCTTGGCACATGGGTGGCAGCCATGTCCAGGACACAAGGCTACTCACAATGCTGCAATGGGCTGCCACCGATCTGGAACCCACCGCCGGGGACGCCGTGCATGGCTGTCTGGGACACACAGGCGGCCAGGAGGGCCTCACTAGGGGTCAGCTGTTTGGCTGTGCTCAGGCCACCCCCTGTCTGCCACAGGGAGGTCTGAATGTCGGCCACCTTCTCCTTGGCTCTCCTACACCCGTCGTTCCAGTGCTTTCTGCACTCTGTGACCATGCGGTTTTAGGGTGCCACTGCGTTCACCTGCTGGGCTACCTCCTCCAAGCCCACTGCCTGTGCAATCCAGCTGCTTCCCCTGCCGGTGAGGATGGGCAGGTGTAGGTGGCATGCCTCAATGAGCTCCCTCTCCTCATCATGTGTGAAGTTCAGTCACCACCTTGTGGCGGCGCTTGCAGCCTCCAACATTGTGGCTACTCTGGGGGGGAAAGCATGCAGGTGTTAGGCATGCCTGTGGCTACACATGTTCCCACTCCACCCGCCTCAGTCCGTCAACCCCAACTGGACCCCTGCAGCAGGTGGTCTGGGTGGTGGTCTGCGTGTGAGTGTCCTGGTATGGTGTGCGGTGCCCCACGGTACAGGAACCTTTGGGACAGTGCACCTGCCATGTTTGTCCACTGGTCCACAGCTGGGGTGCCTGTGCTGGACATGTCCTGGTGCCTCAGCAGCATGTGTGTGGATGCAGTGTTACCATGCCTGACCAGGGTCCCACCCATGCTGCGCTGGGTGGGACAGCCCGCTGGACCACAGCCATGGGGCAGCTGGCCACAGTGTGTGGCATGGTAACACTGTCATGTTGCCTGCACAGGTGCCACCGTGTGCCTCGGATTGACCGGTAGTGCATCGCTGTGTCCACCACATGTGGCCAGTAACACCCAGTCACATATATCTCTCCACAGTACCACTATACAGGGCACAGTACCTCCGTGTGGGTCGCAGGACCACCGTGTGCTATGGTGCATGGCCATGTCCCACTGCAAATTGTACCTGTGTACAGCAGTGCCCTATCCCATATACTGCCATGTGTGCACCATGGTACTGTGACAGGTGGTCTGGACATGGTAGCGACCTGTCCAACAGTGTTCTTTGCATCCTGTGTACTGCGCAGGTTCAGTGTTCAACATTATGGGCATTCGATCCACATTCTGTGCATGTTGGGAAGCACTGTTCCCCATGTGGTGGCCGTGGACGTTCAGAGGCTTGCATGCACCTGTACATTCCCCCAGTGCATTATGTAGACCATGTCAGTATAGCTGTGTACTCGCCTTCAAGGCTCATTTTCCTCTCAGTCACCTGATCTCAGCCTGCAGCTTTGGGAGCTTTTATGGCTCAGGACATGCAAAGGAGGCCTTGGCTTCTGGTAATGAGATTTGAATTGGCTGAGATGTCCATGCATGTGGAATGAGGCGGTTTAGGGCACATTGTCTGTGAATTGCATAATTGCCCCCAGCTTATCTCACTTTACAAGGAGCATCTCCGAGATGCACCTATGATGTTATGGTGCATCTGTCATGCATGCGTGATCACCGTGTGCAACGGCACATCTCGCGATATGTGCCGCTACACTGCTTCCACGATGTGCCACTGCAGGACTGCTGGCCATTGTGCTGTGTCCTGTATCGCACACCATTCGCCCACATGTATGGGACATGCTGCACTGGGTGGTTGTAGTGGTCATGGATCGCATGTTGTGTGCCGTGGGTGGCTGTAGCACGTGCCATGCACAATATGGCGGCCGCATGCGCATCATGCATGCGCAACCCAGCCATGACCTCACCATGCCTTAGCGGTTGGCATTGCGCATGCCGTGCTTCCTTTGACCTATCGCGCTTCACACACTGTGCACGATGTGCTGTCCGTGGCTCTGTGTTTCACATGGCGCATATCTGGTCGTCGATCACGCTTCACCTCGTTGTACTCGATGACAGTTACTGTCAGAGGGGAAATGCCAAGGGCTGGTAGACAATCTCCTAGGGCCATGAACTGGTCCCAGGTGGAGTTGCTGTATCTGGTGGGACTTGTTATGCTGGTGGAGGGGTGGCTATTTTGGCAGGATGACCTCCTTGTGCCTAGGGCAGAGGCGTGGGCTTCCATTTTCAGGAGGCTGGTACAGTGCACTGGGCTTCCTCGCATCATTTCGATGACCTCCAGAGATGGGACCCGGAGAGAATGGGGAGGCTGCATCTCTGTGCACGCCGGGGTGTACTGCCAAGGCCAGGTAGGTGTCGCTCATCTGGGTCCTTTTGTGATGCATGCTGGGTGTGTGTGTTGAGGCCCTCATGGGGCACCCACTTGGGTCACTGTCATCCTGCATACATGGCAGTGGCTGCACCTGCCCAGTGCAGCCTTTCATGTGTGCCATGGGGGGCTATGGGCAGGGCTGTGGTTGCATGCAGGCTGCTGGGGCTGCATGACTGGTCACTACTGTGTACTGTATGCAAACATGCCTGGGGGGTGGCACTGTGGCAGTGCATCCCGCACAGTGACGCTGTTTGGCTGTCCCTGCTCCCTCTGTGCATGTCAGTGTTGCTGTGTGTTACTGTGTGACAGGGTTGCATAGTGCCTCTTGAGACTCCCCCTCTCTTCTTAAAGTCTGTTGCAACAGCACTCCTTTTCTCTCCCCTATCTCCCCCCCCTTCTTGTTTCTTTTTCCCATTAGACTGGAAGGCCACCTGACTAATGTTCTTTCTGTCACTGACTCCTATTACCTCTGTTTCTGGTCTCTTAATTTCAGCGATGTTAATCCCGATCAATCTCCTTCTCGAACGTGCGCATACCCGTCTACATGAATGCTCATACTATTCGCTTCTCGATTGTGTGAATGTTCCGGTAGTGAGTCCGCGGTAAAACAAAAGGAGAAAATACGAAGTTAAAACAGGAAAAGAAATCACGGATTAAAAGATAAATGGTGTAAAATTGCTCTTTGGTGAGGGTTTGCTGCCTACTGTATCAAGTTCTCCTGTTTTTGAAAAGTACAATTCTCAGTATGTCCTAAGCGAGGAAATTAAGCCTTAAGTTAATCGCAGCCTGTAAACTCCAAAACGAACTGCTGCTAGAGTTTAGGAAATTCATGCATTTGGAACAGACCCACTTTCCCCCGTTAAAACTATGTGCTTAGAAAATCACTCTTGTTGTAGGAAAGAGGTCTGTGCTGTAGCGAGTGTTTTTTTTAACCGCACTATGTAGTGCTTCAGCCCAGCATAAAACGCTCATTTTAAGGAGACAAATATTTAAAAAGGGAAAGCAAGAAAGAACCTTCAAGGGGATATAATAAATGGATGTAAACAATTTGCAGTTTCTTTTTTTATATTTACCTATTCAGTGTAGTCGACTCTGTTGAAAAGGATAGGATATATTTCCTCATGCCTTCAGGACCTCCCTCTGTTTCTGACTCTTCCTCTTAAGAGCTGGCCGGCCAAATCAATGCTAAATTTATACCAAGAACCAAGGGGAGGAGCTTGTAGATCATGAGGACAGCCTATTGTTGCCTTAAGAAATTGTTTAAACCAAAAATAAATATGCTTAAGGATCCTTAGATTATTGAATATACTTAGTTATGGTATTTGATTATGAGAGATTATAATAAAGCTTAGTTAATAAAGAACTTTCTTGTAAATATGCAAAAAAGGGAGGAGCTTCCCTCGACACATGGTACTGTAGTACTATAAATGAAGGGCAAGTGCTGCTCTTATTCAGTTCGTTGTAGGGCTCAGCAGGGAGCTGACCCCTGTTTCACACTAGTATTTTCTAGTGGTTGTTTATCGTTTTGTGCTTTACAAAGTTGTGTTCTTTATGTTTATTTGGATGAACCAATCCTCTTTATTTCTTTGTCGAACAGTTCGCTTATAGCATTTTTGTTTTCTTTGCTGAATAAAAGCTGATTAACTTTAGTACTTCAACTGGTGTCTGAATCTGAATCCCACAAGCCTATCACACTGGTGTCAGAAATGGGATCTCTTTGAGACGTTGTCTTGAGGGTGGAATACCAGACCTGGTATTCACAGTACACTGTGTTGGAGCCATCAGCTGTCAGCCAGCCAGTTACCAGTCAACTCAGTCCACGTGGGATCCAGACCCGCAGGATGGCAGAGTTATCCCAAATACCTTTACTGACTGGACTACCAGATGTGCGACGGAAAGAGACAAAGAGAGAGGAAAAGGAGACTGAAGGAGGTGCCACTGCTCCGGAGATGAAGGAACCTGAGGATAGACCCCCTGAAGAGGTACATGATCTATTAAGGTGGCTGTGTGTACGACAGATAGAACTAGAGAAACAACGGGAGGTGGATCGCTCACAGAATGAGCCCCATTGGACTGACACTATTAGAGCCATCCAAACATTAGGTACAGCAAGACCGCCCGTACCCAGAGAACAAGAAGGACCAAAAGACATTAAAATAACTAAACTGACTGAATCAGATGATATTGAAGCATATATCGCAACCTTTGAAAGAATGGCAGAAGCTTGTCATTGGCCTAAAGAACAGTGGGTGGTGCGGCTCGCTCCCTATTTATCAGGAAAGGCACAATTGGCTTATAGTCATGTGGACAGTGCCCATGTTAATGATTATGATTATGATTATGTATGCCAAGTCATCCTTAAAAGATATGATATTAGTGTTGAGACCTATCGACAAAGGTTTAGAACCTTTAAATATCATTCTGCTGCTTCCCCTCAGGAAGCATATACCCAGTTGCGAGACTTAAGTAATAAATGGTTGCAAGCTACTTCAAGGACAATTGAGCAAGTAATGGAAGATATCACCTTGGAACAATTTATAAAAATTCTTCCACCAGATGTACAAGTGTGGGTGAGGGAGCATCACCCTGAGTCGGCACAAAGAGCTATTGACCTAGCAGAGGATTACATAACGGCCAGACCTCCAAGAATGAGAGGATACTTGGGGGCTCATGGACCCTCACCCATGGTAAGAACTGTTTCCATCTCTAATACTAATCATCTCAGGGTATCACCTGTCATTGGGGGAAGCAGTGAAGGGACACTAGGAACCACCAGGGTGGGTAGAGGACCTAATTCAGACATCATATGCCATGATTGCCAAGGGAAAGGATACATTGCCAGATATTGCCCATGCAAAAAGAAGGAACATTCACATCTAGCTCTTGCTAATTGGGGTCAATATCTGACTACAGTACAAATAAATGGGAAAGAGGTCCCTGCCCTTTTAGACTCCGGTAGCAAACAGACCTTGGTACAAGCATCTTGATTGCCTGAAGCAAATAGTAAAGACACAGCCAGGGTCACATGTATCCATGGGGATGTACATGCCTATCCAGTACAACATATTACCCTGAGCGTTCAAGGGCAAGATCATAAAATGGAAGTTGGCCTAGTACCTAACCTGCCTGTACCGGTGTTTATTGGACATGACTACCCTGCATTTGATGCACTAATGGGTATGGACTGTCAAGTAACTGCTATTACCACCAGGGCACAAAGCAAGCAGTCACTAACATTTCCCCAGATGTTTCCTTTTGATGAGGACATATATCATACCCCCAGAAAGGACAGAAAGTCAAAGTTGAACAGATGAAGGGCAAGGATGTTATGGAACTGTAAAAAGGACACTCCAATTGCTGAAGGCAACCTTGATGTAAATGAGATGTTTAAAAATGAGCAAATTACTAATGTTAGTTTGACACCTTGTTTTTCACAGGTTGTGGAAGCAGCTAGTGAGGCAGGATATCCCAGATATGTGATACATGACCAATTGCTGCATAGGGAGTGTAAGAATCCTAAAACGGGGTGTGTAATAGAACAATTGGTGGTGCCTATGCATTTTAGACAGCAATTAATAACCATAGCTCGCGACATCCCTATGGCAGAACATTTAGGGAGGGACAAAACCCTAAGTCGACAGCTAAATCGGTACTTTTGGCCAGGGAATCATGATCAGGTAGCCACTTATTGTCAAAGCTGCCATGAATGTCAGAAAGTGGCTACTATAACGAAATCAGACAAAGTGCCCTTGCAACCACTTCCTTTGACAGATAGCCTTTTTGATCGCATAGTAATGGACATTGTGGGACCTCTGCCAAAGAGTAATAAGGGCAATCGCTTTATCCTCATGGTGTGTGACTATGCCACACGTTACCCTGAGGCAATACCCCTATGGACAGTCACCGCCCCAGAATTGTGGAGGAACTCTTAAAAATATTTAGTAGAGTGGGAGTACCTAGGGAAATTCTTACGGATAGAGGCAGTAATTTTCAATCCTTACTATTTGCTCGCCTCTATCAATCTTTGGGTGTTGGGGCTTTGTACACTTCCCCATATCATCCCCAAACTGATGGGATGGTGGAAAGATTTAATAAAACCTGAAAAAGAATGCTCATGAAATATGTTCAGGATGAAGGGAAGGTGTGGGATCTTAACCTGCCTTACTTAATGTTTGCCTACAGGGAAGTTCCCCAGGCCTCTACTGGATTTTCTCCATTTGAGTTACTCTATGGGAGGAATCCAAGGGGGCCTCTAGATATCATAAAAGAGAAATGGGAGAGCAAACAGGGACATGAAGGTACCCTGACTCTAGAGTATATAACTCAATTAAGGCAAAGGCTAACCAAATACATTACATTGGCCCATCAGAATAACCTAGGAAAACAAAAAGATCAAAAGAAATATTATGATCAAGGAGTGGGACATAAAAATCTGCTACCTGGGGATAAGGTATTATTACTATTACCCTCCACAGAGAGCAAGTTGACTATGAAGTGGCAGGGACCGTATATTGTACAGAGACAAGTCGGTCCTGTCAGTTACGAAATAGATGTTCCTGAGAGATGAAAAAGGTTACAAATATATCATGCTAATCTCTTTAAGAAATGGCATGATAGAGAGACTACAGAGACTACTCCTACTCTGTTTATATGTCCCAAACAATCTAATAGTGGAATGGACCAAGCTTACCAGAGATTGGAAGGAACAGGAGGCTGTGAACTAATAACCATTAACCCTGACCTTGAGGAGGGACAAAGAATAGAATTAGATAAAATGTTAAAACCTTTTACAGGAACATTTTCCTGTCAACCAGGGAAAACAAAAGGGGTGGAGCATCGGATACACTTGAACCAGGGGATAGTTATAAGACAAAAGCCCTATCGGATACCTGAGAAGGTAAGAGGGGATGTTATTAAAGAAGTAGAGAAAATGCAGGCCTTAGGGGTTATAGAACCATCTACCAGCGAATGGGGTTCCCCTATGGTGGTCGTGGGTGAGAAGGAAGGTGGCATTAGGATTTGCTTAGATTTCCGCCGACTGAATGCTATTTAAAAATTTGATGCATATCCTATGCCCCAAATTGATGATATTGTAGACCACCTTGGAAAAGCTAAATACATCAGTACCCTTGATTTGACAAAGGAATACTGGCAGATTCCCCTGAGTAGACAAGATAAAGATAAAACTGCTTTCAGCACTCCCTTGGGTCATTTCCAGTTTACCACCATGCCCTTTGGACTTCACGGAGCACCAGCTACTTTCCAAAGATTTATGGATAAAGTGCTCAGAACACATATGAACTATAGTGCCACTTACTTGGACGATGTTGTGGTGTTCAGCCAGAACTGGGAAGACCACTTACAACATTTGTCACAAGTTCTGACAGCCATCTCACAGGCTGGGTTAACAATAAATCCTGGAAAATGTGTCCTAGCTATGAGAGAGGTAAAATACTTGGGCTTACAGATTGGAGAGGGCCAAATAAAACCTGACATTGGGAAAGTGGATGCAGTGGCAAATAGTCTCCACCCCCTTACAAAACACCACGTAAGATCCTTTTTAGGGCTTGCTAGCTATTATAGGCGATTTGTACCTGATTTTGCAACCATAGCCAGTTTCCCTTAATGGATTTAACAAAGAAAAACCACCCCTCTACAGTAAAATGGACACCACACTGCAAAAAGCCATTCTGTACCAAAAAGGGTTACTTATGTGCATCACCTATATTAAAAAGTCCAGATTTTAATCTTCCTTTTATTGTACAAACTGATGCCTCTAACACCGGTATAGGTGCAGTGCTAACACAAATAATTGAAGGAGAAGAACACCCAGTAATATACATAAGTAGAAAATTACACAGTAGAGAAACTAAATATTCCACCACCGAGAAAGAATGTTTAGCCCTAAAATGGGCTATTGAAGCATTAAAGTTTTATCTTTGGGGAGTGGATTTCGAGGTCTGGACAGACCACAATCCGCTGTGCTGGCTTCAGGCTATGAAAAATAAAAACCCTCATATAATGCAATGGTATTTGGCTCTGCAGCCTTATTGCTTTACCATAAAGCATAGATCAGGGCCTGCGAATAGAAATTCAGATTACCTGTCCCGGTATGGAAAAGGATAGGACACTAATTAGGTAACAACAGACTTCAGGGTATTGAAAATACCGGCTTCAGAGGATAGCCTTTGATACCTCTCTATTCTTTAGTTTGTTTTTGAATTGGGACCCCGAGGTGGAGCTTCGGAGAGTGGGTGGGCTGAAGCTCCATCTCTCTGTTGAGAGATCTGTTTGATTACTACCTGCTTAGGGACCTCATCTCTAAGTTATATGAAAACCCTTATGTTGGGTTTCCTCTTAGGTGGGGAGGAGTTTATGACAGGGTTGCATAGCATCTTTCGAGACCCCCCCCTCTTCTTAAAGTCTGTTACAACAGCACTCATTTTCTCTCCCCTATCTCCCCCCTTCTTGTTTCTTTTCTCCATTAGACTGGAAGGCCACCTGACTAATGTTCTTTTTGTCCCTGACTCCTATTACCTCTGTTTCTGGTCTCCTTAATTTCAGCTATATTAATCCCAATCAATCTCAGCCTTCGAGGCGATAAAGTACCATTACACGGCAGCACAGCACTATTCGCTTCTCGATTGTGCGAATGTTCCAGTAGTGAGTCCGAGGTAAAACAAAAGGAGAAAATACAAAGTTAAAACAGGAAAAGAAATCACGGATTAAAAGATAAATGGTGTAAAATTGCTCTTTGGTGAGGGTTTTGCTGCCTACTGTATCAAGTTCTCCTGTTTTTGAAAAGTACAATTCTCAGTATGTCCTAAGCGAGGAAATTAAGCCTTAAGTTAATCGCAGCCTGTAAACTCCAAAATGAACTGCTGCTAGAGTTTAGGAATTCATGCATTTGGAACAGACCCCCTTTCCCCGTTAAAACTCTGTGCTTAGAAAATCACTCGTTGTAAGAAAGAGGTCTGTTCTGTAGCGAGTGTTTTTTTTAACCGCACTATGTAGTGCTTCAGCCCAGCATGAAATGCTCATTTTAAGGAGACAAATAGTTGAAAAGGGAAAGCAAGAAAGAACCTTCAAGGGGATATAATAAATGGATGTAAACAATTTACAGTTTACTTTTTTTTTATTAACCTATTCAGTGTAGTCGACTCTGTGGAAAAGGATAGGACATATTTCCTCATGCCTTCAGGACCTCCCTCTGTTTCTGACTCTTCCTCTTAAGAGCCGGCCGGCCAAATCAATGCTAAATTTATACCAAGAACCAAGGGGAGGAGCCTGTAGAGCATGAGGACAGCCTACTTTTGCCTTAAGAAATTGTTTAAACCAAAAATAAATATGTTTAAGGATCCTTAGATTATTGAATATACTTAGTTATGGTATTTGATTATGAGAGATTATAATAAAGCTTAGTTAATAAAGAACTTTCTTGTAAATATGCAAAAAGGGGAGGAGCTTCCCTCATCATATGATACTGTAGTACTATAAATGAAGGGCAAGTGCTGCTCTTATTCAGTTCGTTGTAGGGTTCAGCAGGGAGCTGACCCCTGTTTCACACTAGTATTTTCTAGTGGTTGTTTATCGTTTTGTGATTTACAAAGTTGTGTTCATTATGTTTATTTGGATGAACCAATCCTCTTTATTTCTTTGTCTAACAGTTTGCTTATAGCATTTTTGTTTTCTTTGCTGAATAAAAGCTGATTCACTTTGGTACTTCAACTGGTGTCTGAATCTGAATCCCACAAGCCTATCACATACTGGCACTGCTGTGTTGTGTTATGGTGCTCTCTGTCTGTTGTGTTTTGCAGGGCCAGAGGCCAGGCAGAGGGCCATGGCCATTGCTGAGACATGGAGGAGTAGGCTACGGGGTGCCAGGCCTGGTGCCCTTGCAGGGTCAGGTTGGTGGTGCATTCTGCTATTGCTGTGGTCTGCTGTTGTGTGTTACTGCTGGGTGGGGGTGTTGTCTATGTTCAGGCCCTCAGTATGTGTTCTCTTTGTCATTGCTGTAGGTCTCCAGAGATGACATGCCATAGCAGGGGGTGATGCCCAGCCTGATGTGGAGGGGCGGATCCATGTGGCCATCCAGGCAGCCCTGCGGCCTATTTCCAGGATGGTTCAGTGCCTGTCAGCTGCCATGCAGAGTGTTCTTTGTTGATTGCCCTTACATTGCTGTGCACGGGTGTGGCATGGCGGGCCACGGCAGCGCTAGTGGCCCCCTGCCTCTTCATGGGGCCTTGCTCTCTTTACTGTTTCTGTTTATGGATCCCTGTTTCCTAGTTGTTCTTGGGTTTCTGTTGTACAGTTTTTTTTATCTGGTTTTACGGTTTTATAAACATGTTGCTATCAGCACCTGTGTCTGTGGGTTTCATTGTTCCTGCATCATGGTTGTTCCCTATTGTCCTGCTGGCTTGCTCCAGTTGCTCTGAGTTTCTCCCTTGTGTGGCTCAGGGCATCCAGGATGCCCTGGCGCATCTTTAGTTGTGCTGTCCCCTGTCTGGGTGATTCACAGGGGGGGGGATGCGCTTAGCGCATCCCATTGTGCATGCCTCTGTGAATCGCTGAGTCTGTGCTCGGCGCATCTGACCTGCGCTGGCACATCTGGGTTGTGCTGGGTGCATCTCTTTTGTGAATCCTGCCCCATATGTCAAACAGCAGGAAGTTTTTTCAATTATATGCAACTGGGTTAGACAGAGAATTGCTAGGGTGCCTCTTGTCATGGGGAGCTATCCATAAAAAGTGTTTGCTATTATAAGTTCCAGTAGTTATAGGAATTCCTATAGATGAGATTGGAGAGTGAAGGGGGTGGAGAAAGGGAGGAAAAATGTTGTTAAACACTGTTGTGTTAATTGTGTATTTATGGTGCAATGTGAAATGACACAAAATGAATTATTGGTGGTAAATTATTTATGCACTGGCACTTTAAATGAAAATGAACAGTTTTTACATCATGTGACAATTTGATATTCTATATAAGTATTTCACCTACGGGGGGGGGGGCAGTATCTTTGATAAAGACTCATGAGCGTTGAAAGATTAGAGCACTTTTGATGTTTCCTCTGACCCAGGAGGGTCGGTTGTTTTACTGCTTGCTGGCAAAAATAAATGGAAATTTGAATTGAACCTGTACGGACTTGGAACTGCATTATTTCATTATGCCCTGGGTAAGTGCTGTGGCTGATGTTTTACAACTGCACCTGTTAGGTAACCATACTCCATAGCAACTTTGGTATCATTGGCGATTTGAGTATAGCTGCAGTGGTGCTGCTGTATGTTCCTTCCTGGAACCATGCTGGGCTGCAGAAAGGAGGTTATGGTCATGAAGATAGTTAAGAGTTTGGATGGAAGCTATCTTTTCAGGAGGTTTGCTTAGAACAGGATAATTAGTGATGGATTTAGTGTCACCCTTCATAAATACAGGGATATTCTTGGAACTCTTCCTTATATTAGGAACCATTCCTGAGAAGAAGGACATACAGTATTAAATATCCTAGTTAGGAGGAAGGTGAGGAAAGGGATGGCACTTTTTAGACACCGTGAGTGTCCAGAGAGCACTCCACCTCTTTGGGATGAGTTTAGACTGGCGGAGGTGGCTGAGGTCATTGTGGTGGCTTCCAAGCTTAGGCACACATTTTGTGAACTGGACCCGGTGCCGACATGTTTCTTGATGGGGTGTGTTGACTCTGTCGGCCCAGTGTTTGCCTTGATTGTCTGGTGTTCTTTATTGTAGAGGATCTTCCCCGATGTCTTGAAGGAGGCATTGGTGAGACCCCTTCTGAAGAAATCATCTTTAGACTGTGATGTCAATGCAAATTACCATCCCATCTCCAATCTTCCATTCTTGTGTAAGATTGTAGAGAAGGTTGTGGCACTTCAGCTTGAGGGGCACCTCATGGCCTACGATCTATACAATCCCCTCCAGTCTGGTTAAGTGTGAGGCATAGCACAGAAACTGGTTTGGGTGCATAATGACCTCCTTAGGGTGAGAGATCAAAGAGATGGGACAATTCTCTTTCTCCTTGATCTCTCCTCAGCATTTGATACAGTGGACCATTGTGTGTTAATTGATTGCCTGAGGGAATTCTATGGACTTGCCAGCACTCTCATCTGCTGGTTTGAGTCTTTTCTCACCTCCAGGAGGCAAAGGGTAGTGATGGGAAATTTCTCCTCCTCCCCCCCAGCCTCCTGTGATGTGGCATACCCTAGGGCTTGGTCTTGTTGCCAGCGCTGTTCACCATGTACATGCTGCCCTGGGAAAGGAGCTCATTAGGAAGTACAGCTTGGGTTTTCATTGCTATGCCGATGACACCCTGCTGTATCTTTCCTTTGCCCCGGGACATCCAACACTGTGGCTGTGCTAAACACCTGCCTTGCTGAGATCAACGGCTGGATGGCCTCCAGCTGGTTGCGACTGAACCCCGATAAGATGGAGGTACTGGTTATGGAGTCGAACAGAGGGTGTGATAGGATGGTCTCTGGTGACAGACGAGGCTTTTTCTTGGATCTGTACCATTGAAGGCCTCCTCTAGGGTGCATGATCTTGGCGTTATTCTTGACAGCAGATTTATGCTTGAATCTCAGGCGTCATTCATTGTTCATACCAGGTTTTTACCATCTGAGGAATATTACCAGGATAAAGCCCCTAGTTCCACCCCGGACCTCCCCACCTTTGTGCATGCCTTTTTGATGTCTAGGCTTGACTACTGTAATGTGCTTTATTTCAGGATCTCTGAAGGTACCCTTTGTTGGCTGCAGCTGGTGCAGACACAGTCACGAGGTTGTTGACAGGGCAGTCTAGGTACTGCCACATCACCCTTGTGCTGAGTGAACTGCACTGGTTGCCAGTCAGGTGGAGGGTCCTCTTTAAGGTGGGCTTGCTTACCTTTAAGGCCCTACATGACCTGGGCCCTGGTTACCTGAAGGACCTCCTTACACCTGCTGTGTCGGTCTGCTCCCTCCGCTCCTTCTCTAGTGGCCTCCTTGCGATTCCCAGGATGAGGTTAAAAACTGCCGGTGACAGAGCTTTCAGTGTCGCCAGCCCCATCCTGTGGAATTCGCTACCTCTAGCTGTAAGAGAGGCCCCTTCAGTAGAGGTATTTAAAGCTCACCTCAGAGTCTTTCTGTATAATCAGGCCTTCCCAGACTTTGCTTTATAATCTTGTCCTGGCCAACTTCTGTGATTTAATTCTGTCCCAGGCTATTTCAGTTACTTATTTATTAGCTATTTTTCAGTAATTTTATGATTTATCCATTTAATTTAATTGTGTTATTTAATTTGTTGCATTTATCATGTGGTTGTTTTTGCTGTTTTTTCTTTGCAATTGTTTTGTTTTCTGTACAGTGGCCATGGCCTCTGAGATGGGTGTCTTTTTAAATAAAATTTGCCTTGTCTTGCCTTAGTAACCTAGGTTCAAGCCAATCCAAACCAACACTGTTGCAATCAGAGATGGAGTTAAGTAACTGGTGCACTTCCTTCTTAGAGGTAATATGTAAGCAGAGACAGAGTGGAGTGTACACAGATCATTCTGCTGGTGAGTGTAAGCAAAATCAGAAGGCATGCTCTCAGCCTGAGGGAGAAGAAGGAGCAAGGAGTAGAGTAAGGTGAAACACTGGGAAAGCATTATTTTGCACAGAGGGTGTTTAATATGGGACTAGCCTATCTGTTACATATTTATTGTTTTCTGGTAACTGGCTAGGTCTACTGGAACCAGACAGTCCCATTTTCTGGGGCAACCTGGAATTAATTAGATGAATCAAAACCCAAAACATCATAAAAACATACTACATGGATGTGCAAAATGTTTCAAATTCCAATGGAACCGAATTCTGGAGAGTTTCTAAAATCTTGCCTAATTCTATAGAATTCTGTTGGTAGTGGAATTTTGAAATTATGAAAGCAGAATGGATTCTGTGGATTAATAATCCATGGTTAATATAAACTGTGGATTCTGCTATCTGTGGTAAATAATTCTTTGATTTAAGTGATCCATGGAAAGTTATCCTGATGTGTACATAGAACTGCTTTTTGGAATTCTGCAGAATCCTCCAACAGTGGTCGGAACTGACAGATTGGATTACAGACTTGTGAAAACTGATGCTGATATTTTATGCCATCAACTGTCAAAAATGTTTAATAGTTCACTTTGCTTAGGACATCTTCCTATTGTTTGAAAAACTGCCACAGTTGTTGCTATACTTAAATATCTAGTTGTGTTGTGTGGAATTTTCAAATTCTGGTGGAATTAAATTTTGCTTAATTTTTGAAATTCCTCCAAAATTCGACCGAAATGTTGCCAGAAATGGAATGATGGAATTCTGCAGCAGAAAATGGTTGTGGAATGATTTTCCGTGGAAAAATACTGTTCCATGGAATATAACTCTGTGGATCACAGTAGGTAGAATTCTGTTGAAGAACCAGCAAAATTCCAGTGGAAATTCTGCCAGCGGAATGGTCATGCCATGCTAATTTCACTTGCAGAATTCCACATTCCGCACAGCACTAATATCATGCCTTCTCCAATCTGCAAAATTTTTGTCTGATCTCACTCCTTTCTTCTCTTTCTAAAGTTTTGAAATGAATTGCTTTACATCAAACTTTGGAATTTTGTAATAAATATGAAGTTCAGACACCTGCCCAGCATATTTTTCGTCTGGGCCACTGTAGCTGCAACTGCCATGGAGAGTTTCATACAGGCGGTTCATGAAGCCTTGGTTAAAGGACATTTTTCAATGTCCATCTTTTTGGACCTCACAAAGGCTTTTGATTTAGTTAACCGTCATTTACTTCTTACAGCTCTTAGCATCCTGGAGTTTTCTGAGAACATGTTGGGTTGGTGCCAGAATTATCTGCAAGACAGGTTACAAAAAAACAAACAAACACACAAAATTTCCAATGTTTTTTCTTCCCTCATGCCAGTAATAATGGGTGTTCCCCAAGTATCCCTTCTGGGACCCCTTTTGTTTGGTTTATTTTTAAATTGTCTTCCTGCTGTAGTTAAAAAATCAGATAGTTTGCTCTATGCTGATGACACGGGTACTTTTGCAAGTGGGCCTAATTTTTCTGACTTGAAAGAAACATTACAAAAAAGATTTAAATTTGGTTCAAGAATTGTTCCTGACTCAGAAAATGGTGCTGAACTCTACAAAAATGAAATATATGACTTTTCATAATGTTAGGAAAAAAATTGCCTTTAACTCATATTTTAGAGTTAAGAGATCATTCAAGGTATCAAAATTGAACATGTCCATGATTTTAAATATTTTGGCCTGGCCTTGGACAGCACATTCTCTTATAGTTTATATAGTACAGGTTTGGTAAAAACTCTACATCACAGACTGGGAGTTCTTTATAGATTAAATTCAGTTTGGTTGCCATCTACTAGGTTATTAGTTGTACAACATTTGTTGCTTCCCACTATTGATTATAGAATGTTATTTTATTTTTCTGCAAGTCAGGGTGTGTTGTCGAGGGTTAGGGTATTGTATAATCAAATTGCTTGGTTTGCATCTCAACTCCAATCCCAAACACATCATTGTATTCTATATAATGCACTCAAATGGCCTTGGATCAGAGGTATACAATTCACATCGGTGCAGTAGCTAGGAAAATAGTGTTAAAAAAGTGCCTTTTTTTAATCAACTTTTTCAACAATGTTCTACTTCATTGTATATCCACTCAGCTACTAATAATACTTATTTTACTATTCCAACTATGAAAACTTGCTTTGGCAAAAAATCATCATTATATCAACTGTCTTATTTTTATAATTCATTGCCTCAGTTTAGTACTGCATGTTGTATTAGTTTTCTAAATTTTAAGACATTTCTTTAAAAAAAATGATTGAGACTGATATCTGTCAATGTAATTGATTTGTTATTTATTAGCAATGTGCTGCATGGTTTGTATAATCTGTTATTTCTCTTTTGTGTAATGGACCTGACCTTCAGCCCCTAAGGGAAGGTCCGGACAAATGCCCAGGGGAGGAGGGTGCCACTGGTGAGGACAGAGGGAGGATAGATAAGAGGATCAGAGTAGGCATAATTAAGGGTGAGTAGGGACAGGGGTTGGGGAGTGGTGTTAATAAATGCCAGGAGCCTGGGAAACAAAAAATGCTGGAGTTCCAGGCCATGCTGGTTGAAGGAGGAATAGATGTAGCAGTGGTCACTGAAACTTGGGCTACCCCCAGCCATGGATGGGAATTTAATATGAGCAGGTCCAAATTGCTTAGGAAGGATAGAAAGGAGGGGAGAGTGGGAGGAGTAGCTATGTTCATTAGGATGACATAGTAATTATTAGGGTGGAGGAAGCAGAAGGGAATGTGGAGACCTTATGAGGCACTTTGCGGATGCCCATGGGAGGGCAAAGCAAGATGGGAGTGGTATATAGGCCCCCAGGACTGACGGAGGATCTGGAGGATTGTCTTTTGGATAGCATTAAGGGCCACTGTGGACCAGAAAGGGAAGGAGTGGTGTGGATGGGGGACCTAAATATGCCAGCTACTGACTGGGGAACTATGACATCTATGGTGGCCAAGGAGCAGAGGCTGCTGGATGGCTTTCAGGATGTGTTGGAACCTATGAGTGAGGGTTGTGTCCTGGATGTAGTCCTTGTGGACGGGGATCTGATAAGGGACCTGGTGGTGGAGGATCCCCTGGCAGGGACTGACCATGACACGGTCTGGTTTAGGCTAAATTTGGAGGGTAAGGGGGTGAGTTCCAAGACAATGATTGTAGATTTTAGGGGGACAGACTTTAGGGGCATGAGTGAGATTCTCAAGGAGCATTTGAGGGAGATCCCACCCAGGATGGATGTAGAAGGTAGGTGGGCGGTCATAAAACCGGGACTACAGGAGGCCATCGGGTCCTGCACAAGGGTGAAGTAAAAGGAGAGAAGTCTCATAAATTGTGCTGGTGGTCCAGGGAGGTTCAGGAGGCAGTTAGGGAGAGGAGGGCTGCCTATAGCAGATATAAGAAAATGAGAGGGGAGAGGGATAGGGAATACTATCACCTTGCAGCCAGGCAAGTCACCAGCGTGGTGCAGGGGACAAAAGCCAGAAGGGAACAGTGGCTTACCCAGGGGATTGGGGTGGGAAAAGGGGTTCTTTAGGTACATTGCGGAGCAGAGAAAGAACATGGGCAAGCTCGGCAGATTGAGGATAAATGGGGGGTGGGTGGAAGGTGCAAGGGAGTAGGCGGAGGTATTGAATGATCATTTTGCCTTGGTGTTCACTAGGAAGGGGGCTGTGGAACCAGAAAAATGGGAGCAAAAGGGGTTAAAAGAGGCAGTAGACAGAATTGCTGGAGCACCTGATAAAGAACAAGGGATTGGGAGAGATATCCCTGGGGCATCGCATCAGGATGGTTCTGCTAAGGTGGAGGGAGGCGATGAGGCTATCCCCATTGGCCAGGTGTGGGAAGCCCTTAAGTCCTTTAAAAAGGACAGATCTCCAGGGCTGGATGACATACATCTCAGAGTGATGTGGGAGTTGGCGGATGTTCTGGCTGCACCTCTGACGGATCTCTTTAACATGTCGCTAGAGATCGGGTGGGTGCCTAGGGATTGGAGGATGGCACATGTTGTGCCCATCCATAAAGGGGGATCAAGGGAGGTGTCAGGAAACTATAGGCCCATCAGTTTGATGTCAGTGTTGGGGAAGTTGTTGGAGAGTATACTCAAAGAGCATTTGGAGGAATTCCTGGAGGAGATGGGACACCTGGACAGTCAGCAGCATGGGTCTGTGTCAGGTAGATCATGTCAAACTAACCTTGTGGAGTTCTATGACTGGGTAACATCAGAACTCAACAGGGGGAGGCCAGTGGATGTACTGTTCTTGGACTTCAGCAAGGCGTTTGACTCGGTCCCTCACAATGGCCTTTTGAAGAAACTGAGGTGGATGGGGATAGGACCATTGATGATCAGTTGGATCAAAAACTGGCTTTCTGGGCACACTCAGAGGGTAGTGGTCAGTATGGTGATCTTGTCTCCTAGGGGAGTCCTCAGTGGGGTTCCACAGAGCTCAGTTCTGGGGCCGCTCCTGTTTAATGCCTACATCTCTGATATCAGGGATGATATCGGCTGTGAAATTAGTCTCTTGAAGATAAGTCTAAGCTGAGGCAGTAGTAGAGGGGCAGGAGGGGTGGATGGCCCTGCAAGGGGACCTGGACACTCTTGATAGGTGGGCCTGCACCTGGAAATTAAATTGTAACTCCTCCAAGTGCAAGGTGTTACACCTTGGTCAGGGAAACCCAAACGTGGGTACACCCTAGGAGGGATTGAGTTGAAGGCCACAGCAGGGGAGAAAGACCTGGGAGTTCTGGTGGATGTCAATATGAATAATTCAGAGCAGTGCAGGAGGGCTATAGTCAAGGCAAACAGGATGCTGGGCTGCACTGCAAGAGGGATAACCTCAAGGAGCAGGGAAGTGATCCTGCCACTGTACAATGGCCTGGTTAGGTCGCACCTGGAGTACTGTGTGCAGTTTTGGAGACCACACTTAAGAAGGTACATCCAGCTCCTGGAAAGGGTTCAGAGGAGAGCAACCAAAATGATCCAGGGTCTGGGGGAGTTGACCTATGAGGAGAGACTGGAGGAACTCGACCTGTTCTCGCTGGAGGAGAGCAGGGATTGGAGGGATGTGATTGAGGTCTTCAAGTACCTCGAAGGATTCAACAAAGTAAATCAAGATGGGGTTTTTAGGATAAAGGAGGGTGGAATAACTGGAGGACATAGTTGGAAGCTTGAATGTAGAAGGATGAGGGGGAAGGAGGAGGAGGTATTTTATGGAGCAAGTGATAGAACCATGGAATGCACTGCCCGGGAAGCTGGTGCTGTACTGTATGGTGGATGGTTTCAAGAGAGGGTGGGGCAGATATATGCATGAGAGGAAACCTGGGTTGGCTTGTCCCGGGTGGGGGGCTGGGACAGTGGGTGGGAAAAATGGGGAACGAAAATGGGGGAGGGCTTCAGTGACCATCCAGGGTTCTGAAGCATGAGCAGACTCGATAGACCACAAGACCTACCCTTCTGGCATCTAGTGTGTTAGTACAGTAGTAGCCACAGACATTGCCAGCTATTGCCAGATATTTCGTGAAATTTCTAAAGAGTTTCTCTCTGCTGCCCCTACTGTGGAAATGCAAAAAGCAGGAGATTTCCCTAGAAATATCACCAACATTTCGGAAAATAGCTGGCAATGTCTGTGGCTACTACTGTATTAAAATATTTGTTTAATTGCTACATCAGCTCACCCATGAAAACAGGCTTTAAGCTCATGGATTTATCACATTTTAAATAAACAAACCAAACCGAATTCAAAAAGAAATTCCAAAATGCCTTTCAGAAGTGGAATTGCCAGTCCACATGAATTCTAGAGGAATTCTGCCCAGCTCACGTGTATAGTTGATTCATGCACATCATAGAATATTGTGTATGAGCAATCATACACAACAAGGCTGTTTTTCAGTTGAGAGGTTTCCTTGATAACAAGAGAACTCGAGATTGCAGCTCGAGAGTTCTCATCACCATGGAAACCTCGAGTTCGAAAAACAGCCTAGTATGCGTATGGTTGCCCATACACAATCTTTTATAGTGTATGGGCAACACTTATTCCAATCCTGTGTCCAAAAAACATCTTCCCAGTACTTAAAAATACTTTACTGTGTCCTGGTTCTTTCCAGTGCCACTCACTTCCATGCCAGCTATCTCCGCCACGGCCGCTTCATCGTGCATATATGAAGATATTGTAAGTTGTGCTGCAGTAATGACATAGTTAGTGCAGCACAACAATTTGATGTCACTACTGTAGCACAGCAAGCTGATTCCAGAAATGGAATCTCATCCTGAATCACACTCTATCATACACTATATTTTGGCATTATATGAGACATGAGACAAGACCTTGCAACAATTCTATAAGTGATATATGTTGCTTACTAAACATTTTGCACAAGAAGAAAATAGTCCCTCATGGAGGTGAGAAAGCACTGGCCTGGTGGCATACAAGACTAAGGTACTGTGTGCCCTTACCTCTCACCACATTAGCGACCTGAGTTCAAGAATTAGCTTGGGTCATGAGAGGCAGTGGGGGGGGGGCTGGGAGAGAATTGAGCAGCCGCCTGGTAGCTCTCCACTCCGAGATCATAGAGGTGTGTCAACTTGGCTCTTGGATACCACCAGGTGGAGGCTTGTTGGTAAAGCTGTTGCATGAGCTGCAGATGTGAGTCAGGGGATGGGGAAGCCACAATTCCAGGATGCATGTTTGCCTCCATGTACATGCACAGCTTGAGTTTACCACAGCTTTACCACAGTTTATCAGGGGTTGAGGAACAGTGGGCAGTATTTAAAATGGGGATTATAAGAACAACAGAATTATGCATTAAGCAGGTTAGCAAGAGGAAAAGGAAGAGGAGACCATTATGGTTTTCCAAAGAAGTAGCAAAGAAAGTGAAAGCCAAAAAGATAGCATTCAGGCAATACAAAAAGACACAGGCAGAAGGGGATAGGAGAAGTACCAGGAGAAACAAAGGGAGGCAGGGATGTCAGTAAGGAAGCCAAAGCTCAGACAGAAGAACACATTGCAAAATCAGTGGTTAAAGGGACAAACCTTTACAGGTACATAAGTGAAAAAGAAAGACAAAGGGAGGGATAGATGAGACTGAAGGGGAGGATGGGAGTCGCGTGGAGGATGACAACAGTAAAGCTGACTTATTGAACAGGTATTTCTGCTCAGTCTTTACTGAGGAAGAGGGGGTAATGGGTCTGAAGGAGTACAAAGGTGAGAATGGTGCAGAAATGGACACAAGTCCCTTTACACAAGAATGGGTCCTGAAGGAACTGGAAGTAATAAGAGTTGACAAAGTTAATGGGGCCAGATGGGGTGCAACTTAGTGTCCTTAAAGAACTAAGAGAGGTGGTGGCTGAACTCTGGCTATCCTGTTTAGCCAATCACTGGAAACAGGGAGGTACCCAAAGACTGAAGGACAGCAGATGTAGTCCCCTTATACAAAAGCGGAACAAAGAGGAAGCAGGGAACTACAGACCAGTCAGCCTCACCTTGGTAGTGGGAAAGATCATGGAAGCACTTCTGAAGGAGAGATTGGTGGAACATCTGGTTGTCAATGGACTACAGGACCCAAGGCAGCATGGTTTCACCAGGGGGAGGTCATGTCAGACCAATCTCATCGAATTTTTTGACTGGGTGACTAGGGAGGTGGATCAGGGGAGGGCAGTGGACATGGCCTATCTGGACTTCAGCAAGGCCTTTGACACTGTGCCACATAGAAGACTATTACACAAACTGGGGAAAATGGGTGTGGGCAGGACAGTAGTGTGGTGGGTAGGTAACTGGCTGGGTGGCAGAACACAGAGGGTGGTGGTAAATGGCTGTCACTCCATAGAGGGAAGAGTGACCAGTGGGTACCAGAGGGATCAGTGCTGGGACCGGTCCTATTCAACATCTTCATCAGTGACATTGCAGCAGGATCTAGAAGGCAGAATTTCACTGTTCGCTGATGACACAAAGCTCTGTAACAGAGTAGACACACCAGAGGGTGTAGACAGAATGAGAAGGACCTGCAGAAACTTGAAGAATGGTCAAGGGTTTGGCAGTTGAAATTCAATGCAAAGAAGTGCAAGATAATGCATATGGGGCACAAAAACCCTGGCACAATATATCAGTTGGGGGTGAGGATATAGCATGCACCAAGCAGGAAAGGGATCTTGGGGTTGTCATCTCTGATGACCTCAAGGTAGGGAAACAGTGTGACAAGGCATCAGGTAAAGCAAATAGGATGCTGGGATGTATAGGCAGGGCATCACCAGCAGGAAAAGTGAGGTCATAATTCCGCTATACAAGACACTAGTGAGGCCCCCACCTGGAGTACAGGTACAGTTCTGGAGACCATACCTATGTAAGGACATAGACAGGGTAGAGAAGGTTCAGAGGAGGGCAACAAAGATGGTGCATGGATTGCATCACAAGTCCTATGAAGACAGGTTGAAGGAACTGAACATGTACTCCCTGGAGGAGAGGAGGGAGAGAGGGGATATGATAGAGACATACAAGTATCTTACAGGGAGAAACAGAGTGCAGGAAAACACTATTTTAAGCGAAAAAGATGTTCCAGGACTAGAGGCATGGGATGAAGTTGGAGGGAGGACGATTCAGAGGAAACATGAGAAAGAATTTCTTCACAGAACGGGTGGTGGACAAGTGGAACACCCTGCCAGAGGAAGTGGTGGGGGCTGAAACAATCACAGGATTTAAGAATGCATGGGATAGACATAAAGGAATTCTAGAGGTCAGGGGTAAGGGGAAACAGACTTCTAGGAAAACAAACTGAACTTATAAGCTCAAATGGGCAGACTGGGTGGGCCATAGGCCCTTATCTGCCGACACTGTCTATGTATCTATGTATCTATGTAGCTAGGGGAAGAGAATAAAAGGGAGCAAAAATACAGTGAGGCAAGCTTCAGTGATACTCTATGCACTGAGCCCCCTCCCGTCTCACCAGCAGGAAGCACCTGCTGGCCCACTGGATTATGTTTTCGGGGGGGGGGTGGGCCTCCTCATCCTGACCCTGCCATGGAGGGACATTTCATAGGGGTTCTAGCTAGGTAAGGAAAGCCTTGGGAGGTAGTGGATGGTGGGGGCTGGGAAGGCAGTGAAGAAGGAAGCCCAAGGCTACCTCAGGCAGGGAGGAAAAACAGAATATGGAAAACAAAACAGTAAAAAAGAAAAAAAGAGGAGGTGAAAACTGAGGAAGAGACAAATACTTGGCTTTGTTGGGCACTTTACAGGTTTTCAAAGCAGAACTAGAGAGATTCCCCTTGGCACTGAAGGTCACACAGCATGAGTATGGGTAGCATTCTGGTTGAGAATCTTGGATGGGTGTCAACAGTACTCTAACTGGGTATTGACTGATCGATTGAAAAAATTGTATTTTTATACAGAAACAAACAGGGAAAAATATCCCTATTTTCAAGCAAGAATGCCCTAAACAGTATACACTCAATACAATACAACATTTATGTAAAACATTACAATATTACACATAATTATACAATGTCAATACAAAATCTAGGAAGCTGATTGGCTGCTGATCCCCTGACACAGTGATGTTATTCGACAATAACATCATTGTGTCATGGGCAGTCAGACACAAGACCAGGTGCCCACCTCAGCAATCACTCGACACAGAAGGAAATTTTACCTGACCCCCCCACAGCAATTCCTTTCATTGCTCCTTCTGCAGCCAGAAATATTGCACTTAAACTCGAAAATGTAATTTTTCACCCTCCATCCCTGAAACAAAGTACACCAGCCTTCCTATCTAAATTGAAAAGAAAGCAGGGCACAAAGCAGCTTCTCCTCAGTGACACGCACACTGGCTTTACCAACTGCCGCTAAGTGCTGTCACCCGGTTAACAGATGAACATCCCCCCCACACTTAGCAAATCACAGCAAATGTTTTAGTTTTTTCTGCCTTTATAGTTTTAAACAAAGAGCCACACTGAACAGATTCCCCTTAAAATGCATGCGGCCACGCGCATAGCATCCGCTCCCGACTTGTATCAACTTACCAGTCGTGCCACTGTGAGTAAGTATATTCCTGTGCTGCTCTCCCAGTTGAAGTTAGAACTGCTGAAAACTACTGGGAGAATGTAAAAAGCAGGCACAGTAAAAACTGCAACCCTGAACTGAAAGCCACAACACAGAGCGAGTATAAATGTCAGTGGCAGCTGTCCTGTACTGCATGCACTTCTGATGACTGCAATACATCAAAATCAAATTCAGTTTCTCCCAGTACAAATAGAAAAATAAAGCACAGTGTACCGAGAGAACAATGTAGAAAGCTGGGGAGGGGGCAAAGACAACAGGAGACATCTATCGGGAGAGAGGGACAGAAAGTGACAGAAAGGGAGACTGCAAACATGCAACAGCACCATCTAGTGGAAAATGCCAAAACTGGAGCGTTTTTCTTTACTTGTACACTTCCACATTGAAAAATCAGATACAAAATATTTAACAAATTATTTTTTTTCATATTTTTTCATTCTTTATCAAGAAGCAATTGTATAATAGCCATAAGGCACTCCAGGGATGTGTGTTATTGTGTAATAATATCACTCCTTAGGTGTTGACTGCACTTAGCCTGTGGCCTTATGCTTCAGCCACCCAAGGAGTGACATTATTACACAATAACACACACCCTGTTGTGCCTTATTGCTTAATTAATCAATTCATGATGTTCAGATATAGCAATTGCATAATGTTTTAAAAGATTTTTTCAAAGTTATTTGAAATTCACGTATGAAATTTTAGCCCTTAATTCTATAGATATTGCATTCCAGGACTTAGCTGTACTTATTTGTAGTGCAGTATCGCCAAACCTATTATAAGCCTTCAGCCAAGGCATTTTTTTTATACTTTTCCTTAATGCTTACTTTTTCTCCTGCCTAACCTCTGTTAATACTAAATGGAGAACAGATGAGTATTTTTAGAATTCAGTAACTTGTAGCACCATGTTAAACAGTTAAATTCAAACTGGTCCAGCGCCAAATAAACCTTACAATAATTAGTACCATATTTACTAGAGTTGGCAAATCTTGCCAGTTTAAGTAGATTTGGCCAATTGTTTTTAAAGCTGTTTTAGGTGCATTTCTATAAACGAATCCCCCAAATTCTAACACTGGAATTAGGAGTTGTTGTATCAACTTTATTTTAACATCTCTCTTGAGGCACACAGAGATTATTTCTAATGCTCCCAATTTCTGATTGGTTTTCTTTACTACTATGCTAATGTGATCTACATACGCTAGCTTACGATCTACTAGAACCCCGAAGTATTTGTAACACATAACATTAACAATTTCCTGTTCATTTCTAAAGCTAATATTTAATTTTTTGTCCAACTCCTCTTTGGACCCACTAGTAAAATAAATACATTATGTTTTTTAAGATTCATCAATAATCTGGACTCAGCAAACCACATTTCCATCCTAAACATATCCTCATGCAATTTTGGTCCTAATGAGATGCGGCTATGAGTGGACACCACCAAAACAGTGTCATCTGCGTGCAGATGAACCTCACTATTTTTCAAAATCTTGGGCAATTCATTAACATAAACATTGAAACTTAATGGGCCCAAAATGGAGCCCTGTTGTACTCCTCGTTTTACCTCACCCAACAGATATGTCCTTGTTCCCAGTGACACACACTGTTTTCTGTCTGTTAAATAAGATTTAAACCACTGTAGTGTTTCAGGATGGACTCCTATTTCATGTAGTCCATACAATAATTTCCCATGGTCCACCAGGTTAAAGGCCTTACTGAGGTTCACAAACATGGTCCAAGTACTTGTATCTGAGTTCATAGATGTTGCGACCAAATTATTAAATCCACTAGGGCCGTGTCTGTGGACCTCCCTGCCCTAAAACTATACTGGCAGTCTGTCAACAAATCATACTGTTCCAGATATTGGCAAAACTGTCCGTGAACAAATTTTTCCATGAACTTTGACAGTATGGGGAGCAATGCTACATGTCTATAATTTGTAGCTTTCAGAGAGTCTCCTCCATTAAAGACTGGTACAATGTTACCTAATTTCCATACATCAGGGTGTGCAGAGGTACACAAACTCCTATTCAGTAGACGTTATTATAGGTGCCAATATGTCTGCCCCCAACTTGAAAAATCAGGCATCCTTTCCATCTATTCCACCATATTTGTTAACCTTCAAACAGTTTAAAACTCATTACCTCCAGTAGCTCCATATGAAGTCCGAACTATCCATTATTTATGTGATACAAAATAGATGCCCAGAAGGTAATGAGTTAATTCTATTTCAACGTCCTTGACTATGTAGAGAAAAAAAACCAACAACAAATATGTTGCAGGTGATACCTTTTATTGGACGAACAAAATTATTTCTGAGACTAGCTTTCAAGAGATAAAACTCTCTTTTTCAGGTCAAAGTCAGACCAGAGAGTTTTATTCCTTGAAAGCTAGTCTCAGAAATAATTTTGTTAGAAAGTGGGAATGAGAGAATAGGCCTTACATTTTGTGCTGTATTAATGGTGCAAAGTAAGGGATCCAAAAAAAAGATATACAAAAGGGGACTGAGTGGGCATCCTTGTTGAACACCTCTCTTCAAAGGTATTATAGGACCCTTCCAGCCATTAACAATAGGGATAGAAGTGGTTGTAGAATACAACAATCATAACCAGGAGAGGGTAAATATGTGGAACTTTATAATGTCTCAAAACCTGCCATAAAAATTCATGATTCACTGAATCAAATGCCTGTTTCTGATCCAATTAATACAGTAGGCTTGTTAACTTATCTGAATTGCCAGGTTCCACCAGTTCCCGTAATAGAAGGATATGATTATGTATAGTCCTACCTGGGACATTACTAGATTGAGCTTCGGAAATTACTAAAGGGGCTAGTTTCGCTAGATGGAGAGAAAGAATCTTAGTTAGGATTTTAAAATCTGTATTCAGTAGGCTAAGAGGCCTCCATTTCGTAAGTAATTTTTTGTCCCCTTTCTTATAAATATAGAAGGTACTTCCTATATTAAAGTCCAATGGTAAGGTGTCTGCTTTTAAAAGAAAATTATAAACTGCAGCCAATTCCGCACTTAATTCAATACTAAGCAATTTATAAAGTTCATTTGCAAGGCCATCCAAACCCAGAGATACTCCAGATTGCAAAGTTTTGATGACCTCCACTACTTCCCATGCCTGTATGTCACAATCAAGCATATCTAATACCGATTGTTGTACATCGAGAATTTGAATGTGGCTAAGGTAAGCTAATATGTCATCTAGACACGTAGTAATTGGGCTGAATAATTTTCATGTATACTGGGCCACATTATGTTGAATATGCCTCAACTCAGTAAATTCATGATTATCTTCCGTTACAATAGTGTCAATGGTTTTACTAGTAATCTGTTTAGAAAAATGAGCAAACGGACAAATCACATCATAGGTGCCCTTTACACTAAAACGTTGGCATTGTTGCATATTTTTTGGAGTGGTAATCCATTAAAGTTTTTTTCAAGATACTAATTTGTAAAGAAAAATCTTGGCCTGTTGTATAAGAAAGGGTAAGGAGTTTTTGCAACTGATTCCTTGTCCTGTGGTATGTAAAATAGCAATCCCCATGATGTGATTTGCAAAAGGTCTTTAGCAATTTTGTTAAATCCCTCTTTGTATCCAACAACCCCCATCAAAGATTGTCATAAAGAAAAAACACTGATTTCCTGTTTTGAAAAAGGTTCTGAAGATGTGTCAACAATAACGAATTCTCTAGCAAGGAAACATTAAATTTCCAAGTACCAGGGCCAAAAACTACAGTATTCTTAGGACCAAGAAAAATAGAAAGCAAATCATGATCCGAAAACTCAGTCACTTGTACTTCAGCAGCAGAAGTTTGCAAACAGGAGGAAACACAAAAGAAATCTATACGGGTGGCTGAAGAGCCTTTATGAAAGGTTGGAGTATGTTTCTGGGTAAGAGAGAGATGAGCATCCTTTAATTTTGCTGAAAATAAGAGATTTTTAAGAAAATTGGTATCACAAAACAATTTTGTGGTTTTAGAAGCTGGGGATCTATCCTCTGTGGACAAACCACAATTGAAGCCACCACCAAAGATAACATGCATAGAATTGTAAACATAGGGCCATACTACTTTCAAAAGTTCAGTTCTAAGTAACTTAGTTTGTGGGGCATAAATATTCACTATCCGAAAGGGGATAGAAAGGAATTTAAAGTCTATAAGTAAAACTCTACCAGGGCATAAATCTAAGATCTTAACTACAGATATATTAGGGAGATTAAACAATACACCCACCCCAGAACATGTCTCCTGTCCAAATGACCAACAGGGAGGGCCTAGATGCCAGGCTTTTTGTGCCCTAGAAATTTCAGGCAAGGAATGGAACCTAACACCCTGTAAAAGTATGATACCTGCTGTAAGGCAGGATAAAAAGGAGAAAACTGAATTCCTCTTAGGTTGTTTTTTAATACTGTTAACATTAACAGTATGTATTGCAAAAGAGGTAGACATACTAGCAAAAATCACTTCAGCCTACCTTTCCTCGGGGCACATTCTTTATGCTTCATCTTGGCTTTTGCCTTCTTCTTTTGGGACCCCACATTGTCAATAGGGACTTCAGTATCCATGGTCAGTTCAGGGTGAGAGGACAAGACAGATGAGGAATCTGAGTCCGTATTCTCAGAAGTATTTCGTAATAATTCATATTTATTTGCTAAAGGAAGAGCCTCCATCCTTTGAGCTTTCGAGGAAGTAGAACCGAACTTCCTCAAACCCCTTGTGACTCTGGAAGGTGTAGTAAAAAGGTTGGGGGGGGTTCCATTGTTCCCAATGGAGCCGGGGTCTCATAGATGAGTCATCTGAAGCTGAGCAACCAGGAAGAACAGGGGAGGGGGGAGATCAGAAGATATAGTAGACTGAACATGATTTGAAACAATCTCAGTCAAATCCTCACTAGCAGGCGCTACAGTGGCAGTGGAATCAATACTGTGTGATTCAGCTAAAGTAGTAGGAGAAGGTCTAACCGTAGAAGGAAAGGAAGAGGGACCATTAATTTTAGAGCGTTGGGCCACTGTAATAATAAGCCTTTGTTCTCCATCTGCTAAAGAGGGAGAATTATGGGCAGCCCAGGAACATTGCTAAAAAGTATGTCCTAGGTCATCACACAAAACGCAAAGAGGCTCTTCAACACACTGTGAGCCTGCATGTCCAAGGCCACCACAAACAGTACATTTAATTGTGTCACAAATGCTACTCAGGTGGGATGTGGAACCGTACTTATAACATGCTTTTGGCTGCCCAGAATAAAACAGTACTCCCCTATCCCTGCCCAACGTAAAACTATTGGGCAGGTGTTGTATACCAGCATCTGTGGTTCTGAGCATAACTCTAACCTTCCACCCTCCCGTCCACAAATTTTCTGTATCAAAAATAGCTTCAGGATCAGAAAGCACTGTGCACCTTTGTTTTAACCAAACCGTAATATCATTCAAGCTGACACCTTCATTTCTGAACAAAATGGTGATTTTTTTTGTGCAGGTTTAGTCAAAGGAATAGAACTGAAGGGTGTCCACAAAGGGGAATTTTTTTAACAAGTGAAATTGGGACCAAAACTTTTCTAAACCTTTTAAGGTTTTAAAACTAACATCAAAGTGTGACTCATTAGAGACATGTATCATGGCATGTATATCATAAGCTGCAAATTTCATAGATTCCTTAAGTAAAGTGCGCCCAACAAAAACCCTATCAGGCAGTTTAGGTAACCCCCCCCAGATACTGTAACCGTACAGCGTTATGTCTCTTAGCCTGTTGAGTGGGGACAGAAAAACAAGAGGCATACATTTTCGGAACTAGAATGAAAAGGTTTTAGCCGTTCAGTCTGTTGGGGTTATAGACCAGGGTGCTGCCTGGGGTAGGAGACTTCGGTGAGGAGAGTCAGGCCCAGATATTCAAACTGCGCCATTTTGCGGTGCAAGCTCCTGCACCGCTCAAAATAGTTGCGCAGGGGTGAGGCCAGGGCGATATTCAACGGAGTTGCGCGATGGCACAGCTTCTTTGAATATCGCCCCCTGGCTACACCCACTGTGCATGGCGCAGTGGAACTGCACCAGCACAAGTGGTCAGAGAGGAGCATTGAGATGTGGTGGTGCAAGTTCCATTGAGCCATGCACAGCACCTACGATATTCAAAGGGTGACATGCAAATGGGGCCATAATTTATGCAAGGCGCACGTGGGGCCATTAGCATCTGATTATGGCCCCATTTTCATGTCATTAGCATGTAGGTGCACCGATCCCCGACGACTTGCACCTGGCGCCCTGCCAGGCAGCAGCTGTCAGGGACCGATGCCCCCTGCAGCCCGATCGCTGGCAGAACAGTAGTGTCCCCCCCAGCAGCCCAATCTTGGGCATAATGGTAGTCAACCCCAGCAGCCCGATCGCGGGCATAACAGTGATCAACCCCAGCAGCCCGATCGTGGGAATAATGGTAGTCAACCCCCAGCAGCCCGATCATGGGCATAGCGGTAATCAACCCCAGCAGCCCGATCGCGGGCATAACGATCTCTACTCCCCATTAGCCTGATGGTGGGCATATATGAAATGCCCTCACCCCAGTAGCCCGATTGCGGGCATCAGATCCCCAAGTCCAATATCCTGGTGGTCCAGTGGACGGTAACCCGATTGTGGTGACATCCTTATCCCCAAGTATGATATCCCTGGTGATCTAGTGGCCCCACCCACCTGCCCACAAGCCCGCCCACTTCCCCTGTCAGCCGTCGGTTGGCAGCCCCCTCCCTCCGCCCGCCGCCACCGATTGACAGCTCGGTAGGGCTGCATGCCCATTGGTTCAGAGCATGAGCCAATGGGCATGCAACCTACCGAGCTGTCGGCGGTGGCGGGCGGCGGGTGGAGTGCTACCGCCACCGGCTGGCGGAAGCGGTGGTGGGACTCCGTGGGCGGGTGAGAGCCAGCAGGCTCACCGGAATATCATGCAGAGGGCGGGGCTCCGCCCAGCGATCAGGCTACTCTCGGTCACTGAACCCTCAAGGCTATGGTTTTAATCTGATGCCCGTGATCAGGCTGCTCCGGGGGGTGAGGCATTTCATGTGCCAGTCAGGCTAATGAGGGGTGGAGAAGACCAGTGTGCCAGTGATCGGACTGCTGAAGGTGTTCGTTACTACTGCGATGGGCTGCTGGAAGGTGTACTCGACCAACGATCGAACTGCTGAAAAAACTGTGCTGCCGGCGATCGAGACTACTGAGGGCACTCAACCCAATCGGGGCATGGGGGTGCCACCGGGTGCGGCGGGGGAACAAGTGGAGGCCACCCACAGGTGGCAGCTGCTGTGTTGTGCCCTGCAATGCGGCAGCTCACTTGTGGGTGGCCCTTGACTTGTTCCTTTTTTTCGGTGTAAGGTTGTGCAGGCGCAGGTGGGGTTGTGCCTGCACATAACTCTGCACAAGCCGGGCTGAATGTCGGTCTGTGCAGTTTATGCATGGAGCACGCCCCCCACCTGTGCCTGCATACATTACTGATGCACCCCAGTGCATCAGGATTTTATGCGAGAGCACTTTCCTTTCGACATCGACCGAGCGATCAGTGGGTTGTGCATGGTGCAACACTGTTGCACCATGCGCAACCCTTTTGAATATCTGGGCCTCAGAGTCCAGTATCGGAACTGCAGAAGATGTTGAAAGCAGTAACTTTAAAACCGGGTTCTGCGTTAAACGTAAATCGGGAGTTAGAGTCAAATCCAGTGGGTTTTCCACGGGGGTAACAGTCGGGACATCTGCAGGGGTGATCCGAATGGGGGAAGGACCGGAGTCCCACGTACCAACAACCGGATCCCTCTCCCACCCTGCCGCAGCAAGTGCCGAGTCAACCGACCCAGTGCAACAGGCTCAGCAGGGAGCGGGTCGGATACAGCACTTTGTCGTAATTGTTTAGATGAAACAGCAAGGTCTCCAGGAGAAACCACAGCAGGAGAAACAGAAGGAAGCATCGGGCAGTCCGCAATGGAATGCAGAAATGTCAAAACCTGCACTTGGGCGTCTGACACAGCATTCAACAACCGTGAGGCAGAACTTTTGGACAACTGGATAGTTGAAGTCTTTAGGGCGAAATGCTCCTGTCTTTTCGCAAAATAACGTTGTTCCTCAAGTAAAAGCAAAGCATCCACATCTCCTTCTTTTAAGCAGTCTGCATACTCAATATCAGACGCTGGCTGTTTTAATGCAGGAATAGACTGAGAATAAACAATCTTCTGCTTACTTTGATCCACCAAGATATCTAGGGAAATATTCAAACTTGCAGATGGATGTAACTCAGGTTCAGTAGAAGAGTCTTTAGGAGCAATCAGTAAGGCCTCTTGCAATCCAGAGACAGGGGAGGAGACCAACCCCACTGCCTCCAGCACCTCCATGTCCTCCACAACAATTTCAGAGGCAGCCATCTTGGTGGAAAGCCAGGATGTAAGGGGAACCCCACAGGAGAGTTGGGGAATTTCCCCGGTATCCTGGCCAAATTTCCCTCATTCACTAAAAATACCACCAACAGCTTAATCTGGTTCAAGGTCAGTTGGCATTCATCCGTATCCCCTTCCCCCGGGTCATGCCTGAAAATAGGCAGGATATGTCTAGTGCACTTACCTGGTCAACAAAAACTAAATAAATAAATAATCCCCCCAAATTAAAATACTATAAGTAACATGCTGTACAGGCCTCCACTGCCATCTAGTGGCTAAAGAGGACCAAAATTCAATTGCATAGACACAGGAAAAAAAGAAATGATTCATGGTCTCCTCCTGCCCAACACATTGTGGACGAAGACATTGCCTTTCTAACAAAGGTTTATGCTTCAAATTACCTCGCATTCCTAATTTACCATGGCAACAGAGCCATTGAATATCCCACAGATGAATAGGGAGCCATTTATTTATCAAAAGTTGTAATGCAAAGCATAATTTGGAAGGGACACATTGAGAAAATTCCACCTGAGATACAAAATTATGGGACATAATATCAGAATAGAGAGCTTTCCATGTCAAAGTCTGAACATGAAGTTTGGTAACCCTCCCCCCATAGGCCAAGCTTTCTAATCGCTGGTCTAGCAAAATCTGGGACCAAAAGGGAGGCAGTAAGCCTTGGAAGCTGAGATGCCCATCACTGCATAAAAGGGGTAAATAAACCTATAGTCCAACCCTCCCAGGGATGGCCAACACAAATATTCCCAAATCAAAAATTCAATTTAAAAAAGAAAGAAAGATAAAACACCACTGGTTTAATCATACTGAGACCTCCCTGTCATACTTTTAAATATGTAAAATCCCGTTTAACAGGATTTAATCGACTACCCCATACCATCTGAAAAAAAACACTCAATAATCTAGTCTCTAGCTGGAAAGGGACTGGAAACATAGATCTAATATAAAGAAAATGGAGCAATAAAAATGTCTTAATAATCATAATATGTTTCTGTTTAGACAAAGACCAAGTCTTCCACCTTTGAAACTTTGCTTGTCCCTGTCATAGTTTTTCTTCCCAGTTAAGAAAAGCTAAATCCCCAGGTCCAAAAATGACCCCTAACACTTTGATGGGTGTGTCAGAAATCTGCAATGGTCCTATAGTATGAGGAAAAATACCCTGACCAATGAAAACACAGAAACTTTTATGAATGTTCACAGTAGTCGCTGCCACAGCCGCATAATCAGAAAAAAACTGCAAAGCCCTCTCTGCAGACTGTCTATCCCTAACAGTAAGACAGACATCATCAGCATACACTGCTAATTTCTGGAGTACAAGAGAAACAACAGGTGAAAGCCCATAAATACTGTGATTATGAATAACAAGATCCAACACAAAAGTATATAATAAGGGACTAAGAGGGCACCCTTGTCTAACACCCCCTTAAAAAGGCAAACTACCACCCACAAGGCCATTAATCAAAGGAAAAATGACTGCATCCTTATAGAAATACTGTAACCAAGACCAAAACCTGCAAGGAATCCCATACATCAATAGCGTTTTATGTAAAAATTCATGAGACCTTATCAAAAGCCTTCTCCTGATCCAAAGCTATTAAATACCCACTAAACTTATTTTGCCTACCAAACTCACCAACTTTACAAAGAAAAATCAAATTCTATTGAATATTCCTATGCGGAATAGAACAGGTCTGGACAGGAAAAATCACCTGCTCTGCAACAGACTGTAATCTGTGATACAGGATAGTGGCCAGAATCTTATAATCCATATTAAGAAGGGTAATAGGCCTCCAATTTCCAAAATCATGTTTTGGACCCTTATTTTTATACAAAAAAATAACAAGTGCATCAGAAAAGGATGTAGGAAAACCCCCAGAATCTAATAATAAAGGTGACATAAAATTTCACTAATGTCATCCAAAAAACATTTATAAAATGCATTAGTTAAACCATCCTTGCCAGATGAAATCCCAGTTTTAAGGTGCAAAATGACCTCCTTAACCTCAACTAGAGAAATAGGCTTTTCCAGATCACTGAGAAGATTATCTGAGGCAACAGGCACTGGAAAAGAAGCAAAGTCCTCCCACCGTTTAGTTGAAATAAAAGGGACCCCATGCTGGGACTTTAACCGTTGAGAAACAATGTCTAGCATTTCCACATCAGAAAACCTGACACATCCTTCATCATCCCATAAACCCTCCATCAGTTTGGTATCCAAACATTGTTTGCAGACAGAAAATGGATCTGCATAAGGCATTTTTTGCAAGCCGAATCGCATTTCTGCCTGTAAAGATGCCGCCCTATCATATTGAAAACGTTTCATAAGACCCTTCAATCTACTAATTTGGTCTTGAAAGCTAGGGTCAGAAATACTAGAAAAGGACAACAACCTATAATACTGATTTCGATATTCTAAGTATTTAATATAATTACTGGTACCTACATCTTTACCATAACTCATGAAAAGTGAACAAATTTCCTGTTTAGTGTCCACCCACCAAGTAGCCCAATCCTCATAAAATTCAGCCACTGATTTCCAAAGATAACACAAGTGAACCAACTGACTCCTAGCCTCCTCCTGGTCCAAAAGGGCCAAATTCAATTTCCATCTGGTAGAGACTGAGGGAAAACGAGGAGGGACAGATGAAAGCCACACCTGACACAATAAGGCCATATGGTCAGAAACTGCACAAAAGTGTATAAAACAAGAAGTAGGGACTAAATATCTGGAAAGAAAAAAATAATCAATCCTAGACCGAAAAACATTTCTAGAATATGTATAACCTGAAGCAGAAGATAAAGATCTATAAGCATCCAGCAATCGAGAAGTACTCAAAATACCCGATAATACATGTGAATCACAATACACTTTCTGCTGTACATGATCTCTTATCTTTATATCCAAACCACAGTTAAAATCCCCAACCGAAACAACATGTCTGCGGGTGTACAGATAAGGGTGCACCTCATTAAAGAGGTCAATCTGGGCAGACTTAACTTGGGGAGCATTAATGTTAATCAGTATAAGCGAAAACCCTTGGTACAAGCAATCCAAAATCAGAACCCTCCCAGGGACTAAATCCACCACTCTCATCACCTGGACCCTTGTACTACCAGACAAAATGCCCAACCCGTCAGCCTAATCTAAACCAAAGGACCAGAAAGAAGGCCCAACATGCCAAACCTTTTTAGCTTGAGAAACATCTTGCAGAGATGCAACGAGTCTCCTAAAAGAAATAAATATCTGCAGTCAGAGAATTACAAAAACGGAGACAAGCCCATCACTTCCTGTTGCTTTTTATGCTGCAGGCATTAAGGGAAACCAAATGGAAAGTAGACATCTACAAGGAGTCAAGGGGCCCTGCCTTTCTTTCGTGTTCTGCCACTCTTTTTTTTAGTAAGCAAAACCTCAGAACCCCCTTCTCTTCATATTCCATCTCCCCTGAAACAGAGGAAATATCAGACTCCGATCCACCCTCAGGATCCTGTAGGACAGAAAAAGCATTATGAGTAGAAAGGCCAGCAGGGCTCTGATGCTTCCTGCTAGAAGCTCTGGTAACTCTTTTTGGATGTGGGGCCTGAAATTCCACATCCGAGGGGGGGGGGCATAGCCAGGGGATCAATAACAGAGGTAGGAACAGCAGCTGGAACCAAAACTTGTGAACTGCTAGGAATATCAGACTGGGGGTAGTTGCAGGAGGGTCAGGGGTTGTAGAACTAGAGTCAGAGGGAGTAGGCCCCGTTTGGGGTGGGGCTCTACTAGAAAATCCAGGCCTAAATCTGTCTTGTGCACGGCTTAATAAATCTTCCTTATCCAACCTACCCTGATTATTTTGTCCAGCCCAGGGGCACTGATGATAAACATGACCTTTTTCTTCACGTAAATTGCATTGAAACACATTCCTACAAGTACCACTGTCATGGTCAAAATCCCCACAGAGAATGCACTTTACTTTATCATAAGCACTACTGAGATGCCTCCTACTCCCACATTTATAGCAAGCTTTCAGCTGACCCAGATAAAAGCAGACCCCCCCATCTTTACCTAAAAAGAAACTGTTGGGGATATGCTGTACCTCATTGTCCATAATATTTAGCTTAACCTTAAATTTCCAGCTGCCTGTCCAGATACCTTCATCGTCAATAATAGGGTCAGGGGCCCCAGCACAGAACATTTCTTTTCCAGCCAGAACTGAATATCACCCACATTCACCCCTTCATTCTGAAACATAACATTAATTGTTTTGAATAAAGGTTTAGTAAGAGGGATGGCCCAAAAAGGAGCCCATAAAGGAGTAGCTTTACAATGTTCATATTTAGCCCAAAATTTATCCAAGCCAGAAAATAATTTAAAACTAATGTCAAAAGTGTCCTCCCCCCTCACATTAATTAGAGCATAAATGTCAGAAGCTAAGAAATTCATTGAGTCTTTCAATAGCTGTCAAACTACATACAGTCTATCAGGATGCTCTTGTAAACCACCCCGGTAGCGCAGCCAAACTGCATTACGTTGCGGTGCCTGTTCCAAAATATTTTGTCGAAAAAGATCAGAGAATCTAGGACCAGTTCTTTCACGATCTCTCCATTGAGACTGGGTAGGAGAATCAGGGACAGTATTGTGACCTGAATCAGGCAGAACGCCAGCAGAGAGAGTATCATGTTCCCCAGTGCTCTTCCCCGAATCAGAAATGGAAAGTACATGCTCCTCAGGATCTGCAACGACCCTCAAAACAGCCGAAGAAAAGGAACTCCATTCAGCATCTAGCACCCACTAGCCATTCAGACAAACCCAGCCAGCGTCCAAAAGAGCCTGTTCTTTCGACCACTGTGAGTCAGAGGGAGCCGCATCAACAGGACCACACTTCCGCATACCTGCACCGTCAACGCCATCACTCCAAGAAACATCCACTGGTATTTTCTCCACAGACAGCTGAGACCCAGCTGTATCACCATCCTTCTCCAAAACAACTGCATCCATAGAAAATTTCAGGATTTCCAGCGCTATATCAGTAAGAATCTCTTTATTACATTCAGCAGTTAAGTCCTTTTGCCTAGCACAATCACCCGATTCTATAGAAAAAGCAGCAACCACATCCCCAGTAAGTGGTAAAACTAAGGCTGGGGGAGAAACCTCAGTCCGCTGTCCACCAAGCACACCCACCTCCTTCGGTGGCCCAACACCGTCTGCCATCCTACCGAGCAGCACAGTGCCCCCTACCAACGAGTAGGGGAATTTCCCCGGTGTCCTAGCCAAATTTCCCTAATTCACTAAAAAAATACCACCAACAGCTTAATCTGGTTCAAGGTCAGTTGGCATTCATCTGTATCCTCCTCCCCCAGGGTCGTGCCTGAAAATAGGCAGGATTTGTCTAGTGCACTTGCCCGGTCAACAAAAACTAAATAAATAAATATGTGCTGTTTAGATATTTGGAAGTGAACGTACCATGCCTAAGAACTGTCAGCAGGGGTCAGGTGCTCATGCTGCCCGACCGTAGACCATTTTCCACTTTTCTCCCCTCTGTGGAGTGCAGGCGAGCAATAACACTTAGGTACAGCTAATATTTAGGTACAGCTAATATTTTTCAAGTCAATCTACAGTACCACTGGCTGTAAGCTGCAATACTGAACATAGGATTTGCAAGAAAGCGAGTTGTGCTCACAACAGAAGGAGGTGAACCTCACAATTGTCTTTGGTTTGTAGCAGATATTCTGCAGGTGGAGGTTACTTCTAACTGAAAGGTGAAATAAGGAACTTAGAATTATCAGGAAAAGACAGTCTTTGTTACAATTCTTAAGATTTTCAGTGCAGAAAGAGTTTAAACCTTGGGCTAAGGATTTGTCATAAATCCTGAAATAAGTGCAGGTACGGGTTGTGTATTTGACCCAGACAGGTGCCCTAAGGGGTGGAAGCTGTTGTTTGTGTTCATCTGTGTGTGCCTTAAAAGGAAATTCCAGACTTTAGCAGGAAGTGCTTACATCACAGCTACTTATCAGCCAATAGCTTTGGTAACAGACCTGAGAACAATAGTATTATAAGCAAGTGTTTTATAGCAAACTCATCAGAACAGCTAATATTTTTCAAGTCAATCTACCTCTGGCTGGAAGCTGCAATAGTGAACATAGGATTTGCAAGAAAGCGAGTTGTGCTCACAACAGAGGGAGGTGAACCTTACAATTGTCTTTGGTTTGTAGCAGATATTCTGCAGGTGGAGGCTACTTCTAACTGAAAGGTGAAATAAGGAACTTAGAATTATCAGGAAAAGACAGTCTTTGTTACAATTCTTAAGATTTTCAGTGCAGGAAGAGTTTAAAGCACAGCTGACTTATTTTGGGGCCGACTGCTTTCAGAGCACAAACCACCAGGCTGTTTTGGGGCTGGGGAGGTTTTACCTGTGTCTGACTTGGATGTCTGCATTACAGGGTATTTTCTCTGTCAAATTGTTGTGTAGGGTATCTTGCTGACAGGAAGGCACTCATCACAGTGGTGGGTCAGAGCTCTTAGCTGATTGTTTTGTGAGGGCACAGTTTAGGCCCTACCCCTTCCCACCTCACCCGCCCACCCCTGGAAATAGTTCCTTTATACCTGGGGTTCTGACATAATTTCCTCAAGAGTGCAAGGTGCATATCACTGTCATATCCTCTCTAGCACACTGCACTGACAATATAAGCATACACATTGTATAATATATATATTTCTATATAACAAACCAATCACACACACAAACACTCACACACACACAAAAAAAAGTAGATAAACATGTGGGGAGTAGTGCAATGTAATGGCTGTGGGGCAGCAGTCTTCCGGGAGTCTTTCTGGAGGCTGAGATGATGCCCTATTTGCAGACAACTCTCTGCCCTGAGGGAGGAAGTTGCCTGTCTTCAGGCCACACTGTACAGTAGTAAGGGAACCTTCCCCAGGCCACACTGGATGGTAGGAAGGGAACCTCCTCCATCCAGGGAGCACCAGAGCCACCACCACTACCTCAGAGGTTGCAAAGAAAGCACAGCTGTTGGACCACAGTGGGCTCAGGGAGGGTGAGGATGGTGGAACAGAGGCACACCCAGTCAGTTGTTCCACTCCACAATCCATACACCATTCTGGGGGAGCATAGCTCCCCTATGGATGCACCCGAAGAGAAGACTAAGGAGGCTGAGGACAACTATCACAAGGGAGGCCCACAGGAAGGAGGCAGAGGACACCACAAGGAAAGGAAGCAGCTCCTGGTGGGGGACTCAATTATTAGGGGGATAGAACTGGGGGGAGCAGGGAAAACTGAAGTAAGGTGCCTGCCTGGTGCCATGGCTTGGAGGGAGAGGAAGCGCATCCTCAGGATCACGAGAACAGCTGTACAGGAGTCTGAGCTGGATGTCATTGTCCACCTAGGGACAAATGACTTGGCTCAACATGAGATTAGAGCAGTGCAGAAGGACTTTGTAGAATTGGGGAGGGGCCTGAGACAAGTAGCACACAAAGTATCCTTCTCAGAGGTGCTGCCTGTCAGTGGCATGAGTGAGGCGAGGGTACTTTGCACCATGCAGTTTAATGAATGGTTGAAAAATGGTGTGAAGAACAGGGTTTGGCTTCATTGGGGACTGGGTTCCACCTGGAGGACACCAGCCTATACTGGCAGGATGGTCTGCATCTGTCCAGGAAGGGAACAAGTCTTTTGAGCAATCGGTTTAAATGCTTCACTGGCAAGCTTTTAAACTAGTCAAGGGGGGAGGCACTGATAGGCAGCAGGAAAATCCCAGCCTCTCCCTACAAAACAGGGTACTAAATGAGAAAAAGACTGAGGTAGAAAGGTCAAGTGGGGGATGCTGCAACAGAAGGTAAAGCCATCAAAAAATGGAGAGCAATGAGTACCAATGCCCATAGTCTGAGTAACAAAGCACCTGAATTAGTGGTCTTGATGGAGGAGAACATCTGGATATCGTGGCAGTCACAGAAACATGGTACACACAAAACCATGACTGGGATGTAAATATACCAGGATACACTATCTACAGGAGGGACAGGGAGGGTAAAAGAGGAGGAGGATAGCTCTTTACAAAGGGAAGGAATCAAAGCAACAGAACAAAAGGGAAAACAGGGAGGAGAAGAAGCACTGTGGGTAAATTTGGAGACCAGCAATGGAACCACAATCCGCACAGGGTTGTATACAGACCCCTTCTCAGGGAGAAAATGGACAAGAAATGATAGAAAGTATACTTAGAATGGCAGAAAAGAGAGATATTGCTGATGGGTGATCTGAATGTGCGAATGTTAACTGGGTGCAGTTGCAGCAGCCACTTCAAGAGTGGGGGTTATTCTAGATGCCTACAGGGCATACCTAACAACTAGTATTGGAACCCACTCGAGAGGGACAATCTTAGACCTGGTTCCCTCAAATGGAGATGAAGAGGATCATGGATGTAGAAGTGGGTAGCCATCTGAGGAACTAGCGACCATCGAACAGTATGGTTCACAATAAACACAGCAATAGAGTCAAGTCATACAAAGGCAAAAGTACTGGACTTTAGGAGGGCTGACTTTGCCAAAATGGGTGAGTGCCTAAGGAATGCACTAGCAAATGGGCAGGAAGGAGGGGTGGAAGAACAATGGGAATAATAAAACTGCCATCACGGAGGTAACAAGCCTTTGTGTAAAGCAAATAAACAAAATGAAACGATGTAAGAAACCACTATGGTTCTCAAAGGAAGTGGCATGAAGGTTCAAGAGAAAAGAAAGCATTCAGGAAGTACAAGGAATCACAGAAGGAGCAGGACAGAGAACTGTATCAAGTTAAAGCAAAGGAAGCTGGGAAGGCAGTCAGAACAGCAAAGGCCCAAACCGAGGAAAAGATAGCCAACTCGGTTAAGAAGGGGGATAAAACCTTTTATAGGTACATCAGGGAGAAAAGGAAGACCAAGGGAGGGATAGTGAGGCTTAATAAAGGGGACAGAGGGTGGGCAGAGGGTGACTGTGAAAAGGCAGAGATACTAAACAAATATTTTTGCTCAGTATTTGCAAAGGAAGAGGGGGAGGTACCTAAAACAAACAGTAGAAACACTCTGGATACAGAGTTGATACTAGCCCATTTACAGAAGAAAAGGATTCTGAAAGAACTCTTAAACTGAAGGTGGACAAAGCAATGGGGCCTGATGGGATTCATCCCAGAATTCTAAAGAACTAAGGGTAGAACTAGTGACACCACTGACTACCCTCTTTAACAAATCATGGGAGGATGGGGTGGTTCCCGAGGACTGGAGGAGGGCAGATGTGATTCCTCTTCACAAAAGTGGGAGCAAGGCAGAAGCAGGAAACTACAGACCTGTTAGTTTAACCTCAGTGGTAGGGAAAATGATGGAATCACTTCTGAAGGAAAGAATTGTCGAGTATCTAGAGGCCAGAGGGACACCGGACCCAAGGCAGCATGGATTCACAGCAGGAAGGTCATGCCAGACAAATCTGATAGATTTCTTTGACTGGGTTACCAAAGTAGTAGATCAGGGAGGGGCTGTGGACAAACCTACCTAGACTTTAGCAAGGCATTTGACACAGTCCCACAAAAAAGATTAATATACAAGTTAGCCAGCCTGGGAGTGGGTCCCAAGATGACAGCCTGGGTAAAAATTGGCTGGAGAATAGGACACAGAGAGTAATAGTAAATGGAGTCCACTCTGAAGAAAGGGGGGTTACTAGTGGGGTACCGCAGGATTCAGTATTAGGACCGGTACTCTTCAATGTCTTTATAAGCGACATTGCAGAGGGACTGGAAGGAAAAGTATGTCTCTTTGCAGATGACACAAAGATCTGCAACAGAGTTGATGCCAAAATGGTGGGTGGAAAGGATGAGAAGGGACTTGGCAAGGTTAGAGGAATGGTCAAATGTATGGCAGCTTAGATTCAATGCTAAGAAGTGCAAGGTAATGCACCTGGGAAACAAAAACCCAGGGGAAGAGTACACAGTGTGGGGTGAGATACTAGCAACAACAAAAATGGAAAGGGACCTGGGGGTAGTCATATCAGATGACCTAAAGGTGGGCAAGCAATGTGAGAGGGCAGCAAGGAGGGCTGAGGAGATACTAGGATGCATAGGAGAGGCATCACCAGTGAAAACAGGAAGTTATTATCCCTCTGTACAGACAGCTGGTCAGACCCCATCTGGAGTACTACGTGCAGTTACTGGAGACCCAATCTCCATAAAGACATAGACAGGATGGAAGCTGTCTCAGAGGAGGGCAACTAAAATGGTGCAGGTCTGCACGGAAGACATATGAAGAGAGACTTAGGAGCTTAATATGTATAGCCTCGAGGAAAGGAGGGAGAGGGGGGACATGATAGAAACTTTCAAGTGCCTCAAGGGAATCAACAAAGTCCAAGAGGGCAGCATCTTTCAAAAAAAGAGGTGTGCAAGAACAAGGGGGCACAATTTGGAGATAGAGTGGGGGCAGCTCAGAGGTAATTTAAGGAAATATTTTTTCACAGAGAGGGTTGTGGATGTATGGAACGGCCTTCCGGAGGAGGTTATGGAGTCAAAAACAGTGGTGGAATTCAAGCATGCATGGGACAGTCATAATGCAATTCTAGGGGGTGGGGGCAGGAAGAAGTAGGCTTCTGGTTAACTAGGATCTGCAGCTTATCCATTAGGTAGGGAAATTGGCAGACTGGGTGGGCCAAGCGGTCCTTATCTGCCGTCAAATTCTATGTTTCTATGTTTCTGTGTACAGAATGTCAACATCCACCACAGTCCACTGTCTTTACTACACCACTCTAGTAGCGCCCCCGGTCATCATCAGGGGTCGCTACAGGTGGTGGGTCCCCCTCCCCTACTGACTCCTAGAGGCCTGGGCTCACGCCTGAACTGGCATGAGCGTGTGGGCGTCCAGTGCCTCAAACCTCAATGCCACTGGACTAGCAGTAATGCTGCCTTTAATACTCCCCTCCCCCTCCTGCTCCAGTGTACCCTGTCTCCCGCATACAAGTCACTATTCCCCCCAGACCCTACCCCAGTTAGTCACTAACCCACAATGTTTGGAGTGGCACCAATCCCTCAGCCACTCATTGAACTCCTCAAGCTTACCCTTCCTCCCCATGCTTGCACATGGTACCGGCAGTACCTCCAAGAATTCCACCGACTTCCCCACCCCCTCACACTGCCTGCCCAACTACTCACACCTCCCCTCATTACTTCCACAGTGTCCCCTGCCAAGTCATTTGTAGGCACATGCAACAGTAAATGAGGTTTTTTCCTCCCCCTCGCTGCAAGCTTGAGCAGTGCCTGATCTGCCCCTCCTGCAGTCAACCTGGAGACAGCTTCAACCCAAATACGGCTGTGCCTTTCCCCTTTTCTGGCCCATCTCACCCATTTCAGTATAGAATCCCCCAGGATGAGTATCCCCCCATCCCTTACCCCCTTTCCCTTCTAATGCCCCTTCCACCACCCCGTATTTGTTCTTCTCTGCCCCTTACCCCCGCCAGGTGCACCCTCTGTGATTTCTGTATTTGTACCCCCTAGTTCCGCCTCACCCCTTTTCTCTGCCTTATTCCTCCCATTCCCATTGAACCCCTTCCCAGCCTGACTACTTCCTACTGGGCTTCCCATGTCGATATCCCCTCCTCCCCTGCTGATTTCCAACCCCTCTCCTATCCCCGCTGTTGTCGATTTAGAGCCCCCCATTCCCTTCTACCCCGATAGTGATGCCCTCCATCTTCCCTCTCCCATAGCCTTATCTCCTGCAGTCACCACCCCTCCTTCCTTACTAGCCCCCCTTCTACCCTTTCTTCCTCGCAATCTCTTCCCCTACCTGTTGCCATCCCTCTCATGCCCCGCTTTTCCTCCACCCTCTTAGTATGTTCCTGCTTCCCCTCTCTCTCCCATAGCAGAGGTTTGAATCTATTCCTAGTCGATACCCCTCCTACATTTCTTCACTATCGGTTCCCCCCTCCTACTTGTTCTCCTCCATGCCACCCCTGCTCCCTCCCTACCCACAGCCATTTGCTCTCTCCCCTGGTACTCCTCATGGTCTCTGCCTCCCCCATCAGTATGCCCCCCTGCCTTGGGCACCCCTCTTTTTCCTGTCTTTTCAGTCAGTACCTCTGATACTGGGGTTGGTTTCACTCCCTAGTTGTTATTAGTGCATCTCCCTTAGCCCTCCTCTATTCCCTTCTCCCCAGGATGCCTACCATACTCATCTGCCCTGCCACTTAGACTCCTACTAATCTCCACAGTTCCTTCCTCGAACTAGCTAGTCATCTACAGACCATACACCCCCCCCATCCTCCAAGCCCAGTCCAGGATCATGGCGGATCCACACCCTGTACAGCCCACCACCCTTCCAAAGATGCCCGCCCTACTGACATGTGGCACCTGCCCCATTTTGGCCCCCATCTTATGTTATGGACTCTTACTCCCAGGTTCTGTACCCTACTACAACGGTTAGGCCCCTATTTACTCAAATACCTGTTCCCTCCCCACACTAGTCCTCCTACTGACCCCTTGCAGACTGGTTTAATTCAGTCTCAAATCTCATCCGTTAGATACTGTATTACTGTAGCAATCCTAAAGCCTCCTTGTCTGTTTTTCACCCCTGAGCTACCATACATTTTGTTCTCAGGTTTCATGTAGTTTCACTTAGCCCAGTTAGAAATCCTATTGCACTCCAAGTAATACTCAGCTCAGTTTGAGAAATAAACAGAACAAATAGATATGTATTATTACAGCAATCATAACAGTATAGCTCAGTACTTAGCTCAGTTAGAGAAATAAACATAACTGAATCTGTATTATTACAGCAATCCTAAAAGTATCCAATCATTCCTTTCCCTCCACTCCAGAGACCCTGCTATAATATAGGACCACAGAGGAACCTGGGCGGGAGGGTGGAGCAACACTTAAAGTCCCGGCAGAGCTCCATTGAGCTCACTCACTCCTCCTCTCTCACTCGTTCATTCTATTTCTCCCGAGGCCGCATGCTGCCCTTTTGTATTGGGCTCCTGCTCGTGTTGGTGCCTTTTTCTGCCCACAAAGAAATCCTCAGCAGTCCTGACAGAACTCCGTTGAGCTTGCTCACTGTCTCTCTCTCACTCACTCATTCTGTTTCTCCTGGCACTGCAGGCTGCCCTTTTGTACTGGGCTCCTGCCAGCATTGGTGCCTTTTTCTGCCCATAAAGAAGTTCACAGCTGTCCTGACAGAGGTCTGTTGAGCTTGCTCACTCCTCCTGTCTCACTTGCTCGTTCCGTTTCTCCCAGTGCTGCAGGCTGCCCTTTTGTACTAGGCTCCTGCCTGTGTTGGCGCCTTTTTCTGCCCACAAGGAAATCCACAGCAGTCCCGACAGAGCTCCATTGAGCTTGCTCACTCACCCTCCCTCACATGCTCATTCTGTTTCTCCCAGCACTGCAGGCCGTGCTTTTGTACTGGGCCCCTGCCTGTGCTGATGCCTTTTTCTGCCCACAAAGAAATCCACAGCAGTCCTGACAGAGCTCCATTGAGCTCACTCACTCCCTCTCCCTCTCCCTCTCCCTCACTCGCTCGTTCTGTTTCTCCCAGCACTGCAGGCTGCCCTTTTGTATTGGACTCCTGCCTGCATTGGTGCCTTTTTCTGCCCACAAAGAAATCCACAGCAGTCCCAACAGAGCTCCATTGAGCTTGCTCACTGCCCCCTCTCACTCGCTCGTTCTGTTTCTCCAGGCGCTGCAGGCTGCCCTTTTGTACTGGGCTCCTGCCTGCATTGACACTTTTTTCTGCCCACAAAGAAATCCACAGCAGTCCTGACAGAGCTCAGTTGACCTCGTTCACTCCCCCTCTCTCATTCGTTCAATCTTAATCTGTCCCAAACACTGATTTCCCAGAGAGACTGCACTATTCTGCGCCAGAAGTGGAAAAACATATTTCAGCCAGGATGTGAAAAATGACAGCTGTACTGTTCATAAGGAGGTGTGAAAAAATGCCAGTGTTGAAAATCTGGCGTGGAAATATTACAGATTTGCGAAGTTACAAGGGTGCATGGAAACAGTGCAACGCACGCTTGTAACACAGTCATTTTATGGACTTTCGTCACCAAATTTTGAAAATAGGCATTTTAGGTCCTCTGCTCATGAACAGTGTCACTGTCATTTTCTTAATCTGTCCCAAACACTGATTTCCCACTGCGACCGAGCTATTCTGCACCAGAAGTGGGAAGACACATTTCGGCCAGAATGTGAAAAATGACAGCTATTCTGTTCATAAGGAGGTGTGAAAAAATGGCAGTGTTGAAAATCTGCCATGAAAATATTACAAATCTGCGAAGTTACAAGGGTGCGTGAAAACTGTGCAACGCACTCTTGTAACACAGTCATTTGATGGACCATCATCACCAAATTTTCAACATAATCATTTTAGGATCTCTGCTCATGAACAGTGCCACTGTCATTTTCTTAATCTGTCCCGAATACTGATTTCCCACAGTGACCACGCTGTTCTGCACTGGAAGTGCGAAAACACATTTTGGCCTGGATCTGAACAATGACAGTAGTACTGTTCATAAGGAGGTGTGAAAAAATGCCAATGTTGAAAATCTGGCATGAAAATATTGCAAATTTGCAAAGTTTCAAGCGTGCGTAGCAACTGTGCAATGCACGCTCGTAAAACAGTCATTTTGGGGATTTTTTCCACCAAATTTGCATCATAGGCTTTTGAGGCCACCTCATGAACAGTGCACTGTTATTTCATTAATCGGTCCCAAAGGTGATTCCACGCAGTGACCATCAAATCACCTTTGGGACTGAATAACGTCATGACAGTGGCTGAATTCATGAGGAGGGGTCCCAATAACCCCATGTTGAAAATGTGGTGCCAAAATTCCCAAAAATGCCTGAGATATGCACCAACGTTGAAAACCCCCTATTTATGTCATTATACAGCTTACCGGCATTTCTTCAGTTCGTGGTCGGCTTTGAAGAGTGCAGACGTGTTTCCAGTCCACCGAAGATCATTGCGCTGGGCTCCGGAGGTAAGTATGGGGTTGGGGGGTGTGGGGAGGCAGGGTGCGCTGAGGGTGGGTGCAGGTTGGGGGCGGGGCCATGGACTCAGCGAGGGACCATTTTCTGTTTTACAGGGTTTAAAAAAAATGAAAAACATCGCAGGATGGTTTTTCTTCTTACAGATACATTTGGCATGTTGGGGTGAGCTACCAGCATGCCACCTGAGTGTTTGGGGGCTGTAGCTGAGGGGTTGGGCATCCCCATCGGCACATATGGGGGGAAGAGCCGAGGGGTTGGGCACCTCCTTCAGCACACAATTCATTGGGGGCATTATGCCGATGGAGAGTGGGCTCCCCATCAACAAATTCATGTGAGAAGGGGACTGAAGCGGTGAGATTGGGCACCCCACACTGGCAAAGAAGGGGGGGACATGATGCCGAGGGGAAGTGGGCACCCCCCTCAGCAGACAACAGAAACTTACAGGCAGTGATATTATGCCAATGGGGACGGGGCTCCCCATCGGCAAACTGGTTCTGGAGCATGCAAGGGACTGCCCTGCAATGACGGGTCACTCCCTCATTGCAGTGGAATGGCTGACACTGCAATGACGAGGCGGCCCCCGATTGCAGCGGCTAAAACATTTCAAGGTGGTGGCACAGTGGCTGAACTAGGTTCAGCAGCAGTGAGCCACCCCACTGGGGAAAGCGGGCCAAGCCTCAAAAGGCAGTGGGGGTATTAGCCACAACAGTGCCGCACCTCCACAACCTGCTTCTGCAGCAAGCTGCCGCAACATGTTTCTTGCACATGTGTGCAAACAACATAAAAAGGGTCCCCGGTAGATGAAAAAAAAATTTATAAACTTAACTTATGTAAAAAGTGTACAAAAATGGTAAAACAAATTAAAAAAAAAAGCAGAAAACAGTCCTTGTATGCTTTTTAATAGCATGCAGATGCAATTGACATAACAATGCCAATAGAGAGCAGTGGTGTATTTTCCCTGTGTAAGTCATGCAGCCGCTATCTATTCCTCTTCCTGCTCACCCCCAATCGAGAATATCTTGTTTTGTTACTTTTTTGTGTTCTTAGTTTTTCCTTTTGGTTTGTAGGGAGTGTGTTTTAGTATTGGAGTGTTGGTGCCCGGCTGAGACAGCATTTACAGCCAAGCAAACATAGAACACACAAGTCGCTTCTGCCGTCAGGCTGCAGTCAGCGCTGAACTGTTGACACTACACCCAAAGTGTGCACAGTGGTTACGAGCATTACAAACTGTGGCAGTGCGTTAAAAAAGAAATGGAGTTTGAATTGTAATTCAAGCATATAAAGTTCAAACAGCAGTGAAGCATGTAAGCATGTCCCAAACAAGTCACTGGAGCTGAACAAGTGAGAGGTTTCCCCAATCACAACTCTGCTGTATAACTGAGTGGTTTCCCAATTATAGCATTACAGTGTGCATGAAATGAGTTATATACTGTAAATATGGGATACACAATGGCCAGACTCAGAATATGCCATTTATCATCATGAATGAGGGGGCATCATTTTGAGGGTCACTCATATTTAGTCGCTATCATCTCAGGATACTGGCAGGACCATAACTCACAAGTGGCAAAGTCATGAGCGAGTTATGAAAGTCCTGCCCCCTCACAAGTGATAATAATTGGCATATTCTGAGTGAAGCCATTGTGTATCCAATTTATACAATGGATTATAAATTGTAGACCTTTCAGATTAGTTGTTTTAATTAAGAATAAACTGTTGTTTGGTTTCACTGCTCTATTCTGAGTGCAGCTAAAGTCACTGTGATGTGATATCAGTCATTGTTCAAGCTGGGCTTCCATTGGTCAAAGAGCTCCTTTTTGACCTGTCTAATGTGAGGATAAATGGAGATGTCCCACCTAGAATGATAACAAATAATTTCTCATCATTTTAGGTCTTCAGGCCATAGAAACAGATAATTTATCTCTAAGGTTTCATTCTCACCCTGTTACGGTGCTGAGAGCGCTGGCATTACGGCACCAGGCAATCAGGTTGCCCCCCCTCGAGTAAGACTCTTTAAGTGGGAGGTGCACCCCTCACAAGGAGGGGGTGCGGGGGGCACAGCACCCCACAAAAAAAGTGATCAGCGATATTGCCGATTGGTACCCCTAATTGCCCAGTGCAGGAACACTGGCGCATTCTGAGGATGGAACCATTCTCACCAAAACTGTATAAATCTAAATTATATATTACTATTTTTGCACTGCCAGTATCCAAATCATTGCATTATAAAGCGTTTTGGGATACAGTGTGTATGAAAGGAGCTGTACAAAAATCAGCGTTCGTTGTCCTAGTCCATGTTACATATGCAAATAATAGAAATTCTTTACCAATTACTAAGATTTCAGCTTTGTCGGACCCAGCAATGGCATCTGTAGGGAGCTGCAGAACAACGTCTTCTTCGACTGAGGTGTCTACAGAAATGGGTAAGAAGAAACAGTTTATTGACATAATTTAAAGACGTACAGTATACTGATATGTTATGTTGCCTTGCAAATTCCTTGGGTGACTGATAATACTGCAAAGTAAGAGTGAGGGTTTCTAGCACCAAAAAAGACACAAGAGAGGACACCATTTAAGAGGGTCAAGATTCCTCGGTGTCTGTATGAATATTTTATACATCCTCCATGCAAAACAGATCCCCCCTTGAAATATACTTTTTCAAACTGCACAAGAGGTCTTTTGCAAAGGAGACAGAGAAGATAGGCTGAGACCTGAAGGGTCATGTGGAAAGGGTGAGATGAAGAGACCTAGGGGCTGGACCATACCCAGTAATACAGGTAACCTACAGATGGCCATCATTTGTGCTGGTTACAACTGTTTCTTGGATATAGACTCACCCACTTCCCAAAATCTTCTAGCTTCCTCCACGTAATCCCAGCATATTTGGGGGGGGTAGGGTGGTAGCATACTTTGCTTGATTACTGACTGCATCCACGGTAGCAGGGTGGAGATGAAGACTGCATCATGGGGCAAAAAAGGCTTGGTGGTGTAGCAGCAGCATATTCCAAGAATGTGACATGGACTGTGGAGGGTGTCTCCAAGTTCCCTTTCCTGTGCTCCAGACACTGGTCCACACTGCATTGAAGCATGTGCCACATTGGTGACCCAGGTTTAAATCCAGAGCCAAAAGTGCAGCTGAGAGATGGCAGGGGTGGAGGGATCCAGACTCACTTGCCTCCTAGTGGCCCTGGGGATGATCAGACATAGCAAAACAGAGCATCAGGATTGCAGGGGAGGGGTAGGTGGCCTCTGATTTCCAGAGGAATTTTTTTTTTTAAATAATGTCTTTATTAGGATGGCCCAGCTGAAGTTTAACATCCTGTTCATAGTAGTTCCTGCCTCTGTCCCAGTTACATAGCTGGGTGGACTGCTACATTGGTAGGTGTCCCTCATAATTTGCTTAGGGTCCTACTGAGTACTTGGCTGTGGTGGATTTCAAACCTACATCTCATATTTTGCTTTTGAGCACATAGACTGCCTTCAATGTTTATTAAGGAAAGAGGAATTTCAAGGACGCCACCTGAATTCCCTTTAGAATTTTTTTTTTTTTTACCAGGAAAGGCACCCTGGGCTATGATAGCTCATGCCCATGTGTGTCTTTTGGGAGGGAGGGTAGATGGGCCTTTTTATTGATGGGGGAATGTTGACCATGACATCATCTTTGATAAGCACCATGGAATCTTTTGCTTCTACCTGGACAGTGACCAAAGCTGGGCAGAAGGGACCTTAGTTAATGTCTCATCCAAAGGACAGCACCTCAGCAGTACAGCATACAGTACCGCTCGTACAGTGCAGCATTCCTCTTGTACTGCACTACAGTGTTAGTCATGGGTATTATTACCTCAAGCACCTGGTGTGGGGCTAGAACCCAGGATCTTCAGAATATCCTGCCACAGGAGAGCATGCTACCTACTGAACCACTGACTGATAGTGAAATAATATGAATTCACACCAGTTAGTCAGGAGACTCGTCTCGGGCATGGATGAGGCGATCTTATGGTATAGGCTTCTCAGTGCAACCACCACTGTTTAGATTCACTGTTCACAGTTTCTGTGAACTGCAACCTGGCAGATAGGAAGGCAGGAGGTGGAAGCTACACTCAAGGTTAAATGCAGTAATAGTAAATTGGAGGAAAGAGATCCTCAGGTTATTTTGGGCACCTGTTCATGATAACAGAACAGGGGGTGTTGGGGTATCAGCAGACAAGCAACTGTATTAGCAGCATTACCCTGATAGAATGGAAATAGTTGAGATGAGACCAGGTAACCATGCATCATGGCAGGAAGCCGGGTGGAAATAGAGTTCAAACTGTGAGCCTGTAGATGGGGTTGGTACTTGGATATGGTACCCTTGGAAATGTACAGCACTCTGACATGGGAGTGACACAAATGTATAGTAAATGGAAGTAGGAATGATGTACCTGACCACATAACCAATGATACGTGTTCCCAAGATCTCTAAATGAGCTGTTCAGTTAAACTACCAGTGAAGGACTTAACGTGCTCAAATACTCTAGTGTTCTTGACTTCTTTCATAATCATGTGAGTCTTGGTGTGTCCCAGTGAAGCTCTGGCCTGGGCAAGGTTGAAGTAAATATGTGAGATTGAAAGGGACCTTCCAGCAAGTGTAGAAATATACTAGGCAGGGGCCAAGGCTGCCCCTCTCCCAAGGCTAGGGGATAGTAGCGAGGGGTTACAAAAAAGTATCACCTCAGTGGGATGATCCTAGAATGCCCAACTACTAAACAAAAATGTAAAAAAAAATGTTCACCCTTACTGTTTACACATATCATGGAGCTCTTCGCCAGTTCCACTAAGATCCCTTCTGGCTGTTAAAAAAACAAATAATACAGTTCTTGTTAGGAAGGAAATGCCATTTCATTGCAGTAAAGTTCTTAACATGGCAACAGAACAGCCAATATTAAAGTTATTTAAATATCAATAAATGGATACATGTGTACGTTCCTAATTGTACAGCCTATTTCAATAGTCAATGCAACAGCATTTAAATCAGCAGCACATTTCTGTAAAAGTGTTTTTATTTTATTTATTTATTTATTGTATAATCGGATTTACAACCTTTGAGCCAGAAGCTCCTTTACAAAGGTACCTCATCACAGAGAGGACATACAGAGTCAACATACGTACAGAATAACATAGTTTTACATAGTTGCTTGAACACAAAGAGTAAGTAAAAAAAAATTATTGACTTGACAGGTTGGTACCAGCAGGTACTGGCAGTGGAGAGGAGGCCATGGGGAGGGCGGGGTGGGGTGAGGGTAGTTCGGCCCAGAGGGCTATGTCAATAGTATTTTGAGAGCAACAGAGCATCTCTTAGTGACAGGTGCAGCAGCAGGTGTTGAACAATTGGTTCCGTAGGGCAGTTTTGAAGGGGGCAATTTTGGTGGTGTTGGAGATGGCTGCAGGGAGCGGGTTGAACAAGGATGAGGCTCTGTAGCTGAACGACCTCTGTGCCTGGGTGGTTCTAGTTCTGGGTACCAGTTGGGTGACCTTGTCAGTGGTTCGGGTAGCGACTCTGGAAGGTGTAAGTTGGATGGAGGCAGAAACCCCACAGGGCGAGAGCCTGAATAGAATCTTCTTAGTTAGTAGGCAAGTTTGGTAGAGGAGGCATTCATCAAGGCTAAGGAGTTTGGCCATGTCATAAAACTGACAAGTGTGGGTGAGCCTAGGGGCACTGGCCACTAGTCTGAAAGTCTTGTTTAGGGTGAGTCGAATCTTGTTGAGGGCTGTGGAGTCAGCAGCAATATTTGCATCTTTATTGCATGGATCACCCTTTATCTCATGTCTTGTTAAGAAGCTAAAAAACAAAAAGTGGGACAAGTGCTCATGGGAAGAGAATGGGTGCTAACCACAACAAGCATATAAGAGAGGACCCAATGCTAGCACTCAAAAACAGTTAGGCCCTGTTCAGACTATGGGGTTTAAAATGGTTTAAGGAGCTTAAACCATTCTAAGCCCCTGTTGCTCGGTTCGCATCTGCACTTAACATGGTATTTAGTCCATTTTTAATAAACGTGCTTAAACCCCAATAAGACCTAAGCTTAAATACAATTTTTAAAGTGTTACAGGATTTAGTCTGGTTTACCAGTAATGCAGATGGTCAGGAATGGTTGTTCTCCATGCAGCACAATGTCAGCGTATGGAACCAGGTGTTGGTTTAACTCGGTTCAGAGGCAGTAGTGCAGATGCTGTAAACCGTTTTTAAGAACAGTTTACAATACACTTGTGGTAGTGTGGATGTTACAGCATGGTAAGTCTTAATCTGTTTTAAAAAATGTCCCTCAGATAAAGAGGCGCAACTCGCAAAATGTGACATATAGCCATCAGGGCGCCTTTACTGTAGCCAAGAAAAAGACAGCGCCAAAACCCCAGTGCTTCATGTCAAAACCATGAAGCTTCATTGGGGTATGTTTTCTAGGCTACAATAAACATGTCCAGATGGTTTTATATCACATTTTGTGAGCTACACCTTTTTATTTTACTGTTTTTGAGTGCTACCATTGTGTCCTCTCCTGTGTACTTGATAAGATGCTCCCTGCCCCTATTACAGTCTCCATTTACATTTTTTTAGATTTGCAGTAATGTAAGGAGTGTGCCTTTAAATATGTCTGTCCCTGGATTTTCTATAGTCTCCACTGTTTGCGAATGTTCATAGTTTTTAACTTATTTATCAGTTTCTGTGATTAAAAACAGTACTCGTTTTTTACATTACATTAATCAGAATACAACATTTGTTCTAATCAACTTCACACAGTGGTTAAAATGTTTTTGTTTTGGTGGGGTGACTCTGTTATAGTATTGAACTGAAAAAGAAGGTGACAGGTCATGGAAACAGAGTTCCTGTTCAGTTTAACTCCTCATCACATTTAGTCATATCCTCTTTCATTACACTGTGCGGGGCTCCTCTTATTGCAGTGGGGAAGAAAAGGGACCTGGAAATCATTGACAAGAAGCAGGACAAACAATAAGCAGTCACCATCAAGAGAGGGGTCAGAATGTCGGGTGCATCACAAAGAGCAAGAACAGTGGGGGAATTCAAGAATGCATGGGACAGGCATAAGGCAGTCCTAGTGGGGAGTAGGAGGAAGTAAGCTGTTGGTTAACTAGGATCTGCAGCTTATCTGTTAGGTAGGAAAATGGGCAGACTAGGTGGGCCAAGCGGTCCTTATCTGCTGTCAAATTCTATGTTTAAGAGTAGGGGGACAATTAGCAGGGGCAGCAGAAGTGATCCTGTTACTCTATTTTCACTCTGCACCTGGAGTACACTTTGCAGTTCTGGGCTCCGTAATACAAATACTATGTTTTAAGGTTGTTTGGAATCCACCCAACATAATTGGATTAGTCAGATTCTGATCTGATTTTCGGATTTAGGATTTTCAGATTTGCAGTCCAAAAATCCTAAATCCCAAACTGAATCCTAAAACCTATTTTACATAGGCAGTTAGGACTCAGGATTTTAGGGTTTGAAATGGATCAGATTTGGATTCTGAAGTTTCTAAAATCCTAAATTTTAAAACTGGATCAGAACTGGCCCATTCCGAGCATCCCTAAAATGTTATATGCTGTGGGAATCAATTACTTTATAAACAGTTCACTTTAGATTGTAATCCTTTTGGTTTACATGATGTTGGATTAATGAGAATGAACTAACTGAATTACAAGATGATTGATTCTCTCTGTACGTAAATGCACAGCAATGAGGATTCTGAATCTGATTGCAATCCTTTTGCTGCAGTTTCAATAGTAAATGTAGCAGAATCAGTTGTTAATTAGGTCTACATGCACAAACTAACCCAATTCAAACCAATCAATGCACTTTAAGTGGATTCAAACCTGAGCAGAAACCTAACTCTGAATGGGTTTACACAAGCTTCCAAATTCCAACTGGGGATTGCTGCATCAGTGCCATTGAAACAGGAATGTGAATCTGATTCCAGTATGCATGTAAGCAAGGAGCAGAGAGTCAGTCAAGAGGGGACAACACAGGGCCATCCAACTGACCAGGTGTATGGAGAACAGAGGAGAGGCTGGTGGCCCTTAACATGTTCCCCTTGGAAAACAGGGGGCTGCGATGGGACACAAATAATGTCAGTCTTCTGCACAATCAAGGATATCCAATGAGATTGAACAGACAGATAATTGTTCTGTTGTCTTCCAGCTGGATGTGGGGACATGCCCTGGTGCTCTGAGTTGGTAATTACATTGGGGCTGGCACTATAGCCTTGAGATTAGAGTAACCAGCTGTGAATGCGCATGGTCCATTAACCTGAACAGGGTTTGATTCCCACAACCTCCACTTGGATACTGTATGGCCCTGAGTAAGTCCCTTAACCTCTCCAGTGATCCTGGGTTGGTCATAAAAACATGCATTGTGCCTTACCCAGTTACCAAAGAATAACAAAAAAAGGGAGGGGGCAATGTTAGGAGGCACTTTTCTCTCAGAGGGCGGTGAACTTATGAACAACTGGCCAACAGAGATGGGAGACATGAAGATCATGGTACAAATCATCAAGGTAATCCTGGAAACATTTCTACTTACCAAGGGACATACAGGGTACCATGAGTAGCAGAGTGGGTTGGGAAATGCCATGGGTTGGTGCATGTTTCAAAGGGATTATATTGAAAGACTGAAACATGGTTACCCAACACTTGAAATCCTGATGCCACAAGCCTGAAATGGAAAATCCCAACAGTGGGATTTTGTCTGTGGCAGAGTTTGTTATAATAATTAAGGGGGCAGTGCGGGGACAAAGCCCCCCGGAAACATGAACAAACATCTGCCGCCATTGTTGGGATTTTCTGGGTCGGACTTGAGGTGTCAGGATAACTGCCTGTCAGTCTTTTGTAGTAAATCCATTTCAAAGCATGCATATTCATCCCTGCTGTTTTCGTGAGGGGGGCAGACCTTCTGGACCTGAAGTCCCTCCTGGCCGTAAACTGCTGTTACTATGCCATTTAATACAGAGTAGTGCAAGCCTCAAATGTTCTTAAGTTTTTAGCATGAAGTACATTTATTAAGAACTTGAAATTTGTTTTTTGTCCCCTTTTATAGTACATTTTTTAAATTTTATTTATTTAGTTATTAAAAAGTTTAACCAGGAAAGACATACTGAGCTGAGAACAGCTTGTTTCCAAATGCGTCCTACGGGAGAGGGGAGAAGGAGATTGCTAACAATAAAACTGCTTAAGATAAGAAGTAAAATACAATAAATAAGTAAAAAAAATCATAATTATAATATAAGAGGCAAACGAATAAATGAATTCAGTAAAATTAAAACACACTCATATATATAGAGAAAGAAAATAAGAAGAGGAGGGAGTCATGGACAGGTGCAGGTAGGATAACGCCCCAAGTATCTGTACTCTGCATATGCAGACTCTCAGCTATTCTTTAGTCAGGACTCTGTATTCGGCCACATTTAAAACACCTCTCCCAGGTGCCCAGGGCTATGCACATGTACCCCCCAGAGCTAGTTATTTCCTACCCTTCCCCCCTCCACACACACACACACAAAACAGAGCGATGTTCTGGACACTGTCTTTTACACAGAACCGCCCATCATCACCTCCCCAAAACACTGTCTGCTTTGAAGGCAGCCACTCACTCACTTGCCTGCGTTCCCAGCCAGAGCAGTGCAGCCCCTGCAGTTACGAGTATTGTGGGGGGGTGGACAGGTGGAATGAAAGGGAGAAATCATAAGGAAAGGGGTAGTGTTTTACATGCAACTCTATTCGGATTAGAAAAGTCCAGATTCTGGCTTGGCATCCATCCTGTTGGGTCATTACCTATTGAAGTTCTCACTTGCCCAAACACACAAATACTTCAACATACCTCCACCAGTAGAGGTTTTATTATGGTGTCTATGCTGCCCATCAGTGGTACCACCGGAATCTGATTTCCACAGAGCTCTGTTGACTCTATAGCTTCAGCACTGATGGTGATGTTCACCTCACCTGCAAAAACAATGTTAGCACATGAGAAAAGGAAGGAATGATGAACCGGTTCAGATCAGTTCCAACCCTTCCAGAACCTGTGCCTGTTACTAATGAAAGGGCCAGAAGTTTTGTTTTGGAACTCGACATACGGTATTCTCCCAGCTGGTCTTGGCAAATAGAGGAGGCCAGGGGTCGGGGAAAGGACCCTAAAAGGATTCTCATGGTGGAGGAAAGGAGCCCAAACAGATGCCTGGTGGTGGGGGAAAAAAATCCAAAGAGAGGCCTGTGGTGGTAAAAGGACAGCAAAAAGATGCTATAGGTGGGGAAGGGACCCCAAAAGGATGCTGGGGTTGGAAAGGAGCCAGGTGGCCACAGATCGGGGCAAGACCCCACAAAGAGGTTGGAGAAGGAGACAAAAAAGAACAATTCCAACTACACAAAGATTAGTTGTTTCTACACCTGAAAGTCTTTGGGGCTTATTGTATGTTGGCCTAATTTAATGCCCCCACATTTGTGGATAACAGCCAGCTAAAGATTGCCAATCTACCTCACATTGTGTTTTCTTGAGTAACATAGTATTGGATGGCAGATAAGGACCGCTAGGCCCACCTAGTCTGCCTGAATTCCCTGCCTGCATCAGTGGTCACTGACCCTACTTTGTCATTGGCTTTAGCATTTCCCACCCACCTCTAGGGTTCCCTTGTGCCTATCCTATGCATGTTTGAATCACCCCACTGTGCTAGCTCCCACTGCTTCCTGGGGTAGGCTATTCCATACATCTACCACCTTTCTGTGAAGAACAACTTCCTCACATTCAAAGGATTAATATGCAAGTTAGCCAGCCTGGGAGTGGGTCCCAAGATGACAGCCTGGGTAAAGAATTGGCTGGAGAATAGGACACAGAGAGTAATAGTAAATGGAGTCCACTCTGAAGAAAGGGGTTACTAGTGGGGTGCATGAGATTCAGTATTAGGACAGGTCCTCTTCAATGTCTTTGTAGTTTACATTGCAGAGGGACTGAAGGAAAGTATGTCTCTTTGCAGATGACACAAAGATCTGCAACAGAGTTGATGCACAAGGTGGGGTGGAAAGGATGAGAAGGACTTGGCAAGGTTAGAGGAATGGTCAAATGTATGGCAGCTTAGATTCAATGCTAAAAGTGCAAGGTAATGCACCTGGAAACAAAACCCAGGGAAGAGTACACAATGGGGTGAGATACTAACAACAACAAAATGGAACGGACCTGGGGGTAGTCATATCAGATGACCCAAAGGTGGGCAAGCAATGTGAGAGGGCAGCAAGGAGGGCTGGGGGATACTGGGATGCATAGGGAGAGGCATCACCAGTAGAAAACAGGAAGTTATTATCCCTCTGTACAGACAGTTGGTGAGACCCCATCTGAGTACTGCATGCAGTTCTGGAGACCCAATCTCGCAAAGACATAGACAGGATGGAAGCTGTCCAGAGGAGGGCACTAAAATGGTGCAGGGTCTGCAATCGAAGACATATGAAGAGAGACTTAAGGAGCTAAATATGTATAGCCTCAAGGAAAGGAGGAGAGGGGACATGATAGAAACTTTCAAGTACCTCAAGGAAATCAACAAAGTCCAAGAGGTAGCATCTTTCAAAATAAGAGGTGTGCAAGAACAAGGGGCACAATTTGGAAGATAGAAGGGGGCAGCTCAAGGTAACTTAAGGAAGTATTTTCACAGAGAGGGTTGTGGATGCATGAGCGGCCTTCTGGAGGAGGTTGTGGAGTCAAAAACGGTGGTGGAATTCAAGCATGCATGGGACAGTCATAAGGCAATTCTAGGGGGTTGGGGTAGTAAGAAGTAGGCTGCTGGTTAACTAGGATCTGCAGCTTATCCATTAGGTAGGGAAATGGGCAGACTGGGTGGGCCAAGCGGTCCTTATCTGCCATCAAAATCTATGTCTCTATATGTTTCTATGTTTATCCTGCCTCCCTCCAATCTCATATCATGCCACCACATCCTTGTACACCTCCTATACTGAAACATGTCACCCACTTGTGCTTTGTTTATGCCCTTAAGATACTTGAAGGTTTCTATCATACCTCCCCATTCCTGCCTCTCTTCCAGTGTATACATATTGAGTTCTTTTAATCTCTCCTCATCTGTCTCCTGATGCAAGCCCTGCACCATCTTTGTTGCCCTTATCTAAATTGCCTCCACCTTGTCTATGTTCTTTTGATGATGTCGCCTCCAGAACTGTACACCATACTCAAGATGAAGCCTCACTGGCATTTTGTACAGTGGTATCACCACCTCCTTTCTTCTGTTAGTGAGTGACACAGCTATGTTTTCGAATGGAGGATAGATTTGGGGTACCTTGGGTAGGATAGCATTTCCCCATATAAATATTGGGGGAAGGGGTAGTGCGACTGCAGTTGGGGGGTATGTATACTTTCCCTATTTATGTGAGTCAGGTTCTTTGGAAACTTCATAAATGGCAAGTTGCTAATAATATGCTGCTGAATGATAACAGGAAACAACTGTATGTCTTGACATAACGCACTTCATAAATGGAATCTTGCAAGATGTGGGTTGTTCTGGAGTGTGGACTTCATACTTGTGGTTCTTAAATTTTTGCAAGGAAGTGGTTGTCATTGAATATGTGGGATACTATGTGGCTGTCAATCCATGGCAAGCTGAATGTTAGCAATAACTGGATAGGCTCAGGCTGCCTAGCATCACTAATGATGTTCCTCCTGCCCTGTCCTCTCCCCCATGATCATGCCTCCTACTACTCGCTCCATTCATCAAAATGCAAGCTCACCCAGGCAAGTAGAGCATGCACTGCAGTGGGGTGGGGTTGGGGTCTCACTGGCTTACCAGTTTTAGTTTGCTCAGCCCTCCCAGATCAAGGATGAAGGAAAGGGGAGTGTCAGAAAACTGATTATTCTATGGTGCTTTGGGCATGTGGGGATTGTTTGGTTTGCATGGGGGGAAGCTTTGCGGTGCAAAGATGGCATCAGCTCCTGGCAGTGTGCCAGGAGCTGACAATATGGCATCCTTTTTTAGCTCTGAGACACAGGATAAGGGGGAAGTGGGAGACCTTGAAACCTCTAAATGGGAGGATGGGTGGCCATGAGACTACTTCTGACCATCTAGAGAGAGGGAAATGTTATGTGAAGCACTTTCCTGAATATGAATACCTCATGAACAGTGGGTTTTCAGAATTCACTCCTGAATATTAGGAAATCCCTCTATTCGTGGTATACAGGAAGTAGTATTCGGTCAGCGCATATCTCTACTGAAAACGTTCCCATGATCTGCCTTATTTGACCGTTTTACACTGTTAAGAATTGAAACCACCTCTTAACCTTCCTTATTCAGGGAACATTTCCCTTGGCTTTATATCTGTCTGCTTCCTTAATTGCAGGGCTGGCCTTAGCTAGGTGCAAACTGTGCCCCTGCACCATGGGGGTCCATACTTTTTCCTTGAGGAAAAAAAAATAATTTAAAACATTTAAAAATGCCTAAATTTTGTTAGAAATGAAAATATTTACCAGCAAATGAAAGTGGAAGATAACTGGCTCTGTTTCTGTTACAAAAGGTGGGGGCAGCTTTGCTGCAGTGGAAAAGATTAGGTTAAGTAAGTGCTAATGGTGTTAATGGCCATACTTTACACCTCCCAGGTTGACTGCTTTCACATTCAAAGGGCTATATTGACAAGAGAATTTGTCTGTAACCTGGACATGTAGCTGAAACAATGAATGATATAACAAAATCTGTTTCAAAAGTATGTGAGCACTCAAAATGGCTCAAAAACCTGACCAGCACAGAGCAGAATTGGATTTCCTGATAGGGACCCTGAAAACCTGATCACCAGGTAAAAAACTGACAGATGGTAACCTTACTGGTATCCCATGATAATCCTCTCTATTCTCTCTCATTCACACCTCCAGAAAAGTTAAGCTGTTTAACATAGAAACATTGAAACATAGAATTTGATGGCAGATAAGGACCGCTTGGCCCACCCAGTCTGCCCATTTCCCTACCTAATAGATAAGCTGCAGATCCTAGTTAACCAGCAGCCTTCTTCTTCCTGCCCCCACCCCCTAGAATTGCCTTATGACTGTCCCATGCATGCTTGAATTCCACCACTGTTTTTGACTTCACAACCTCCTCCGGAAGGCCATTCCATGCATCCACAACCTCTCTGGAAAAAATACTTCCTTAATTATCTCTGAGCTGCCTCCATCTTCAAATTGTGCCCCCTTGTTCTTGCACACCTCTTTTTTTGAAAGATGCTACCCTCTTGGACTTTGTTGATTCCCTTGAGGTACTTGAAAGTTTCTATCATGTCCCCCTCTCCCTCCTTTCCTCGAGGCTATACATATTAAGCTCCTTAAGTCTCTCTTCATATGTCTTCTGGTGCAGACCCTGCACCATTTTAGTTGCCCTCCTCTGGACAGCTTCCATCCTGTCTATGTCTTTGCAGAGACTGGGTCTCCAGAACTGCACGCAGTACTCCAGATGGGGTCTGACCAGCTGTCTGTACAGAGGGATAATAACTTCCTGTTTTCTACTGGTGATGCCTCTCCCTATGCATCCCAGTATCCTCACAGCCCTCCTTGCTGCCCTGTCACATTGCTTGCCCACCTTTAGGTCATCTGATATGAGTACCCCCAGGTCCCTTTTCCATTTTGTTGTTGTTAGTATCTCACCCCCCATTGTGTACTCTTCCCCTGGGTTTTTGTTTCCCAGGTGCATTACCTTGCACTTCTTAGCATTGAATCTAAGCTGCCATACATTTGACCATTCCTCTAACCTTGCAAAGTCCCTTCTCATCCTTTCCACCCCACCTTGTGCATCAACTCTGTTGCAGATCTTTGTGTCATCTGCAAAGAGACATACTTTTCCTTCCAGTACCTCTGCAATGTTGCTTATAAAGACATTGAAGAGGACCGGTCCTAATACTGAACCCTGCGGTACCCCACTAGTAACCCCCCTTTCTTCAGAGTGGACTCCAATTATTTTACTCTCTGTGTCCTATTCTCCAGCCAATTCTTTACCCAGGCTGTCATCTTGGGACCCACTCCCAGGCTGGCTAACTTGTATATTAATCTTTTGTTTGCAGATCAGAATATTGGAGGTGTGAGTGTCCAGTGATGAAGTCCCTGTCCTTACAGAAATGAATACGGTAGTAGTACCATACTTACTTAGGTGAAGCATCTCCAGACGTGAACACCATGGGGGTTGAGGGGGGCATCCAGTATGGAAGCCCAAGGGAGATGCAAGGAGAACACACAGGATGAGGAAGCAAATCCTGGTTGGGGACTCCATTGTCTGGGGGATTGAGCTGGGTTCAGGTAGCAATGGTGAGAGGGAGGTAATATAGCTACCTGGAGGCACAGTTTTGAAGGAGGGCAAGCGAATCCTTAGGATTGCAAGAGTGGCAGCAAGGAGGGGGGAGCGGGATGTCATTATTCACTTGGGGACTAATGAGCTGGCTAGAGGGGGGTAGAGGTAGGAAGAAGAGTACAGGAAGAGTTCAGCGAGCTGGGGAAGAGTCTTGGGCATGTAGCACACTCTGTCACCTTCTCTGAGGTGCTTTCTGTCTATGGCAAGGGGAAGGGAGAGAAATCCACATCACTGAATTCATTAAATGGCTGAAGAAATGGTGCAGAGAGGTGGGGTATGGCTTCATTGCGGACTGGAACCTCACCTGGAGGGATGAAGGACTATATTCTCCAGATGGTCTGCATCTATCCAGGGGAAGCAAAGGTATCCTCTGTGAGAAGTTTAAGTGCATCCTTAGTGATCATTTTAAACTTGCCAAGGGGGGAGGCATAGACAGTCAAGGGGATTGTCATAGCCCCCCTTCCCCACAGGACATAACTGAAAGCAATGAGGACCCAATAACTAGCACAATATCTAACCGTAAAACTACCATGGTTACAATGGGGAGAGAGAACAGAAGGTACATCACGAATGCAGCACAGGGCAAAGACCAATAAACAAGGAACATTGAGGGGGTACATAGAGTGGAAGGTCATGTACACAAATGCTCGCAGTCTGGGAAACAAAATCCCAGACCTAACGGCACTGATGGTAAACACACACCTGGACATTGTGGCTAATACGGAGACATGGTACACAGGGAACCATGACTGGGATGCAGCCATACCACGGTATACACTTTTTAGAAAGGGAAGGGAGGGGAAGAGGGGAGGAGGGTTGCTATGTATGTAAAGGAAGGGATTAGAGCTATGGAGGCTCAGGGATCCAGGGAAGAAGCAGAGGCACTGTGGGTCACTCTGGAGTCAGGGAACAAAACAACTATCCGTGCTGGAGTAGTCTACAGGCCTCCCACACAGGGGAAGAATAGAGATCTAGTATTAGTGGAAGCCATCCATCATATGGCAGCCAAAGGGGAAATACTATTAATGGGTGACTTCAACATGCTAGATGCAGATTTGAATACCAAGACTGCAGGTACATCAAGGAGCAGGGAACTCATGTCTGCCATGTATGGGGCAAACCTAAGGCAGCTTACAGTCAACACGTTGGCAGAAAAAAGCCATTCAAAGATTAAGATCCTAGATTTCCGGAAGGCCAACTTCATGGAGATGGGGGAACAGCTTAAAATTGCCCCGGCAGCATAAGATATGGGGGTTGGGGTAGAAGAACAGTGGCTTAGGATCAAGAGATCCACAGCAGGAGTGACAAGTCAATGTGTCAGATTGCTTAGCAAAACCAAAAGAAAGAGCGACCACTGTGGTTCTCTAAATCAGTAGCTGAGAAAGTGCGAGAAAAAAGTAAGGCATTTAGGAAATAGAAAGAGACACAGAAAGAAGAAAACAGACTGAAATATCTGGAGAAGCAGAGAGAAGCTGGGAAAGCTGTCAGAGGGGCTAAGGCAAGAACGGAGGAAGGAGCAGCACAGGCTATTAAGAAGGGGGACAAGACCTTCTTCTGTTATATTAATGAGAGGAAGAAGACCAGAAATGGTATTGTTAGGCTAAAGAAGGGAGATGATGGGTGGGTGGAGGATGACCTTGAAAAATCTGAGGTACTGAACAAATATTTTGGCTCAGTATTTACCAAGGAAGAGACAGGGGAGGGGCCAAGACTCAGGAGGAACTAAGTACAGGGGGGCGAGGTGGACAACAGCCCATTTACAGTGGATAGAGTCTTGAAGGAACTAGGAAAAGTAAAGGCAGGCAAGGCAATGGGGCCAGATGGGATTCACCTTAGAGTGTTGAAGGAACTCAGGGAAGTCCTAGCTGGTCCTCTGACGACCCTATTCAGCCAAGCACTAGAGATGGGGGAGGTACCTGGGGACTGGAGGAGAGTAGAGGAGGTCCTCTTGAACAAGCCTGGAAGTAGAGAGGAGGCAGGTAATTACAGACCTGTAAGCCTGACCTCAGTGATGGGGAAGCTGATGGAGTCCCTGCTTAAGGAGAGGGTAGTGAAGTTCCTGGAGTAAAGTGGTGCAAAAGACCCAAGGCAGCATGGATTCACTGAGGGTAGGTCCTGTCAGACTAATCTTATCGATTTCTTTGACTGGGTGATGAGGGTGATGGATCAGGGAGGGACAGTGGATGTGCCTACCTGGATTTCAGTAAGGCCTTTGACACCATTCCTCATAGAAGGTTGCTTAACAAATTGGGGAATCTGGGTGTGGGCTCTAAAGTTGTAAGATGGGTTGGTAACTGGCTAAAAGGCAGGACCCAGAGGGTGGTACTAAATGGCATAAAATCAGAAGAGGGGAAGGTGACCAGCGGAGTTCCACAGGGATCAGTGTTGGGTCCAATTCTATTCAATGTCTTCATAAGCGACATTACAGAGGGACTGGAGTGGAAAGTATTCTTGTTCGCAGATGACAGCAAGATCTGTAACAGAGTCGACACACAGGAGGGGCTAGATAAAATGAGAAATGACCTAAGACTACTTGAGGAATGGTCAAGGGTTTGGCAGTTGAGTTTCAATGCTAAGAAGTGCAAGATAATGCACCTGGGACACAGAAATCCAAGAGAGGAATACAGGATGGGGAAGCAGGTTGTAGCCACCACAAGCCAGGAGAGAGAGAGACCTGGGGGTTATCATGTCTGATGACCTGAAATCAGCCAAACAATGCAAAAAAGCAGTGGGTAAGGCAAACAGAATGCTGGGGTATATAGGAAAGGGTATAACCAGTAGGAGGAGTGAAGTGGTGATGCCACTGTATAGATCACTGGTGAGGCCTCATCTGGAATACTGTGTCCAGTTCTGGAGACAGCATCTCAGGATGGACATAGACAGAATGGAAGCAGTCCAGAGAACAGCAACAAAAATGATACATGCACTGCACCAGAAACCTTATGAGGAAAGACTCAAGGAACTAAACAACTATTTACTCATACCTCTCAACTGTACCACATTACGAGGAACGTTCCTCATTTTACTTCACAAAAGCTCCCTGTTTCATATTGTGAGGACTTGTCCCACATTCAGTATTAACATTTTAAAGCAAAAATCTATGGTAAATGATGCAAAAAATACATTATTCAATTAATAACAGACTTTCTGAACATAAAGGCAAACATTTTAACAGTGTTCTGAGCTTCCTAGGTAAAGATTTGATTAAGTGTTCCACATTTTGCTCATTTGTTCCACATTTTGAGGGGCAATGTTCCACATTTGAGGGACAAAAGGTTGAGAGGTATGTATTCACTGAAGGAGAGAAGGGAGAGAGTGGATATGATAGAAACTTTCAAATACCTTAGAGTATTAAACAGGGTGCAGGAGGGGAGCATATTTCAGAGACAAAAGTGCACAAGGGCAAGGGGACATAACATGAGGCTGGCAGGAGAAAGGCTTAGGGGGAATGCTAGGAAGTATTTTTTCACAGAGAGGGTGGTGGATCCGTGGAACAGCCTACCAGTGGAGGTGGTGGAAGCAAAAACAGTACAGGGATTCAAAAGTGCATAGGATAAGCATAAAGGCACCCTGCTGTACAGCACAGTGGGGGAAAGGCAGTCTAGATAAGAGTAGGGACTGCCAAACCAAGTAGGGAAATGGGCAAACTAGGTGGGCTCTGTAGCCCATATATGCCGACAGATTCTGTGTTTCTATGTTTCCAAGTTCTTTCTCCAGGCTCAGTTAGATTAATTTCCAATGGTGAAGTGAAAAAATTCAATGCAAGTCGATGGTACTAATTAAAACATGCTGGTTAAACTAGTAGATCTGGTACTGCTTTATTAATACAGGACAGGAAGGTTAGTTAGATGTAAATGTTGGATGTGGGGCCATAGGGAATGGAGTGGTGGGGCCCGGCAGGAGGCTGCACAGGGGCCCAGAATGGTTAATGCCGGCCCTGCTTAATTGTTTTAGTTGACCGCTTTCGCAATACAGTTTCCTTTGTTTACATTCTTTTGCTCTCTGAAGCTCTTCAAAGAGACCTCAAATACCACTTAGAGTAGAAAGACATCTCCCTTACCCAAGGATGTTGGTGTCACTCTCCAGGAGAAGGTTTGTTCTTCATTTGCGCACAGGCAGCTTGTGTATTCACAATTGGCACAGGAAACAGCAATAAAGTCATTGGATTCTGCTAGGTTAGCTTGGACCTGCAAGGAAACAAGAACAGGTTCTTTATAGGGGTCAACTGGGTAGCATTTGCAATTTTAATAAAATTAAGAAAGCTTTTGGCAACCCCCTAGTTTTCTGGCTTTGCTTGTATCCTCTTGTGTGCACACCTTTGTTTGACAATGTATATATAATAATAGCTCGGTTACACTTTAAATGTCAGTTAACTACAGTGCAGTTACAGTGTAATTACACTGTAACTGCATTGCAGCTGCAATGTAGTTGCATGCAACAAACATGTAACTGCAATGTAATTACCCTACTACCAGTTTTCATTTCACATCTACACTTAGGCAGTCCTCCAATGGGCATGCACAATCACTGGCATCAGTCTTTGAGCTGGACTTGTCCAACCACCCAGTCAAGGTTCTGTGGCTCTGCCCCAACACAGACTTACTCCTAGCAGTCCTGAGGGAGAGTGGGCAAAGCAAGTACCAAGGCAAACAGATACTGGAGGACTGAGGAAACAAAAACAGCATCCTGGGGACTGTAGGACAATGTATTAGACCAGGTAGCAACCCCCTACAGATATATGCAAATGGATGTTCCAGGTAGCAGCAACAGATGCTGCAGTATATCAGGTGGAGAGACCCCCCCCCCACATGCTGAGGTATTTTCTTACCAATCACCTGAAGACAGCAACAGGATGTACTACACCTGCCAGTTGTCCATTTGGCTGCCTGTCTTCCCTATGCAGCATTAAGCATGTAAAATACAAACTCATCATCCTGAGTATGCAACTATAGGATAGGCAGTATCAGGGCCTGTTTCAAATGGACTTCAGAAATGACCTTAGGCAGGAATTACACATGGGGGTGAGCTATGCACATAAAATCGAATTGCCTACCATTGTTGGTACTATGTTTAGATGCCTTCTCAAGCTTATAATGCCTCGCTGCTGTTATGTTGTAAATATCGTCATCCAAAGGTTATAAATAATGTCAGAAAATACCTACTGCCAAATCTTGTAAATATTGTCTGTGACAAATGTCTGTAACACATGCTTAATGTAACCAATGTTATACCATGTATCTCATGTTTAATGTAATTGTTGTTATACCTACTCTGTGTTTCCATCTGTCTTACATGTGATGAGGTACCTTTGCAAATGAGCCTCTGGCTCAAAGGTTGTAAACTAATATATCAAATAAATAAATAAAATAAATAAATTGTACATTAGATGGCATTCACAGAAGGGTCACACACCCCTTCCACACTTGATCCCCTGGCTGTTCATGCTTCTACTCATGTGGATGGTTTGGAGGAGTGTCCAGGGGGCATGCCCACATTCTACACCAATCCCAAAGGCATGGAGTGATGGCAAGGGGGGTGCACAGGATACAACAGCAGGCATTCTGCCATATTTGTTGCATGCCCCCCACATAGTACCCTCGCCAGCTGCAGTAGGACCTAACCCCCCACCACCACCAAGCTGCCCCAACCCTCTGGAAAGAAAGAGAGGGCTGAGATTTGTTTACTTGCTTGACAATTTTACATTTAGGGGCTCATGCTGTCCCACAATCCCCTGCTCCATGCAAAGCAGGGGATCCACTATTGGACCAGGATGGGCATCAGACTGGATGCTCACCTATATCCACCAATCTGACTCCTGTGCGTTAGCATGCTGGGGGTGGGGCTGTAGACCAGCCCCCTCCGGTAGCTGGCAGTCATGCATACCAAACCACACATGCCCATCCATGGCTGTGGAGATATGGACAATCAGGGAACCTGACGAACTTCCACAACTGCCTTTAAACTGACCTCATCAGGAAGACTAGGGGTTGTAGGATTTGGCCTGGTGGTACTGCTACTACTTTTGCTGGCTGTGTGCAGAGAAGTAATTCTGGTGCCAAGGTTGGGGGGGACAACCTCACTGTCACCCAGCTTCGGATCATGGGGACTATGCTACCCACCAAAATGTAAGCTATACATGGAAAAATATTAATTTCAAACAACATGAAGTCTTGCTATATTCTGACATATGCAGTGATGTCCAACCTTTGAACTGCCCCGGAGAGGAAAGAGTTAACTTTCCATGCCAGGCATGGAACGCTGAGTTCGAGCTCGGTTGAAACTCTGTCTGTTGTTCTTCAAACTCAAACCGTCAGATTCTTTACTCCGCCTCACTGAACAGTCGCTCCGGAGATTTCTCCTTCTGCTCGGTTCATTTTGTCGGTAAAAGTATCGTTTTTCTCGGTTTTCGACCGAATTTAAACCGCAACTGGTCGGTTCAGACTCTGTCTGTGGTATTGTGAGTACTAGATAGGTTTTACATTTATTCTTCTGTGTGGAACTTGTAAACGTTTTATCGGTTCGGTTTGAACCGATCAGGTTGTTTAAAATATCTTAATCTGTGATTTAGAGTGTGGTTACCGGTTCTTATCGGTTCTAAAAAAAACAGATTTTATTACGGTTTTTTCCACGACCCATGACACGGTTGGGAACCGATAAGAGGATCTTACCTGGCAGATTGCCATAAATAGGTAAGTTTGGATAGGACTGGCACTATGTCTGAGAAACCCAAAAGAAAAACCGGGCCCACTGGGTTTCAACACTGCAGTGTGTGTGGGGAAGCCTTTGCCAAGGTTGATCCCCACACCACCTGTGTTTATTGTCTGGGGTTTGACCACCTCAATGCAGACTGCCAGATTTGTAAAAATTTTCCTGCAGCTACCCTGGAAAAAAGAGTCGGTAGGCTCAGGGAAAGGGAGGCCAAAAAGTCCGCTGAACTGGATGGCCAGCCCGGTTCGGTTCCAACCGAACCAGAGGGAGTGCCCTCTGACCAGGGTGAGACTTCTTGGGCAAAGGAGATCCGACTCTGAGGGTCGGTTCCAGCAAAAGGACTAGGAAATCAGCTGGTGTGGAGCCAAAACTTTCCTCTCCAACCGCTGAAGAAATAGCCAAAGCGATTCAAATTGTCCAGTCACTTTTCCGATTCTCGACCGAACCGCACTATCAGGTAAGCGTCCGTTCGGGCCGGTTCCACTGGTTCAAGAGTATGATTTAGAGGAATTTATGAACCAGAGGAGGGGGAAGAGGAGTATGAGGAGAGTGAATGTGGATATGAAAGTCTGGATGTGCCCATTGACCCGGACATCTCCCCAGACAGACCTTCAGGAGTGTCACCTCCTAGGCTTTCTGAGTCCCCTTCTCGTTTTATCTTTTATAAAAAAGTTGCTGAAACCCTCCAGCTCCTTATAGAGGAAGCTGTGGATGTCCAAGAGGAGCCTGACTATGTGGAAATGATGAATATCCCAGAGTCTAGGAGACTGTCTATTCCCTTGCATAAATCTTTTGGGAAACAGACATTTAAAATTTTAAAAACTCCTCACACTATACCTCTTGTGGATAAAAGAATGGACAAGAGGTACACATTGTCAGGCTCTGACACGGAGTTCCTTACACAACAATGCAGCCATGTTGGGGTAGTGCAGGCTGCAGCCTGTGACAAGGCAAATATTCCCTTGGCTTCACACCCCCGGACAAGGACTCCAGGAGGACTGATGCCATAGCAAAGAAACAGTACATGGCAGCATCCTTGGGACTCAGACAGGCAAATTATATGGCTTATGTTGCTAGATATCAGAAATCTAGATGGGACACTGTTATGGCTCTAGCAAAACAGGTCCCTGGCCAGCTTGCCAAGGAGCTGGAGCAGGTGGCTGCTGATGGTATTGAGGCATCCAAGGTGTAATTCCATGCTGCAGTGGACTCAAATGATGTGTCATCAAGAGTCATGGCTACATCTGTGACACTTCGCAGAATGGCTTGGCTCAGATGTACTAGCCTGTTACAGGATACACAGACTAAGGCATTGGATTTTCCTGTTGTGGGTAATTCTCTGTTTGGGAAGCAGACAGAGAATTACATGAGGAAAATGGATGAGTATAGGACCACCTATAGGAGTGCACAGGCCAAGGAAAGGCAGGCCACTCCTCAAAGGCAGCTTTACAGGGGCAGGGGCAGACCTTTTCATAGGCCTTTTTACCAAGCCCAGGCCTCCTCTTCTGCTTACGCCCAGAGGGGGTTCTTTAGAGGGAGAGGCAGATGGGGTACAAGTAGGCCTGCTTCCACCCCTCAGCCCAAAGCCCCTGCCAAGCAGGCACCCTGATGGGGAGGCCAGGGCCGATTCTCAGCTACCTGTAGGGACAGGCTGGCTTACTTCATCCAGGACTGGGAGTCTCTAACATCAGACAGGTGGGTCCTGGAAGTAGTAAGCCAGGGACTGGTTCTCAGCTTCAAAAAATTTCCAAAGCTGAGAGCCAGATCCTTTCCACCTGCAAATCCCTCAGAGGCACTTGCCCTAGAGGCAGAGGTCTCTTCCCTTCTGGCTCTCAGAGCCGTGGAAAGGGTTACACCCCTACACCTGGGCAAAGGATTGTACTCCAGGTACTTCCTTACCCCAAAAAAGACAGGAGAATGGCGGCCCATCCTGGATCTCAGATACTTAAACAAGCACCTTTTAAAACCAAAATTCAAAATGGTGACTCTGGAATTATTCTACCGTCTCTAAGGCCAGGGGACTGGTTAGTGTCCCTGGACCTCAAGGATGCCTACTTCCATATTCTCATCAGAAGCTCCCATCGAAAGTACCTCAGGTTCGAGCTGCCCTCAGGCCATTACCAGTTCAGAGCAATGCCCTTTGGCCTCACCTCTGCTCCAAGGGTATTCACAAAATGCCTGGCAGTAGTAGTTGCTTCCCTGAGAAGGCAAAAAATTGCCATTTTCCCTTACCTGGATGACTGGCTCATAGTAGGTCAGTCTCCAGACCAAGTCAGGTTACATCTACAGATAACCCAGCAACTGCTCACCTCTCTAGGTTTCCTTCTGAATCTTTCAAAGTCAGTTCTAGAGCCTGTCCAGCTCCTCACCTTCATAGGCACAGAGCTGAACACAGAAAAAGCCAGAGCCTTCCTTCCTTTGGACAGGGCAAAGACCCTGGTCTCTCTGGCCTCCTCATTCACCGTGCAGGTGTCTCGACCAGCAAGGCATTTTCTACAGCTCCTGGGGCACATGGCTGCTTCTACAGCAGTAGTGCAGGGTGCAAGGTTTCAGATGAGGGACATTCAGTTCCATTTGAGAGCCTTTTGGTCTCAAAGGAAAGACCCTCTAACCAAATTGATCCCAGTGACTCGAACCCTGATCCTGGACCTACAGTGGTGGCAGGATCAGAGCAATCTGAGACAAGGGGTTCCTTTTGTCTCTCAGTTTCACTCCTTAATCCTTACTACAGATGCATCCCTCTTGGGGTGGGGAGCTCACATGGGCGACCTCACCACCCAGGGGTTGTGGCCCCCTCAGGAATCTCTGCTCCACATCAACCTATTGGAACTCAAAGCAGTCTGTCTAGCACTTCAAGCTTTTTCCAAATCTGTTCAGAACAAAGTTGTACAGGTCAGAACAGACAACACCACCACAATTTGGTACATCAACAAGCAAGGGGGCACTCGGTCTACAGCCTTGTGCACCGAAGCAATGAAGTTGTGGTCTCTGGCTTACTTCATGAACACCTCCCTGACGGCAGTTCACCTCCCAGGCAAGGACAATGTCCTGGCAGATGCTTTCAGCAGTATTTCCCAGGGCCATCACGAATGGTCACTGGACCCCCTGGTCTTGGAGGTGATATTCTCCAGATGGGGCACCCCGCAGATAGGTCTTTTTGCAGCCCCAGACAATCACCAACTTCCCCTTTTTTGCTGCAGGCCCCCAGTGTTGGGCTCAGTCCCTCTGGATGCCTTAGTTCTCACTGGGAAGGGAAGTTTCCTATGCTTTTCTCCCTTCCTCTCCTGTTCAAAGTGTTAGTCAAAATCAGGTCTCAACCCTGCAAGATGATCCTGATTGCTCCAGATTGGGCCAGACAGCCCTGGTATCCACTCCTACTGTCCTTAGCATCGTCTTCCCTGTCTTCCCAGGAATTACAACCTGTTAACTGTGTGCTCAGGGAGGGTTTAGTACCAACCTCAAATCTCTCAATCTCAAGGCCTGGCTCTTGAAGAGTTAGAGTTTGCTGATTTACACCTCTCCCAAGGTGTAATGGATATCCTGAAGGCTTCTAGAAAACCCTTCCACCAGGGCTACTTATAATTCCAAATGGAAAAGGTTTTCCATATGGTGCTCTGGAAAGCATATTTCCCCAGAATCTGCTGGCTTACCCACAGTCCTGGATTATATGGTCCACTTAAATACCTTGGGGCTAAGGCCAACTACCCTAAAAGTGCATCTAGCAGCTCTGTCTGCTTTTATTTCAGCAGGTAAGCCCTCTTCTCTTTCATCTCACCCTGTATTTTCCAAGTTTTTCAAGGGATTGCTTCATACCAACCCTCCATTCAGGGACCCTGCCCCTGCTTGGGACCTTAATGTTTGCATTGCTCAGCTTATGCAACCCCCCTTTGAGCCTTTGTCTTCAGTAGAGCTTAAGTACTTGACTTGGAAGACTGTGTTTCTGGTAGCCATCATTTCTGCCAGACGCATAAGTGAATTGCAAGCTTTGTCAGTGGAGTCTGATTTTATCTCCTTTCATAGAGATAAGGTGGTCCTCAGGACTAACAGAAAATTTTTGCCTAAGGTGGTTTCAGACTTCCACCTTAATCAATCCATATCTCTTCCAGTTTACTTCAGTGACCATTCCTCCTCTGGCGAGAGGAGGCTACACAGCTTAGATGTGAAGAGAGCCCTTTGTTACTACATAGAGCGTACCAAGGGTCACAGGTTTGACTCCCTTCAACTGTTCCTCACTTATTGTGAGGTTGGTAAAGGAAAACCTGCCACTAAAAGATCCATTGCCAGGTGGATTGTCTTTTGTATCTAATTTTGCTATGGAAAACTGGGTTAGGTTCCTCCCTCAGGCTTGAGGGCTCACTCTACCAGAGGTACAGCTGCTTCCCTGGCTGCTGCCAGGGACATCCCTATTCTAGAGATATGTCAAGCAGCTACCTGGAAAACAGTTCACACTTCTACCAAGCATTACTCTGGACATCCAGGCTAGGGAGTGATGCTCGGTTCTGGCACAGCTGTGCTTCAGAGCCTATTTCCTAAGTAGGTTCTGTCCCCTCCATGGAGGTACTGCTTTGTAGTCTGCATATGTCAGAATATAGCAAGACTTCATGTTGTTTGAAGAAAAAATTACTCACCTTAGTAATGTTGTTTCTTCTAATGGAGTCTTGCTATATTCTGACCCCCTCCTGCCCCTCTCAGAACCTCTGTTTTTGGGATGTGGGTGGGCAGTGCAGTGTTGGCACTTAGTAGGTGCCCACCTTGTTGTTTTTCACCCCTCCTTTCTTGGGGTGATTTGGTGTTGTGTTTTTCATTTTTTGGGTCTCCTGACTTGAGTCTTTGTTTTGGGACCAAAAAATGTGTTCTTATGTTTAGTAGCCAGTTGGCTAGTGTAGGTTTACAGCTTCCACACAGGACCTCAGTGAGTTTAGCTTGTAAAGATCTGACGGTTTGAGTTTGAAGAACAACAGACAGAGTTTCAACCGAGCTCGAGCTCAGCGTTCCATGCCTGGCATGGAAAGTTAACTCTTTCCTCTCTGGGGCAGTTCAAAGGTTGGACATCACTGCATATGTCAGAATATAGCAAGACTCCATTACTAAGGTGAGTAATTTTTTCTTTTCTATCAACACTTCTTTAAAAGGTAATACATACATGGAAAACAATGAAGACAATATTTATACAGAACACGTCTTTATTACAAGTATATTGTGTATTTCTTTTCTTTTCTATTTTATTTTTATTGCAGTTCTCATTAAATCATTCAGAGTACTTTACTTGGTGACAATATCTAGTAATCATTACAGAAAAGGAACTTGCATTCAAAGGATCATTGTCTTGTCTCCCCTTGTTACAACATTTTGAGGTAGAACCAATACAGAACTATAAATCCTGCAATATGTACACACACACACACACACACACACACACACACACACACACACCACATATATAAAACACATGTGGCAAAAAGACCACAAGCTAAGAACCAGAACCATAACTGTAGTAACTTAAAACACGGGACCGAAACAGCCCTAATAAGCTTCATCACTGATGTGTATGAAGCCTTAGACCAGAATAAAATGATAGGCATGGTATTTATTGACCTCACCAAGGCATTTGACCTGGTCGACCACCAGCTACTTCTGGAATGGCTAAGGGGGTTGGGACTGGATACGACAGCCCTGCAATGGTTCACAGACTACCTCAGTGGCAGGGCACAAATGGGCCGGTGGAATGGTGCTACATCAGACGAGTGCCCAGTACCTTCAGGTATCCCACAGGGGTCAGTCTTAGGCCCCCTGCTATTTTCCCTGTTCACAAACAACCTCCTTCAGCACTGCAGAGGGGTGAAAGTCACACTCTATGCTGATGATGCAGTGCTGTACAGGACAGGAAAGGACACAGTGTCCTTAAATCAGGAGTTGAATCAGGACTTGGCAGCCCTCGAAACCTGGTGTCAAATTAACAGGTTGGTCTTGAACAGCAAAAAGATAAAAGTCATACTCTTTGGCCCAGAAAGACTGGGCCAAAGGAGATCCAACCACCTATCACTCTCCACCAGGGATGGAATAGGGACAGAAGTTGTGGATAGCATGCAATACCTGGGAATGTACATTGACCAGGAGGTCTCATTCAGGAAGCACATGGACCACCTCACGAAGGTAGTAAACCAAAAATTAGGCCTCCTCTATAGACTTAACCTCTTTCTAACCAAGGAAACTAAGATGGCGGTAGGTAACGGGACAATTCTCCCCACCCTTTTCTATGGATCAACCTTGATCCAGTCGCTGAGGGCTGTGGAAAGACCGACTGAGCATGCTCTACCACAGGGTCAGCCATTTCACCACCAGGGCAGATAGGATGGAATGCCACTGCAAGGTCCTCCAGGCCCTAGAATGGCCATCCTTGGAGGCAAGATTAGCATATCCCTCCCTGTGCATGACCTATAAGCTACAGCAACCCAGGGCTCCTCCAGGGCTGTGGGACATGCTCGTCCCCAAGATGATGAGATGAGAACTCAGATCCACCGATCGGACAATACTAGAAATCCCCAAGGCTAGATCATCCCTAGGTCAACGGTCACTCAGGGTCGCCTTCCCCAAACTCTAGAATGAGCTCCAGAGAGAAATACAAGACAGCCCCACTACTGAGGGTTTCAAGAAGGGGCTAAAAGCACACCTTGGGAAGGGACCTCAGTGCTGCTGCCTCACTTAGGGTCCTGCCAAGGGACCAAACGCAGGGTGTTATCACTGCTAAAAAACCCAGGGACTTGGATGGAGGGGTGTGTTAGTCTGATGGTAAAACTGTTCCTCACACTTATATAGGTTTATAACTGTCAATGGTCTGTACCTAACAAAAGTCTGGAGTATTGGTTGTATCAGTTTCTGTACTGTAATGTTTGTTTCATACACTCAATGTAAGCCTTTCTGCTCTGTACATATCATATGCATTGTTTTTTCCCTCCCTCTAGGTACATGTAACTAAACCCGGGTCACCCCTGAAAAAGGAACCGCAAGGTTCCAGTGGGCCTACCTAGTTACCAAAATTTAAATAAATAAATAAATAATAACTTGATAATATCCAGAGTGCTAAAACACTTGGAATGTGTCCTTGCGGACTGTCATATAGTTTGTATCATACCTATAATAACACAAGTATCCAGAAAGGCCGGAAGTTGGACCTCAAGACTATAGACAAGCTCTTGAGTAAATGCAAAACATGAACTTACAGATGAATAGAAACTTCAGATGAAACTTACTCAGTGCTATTAAATGTAAAATATGTAAAAATGAAACAATAAGGACAGTATGAAAAGGGAGAAGGGACCAAGGGGACCTACCCCAACTCAGCCCAAGTGCTTTTTAGAAAGGGGCCTATTTGATAGTAAATGGCTCTGTGTAGGAGTCATAGCGTAAATTAGGTGTGTCAGTGTTACACCTCAGGGCCACAACTGCAATAGTGAACTGAGCCTCTGCTCTATAGCTGGCAGTATATCACACAAAAGGTTTTAAAGAAAGTACTAACCCCTCACAGGTATAGGATCGGTCAAAAGCAATGAGTACAAATAAGCCCCTCAATAAACTAATCCGCTACCCCGCTAGAGGCATAATGAGAATCCTAAATAATGGGAAGTCCAAACTTAAGTGTACCACCTGTAAGCATCGTCAGATATAGCAGAAATAAAAGTACATTTTAGCACAGACAGATGCAAACCAGAAACATTTCTCAATTCAATTTGAGCCCTATTTTTCCTAATCATTATCTCTAACAAACTCAAAAGGTATTTATGTGAAGGAATATGATGCACTTGCTTGAACACATTTATATTTTTGGTGCATCAGCCCATAGCAACGTTTTCATTGCTAAAGACCAAATATAGCACAGCACCTTTCATGGGCATGAACAAATTTACATACAATATTGTCCAGACATAATTCATCAAGTCTGTTTTGGTGAACATAGCATAAAGCAACTGCATTCGAACAACACTGGGTCATTGTTGACTGCAGCCATGTTTTTAGTAGCCTAAGTGTACTGAAACTGCACTCTGATTCACAACTGCTTACTGGTATTACCAACAAGAGGCGCAGAAACTTTTCTAACTCAAGTAAAAAGCCCACGAACATCTGGGGCTAGTGCTTTACATAGGCTTACAGCTTCATTCAAAGAGGTATACATGTTACTCTGTGCAAACATCTCAGGCTGAACTTTCAGCATTCTGGCATTCAACTCTGGATATTTTTGAATGCAATCAATATTTTTCTGCAGCTCACAGTCGCTCCCATCACCCTTCTTTACAGTAGCAAGAATCAACAGTTCTGAAGTTGAATATTCAGTCAGCCTTTGTTGATGGGACTTCTCTTCGAGCTGGGCAACTGAGATGTCTACCTTCTTAAAGAATTCCATTCTGAAATAATCCTACACTGTGGCAGGATTGTGCTGCTCTCCCATGCTAGAAAAATGAACTGGAAGCCTTTGTTGCCTTAGTGGTACAATGGGATCCAAGTCCAGCTTCTGGACAAGTTTGTTAGCTTGTTTAATAGCATCCAGGACAGTATTTTCATTCCTTAGTCTTTGTAGCTGATCTTTTATGATGCTTACTTGGGTAAGCATACCACCTACTGTGCAGTTTGGATTTTGTAGGCTCCTATTCAGACAAGTCAGTGGTTCCATAACTACCTTGACCAGCAGCAGACTTACTAATGTGTTCCCTTTGCTGAGTTTCTCTAAGAGACCATGTGCCCTTATTGCAGCATCTCTATTTTCCAACTCCATTTGTGTCAGACTCTCCAGGATTTGCTCATATTGCTGTGTCACTGCTTCAACTGCTGCTAGTTTTACAGTCCATCTAGTTGGGCATAAGGGTCGCAGTTTCTTAAAGGAGGTACAGTAGAAGCATTATCAGATGTGGCAATTTGAGAAAAAATTTATCTCTATTTCAGTGATTTGCTGAAGAGTTTGCCCAGTTCATTTACAGAGTGCAAGGAATTTCTTAATACAGGGCTTGCTCCACAGCTCTCTTTCACCAAAAGATTGATGTAGTGAGCACCACAGTGCATGAATGTGGTAAGTGGCTGACTTTCCTTGATGACAGCCTGTGCACCCCGATAGCATCCCACCATGTTTGCAGCACCATCAAATGCCATACCTCGGAGGAATTCAATTGGCAGAGGAAGTCTTGTGAGGACATTCATTATGACTTTTGCTGTTGAGGCTCCTGCTGTGTCCTGTGGCTCATAAAGCCCAATGAAGTCCTCCTGGGGCGGCATGTTTCCATCAACATATCTAATGCAAATCCTTTCTTTTCTTTTCCTTGGCAGTCTTGTGTTCCATCAACGATGATGGAGTAGTATGATGACTTGTTAATATTCTTCAGGACAGAATGGATGATTTCATGACTCAAGAGACCAATTAGTTCATTTTGAATTGCTGGGCTTGTGCTGCCCTGCTTTCATTTCAGTCATCTTACTATGGTCTCTTCTTTGTTGCTGAGTAGTTTTAGAAGTTCAGCAAAGTTTCTGTTATCAAGCTGATGACCTCAAATTGCCAATCCCTGTCTGCCCAAGTAACGAAAAGCAGCTATTAACTTTAACATGCAATTGCAACACACATCTTGTGTTATCTTTTTCTGTTCCAGTAGAGCAGAATCAATGCTTTGACCATGGGATACATGAGCCATCTTCCACAGGGCATGCTGATGGGGTTCTAAGCTCTGATGAGCAATAAACTTAGTTTGTGCCTTCCTCCAGTTGGTGAAGCCTGTTGTGGTGAATACTGGTTCTCGCCTCTTTGACAGCTCAAGCATCCCCATTTGCTCACACTTTGTACAGGTAAAGCTGAGCACAGCTTTCATCTCGGGACTGTAGTACAGCCATGAAAATTCCTTGTACCATGATTCCTGGAATTGGAGTTTTTTGTTTCCACAGTCCTGCTTTGGTATTTCCTCAGATGGTGGTTGGTACAGTCGATCCATATCTAGTGTTTTCATCTCCATTCTAGGCACCATTTCTGCAACAGATGGTGATTGGGGTCGGGCAGGCTGATCCAGATGCACTGTTTGGATCTCCAGTATATGCACTGTGCTGTCGACAGTAGGAAGAGCTGAACTTGTACTTGGCTGTTGCTCTCCTATGTTGTTAACATTACTGTTGAAGCTCTGATCTAGCTCCTCATACATGCAGTACATACAGTATTTCTTCAGGTGGGCTCATCTGTGTGGATGAAGGCACAGGATCAATATGAGGTTTCTTCTTGAAGAAGGTAGCAATTGAAGGTTTGTCTCTCTGACGTTTCATGTTATGAGATTTGCTGTTTACCCTGGTCTGTAAAAATGCACAACTGTTACAGATTCTTCTTCATTAAAACTCAATGACAAAAAAAAGACAGTCACAAAAAAAAAAACAACACAAAAAATGCATACTGGACAACTTCCACAAGCTATTAACCTGCTACACAATAACCAATGCCTCTGAAAACATCATCAATCACAAAACACAAAGACAACTTGACATTTAGACACAGTACTTACAAATGTGGATTAGGAACTTGCAAACATATACACAACAAGAAAAGTTATTGTTACACATTAAAAGACAATCAAATAACCAATGTCACAAAGCAACAAAATATAACACGGATAGCACATACCTCTACAGTGAAATGCAGAAACCAGACAATGATTTTATACACACACACACACACACACACACACACACACACACACACACACGTCATTCACTTGTCTCCCTACCCCTCTGGCATGACAATTATTGATCTGCCGCCACAATACAGCACAGACACAAGATTGCCAAGAGGCAGGCTACACACCACTAATGAACAGACAGGACAGCACAAATCAAATCACTGAAACACTTCACTGTATGCCACCTGATTTGCCCAAGTTAAGAGATGTATACTAATTTGTACAAATTTACAGAGGACGTCATGGGGTTTCGTCTGCATCTGTGATCCCAGATTAGCAACACAGTTTTTCCATTTCCATTACAAGTACTTTCAGACTCAATATCATGCGGGAAATTTCAGAAGTGTTATATAGGTTGTGGGGCGAGCTTCTATTTTTGCCAGAAATGCTATAATATGAAGAATTGATTTCAAGTAATTTCCCTGTGATCTGTGTGCAGGCTACAGGCTGCTTCGCTCCAGGTTCCATTTAACTGGCATCCAGCACTAAAGCTGTTATGCCACATATCTTTTGACAACTTGATTATGAGAATGTGTAAAAGCGCGGCCTCATCAAAAACGAGATATTGCATATTGGCTGTGCTATCCTGGGAAAATACAGTGTTAAAATAGGGAAAAGCAGGATTCCATTGAAAACAAGATGCCTCTGAACTGTGCTAGCTTGGGGAAATACATTACAAAAATGTGTCAAAGCAGGACCCCATTGAAAATTAGATTTGGCATCTCAGTTGAGTTATTCTAGGTATAGTATATTGTAAAACTGTGTAGAAAAAGGATGCTGCTATAACAGCAGAATCCCAGTGAATGCATTTGTTGAATCTAAGATGATCTGTCCTAGAAAAATACATTACGCAAGCAGTACCACACTAGAAATGAGATATTACATTTCACCTCTACTATCCTGAGTCAATGCTTCAGCAATCAGAACCCCATTGCAAATGGCATATCACGTTCACATATTACATCTCATCTGGTCTATTTTGCTTAAATATATAGTAGCAATTTGCACAAGCTAACAGGACCCAGCACAACAGCAGTGCAAGTGATAAACATTCAGCAGTGACTTGCTCACTATTTTTATTTTGCACAGCTGTTAATTCTTTTTAACACAGAAACATAAAATGGTCGATAAGGACTGTTTGATTCACCCAGTCTGCCCATGTTTCCCCACTTACATGTAAGAATCCAGTCTCCTGTTGTTACTAGAATCCCCTCAGTATTAGCCCTAGGATTAGAAAGGTAGTGGGCAGCCGCAAGGAAGTTTATTAGGAGCTTTCTACATAATGACATCATTGTTTTCTCAGCTAGCCTGAGTGGGGAATGGATTCTTCCATTTAGAATTCTCACAGCAGCATGAGCCACTTTGCAATCCAGCTGCTTGGGCAGTTAGAATGTTGGGGCAGAGTGACAGGTGCCTGCCGGCTTAGCCAACTAGCTGGGTGAAGGGCCTCTGTCCTTTCTTTCTCACTGTAGTGTATGGGAAAGCAGCAGTGCCACTAGAAGCATGTGGTGGAAACAACTGATTCCAGGACACCAGTGTGTGTCAATTCCTGTCAGAAAATTATGGGACTGCAGTTTCTTTGCGTCTAAGGGGCAATCCCCTGTAGACCACAACGAACTGTCAGCTGCACTGTGAGGAGACAAACAGTTAGTCTGAAAGCTATGGAAGAGCTATGTTAACGTTTTCTTCAATCAGAAGTCTTTAAAGAAGCTAATATTGTGGGTAGAAAGACAGAGTATGAAAAATGTTTTGAGTCACTGTCTGCTGGTGTATGTGCCCTAGACAAGTTGGCTAAATTACACCAGGCAGAACCCCAGCCTCACCACAGATATGTGCTGAATGTTCAATAAAGTGTGATTGTCTCTAGCGCCCTATGAGAGGGTGGAAGGTCCTTTTTGCGTAACCCCAAGAGAATGGCAGAGGATGCCTGGCTGGGGCTAGGGTGGGAGGAACACCACCTGAAATTCCAGTCAGGGTTAACTGGTCACTGGAAGGCTACAGGTTTTCCTTGATAATAATGATAACAATGGTCCATTAATGTAGGAGGATTTAAAGAGTGTGTGGCAACTCACCACCCATATAGACAGTCAGGAAATTAAATGTCCATGACAAGCCCAATAGAAAAAGGAATGGACAAGTTTGGGAAGAAATGTGTCCCAAGTAAATGCCTAGAGATTTCTAGCTAAAGGGCTGGACAGTGTTTTAGTTCTGCACTACAAGGGAAATGTACATAGTGCCTTTGTGTTTTTGAGAAAGAGAGTCTGCATACCTCAGTTGTGAACATTGACAAACCTTGGGGAACCACACGGTTCTGGTTTTTACATCTGTGTGAATAAGGCCATACTGTACTTCACAGTGTCAGTTTCCAGTAGTGGACATTCAAGTTAATGCTTCCAGTGTGAATTGTTATAGGGACTCCTCAGAAGGTAGACTTAGCATAGTCCTAGCACCTCTCTCACACAACCTGGAGTAAAATGGAGTATAATATAATTGTGTGCCGACGGGGGTGCCCAATCCCCTGTTGGCTGCAGCATCCCCCCTCCCCAAAATACTTAGGTGGCAAGCTGGGAGCCCACCTCAGCATGCCAAATCACCCTGAAAAATAAAAACTGTCCTGCAAGGTTTTTTTCTTCTTTTTAAACCCTGTGAAAAAAGAAAACGGTCCCCCTCCCGCAACCCGCGCCCACCCACTGCGCACCCTGCCTCCTCACATCCCCCTCACCCCATACTTACCTCCAGAGTCTGGTGTGATGATCTTTGGTGGACTGGGAAGACATCTGGGCTCTTCAAAGCTGACTGCAAACTGAGGAAATGCCGGTAAGCTATATAATGGAATAAATAGGTTTTTTCAACTTTGATGCATATCTCAGGCATTTTTTGGAATTTTGGCACCAAATTTTCAACATGGGGTTTTTGGGACCCCACCTCATGAATTCTGGCACTGTCATGGCATTAATCAGGCCCGAAAGGTGATTTCATGGTCACTGCGCGGAATCACCTTTCCGGACCAATTAACGAAACAACAGTGCCAGTGTTCATGAGGTGGGCTCTCAAAAAGCCTATGTTGCAAATTTGGTGAAAAAAATCCAAAAAAATGGCTGTTTTACGAGCGTGCATTGCGCTGTTTCCACACAAGCTCGTAACTTTGTGAATTTGTAGTATTTTCACTCCAGATTTTCAAAATTGCCATTTTATCACACCTCCTTACGCACAGTACAGATGTCATTTTACATATCCTGGCCGAAATGTGTTTTTGCATGTCTGGCACTGTGCGAAATCCATTTTTGGGACAGTTTGAGAAAATGACAATGACACTGTTCATGAGCAGAGGTCCTAAAATGCCTATTTTGAAAATTTGGTGCCAAACGTCCATAAAATGACTGTGTTACAAGCGTGTGTTGCACAGTTTCCACGCATCCTTGTAACTTCGCAAATTTGCAATATTTCCATGCCAGATTTTCAACACTGCCATTTTTTTCACACCTCCTTATGAAGAGTACAGCTGTCATTGTTCATATCCTGCGCAAAATGTGTTTCCGCACCTGTGGCACACAATGGCGTGGTCACTGTGGGAAATCAACTTTTGGGACAGATTAATGAGAGAAGGTCCAACAATGGCTATGTTAAAAATGTGCCTAACAAACTCCCCAAAATATTTGGGTTACGGACATGTGTTGCGCAGTTTCTATGCATGCTCATGATTTCACCAATTTTTCATATTTTCACTCCAGATTTTCAACGTTGCCATTTTTTTAAGCCGCCTCATGAACAATACAGTTGTCATTTTCCACATTCTGCCCAAAATGTATTTTCATCCCTGTGTTGCCAAATGGCATAGCTGCTGTGCAAAACCACCTTTCAGCTAACAAACCGATTGTGCCGCTTTTCATGGGGTGGGCTCACAAAAAGCCCATGTTGGAAATTTGGAGTGAAAATACCAAGACACACCTATGGTGTTAGGGTTCCTCCACACCCTGTAGAGACTGACAGGTGTCAGGAGTGTGACCATTGGCTGTAATGCTCACGCCATTCCACCCCCAACCCCACCCTGCAGCCAGTGACAGGCATTGTGGTGTGCCTTGCACTGTTCAGCCACAAAGTTCACCCCATTCCCCTATACTACACCCACCTCAGCACATTTCCTTATGGAATGGGGTAAGTATAATGCCCAAAGACCCCAAAGCACACCACAACACTTGTCACTGTCTAAAGGGTAAGGTGAGATACAATGGCATGAGCATTATAGCTCATGACCCAAAGGCACACCCCAATGCCTGTCGGTCTCTACAGGGTGGGGGTGGCGTCACTTCAATACTTCACTGCCATTCCTATTATGCATCTCTAACTGCAGCACTATCAATGCCAATGCCAGCGAGACAACATTCGGCATTGACAGATGCTTGTTTTATATAGGCTACATGCTAAAAATTTTGCTTAGGTGCACTCTGTTCAAGTGTACTTTTCAGTTAAGTACACTATCCCCCATTGAACTTACACATATTAATTCGTGCAAATAACTCCGGATTAGTGCACCAGTTTGTCCCTTATTTTTTTGAGCAGTTAACATGGATGGTAGCTCTGGAGATAACATTACCAGGGGGCTCTGAAATGTGACTGGGGCAAGAAAGGTTGTGCTGTCTATACTGCTGTTATTTTAAAATAGATCCTAATAATGTGAGTTATTAAAGCAAACATCATAGTTTTGAAGCTTGTTTTGTGCTACTTCTTTGACCGCCATCTCAGGGGTGTAAATAACAATGGTCCAGATAGCCAAAAATATGAACTTCGGCTAAATGCACGTTCCGCTTAAGTGCACAACATCTTTGTGCAAAATGATTGTGCAAACTGCAAATCCCAATTTCCATCCCATGTCCTACCACCTTCTCTGCTTGTTTTTTTTTATTTTGTTTGACACTGCAGGCACTGTGCTATCTGCTGTGCCCCACCACCCATCATTCATAAGTCAATCATGAACCACCCCCCAGGGCCCCACCCACCACACTGCAGACCACCAGCAGTCACAGACTGACCATCATCAGTCCTCCTGCCTCTTAGTTTACTCCCAGTCTACTCCACAATTATTCATAACTAATAATTTAATGATCCCCCACCCACCAAACTGCAGCACCACCACACCAACTGTTAGACAGAGCAGTGAGTCATCAGTTCTCCTGCCTCCCAGTTCTCCACTCCAGTTCCCCCTGCCCCATCATTCAAAGTAAGTAAACCACCCTGAACCCACTGCATTGCAGCATGCCAGCAGTCACAGACTGACCAGTCATTAGTCCTCCTGCCTCTCAGTCCTATCCTAGTTCCCCCATCATAATAACTCAACCAGCCCTGACTCCCCACCCACCCACTGCAGCACCACCAGCAGTCAGAGACAGACTTTCATTAGCCTCCTGCCTCTCAGTTCACTCCCAGTTCCCCCCAATCATTTGTAAATAAAAACTCAATCATCCCCCATCCACCGCACTGTAGCACCACCACACCAGCAGTTAGCCAGTGAGTCATCAGTCCTCCTGCCTCATCATTTAAAATAAGTAATCCACCCCTGACCCCCTCACCCACTGCACAACACTGCAACACCACCAGCAGATAGTAACCACAAGACCTTTGAAGAAGGACAAACTTTCTGAAACATGTCAGGGTTTATAACTTCTTTGGTGTGGCATCCCTCTCGTAGGTTTGTGTGTGATTGAAACTTTTTGTGGTTACTAGTTTATCTAGTTTCTAACTCTAAGCACCACCACCTTGTACATACTCCTTAGCAGCCCAGCCGCAGAGAGACCATAATCAGTCCTACTGCCTCCCAGTTCACAACCAGTTCCCCAACCCCCCCATCATTCAAAATAATAATTCAACCACCTCTCACCCACTGCACTGCAGCAGCACCACACCAGCAGTCAGATAGATCAGTGAGTCTTCAGACCTCCATCATCAGACCTCCTGCCTCCCAGTTCACACCCCGTTTCCCCCAACCATCAATCAAAATAATAAATCAACCACCCCTCGACCAACTGCACTGCAGCACCATTAACAGTCACATCAGTGACATCACAGACACAGACCAGTCAGTCCTCCCCTCATTCTCTAGCTGCCTCCCTCTCAGTTACAGTCACAGTCTCCTCCAGTCCCCTCCCAGTTTAACTTGCAGCAGTAGATGTATGTAGGGAGTACACTTGACACTTATCTGCTTTTTCTGAGATGCAGCAGTACCAGCAACCAGCAGCTTCTCCAGATTCACTCAAACAGTCTGTTCCTCTCCTCGACTAGTCTGCGAAGTTAACTTGGATTTGATTCTGGTCTGATTTTCTGACTTTCTTTTATGGCAGTCTCACCCGTGACCCAACAGTCACCCTGACTGAACCCCCTTAATTATCAGTGTTGTTAGTTACACACAGATGCACCCCCCCCCGGAGGTCCGCACTCTTATGTCTCCCTCCAGTCCAGACTCCCGATCACTGCTAGCCTCCCCTGTGTAGCAGTTTCAGAAAGCAGAAAAAGTGGTTGTCTGGTTTTGCAGATGCATAGTTCGACAGGGACAGGCACAGTCACAGTCACAGTCATGCAAATGAAGCACGATGATGAGTTACTCCTGGCACAGATTCTGGATTTCATGGCTCATCAACGACACTCACTCCGCTCCTCTCCTCTCCTCACACTAATGCACGCACACTGCAGCAGTCAGTCTCCCACCCGCTCCTCCTCAGACCTCGTGATTGGTTAGGCTACTTCTAGGCCAGCGCAAGATGCAGTCTGTTAGAGCTGAAAGCTCACAGAACTCAAAGCCTGGGTTTGGAAGTGGATCCAGGAAGCTGGTCAGGTGATCATGAGGCAATGTGTGTGGCAATGGGCTCAGTGGGCGGGTGGGGAGGGGTACTGCTGGACCACCAGGGATATGGGACTAGTTTTTCTAAGGCATATGCCGCGATCGGGCTGCAAGCGGTCCACTGGACCACCAGGGATATAGGAATACATTTATTCATACTTATGCCCGCTATCGGGCTGCAAGCGGTCCACTGGACCACTAGGGATATAGGACGACTGTAATTTTCAACCTATGCCCGCGATCGGGCAGTGGGGTGCATTGCTGTGCTGTGCAGGGGGCGTTGGTCCCCGACGGCGGCAGTCTGGCAGGGCGCCAGACGCAAGTAGCCGGGGATCGGCACACCTGCATGCAAATGGGACCATAATGACATACAAATGGCCCCATTTGTGCCTTGCATGCATTATGGCCCCATTTGCATGTGCACTTTTGAATATCATGGTTGTTGCACCTAGCGCAACGGTACTTGCGCTAGCGCATCCCACTGCTCCACTCTGGCCACTTACGCTGGCGCAGTACCACTGCGCCATGTGTACTGCAGGTGGACAGGGTGCGATATTCAATGCTGCTGTGCCATGGTGCAGCTCTGTTGAATATCACAATGTCGATGCCCCTGTGCAGCCAAGTTGCGCTGTGCCCAGACTTGCAACACAGCCTGGCGCAGTCTGAATATCCGGGCCCTAGTGTATATCTAGAAAAATATGCCATCTAATTATAGATATTGTTCTTGGAATAGTAAAGGTGCCCAGTCACTTACAAAGCATGCCAAAGTCCAACTCCATCTTCGCAAGTTGCAGGTAGATTGTGGCCTTTTTACAAGAGACACATCTTCCTCTGGCACAGACAATGCTTCTCAGGCATTTCTGGGTTGGCCAGGTATTTGGTTCAGGTCTGGATTCCCGTAAATGGGGTGTTGCTATCCTGATTTCCAGATCTACTCCATTTCACTTTCTCCAAGAAATTACCAGTTCCCAGGGTAGATTTATATTTGTCAGGGCACTATTAGGTCATTTGGAGGGGATCCTGGAATCAGTATATGGTCCTAACATAGCAGATCCCTCTTTTTTTCTCAAATACCCTCTATTTTATCTCAGTGGACCTCTCTTCCTATGATCCTTGCTGAGGATTGGAACATAATTTTGGACAATGACTTAGATAGGTCCTCCAGACATGGTCAACCCCTCATGCCTAGTCAGCTTGCCTTATGGGGCCTAATAGATACACTGGGTTTGATCGATCCTTGGAGGCTTATACCTCCTGATTCTATAGAATACTCCTTTCACTCTGTCCCACATAATTCCTCTTCCCATATTGACTTCTTTTTATTAAGCATTGAAGCTTTACCAGGAGTCCTTGCCAACTGTTACAGTGCCAAGGTTATCTCCAATCACCACCAGTCCTCCTACAGGTCAACCTGGCACCCTGAATCAAAAGAGGTAAAACTTGGCGTCCTAATAATCTCTTACTAAAATGGCCAGATATAGTCAAAATGTTACAGTCATTTATATCAGAATTTGTCTTATTTAACCTACCTACGATACCCAAACTGGATATTCTCTGGTGCTCTTTCAAATGCACCCTCAAAGGGGAAATGATAAGGCTAGCAACCAGAAGGAAAAGAGAACTTTCTCAAGCTACAGCTTCCATATTATCACAGATTTGGACAGCTGAGGGAGAACTCTCAGACTCCTCCCCACCAACAAACTGGTAGCATCTCAAAGTTCTCAGAGCAAAGTATCATGCTCTCATAGGGGAGAAACTAGAACATCTTCTTTTAAGAACTAAGACCCAATATTTTGATCAAGGGGAGAAGGCTGGGATGCTCCTTGCAATGTGCCTGTGCAGCCAACAGGCTGACTGGATCATCCCATCCATCAGGTCAGATACTGGTCAATTATTCACCTCACCCGAAGATATTGTTTCCCAGTTCCAGAACTTTACAGTTCTCTTCACATAGTCCCTTTGACCTCCCTGGACTTCCCTACACTAGACGTCTTCCTACAGAATCTTGAATTACCAAGGTTAACTTCAGTCCAGGCGACCTTGCTGAAATCCCCCTTGACCCTGGATGGAGTGCAAGATCGTACACATAGGGAAGAAAAACCCTGAAGTCACCTATAGGTTGGAAGAGAAGTTGCTGGCAATCACAAGGGAAGAAAGAGACTTGGGCACCATCATCATCACAGATGACCTGAAATAATCCAAGCAGACCACTAAAGCAGTAGGTAAGGCTAGTGGGATGTTGGGGTGTATTAGTAGGGGTATTGCAAGTCATAAGAGGGAGGCAATAATCCCTCTTTACAAGACACTGGTTAGGCCCCATCTGGAGTACTGCATGCAGTACTGGAGGCCGCACCTCCACAAGGACATTAACAAAATGGAGGCAGTCCAGAGAAGGGAAACCAAAATGGTGCAGGGACTGCATCAGAAAACATATGAGAACAGATTCACTGAGCTCAATATGTATACCCTAGAGCAAAGGAGGGAGAGAGGTTATATGATCAAAACATTCAAACATCTTAAGGGCATTAACAATGTGAATGAGTCTAACATGTTTTAATATAAGAAAAATAGCAGGACAAGAGGACACAGCATGAGATTAGAGGGAGGCCGATTAAGGGGTAATGTGAGGAATTGTTTTTTCACAGTAAGGGTGGTGGATGCATGGAGCGGCCTACCTCAGGAAGTGGTGGATATGAATATAGTGCAGGGCTTCAAGCAGGCATGGGATAGGCATAAGGGAGCAATACAGATGAGTATGAATAGATAGGCCATTGACCGAGTACAGGCCTATGGCACATTCATAAGGTAGAAAAATGGACACACTGGATGGGCTTTGCGGTCCTTATCTGCCATCAGCTTCTATGTTCAATAAGTTAAAAAAGCAATATATTCCTTAACACCGGATAAATCTCCTGGCCCGGATGGGTTTTCCACGAACCTTTATCAGAAGTTTAAAGACTTACTGTCTCCACACCTTCTGGAGTTATTTCGATACCTCTTTCTGAAATGTCTCTTAGACACTTCTCTCACAGCTGCCACTATAGTTGTTCTGCTCAAACCTGGATGGGACCCTTCATCAGTGACCAGCTACAGACCTATATCCTTAATTAACGTGCACGTAAAGATTCTAGCAAAAATACTGGCCACTAGATTGAACTCAGTTTGGGAATGTCTCCTTAGTAGAGAACAAGTGGGTTTTGTTTCAGGTAGGCTTTCAGATGACCACACTTGAAAAATCCTGTACCTCATCTCTGCATCCAGGGATTCCTCTATACCCACTGTCTTGGCATCTTTGGATGCAGAGAAAGCCTTTAATCGAGTCTTCTGGGATTATCTGTTTCACCTGCTACCCAAATATGGCCTTCCCTGTGAATTTATAACATGGATCAAAATCCTCTACACCAAACCCTCAGCCTGCATTTTTTGTAATGGGTTACTTTCTGACATCTTTCTCTTGCAGCAAAGAACCCATCAAGGGTGTCCACTGTCCCCCTTCTTGTTTAATCTATACCTTGAACCTCTAATTAAAAAAATAACTCCTCCCACTGGTCCAAGGTATAGCTATAAGCCTCTCACAATGCAAACTTTCAGTTTATGTGGGCCAGATCCTTCTACATATCACATCTCCTTCTACCTCAGTGCCAGAGGCCCTGAATATTATTGCTCAATTTGGTGCCCACTCTTAACTAAAAACTAAATCTATCCAAAACAGAACTCATGCCTTTGAATTCCTCTACTTATTACACCAGTGTAGAACACCTGGATCGCCGTAGGGTAAAAGATGAACTAAAATATCTGGGACTATATCTTAGCACTGACCTACTTAAACTCAAAAATACAACTTGGACCAAATACTTCTCCAAATACAGAATGATCTTAATCATTGATCCTTGCTTCCTTTGTCTCCATGGGGTCGTGTGAACATTCTTAAAATGAATGTTCTTCCTCAAGTCCTACATCCCATTATTATGCTTAGTCTGGCTCTTCCTAAAAAATGGTTTCTTCAGGTTAATAGAATTTTTTCCTGTTTTCTCTGGCAGGGGAAACCACCTTGTAAAGCTTTGGTAAAATTGATGAGATCCAGGGAGGCTGGGGGTCTAAATGTTTCCAATGTCTGCCTGTATTATTTGGCTATTCATTGCTCCTGACTCTCCCTCTGGAATCACTCCATCTCAAGAACGAGACATTCTTTTTATATTCCTCAATAGCTGGACATAGAGGGCTTCCAGAGCCAACAGCTGGGCCTGCACCTTAGCTCCTTATTGTATGTCCCCACTAGGAAGATCCCTAACCCCTTAAAAGCCACTTCTATTGGATACCCATTTTTTAACCATCAGCAACTATGTTAGCTAATCGCCCTAAACCCCTGCCATGATGTCACACAACCTATTCTGGTAAATCAGAACTTCAGGATTGCTGGGAAGTTACTAAGTCAGCTTGTCCCTCCTTGGAATCTCTTTCAGTCGAACATCTACTGTCTTCCAATAAGCTTTTTACCTTTAAAGAAGCACAACTGAGATTCGGCTGGCCCATATCCATGTGTTTCAAATGCTTACCACTTTGTCATATGCGTTTCAGTCCCTTTGGATCTAGCAGTTGGTCCAAGGACTATGGTAACTTACTACTCCCTTTATTACAATCCAACCCCACCTCTCACACTATATATTTTTTTCACACATGGCTCCATGACCTCCTTGCTGAAAGGGAACAGGCATTCCACTATTACTGGGACTAGGCCCTTCCTCAGAAGGGCCATCCACGAGACTGGCCACACATTTGGAAAGGAGTGTATAAATACATAAAATTGGACAGGTACAATTTTATGCAATTTCAGATTTTACCTAATTTGTTTTACACCCTTATTAAACTATATAGAATGGGCAGGCTGCCTCTGGATATATGCACTAGATGTCAGGGAGACCAGGGTTCTTTACTTCATATTCTCTGGCACTGTGACAAAGTTAGACCTTTCTAGGATGATACCAGATATTGTATAGACTCCCTTTTGGGCCTTGATCAGGCTTTCACCCCATAAATATGTATTTTAGGTAACTTTACCAGAATCTTATTGGGCAATCAAAAGCCGCACATTGCCCTAATAACAGCCTGTGGCAAAAAGGTTATGCTGTGGCATTGGAGTGACCAAGCCATCCCCACCTACAGGGAATGGTACCAGGAAATTCTATTTGCACTTCAAGCTGGGTGCACCATTGCTAGTATGTCACACGCATACACTAAATATAAACAAACTTGGGAACCCCTTTATACCTTGCTATCCTTGAACTCTGGATGAAAGATGGGTGTATATCTGTCACCCAACAGCTACGGTTCGCCTCCAGGAACTACCACTGCTGATGCTATGCCTTTTGTCCTAAATATAGCTGCATTATACTGTACACTGTTTCTTCTGCTGCTATATCATATCTAATGTTATTCTAGTGATACTGGTTACATACTATACTTCAGAGATGGGAAGGGGTGGAAGGGAGGGGGGAATACAGGCAAGACTGTATTAATAAAAATTATAACTTGATTGAGATGTACATAAAATTATTAGATGCTCTTTTTTTTCTGTTTTTGTCTTGGTTATTGATATGTACACCATACATTCCTGTATGTATCCTGCCTGTGGTATCTATCTGATCTCAATCAGGTTGAATAAAGTTTACTGAATTAAAAAAAAAATAAGTATAATCAGAACTCCACCTGCAGGGAACTGCTCTAGGATTTTATCTCACCATACATTGAATCAGTCCCCAAAGTTTGGGCTGCCTCTAATTAGTTAAGCAAAGGAGCATTACTTTGGCTCATTTGAAGCTGGCCCTATGTAGCCATATGTTTCTTCCATTAAAGCCATTCTGGTCCTCCAAAATACAAATTCTCCATAGAGGGATCCATTATATGAGTTAGCCAATGATTTAACCAAGGACCAAGCCCAGACCTGTCTTTACAATTCCAGAGCTCGCTAAATCAAACCAAACAGCTGGGAGATCAAGAAACCTTCCTGCTCACATCAGTGATTACTAGCTGATAAAACTTTAGCCTATATCTATGCACTAATCAGGGAAATAATCATCTGCAACCCAATGAATCAACAATTTTCTCCTGAATTATATGTAGAAATATGAGAACATGCTTTAGACCAAACATTCAATTACATTTTAGACAGTTTAAGAATAAATAAGACAGAATAATTCAAATAAAATTAAAATTAGACTGCAGAGTCATTTTATTGCTGGAAGTCAGCTAGGAGTCTCTCAATTTGTAAATGGGCTTAGAAGTTCCATAAGTTTAAAGCTATAAGTGAAGACTGTGCTCATGTCCAATATAATTTTGGAGTCATACATATCCCCATGGGGTACTTAACTTAATGTTGAACAGTGTCCACAAAAAGGTTTTGTCTAAGTACAACCCTGGGGAGTTTTAAAAAAAAGCATGACTCCTGTGTCTTGCACCAAAAGTCAGTGGTGCTACCCATACCAAGTCACAAATCGCAGGCCTCAAGAAAGTACGTTGTGGGCTCAATTTCACAGCAAAGCAGCAATACACACTAACTAGGAAATCTCTGTTCTTATTAACATGTAAAACACCTAAGGGCCAGATATTCAAAACTTTGCCCCGGGCCTAAATTAGCACTGCCCGGTGGGCAAACTTAGCCCGGCTGGCAAACTTAGCCCGGAGCACAAAGCAAGCCATATTCAAAAGGAATAGCCCAGGGCAAACAGCTTCTGAATATAGAATGGGAATGAGGCCGGGCAAACTGGGCTGGGAGTGCAGGGCAAACTTAGCCCTGGAATAAGACAGCTCTGAATATGGCAACCAGGAAGTGCAAACCACAACAGCAAAACAGTGCACAGCGATGTGAAGGTAGGTAGAGGTGAACTATGTGGCCAATGTGTGTGCCAGCAAATGCATGGACCCAGTACAGCTGCAGGCAGCAGTGTATGTGAAAGTACAGTGTTCAAAACTGTAAAATATTCCCCAAACTGTTTGGCAAGCGCTAATATCGTTGTATGGGTTTAGCATAGGGTTAAACCGATAGCCCAGTGCAAACACGCTTGCCCGCGCTAAACTTTCCATATTCAAAAGTGACATGCAAATGAGCCTACTTACGTAGTCTCTGGGCAAACATCCAGATTAGCATCTCATTATGCCCTGATTTGCATGCTGTTTGCGCCGGGCTAACGGTTTAGCACTGCGCTAAACCCATGCAAACGTGTTAGCACTGCGTAAACAGCTTGGGGAATATTATACAGTTTTGAACACTACTTCCACATGTGCTGCTGCCTGCAGCTGTACTGGGACAACACAGCATAGACACAGATGGTGGTGGTGCTGCATGCAACTGTCACACTGTAGGTCATGCTACAGTGCACAGCAGACACTACAGTAGCAAGGGGGCCAGTAGTGTATGGACACAGAAATGCCTATGGTGTGTATTGCAGTGATGATGACTGCACTATACACAGTGAGAGGCCCAACCTGCAGGTGTTTACTGACAGTGGACATTACTGTTACACTGTTGGGTGACCCACAGATGCTGCACCTCTGGCATGGGATGCTCACAGTGACATAAACATGTCCGGCTTTGTGTGCTGTGGCATTTGTACAGCTGTGCAGTATGTGGCTGGGGGGGGGCATATATTATCAGAAAGGCACACTGGTGTTGGGGTATGCCCAATACTGGCCCATGTGCACTGCATGATATGTCCCAGCCTTGTGGCCACACCTGGTCTGTGGCACAGCCTGGCCACCCATTCACTCTCCCCTCAACATCCTCCATGCCCACAGTACTGCATGTGTGTACTGGCATCTGTTGGTATCCACAGAAGTGTGGTCTGCAGGTGTGTGCTGTATGGCCACACTGTCATGCTGTCCACTGGCGGCAGGGTCACCACTTACTGCCTGGCATGGCTGGGACTGGTGGCAGATGATGGCATCATTGTGATGCCATCAGTTAGCAGCATGCTTCCTCTATGTTTGGCTTTGTCTATGTGTCATATTTATTTGTTAGGATTGCGCAAAACCTGCGCAAAATCCATGCAAGCACCGCGCAAAGCCATAGTGTCATGCAAAGCTGATTGCCCAGGGTTAAGACAAGCTTTTCCTGGGCGGTATTGTGCACCGCGCTAAGTGTCACACTAAGTCACGCAAAACCACTTTGCGTGGTGCTAATTGCTGAATATAGCATTGTGCCTGTTTTCATGTCAGTTTGCCCCTTGCATACATTATGATTCTGCCCGGCGCTAATGCAGTTTGCCCGTGCTATTTGGCCTTTTGAATATAGCAGACCCACGCTAATCCCGTGCTAAACCTGCACAAACGGTTTTTTGCCCGGTGCAAAGTTTTGAATATCTGGCCCCTATGAGCAGCATTTAAACACTGTATATCAAGTTTCTGCTGTGCTCCTCATTGCTGGAGTCTCTATGTCCTGTGCTTCCAAATATTGATAGCATAGCATGATAGCATAAAAAATCTGCCTTACCTGAGCTTATTCAGTAAAAGGTTGATAAAAAGAATTAAATAAGATAGTTCATAAAACACAGTTCAGGCAAACCATAATTCCAGCTGCTAAAATAGGGCCAAAATAAGGATGTTGATTACCCCAGGTTATTATTATTATGCTTGCTTTATCAGCAGTAGAGTCTCCACTATCTTTTCAAAGTCTCTAAATTCATGGATCCCTTTACCTCTAACAGGGATACCTTTCCAGGTTCCAAAATTGTGCTTCAGTGATTTCCAACCATTTCACCTCCAAACTGGTGTGGAACATCTGATAAAATAAAAAGAAAAGATACACTCCACTGAGTGCAGTAGTTTAAGGGATTCACTCTGGAAAGTCCCAACTCCCCCTGTCAATGTTAGCATACCTTTTTAAAGGCTAGATAAGCCTGTAGCATTTAAACTGCTGCAATTTCAGATCATCCTCCTTCAATGCAGCATTGAGTCTGAAAAATTCCCATTTCTACTTCTCATCTCCTTGGTTCGCATACAACCACCACAGGCAGCATGCAGCAATCGCCACGCTTCTGCGGCATTAGGACTTTCAGAGTTCAGGATTTGGACCACTGCTCCAGCACTTGTGGTACATCCAACAAACCCAAACTGGCAGCAACATCTGAACAAGTCAAAGCAGTGGCAGTTCATGCTCTAGCTCCAAAGAACATAAGCCTGGTTTCAGCAACATTTAATAGAAACCCATTACCAGTTAGCCAGTCTTGTGCCAAATCAATGTTCCTTTGCAAAGAAGGAAGCAAAAATCTAAAGTCCAAAGTATTCTTAAACAAAACAGTATCATCCACATAAAGAAGAAGCCTTTAAGCAAATATAACAGTGGATAAATCATTCAAATACTGAAAAACACAGGTCCCAAAATAAAACCCTGTAGCACACCAATTTCATTTGAAGCCAGCGAGAAAGTAACTCCATTTACCAAGACTTGTTGAAACCTCTTGTTCAAATGATTTTGGAACTGAAAAAATAGTATCTTCAGCTAGTCCTATGCTCCTAAGTTTAGTCAGGGGCAACCGTAGTTAACAAAATCAGAGGCCTTAGACAGGGCTAAAAATAAGGCCTCTGCCATCTACCCACTGTTCGAGGCCCCCTGAAGAGATTCAGTCAGCACTACTAAAGCCATGTTAGCACTGCTTTTACTCCTAAACCCATGTTGGTAAGGAGTGAGTATGTTATTAAAAGCCAACTGGGCTTTGAGTTGATCAAATATGGTCATCTCCAGGACCTTGCACAACTGGGAGAGAAGAGAAATAGGCCAACACTTCTTAACAGAGGTTCTATCTCCAGATTTTTGTATTGAAACCAGTCACCTGCTTCTACAAATTGGGGACATAGCCACTGCTCAAAGAACAAATTCTGATCAGAGCCAACAAGGCTGCATAATGCTAATTTACGGGGATTAGAATCCATCTACAGGGAAATTGCTTTTATATGAAACCTCAGGCAGCTCAATATTTCTTTAGAACTGTCTGCCAATAACAATATTCTCCAGTGATTGCTGGCCTTGTTAAAGTTAACACATTCTCTCATGTCCACAGGTACATCCCACTCTCTGACTGCCTTGCCCGTTAATAAAAAATGATTCCTTGATGTGCAGTGGCTCCATCATTGTCTGATCGCCTGCCGTGTTGATAAATAAATCCCTTGCTGCAGTATAAGGTTGGTCTGGTACTGTGGTATGGAGGGATGAGGCAGTGTGTGCCTTGACTCCTGCTACATCAGTGACCTGACCTCAAGAACATGCTCAGGTTGCCGAAGGTTGGAGAGAAGAATGAGTGTTCATCAGATACTGTGGCATCCCCCAGGATGAAACCCACTTTTAAATCACTCTGCAGTATGCTGCAGCAGACCTACTAAATAAAGCAATGTAATTTCAATGGCAATTATTCCCTTTTGTCATGTAAGAAACTGTGGCATTCACTTCATCCTGGCAGTGTCACATTTTCCTGAATGACAAAAGGGACTAACTGCCATTGAAATTACATTTCTTTATTCAGTAGTTCTGCTGCAGCATACTGCAGAGTGCTGCAAAATGCTGCAGAATTGGATTTCATCCTGGAGGACGCAACTGTAGCTGTCCTGTCCCTGGGTGGGAATGCATGCTGACTTGACCTTTGCATCCCGCAGGTGAAGGCAGTAATCTAAGGGGAAGGGGGATGTGGAAATGGCTAACACAAGCTACCCACCTACCTCAGTCACACACTACCACCTAAATGACTGGTTCAGTTCTAGATGTGAGTGACTGGCTGGGGGAGGATGGCTCTCCCCTTCCTGGCCCTATTATGGGGGGGGGGCAATCCATGGGGAACTTTAGACTCAGTGGTCTGGGACAGGGAATTGGCAGACAGGGGAGGTGGGGACAGGGCTGAGAGCCTGCCAGAGTCAACTAGCAATACAAAAATGTTTATGGAGAGGGGGTGGAGAAATGCTGCAATATGTATGACTTAAACACATTTACACAACCTTCTCATAAGGGGGGCTACAGTAAACCTACCAAGTATAGATAATATGTACAGGATCTTCTACCAGGGTACTATGGAGCCAGAGGGGGGACTCTTAAAGGGATGAGGTTTCACAGACCTGAAGAATAAGGATACACAGCTCTTCAATAGTTACTAGGAAGGATAAGAAAGATTAGACACATTATAACGTATGGTGTGCCCTTATTACCAATAAAAAGCGGCAAAATTATTTCTTGATAATCCCATCGCTATGACGTAAATGGTTATAAACCTCTCTTGAGTATGTAATTGCGATGGGATTACAAATGGAGCCCATCTGCGCATGCGTGTACCTGTGATCTTGCACTCCGACGGCCTTCCCGAAACCAGTGCAGCGACCAGAAAATGACCCAGAACGTCCATGGTGGGGCCAAAAGTAAGCCATATTCGTTTGTTTTGCCAGTTTATGGGGACCATACACTATAAAATATAATGTATGGTCCCTCTATCATTAACTGGTTTGGTTAACCGTTTTGAGGTTGCCATGTTGATGTAAACCTCTCGAGCTTCGCTCTCGAGGTTTACATATTCACCCTGGCAACCTCTCGATGGTTAACAAACCGGTTAATGATAGAGAACCATACATTATCCTCTATGTTATATTTATCTGATGGGGAAGTAGTTCACATCTTGTGAGACTGTAAAAGTAAAAAGAAACAAGTTAATATGGAGTAAATACAGTAGTGGGAACAATAGAGAGGCTAGAGATACAAAAGGGGTATTGCATAGCATAGTGTAAACAGTAAAAGAAAATACTGCTTTAGATAAAAAGTTACAGAAATAAATGAAGTAACAGATATAGAGGCATGTTTAATTTAAATAGTATACACATTTCATTAACTGTTTACCATGAGTATCAAAAACAAAACACATAAAACAGAATAATGAAATGTTTGTAAGCAAGTTACTCATGTGTTTTCAGCTTGACTTGCACATTGTTTTTAGTGTGTGGTATGTATCACTTTAAGAAATCTGTATAAATGAGATGCACATTTCTATTCCTCAGACCTACCCCCTGAGGAAGGCCCATTGAAGGGTTGAAGCACTGGGGCTAGTGGGTGCACACCAGCAAATTGCCAGAAACTAAATCTTACACTGAATCTATGAGTGCTCAGCTTTCTTTTCCTTTCTTATTACAAGCTGGCTGCTTTGCTCATGCACCACCTTTTCCAGTGCATGCCACTGTACACTACTTACACTACAGTCACAGCACTGACCACTGACCATCACAGGACTGACCCTTCCACCACCTACAGTTACAGGACTGTACCCCCCCCAAGAGTTACATGACTTGAAACATTCCGCTGTCAGTCACAGCACTGGGCACCCACCCCTGACAGTCACAGAACTGATCCCTGTTCCCAACGGTCACAGCGCTACACCCAACCCCCATGACATCACTGCCCCCATACCCCCTAAAGTCACATGGATGACACTCTTCACAGTCAGTTACAGCAGTAATCCTCACCCCTAAAAGTCTCAACACTGTATTTCAGTCACAGCACTGAAGACCACCCCACATAGTTGGGACTGATTCTCCCCTCAAACAGTCACTTAGTTTGGTGCCTTATACAACCTTCCCGCTGCATGTAAAACTTCCTGCAAATACTTCTGTCCCTCAAAGCTGTAGAATTGTGCAGAAGCAGACCCCTCAAAAGTCACAGGAATGACCCTCATTCTGACAGTCACATAAGTGACACCCTATCCCTGACAGTTACATATTTGACCCTCTTGCTGATAATCACAAGACTGTACCATCACTTTGACAGTCACAGTGCTGACACCCCCCACAATCCGACACAGCAATAACCACCCCTCAACAGTCATTCGACTGTACCATTATTGCACCCCCCACAGTCAGAGGACTGCACCAGGCAGCCCCAGTCACAGGACTATACTGCCACCCCCACCCTCACAGTCACAAGACTGTACCAATACCCCCCTCAGTCACAAGACTAACACCCCCTCCTTCACAGTCATGGGATTGTACCTCCCACAGTCACAGGACTGTACCACCCCACTGACAATCACAGGACTGACACCCTCCACCAACAGTCATGCCAATGATCACCCACCTCTGGCAGTCACAGCACTGTTCCACACCCCTGAGAGTCACAACACTTTCTTACTATTTCCAACAGTCACAGAACTGCCCCCAAACCATGTAGTCACAGCAATGACCATACACCCCTTAGAGTCAAAGCAATGACCCCATCCCCCCATAGTAACAGCACTGGTCAAAACACTACACACCACCACCCATCTTACAGCAATGATTATCCATCCCCAACAGTCACAGCACAGCCACCTCACCCCCAAAAGTCACAGGACTGACACCCTCTACCATCAGTCACAGTAATTTTCATTCTGTGACAATAACAGCACTAAGCCATGACTTTTAATGGTCAACACACTGACCACCCATCCACAACAGCCACAGCACTGCCCCCTGACCCACAGCAGTCACGGGACTGAGCCCCACTTCAACAGTCACAGACCTGAACCACCCCTTCAATAGTCACATAACTAATACCTTCCACTGTCAGTCACAGTGACCACCTATCCAACAGTCACAGTGCTGATCCTCATCCCCCAACCATGACACCACTGACCTCTACCCACAATGGTCACACCAGTATCCACCACCATTGTCAAAGCACTGACCCCATGCATCTGCAACAGTCACAGGGCTGATACCTTCCACAGACAGTCACCGCAGTGACCCACACTCTCAACAGTCACCACACTGCCCTCCCCCACTCCCAAAAGTAACAGTCCTGCCTCCTTCCTGGCAATCACAGCACTGATCACCCACCCCTGACAATAACCACACTGGCTCCCCATGTTTAACTGTTACAGCACTAATGCCCCCAACCACATAAATCACAGTACTGACCCCCCACCATTAACATAGCACTACCTCTGAACCTCCATCAACAGTCATAGGACTTATCCTTCCCCTTACGGCAATGCACCTAACAATTACAGCACTGACCATCAGCCACTGGCAGTCCCAGCACTGACCACACCTCAGTCATAAAATCTTTTGAAAAATTGTTTAAGTAATGGCAAACCATTGCAGAGAGTGCAGAGGTCAATACTGGCACTGGCCTTCTTGCCAAATTCTGGTAGATACTGTGTTTGCTTATAAGATTTTACTGGATTTACTGGATTATGTGGGACAAAAGAAGGCACAAGGCCCATTGTGATTGTCCCTTACAATAGTGGATCATTTCTGGGAATATAATGAATTTAGCCATATGTCTAGCTTTAATTTAAATGTATTGAAGTTTGTTATGTTTATCACCTTCTGTGGTAATGAATTCCATTGTTTGGCTGCTCTTATGCAGAAAAAATGATCACGTTAGTTAGTGTTTGCCCAATCAACTAGGAGCTGCTGGTTGTGCAGTCTACCTACTATATGTTTATTGGCTAATGATAGCCCACATTATTTCATTAATATTGGTGAGTTCAGTAATTTGAAAGTGAGAAGAATATCACCCATATGTCTTCTTAAGTGAAGGGGATACAGTCCTGTTTCCTTAAGTCACATGTCATCATTTTTAGTTTTGAGTCTTGGGATCATTTTGGTGAGCCATCTTTGGATTTGCTCTAAATTATTTATGTCACCCTTAAGATATGGACTCCAGAAGGGAGATCCATAAACTATGTGGTCTGATGTAGGCCCTGTATAGTGGCACTAGGTAGTGTTCAGATTTACTGATTAATGTTTTGTTAATCTGTTTTAGAATGATGTTAGCTGTTCTTGCCAGTTTCTTACAGTGATTGTTAGATAATAATTTATTATTAATTAAAATACCTAGATCTCTTTCACAAGTTGTTGATTTAAGAAGAGTGTTGTGTAGATAATAATTGTTTTGGGGATTTTTATTTCCAAAGTGGAGAACAGTAATTTTTCCGTATTGAAAAACATGGAGTTAGTCTTTGACCACAATTCGATTTGTTTGAGATTGTGTTCTAGTAGCATTATGTTTAATGTTATGTCAACCCATCCTCCACGTTTTGTGTCATCTGCAAAGTTAGAGATGTAGTTATTTGACATGAGATCCATATCACTTACAAAAATATTGAAAAGTGTGGGCCCCAGTACAGAGCCTTGAGGTACACCGCTAGTAACTCAGCCTATGTCGGACAAAACACCATTGTTTCTTACTGTTTGAGTCCTATTGTACAGCCTCCATGATATCCAGTTAACTAAGAACAGGAAAAAATCAAGTGTATGAATTTTATTAATTAATAGGTGTGAGACACTTTGTCGAAGGCCTTGCTATAGTCAAATAGAATGACATTTCAGGGAATATTTTTATCCAGGTGCTTACTTATATTATTATAAAATGAAATGAGATTTGTAGTGCATGAATGCCCAGGCTTGAAACCATGTTGAGATATATCCTGGATGCAGAGCTGCTGCATTTCTTTTGCAATCAGGGATTTGACTAGTCGCTCCATAACTTTCCTTATAATGGATGTCAAGCTAATAGGCTGGTAGTTCTGGACATTAGATTTATTTCCTTTTTCATAGATGGGAGTTACTACAGCACTATGCTAATCATCTGGAATCGCATTCTCTACTAATGATTTGTTGAAGAGTAATGTGAGGGAAAGGGCCAATGAATTTGATGTTTCTAACAAAAACCTTGGATGAATATTATCGGGTCCAGGGCTACTGAATTTATTTAGAGAGAGTTTGTAGTCTCTGCAGAATTGAAAGGGGGACTAGGGGATTCGTTTTTGAATGCTGTGGGAATAGAATATGTTGTGTTGAAGACAGAGCAGAAGTACCTATTGAAGTGGTTTGCTGTTGCCTGGTCTGTTTTAATGGTGATTCCATTTTCAAGTAGTGCAGCAATTGTTCTAGTATTACCCTTTTTGCTGTTCATGTATGAAAAGAGAGATTTGTGGTTAGTCTTGGAAGGAGCCATGTTAAATTCTAATTTTAGTTTAGCCTATTTAATTGCTTTTTTAAGTAGAGAAACAGCTGTTTTATAGCTAAGCATGGTGCTGGGATTATGACTATTTCTTAAGTTCTTGAATAGGCTTTCTCTTATTTTGATTTGTTTACTAATCAATTTCATAAACCATATAGGGATTTTACCTTTTTTATTATATTTTCTTTTGGTAGGAACATATTGTTCCTCCAAATAGTAGATGCAATGTTTTAGTTATTCCCATGCACTGTTGATAAACATATCCTTGAAAATTTCTCCCCAGTTGGTTTCAATTATTTTTGTGTTTATTAGCTCAAAATTGGCTTTGCTATAATCTTTGTAAGTTGTGTTATTAGAAAGGTTTGGAATTTTGATAGTGATACTGAACTGGATGGAGTTATGGTCACTATTGCCAATGGGTGCTGTAATATTTGCAGCTGATAATTTATTCTCAGCATTTGTGATGACTAGATCAAGTATGTTGCTCCCCCTAGTAGGTTGGCATACTAACTGCTGTAAACCAAAATCCATACATAATGTTGTGAATAATTTTCAGTTTTGGCAGAAAGTGAGTCCACATTAATACCAGGCATATTGAAGTCCCCCCGAATAAGAGTGTCGCCCTTGTTAACCATGTCTGTAATGGTATTAATTAGGTCAGATGTATAGAGATGTTCAGCAGATGGTGGTCTGTAGCACATGCCAATAATGGGTTTAGGGTGGCCTTTAAGTTGTTTTGAATCCCAGAGAGATTCTGTGTTGGCTGATGTTGTAATCTCATATGAAGAGATATCGTCTCTAATATAAAGACACACACACCCTCCTAATCTATCTTCTCTGTCTTTATGATAGAGTTTAAAATTGGGGATCTCTCCGGACAACACAGAGGATGAGTCCCACCATGTCTTGGTGACAGTAATAATACCAAGATCTAATAAGGTACCTTTGGCTTCGAATTCTGATTTACTTAGGTTGTTTAGAGATCTTGTATTAAATGATAATATATTACAAGGCCGACTAGTATGATATTCATTATTTCCTGTTAAAAGATTAGGAACATGCCCATTCTCCCCCAAACAGTTCAGTTTAAATGACTCTCTATAACAGATGGTATGGTTTTGCCCAATAGGGCACACTCTCCTGCTGAGGTAAAGGCTATCCCAGCAGAAGAGTGAGTCCCTACCACAGAATTCCTCCTAATGTGGAATACAGTGTATGCTTTGTTTAAGACACCACTTCCTCAGCCATTTGTTTATTAATTTAATGCTGTCAGTAATGGCCTTAGTTGCTCTCGGTACTGGGAGTATTTCCGAGAAGCATACAGTGCAGCCTTTTTCCACAAGAAAATTGTTTAGGGCAACGTAATCTTTCATAAGTCATATGGGGGTAGTGCGGTTTATGTCATTTGTTCCCACATGTATTATAACTAGTGGATTGTGGCCTGCATTGAAGAGAATGTTATTACCACTTCTGAGATGTTTGACACTTTAGCTCCCCTAACGCTTGAGCATGTTCAATTTGTTTTATCACGGTTGTAAATGACCCTATTGAGGTGTTTAATCATGGAATCTCCTAATACATAGACTTGTCAAGTTTGAACTGTGGGATTTGAAATATCAGTTGTGTCTATCGGATTGATGGGTTGTCCAGGGGAAGATCAGATGTTAGTAGGTTTTGAGAAGGAGTGCCCATTCAATCCCTTTGGTTTAGTTAATGGTGGAGCAGTTTTGTTTAGCAAGATAGGGGAGACTTGAGGGGCAGATTTTTGATGTAAGTCTATAAAGGCCAATGATGGGGGTTCAGTATTATTAACCCCAACAGCAGAGGCAAGCTGTGCATCTTCCTCTGGTTCACTATCCTCTGAGTTAGTATTTGTCAGCACAGAAAGTGCTGAAAAAGAGTTTTGAGTTGTAATACAAAACTTTTCCACTTTACTGCCCCTTTCACATGCCCTGGAACTGGGCACTAGAGCCCAATCATCATTTTGCTCTGTTTCATCAGTATATCTTCATCTTCTCTTCCCTGCTTTCTTAGCTGGGGTAGGCTTATACTTATACTTTTATCATACTACGATGTCATACTAGGATAATATAGATGTACAGAAGGCTAGATAGCCTATTTATATACATCTCCTGCCATAGCATACTAACATATACTAACATACTAAAATGCCAGCAGAATAGGCCTAACGGTCTTTCACATCTGCTCGTTTGGTCAGCACCCACCCTAGGAGCTGACCTTGCTGCCCCCCTCGCCTTCTCTGGCTTCTCCCTTCCCAGTTCCGGATATTCTCACTGCATTGGATTTTGCTTCCAGAACCCTTCCCCTGTACCTGTCCCACCCCCTCTTGAACCCCTCCACCGTCTCTGCTCACCAGCCCCTAGGCAGCGATTCCATGGCTCCATTATCCTCTCAGTGAAGTAGCACCTCGGCCCTTTCTCCCTGAATCTTTCCCTCCAGCTTCCACCCATGCCCCTAGTGGCCCCTCCTCCTTCCTTAGAAGCACCCTGACTGTTCCTCCCTATTTACCCCTTCATGTACCTGAAGACCTCTATCATGTCCCCCTGGTCCTCTCTTCCAATGTGTACATATTTAGCTCTTCGAGCCTCCCTCATAGCTCCTGTCCCCAAGCCCCAAATCATTTTGTTGCCCTCCTCTGGACCCTCTCCAGGAGTTTAATGTCCCTCTTAAGTGTGGCTCCAAAACTGCACGCAGTACCGAGGTGCGGCTCACTCAAGCAGTTATACAGAGGGAGTATCACTTCCTCCTTCTGAGGTGATCCCTAGCGATGCATCCCAGCATCCTGTTGGCCTTGGCTGCTGCCCTCCTACAAGTCTCCTAGTTGTTCATCTTGACATCCACCACCACCCCCAGGTCCCTCTCAGCCATTGAGATTTGTAGCCTTCCCCCCCAAAGGTGTACACTTGGCCTGGGTTTCTGGCCCCCAGGTGCAGTACCTTGCATTTTCCTGCATTGAACCTCAGCTTCCACTTTCTAGACCATCTTTCCAGAGCTTCCAGGTCCCCCTGCAGGGCCACCCTCCCTCCTCCCATCCACCACTGCCCTAGTTTTGAGTCATCCGCAGCAGAGCTCCACCCCACCCTGATACCTGTCCTATGTCAGAGTCGAGGCTGGAACAGAGGGGCCCAAGGACTGATTCCTGTGGGACCTCACTAATGACCCTCCTTGGGGATGAGACTATCCCGCCAACTACGACCCTCTGGGTCCGGTCCTGGAGCCAATTTCCTATCCATCTGATCATCTGGTTCCCCACCCCCATTTCTCCCAGCTTATCCAACAGGCCCACGTGAGGAACAGAGTCAAATGCCTTGCTCAAGTCTAGAAAGAGGACGTCTACTGGCTTACCCAGGTCCAAGGCACTCGTCACCCAGTCATAGAACTCCACAAGGTTTGTATGACATGATTTCCCCAGGACGAATCCATGCTGTCTATCGTCCAGGCACCCTGACTTTTCCAGGTCCCCCCCTAGCCTCTCCTTGACAATGCCCTCCATCACCTTGCCCACCACCGATGTCAGGCTAACAGGCCTGTAGCTCCCTGCCACCTCCCTTGATCCCCCCCTTGTGGATAGGCACTATATGCGCCATCTTCCAGTCCTGGGGCACCCACCCTGTCCTCAGAGAGATGGTGAAAAGCTCCGCTAGGGGTTTCGCCAGGACATCCGCAAGTTCCTTCAGCACTCTGGGATGTAATTTATCCAGCCCCGGTGCTTTCTCCATCTTAAGGGACCTGAGGGCTTCCCTCACTCTCTCTGCTGTGATTTCCACTTCCACTACCTCTTCTCCCTGCTTAGCCTTCCCCCCTCCTGCCAGTGATGCCTTCCCTCTCCCCAGACCCGCCGACCGGTAAGGGTCCCCCCCTCCTCAGTATCACTGTCTCCTCCCATGTATGATGCAGCACCCCCATTTTCCTTGGCGAAAATTGAGGTGAAGTACTCATTTAGTACCTCAGCCTGCTCCCCCGGGTCTTGTGCCCATGTCTCCCCTGTTTTAATCCTGCTAATCTGCCCCTTCACCCTTCATTTTTCCCCAATGTATCTAAAGAACCCCTTGTTCCCTCTCCTAATTTCCCTGGCCAGGTTCTGCTCCTTCCTTGCCTTAGTCGCCCTCACCACCCTAGTGGCCCTTCTAGCCATCAGCTCGTACTTCCCTCGATCCCTTTCACACCTTGAGCACTTGAATTGCCTATAGGCTGCCTTCTTTCCCCGCACCACGTCCTGGACCTCCCTGGTCCACCAGCAGGGTTTTCAGGCCCTACCACATTTTCGTCTTACTCTTGCACAGGTGCTTGTAGCATCCTGCACTACTCTCCTGATGATTTCCCACCTACTATCAGCATCCATGTCTGACCCAATCCCATCCAAATGCTCCTTAAGGATCCTTCCCATTTCCTTAAAATCCACCCCCCTGAAGTCAGTTACCTTCGTCTTTGTGCAGCCTTCTACCCCTCCTAGGTCCAGGCAGAACCAGACCGTGGCATGATCACTCCCCACCAACGGGTCCCTTACCTCCAGGCCCCCAATCTGGTCACTGTCTGCCAGGACCACATCCAGTACCCGTGCCTCCCTGGTCGGTTCCCCCACCTGCTGAGTTAGGAATGCGTCTTGAAAGACATCCAGCAACCTCTGTTCCCTGGCCACCGAGGATGTCATAGTCTCCCAGTCTGTTCCTGGCATGTTTAAGTCCCCCAACATCACCACCCTTCCCCTGCCCAGTCTGCAGTGTCTCCCAACATCTGCCACCAGACTCTCCTCAAGCTCCTCCACCAGTGCAAGGGGTCTATACACTACTCCTATTTTCACTCTCTTGACCCCCCCTTGTTATCAAGGTGACCCAAATCGCCTCCACAGTTCCCTCCGCCTCCTCTACTCCCCCTATGCCAATGCAGTTTTTGACTATCATTGCACCCTCTCCCTTCCCTCCCCTGTCCTTCCTGGAGCAGTAGTGTAACCCTCCAGGTTCAGGTCCCAGTCATGTCCTGCGGTGGCCCAGGTCTCAGTGACTGCTGCCACATCCACCGCTCCCTCAGTTAGCATCGCCTGCAGCACAGGCATTTTATTGCCCAAGCTCCTGGCATTTAGCAGGACTACCTTCCACCCTTTCCCTATACTTTCATTTCCCCTGCTCGTGTTCCCATGGGGATTCCATTTTCTCCTGGTCTGCACTTTACCAGTCGGCCTTTTCTCGCATTCCTCCAGCTCCCCAGAGGGGTGGAGACAGAGTCCCTCCTTTATCGGACCCCCCTCGACAGCCTTTTCTCCCATCCTCCCCCTTCACAAGTTTAAACCCCACTTTTCACCAATGAACCCCTCTATTTTCAACTTAAGGATTCTCGTCCCTCCAAATTGAGATGGAGCCTATCTCTAGCATACAGCTCCTTATCCTCCCAGGTCTCCCCCCAATCCCCCATCAACCCATACCCTCTGGCCTCACACCACTCCCTGAGCCACTGATTTATCTCCCTAATCTTCCTTTTGTGTTCCCCACTAGCCCTTAGCACTGGCAGGATTTCTGAGAAGGAAACTGTGCATCCTATGTCATGACAGACCCTGGCAAGCTCCCTGAACCTTGCCTGTATCTCTAGGTCGCTATTTCCCTCAATGTCATTTGTACCCAGGTGGACCAGTATGTCCAGGGAACCCCCACAATCCTTTGCCAGTTGATATACCTCCTGCTTGGCCCTGTGCACTGTTAGTCCAGGGAAGCATTTTGTTCTAACTGGCCAGGCTTCTCCCTCCCTATCCCATTTGATACCCCTGATCATAGAATCCCCCAACAGGAGCACTCTGGCTGCTCCTTTTCCTCCATTTCCCCCCCTTCCATGTCTCTCATCCTTTCTACTGGCCCCTCCACCCAGCTGGCTCCTTGTTCCTCCCCCTATCTGGGTGCCACATGCCGCCCCCTCCTTATTTACCCTGGCCACCCCCTCCCCTCCGATCCTATGCCTCTCCTTCTCCCAAGCAGATTTATTCCCATCTTCCAGAGTTTAATAGGAAGTCATCAAGTTTGAACTTAATAAAGTTAAAGGAATCGACTTCTACAATATCCCTGGGAAGAGTATTCCACATAGGGATAATTCATTGAGTAAAAAAATGTCTTCTTAACTGACTTTTAGGATTAGTAAGTCTTAATTGACAGCTGTTACTTCTGAATAGAAAGTCCCTTTGGACCTGAGTAAAGCCTAGTTCCGATAATAATAATGGGTCCCTTATTATTTTGAACATTAATAAAAGATCTCCTCCTTGTTTCCTCATTTCCAGAGGGTAAAGATTTAGAGAATGTAACCTAGAACCATAATCAACTTTATGGAGTCCATGGACCATTTTTAGTGATCCTCCTCTGGACCCCCTCAATTTTCTTAATATTCTTACATAAGGAAGGGCTCCACAAAGGTGAACAATACTCCAAGACAGGCCGTACATAGCCTTATATAAGGGAATAAGGATAGCCCTATTTCTAGAAGTGACTGAACATCTGACACAGCTAATAAGTTAATTTGCTTTCTTAGTTAGTTCTGTACAATGAGTACTGAATTTAAAATCACTCGAGATAATTACCCCCCAGATCCCTTTCATTTTCTACGGACTGCAACGGTTGACCTGATAATATGTATTTATAACATGGATTATTATTTCCCAAATGTATAACAACACTTTTGTCCAGATTATACCTTATACCATTTCTGTCTGCCTAACACTCCATTGATAAGAGATCATTACAAAGTTTTTGATACCCATCCTTGCTACTTACATCTATAGCAATTTTAGTATCGTCCGCAAATTGAACTGTATGTCCATTCATATCCTTGTCCAAATCTGAGACAAAAATAGAGAACAATAAGGGACCCAACACAGACCCCTTGGGCACCCCACTTGTCACACTCCCCTTATTGGAAATGAAACCTCTAATTTTAACAACTTGCTCTCTATCCCTTAACCATTCATTAACCCATCTAATAATGAAACTGTTAATTTCAAGTTTCAAAGTTTTCTCTATCAGGGTTGAATGGGGAACCTTATCAAAGGCTTTACAAAGGTCTAGAAAAACATGCTTAACATGCATAACACGTGTGAGGACGCGCATGTCTTTGCGCGTGTCTTTGCATGTGGCAGACACGCGCTCACCCACACCGCTCGCACAGAATACTCTTTAAATCCCCAGAAACCCAGAAGAATCAAATCAGGTCACAAGACCCACACAGCGCTGGAGCCTCGCCCCAACAAATTGAAAAAAATAACTAGGTATTCTGTAAAGGGCCTGGACAGTGTCTTGCTAGATCAAATAGCTGTGCTATTTGCACTGTGTTTGCTAGTACACAGTTGTTGAACACTCCACGGCTGAAGCTACAAAGCCAATTAGTGGAATCCCAGTCATTCTAAAAAATACAAATTCTCACACTGCGATCTAGCCCCAAACTTTATAATCATTAAAAGTAAGTGTTTGTTTCTAGGTATTTCATGCAGGTAAACCTCTGCCAGGTCTGTCTCACACCAAAGTGTCTCACAGCGGGTGGTCAGAGGCAATCAATTGCATATATTGGAACCAGGGTGATCAGTACTAGGTATATTTTCAGAATTTGGTATGGGCATAGTGACCACAGTGTGGGGTATAATAGACTTTGCTTGACTGGTGATATAAGTATTTACATTGTGTGAAGGCCCAGCATGTTGGGAGGAACTCTTTAACTCGTATCATGCGAGCATTTGGACTTGACTATTTTCTAAGTATAGTAGCCTGGCTCCAAATGAAGCAATCTCCTCTTTCATTTGCATGCTTGTAGTGCATTTATCACATATAAAAATGTGTTTTGGACTGGACGGTGCTTGTACTAGCTGATACATACAGCAGTGTGTACATTTAATACCAATTTCACCATCCAAGGTCATAATGGTAGGGGTGGTAGTAACAGCTGCATGTCCACAGGACTCAGTAAGAGCAACTAATTCATTATTCATGATTAAAATAAGGTATAACTGTTCAGTAATAGTCTGGTACTACTACTGGTAGAGCACACTATAATAGGTAGAAACCTGTAAGTCCACCAATTGCCAGGGAAACTGGTACTATATAACAACAACAGCAATTATGTAAGGCTAAAGATACTCACAATAAGATGAGATGCCTGAACACCAAACACACCAAGCACATGCTTAGACTAGCCCTGCAGACTTGTACTGGAGAGTGTAACCAATAAGTCTATCAGTCAGCTACTGTAAACGTCTGTGGGTTAGTGAATTTCCCCAATCACTAGTCCTGCTGGCTAGTGGTTGCAAAACTTAACTTAGACCCCTGGAGTGGGTCATGCCATCCTCAATATGGTCCTCTAGACATTATTGCCCACTGACCAGCCCTAAAGCTAAGCATCCTGCTAGGAGTCAGAAACCCCATGTCCCAGTCCCTCCCCCCAAAACTGGACCACTCTTTCAGGACCAGTTCCTTGGGTTCTTGTACATCTACCTGGACACCCAAAATGACAGCAACAGAGATGGGTAGAAGGGACCTCGGTTTAATACCTCATGCAAGGGACAGCACACCGTGACAATACAGTATTACTCCATATACGGTACTATATTGTGGTGCCAGTGTTTACTGTAGGACAGTGAATACCCTAATAATCAGACTGCCCATACTGTCTATGTGGTATGTCATACTTATTTCGGTTCTGGAGTATGTGGGACTCTTGAATGTACTGTAAATACTAGATCACTAACAAAAGAAAAAAGAGACAGCTTCAAGTACTTCATAGTTCTGTTGTATAAGACACACATAATATGTAATGATTCTGAACAGACACCAAGTGGTACAGTACATGGACAACAGTTAAACATGCTTCTGGAATGTATAAATTCATAGCTGCTTAACCCCTGCTGTGAGGTGGACATGTATACATGTTCTAAAAACCTATATGTTCTAAATCTTCTGGCAGCCTAAGGGTTAAGTAAGGGATTTAGACATATGTACTGCATGATGCTGGTATCACAGGAAAAAAATGGCTTTCTCATTCCCAGGCCAGAATATCTCCTAGCACGTCCTGCAACCACATTTGTAACACAGAGGCATTGTCATTCTCCAATCATACTGAATAGCAGGACAACTAATAGCAACTGCTGTCTGTAAATGGCTTTGCTGACCTATATCTGTGGATCCTGCCATTCTGTTTACTCCTTGCTACACTACTTGCCGCCCCTTACAAAAATTTATTTGGAATACCATTGTAATACCTGTTCTTTACTATTGTACTACCTCTGCGATTTTCAGTATATTACCATTGTGGGTTGCATAAATGGTATCACAGTGGATTTGTTCCAATTCCATTGTGATACCATTGTAACCATTATGATCCTATGCAGCCAGTAGTAGTTCACTGGTAACACCACCTCTGCTGGTACCACAGTGGTAACAATGTGCGCCATTGTGATACCACTGTTTGTTGGTATCACAGTGGTTTTGTTCCAATCCAGTGGGATACTATTGTGTCAACTGTGATACCATCAGCACCCAATGGTAGCACAGTGGCAAACTCTTGTGCAATGGTAGCACAGTTGTGAATACCTGTGTGAATCCACCACACTTGGTATCAGAGTGGATTTGTTTTAATTCCGCTGTGCTATTATTGAGACCACTGAAGTATCATGCGTCAGTGGTAGAACAATGAGTGCACCTGCAGTGGAAATACAATGGTCTCGTTCCATGCCTTATGCTGGTGGTAGCACAATGGTCATGCAGCATGGTATCACAGTAGTCTGCACGGGTCACTGGTAGCACACGGATCACATTGTCGGGGAAAACCTGTTAGCAGAGTGATCCAAAAAAATAATTAAGGCACATGCAACACGATTAGACTCCTAGGACTCAAACTCCTAATGTTTTTTTTTGTGTACTTTGTACTTTTTGCATTCTTCCACTCTAATGTCTGTATTAACATAGTTTTTCTGCAGTAAAATACCTTCCTTTTGTGATAGTGGAAACTTAACAACATAATGGAGCTATTTCAAATGTTACATCGCCATCCACTTAACAAGTGAAAGCCTAGTGTCATAATACTTGGGGTAGCACCGTTACAGGTTAACATCCTAGCATAGATAAGAATCTCTTTATCTAATTCCTATGGAGCCTGGGATAAGGGTGTCTCAAGAGAACATGGTACCTGGCATACAAGGTGGTAAGGGTCATTTGCATGCCATTTATGGGCTCATTTGTATGGGAGTGAGACTGCTTTGCCCAGCACCTCCCCCAGCTGCCCAACCCAGTGAGTTGTCCCTGGTACTAGTGGCATCCCTCCACCCTTCAAACCCACTCTTGTGAAAGACAGATATATCCTTGGCATCCAGTGGTGGCCCCGTACCCAGTCCTGTAATGAAAGATTTATCTTTGGCATGCAGTGGTCTCTACCCCCCACCCAATTGTAGTCCAATTCAAGAATGATATATCCTGGTGTACAGTGCTCCCTCCCCACACCCAATCCCAGTCCATGTAGAAAAACAATTTCCTTGGTGTCCAGTGGTCTCTCCCCACACCAAATCCCCATCCTGGGAACACCACCCCACCCAGTTTCAAAATTCCCCCCTCCTGACAGTCACACTGTCCCTGCATGGCAGATGCAAAAAAGCACAAAGAACAAACTGCTACTGTACTGAGGACCATAACAAAAGTAAGCAGTCGGGTTGTAGAAATCAAAGTAATTGACTGTTTGGTCAGATCTTTCTTTCATATTTGGAATAAATTCAATGCTACTGTACTGAGGACCATTACAAAAGTAAGCAGTTGGGTTGTAGCAATCAAAGTAATTGACCAATTGGTCAGATCTTTCTTTCATATTTGGAATAAATTCAATGCTACTGCACTGAGGATCATTACAAAAGTAAGCAGTAGGGTTGTCGTAATCAAAATAATTGACTGTTTGGTCAGATCTTTCTTCCATATTTGGAATAAATTCAATGCTACTGCACTGAGGACCATAACAAAAGTAAGCAGTCGGGTTGTAGCAATCAAAGTAAATGACCATTTAGTCAGGTGTTTCTTTCATATTTGGAACAAATTCACTTTGATTGTGACAGCCAAACTGCTTACTTTTGTTATGGTCCTGAGTGCAGTAGCAGTTCGTTCTTTGTGCTCTTGTGTGTTGGGCAGGCTGCCCTTCTAGCTACTGTACCAACCTGCTAATGCTGATCACAGCATCTACCTCTGGGACTGCATCAGGAGCAAAGAAGTCCTTCCCCCCCAACAAAGCTCTATCCTGAACCGAGAGCAGCACCCCCCAACCCATATCCAGTTGGTGGATAGTGGCCTCCCTACAACCCTTGGCACTGACACTGAGCCCTAGTCTCCCTACCTGTCTGTCAGTACCACAGTTCAATGACAGCAAGCGGCATATCCCACCTTGCACAACTATGGCTGCATTCCATCTATCTGTACCAGGGAGTGCAGCCTATGAATAGGACAAAGCACATTACTGTGCAATATACAGTAAATAAGCAGCGCTCCCTGCTGCAGATAGATGCTGGGTGGCCGTGGTCATGTGAGGTGGGATATGCCACTCATCATCATTGAATTGCAGCAGTAACAGACTAGTAGGGGGACTGTAGATACTTTGGGTAAGAGCGGGGGCCACTAATTACTAACTGGATATGGGCTGGGGGAGGCACTGCTCATGGTTCGGAATAGGACTTTGTTGAGGGAAGTAGGACTTCTTTACTACTGCCACACCAAGGGTAGTGCCATTGTCAAGGGGCATCAGCAAACTGAGACTCATTTCCAGGATGGGGATCAGCTGTGGGGAAGGATCACCGGACACCAGGGTAACTGTGTTCCTACACTGACTGAGATCGGGTTGGGGGAGTGACCACTGAATGCCAGGGATATATTTTTCTGTAACTGGACTTGGATTGGGTGGGAGGAGTGACCACTGAATGCCAGGGATATATTCTCAATTAATGGGACTGGGTTTGGAGGGACAGGGGAACCACTGTACAAGTGGGATACATCGTCCTGTAATGGGACTGGGATCAGGTGGGAGTAAGGGATGGCAGAGATACATATTTCATTAATGGGACTGGGTTCAGAGGGAGGGGGCACCACTTGTCACCATGGAGTACTGTCTTTGGATGGTAGGGCACCGACACACTACCTCCAGCAACTGCTAGGACTGTACCAGATTAAGATGAGGGTTAGGTTGGCGGTATTTTCTCTGCACAAGGGGACCATAACAGGGGAGAGGCAAATGTTTTCTATATAGGCGTTTCAGATGGACTGTCAAGATGTACTGAAAATTTGAAAAGGAAAATTGACAATTAAAAAAAATATTTTTTAGTAAACTGCAAACAGCTGGATCTTATTTATGAAACATCGTGTCCTGAAGTGCAGAGTTGCTCTTTAACATCAAGGTAAGAGCAACAGAGGTATGTTGATAAAGTATAAAATAAAACAAAACAAACCAAAAAAGCAGCAACTTCCTGCAGTAATCTTTGTTACCCCCACCCATAACCCCCACTCATGTTCTCTGACCCAGTCAGCTGTTCAAACCATCCCATCCCCAAAACTTAATATCCTTACTGGCCCACACTCCATGTATGACAGAGAGACTGACTGAAACTGCCTTGCAGGAGGACTGGTCTATGTGCCTCAGTGCAGAACAAACCTCAACCAGATGATCAAGCACCGCCCCCCCCATTTTCAACAGTGCCAACACAAATCCTCTCCCTCCTATCCCCAGCTTCACCAACTGCACTTCCAGCACTCATTGCAACCTCCCCTTTGCCTATCCCCCTGCAACATTTGAATCCCCCATGCATCTGATGACCTCTTTAGGCCACTATTGGGGTTGCAATAGGAGTTGGAAGGCAAATCCTCCCTCCCCAGGCTGCCAACAATTGGAGACTCAGGCTTACTTTCAAATTCAGGTTGACCTTGTGGTGCAGTGCCTCTGGGCTTTCAAGTCAGCCTATAACTAACCCATTTAAACATTTTCAATTTACCTTTAAAAGAAGTAAAGTAATGAGCAATACCAGACCAATTTACATACCTGTAAGTATAATTCTACTGTTGTTATTCCTTTCACATTCACACTGTGGCAAAGGGAGGTTTAGCCTTTGGGTCTGTCACTCACTAGTGCAGAAGTGGAAGTGGAAAAGGAAAGGAAAGGAGCCTGAAATGATTAAAAAAAGCTTTTTAAGGGTAGATATGAAAGGAGCCAGATCCTCCATGGAAGGCGCATACCATCAGGCGACACAGGACTTAGGGTGAAGGAATGTAGGTGAGGCACTATGGGAGAGTGCACTCTGGGTGGCTGGGACTTCAATACAGTGGCAATTGTGGGTGGACAGGAAAGTGGGGCCCCAACTGAGGTCCATCCCCTTAAGTGCAGGCTGGGGGTATTTATATTTATTTAAGGGGGGGTGCAGGGACGAAGCCCCCCTGCAATGGGACCAACATGCAGTACAACCAGCAAGGTACACAATGCAATTGCCAAGCATGCATCTTGCTGTTGCCTGTTTTCCAAAGCACTGATCGCCTTTGTCCAATTTGTTTTCACCTACTGTGGGTATCCCTATATGATGGGCAACAACTCAGCACTATGGCATGCAGTGCTTAACTCCCCCCAACCCTGCTCTAAGCAGAGACCATGTGATAGACTGAGGTCATGGTGGTCACTGCTTCCCAGCTGCCTGCAGTTCAATGCTGGTTCATGGTACCCCACCAGCCCCCAAACACATGGCTGTGGTATGACCAAATGCTTAAGTCTCAACACCTCTGACACTGTGCTGCTACATAGAAGTGATGGAGAGGACCCATTACACTGTTTTATTATCCTGAGCAATCACCACCACCCAGAAAAATGCAGACACTTGATCAGCTAGTCACTACATCAGTGCATGAATGCATCATGAAATATCTGTATCTCTGATGGTGACTACAGCTGCTAGGATAGGGAAAGGCTGAAAATACAGAGACATCAGACATCCCCAGCAGCACAGCACTATAAGGCAACTGGGAGGGTTGGCAAGCCCCTGTAGATACTCAGGACTCCATATCTGGGACTGAAAAAAAAAAAAGTAAATGCCTGAACAGTCCCCCAGGTAGCCTAAGGATTGACCTTCTACTAGTTAATAAGCCTCACCTTTTCACTCATTCGGGTGTTTTTTTCACCGACCTTAGTGACCATTGTTCCATTGCTTGCATGAGGTCCACTCCCAAACCAGTCTTCTCTTCAAGATATATATACGAAAGAAGCAAACTTAACTTTGCTCCTCTAGCATTCCTTTCTGAACTACAAAACTCTAGTTGGCAAGATTTCTATCTAGCCAAGTCAGTGTGCGAAGCATATGAATCCTTTGAAAGGAGTGTACTTTTGACACTAGATAGACATGCTCCGTTGGTTAAAGTTCACTCAACGAAAAAATCGTGCCCATGGTTTACAGCCAGCCTGAAGGCTGTTTCACTTAATAGGGATATTCTTTGGGAAAAAAAAAACATGTAAAACCAAGCTCCCTGCAGACTGGTTGGCTTCCAGAATGGCTAGGAACACTTGTACTAAACTTGTCAGATCCGAAAAAGTTAAGTATTTTCAGAATGGACTGAACTCATCATCTAAGTGTGCATCTAAGTTTTGGAAGACCATTAAGAATACAGAAGGGCATGAATCAGCAAAGTCTCTCCCTGCCAAAAGTCCCTCTGGTGGATCTATATTCATTGATAAACAGACAATCCTAGATCTGCTTAACAACCACTTTACCACCCCCGGGCTCGCCTTTGACTCCTCACCCACCTATAATTTCAGCACACAACTTTGTAGTCAGGATACTGTTAGACCCACTAGCATTACCTCTATCCCTGACATGGCCTTCTCCTTTAGCCCTGGGTCACTGAAACAAGTGGAAGATCTACTGCTAGCGTTGGATACCAGGAAAAGTGCAGGTGATGACCTTATTGCCCCCTATTTTCTGAAGCTCGCCTCCCATGTATTATCAGCACCTATCACCCACCTCTTTGATCTATCTCTTGCCCAAGGAGACCTCCCTCTCATTAGGAAAACTGCCCGTGTTATTTCCCTACTCAGTTCTGGAGACCCAAGTGATCTAAACATTTGCAGACCAATATCTCTACTTCCCATCCTCTCTAAACTGCTCAAGAAAGTGGTTAATGTGCAGCTTAGGAAGTACTTGGATTCCACCAATCTGCTTAACCCTGCCCAGTACGGATTCAAAGCTTGTCGCAGTGCAATATCCGCACTCACAAAGGTAACCAATGACTGGCAACATTCTTTGGATGTCAAGAAATATGTATGTGCCTTGTTCCTTGATCTTAGCAAGGCATTTGATACAGTGGACCATGGCCTGCTTTTGGATACACTTCAAAGCATTGGCCTAGATTCTTCTGCCTTGAATTGGTTCAATGGTTACCTCTCTGGGAGATTCCAACAGGTTAAAGCCCAAGGGGATCTCTCTTCCCTAAAATTGCTCCAAAGAGGTGTGCTACAAGAGTCCATTTTAGGGCCACTGCTTTTTACTCTTTATATTAACAACACTGACTCTGGAATCGAAGCAGCAGACATTCACCTCTTCGCTGATGACACGGTCATATACATTGCTAGGCCTACCCCAGAGCACGCCTGTATGGACCTACAGATGGACTTTAATCAGCTGCAGTTAAACTTATTGAACCAAAAACTACTTCGAAACACAAAAAAACCCTGAAGGCCATACTTTTCTCACCTTCTGCCAAAGGTCAAAAACCTTCCTTACATACTGTAGCTTAACTCTGCAGATTCTGTCACTTCTAGGAGAACCTACTGAATATGTAACCAAATTTAAATATTCAGGGCTTTGGATAGACCACAAGCTTACATTCTCTGACCATATTAAGGAACTATCAAAGAAGCTAAGGCAGAAACTGGGCCTGTTCTTCTGGATCAAGCATCTCATATCCCACGACGCCAAAAAAAGACTGGCCCAAACCACCTTTCTATCCTTATTGGACTACGCTGACTTTCTCTATGGCCAAGGCTCTGCCTCTGCACTCTCTAAACTTGACTCATTCTGTCACAGAGCTTTGAGATATATCTCTGGTCTACCATACCTCACCCACCACTGCTCTCTGTAAACTGCAGTAGGCTGAGCATTCCTCAAGTTCAGAAGGCAAAGAAATGTAGCCTTTTGGACTTTTAGAGCTATCACACATAAGCTTCCTCAGTATATCTTTGACTGTTTGCCCCATGCACTGTAGGCAATTACTCCTTGTGCAGCCTCTCATTTATTTCCTTATACATTCCTAAATTTAATTCACGTTTTGGTAAAACATCTATAAGCTATGTACTCTCTCACCTATGGAACAAATTACAAAAAATTCTGAAGCTGGCTACCTCGACAACCCTCTCCTCCTTCAAAAAGCTATTCTCATTCCTTCATAGAATCCTGTATCTGCCCCCCCCCAGGAGGCCAGTGAAATAAGTGCTGGACATCCATCCCTAGACCTTGTGATTCCATGTTTATCACTCCTTCTCCTTTCTTCTCCCTTTCACCCCTCCTTCCCCTTTTTCCTGAACTCTTCATGTACATACTGTATAATAATGTACATTGACAATATTTTTTTCTTAGCCTCTTGCATATTGCCCGATATAGACCTTGCATAATACTGTACTATGTTTATGTCCTCCTCCACATTGTATTTCTTGATTGCACGCCCATCTTTTTCATTTATATATTGTTTACTTTTATGTGCACTCGTCCAGGTCCACCTTGCAAATGAGCTTGCTCAATGGTGCTTCACCTGGTAAAATAAAGATTGATTGATTGATTGATTAAGTCATTCACCCTCTTCCCAATGCAATAATTTCTCACCCTCCACCACAATCTTTTATTTTTTGTTTTGCTAAATAGGTTTGGTTCCCTGGCACTGCATGCCAGAAGTCAAGGATACCTCCAAATGTACCTAAGCCCCCATAGTTTTGTGACCGATATGTCAATGGTGGATCCCCTCCCCTCCTGAATTCTGATCTATAATTTTTGGAGGGAGCAATAGTATATAAAGCCTGGCTACCTTAAGTCTTTACCCTCACACATTGCATCTGCTCCATTAAAGTTCAAAGACAGTGGTGTGTGCCTGTGGTTTAACCTGCCTTGAATTAATTGAAGTATTTGGATTTTTACAACTTGGCATTTTCTGTAGATTAGTACATTGTGCTGTTCTGCACATCTATTCTTCCTTTCTTTTGTATACAGCTATCTCTCCTGTGGTCACCTGCTCCGTTAATGCATACTAGTAGTGACATGGAGCACCTGACAAGGGAGGGCAGAGCAGTCTGCACACTGATGACACTGTGAGGAAGACTACACCCCCCTTCCAGATTCTGCACATGCTTCTGCCACACTATAGCTTCTAGTATCTTAAAGAAGTTAGCAAGCTGTGAGACACCACAGTGAAGTTAGACAGAAGGTGATTTCCCTAAATCTGAACCAGGGAGCACCACTGAAATATAACTGGGGTACGGAAGAGTCAGGGTTACTTGGAGACACTTTCTTTTTTCAAAACAACTATTTTCTCCCTCTGGTATTGCACGCCCAGTCCTCTGACTTTAGGGCTAATCCCAATGGTGGAATTGACCCTGTCTGCTATTAGCCCCACCCGTCGCTCCACAGTGGCTGGCATAAATCCTGTTGTGGGTGCCATGGGGGGGGCACTCTGAATGTGCATTCAAAAACTCACCTACTGTAGCTTACCTGAGTATTTAGATGCTAGGCTACCTTTATGCACTCAAAGGGACAGCAATATTGGCTTCACCTCACAATCTGCCCTATGTAAAATGTTAGGCAAGGCAAGGCAACTTTTATTTTTCAGGCGCCCAATCCCAGAGGCTCTGTGTGCCATACAATAAAACATCAGAATTAAAACATTATAATTAAACAACACTCAATTAAAACACCATAACATATCATTAAAATGGTCTAAATTGTCAATAAAATTCAATCTTAATAATAAATAACCCATACAATATCTATTGCATGATCTCTGGGAATGCCTGGCTAAACAAAAAGCCTTGAGGCGGGCCTTTAATACCTCCACTGAAGGAGCTCCCGTTTACTGATGGAGGAAGCGAATTCCACAGGATGGGTCTGGCAACACTAAACTCTCTGTCACCGGCAGATCTTAACCTCATCTTGGGAATCGCCAGGAGGCCCCTAGAGGAGGATCAGAGGGAGCGGACCGGGGCAGCGGGTGTAAGAAGGTCTGACAGGTAGCCAGGGCCCAGTCCATGTGCAGCATTAAAGATAAGCAAGCCCATCTTAAAGAGAACCCTCCATCGAACTGGCAGCCAGTGCAGATCATGCAGCAACGGGGTGATGTGACAATATCCAGACTATCCAGTCAACAGCCTGGGGGCTGCATTCTGCACCAGCTGCAGTCAACGGAGGGTACCTCCAGAGACTCCTAGGTTGAATGCATTATAGTAGTCAAGCCTAGATGTCACAAATGCTTGCACTAAAGTGAGGAGGTCCAAGGGTGGAACCGGGTGCTTGATCCTCACGATATTCCTCAGATGGAAAAAGCTGGACCGGACAATGGACGACACCTGAGGTTCAAATGCCAATCCACTATCAAGAGTAACACTGAGGTTGAGCACCCCAGAGGAGGCCTTTAATGGCACAGATCCCAGAAGCAGTCCAGTCTCTGTGCCTGAGGCCATCCTATCACCCCTCCTATTCGACTCCACCACCAGTACCTCCATCTTATTGGGGTTCAGTCACAACCAGCTGGAGGCCATCCAGTCATTAATCTCAGCCACGTAGTTGTTAAGTACATCCACCACACTGGGTGTCTCAGGAGCAAAGGACAGATACAGCTGGGTATCATCGGCATAGCAATGAAACTCCAAACTGCAGGGACAGAGCTAGATAGGGCAAAAAGGGAAAAAGTTGCAGCTTGCCCAGAAATGACCCACTTTCCACAGGACAGTGGGTCCAAAGTGGTGCACCTGTCTCTAACAATAGCTGAAAGATGAAAAACTAAACAATAGAAAAGTATTTTCACTCAACAAATTTAAGCTTCTGTACTGGTGAAATTTGTACTTACGATTAGGTTTTGACCCAGTTGTTTCTCATTTTGACCCACATTTTTTACACCTATGGGTCTAATTTGACCCATGTTTTAAAACCCCTAGCGCTGTCACTGCCAAACTGTAGTTCCTAATGATACCCCCCAAGGGCAGCATATACACGGCAAACAACATTGGCAACAAGACTGAACCCTGAGGTACTCTACAAGTTAGAAGGCTCGGGGAGGAGGAGAAACTCCCCATCACCACCCTTTGCCTCCTATTTGTGATATAGGACTCAAACTAACAGGTGACTCTGCCAGTGAGTCCACAAAATTCCCTCAGGCAGTTGAGTAAGGCACAATGGTCTATGGTGTCAAAAGCTGAGGAGAGATCAAAGAGAATGAAAATTGTCCCTTCACCTCAATCTCTTGTCCTGAGGAGATCATTATGCACCCAAACTAATGTGGTTTCTGTGCAATGCCCTGCACATAACCCAGGCTGAAGTGGCTCATAAATGTCAAAGGCCTCAAGGTGTTCTCTGAGCTGCTGTACCACAATCTTCTCTACAACCTTGCATAAAAATGGCAGGTTGGAGACAGGATGGTAATTCGCCATGTTGTCAGGGTCTAAGGATGGCTTTTTCAGAAGGGGTCTCACCAGTGCCTCCTTCAAGGCATCTGGGAAGACCCCCTCCAACAAAGAGCACTGGACAATCAAGGAGAACACCGTGCCAACAGCATAAGAAACATGTTGGCACTGACTTCAGTTCACAATATGTGTGCTTCAGCCTGGAGACAACTCTTGATGACCGTGACCACCTCCACTGGTTTAAACTTGCCCCAACCAGGCAGAGTGCACCTTGGACACTGTGGCTCACTGGTGGAATCCCCTGCCTGATGGCAGACACTCTGTCCAAGAAGAACTGAGCAAACTCATCGCATAATGCATCAGGAAACACTTTCTTTGGCTGTAGACAGGCAGGATGTATTAGCCAGTTCAAAAAAGCATAGCTGGTCGATTCTTCCTGGTGGCAATCTCCCTGAATAGGAACACTGCTTTCTTATGGTTGATTGCCTCCGGTACACTAAATAGTGTGTATGCAGGGCCAGCCTGTCTGCTTCCAGACCAGTCTTCCACTAGCAGTGCTCTAGCCTCCGACCCTTGATCTCCATTGCCTTGAGCTCCCCATCCAACCAAGAGTACCTCAGGTGAGAGGATCTGGGTCATACACAGACTGGTGCAAGGGAGTCAAGTGCCCCAGACTTCGCCTCATTATAGGCAATGACTGCTTCACCCACACTCCTCATGCATGCACTGCTCACACTAGATAGATCAGCTACCACCAGAAAACCCTCCAGGGTCAAACCCCTCAAAGAGCAGTAGCTAACAATCTCTGCAGGGATAGGGCTCATGGGGAGGGGCCCTGAGCAAGAACTCCACCGTGCAATGATTGGACCAACTGACCTGATTAGTCTTGAGATTATCAATCTCAAGCCCCAGCAAGAAGACCAAGTTCAACATGTGGCCACACTGGTGAGTCACAGTTGAAACGTCCTGCGACAGGCCCAGAGATTACATCATCTGGAAGAAGTGATAACCCAATATAGACGATTAGACATTGGCCCACAATTCTGTGTGCAAAATCAACTTTATTACAAAAAAAAAAACAATTTACAGCCGCCCGCAGCTATGGCAAGACATCTCAACCAGTTTTACAGGATGACTGCATCACCAGGAGGGTGATGAGGCAGTAGTCCTCTGAAACCGGTAGAAGTGAGGCATCTTACCTGAGTTATGGGCAGTTGTGAACTGTTCTGCACCATATAAAGCAGATTCTGCTCACAGAGTTGTGGTACTTTTCTGCACTGCTGATCACCAAAGGAGCATCTAGAATTTTTTCAAGGGGGCAACTCTTCCCTAGATGATGTATCTTACCTGAGTTGTGGGCAGTTGTGTATTGTTCTGCACCATATAAAGCAGATTTTGCACACGGAATTGTGGTACTTTTTTGCACTGCTGATCATTAGGGGTGCTTCTAGAATTTTTCAAGGGGGCAACTCTTTCCCCAAATGTAAAATATTACCATTTAAAGCTAAGATTAGGTTTAAACAGATTTTTGCCAGACTGATGAGGTTGTGGGTGCTACTTGGATACATAGCTGGATCCACTGGTACTGACCACCCCTATATATTTGCTTTCCAGTACCCGCACCTCATTTTGCACCCTGTTCCCTCAAGATCTGTCCCAGGCTACAGACCAATGCTGGAACCCTCAGTCTTTTTCCTTCTAATCCCACCAACACATTCTCTCCCCTCTGCATTCCCTGAAAAGTATATCATCCCTGAATCACCATCACCACCCCCAGCACTGCCCTACTACTATTTAAACAATTATTACTGCAAACTGTATTGAAGGGTATTTGTTTTATGCATTTCTGCACTGTGAAATGTTTTGAGAAAGCAGGGGATTACCTTAATAAACATTTGAAAAACAAATTTGTTTTGAATCATGAAAGGAAACTACAGTATGTCAATATGTAGAAACAGTAATCTATGTGAATTTACCTGGAGCTGTGCAAAAAAATACAAGCCTTTATTCTTCATTCTTTAGTCTGCAGCAGTTCAATAATGTAACACTCTAACTGGAAATTTGACTCAACATATGCCTTTGGCTTAGAGTTCCCCAGGGTCCTAGGGCCAGTCATATCATCAACCGGCAACAGAATAAACTTAGAAACTGGTGATCATATCCTGTGTTTTTAAAAACTCTATAGAACTATTTCTTCAGTGCCCCTGCAGGAGGGGGAGGGAAAGGGGACTGTGAGGTCTGGTGGAGGGGAATGCAGTGGAAAACTAATGCTATGAAAACGACTGCATCACTGTGTAATTACACACAACAGCTGTCCTGCAAGTCCCTCTTCTAATCTACTTCATAGCAAAAAGACAGCATGGCTTTCCCATGCAACCTTAAAAATTAAATAAAATGCTCCATGGAAAAGCCATAGAGCTTGATTCTCAAAGGTGATGGAATACTGCAAGCTTCAGGTGCACTGAACAGATGGTTCATGGGGCTTGCTGCATTCCCTAGCTTGCAATCAAGATTCTTGATCCCCCGCACCACATGCCATGAGTTAGACTAGCTTTTTGCTGGTCTAACTTTGTGTCAGTCATGGGACCTTTTTACAGGATTTGCACCACATATTTGGTGCAAGCCACTGTAAAGCTGGTAAAGTGTCACACATGTATGTGACCTTGGAGAATCGAGTGCAAGGTGCATCAATGTGTTCAGCACAGCACTGATTTTTACGCAGCGCTTGTTGCAAGCCTGTGTCAGCCTTTGAGAATTAAGTCCATTATATACAGAATCAAGGAAAGGATAGGTTTAAATCTATTTAGTCAAACCCATTTCTAGATTTAAGATTAGTTCTCTGCAAGAATGCAAGTGTTTCAGCTGTTACTTCCATAAATTTAAATTTATCTGGATTTTAAAATTCATTGCCATTGCTTTCCAAATAAAATTCATCAAAGCATGGGCAGACCAATAGCTCCTAAGTTTCCTGCTGGAGATTGAGACAAAGTTTTACATTTCAGACAGAAACCAGAGATCAGGCCACATGATGGCCCAGTGGGTGTCACTCTGCACTCTTGTGCTGGTGACCCAGGTTCAGGAGCAGAGTCTGGAGCTGAGTCAGGCAGGTCTGAGGGCTGGGTAGGTGCTGCCACCAGGCAGTGCTCCCAGTTTGGGGAGGGAGGGCTTCAGGATCCACCGCTTGTGCGACCCCTGCAGTGGGCTGGGGAGCATGCTTCTCTGCAGGGACATGTCAGCAGCATACAAGGTTGGCTGTAGGCTGTACTCAAAGTCAGTGAGGTGGGCAGGGTGAAAAGTAGAAAAGCACTGGAACTGGCAAATGAAGTCTGGCTCACTCCCAGACCCATGCTGCCACCCAGGCCCAGTGACTCTGGATATGCATTATGCTTGAGGGGGGATGGACCTCCCCTTCCTGGCCTACCAAAGGGGCAATCCACTGGGGACTGAAGCTGATAAGGCCTTTGGGGAGGCATGTGATATTCAGGGGTGAGTTAGTGCTGATGGCCTGGCTGGCTCCATGAGGAGGAAAATACACGTTTGCGAGATAAAAAATAGAGATCAAAACTCTGAGTAGGCTGTTAATGTAGCTGGGGAGTGGGTAGAGACACCACTGCAGAATATGTAAAGGAAAAGACCATATGCGCAGCAACCAGGTTTACAATCCATCTCACATAGAAAAGGGATTCAGTGAGAAGAAAAGTTCTGACTCTGTGAAGGAGAGTCTCTCATAGGCATACTATTACTATTCAGTAACTGAAATACCTTGTCAAGGACATCTTGCTTCATAGAGCCACACATATTGAAACATTCCCAAGCAGAAAGACATAGCAGGAGGATGGCCAGGTAGGGAGTATACTTAATTCCCTAAGACAAGAGACATCAGAGAACAGCAAGGCAGAAATCAGCCCATCTACAGGAGACCAGATCTAAACCATAATGTTTTGTGAAAGTATGGATTTGACTCCAACTCAGGGCAGAACTTGTCAGCCACTGAAATGGAATGTAAGCAAGCCACAAAAGCAACTATACCATCGGTGGCATGTTACTGGACAAGACCAGGAAGCTCTTTTCCATACTGTACTTCTGGTAACAAAAAGAAACAAATGCAGGAATCATTTGGCCAAACATTGCTTAGAAACAGGTATGCCTGACATCCTTAGGGTGAACGAAAACAAAGTTGTAACTTGGACTTTTTGCAGAGCTTCGTGTTATCTAGATAGAAGTGTAATGCTTACTGAACTTCCAGAGAAAGCAGAATTACTTCATTGGCATTCTATGTGAATGTTTAAAAAAAGGAAAAATAAGAAGGTGAAAAATCCGGAATGGTCTGATTTAGATAACTTCAGACACTAATTTTGGAAGGAACCACAGATGGGTATGGAGTGAAACACTATCCTGATGAAAACCATCATCATCATCATCATTAATGTTTGCAGCTCAGAAACCCTCATAGAAGTGTTAGCCTTGGGAGAAGGCATTTCTGTTAGAGGAAACGGAGCTCACAGGTGGTACCAGGTTCAATAGGAGCCTAAGTAAGGGACTCCAGAACCCCAGATCAGAACCAAGCAATGGACCTGGGAGATGGGGATGCAGATGCCCATTTAGGAATCTGCAGGTGACCTCCAACTGAGCCAGAAAGTTTCCTTTACAGAGGTTATGAAGGCAGAAATAACCACAATATAAACCATCACCAAGGTGGGACAGAGTCTGTTAAGAACAAGATATGGTCCAAAATTTACTGGATTGGGCAAGAGTAAGGGTCCAGGGGTATATAGGCACACCAGATGCTAGAATGTTTCCATTTTGTGAATGTACAACTACCAGGTGACTTACTAGCTGCCATGGAAATGTCCAAAACAGTGGAAGATACCAAGAAATGGGACAGGTCCACACCTCTAGGAACAAGGCATGAAGAGCTTCTGCCAGAAGGTCTGGGTGGGTATCAAGTCAATTAAGTGCAACAACATGAGGAGTGCAATCATTTCTGCATTGTGGAATGTGCATACATCATTTTCAGCGTATGTTCAACTAACGTGCATACCGCATCAGTGTATGCAGATTATGTATAAAAACAAGCGGTAACCAAAGCTGTGTGCAGTCCGTCAAAACATCCAGTTAGGAGCACTCAAGTTCACTCCAGCAGCAGACATCAAATGAGCATCTCTGAGCTGACACCACAGAAGGAGAGAAATAATTGATTTAAAGTAAGAGCTGTTCAAACGCTCCATAACAGGGCACAAACAAAAAGGAGATGCAAGGACAAACAATCAGTGCAGATTGTGGGTCCAAAGCAACACTGCAATTGCAGCTTGCATCATCAAGGAATCAACACACCAGACCGGTAAGAAGGGAATCAGGAAAAATAAAAGCACCATCCCCCAAAACATATGCCAAAAACTTATGCCCAGAACAGAAGTCCTTCTAGTGTCCAAGTCATTAGAGCAGCAGCAGTAAGCATTAGTTAAGGGGCACCAACACCAAATACCATCACGTGGAAGAGGTAATTAGATCAGGGAACATTTGGGCATATACATATATTGTGCTGTAAATAGTCGTGCTGAAATGTGGATAAGTGTTCAACGTACATTGCAAAATGACCATGCTGATTTTGACTTTGGCAATTTTGTTTGTACTGAAATGACATGGAACCATCTGGGTGTGATAGGCTATAGGGTCCTGGGAAAAGTAACCCATCTGTTAAGGTAGGGGGATTGGAGATTTGACCACCATGTGATGTAGCAGTGGGAGCCACATCTGTCATGGCACAGAACAAAACCACCAGAATCAAAGTGGCAGATTCCAGCCATGTGAACCAAATCTTTTAGGGCAGAATGGCACCATCAGAATCAGAGTGGTCAGAGGATTTTAAGGGAATGCATAGCAGAAACTACCCTGTAGGGTAGGAATAAACATTTTACAAAAAAAGGCCCTGGAGTGAGAGAACACAAATGCAACAGCTTTGTGTTCAGTGGGGATGAAAAATGGTCTGGCTCTGGTTGACCCTGATGAGAACAGAGCTTGGCAACCATGCAGTCCCAAAGTTTTCACTCCTGAGATAAGGCAGTCGAACTGCTGAGAGCATCCACCAGGACATTCAGAGATCTGGGCAGAAATGTGGCCACTGTGTGCACAACGCACACCAGAACCCGTTCCCACAGCCACATCATTTCTCTACAGATGGGAAAGATGTTTGTTGAGGTAGTGTACGCCATATTGATTGTCTGACTGTAGCATGACAGGGTGACCCTGAACAGGCTGGGTGAAAACTTGGAGGCCAAGAAGAACAGCCATCCTCTCCAGAATGTTGATGTGGAGAGAGCAGCTGGTCAGAGACCAGACAACCGAGGTCTGGAGGGGAATCCAGATAGGTATTCCTACCAATCCCATAAGAATTTGCAGTGAGAATAACTGGAAAGAGGTTAAGCAATAGTTTCCCCCACAACATTTGAGAACGATCATGCCAGTAGCAAAGATTGGCTCTTAATGGTGATGTGACACAAGTCAGGTGGTTTGGGTGTTGAAGAGCCTGAGTCTCCTGCATACTTAGTGCACACTGGGAATCCACATCTGGAGACATGCCAGTGAAGCAGTGAAAAATGGCAGCAGTCATGACTTCCAATGGCATGAGCATGGACCTGGCAGTGATCCAATCACTGGAAGCTGCCATATGAGCTTGTTCAGTCAGGACTGAGGCACAGTTCTCTGGTAGGAATGTCATGGACTGTGTGGTGTCCAGGACTGCACCTACAGTAAATATTGTAGGTGTGGGCACAGAGTTGGAACAGATTTTGTTTCATGACCAGGATGCCAAGTTGATCAAACAACAGACAAATTTAGTGTACAGTCAGCATAGCTAGATCGACATAAAAACATCAAATTTGCTGGCAGATAAATGCCATATGGCACACCTAGTCTGCCCATTCTCCTACTCACTGCTGCAGCCCCAGATTCCATTTCATCTGCAGCTGTCTTGCTCTGCACACCTCCAGGGTGCCCTAATGTTGCCAAGTTTGATGTACGGTCAGCATACAGTTGCTATATCCCTGAAAGGAGCCTTGAGTAGCCAGTCATCCAGGTACAGGAATATATACAAGGTATGTGGATATTGCTATATACAGATATAGATATGTTCTCTCAGTAAAGGGCTGTGGCCACCACAACAAAGAATTTGTTAAAAACCTTTGGTAATTCTGCTGGATCTCCACCCTGAACTGCTGGCACTGCTGGTGGCAGCACCTCATCTTAATATGCAGGCAGACATGTATGTCCAGGGAACACATCTAATCTCACTGTGAAAATAAAGAGAGAAGGGTCTGCAAAAGACCATCTGCAATTTTCTGAACAATATGCATTCTTTCTGGATTTGGAGGTCTAAAACAGGCTGGTGATCACCAGTTTTCTTTACTGGAAGTAAAACCCTTGGTTGTAGTCAGAAGGGGGAATGGGCTGAATTGTCCTTTTTTGCAACAGAGTGCGTACTTTGAACTGCGGAACTGATAAGTGTGCCAGACAGCAAAAGAAGGGGCTGGCAGGATGTATGGGAGGTTGGGACCTTAATTTCAGACCATCACCCTCCTGAATGATATTCAGGGACCTCCTGCCTATTTTCTGTCACCACATGGGCAGGAACAGGGAGATCCTGCTCTCTACCCGAACTCCTGGCAATAGGGCAGGAGGGAGAGAGTGGGGTTCAGAAAGAAGGGGAGCGGTGGCTGAAGTACCATCCAGTCACCTACTTTTTGGGCCCTTAAAGGGGACTCCCAAGGTTTGTTGCCACTGAGAGGCCACTTGGGTGGCTAACTTGCCCCCACACTTGGAACAGGAAGGAAGGGAGCTCCTACAAAATGTGCATCATCCCATCTGTAAGTGGGCTTGGGCCACGGGACTTGAGGAAATAGAGTATCATCTTGGATGACAGCAATCTTCTGAGGTTAATTCCACATCATGGCCAAGTTGTTTAGAGACATGACAGGAAGAATCAAGTTTGGAAAGAAGCACATCAGTTGTAAACCCAGCAACATGCAGCCATGAGTGTCTATGGAGGCAGATATCAGAGGTAGCAGCATCAAATGTATCATAAGCATAATGCAAAATAATCTTGATAGCCCTCAAACCATGATCAACACAGTAACGAGCTTCTGTTTTAAACGAAACGTCATGCTTGCTATCCACCAAAATGGGCACTATTTTGATATTTTATCTTGCACGTCTGATTACTGGTGATGTGGACACTTTCCCCAAAAAGCTGAAATTAATCTAAAAAAGCAACTGTTTTTGGCCTAAGTAGTAAGCAGGTGCTACTTCACTACATAGCTAGATCCACTAGTGTGCAGAGGCAGAAAGACATAGAAGCAGAAGTCTGCTTGCTCACTGTGCCAAATTTCCCCAATTCTTTGTCAGGAAGTTTAGTTCTAATATGATGACATGCATTAGACCCATCAGAAGCAGCTATAATCCCTGTACAGTCATATAAAACAGCTAAGCAGACAGGCAGGATTTTGCTTGTCCACTTTCTTGAGGACTGCTGGTAGGTAGGGTACTGCAGTAGGTCTAAGGTAGAGGCACTCCTTAAGGAAATAACAGTGGAACACCTGGAAGCCAATGGACTGGTGGATCCTAGGCAACATGGTTTCTCTGCAGGATGATCCTGTCATATTAATCTGATAGATTTCTTTGACTGGGTGGGGTGGTAGATATTGCCTACCTCAATTTCAGCAAAGCCTTTGATACGGTCCCACATAGCAGACTGGTCAACAAACTAGGCAGCCTGAGGTTGGGATGCAAGGTGGTGAACTGGAGTGGAAACTAGTAAAGGAACAGAAAACAGAGGGTAGTTGTGAATGGAACCCAATAAGAGGATAGGGAGGTGACCAGCATATGCTGTCAGCATAACAACATTTTTACAGCAAAAACCATCACAGTGACAAATATCACCAGGTCGCTGTGATGGTCTCGCTATACTCTGACTCAAATTCAGTTATTTAGAACTGGGGAAGATGCAGGGGGTACAGCCCCCCATGCAGGGGGTGAGGCGGTGAAGACTCCCTGAAAAAAACACCTTGTTCACAATGGAAACAATGCCAGGTCGGCATTGTTCCGGTCGCTGTACGGGATGTCAACAACAATGTTGTCAATGTATCTTGATGGAACCAGTGATCAGTGGGGTTCCTCAGGGGTCAGTTCTGGGGCCAGTCATCTTCAATGTTTTCATCAGTTGCATTACAGAAGGGCTAGAGGGAAAGGATTACCTGTTTTGGATGGCAACAAGACCTGCCGTAGGGTTGATACTCCGGAACGGGTGGAAAGGATGTGAAAAGATCTGGAACTGCTGGAGAGAAGGTCAGGGGCATGGCAGCTAAGATTTAATGCAAAGAAGTGCAAAATCATTCATGTGGGGAGCAGGAACCCTGGGGCAAGCTACAGGTTGGGGGTGAGCTGCTGATAGTAACTAAGGAGGAGAGGGACTTGGGGGTCATAATCACAGATGACTTGAAGGCCTTTAGGCAGATGGCAAAGGTGGTGGGAAAGGCCAGTGGGATGTTAGGTTGTATTGGAAGAGGAATCACAAGCTGAAGGAGGGAAGTAATAGTTCTACTGTACAAGACCCTGGTGAGACCTCACCTTGAATACTGTGTACAGTTCTGGAGACCACACCTTCGAAAGGACATTCACAAAATACAGACAGTGCTGAGGAAGGCAACCAAAATGGTGAAGGGATTACATCACAAGCCTTATGAGGAGAAAGTGAGGGACCGCAATTTGTCACACTGGAACAAAGGAGGTAGAAAGGTGACATGACAGAAACATCCAAGTAAGGCATGGGACTACTACTCCCTTGTTGCAAATGCTTATTGATACCGTGGTCCTTCCCCAACCAGTTTCCAAATTCTATGCCATTTTGGAGCACTACAATCCGAGTAGTCCCAAGGGGATTTGTTTTTACTGGCAACATAAGTTGGGTCTCAATCTGGAGGAAAGAGAGTGGTGACAAATTTGGCAGCGTTTGTATAAGTACATTAGACAAGATCACCTTAATTTCTTACAATTTCACATATTATACAATTTATACTTCTCTTCCTCTAGGCTTTTTAGGATGAGTAGGTCCTCATCCCCAATCTGTCACAGATGTGGTTGTTTTGAGGGGACTTTAAAACATATCCTTTGGAATTTTGCACTGGTGGCTCCATTTTGGCAAGCAATTCGAGATTCCTTAGATCAATTTTTAGGTTTAAATTCTTATTTTACACTGCAGATTGGCCTGGATGGCCAGTTCCCAGTGGACTTGCTTGATTACAGCAAGGCATTCATGTCCTTGATTTCAAATGTTGCTAAATTAATTATTGTCTGGCACTGGCTGTATAGATTACTTCCCTCCTTTTGAGAGTGGCCATCAGTGGTGCTCCAAGTCCTTGAAATAGAGATGAATATTGTCTGACGGCAGGTATGGCAGGATAGGTTTTTGAGTAAATGGGGCCCTTTGTTAGCTCTTTTGCCTATTGCTCGAACTCCACTCGTGACGACAGTCATACCTGATAGGTGAATGGCTCCCCTTCCTGTGTGTGTGTGTGTGGGGAGGGGGGCTAGGTGCTTGGCTCCCGTATTTTTCCCCTTCTTGCTCTCTCTTTTTTCTTTTCTTTCTCTGTTCTAGAACGATTGAACCCTCTATAGTGCTCTGGGTGTGGGATGCTTAGGACTGGGGATGGTGGTCTGGGGAGGAGAGGCGTGGAGTGGGATTTGTTAGGGTGTTTGTTGGTCAGCTTGTTATATCTGTTTTTTTGTCACCTGATGCTAATGTTCAGATTTTGATGGCTGATTTTTCTTCACTTGTGTATTTTCTTTTCATGTTACATGGCCTATTCTACTGATACATTTATGGCCTGTTTGATTGTATACTTGTAATATGCTCAATAAAGTATATTTAATTGATAAAAAGAAACATTCGAGTACCTCAAGGGCATTACCAAGATAGAATTGGACAACATATTCCAGATTAATAGGAGTGCCAGGATAAGAGGACACAATATGAGACTGAGGGATAAGGGTAAATGTCAGGAAGTTCTTTTTTACAGAATGGGAGGTGGATGCATGGAATAGCGTGCCCCAGGAGGTGGTGGCAGCCCATACAGTAGAGGACTTCAAACATACATAGGACAGAAACAAAGGAATAATAGAGATAGGAAGAAAAAGCTAAAGCCAATGACCAGATAGGGTCACTGGATGCTTCGTGTGGCAGCTTAAACGGGGAGACTGGATGGGCATCTATGTATCTATGTAATTGGTTGTGATATGAGGAATCATTATGTGGAGACCTGGGAGTGTAAACTATAGTCCTTACTACAAACGAATGGTAGAGGAGTTTCCCCATCCTTCAGCAAGTCTGGACTATATACATCATCTTCCTCCTCAATAGTTGAAGGCTGGTTGCAGAGGGACCACTGGAGCCACATTCTGGGAGGTAGGTAACTGTGGAGGAAAAGTTCCACTAGTGTTTGGCTGGATCTTTGGGAGTGATGGCAGGGGCACTGTCAATGAGAACTGACAATGGGGGACAAAGGCAGCAATCTCTAGATTAATTCAGAGAACATAGACAACACTGCAGAATTAGCATTGACTATGCTATTAGGTAGCATCAGCTTGGCAGTGCCTTTAGACATGCTTGTTAAAACCTGTTGGGTCTGTGTATCACTCAGGCTCAGGACAGTGATGATGGGGATCTATGACATGGCCTTGGACTCACTCTCCAATATCTTCAGTGTAGAATGAGAGGGAGAAGCATGGCGGTGATGTTCCACTGAAGTCTTTTTTTACTTTTATTGTGATTATTATGGATAATGCTTCCCACATTCAGGCAAGGGCATCACCACACATTGAGGAGAGCTGCCAGGCACTGCCTGAACATGCTGCTCAGAATGTCGAATGGACCTGGCAGTATGGCTGGAAGCTGAATTTTTTTTAATGTCTTGCACAAGACTAGGGATTTTTGTTAGCGACTCCTGGTCTGGTTGAATGCTTGCCAAATGGAATAAGACTTACAGTAAAGTCATGTGAAAAACCCAAGCAGTAGAACACAAAATTCATGAGTGTTACCATCTTCACATCACACTGATTAAGGCAAAATAGCGGTTGCTTCTTCAATTAGGTAGTTTTAATGGTGGTGGTGGCTGGGGTCACAGTTCTTAGAAGTCCTTCAAATAAGGACACTGATATTGCATCCATTTTCAGTGAGAGCCCTGCCACCCCTTTTAGTGAGCTTTTTCTGTGAGCATAACTGCTATCAGGCCAGTATCCAGTCTCATGGGAGCTAAATCTCCCCCCTCCATGCCCCAATAGCTTTGGAAGGGCTCCCAGGATATCTGCATTCATAGGTGGTGTAGATTCACATAGCAGGAATGGTTACTTCTCAATTTTATTGTTGTCTTTTTGGTCTCTGGAGATTCCAGCGACGTCACTTACAAAATGGTGGGATGTGCACCAGTCTTCACCCTTCAGTTCCCTACAAGGCTTAGTGTCTACATACTGTACATGTTCCCACTTTCCTTGGGTTGCTGCAGGGTTAGTTTTAAAAGCAACACAATGGGCTAGATGGCCCTAATAGAATTTCCCCCTGATCTAGTGCCGAGAACTCACCCCCCTCCTCTTTGCAATTGGAGCCTGCAGTTCACCTTGCAGGCTGCTTTAATCCTGCTCCCTCAGACACTGCCAAGAATTCACACCCTACTCCCTGCAATCAGAGCCTGCCATTCACCTTGCAGGCTGTCTTTTAATCCTGCTACCACAGACGCTGCTGATAACCCAACTTCTATCTGCAATTGGAGCCTGCCATTCACAGTGCAGGTATTCACCTACAGAGTTGAGCTGCACAGGAGGGCTAAAACTCTTACATCTGTGGACCTATTTAGGTTGGAGAAATTGGCCTGATTGTTTCTACCAGCCGGAGTTCCCTTTGAGTGACCACATTTATTTTAGGCAGAACTACAGGGTACTTTGAGGCTGTAATAGTAATAGTATGTACTGTGAAACCCATTACTGTAGAAGTATTGTATTACATTTAGAGATGCAGCAAATTTAAAATCCACTGGCAAAGTGAACGCGAAGTGGCCACTTCACGTTGGCACGTCACTACGAGTACCCCATAGGAAAGGCTCACTTCCCTTGTTGTGTATTATCATGGTGTCATTACACCAAACAAGAAGCAAGGTGAAGACAACAATACTTGCAACATCCCAACCACACAGTCACCAGAATGAATGTGCATCCCCAATGTGCTACTGTCTTGTGTCCGGAAAACTCCCCAGTGCTGATGAAGTGAAATGAGAGTGTAACAAGAAATGCAAAGTCTCCCAAAATTAATGGTGCACTCAGTCATGTGCACAGTGGTCAGGTCACACACAGAGTCGCCAGAATTAATGTGCATCCCCAAAATGCTACTGTCTTGTGTCCAGAAAATTCCCCAGTGCTGACGAAGTGAAATGAGAGCATAACAAGAAATGCAGTCTCCCAAAATTAATGGTGCCATGCAAATGCACAGGCAGATTAAGATTGCGCTGCACACTCAAGGGATGCATACAAAAAGGCACAACAACACTTAACCAGTGCTCACAAGTCACAAATCCAAATCTGGAAAGTAATACATTTTGCCAGTTGGGGGATTAGTGCACGGCAGTAACAATCCACTACCAGTAAAGATACCACAAAGCAGTATAAAAAATTCATGCAGATGCGGTGGATAGCAGGTTCACACTGCTGCAATTACTATGTAACACAATAAAAGGTGTCTGATTTAATGGAATGCATCTCATACACAATCACACACACACTTAAGTAATGCGTAGCAAACTGAAAACCTATAGTAATATAACCAAATATTTTAAACAAACAAATTGTACACTGCTGCACCACAACAATCAGCAAAAAAATTTCAAGAATTACTGAAAATATTACTGTGTGTACATTAACACAGTTATACAAGAAAAATATAACCAAAACAGAAAGACTGCCTTTTTCTCCCAGTTAATCTACCTACACCACAAATACGCTCCACCCCCAAAGCACACTTCACAGTACACAGACTGACTGTTCTAAATTAATATTCAAAATCCACACACAACAATAAACACCCAATGATATGAGCACAGAAGGGTTTCCTACAATTGATGTACTAAATTTTGAGCAAAAAATATAACTCAAAAAGGCATTTTAAACAACTTTTAGAGGTTTTGAATCACAGAGCTCTGAGAGCAAACTGCCTCCAGCTACCACTGCACACACACTACCCAGGCCAGAGCTGAGGATGTGCCAAACAATCTAGAGCTCATGTGACCTGTAATCCCATGAATAATTGCAGAATTTCATTCAGAGCTCAATTACAGGGTGAAATGAGGCGAATTACATTGATTTCAATGTACTTCACCTTAAAATTGGTGGAGAAGTGGTTTGGAGAAGGTGGAATAATGCAAAGTCATTGGTTTCAATGGACTTTGCATTCCTCATTATGAGGAGAAGTACTCTGCTTCATGTTGTGGAGTTCTCTGCTGATTCCGCGTTACTCAGTGAATCATACAGACAGGTGGGGCCATAAGCCCCACCACTACTTACAGTACTGTAACTCACATGCTGTACAGGAAGGAACGCGAATGCCTATGGCTGTACTTCCCCGATGAGCTGTAGCACAAAACTCCCTGACTTAAAAATGCTTATTAATGAGTATAATAGCGAGGCGGTGAAGCCTGGAGAGATACTGCAAAACATGCTTACAATACATCCAAGTATCTAGTAAAAAAATTAATGTTGTGATTCATGACGTGATCGTGAATCGTGATTTGTGATTGCATTTGTGACCATGATATGAAGAACATGATTTGGTGTCAACGGTGTGAGATAACCAATATGGAACTGTTTTGGGAATGTGAATGCCTACGGCTGTACTTCCCTGATGAGCTGTAGCACAAACTCCCGACTTAAAAATGCTCATTAATGAGTACAATAGCGGGGTGGTGAAGCCTGGAGAGATACTACAAAACATGCTTACAATACATTCAAGTAACTAGTAAAAAAATTAATGTTGTGATTCGTGACGTGATTGTGAATCATGATTTGTGACTGCATTTGTGACCGTGATGATGAAGAATGCGATTTGTATCACGAGTGACTCATGATGATGGTCCTGACTTAAAAACGCATATCAATAAATACAATGTTCATGCAGAATTATGCACCACACCTGTCCGGTACGCTGAAGGGAAGCCAAAGAAACAACTGTGACTTAAGTTACAGGTGGAGATTGGGCCCTAAAGAGATGCAAATGCACAGACAGATAAAGATTGCACTGCGCACTGAAGAGATGCAAAGACACAACACCTAACCAGTGCTCACCAACAGAAATTCAAATCTGGAAAAGAATAACTTTGCCGGTTGGGGCAGGCTGCGGGGGGGGGCAGTGTACTGCCCTGCTGCAGTAACAGTCACTAGTACTAGTAGCAGTAAAGATACCACAAAGAAGTACAAAAATCACACAGCTGCACTGGATAGCAGGTTCACATTGCTGAAATTATTATGCAGCACTATGAAAGTGCCTGATTTAATGACATGTGTCACCCACACACATACTCACACACACACACACACACACACACACTAAGTAATGTATAGTCAATTGAAAAATTCAGTAATATAACCACATATTTAAAAAAAATTAAAATTATGCACTGCTGCACCACAACAATCAGCAAAAAAAATGTCAAGAATTATAGAAAATATTACTGTGTACATTAACACAGTTATACAAGAAAAATATCACCAAAACAGAAAGCACTGTCTTTTTCTCCAAGTTAATCTACCTACACCACAGATACACCCCTCCCCCAAAGCACACTTCCACTGTCGCTCAGTAAACAGACTGAATGTTGTACATTAACATTCAAAATCCACACACAAACAATAAACGCTCGATGATATGAGCACAGGAGGGTTTCCAATAATCGATGAACTAAAGTTTCAGCAAAAAAAAAAAAATGACTCAAAAAGGCTCTTTTAACAGCCTTTAGCAGGTTTGAATCACAGAGAGCTCTCAGAGCAGATTGTCTCCTACAGCTTCCTACACACACTACCCCAAACTGAGGCTGTGCAGAACAATGTAGAGCCCATGTGACCTGATATCCCATGAATCACTGCCAAATTCACCTTTGGAGCTTAAAAACAAGGCGAAGTGAGGCAAAGTACATTGTTTTCAATGCACTTCACCTTAAGAATTGGTGGAGTAGTGGTTTGGGAAGGCGTGTTACGCCTGGGTTATGACCCCTATTGTCCCACATACACCTCACATACACCTCACGCTGTATTCCTGGTCTATTGTACTGTGATACTGCTATATTGCACTAACATTGTAGATATGAGCACACATCATATAAGCTTGGGTGCTAGGAACGTGCTTTGCTGCTAAGATATACTAATATTGTCATGCATGATTCATTATACCTCACTATAATACATTTATCTAGATTATGTTTGTCTTTTATAGATATTCCATATATAATCTACCTAATCACTGATAAGATGACTCAGAGGGATCATCAGTGATTATTGTATACCTATATTCTCATATAATTATATATAGTGTGTGTATTACATTCAGACAATTATGCCACATGCAGTAGTGACCTGTCAGCAGTTCTCTTTGTCTCTAAGCAAGCTGACACAGAGAGAAAGCTTTTGTTATGTCTCTATGTTTTATACTGTATGTAAGCAAGAAATGCCACATGTAGTTTTGAACTGTCAGCATTTCTTTTATCCAAGCTATAATGCTAATGGAAGCATATTCTGTCTCATATGATACTCATTAGTAATTCTGTCTCCTAAGTCATTCTCCAATGGAGAATGACTTAGGACCAATACATATTGTTTCTCATATCTGTAACTATGTTGTAATCTCTGTTGCTATGCTGTTATTTGTAGTATTTAGCTGTCCGCAACCCACGGTAGCTTCTCCAGAAGGATAAAGAGCTGAAGCACAGGGAGAGATAAAACAAGATCTTAGAGAACCTAAGATCTACAATTCTGGAGATCATGTACATTCTTCAAAAGAATGGTGAGAAACCCATCTCCCTTGTGACTTTCTCTGCCACATGCTTGGTGTAAGTAGTATAATACAATTTATTAGTACTCCTTGCTTGTTTATAAATGTTTCTTGGCAAACTCCAAAACACAACAATCTGTATTATTATTATTTTTATTGTTTACCCTACACACCAAAAGTGTTTAGACAACAGGAGGAGTAACACAAAGTCATTGTTTTTAATTGACTTCGCGTTACCCATTATAACATGAAGTACTCCTCTTGACGTTGCGGAGCACTCCAGCAGTCGCCTTCACTCTGCAAAATCACTCACGAGAAGCGAACTGGAACTCCTCGCCCATCTCTAATTACATTGTTCCTGGGGTTTCTGCTGATTTGATTCCCAGGGGATTTGTGTTAATTGATGCTGATTTGATCTTGTAAGGGATCCTTAGGGAAACTGTTTGGGAGCATTATACCTCACCAGCAGCCACCCACCATTACCCCTCCCACCCTTTGCCATCTTGTCCCATTCCTGCCCCAACCCCACTATTGTTGTATATAACCTCTTAATCCTGTCTTCTTTCCTTTTCAGGCTGTGTTTTAATCCTGCTCCCACAGACACCACTGAGAATTCACCCCCTCCTCTCTGCAATCGGAGCCTACTGTTCACCTTGCAAGAATTCATCTACAGAGTTGTGCTGTACATGAGGGCTTACCTGCCACTGTTCCTGCAGTGGCTTCCACTCCCTTCCACCCTAGACAGTCATTTCATTTATAGGTAGATTGTGTCATGTGATCATCACAGTGGTTTTTCCTTCCATCTCCCTAAACCCCCCTTAGCAGCTTATAATGCTAAATTACCAGGGGACCCTGCGCTCTCCGACCACTCCACTCTTAATAGAATTTGAATAACGCTTTCCTTATCTGTCCCTTAGGTAGTTCCTCCTCTTCCCCCACCCACCCGTGATATCTGCCCTCCTAGTAAATCTCCGCTTCCTTTCTCTCCCTTGCTCTTCTCCCTCCATGGGACTCAAATCCAGGCCTGAGGTGTCCAGCCCATTTCAAAGACTACGACTTTATCAACTAGGCTACTCAGCCTGCTACTGTGTCTACCTGTTGTGATCCTATAATAACTCTTCCCCCCTCCCACATACACTTGTTACATCCCAACTGCACCGTTCTATCTTCTTCCAGCAGGGTCCTAGGTGCTCCTGTGTTACTATCTTAGCATTTCCCCTCAGCTAAATAATTTTTTTTTGCTGTTAATCTATTTTATCGCCTCATCCCCTATGGCACTCCCTTCTGCCAGGGTGCCCAGCCCTGTCTCCCACTCATGGCTTTTACCCCTCCACTTTCCTCCACAGCTTGCCCCCCGTGGTGGGGCGGCGGGGATCTCTCAACCGGCCGGAATGGATCCAGTGCGGGGGGCTGCCACCTTTCATGGGAGCAGGGAATCCAGCAATCATCCTGCCGAGGGGCCATTTTCCATTCCCCCAGAGCGGCACAGCTACATGCAATGATGCCAATGGCTGAGTCGTGCATGCTCCCACATGCAACACACTGGGCGACTGCCCCGTAACTGTCCTCTGTGTGTGAGCCACCGGTGCTGACCCCCATCCTTCACTAGAGGCCAGACATGCAGCGGACTCCATCCCAACCCCTTCCCGGGACAGGAGAGTTGTCCTCAGGATGGTCGATCCTCTCCCTTCCCAGCCGACCCCTGGTGGCCTGCTCACACTGTGATCATGGGTTGCCGGTGTGGCAGGAGGTGAGGCATGATGCCTCAGCCCTCCACTCCACTGGGCCAGCTAGCTACATAATTAATTGGCACTTCCCCTCAGCTAAATAGAATTACATTTCTGTGGACTTTTGCCTCCCACTGTTCCCTACTCTGCTTTAATCCAATTTATCTATATCCTCCCCATCTGTCTAGCCTACCCTTCTACACTACTTGCACTGCCCTAGCTTCCACAATGCTATTGATTACAGTATTATCCTCCCCTTCTCTTCTCCATCTCATCACTTCCTCCCTCCATCCCCTCATCCTCCTCAACCTGCATCCTTACCCCGTCTTTATCCCTTCTTCTATTAATCTATGTCTCCGTCTTCACCTCCATCTCCTACATCCCCCCATTCCCATAATACTTGGTTTATAGAACCATCTGTTCTCCCCCTTCTTACCCCCCCCGTATCCCTGTACCATAAACTTACCTTCATTAGCTACTCCTCCCACCCCTCCTGCTGCTGCCCCTCCCTCCAAACTCTCAAAGGTGACCCTCTGGCTCTATCAAGTTAATACTTTCTATCCTTCTACTAATAGACTTTGCTATCAAATTCCCTTGTTGCTTCCCCTCACTATAATTCTGTTGTCTGATATTTTTATCATCTCTGAAACTTGGCTAAACTCTAAAAGGTCCCTGACTGCTCTATCTCCTTACTCGGCTACCCCATTGTCCACCAAGAGAGATCCAGTCATGGTGGAGGTGTGGCCATGTACGTAGCCTCTTCTCTGCAATTCTCCCCTGTACACGCATCCACTTCTGCTACTGCTCATGAATTACTAATCATTAAAATTACTGTCCCTTCCTCTTCCCCCATCTTTGTAGCAGGAGTTTACTGTCACCCTAGCATGCTCCCCCTCCTCCATATCTTCCCTCATGGCCAACATCATGTCCCGTACCTCCACAGGGGAACTCTATGTACTTGATGGCTTTAATCTTAACTAGTTATCCCTTCAACATAACAAAACATGTAATAGCATATCCTCACTCAACCCAACCCAACCCAACTCTTCTCTGATTCCACTTGCCAAAACAATAAATCCCTCAATCACATACTCATTGACTGGGGCCTCACTATTCACCACCACCATGTCATCACTGCTGGTTTATACCCTAATGCCATAAGTGATCACCACCTAATCTCCCTTGTTCACAAGATTCATTACCCCAAAGCTCCCCAAGAAACATTGTGACTCACTCCTACAAATCCCTGGACCAAAACCCTGAACTTTCTGACCTATCAACTGCTGACTGATCTCCCATGACCTCTGCAGCCTCCATTGACTCGACTTGGGAGATCTTCCTTACCAAATTCACAACCATCTGAAATATGTTCACCTCCCTCAAGCAGATCATAGTAGAGGGTAATCACCTTCCCTGGATCATCCCTGAACTCTTAGAATGTATCCGGGCATGGGAACAAGCCCAGAAAACTCTTAAATCCTCAGACTCTCCAACTGATTTGCAGTGTTATCGCACCATCCGTAACTCTTGCACCCATGCCATAAAGTGTGCATGAACCTAATATTTCCAAACCACCTTCAACACCAATCTGAACCACCCATCTAAATTTTGGAAAGTGGTTCAAGCCCTATGCACCCCCTCCTGCCCAATCCACTGTCACCATTGTCCATGACAAAGACACCATTATATCACACCCCCTAGAGGTTGCCTTCAAATTTAACACCTACTTTGCCTCCTGTGCTGCTGACCTTCTCAGCTCTCTTACTTCCCACCCCCTCATCATTCAATTCTACCGACCATGCCCCCCCCAACTTCTTGCTCTCCTTCTCCAGTACAACCCCCTCCACCACCCTCAAGGCCCTTCTCGCCTTGAACCCTCTCTTCTGGGTCCACCCATGGTGGCCTTGACCATAAACTACTCTTCCTATCTGCCCCTGATATTGCCATTCCTCTCACATCATATCTGAACCTTTCCATCACCCTTTCATCTGTCTGTATTGCCTGGAATCACACCACAGTCATCCCCCTTCTCAAAGGGGGTGACTCCTCCTCTCCTGTAAACTATCGGCCAATCTCCTTTCTCCCTATCCTGTCCAAACTCCAGAACATCTTGTCTCATCTCAGCTATCTTCCTACCTTGACTCTTCCTCCTTCTTCACCCCTTTTCAGTCTGGTTTCAGGAACAATCACTCCACCACCACCTCTCTCATCAGGCTCACTGACTCCACGCTTACCAGTATGGACAGTGGCCTCATTACCTCTGCCATATTCATCAAACTTGCTAAGGCATTTGACATGGTCTCTCACCCCATCCTACTATCCAAGCTTTCTTCAGACTGGCTCTATCCTGTAGCTGTTGACTGGTTCAGCGCCTACCTGGTCAGTAGAACCCGGTTGGTTAGGATAACTGGCTCTGTATCCCCTTCCCTTCCCATCCAGACAGGTGTCCCACAGGTCTGTTTTCTGCATCCTCTACTTTTCTCCATCTTTCTTAATGACCTCCCTTTTGTCTGCTTCTCTTCTAACATCCACATGTTTGCAGATGACACTGTTCTGTATACATCTGGCCCATCCCACCTAGTGTCACCGCCACCCTACAGCTGGACTGTGAAAATGTCCAGCACTGGCTAGTTTCACATCAGCTATCCCTTAATGCCAAAAAGACAATCTCCATGACCTTTGGCACTAGTCAGAGATTGTCCTGCTTCCTCTCCCTGCCTTCTTTCCACAACCTTGATGGGACTAAACTGGAGAATACATCCTTTGCTAAGTATCTTGGTGTCTGGCTTGACAGGCTCTCGACTTCTGTGTACATGGATGCAATTGCCAAAACTTCTTTAAGCTCTGTGCCTCTACCGTAAACTGTAACTGCTTCATCGTACTGCATGCTCTATGCACTGTAGTACGAAAATGACCTGCCAGTTTTTGATTATGGTGATGTAGTTTTCAATGCCACTCCCAAAGCATTCTTTGCCAGACTGGGCACCCTCTACAACACCTTCTGCCATTCCCCCTCTGTCTCATCACTGTGTCCTCTATAACTCTGTCTCATCACTGTGTCCTCTATAACTTCCTCTCCTTCCTCTCCCTTGAGGATAGGAGACACTCCCACCGTATCTCATTCACAGCTAAATACAGGTTTTGTTCCCTTTCTTTCTATCTTTCCATTTCATTTTTGCTACTTTTTCCCTAACTCTCTTTGTAGTTATGAGCTATTAGTGGCCCAGGGGACAAATAATTAAAACATTTGAAATTGACTCCCACATTTCCCTTGACACATGACAGCATTTCACTCAAATATGTTTTTGTTTCAGGACCTATGCTTCCCTATGACATAGTAACTATTACCATCAGGTTGGGTATCAGTCTGACTCTCCCTATGAGGGACTGTGGTGATCAGTGGGAGGTGATGAGTACCTTTTCTTTCTGGACTAACTTCAACTAGGTGGAATTCATGGACATTGTGAGGATTGTTTAGCCTTTGAACCCAACTAGCTGTAATTTGGATCCGGGTCCTACGCATCTCTTGGTAGGTTGCATAGAGGTCACCTGCCCGATACTTGCTGAAATTGTTTGGAGTTCCTTGGAGAAGGGGGTCTTTCCTGATCCCCTCAAGGAGGTGGTCATATGACCAATCCTTAAAAACCCTCCTTGGATCCAGACTGTCGAGCTAACTACAAGCCTGTCTCTAACCTACCCTTTGTGGATAAGGTTATTGAGAAGATGGTTGCATTGCAGCTGGATGGCCACCTTGTTACCCACAATGTCTATGATGCTGTCCAGTCTGGGTTTAGGAAGAGACATAACAGTGAGACTGCCCTTGTCCAGGTCTTAAATGATCTCCTAATTGCAAGAGATTGAAAGACTTGTACTATCTTAGCCCTTCTTGAGCTCTCGGTGGCATTTGACACTGTGGACCATGGTGTGCTTTTGGAGTGCCTGTGACTTCTTTGTGGACTGTTTGGGACAGTCTTAAGTTGATTTCAATCATTCGTTGTGGGCAGGTCTCAGAGGGTTGTCACTGGAATTTATTCCTCTGATGCCCTCCCTCTGTCCTGTGGGGTGCCTCAGGGATCCATATTGTCACCCATGTTGTTCGCATTGTATGTGTTGACATTAGGAGATATAATTACATGATACAGTTTGAGTTTTCACTGCTATGCAGATGATACTCAACTGTATATGTCCTTTATGCCCGGATGGGATGATGTGGTCTCTGTGCTTAACAACTGTCCAGCTGAGATCAAAGGCTGGATGAGCACCAGCTGGCTGAGGTTGAATCTGGACAGGACTGAGGTGTTGTTGTGGACCCGGGCTGCCCAGAGGCAGGTTTGGGAGCTGGACAGGTCTCAGGCTTATGGCTTGATGGCTTCCAGCTCACTACCTCAGATTGGGTGCATAACCTGGGTGTAATTTTTGATAGTGGTTTGACCCTGAAATCTCAGGTGTCTGCTGTTGTCAAATTCTCATTTTATCATCTGTGGAATATTGCCCGGGTGAAACACTTGGTTTCTCCGGGTGACCTTCCTACATTGGTCCATGCCTTCATGACCACCCACCTTGATTACTGCAATGTCCTCTACCTAGGGCTTCTGGAGATTGATATCCATCGCTTGCAATTAGTGCAGAATGCGGCAGCCAGGCTTCTGACTGGTACATCCAAGACTAGTCATATTACACCTGTGCTGCGCAAACTGCACTGGCTGCCTGTACAGTGGCTGATCACCTTTATGGTCAGTTTACTGATCTATAAAGCCCTACATGAACAGGTACCTCATTACCTGCAAGATCTTCTGACACCCTACTGCCCCTTCCACTCACTCCGATCCACTGATGAGGGATTGCTAGAGATTCCCAGGGTTCAGTTAAAAACGTTAGGTGCACGTGCTTTTTTGTTTGCTGACCCTACCCTGTGGAATTCTCTGCCTTGTCAGTTAAGGGAGCGCCTGATTGTCTCAAGTTTCAAATCTGAGTTTAAAACCCACCTTTTTCATTTAGCATTCCCTGATGGTTTTTAAGGTCTGCTGCTATCTATGGATGTTATGATTTTTAAACTGTTTTAAAAATGATGTGATTTTATGATTGTAAAGTGCCTTGGTTTTGGAAAGGCACTCAATGAACAAAGTTTTACTTACTTTTACTTACTTTACTTACGATGGCCCATTTTGCTCCATTTACAAGTGCTAACGTTTACCTCATTATTGCATCTTTAAAACACAAAAAGGCTCCAGGGCCAGATTTAATACCAGCAGAGGTGTTTCTAACGTTCCCATCGTTCTGGGATACACTACTTACAGCATATTGTAATGTGTGCTGTAGTAGGCTAGTGCTTCCTCCTCATGGAGAGGTGCACTAATATCCATATATATATATATATAGAAGGGGGGAATAAAATCAACCCAACCATGTATAGGCCCATCTCATTACTTGAGAACTTGGGCAAAATGTTTGCCAAACTAATTTTTAATAGACTTACCGAGCAACTTGCCTATTTAGGGGGATTGTCAGAATCGCAACCTGGATTTCATCCTGGATATTGTGCAACAGATAACTGCTTTATAATCAGGCATCTTTTTGGAAAATATGTGACTGTATGAAATCATAAACATGCATGCTGCCTTCGTTGATTTTAGTTCAGCTTTTGACACCATTTCTCAAAATACATTATGGAGTCTCATGAAGGAAAAGGGTTTTTCACATGAAATAATAGCTATCATTAGAAAACAATACACACTCACTTGGGTTCAAATAAGGTTGGGCACAACTGGACAACTCTCTTCTACTTTTCCAACTAATACTGGTGTCAGGCAGGGCTGTGTCCTTGTCCCTTTGTTATTTTGTGTATATATTGATAAATTATTAGTGCAACTGGAGCGTTCTCAGTCTGATTCTCCTAAAACTATGGATAGGCATTGTGCTACCCTAGCCTATGCTGATGACCTGGTATTGTTGTCATTATCTCAGTCTGGTTTACAATCCAAATTGAATTTTTTTGAATGCTATGCAACTAAATTTAATCTAAAGGTCAATGAACATAAGAGTCAGGTACTAACCTTTGGCACAAATTCTGTCAAGAAAACTTGGAGGATAGGAAATAGCAATCTTAAGTCTGTACAAAGTTATACTTATTCAGATTTACAACTTTCAAGTGATGGCAGATGGACCAAACATATACAATCCTTATTAATAAAGCTTAAACAGACTGCTTCCTCACTTAACATCTTTAATAAGAAATTTGGAGAAAACTCCATTCGACCTCCCATAGTTGCAGTCACGGCAAAATATAATACTCAAGCACTCTATAATAGAGAACTTTGGGATTCACACAATATTAGCAGACTGGAGGTTCCACTGAATAAGTTACTTGGTTCCAGTATGGGACTGAGTTATTCCATACCAGCCTCTTTGATTAGAGCTGAGCTCATGCTCTCCAGTCTTAAGGCATACTTTTCTGGTAGGGAAGTGAATTATTGGATTAAATTACTTCAACACAAACATGATATGCTGACCTATCTTTGTTTATGGGAGAAATATTCATGGCTTAACTTGGATCATCTGCACATGGAGCGGCTCACTAAAATTTTTAGGTTACTCCAGGACATGGACCTTGAATATCTAAAAAGTTATGACAGCAGAGGCATTTTGATTATCCTGAAATATCAGGATTATGTTACATGTAGAATGATCAACTATTACAGGACTAAAGATTTGGGGCAGGATTCACATACAGGGAGAAGGACCCGCAGCTGCGGGAAAACCTCAGTGCTAGTGGGAAACCATTTGTGAAGCCACAGGTCACCCTCAGCTGCTAGTATTCATGTAGGTGGAGCCAGAGTATGACCAGCTCCACAGAATATGGCAGCTTGCGGATGCTATTGTCATGGACAGCACCAAGCTGCGGGAGGTTGCTATGGGCAGTGGAACCCACCGTAGCACCCTCTGCAACTGCCATGGCTCTGAATCGCTACCGCCATAGCTGCAGACGATTCCAGTCTGCAATGGCAGTTTTGGAGGGAAACTTTAACATTTTCTCATTGAGGATCCTGCCCCTGGAGTCTAACTTCAGACTTTATATCTCACCAAGGATACAAAATGATAACTTACACTATTATAGACAATACCTAGACATTCTTATTGCTTTTAATCAAAGGGTGTAATATACTAAATACAGGCTTGAACTGTCTCCAAGTAACATCCTGGATACCAGATATAATAAGAATTCAACTCGTCAGGACAGGTATTGTTCTTGTCCTTCTCTTTTTCCTGAAGATTTATTTCATGTAATATTTTTATGCCCCTGGTACAATGTACCAAGAAGTAAATGGCTGACACCATTGTATAACTCTGTTCAATCTAATGATCAGAATCTCCTGCTGAAGCTATTCTTTACTACAAATGATGAAACTATAATTAGAACTGTTAACATGCTCTTTAGAGAATATTGCTAGAATTCATTTCAGACTTAAGGGTGCTAATTAAACTAGACTGTCTAGAAATCTGAAGTTGAAATGACCATGAGCTAAATATTAACCCTTAGGCTGCTGATAGAATTAGAATGTATAGGAATTTTGGACTGATATATCAGTCACAGCAAGGGTTAAATATTTTAGTGAAGATCTATTTTAAATATAGATAAATGACAATTACTACTGTATATTATTGTACATGTTGTACCTGCACTTAAATGATGTCATATGAACATACAAACATATGAAGAAGCCAGCAGAAGAAGGCCATTTGGTCTATCAAGTCTGCTCATATTGTAGGTTCCACAGTTTGAGCTACTGTCCCTGCCCTCCCTCCGCACTCCTCCCATCCTCCCTACCTATGATCCTTATCTTCTGCCTATGCCTATCCCCACCTCTCTTAAAGCTGCCCACTATCTTTAACAAGATGACGGGATGTCACGTGATGCTAGCTCCCTGAAGGCTGTGCAGTCTCTGGGCTCCCACCACCCATCAACCTTAATTCAGTTTTAAAGCGGCACTAAACGACTAATGCAACAAATAACAACAGAAGGCAATTCTTTAATCTCTGCCTATTGGCCTTTGGGCATTTTTCTCTCACATCCTGCACCTCTACGCAGGGGTGGAGGCAGAGATGAAGCAGGCCACGATGTGGCACACTCCTCCTACTACACCAGAAAAGCTCCCGAAGAAGGCGAGAAACCAGATCCCCAGCAACCCAGGCAAATCGGGTGGAGCTGCTTGTTCGGCTGTCCCTCTTACTGAGGAAATATTTCTGCAAGAAATTGCACTGCTCCATGAAGTGCTGGAAAGTATTACATCCGAACTAAAATCGATTAAAGGGGATCTTACCTCCCTTAAAAGCAGGGTGACTGACTCAGAAGCCAGGATCTTATCCCAAGAAAAATGGAGGGGTACAGTGGAGCCAGAAATCGTCTCACTGAAGCAACAGGTGAAAAAACTGCAACTCAAGATGGAGGATTTAGAGGGGCATAGCAGAAGAAACAATCTCCTAATAATCGGACTACCAGAGCTAGAAGAAGGCTCAGACACCATTGCCTTCCTCCATAAATTTTTGGTCAAAGTCGTCGGACCCTCACCCTTCAATCCCCAGTACCATCTTGAAAGGGCCCACCTGTCTCTGAGACCAAGACCCCCACTGGACTCTCCTCCTCGTCTGATCATCATTAAATTCTTAAGACAAAGAACCTCTGTGTGCAAACACTGAGGCAAAGGGCATTTGGCTGGGAAGCCAAGTTTCAAGAAAATACAAAATCACACATGCCCCCACAATGCAAAGCATCATTGGCTGCATATGCAAATCACCACAGAATGTTATGCTGGTCCAACTTTACGCAGAATTGCATGGTGCCGAAAGGCCTCTCACACAGTTTGCAAAGGGTGCTAACAGAAGACATAGACACGTGTTTAGTCCTACAGGACTCATCAGTATGCCTCGTCTGTTTGACACCCCAGTGGAATGGACCAGCTACCCTTAAAGGCAGTGTGCCTTGGATATATTGTGGTGAACCCATTAAAATAAAAACTATTTAAAGACAAAAAGAACCTCTGTGCGCAAACACTGAGGCAAGGTTACCAAAGGGCATTTGGCTGGGAAGCCAAGTTTCAAGAAAATACAAAATCACACATGCCCCCACAATGCAAAGCATCATTGGCTGCATATGCAAATCACCACAGAATGTTATGCTGGTCCAACTTTAAGCAGAATTGCATGGTGCCGAAAGGCCTCTCGCGCAGTTTGCAAAGGGTGCTAACAGAAGACATAGACACGTGTTTTGCCCTACCAGGACTCATCAGTATGCCCTATAGAGTAGCTGGTCCATTCCACTGGGGTGTCAAACAGACGAGGCATACTGATGAGTCCTGGTAGGACGAAACACGTGTCTATGTCTTCTGTTAGCACCCTTTGCAAACAGTGTGAGAGGCCTTTCGGCACCATGCAATTCTGCTTAAAGTTGGACCAGCATAACATTCTGTGGTGATTTGCATATGCAGCCAATGATGCTTTGCATTGTGGGGGCATGTGTGATTTTGTATTTTCTTAAACTTGGCTTCCAGCAAATGCCCTTTGGGTAACCCTTGCCTCAGTGTTTCACATAGAGGTTCTTTTGTCTTTAAATAGTTTTTTATTTTAATGGGTTCACCACAATATATCCAAGCACACTCCTCTAAGGGTAGCTGGTCCATTCCACTGGGGTGTCAAACAGACCGTGTACTGATGAGTCCTGGTAGGATGAAACACGTGTCTATGTCTTCTGTGAGCACCCCTTTGCAACCTGTGTGAGAGAGGCCTTTCGGCACCACTGCAATTCTGCTTAAAGTTGGACCAGCATAACGCTCTGTGGTGATTGCATATGCAGCCCATGATGCTTTGCATTGTGTGAGCATGTATGTTTTTGTATTTTCTTGAAACTTGGCTTCCAGCCAAATGCCCTTTAGGTAACTCCCATTTCAGTGTTTGCACATGAGGTTCTTTTGTCATATATATCTATATATATATATATATATATGACACAGTGGCACGGTAGTGCCACTATAGTTAGGTTTGAGGAGCCATTTACATGTTAAACTCAAAATTTTGCACCTTAATAACTTTGCAACTGTTTGATGGATTTGCCTGAACTTTGGAATACAGGATCAAGACCCACATGCCTTGGGATCTACCAAGTTTCGTACTGGTCCCATATACAGCTGTGGATTTATTAAGCATGATCTGCGTATGCATTTATGCTTTTCTGGAATTTTACTGTCATCTCTTCAGGTCACATGGTTTGGGCGACCGGTCTGAAATCTTCAGGGAACATGCGGCCGGGGTCCCCGATGTGCCTTTTGAAGATTTCATGAAAAAATATTAAACGGTTCAAAAGTTATTCAAAAAACAAGTTCCCATTATAAGTCAAAGGGAAAAGTTAACAAAAAGTTCAACAGTGTCGCAAATGCAGTTTTTACTTTCGCAAATGGCCCTTTTACTGTCACAAATCCACTATTTGGTTTTCAGTTAGCGATCAGAAAAATGCTTGGCATTTAACATTGGGAACCTCTAGCAACCTAATTCTTTTTGTATTCACCTAGTCGGACCCTGAGGATGCTAGCCATGTCTTTATTTTGGGGTAAAACACCCAAGAAATATGTTTTTCAAATTTCTGGAAAAAGTACTTTCGCAAAGTACTGTGGCACTTGCGACACTGTTGAATGAATTTGTGAAAGCTTTCGCAAACTTCGACAGTACTTTTCTAGGCTGTGGGAATATGACAGCAATTCTTTGGCACTGCTGCAAAAGAATGGTTTGGTGTTTTGGCCTGATATTTGAAGGGAATGCTGCCAACATCTCACAGATGTGCCTTTCGGTGTTTCGTTGAAAAAATATTACATGGTGGCATAGTTACGGCACTCCAAAGTTGACACTTTTTCCCATAGGATAATATTACAGCGTCCGACGCATTACAGGAATCCTTTGGCGCCCTGCTGCAAAACAATGGTTTGGTCTTTTGGGCTGAAATATGGAAGGAACACAGCCAACATCCCACAAATGTGCCTTTTTGTGGTTTGGTGAAAAAATATTACAGGGAGCCAAAGTTATGGCACTCTGAACTTCTCTTTTTTTCCCATAGGATAACATTATGGTGTTCGCCGCACCTTTCAGGGCCCGTATCTCGGAAGCGGTGCAAGATACGGACTTTTTATTGGAAAAAAGCTTAGCCCCTTAACAGGGACTAACTAAAAAACTAGCCAGGAAAGTCATAAATCATATGACTTTTACATTTTGTTTCTACGTTGTACGGTTCCTGAGATATAAGCAATTTACTATTCCAACTCCTCATTTTCTGCTCCGAGAACCATTATTATGCATACATTCTTTGTACTCACTGTCTTTCTTTATGCAGCATTTTGGGGAAAACCAGTCTGTGCACTTACATTACTGTTACTGTTACCATTTTCGCTTCCGGTTCCATTCCCGTTTCACTTACCGTTCACGTCTATGCCACCATGTGCGTTACCCTTTGCGTTTTCATTTGCGCTTGCTTTTGCATTGTTTTTAACATTTCTGTCTACACTACTGTTTCTCTTTGCGTCACCATGCGCATTACTATTTGTGTTTGCAGGCACAATGTTACTATGTGACAAGACATCATGTGGCGGGAGCGCGAGGCCCTCCCGCCGCCGCATTACATTCACTATTTCTTGTCATCATTCTCAAAAAGAAGGGAAATTAGAGGCAAAAAACTCCGTTTAATGCATTAATTAGGGTTGTTCCACACCGACAAAAGTGAGGAAATTCAGTGTTAGGGTTGAAAGCCCCCTTGGCCCCCCCCGCCCACATCCAAAACCAGCATCAGGGTGTGCTCGATGATGTTCCGTGTGCTGGCGTGTGCCTCATTGAATCTCTCCTAGTTCTTTCACAAATTCATTCGACAGTATCGCAAGTGCCACAGTACTTTGTTAAAGTTCTTTTTTCCAGAAATTTGAAAAACATATTTCTGGGGTGTTTTACCCCAAAATAAAGACATGGCTAGCATCCCACAGATGTGCCTTTTTGTGGTTTGGTGAAAAAATATTACAGGGAGCCAAAGTTATGACACTCCGAACTTCTCTTTTTTTCCCATAGGATAACATTATGGCATTCGCCGCGCCTTTCAGGGCCCGTATCTCGGAAACAGTGCGAGATACAGATTTTTTTTCGGAAAAAAGCTTAGTCCCCTAATGGGGGCTAACTACAAAACTAGCCAGGAAAGTCATAAATCATATGACTTTTATATTTTTTTTCTACGTCGTACGGTTCCTGAGATATAAGCAATTTACTATTCCAACTCCTCATTTTCTGCTCCGAGAACCATTATTATGCATACATTCTTTGTACTCACTGTCTTTCTTTATGCAGCTTTTGGGGAAAACCAGCCTGTGCGCTTACATCACTGTTACCGTTACCGTTTTCACTTGCGGTTTCGTTCCCGTTTCACTTACTGTTCACGTCTACGCCACCATGTGTGTTACCCTTTGCGTTTTCATTTGCGCTTGCTTTTGTGTTGTTTTTTAACATTTCTGTGTACACTACTGTTTCTCTTTCTGTTTTGCTTTGTGTCACCATGTGCATTACTATTTGCGTTTGCGGGCACAATATTACTATGTGACATGACATCATGTGGCGGGAGCGCGGGGCCCTCCCGCCGACGCATTACATTCACTATTTCTCATTATCATTCTCAAAATGAAGGGAATTAGAGGCAAAAAACTCTGTTTAATGCATTAGTTAGGGTTGTTCCGCACCGACAAAAGCAAGGAAATTCGGTGTTACGGTTGAAAGCCCCCCTTGGCCCCCCCTGCCCACACCCCCAACCAGCATCGGGGTGTGCTCGATGTTGTTCCATGTGCTGGCGTGTGCCTCGTTGAATCTCTCCTGCACTGGGATCAATGGGCATCGGTATGGGGTGAGCAACTAGGGCCTGAGTGGGTATCTGCTGTCACCTGTGTGGGGACAAGATGGGTTAGCAATATGATTTGAGTGGCCCCCCCCGCCTACACGGGCAGACCCTCTTTCACCCCCAGCATAGCATTCCCCCCACCCTGTTGTACACAGCTGCCCGTTCCAGCTGCATACTCACGTACTAGGTGGTCGGTTAGGATGTCCTCACTCTCGAACCGGTGGCACAGTGCAGACTGGTGCCAGATGAAGGCATCGTGTGCTCCTCCAGGGTGTGTGCCACAGACATTGATTATGCGCCACTTGGCATTGCACACCACCTGGCAGTTGACACTGAGGTAGCCTTTCCTGTTGATGTAGGCCACCCCCTCTGGCCCCAGTGGTGTGCAGATGGCTACGTGGGTGCAGTCAATGGCCCCTAGCATGCCAGGCATATGTGCAACACTGTGGAACTCCTGCATGTTTGCTGTGTGCTCCACCTGTGTGCTGAGGAAGTGAATGTATTCCGCAGCATGTGGCAGCAGTGCATTGAGGAGTTGTGTGAGGAGCTGTGACGTGGCCAACTTGGTTATGCCTGTGGTGTCCCCTGTTGGTCTCTGGAAGGTACTTGTGGTGAGCAGGCACATTACGGCTGTGACCTTGGTCTCCACTGACAGGGCACGGTTCTGTCTTGTGGGTGCCTGCATCTCTTCAATGCACAGCTCACAGAGCTGCCTCAGAATTGCCCGGTTCATGCGGTACCAGCACACGATCTTGGTGTCACTGTAATGTTCAGAGGTGGTGCGGGCACTGTACCACCTGTTCTGGGCATACCACCACCGGGCCCTTCCACAGCTGCACCACTCTGCCTCCTGCCTCCTCAGTCCCCTCATTACTGCCTCCATCTGAAATATTGCACTGGCCATGGCCTGGCCTGTCCTGCCCCCCCCGCAGTTGACTCCCTGGGTTACCCCGGCTGTGCGCTGCTGCCTAGGCTCCTGCACTGGGTGTACTCCTGTGTTGGGGTCCCCCCTCATGCCCTATGGTCAGCTCACACTCACACCCTGCACTGGTGCTGTGGTTGTCTGATGTCACAACCCCTGTCCCACAGCCTGTTGCATCTTCTGCCACTGTGCCTGTCCTGCACCCCCTGTTGCTGTCCTACTTGGCCACTGGCCCTCTCTCTCTCTCTCTCTCTCTCTGTCTGTCACTGTCCCTGTCTCTCTGTCTGTCTCTCACCCCTGCTCCCCTCGGCGCAAGCCTCTGTCCCCTGGTTGCTCCAACTTTTTATAGGCACAACTTTGCTCTGTGCATGTCCCTGTTGCTCTGCGCTTGCACCATCGGCTTGCTGTTGAATATCGCACTGCGCAGCTTATTCATGGCTACGCCCCTGCACTTGTGCATGCATTCATTAGGGTTGTGCATTGGTGCACTATGAATTGCACTGTGAAATGTCACCTGTTGAATATCGCACATTGGCGCATGTCCTCTGTTGCGCTGGCGCATCTCACTTGTGCCATGCGCAACCATTTTGAATATCCCACCCCGGAATGTAAAAGGACTCAACACACCTAGCAAATGTAAACAAGTGCTAAACCACCCTAAAAAGCATAAGGCTAAGATAGCATTTTTGCAAGAAACTAAGCTAGTGACTGAAGATAATGACAGGTTTAAATGGGACTGGGTCAATCAAGTATATGCCTCTTCATTCTGCATTAAAAAGCATGGTGTTACAATTTCACTCCATAAAAATCTAAAATTGTCTCTTTTGTATCCTATCAGTGATACAGAAGATAGATGGGTAATTGTCTCTTTTGACACTCATGCTGGTCCATTAACTCTCGTTAATGTACTATATATGCTCCAAAGTCCGATCATCCTGAGTTCTTCCACAACTTAGCCCCTCAGTTAACTTTACACAATTTAAACAATTCTCCTATATTGATGGGTGGTGATTTCAATCTTACAATAGATGCTTGCTTGGACAGAAGCAACACATCTGTTGATGCACACCCCAGAAGTACAAATGCTCTCTCACTTTTATTGAAAGACTTTGGTTTATCAGACATTTGGAGGCTTTTTCACCCTAGAGACCGTGAATTTACATTCTATTCAGCCCTTCACAAACTCTACAGTAGGACTGACTACTGGTTTTCATCACCTTCTATTACTGAAAATGTAATTGAATCTTCTGTTTTACCCTTACTTACAGTATATCTGATCACTCCCCTATAAAACTGCATCATATCTGGGGCCCTCCTTCTCTCAAATCGCCTTCATGGTGATTAGATCCACTTTTACTTAAAGACCCCAAATTTTTACCTTGGGTTAAATTACAAATATAAGACTTCCTTTCTCATAATAATCCCTCAGATACCTCTATGAGCATTCTTTGGGAAGCACTCAAAGACAAATTTTGGGGAAAATTATAAGCTTCGCAGTACATAGGAAAAAGTTAAGAGAACAACTTCTCAATTTGAAAAAATCAATTAAAAATGAAAGAAACTCAGTACTTCAACATATCTCACCCTGATCCCAATTCCCCTCTTCACTTAGAAATCCTTTAATTACGCATAAGAATTAACAAACTTATCTCCTGAAAAACAGAACTAGCCTTATTTAAACTTAAACACAAATTCTGGTAACAAGGAGGAAAAAATGGGAAACTATTAGGTTACTGACTAAAATCTCAACAAATGGAAAGACATATTGCTGGTCTGAAAGATAATCTTAACCAAATACATACAGATAGTCCCACTATAAATAAGATCATGATGTCTTACTATCAAAAACCATACTCGCCTCCCACCCCGGTGCAGGCCAACCAAATTCAGAATTTTTTGGATAAGGTTTCACTCCCCCAGCGCTCTAAGCTTGAAACAGAATTATTAGATAAACCCTTCACTTTACAAAAAGTTCAAGATGCACTATTATCCCTTAACTCCAGCAAACCCCCAGAGGAGATGGTTTCCTCTTTGACTTTTATAAACCTCTTAGAAATATACTTTCTCCTCTACTCTGTAATGTTTTCTAGGAAGCTACTCAGCTTGGAAAATTACCCCCTACTATGACTGAAGCAATTAGAACAGTACTTCCCAAGAAAAATAAGGACACCTCCCAGCCAGTCAGCTATCATCCGATTTCTTTACTTAACACCAATGGTAAAATTTTTGCAAACTTTTAACTCTTCATCTAGAACCCCTTATCTCAAAAATGATCCATTGATCCCAAGCAGGTTTCATTAAAAATAGAACCGGTTCAGATTATTTACACTCACTATTTAATCTTATGTATAAAGCCAAATCCCTATAATCTCCAGTGGCAACAATAGCTATCAATTTTGAAAAAGCTTTTGATTAACTTAAGTGGAATTACTTATACCAGGTTCAAGCACATTTTGGTACTGGCAATCATTTCTGTTCTTGGATTAAACTGCTTTATACATTTCCCTCTGCTAAAATTCTCACTAATGCTATATTTTCTCCACCTTTTTTTTTAGCCAAAGGGACCAGACAAGGCTGCCCTTTATCTCCATCCCTATTTATTCTAGCTATGGAGCCCTTGACAGCAGCCCTAAGACAATTTAATAATATCAAAGGGATCAGTGATACTAGACACACATCATTATTTTATTCTGATTACCTTTGCATTTTGTTATAAAACTTAGAAACTGCTGCCCAACCTCTTCTTAATCTACTTAACAGCTTTACTAAACTTTCAGGATTATCACTAAATTATAGCAAAACTGAAGTCCTTCTCTTGAACTCTTTCTGTAAATCTTTTATGAATGCTCCTCTAGGTTTTCAATGGGCCCCTCAAGGCATTTCATATCTAGATATAAAAATCACCTCAAACGTAGACGAGATATGGGAAGCAAATCGTACTCCTTTACTTACAAATATTAAAACTATTCTAGACAGATGGAAACTACTAAACTTGTATTTCCTTGGCAAGATAGCCACAATCAAAATGTCTATAACATCTAAAATACTTTACCTTTTTGCTAACATTCCTCTAACCTTATCCTCCATCCTCTTAGCTAAAATTGACAAATTAATAGGTAACTTCATATGGGAAGGAAAGATTCCAAAATTTAGCTGTAACAAGCTTTGCTCTCTTTGGTCTAGAGGTGGCTTTGGGATGCTTTGTTACTTAACCTATTTATGGGCATACAGTGCCTCTGAAACCATTAGATGGTTTGTTAAGCCTACAGCCCAAACGCCCTCATGGGTGGATATGGAATTTTTGCTAACACCCAGTAATATTCCTACTACTTTCATTTATAATAAACTACCCTCCAAATTAAAAAGCCACCCTACTATTGCCCCTTCGGTTCATTACTGGCTTAAAATTCACAAATGACTTAAATAAAGTTCCTTCTCCCCAACTATACACCATCTTAGGAAATCGTAACATTTCTCTTGATAATTTTTTACTTTTTTGCCGCTCATGGAAAAAAAATATATTCATTTTCTGGATGATATCCTTGGTAACAACTCTCTATATTTGAAATCTTTTTCTGAATTGCAGGACAAGTGGAATATACCTATACATGAATTTTAGAAATTTTTACAATTGCACTTGTTCCACTCTTTTACAAAAACTTTCAAAGCAATCTCCTCTTGATTATTATATCTCTCATTGCACTAACAATGTATCTGGCTTAACGAGAAGAATACACAAAGATATTGAGACAATATACCTAACCAAACCCATGCAGCCCAAATTAAATGGAGTACAGCTCTAAAATACAACATAACCGACTCCCAATGGAATAATTGGTGGACATTTTGCCATAATACCTTTAAGGATGCATGCAGCTTGCTCATCCAACTCAAAATTCTTCATCTCTGGTATAGAATGCCAACAGTATTATACCATTTTGGCCAAGTAGATGATGATCATTGCTGGCATTGTAACTCTCCAGGTGGTGATTTGTTTCACATTTTATGGCAATGTAAACCTATCTATAAATTATGGCAATCAGTTTATCAAATTGCATCTAATATTGTAGGCCACAAATTCCCTTTTGACCCTAAATACTTTTCATTTGGTACTATTAATCCCACCATTCAAACATTAACTAACTTTCAACACAGATGGTTAAATATATATTTTCCTGCAAGTTAAATGACATTCTAATGAATTGGAAGTCTCCAATCATTCCTAATATGGTGGACATCCTTAAAAGTTTAACCCAACATGCATCTTTGGAGCATCTCTCCTGCTTTGCTGCTGACAGACTGCGTGAACACAATTTATGTTGGCAGGACTACTGAAACTATTTGCACTCAGGACAATCTTAGAACATATGTGTTGCATACTTAGTCAGTTTCACTTTATTAGGTACCTACTTTTGAATATTTTGTAAGGATGATGTCTCTCATTCATTAACTGTTTATATAATAACTGTTATTGTTACCTTCTTAAGTTTCTTCTCTTTCATCTACATGTTTCCATACTTTACAGCAATGAATGCGGATACAACTTTTGTATTAGAACTTCAATATACCTTTCTTCCACTCCTTCATCTCTGTTTTGTGTACCACCTAAGGTATTCAATTATAGCTTTTGGAATTCCTCATTGAACTTCTATCTATTACAATCATGTAATGTATTGTTCCTTAATAGCGTTGTATCACTGTCTATGCTGTTACACTGTGTAACTGTGTCTTGTTATTACTGTGAGGTTAAAATTAGTAAAAAAGATTAACTGCAAAAAATAAAAAGACTACATAATGCAGATAATGCTGTACACACTTCACCACACTTTTTAAAAGGCTGACTGTTCTAAACTGACCTCACAGTTTCTGAATACAACATTGGTGTTGTCATGTGGAGCACTAAAAACACTATAAGATAAGTTGAGTACAGCCAAGTGCTATATATATATATATATATATGTATAAATATAATATATATATATAGTGAGACAGGCTACCAAGATGTGTTATATAATCCCTGGAGAAGAGAGCTGTGTGCCATTCCTAGTACACACCATGATATGGTATCATTCCTATTGTGCAATGTCTCATTTGTGGTACCCACCAATAGGTACTGTGCTAGTCTCTTGATGGTACCTACCATGATGCAGTCCTTCAGGTAATTAAAGACCGTGGCCTTTAAAATAATAGTCTCTCCTCGGATCACAGAGTATGGAACCGTCAGCTCCACAAAGAATGGCTTGAAAGTGATCACAGACTTAGTTTTTGCCAGTCCAAACCCAATACTACCAGTGCAAAACATGGTGGCCTTCCATTTAGTGATGGTATCAGGGATGGTCACAGAGATATTTTTCCAGTAGTTTCTGTGATGGAATAAAACAAAATATATGTTAATCTTATTTGCACATTATTCAGAAGTCCCTTGTTTGGGGAAAGATATAATAACTCTTCTACCACCCTCCTGTTTTTCCCCTTCCCTGCCATTAACAACATTGACATCAAGTTAGATACAGCACCACCTTAGGAGGGCAGACAAAGGTTATCTTGATAGCCAGCATGGGTTACATGAATGCCAGGTGGAGGGAACTTCCTCCCCCTCTGAACTGGAGCATGTCACTGGCTTGAAGTATGCTGCCCAATGCTAAATCTAGGGTGGGACACCCTTGTTGGCACACTAACCTGGGTTATCCCAAGGTGGCAGTGCAGAGTATCACTGTTGCACAACACTTCACCAGGTCCATCAGAACTAATTCAATGGGGATGGTATGCACACAAAAATGGATCAAAAATCTTCTAATCCTTGACTAGGGATGTCAAAGAGGAGAAGGGCAGGGGTAAATGGAAAAAAAGGCAAAGGCAGTAAGGACAGAGATGGGGCAAAAAGGGGTAAGGCCATCAAAAAATGGAAGGTAATGAGTACCAACGCCCGTAGTCTAGGTATCAAGCTCCCTGAACTGGTGGCCTTGATGAAAGAGGGACACCTAGATATCGTGGCAGTCACAGAAACATAGTACACAAAGAACCATAACTGGGATGTCAACATACCAGGGTACACAGTCTACTGGAGGGACAAGGAGGGTAGAAGAGGGGGAGGAGTAGCTCTGCATGTATGGGAAGGGATCAAAGCAATGGAACTAAAGGGTAAACAGGGAGGGGAGGAGGCACTGTGGGTCACCCTGGAGAAAGGAAATGGCACCACAATTCACACAGGGATTGTATACAGACCCCCATCTCAGGAGGAGGAAATGGACAAGGAAATGATAGAAGGCATCCTTAGAATGGCAGAGAAAGGGGAGCTATTGTTGATGGGGGAACTGAATATTCCAGATGTTAACTGGAGCACCTTTGCTGCAGCCACATCCAAGAGCAGGGTCATTCTTGATGCCCTACAGGGGGCATGCTTCAGACAGCTAGTGTTGGAACCCACTTTGGAGGGAGTAATATGAGACCTGGTACTCTCAAATAAGGGCAGAGAGAGGATCTCAGATCTAGAAGTGGGTAGCCATCTGGGAACAAGTGACAACCAAACATAGTGGTTCACAATAAACACAGCCGCAGAGTCAAGCCATGCAAAAGTGAGGGTACTGGACTTTAGGAGGGCTGACAGTCAAAATGGGAGAGTGCTTCAGAAAAGCACTAGCAAACAGGCAAGAAGGAGGGGTAGAGGAACAATGGGGAAACATCAAAACTGCCATCACAGAGGCAACAAGCCTTTGTGTGAAACAAATAAACAAATCAAAATGAAAGAAAAAAACACTATGGTTCTTAAAAGAGATTTCTGGGAAGGTTAGGGAGAAAAAAACTGCATTTAACAAGAATAAGGAAACACAGAAGGAGCAGGACAGACAACTGTACCAATTAAAGCAGAAGGAAGTGGAGAAGACAGTCACAATAGCGAAGGCCCAGACAGAGGAAAAGATAGCCAACTCAGTAAAAAAAGGGAGACAAAACCTTTTATAGGTACATTAGGGAGAAAAGAAAGATCAAGGGAGGTATAGTGAGGCTTAATAAAGGGGAGGGTGGGTGGACAAAGAAGGACAGTGAAAAAGCAGGGATACTGAATGAATACTTCTGCTCAGTATACACAAAAGTAGAAGGGGGATTGAAACCAGTCCTTTCACGTATGAAAGGGTTCTGAAAGAACTCCTAAAACTGAAGATGGACAAAGCAATGGAGCCTGATGGGATTCACCCCCAAATTCTAGAAGAACTAAGTGGAGAACTAGTGACACCACTGGCTTCCCTTTTTAACAAATCATGGGAGGATGGTAGGGTACCTAAGGGCTGGAGGGGGGAAGATGTGATTCCCCTTTACAAAAGTGGGAGCAAAGCAGAGGCAGGAAGTTACAGACCTGTTAGCTTGACCTCAGTGGTAAGGAAAATGATGGAATCACTTCTGATAGATAGAATTGCTGAGTACCTAGAGGCCACCGGGGTACAGGAACAAAGGCAGCATGGATTCACAATAGGAAGGCCATGTCAGATGAATCTGATAGATTTCTTTGGGTGACCAAAGTAGTAGACCAGGGAGGGACTGTGGACAAGGCTTAACTAGACTTTAGGAAAGCATTTGACAGAGTCCCACACAAAAGATTAATAAGTAAATTATCCAGCCTGGGAGTGGGTCCCGGGGTGGTATCCTGGGTTCAAAATTGGCAGGACAACAGGACACAGAGCGTAATAGTAAGCAGAGTCTACTCCAAAGAAAGGAGGGCTACTAGAGGGGTACCACAGGGTTCAGTACTGGGTCCGGTCCTTTATAATGTCTTTATACGTGACATTGTAAGGAAAAGTATGCCTCTTTGCAGACAACACAAGGATCTGCAACAGGGTTGATATACAAGGGGAGGGGGTGGAAAGAATGAGAAGGGACTTGGTAAGGTTGGTGGAATGGTCAAAAGTATGGCAGGTTAGATTCAATGCAAAGAAGTGCAAAGTAATGCACCTGGGAAACATAAACCCAGGGGAAGAGTACACAATGGGGGGGGGTATTAACAACAACAAAAATAGAAAGGGAACTAGGGTAGTCATATCAGATGACCTAAAGGTACGCAAGCAATGTGAGAAGGCAGTAAGGATAGCTGGGGGATACTGGAATGTATAGGGAGAGGCATCACCAGTAGAAAACAGGAAGTTGTTATCCCTCTGTACAGACAGTTGGTGAGACCCCATCTGGAGTACTGTGTGCAGTTCTGGAGACCCAATCTCCCCAAGGACATTGACAGGATGGAGACAGTCCAGAGGAGAGCAACTAAAATGGTGCAGAGTCTGCAACAGAAGCCATATGAAGAGAGTCTAAAGCAGCTTAATATGTATAACCCTGAGGAAAAGAGAGAGAGGGGAGACATGATAGAAACTTTCAAGTACCTCAAGGGAATCAGCAAAGTCCAAGAGGGTAGCATCTTTCAGAAAAAGAGATGTGCAAGAACAAGAGAACACAATTTGAAGATAGAGGGGAGATGGCTCAGGGGCAATGTGTGGAAATATTTTTTCACAGAGAGGGTGGTGGACGCATGGAAGGCCTTCCTGAGGAGGTTTTGGAGTCAAAAATGTGGGGGAATGAAAAAATGCATGGGGCAGACATACGCTGTTGGTTAACTAGGATCTGCAGCTTATCCAATAGGTAGAGAAATGGGCAGACTAGGTGGGCCAAGCGGTCCTTTTCTGCCATCAAAGTCTATGCTTCTATGTTTCTAAGGAGGCAGACTGACAATAACCTCAAGTTGAGTAGAATGTGCAGGCAGTGCAGTACTTTACTGCTTAAAATGACCGGGAGTGACCCAAGGAATGGTCGGTTGTATGGAAAGTGCATTAGTGGACAATCTGAAACGACCTACAGTAGGGGTGATTGATGGTAGGCCAGGATACGTGGGCAGTGTAGTACTAGACAATTCAAACAGAGCCCAGTAGTGTAGGCAGTACAGTACAAGACAAGTCGCAATGACCCATGGGTGACAAAAGGTAGGATATGGTAGGCTGTGTAGTACTAGATAACTTGGGATGACCAAGGGGTGAGCTAAGATAGGGAAGGCTGTGTAGTACCTAACAACATGAAATGACCCAGGTGCTAAGCCAATGTAAGGTAGGTTGTGTAGGCAGTGCAGTATTAGACAACTTGAAATGACCTGGGGAGACTGAAGGCAGGGATGGCTGCATAGAAAATGTGATACTAGACTATTCAAAATGGCCCATGGATGACCCAAAGTAGGGTATGCAGTGTTACACTACACAACTTGAAATGCACTAGAAGTGACTCAGGGTTGGACCAGCTGTGGGGCTGTAGCTCAGTGTGTAAAGGCTGCAAAACAAAAACTGACTTTAAGAGATTAGATTTTCCCAGTCAGAACAAGATATGCAGTTCAGGTGGTATACAACCCGAACTTTGAAGTTTTATCTCTCCAGCAGTCCAGGAGCAATATGGACAGATGAAAACCAAGGCTGCATTTTCACTCCTCCCTCCCCAACAATCCAGGAGCAATGCAAGAGGCTGAAAATGCCAAGACAGCATTCTTCACCCCAAAGCAATTCAGGAACAATATGGGCAGCCAAAACCCTAAGGCTGCATTTTTCTTTCCTCCCCAAAATCCAGGAGTAACGCTGGTGGCTGAAAAATCCCAAGGCTGCATTCTTCACTCCTGCCCTCCCCAGGCATCCAAGAGCAACACGGGCAGCTAAAAACCCCAAGGTTGCCTTCTTCACTCCTCCCCTCCCTAACAATCCAGGAGCAACGTGGGCTGCTGAAAGTAAAGGACCTCTTCAGCTTGTGTTAAGATTTTTAAAGTAATTTTTGTCGGTGTAGTACTTCTGATTGATTTTCTGCCATTCTAACTACTGCTTGTCTATATGTTTTGGCAGAGGTTTTGCCTGGTCTTTAATTGCTATGCTGAGTACTGACTTTGCCATTAACTGTTTAATTGCTGCTCTGATACTCACTGTGCTGCTCTAAGCATTGTGAGCTGTACCTCTCCTGCTCCTCACTTGGTCTTTGTACTGCTGCCTGCATTCCTAGCTACTCTTCTCTCTCCATTTCTATCTCTCCCTTGGGGGATGTGTTCTGGTGGCCACCATTCTGCCATTGCTTCACTGCACATGTGCAGTGTTCCAGTGATAGTTTTGCCCCCCTCCCTTCTTGCCTCTGTTTCCCGCCTTGACCACTGCTTCTTTGTTTCCCTGACCCTTTAATCCCTTGCTAAGCCTCATTATCATTGCTCCCCAGGCTGCATTCTGCACTTCTTCCCTCCCCAGCAATCCAGGGGCAATGTGGGCAGCCAAAGCTCCACCAAGGTAGAGGACCTCTTCAGCTTTCAAGTTCAAGAGAGCACTGGCTTACTGTGCTAGCCCATCACTGCTTATCCCAAGCAACTTTAGGGTATCCTAAACAACCTCTTTGGTAGGGTCAGGAAAGCTGAAACCATAAGCTTACTAGTGACCCCTCTGATGTTGCCAACCTGTTTAACAATTTCTTTGGGGATTTGGATAAATACAAACCTTCTCCCCCTAACCCCACCAAGTTTCTGCTGAATCACCCACCCCCACACCTTGGTACAGTTCCAAATTTCTACTTCCAGGGTCTGTAACCCTCTGACACCATTACGCTCATCTGCCCAAATAACTTCCGTTTAAGTAAAGGAGAAGACAGGACTGATTACAAAATCCTTAAACTTGCCATTGTCCCCCTAATGGTCACCACTCACCAACATCTTTAATCTCTCCCTTCGCACCTGTGCTTTTCCCTGCATCTGGAAAACAGCCATAGTCAAACCGTTGTTTAACTCTGGCTCCAGGACTGAGGATGGTTACTACAGGCCAGTCTGTCTCCTTGCCCCCCTCTCCAAGATTCTGGAAAAAGATGTCCATTCCAAAGTCACCTCCTTTCTCAACAGTTACAACAGCCTTACTGATGCCCAGCATGGCTTCAGAGCTGCCCACAGTGCTGAGACCACCCTTGTCAAGTTTACCAGGGATATCTATGGAGCCATGGACAACAGCCTGTTCCTGGGCTTAGTATTCATGGACCTGACTAAGGCTTTTGACCTTGTCAACCATTTCTGCTTCTATGCATCCTTTTGGACCTCCACTTCTTAAATGACACTGTCAAATGGGTCGGGAGTTATTGTACCAGTAGATCACCTGTATAGATGGACACACCTCCTCAGAATGCCCTATCAAATACAGTGTCCCCTAGGGCTCTATCCTGGGCCCCCTTCTTTTCATACTCTTCATCAGTAAGCTCCCTGAAGCCTGTTCCAACACCAAAATGGTCCTCTGTGCAGATGATGCTGCATTTTACTGCAGCAACAAAAACCCAGAAGAGATGCTCACATGCCTACAATTGGGCTTCCTAAAGCTACACTCTTGGATTTCCTGAAGCTATGCTCTTGGTTCTAAAATAAAGGCATGGTCCTTAACTAAAAAAAAAAAAAAAGAACTAAATAATGGTTTTCTTCAGTCCCAGGAAAACCTGAAATCTCCATCTTAACCTCTCGGATAGCCTTGGGAATTGCATAGCACTAGTATCTGAATTTAAATATCTAGGTATCTTACTTGATCCCCACCTGTCCTTTAGCCTTCACATCTCCAATGTGATTAAGATACACATGAGACCAGGGCTGCTATATAGGATCTGGAAGATCTTACTTTGAGAGGGTTCCTGCAGTAGGTCATAACATGTAGGACTGTGCCTTCTGGCATCAGGACCACACGGCAAACTTTTTCTAGCAATGTCTGGCAGGGGACCGCCCACCAGATGTCACGTGACTGATGTCAGCGTGATCCTATAAGTGGGAAGTCCCTGCAACCACCTTCCAGTTCTTTCCCACCATTGACCTGCGCAAGAACCTCATGGTGAGCGGTGCTCCAGTCGATTGCCATTTTGTTAAGTACAGTATTTCTTTCTTTTCTTCGATTATAGTTCATTCTTTATTTTAAGTCTTCACCAAATACTCCAAAGACCAAGAAGAAGTGTGAGAAGCGCAGCACACAGATTCCCCACAAAGACAGCCATAAGCTCTGCCTCTTCTGCCTAGGTCTGGTCTATGACATCGAGGCTTACCCGGATTGCAAACCCTTCAATCAGGCCACACGCAAACAAGGCAGCAGGCCCTAGAAGCCCATCTTTTGAAGTCCAGGATGGCCATCTTACAGCAAGAGATGCAGAAGCTGAGGGATACCACTTCTTCCCCTTCTTCAGAGCATGAAAAGAAGAAGAAAGACAAAAGAAGCACTGGAAGCAGGCACACCTGGCGGACTGAGAGTGGCCCTCAACCAGTAAGGCTGCCGGGCTCAAGCCTGCAAACAAAACTACTCTGCTGCCTCCCCTGGTGACTGTCCAGGCCTCATTGTCTGGTTCTCCCGGCACCACCTCTTCTCTTAAGCCCATTAAAATGGGCTCCAACCAGGTATCCTTGACTGATAAGTCACATGCTGGGACCTCTGGTGGACCCCAGGTCACCATTGGTAAGCTGTACACTGGTTCTTCCAGAGCCCGCCTGGTCCTCAGTAAGTCAGGTTCTTGCCCAGAGGGAACGTGCTCAACATTAGTCAATAAGCTGGTCAGGGGCTCCTCCCCTGCCCACCCTGCTACTTTTCCACTGACCAATAAGTTGGACACAGGAGACTCTGTCATCCACCTGGTTGAAACTCGCCCATTGGGGCTGACACTGACAAACCCAACATCCAGCTGAGCTTGCTTACTTCCCAAGGTCATCCCTCCCATCAGGTTTCCCTGACCAGAAGCCTTCCTCTCCACCATTGTTGGTGGAACTTCCTGTGTCTGACCCTTTACCCGGGACAGAGGGGGAAGTGGATCCCCTGGACGTAGTCTTTTCTTCACCCACTCCAAACTGGTAACCTTCCAAAACCCCACAGATGACTCTCTCAGGGCTCTTACGATGGAGTCAGATCCCCCACCATCTCCCAGGGACCTTTCTATCCCTTTGGGCCCCTCCTTAACCCCAATGCCAGGGGTCCCTCTGCCAGACTCTGTACCACTGACTTTAAGTGCCCCATATGACTCCTTGGGCCACCTCCCATCAGAGCCTCCATCAGGCCTCTGCACCTGATGTCATCTTTCCCGATGCCTGAAAACCAGATGCAGGCATCCTGCCTGATAACTTGCCAGCTCCCTCTGCTCCACCTCCTTTGAGGCCCCCTGGAACCCCCTTGGACCATCAGGGTATTCCCCATGGTCCGCCCTTGGGTTATTCACATTACCCAGGCCTGTCAATGTCAGGCAACCACCATCAGGCCTGACGTCAGCTCCTTTCGCCCACGGTTTTTACCCTAGCTATCAGGTGCTGGGCTATGGCCCCCTTTTTCAGGCCCCCAGGTTACCCTCCCCTTCATTATCCAGGGGCAGGTTACTAGTATTTCCAGCCTCCACCTCAACTTCAGCCTCAGCCTTTGCTTCAGCCTCAGCAGGAACTCGAGGCCATGTTCTAGACCTGGTGGCAGGAGGCCAGATCCCAGTTGGTGGTGGATTTTGACAAGAGACTGCCAGCCCCAGTGGCGACCCCTACCCCACACTCTTGTCTCCCATGGGTTCACATAGGTCAGGCCATTCCACCATGGTGCATATTTCTGGGAGCACTATTCCAGAGATCACTCTGACCGAGCCTAAGACCTCTGATGGGGAATCCTCGGACTCACAGGCTGACTTCTCTGACTCATCCTCTGGAAACCTTTTGGGAGTTAGAGATTCCAAGAGTAAGGAGTCTCCCAAGTCTTCTCCTGAAGATTCCTACTTCACCGAACTCCTCCGCAACCTCCAACAAGCTAACTGTTAGAATGCAGTGGAGCAAGACCCAGAACAAAGCTCGTAGCAGAGCACTTGGATTTAGCGGAGGTATCACCCATTCCAATCCCCCTTGTGGATGGAGCTCCATGAGGATCTCACCCCCACTATCTGGCACCTGCCTCATTCCATCCCAGCTGTCCCCAAGAAGTTGGACCGGACCAACCATTCTCCTGAGAGTGCTTCTTATCTATGCTCTCACCCCAAAGCAGACTCCATTGTGACTGCCGTGGCTCACGACCGTACTGCCAAACCTAAACATATGAATACCTCCCCTCCATTCAAGGAGTATAGGCAGTTAGATCAGTTTGGGCGTAAGATCTACTCCTCCTCTATGTGTGCTTTCCTTTCCTTGAACTATGTAGCACATATGATTTCATACCAAAAAGCTACCATGGCTCAGCTCGAGGCTAGGCTGGAAAGGGTGGAGGACTCAGACCTTAAGTCGGAGCTTACCAAGGCCTGAGACTGTCTAAGATCTCTTGTAGGCATATGTTGAGAGCTACCTACAACTCTGTAGAAGCCATGGCTCGCTCTTTGGCAACAGCAGTCTGCTTCAGTTGCCATGCTTGGCTCCATATTTCTGGACTCTTCCAGGATGTTCAGGCTGCTATACAGGACACCCCCTTCTGAGGCTTCATCGTCTTTGGATGTGATACCAAGGACATCATCATGGGCCTCCAGGACAGTGGGCAGACCCTGAGATCAGTTGAGTCCAAGTACAAGGTGGGCTTCAGGCCTAAGCAGCCTTTCAGTGCCAGCAAAAGCACCAAGGCAAACAGCCTTTTAACAGGTGTCAAACCAAAAAGACAGCATCGGGACCTGCCGTTACCTCTCCCCCCCGCCTCTGAGATCCAGCGAGCCGCAGTCCGTGCCTTCCCCACCAATTCTTCCACCTCCTGGCTCCTTCAGCTGCCCTCTGCCTCCGCCTCCAAACAGTGTGGAGCCAGTGGGGGACAATTTGGCCTCCACCTAGCAGAGTGGCAGGGCATCACTTCGGATTCCTGAGTCATTCGACTCATAACCAGAGGGCACACCATTGAGTCTCTGGAGAAACCTGCAGACTGTCCTCCAAGATGGTCTCATTATCCATCAGACCAGGTAACACTGGTGAGGGATGAGATCCAGGCTCTAATCCAGAAATCTGTGATAGAGACAGTTCCTTGGGCACAGAGGGGAAAAGGGTATTGCTCCCATTTCATTCTCGTTCCCAAAAGACTGGCGATCTCAGTCCCATCTTCAGCCTCAGCCAGCTGAATCTTTATGTAGAAAGGTTCCACATGTTGACTCTCTAGAGACTCCTGCCCTTGCTCCAGACAGACCATTGGCTCCATACACTGGACATGCAGGTCACGTATCTGCACATCCCAGTTTTCCTGGGCCACTAGCTCTTCCTGCAGTTTTCCTTCCGAGGGGAGAACTACCATTTCAAAGCCCTTCCCTTCCACCTTTCCTCGAAACCCAGAGTCTTCACTTAGTGCCTAGTAGTGGTGGCAGTGGCACTTCATCACCAGGGAATTTATGTGTTCCTGTACCTGGAAGACTGGCTCATAGCAGCCCCATCCAGGAGCAGCCTGGAAGATTCCCTGTCCTCCACCCTTTACCTTTTTGCACAACTGGGTATTACTATCAATTACCCCAAGTCATCTCTGTTCCCATCCCAGCACCTCCAATTCATTGGAGCAGTAAGGGACACAGTCCAGGGCAAGGCCTTCCTCCCACTGGACAGAGAGGATATTTTGCAGTAGTAGGCCAAGCTGGTAGCCTCCTCCAGCTGTGCCCCAGCCAGGTTGTTTTTATGCCTCCTTGGCTTGATGGCTATAGCCATTCTGACCATACCTCTGGCCAGGCTGCATATGAGGTTTACCCAATAGACCTTATGGGTCCAATGGGATCAGGGTACAGATGACCTGGAGCATCCTATTCTGGTATCTAGTGCAGTCAAGAAGGACCTCTCATGGTGACAGGACCGTATGACATGTCTTGGGGACACTGTTCAGGCCCTCCCCACTCTTGTGGACCCTCACCCCAGATGCATTGGGTCTGGGTTGGGGAGCTCACCTGGGGGACCACCAAACCCTAGGGAAATGGTCTCAGTTGGAATTGCCGCTCCACATAAACATTCTGGAGATGAGGGCGGTTCTGTACACCTTTCAAGCCTTCCAGTCCCTCTCTTCTGACAGCAAGAACACTGTTGGTACAGAATGACAATATGTGTGTGGTCTAATACATCAACAAGCAAGGAGGTACCTAATGATATCCCCTATGCAGGGAGGCAATGCAGGTCTGGTACTGGGCAGTCCAACACAGTCTTCATCTCATGGCCATGCTCATTTCAGGCATTCGTAATGTCCTGGCAGACAGCCTCAGTCATACCTTAGCCCTAGCTCATGAATGCAAACTACACCAGAAAGTGGCAGAAAATCTGTTCCTCTGCTGGAGGTGTCCAGACCTAGACCTATTCGCCTTCCCATCCAACGCAAAACTTCCTAAGCTTTGCTCACTTGTTCAAGAGCCTTGGGTTATCTGGCTAGATGCATTATCTCTCTGTTGGACAGGGAGATACTTGTATGCCTTCCGTCTCTTTCCCATTTAGCAGAAGATTCTGCTGAAACTTCAGGCAGAGGGGGCACAACTGTTGCTGATCATCTCCCTCTGGCCCAGGCAGATTTGTTTCTTCACTCCTACAGCAGATGCCTGTGGAAACCCCAGTACCTCTGCCTGTTTGGTACAATCTGTTGATGCAGGATCATGGCAGACTGGTGCATTCGGGCCCCAGATCCCTACACCTCCATGCATGGTTCCTTCAGACTTAATCGTGAACCATTTTGGAGTCTCCAACAGGGTCACCCAAATTTTGGTGGAGGCCAGAAAGCTTTCACTAGAGCTACTTATTCTATGAAATGAAATCAGTTTTTACACTTCGGTGGCCTCAAAAGAGTGGGACCTCTTTCTTGTCCAGTGCCCCAGGTGATGGAATACCTCTTGCACCTGCTTGACTCAGGACTCAGTTACTCTTCGTTAAAGGTCCACCTATCTGCTATCTCTGCCTACCACTCCCTGGTGGATGGGAAGATGATTGCTCAGTTGGAGGTATCCAAAACGTTTCTCAGGGATTCTCCATCTGAAACCTCCTATACGTAACCCAGCCCTTCCCTGAGATTTGAATTTTATTTTGGAAAAGCTTACTTTACCTCCCTTTGAACATGCAGTAAGCTGTAAGATGCACTATCTGTCTTGGAAGAAATTTTTTTTTAGTTGCCATTACTTCTGCTTGAGGGATTTCTGAGCATCAGGCCCTGATGTGTAAGGAGCCTTATCTGATTTTCCACAGAGACCAGGAGGTTCTGCGAACAAATCCTAAGTTTCTTACCAAGGTGGTTTCTGAATTCGCTCTGAATCAAACCATTGAACTGCCAGTCTGTTATCCAGCTTATGCTAACAGGGGTGAGGCGCTCCTGCACACGTTAGATGTGCACAGGATATTGTGCTACTATATGAACAGGACTAAAGATGTCCATAAAGATAACCATCTTTTTGTTTCCTTTGCCCCAAGACTCTGGGGTTGGCAGTCTCTTTTACAAGTGCTTGTCCAAATGGATGGCTAACTGCATTCATTTGTGTTACTAGAAGTACGGCAAGCTTCATCCGGGAGAGGTCAATGGTCATTCCACCAGAGGTGTGGCTGCCTCTGCTGCCTTTTTCAGGAATGTATCCACAGCAGAGATTTTTGTAGCTGCAAGTTGGAGTTCATTCCACACCTTCGCTACAGTCTGGACATTGCATCTAGGCATAGAGGGTGAGTTATGGCCCAGCCATCCTGCAGGGCCTTCTGTCATAAAAATGCTCTGGTCTTTCTGCAGACCTTGCTTCCTCCTGTTCTTCAGTTTGTTCTGATCAGTTCACTGCTTGGGACTCAGTTCTACATGCTATGACCTACTGCAGGAACCTTCTCTAAGTAAGATAGTACAGTTACTTCAGAACTTACCATAATAGTAGATCTCTGAGAGATGTTCCTGCAGTAGGTCTTTTCCCTCCCTCCTTTCCCCAGTCTTCTGTTTGCTCTTGCAGGCCTGTCTGGATTGGGCTGCAGGGGCTATATCCTTTTCTCCTGTTGCACTCGCTTGGGTCTCTGGTGGGAGAACTGGAAGGCGGGTGTGGGGACCCCCCACTTACAGGATCACACTGACATCAGTCACGTGACGTTGGGTGGACGGTTCCCCACCAGACATTGCTAGTAAAAGTTTGCTGTGCGGTCCTGATGGCAGAGGGTGCAGTCCTACATGTTATGACCTACTGAAGGAACCTCTCTTGAAGATCTACTGTTATAGTAAGTTCTTACATAACTGTACTTTCCTAATACCCGACTCGGGACTCTGTCTAGCTAGCTCCCTCTTCCTACCACTTTTGGCATATGGATCCATCATTTACATACACTCCCATCAATTCTCAACTCTTTAGTAAACTAATATCTAGTTACAATAGCATAATCTGCTTTGTCTCTGGTGTTCCATGGAGAACACAACACTGCACCCAATGAAAAGCACTAGACTGGCTACCTCTTAAGGGGCTTTTCACCTTAAAATGTTTGCCTTTTCTCCACAAAATTCAGCTGGACAAACTACCACCCAGCGTGACATCTTAGTTCCCAAAATTTGCTCCTACCCACCTGACCAGAGGAGCCTCCTGTAATGTAATGTATTCCACATCCCTTTTTTTTTGCACCTCCCTTGCTCAAAATCTCCTCACCTGTAATGGCACAAAACTTTATAACCAGCTCCCTCCTGCACTACTGACCTGCAGCACTACCCACGCCTTTCAGAGATCCCTTAAGAGTCACCTCCTTACAAAGCTCAGTTGCACTTGTTCCTCCATCTCCTGTGGGACCTAACTTCAGATCCCTACCTACCCCTCAAAAACACCCCATCTCTCCTAGTCTGCCCTTCCATCCCTCCCTTTCTCCAGCACTATACACCCCTGTACATTTTGCCTCTCTAACCTATACAGGCTATCCTTACTTTGCTACTGTTCCTGAATCCTTATTGCTTGTAGATTCTCATTTGATAATTAATTATGTACCTTTCACCATTGTTCCTCAATGACTATACTGAATTCCTGGTATTACCAAACCTGTTTGTACCCATGTATATATATGTATGTATGTATAAACTTTGCTCATGATTGCCTGTCTCTGCATTGTATTTGATGATATCACTACATGTATATACTCTGTATTGTGTATATTGATTTTCCTGAATTATTGTAACTACTTGTAAAACTGGACAGTTGTGAAAATGGATATTTCTGCTCACATACCTTTTCCAGTATAAAATAAACTTGACTGACTGATTGTTTCATCATGGGTGTTGAGTTGCCTATATCTGGGCACTAACTCCTAGAAAAGTAACTTTTGAAATTGCCCTTCAAAGCCCAAAGTGCATAACAAAAAACATCACCTACCCTACAGGTACGAGTTCCCAGAGCCATGTCTCACGAAAGTCTGTGCGCACCTTGTTCCCACCTTGATTTGAAGGTTTGTTGCTTTGATCATCAGTGCCCATCATCAATGGCATTGGTGGAAGCGTTAGATGAAAAGAGGTTTACTTTTCATAATTTCTGATTAGCCTGCAACCTATACCTGTCATAGCCTCTGCTAGTCCATCATGCAGGTAATTGCTAGAGGTGAGAAAAATTTAACTTCTGCAAGCAGAATCTAGTCAACATTACGATTCTGTGAAATTTTGAGAACTTTCTACAAAAAGTTCACAACATTTCACCAAAATTTAAATTTCTGCCTTTTCTGTCTAATTTTAAAACTACTTGTACAAACTATAACAGATCTGGAACATTTGCTATCCTCTACCTTGAGATATGCACACCCAGTTCGTACAATTAAAGGGGTGAGTTATGAGCAGGCAAACATTCCAAACTTTTTAATGACATGTCACAAGTATGTAAACTGTACAATTTTAGCCTCCATAACTTTAAAAGTAGAGAATGTAGCATCACCCATTTTGGATGTTTCATAAACTCTAATAATCCAGCTGTGGATGGTAACTTTCTGCAGCTAATCATTTTAATTGACTTCTTTATTTATTCATTACAATACAGAGCTCTTCAGAAGCATAAACAGTATAAACAACACACTGAATTACATCAGAGTTACAAGGCGTACAGTATTCCAATCAAACAATTAACATTTATAGCTAATACATTAAAAAAACCTACACATCACTAGTGAGGCAGTGTTTCTAAGAGTCCATCCCTAGAGCTCTCCCTGGAAAGGAATGGGGAGTAGAAAAGGCTGATGGGTTTAAGTAATTTATATCTGTACGAGAGGAGTTCCTGAGACAATGGTGGTTGTGGTGGGGGGATAGCAGTCTAGGATATATCTATGGAGGTATGAACAAATCGTTATGCTTCCTAAGAGGGAAAGGGGATCTAGGGAACACATGGACAAATGGGGAATGCAACATAAGACACCCAGCAAGCACAGCTGCTGTCTAGAGAGTTTCCTGCTCTGTGGGACATCCTAGTAAAGTAGCCAATGATGGAACAGTATCCTCCATTTATGCAGTCAGTTTTCTGTTCTCTACTTTCTAAAGATGGTCTCCACTCCAACTGTCACTAACCATAAAAACTTTGGGTTAAACCTTAGGATTCCAACTGGTGGGATGTCCAATAACAGAATTTGTGAAGAGAGGGGGTATGAAAGGCCCACTACTTACTTGTAATCTGCCTGCACTCTTTGCCAATATTCATGTGTGCTTACAGGATGGCCAAAGTACAAATAGCCAAATATTGCAAGATAGTCGAATTTCATGAGCTTTTGTAAAAATAGTGAAATTCTATGATAATTGTGGAAATCATATCCAGAAACTGTGCCCAGCAATACAATTTGGCTGCCTAGGAGAATGAAGGAAAGGTATTGGTATAGTTGCTATATGGTAGCGTTCATAAGGAGCTCCATCGTAAAAGTACAATTATGCCCAGCATTAGGTACCCTCATGTCAATCAGTATCTTGACTAAAGAACCATCAAGAAGAGCTAAGGCCATCACTTGGCACTTTGCAGTCTTACTGAATTTTGCCAGTTAGCCACTAGAAAGGGAAAGGGAACATTGTTTAAACAGGAGTAGCACACTAAACCAAAGCTTGTTTCCAGAGGTGACCTGAGAGCACAAGGAAGTTAAGTGACTTGCTCAGGCTCACACAGTATCCACCTAGGTGGGTGTGGGATTCAAACCCAGGCCTTCAGATCTGCAGCTCAGAGCCTTAACCCACAGCGCTATCCTGCCTCCGAGTTCACAGACTAAATGGCTTGTGGAAGCACACATATGCATAGCATTCCTGACTGAACTGAGATGTACACCTTGCCTGTGCTGTACACACCATGAACACCCCAACTTCACCTTACAAACCAAAGCTTGTTTCCAGAGGTGACCTGAGAGCACAAGGAAGTTAAGTGACTTGCTCAGGCTCAACAGTATCCACCTAGGTGGGTGTGGGATTCAAACCCAGGCCTTCAGATCTGCAGCTCAGAGCCTTAACCCACAGCGCTATCCTGCCTCCGAGTTCACAGACTAAATGGCTTGTGGAAGCACACATATGCATAGCATTCCTGACTGAACTGATATATACACCTTGCCTGTGCTGTACACACCATGAACACCCCAACTTCACCTTACAAACTTGTACTTTTACTAATATACACTACTGCTACTATTTGACATTTCTCCCTGTAACTGTACAGCACATGTATCTTAATTTGTATTACTGTATAATAACTGGTGAGCAATTTTTTAAGCGTGCTAAACCAGTTGATATTCGCCGTAATAACCTTTGGATTATTATGACGAACAAGCACTCTGTCACTCCAACTAGAGCCCTCCTCCATTGGCTCTTCTCCTGAGTGTGGGCAGGCGGAACAATTCTGAAATTGTGGCAGCTCTGAATTTCCACTATCGAGGAGCCGCCACACCATCCCACAGCTGCACAAATATATCTGGTCGATCCTGCCTTTACATTTAATAAAATATGCAAAAAAGGTTTTATCTTGTTGATCCTCTATTGGTCACCTTTGGCAACACTGCGAGTAGCAACGGCATAGAAACATAGAATTTGACGAAGATAAGGACCGCTTGGCCCACCCAGTCTGCCCATTTCCCTACCTACTGGATAAGCTGTGGATCCTAGTTAACCAGCAGCCTACTTCTTCTTACCCCCACCCCCCAGAATTGCTCTTATGACTGTCCCATGCATGCTTGAATTCCACCACTGATTTTGACTCACAACCCTCCGGAAGGCCGCTCCATGCATCCACAACCCTCTCTGTGAAAAATACTTCCTTAAATTACCTCTGAGCCGCCCCTCTATCTTCAAATTGTGCCCTCTTGTTCTGCACAACTCTTTTTGAAAGATGCTACCCTCTTGGACTTTGTTGATTCCCTTGAGGTACTTGAAAGTTTCTATCATGTCCCCCCTCTCCCTCCTTTCCTCGAGGCTATACATATTAAGCTCCTTAAGTCTCTCTTCATATTCTTCCAGTGCAGACCCTGCACCATTTTAGTTGCCCTCCTCTGACAGCTTCCATCCTGTCTATGTCTTTATGGAGATTGGGTCTCCAGAACTGCACACAGTACTCAGATGGGGTCTCAACAGCTGTCTGTACAGAGGGATAATAACTTCCTGTTTTCTACTTGTGATGCCTCTCCTATGCATCCCAGTAACCCCCAGCCCTCCTTGCTGCCCTCTCACATTGCTTGCCCACCTTTAGGTCATCTGATATGACTACCCCAGGTCCTTTCCATTTTTGTTGTTGATAGTATCTCACCCCCATTGTATACTCTTCCCTGGGTTTTGTTTCCCAGGTGCATTACCTGCACTTCTTAGCATTTAATCTAAGCTGCCATACATTTGACCATTCCTCTAACCTTGCCAAGTCCCTTCTCATCCTTTCCCACCCCACCCTGTGCATCAACTCTGTTGCAGATCTTAGTGTCATCTGCAAAGAGACATACTTTCCTTCCAGTCCTTCCGCGAATGTCGCTTATAAAGACATTGAAGAGGACCGTCCTAATACTGAACTCCTCGTGCACCCACTAGTAACCCTCCTTTCTTCTGAGTGGACTCCATTTTACTATTACTCTGTGTCCTATTCTCCAGCCAATTCTTTACCCAGGCTGTCATCTTGGGACCCACTGCCAGGCTGGCTAACTTGTATATTAATCTTTTGTGTGGACTGTGTCAAATGCCTTGCTAAAGTCTAGGTAGGCCATGTCCACAGCCCTCCCTGATCTACTACTTTGGTCACCCAGTCAAAGAAATCTATCAGATTTGTCTGGCATGACCTTCCCACTGTGAATCCATGCTGCTAGGGTCCTGTGCCTCTGGCCTCTAGATACCGACAATTCTTTCCTTCAGAAGTGATTCCATCATTTTCCTATCACTGAGGTTAAACTAACAGGTCTGTAGTTTCATGCTTCTGCCTTGCTCCCACTTTTGTGAAGGGGAATCACATCTGCCCTCCTCCAGTCTCTGGGTACCACCCCATCCTCCCATGATTTGTTAAAAGGGTAGTCAGTGGTGTCACTAGTTCTACCCTTAGTTGTTTTAGAATTCTGGATGAATCCCATCAGGCCCCATTGCTTTGTCCACCTTCAGTTTTTAGAGTTCTTTCAGAACCCTTTCTTCTGTAAATGGGCTGGTATCAACTTCTGTATCCAGAGTGTTACTACTGTTTGTTTTATGTACTCCCCTCTTCATTTGTAAATACTGAGCAAAAATATTTGTTTAGTATCTCTGCTCTTTCACTGTCTCTGTCTGCCCACCCTCCTCCTCTTTATTAAGCCTCACTATCCCTCCTTGGTCTTCCTTTGCTCCTGATGTACCTATAAAAGGTTTTATCCCTTCTTAACTGAGTTGGCTAACTTTTCCTCGGTTTGGGCCTTTGCCGTTCTGACTGTCTTCCCAGCCTCTTTGTTTTAACTGATACAGTTCTCTGTCCTGCTCCTTCTGCATTCCTTGTACTTCCTGAATGCTTTTTTTCTTGAACCTTCACTGCCACTTCCTTTGAGAACCATAGTGGTTTTACATCGCCTTGTTTTGTTTATTTGCTTACACAAAGGCTCGTTACCTCTGTGATGGCAGTTTTATTATTCCCATTGTTCTTCCACCCCTCCTTCCTGCCCATTTGCTAGTGCATTCCTTAGGCACTCACCCATTTTGGCAAAGTCAGCCCTCCTAAAGTCCAGTACTTTGTCTTTGTATGGCTTGACTCTATTGTTGTGTTTATTGTGAACCATACTGTTCGATGGTCGCTAGTTCCCAGATAGCTACCCACTTCTACATCTGTGATCCTCTCTCCATCTCCATTTGAGGGAATCAAGTCTAATATTGCTCCCTCTCAAGTGGGCTCCAGTACTAGTTGTCTAAGGCATGCCCCCTGTAGGGCATCTAGAATAACTGCACTCTTCGAAGTGGCAGCTGCAACTGCACTCCAGTTAACATCTGGCATATTCAGATCACCCATCAGAAATAGCTCCCCTTTTTCTGCCATTCTAAGTATACTTTCTATCATTTCCTGTCCATTTCCCTCCTGAGAAGGAGTTCGTATACAACCCCTGTGTATTGTGGTGCCATTGCCTGTCTCCAAATTTACCCACAGTGCTTCTTCTCTCCTGTTTACCCATTTGTTCTGTTGCTTTATTCCTTCCCTTATGTAAAGAACTACTCCTCCTTCTTTTACCCTCCCTGTCCCTGTAGACAGTGTATCCTGGTATGTTTATGTCCCAGTCATGGTTTTGTGTGTACCATGTTTCTGTGACTGCCACGATATCCAGATGTTCCTCCTCCATCAAGGCCACTACTTCAGGAAGCTTGTTACCCAGACTACGGGCATTAGTACTCATTGCTCTCCATTTTTTGATGGCTTTACCTTCTGTTGCAGCATCCCCCACTGACCGTTCTACCTCAGTCTTTTTCTCATTTAGTACCCTGTTTTGTAGGGAGAGGCTGGGATTTTCCTGCTGTTTGTCAGTGCCTCCCCCTTTGACTAGTTTAAAAGCTTGCAAATGAAGCATTTAAACCGATTGCTCAAAAGACTTGTTCCTTCCTGGATAGATGCAGACCTGCTAGTATAGGCTGGTGTCCTCCAGGTGGAACCCCAGTCCCCAATGAAGCTAAACCCCTGTGCTCTGCACCATTTTTTCAACCATTCATTAAACTGCATGGTGCCACTACCCGCCTCCCCATGCTTTTGACAGGCAGCACCTCTGAGAAGGATACTGTGATGCTACTTGTCTTAGGTCCTCCCCAACTCTGCAATGTCCTCCTGCACTGCTCTAATCCCATGATGAGCTAAGTCATTTGTCCCTAGGTGGACAATTACATCCAGCTCGAATCCTTGCAGCTGTTCTCGTGATCCTGAGGATGTGCTTCCTGTCCCTCCAAGCCATGGCACCAGACAGGCACCTTTATTCATTTTTCCCAGCTCCCCCCAGTTCTATACCCCTAATAATTGAGTCCCCCACCAGGAGATGCTTTCTTTCCCTGTGGTGTCCTCTGCCTCCTTCCTGTGGGCCTCCCTTGTGACAGTTATCATCATTCTTCTCTGTGAGTGCATCCATAGGGGAGCTATGCTCCCCCAGAATGGTGTATGGATTGTGGAGTGGAACAATAGTCTGGGAGCGCTACTGAAGCAGGACATTGTGATCCCAAAGACAGTAAGAAAAGAAAGAAAAAAATCTTCATCATGGGTAGAAGCTGTTGGAAACAAGGTGTGTGTGTGAGATAGACAGGGTCACAGCACTAGGGTTGGAAAAAAATTGCTCTCTAGTATATTATATAAAATAAAAAATAAGTAAGTGTTTATATGAGAACTTAATGCACACCCTCGGTGTGGGATGCATTGATAAATGCCCAGGGTTATGTGGCATCCCACATTCTCATATCACACACTTCCTCATCCTGTATACTATATATATCTCATTTTTGTTTTGTGTAGCTCTGAATATTGTGTCTGTAAATTGTGACTGCACAGTGTTATTTATTTTTACTTTATTTTCTTGTATGATTTTTATTGTACTTTATTCTAGTTACTAATTTTTCTAACACATGGATTCGATCTGTGTCTCAAATGCCATATTACCCGGGTTACCCAGTCATTATGGCAATTTGGGATTACTTTTTGTTCGGCCGTGAGCTCGAGCGGGAATGCTCATCTTGAAACTGTCATTAAACCTGATTAACCGTTAGCAGTTTGCACCACAATCACAATTCTTACACAGGCACAACTTCTCATCTCGCCGTCTCACCATCATGTTAAACCATAACCCTAAACAGCATTTTTCAATGAATTTTTCACTGAGGCTGTTTTGAGTTTCTGATCTGGACATTCCACGCTAGATTCACTGTCAAAAACAGGGTGACTGAACATCATTGTCTGCAGAGCTCTCAGTAGTGGTCTGACCTTTTCTGGAGTAGGTAGGTTATAATTAGGCTTGGCAGTATTAGATTTAAATCGGTAAATGTAGATAAATGTCGATTTCACTGCACACACACAAATAAATGAAAAAATATTTCCATCAATAATAATCTAAATTTACAGATAGAAAAAGTAAGTTATGTTGCTATTTTGACATGTGAAGATAACAATTTGTGCTTTTAGCAGTTTGTAAATCCTCAGCATTTGCTGTCATTAACTGCAACAGTGAAAATTAAATTGATACAAATCAAAATAAATGCTTAAAAACCCATAATTTCATGCAACTGGTAAAGTTTAATTCGATAAAACTGGGGGAAAAAGGTTTAAAAATAAAAATCGATATTTTCCATCAAAATTATAAAAAAATAAAAATCGAAAACTGCCAACCCTAGTTATAATCTTCTTGTAAACTGCAATTTCCACTTAGTCCATATCTTTTTTTTTTCACAGTTCCTAACCCTGTCTCTTGACCTCTGTCTTCTTGGCAACCAACCCATATCATAGCAGTGACTGAGTTTTATCTTTGAATGTGCCGTAAACTCCCTACACTAGTAATTATAAAACATAGATGACTGTGTGTGGATTTCTTTTATACACGGTTGGTGTGCGATGACATCATAAACCTCTTAAGGTTTATGGATCAGCTCACACCTAGGGTGTGTAAAAACAATCCATAACACACTTTCACCTATGCATTATTCTCTGTTTATTACTACTGCACCTTACATTATGCATTTTCCCTTGCACATCATGTACTGCTGCATACTCCCCTTTCCACATCCCCCAGAACACATCTGGAAATGAGCTCTTACAAGCTCAGTACTTTCCTTGTGAAATAAATAAATACAGCTAATTAGTACTTTATAAACTTTACATTTAGAAATGTGGTCCTTAAATACATCTTTAAAACTTTCCATTATGCAGTACACTTTTTTTTTACACTTCAGAAATTTAATTCTAACCTCAGTAATACTCAAGTATTCATAACTTTCTGCAATAAGCCTTTTAGGTGGGACTGCTCGGAGAGAATAGAACACATGCAAATGATGGAATTATTTGCACGTGACAACTTTTCAAATGCTGCCCTATAACTGCTAGTGTTCTAAACTCCTTAGATTAAACTCTCCACCTGAACAGTCTGGTTGCTCTGAGTGTCGCTCTTCAATCAACTGTTTTGACTAGAAGAAACTTGTAAATAATTATATATCAGTATCTTTTTCTATTCATTTGCTGCCTTATACTTATTATTTTACTGTATTAAACTTAGTTTTAGTTGTTATTTAGTTTTTTGCCATTTCCTCTCGGTTTGGTATAACCAGGAGTGAACCGAGTTAGTTTTCAGTCTATCAGGGGTTTCTGACTAAAAAAAAAAACATTTGTTTTGCTTACATTTAGTTATACAGTAAATTAATTATTTTGTAACTGCTTTTATTGGTTACTGAACCGCTAATCCTGGTTCAATTTCTGATCTCTGGTTCGGTTCCTTTGGTTCCTATCAGTTCTGGAACTGACTGCAGCTGCTAAGTTTGCTATTTAAATCTTTCTAACTTATCAGTTACACTTTTTTATCAATTAAATGCCAGAACAAATGAAGAAAAAGACCAGTGAGTTAGGTTTTAAAAATTGTACACAATGTGGGGATGTTTTTGACAAAGCAGATAAACATACCTTGTGTGTGACCTGCCTTGGATATGAGCATCTAAAGGAGGAATGTGAGATTTGTGTAACATTCCCTGAGAAAACTATAGAAAAATGCCTGGAATAGCTGAAAAGAAAAACTCCCAAGGGGTCCGTCCAGCTCTGACCAGCTGATACCCCTTGTTACTGTGGGTGAAACCACATCTGCTGTTGCCTCCACACCTGAGAGAAGTGATAAAGATACCAAGAGGGCTACTGAACCGGCTGACTCCCCGGTTCCCTCAAAAAAAGCAAGAAAATTGAAGCACACAGAACCCCCAACCTCTAAAAAGGGGACTTCTGTACCTGCCACCACTATGCCTTCTCCTCAAGAATTTGCCCAAGCCTTTAAGGTAATTCAGGCATAACAATGTTTAGTGCCTCCTTGTCAGCAGCCACCTGTCCCAAATCCAGCAGAACACCCTGGCAGTGTGGGCAAAATTATTTTTTCCTGAAGAAGAGGAATATAGTGAGTGTGAGGAAGAAGAAGGGGAACCCACTGAACCTGAGGTATCCCACGAACAAGAGTTTGGATCTCCTCCTAGAACATCTAAGGATTATTCCTCACATTTCACTTTTGTGAGAAAAATGGCTGATACATTGGACATCTCAAGAGAGGAGATTGAGGATGAGGAGCAGAGAAAATATTTGGAGATGGTGGTTTAACTCCTGCCAGACCCCTCTTCCTCCCTGAAAAAAAATTCTTTAAAAAAGATGCTCTTAAGTTGCTTCAAACCCCCAATTCTATTCCTTCTCTGGATAAGAGGATGGATAAGAAATATCAGATAGAGAGGGAAGGGGCCCATTTCCTCTTTTCCCATCCAGGCCATCAATGGGTTATTCAGCAAACTGCCTGTGACAAGGCTAGAGTCCCTCTAGCATCCAACCCACCAGGCAAGGACTCCAGAAAAATAGTCAGTATGGCTAAGAAGGGGTACCTATCAGCTTCTCTAGCCATGTGACAGGCAAATTTTCAGGCCAATGCTGCCCAGTATCAAAAGTCCCTGTGGCAGTCTGTCTTGGACATGTCTCAGAAAGCCTCCTCAACCCTGTCTGATGACATGGCTGAAACGGCTAGGTTTGGGCTGGAGGTGACTAAATATCAATTCCAGATGGCTGCTGACACTAATGACACTGCAGCCAGATGCATGGAAAACATGGTAGCCCAGAGAACATTTGCCTGGCTGAGAGCCACACATCTCACTCATGATACTCAGTCTAAGGCACCTGATTTCCCTCTAGAAGGGAATGTTCTTTTTGGGAATCAACAGTGGCCTATGTGAAAAAGGTGGAGGAGTACAAGGCCAAATACTGAAGCAACTCTAATAAAGAGAAAACTTCCCTATCGACCAGGCCTTATGTATGGGGTGGCCAGGACAGGTCCTTCCACACCAGACCCTTTTTTTCAGCCAGTGGCCACACCCCAGTATCAACAGTACCCACAACAGGGGTACTTCAGAGGCAGGGGTAGAAGGGGTTCAAGGTATGGGTCACAAGCACAGTCTCAGCTCCAAGCTAAGCAGACCCCCTGAAGCACAGGCTGCCTCCTTCCTCCCTGTAGGAGGAAGACTATCCCACTTCTTCCAGGCTTGGCTAAACATCACCACAGAAAACTTGGTTCTGGAGGTTGTGAGTCAGGGTCTGTCTCTGGATTTCAAGTCCCTTCCTTCTATAACAACCAGGGTTTTCAGTACACCCTCCCTGGCAGAAAAGAATCTGCTGGAGGCAGAGGTTCAAAACTTGTAACTGCTAAAAGCAGTGGAACCTGTCCAAAATCCCCTGAGAGGAAGTTTTTTTTCTAACCCCAGGATTCCACTAATATTATTACTCTTACAGTGCTGCTTTAAATCAGCACTGCCCCACAGAGAATATAATGCTATGCTAATCATGGAATGTTTAGCTTGTGCATCTATTTTCAAACTGCCCAGTGTCAACTGCTTACATTCTACCTCAGATTTCTTCTCTCTGCTGCAAAGTTCAGACACTTTGGAGATCTCTTTCAATCAAGACAGATTCCTATAGTACATAGAGCAAAAAAAAAACTTGAATATTTTTGTTTTATTTTTCTTTACTGCCTTGTGTCATTGTCCTTTAATGTTTTATACCTCATAGTTTTAACTTTAAACTTGTTTATCGGTTCCTCGTTGTTCCTTTGAACCGAGAGCCAACCAACCTTTTTTTTTTTATTTATTTTTTAATTTTATTTAATTTTAACTGCTTTTGAACCGAGGTTTATTAGTTTCCCCAGCGGTTTTCTCAGTTTTGGATCTGATTGGAACTGATAGGTTTTTTCTCTTTATTTGTTCCTGAGCCAACCACTATTCTATCGAAACCGACCGCAAATATTTAAATTTAGTCTATTTTTGGGTCGGTTACTGGTTCCTGTTTTCTATAATGTCAGACAAGCCTAAAAAGAAAACTGGGCCCCCTGGGTTCAAGAATTGCTTGACGTGAGAAGAGGAGTTTGCCAAGGCAGACAAGCATGATCTTTGCTTGACCTGCCTTGGGCAATAGCACTTCAAGTGAAGACTGTGTTATTTATAAGTCTTTCCCTGTTAAAACAATGGGAAAATGTAGGTAGAGGCTTAAGAGAAAACTAGAGGAGGGGTCCATGGGCTCTAACCAGTCCACCTCCTCTAACTCTGTGACAGTTCCTTTCAGAGCCTCTAAATCCACCCCTGATATGGGTGAGGGCTCTGGTAAGAAAGGCAATCAACTGGCTGACTCCCCAGTGGCTGCCAAGAAATTAAAGAAAACCAAACACACTGACACCCTGGCTGAAATGCCTCGAAGGGTCCCTCAGGTGCCTATAAATGCTCCTTCTCCTGCAGATTTGACACAGGCTTTAACCTTACTCCAGGTGCTGCAGGATTTATTACCCTCTCAGCAGCTTGTGATTACTACTGCTGAAAAAGCAACTGTTGTTACCCCTCTTTTGCCTATGCTACAGTGGCATATGAGGAGGATGACCAGGACGAAGAGAGAATTGAAGCTGAGGTGTCACCAGAACAGGATTTTGGCTCCCCTCCCAGATCCTCAGAGGAGTTCTCTTCCCATTTTTATTTTGTCAAGAAAATGGTAGAGGCCCTGGATCTGCAAACAGCTGAGGAGATCTAGAATGAAGAGGAGGCACAATACATGGAGTTTATGGACTGACACCCTCAAAAAGGCTCCTTCTGCCTATTTACAAATTCTTTAAGAAGGATGTTTTAGAAATCCTCAAGGCTCCCAATACAGTCACACCCACTGACAAAAAGTGTGGCAAGAAATATCAGCTAGAAAGATCTGGTGCTGAGTTTCTTTTCAGTCACCCAGACCACCAGGGTATTGTACAAAAGGCTGCCTGTGAGAAAGCCCAAACCCCTTTATCCTCTCACCCCATGAGAAGGATTGGAGGAAGGTGGATAGCATGGCAAAAAAGGGGTACCTTTCAGCATTCCTGGCAATATGTCAAGTCAGCTACCAGGCCTATGCAGCCCGCTATCAAAAAGCTCTCTGGCAGTCAGTAGTGGACAATGCTGAGGCTAACCCCTCATTAACAGTGTCAGAGCTACTGGACACAACAACATTTGGCTTGGAAGTTTCCAAATACCAATTTCAAATGGCAGCTATCACTAATGATACAGCTGCAAGGTGGATGGCTGGTACCATTGCTCTAAGGAGATTTGCCTGGCTGAGGACTACCAACCTCACCCAGGACATCCAAAGTAAGGCAATGAATTTCCCAGTCAAATGCCACTCTCTTTTCGGTGCCCAGATTGAGGCATATATGAAAAAAGTAGACAAATACAAAGCTAATTTTAGGGGCAACTCAACCAGAGACAGACCCTCTACTTCTACTTCATCTTATCTTAGGGGAGACAGGGGCAGGTCCTCTTTAGAGGCCTTTCTTTCAGGTACAGACTGTTTCCCAGCAGCAGTACCAACCATAGCAGACTGGATTTTACAGAGCTAGAGGAAGAAGGGGTTCTCGGAGAGGATCCCAATCTGCTCAGCCTCAGCAGCAAGCAAAACAGAGCCCCTGACTTTCCCCTTCAGGCTGCCTCTCCACATCCTGTAGGGGTAGACGCACCCACTATTTCCAGGAATGGTTAAAAATAACCACAGACAAATGGGTCCTAGAAATAAAGATTCAGGGTCTCACCCTTTGCTTCAAGTCCCTTCCTCCTCCAAGGTTAAAACATTTTGCACCAGCTCCCTTCTCAGAAAGAAAACTGCTGGAGCAGGAGGTACAGGCCCTACTGCTGGCAAAAGCAATGGACCCTGTTCCCCACAACCAAAGAGGGCAAGGGTTTTATTCCAGATATTTCCTAACAGCAAAAAAGAATGGAGTGTGTCAGTGTAACCCCCCTACAAATGGGGGTTCCCAAAAAGTCTTCCTTGAGCTTGCCTAAATGCTCACTGCCAGGCTGGTGTCCTGCGTTTTAGCAGTTTAAATGTGATTACCAGAGCTTGTATAGCCTCTGTGTACTGCCTCTTTAAAAGCTGTCTGACTGCAGTCATAAGTAATCTGAGAGGGAGCTCTGTTGAAAGATGTAACTATTTACTGAAAATCATTTAGAGTGATAATGATAATGTAGTTTATCTAACCTGCTTTCTTTGTAGCAAGGACTGTTTTGTTTGTCTCCACTATCTTGGTCCTGGACTGCAAATTGGACCAAACAGTACTGGTGGGACCTAAAATGTAGCCAGACTACAGAAGCTGTCTGAATTCAAAATCTGTAGCTTTTTGGTGCCTTTTTTGCAACTGAAGGGGGAGCTCTTGCTTTGACAGACAGCCAAATCAGCCAACTAGATCTTTTGGATCTTGGGGAAGTCCCAGGCTACTTGCAGTTTTCAGGAGATCTGAGCTGGGAAGTGAACTGAGAGGAGCTGAAGTGATCCTGAGCAGCAATCCTTAGTGGATTCGCATGGGAAAGCTGTGAAAGGGCTGAGTTTGATTTGCATGTCTGCCTGCTGCTCCGGAGAGGGAGAGAAGATAATTATTTTGAACTAAATCCAAGTTTGTGCGACTAAAGTAAGTTACTGAAGTGGGCCAGGCTCAACCTGAAGAAGAACGAAGATTTTGCTGAATGCGATCGGCCTGTCAGGAGTTCCAGCTACTCCTAAGTTCCCGGTGTGTGCAGAGACTTTGCAGTTGTGACCGGGGAGCGCTTTGCCTGGTACAGTAGAATTCCCTTACATGTAAATGTGCTATGAGCTGCTAGTGGGTTGTGAGTTAGTTCCCCACTGTGTGAACTGTGTTCTGCTTGCTGGAAGCTGTATCCAGCCCAAAACAGACTGTACCCAAATTTGTCTCCATGCGGTCTGGGCCTTGCCAGACTGGCCCAGCCAGACTACCCGCTGCACAGAGAAGCTATCGCCGAGAGACCTGCCTGGGGATCAGCCCCCTGCTCCATGCTTGAACAGGAACGATGCCTCTGCGACTCGTGTGGACCCTGCTTCTCCTGGCATTCTAGATCAACCTCTTGCAGTCTGGATTTTCTTCCAGCCTGTGTCCAGTCTTGGGTATCGTGAGTAAATACCAGGGTAGCTCTCTGAAACAACAGCTTAATCTGAGTGCGTCATCTGATTGTCTTGTTGTTTCATTTCCTTTACAAACTGAGCCCTCTGGCTCTGGATTACAAATATTGTGTACTGTGCATGTTGTGTTTTCCATCACAGGACCCCAACCAGCTGCAACCCTGGGCGATGATCCTGGCTAGCCTATCTCTTCTCCACCTGGTACCCAGAGGTGGACTGTGTGGGGGGACTCAAAGCACATGCATAACTGCTTAATTGATATAATCTTTAAGCTAATTAATTTGATTTTGCCCCTCCCTTGTTCAAGTCCCCTGAATAAATCAGCTCTAACTTTTTCTGCATGTAATCTGACTGTGGTTCCAGTTTGTGCTCAAAGTACTGTACTGTTGCTATTTGCTGTGCATAACCTTGTTTTACGGGGTCCTCAGGTCGCTGCAGAGGAACCAGCTCTATGTAAGCGAACAGTGTGTATGGTGTACCAGGGTATTGTGAAAGTGGTTATTGTACAGTGTTCAGGCCACTAGAGGGGAAAGAGGGGGTTACAGTGTCCCGGAGGGCTGTGCCCAGGTTAGCTTGACCACTACCAACCCTGACCTCCGGGTGTAGGCACCTGTTTCAGAACGCAGGCCCCTTAATCTGCTACTAGCCAAGTAGGCAGGGGTAGTAGCCTTTGGGGTAGTTCCACCTAGGGTTACATCAGCCTTTACTAGACCTCAGACTGCTAAACAAGTACCTGGTAAAACCCAGGTTCAAAATAGTCACAATGGCCATGATTTTGCCAACTCTGCAAAAAGGGGACTGGCTAGCCTCCTTGGATTTAAAGGATGCATATTACCATAGTCCCATAAGGGAGTCATACAGAATGTATCTCAGATTCAGACTCCCCTAAGGCCACTACCAGTTGTCAACACCTCCCATCAGCCTAGCCTCTGCACCAAGGGTCTTTGACAAGTGCATAGTAGTAGTAGCAGCACACCTCAGAAGACTGAGTGGCACAGTTTTTCCTTATCTGGATGATTGACTAATCGTAGGAAAATCCCACCAACAGGTGTCAGACCACCTTCAGGTAACCCAGGATATGCTGCTGTCCCTGGGATTCCTTCTCAATACCAAAAAGTCAGTCCTGACCCCTGTGCAGGTTCTGCAGTTCATAGGTGCAGAACTGAATACAGTAGTGGGAAGAGCGTTTCTCCCTCAGGGGAAGGCAGAAAGCATTCAGCTCTTGGCAGGCTAATTTGCCCTGGGCAGGCCAAAGCCAGCAAAACAGTTTCTTCAACTATTAGGGCACATGGCTTCAGCAACAAGCACAGTCATAGGTGCCAGGTCTCAGATGAGAAATATTTAATTCCACCTCAGAGTACACTGGTTGCCAAAGGCAGGACCCCCTCTCAAAGTCAGTACCAGTCACACAAACCTTACTGCAGGCCCTCCAATGGTGGAGGGCGCTAGAAAACTTAAGGGAAGGGGTTCCATTTTTGCAGGAGCCTCCCTCTCTGGTTCTCACAACCAATGCTTCCCTGATAGGATGGGGTGCTCACTTAAGGGATCAGACCATCCATGGTACCTGGGAGAGTGCAGACACACCCCTGCACATAAACCTGCTGGAGTTAAGAGCTGTTTATCTGGCCTTTCAGGCTTTTTTTTATTTTCCTTTTTATCTGGCAAGTCCTCCGTCATACTTCTGCCTTGGTCATGGCCCCCAGTGCTCCCACCAACCACTGATTGCCAGCATTCTCCTGGTCACTCCAGGCTTACCCCCTGGAGGATGGGGCCACGGCACCAGTTCCCCAAGTTCTGGTGCCACGGAACTAGTAACTGCTTGGGAGTGCTGACGATGGTGGCTAATTGAAGCCCATGGAGGGCTTCATGGAAACGGAGGACCTGCACCTCCTGATTTTCTATTTTTGCCTCTGGGAGGTGGGGAAGTGCAATGACGTCCAGTGTCTGCCCCGCCTCCATTGCGTTCAAGCACCGGCAGCTGCTCGACTCCCGGCCTCTGCCAGGGGTCTGTCTTGCACCAGGCACTACCCCATCCTCCCCCAGAGAAGGAGAGCAGTCCATAGGATGCTCTATCCTTATCCCCCGGGCCGCCCTCCAGCGACCCGAGTCCGTTATTGAACCTGGGTCACCAGCATCACTAGCGGAAATCCAACTGCTGCGCTGACGGGCTGGCTGGCCCTTCAGGCTTTCTCTCATCTCATGCAGGGAAAGGTGGTCCAAGTCAGGACAGACAATACCACAGCAATGTATTACATCAACAAATAAGGGGGGGACAAGGTCCACTCCTCTGTGTGTAGAGGCAATGAAGATACAGAGCCTTGCTTACTCTCTAAATGCCTCTCTGCAGGCAATTCATCTGTCCAGCAAGGGCAACTCCTTGGCTGATGCCTTGAGCAGGATAAACCAGGCACATCACGAATGGGCATTGAACAAGCAAATGGTGAATGCTGTATTCAGGAGATGGGGAACCCCAGAAATAGACCTCTTAGCTTCCCACCAAAATCACCACTTACCTCTCTATTGTTGCAGGGTCCCAGTGAAAGGGACAGTTCCCATGGATGCCCTGATTCTGGATTGGGCAGGCAGGTACCTCTATACTTTTCCTACTTTTCCACTGATACTCAGGGTGCTCATCAAGCTCAGGACAAAACCAGCTTCGATGATTCTGATAGACCTTGTAGCCCTGGACTGGGCAAGACAGCCTTGGTACTCTCTACTGCTCTCAATGTCTGTGAGCAAGCCAATTCACCTCCCTCAGTGGTGCAATCTACTGTCTTCCTTTCAAGGAAGGGTAGTGTACCCCAATCTCAGGTATCGCAAGATCAAGACCTGGCTCTTGAGGACTTAGAATATGCAGATTGCAATTCTCTGAAGCAGTTTTGGAGGTCCTTAAGGGTTACAGAAAACCTTCTACTAAGAAAACCTATGCCTCAAAATGGAAAATATTTTCTATCTGGTGCAGTGACAAGGGTATAGTATCAGCCCAGGCTGGGATCCCAACCCTTCTGGATTATTTGTCTCACCTACACTCCCTGGGATTGAAGCACTCATCTCTGAAAGTGCACCTGGCTTCAGTTTCAGCATACCTTTCAACTAGAAAGGATACCTCCCTGGCATCAAATCCTAAATTCAAAATGTTCTTTAAAGGGCTCTCTCACTTGTTTCCCCATCACAGGGAACCAGTTCCAGCATGGGTTCTTAATATTTGCATTGCCCAGCTTTATGCGTCTGCCCTTTGCACCTGTGGCATCTGCAGAGTTAAAATGTGTTACCTGGAAGGTAGCTTTTCCGGTAGCAAGCCCTTCTGCCAGAAGGATAAGTGAGTTACAGGCCCTCTATGTGGAAAAGGACAATGTTTCTTTCCACAGGGGCAAGGTAGTGTTGAGAGCTAATAAGAAGTTCCTCCCCAAGGTGGGTTCTGACTTTCATTTGAACCAGTATATGACATTGCCAGTTTTCTTTATTGAACACTGTAGCCCAGGTGAGCGTAGGTTGCACAACTTGGATGTAAAAAGAGCACTGAATTATTACATGACTCATACCAAAGATCATAGGCAGGGCAGAAAACAACTGTTCCTCACCTATGGGGAAGTAGGTAAAGGTACTCCTGCTTCAAAGAGGACTATTTCTTATTAGATAGTCCAGTGTATTCAGTTTTACTGCTCAAAATCAGGCAAGGTTCCTCCCTCTGGTCTTAGGACCCACTCTACAAGGGGCACAGCTGCCACTATTGCAGCTGCCCGAGAGGTTCCCCTACTGAAAATACGTAAAGTAGCTACCTGGAGGTCAGTCCACACCTTCAAAAAGAAGTATAGCCTGGACACCCAGTCCAGGAGTGATTCCAGATTTGGCACAGCAATCCTGCAGAGTCTTCTTCCTAAATAGATTCTGACCCTCTTCCTTGAGGTACTGCTGCATAGTCTGCAAGAGTAATAATATTAGTGGATTCCTGGGGTTAGAAGAAAAAATGACTCACCTGTAGTAATTTTGTTTCTTCCACAGAGATCCACTAATATTATTACTCCCTGTCCTATCCTCCCCTTCAGAGTCAGTAACTAGAAAAATGCTCTCCACAGCTGATAAGATGTATGGTTGGAGTGGCACGCCACCTGCTGGCACCTTCTAGTAATGTCTTTAACTTGAAGGTTCTTTTTTAAAGGCATATCTGACTTCAGAAAAAAAGGATATCCATTTCTACTAGTCCTTTGGTTATTGCTATTAGTTGCCCCAGTTGGGCATCATTTTTCTATAATTATCTAATTAGCGTTTCACATGTTGTTATGGCCTCTTTGCTGGCTTCTAAGAAATCTAAAGTAGAATGTAGGCAGTTAACACTGGGCATTTTGAAAATAGATGCACAAGCTAAACATTCCATAATTAGCATAGTATTCTGTTCTCTCCAGGGCAGTGCTGATTTAAAGGAACACTACAAGAGTGATAATATTAGTGGATCCCTTTGGAAGAAACAAGATTACCACAGGTGAGTATTTTTTTCTTATTCCAGATACTTCCTCACCACAAAGAAAAGTGGAGAGTGGTGGCCTATATTGGATCTCAGAGATCTAAACAGGCATCTGAAAAAAACAAAGTTCAAAATGGTAACTTTGGCACTGATTTTGCCAACAATCCAAAGAGGGGATTTGTTGGCATCACTGGACTTAAAATATGTCTATTTCCACATTCCCATAAGGGAGTCCCACAGAAAATATCTCAGGTTCAGACTCCCCTCGGGCCATTACCAGTTTTCAACCATGCCCTTTGGCCTTTCTTGAGCCCCAAGGGTATTCACAAAGTGCCTAGCACTGGTGGTAGCACACCTATGAAGGCAGGGTGTGGCAGTTTTCCCATATCTGGACAACTGGCTGGTGGTGGGCAAATCACCAGACCCGGTCACACAATATTTAGAGCTCATCCAGGGGCTATTGGAGTCCTTGGGGTTCATCATCAATCACAAAGAAAAGTCCTCATTCCTGCACAAAACCTGCAGTTCATAGGAACAGAGATAAATAAGCTGCAAGGCAGGGTTTACCTTCCTCTGGACAGGGTCAGAAGTCTCCAGCTGGTTTCAAACTCATTCAGTTTGCACAAAAACCAAACTGCAAGAGTTCTTACAGCCCCTGGGTCATATGGCTATGACTACAGGCACAGTGCTCGGTTCCAGGTTTCAAATGAGAGACATCCAGTTCCACCTCGGGGCTCATTGGAGTCAAAGAAAATACCCTCTTTCAAAGCCTATTCCAGTGAAAAGGACTTTACTACAAGTACTAGAGTGGGGGAAGGAGGAACCCAATCTGAGAGAAGGGGTTCTTTTCCAGAGGGAGTCTCCCTCAGTTGTTCTCACAACAGATGCATCCCTCCTGGGTTGGGGTGCCCATCTAGGGGATCACACAACCCAGGGCACTTGGTTAGCTGCAGAGTCCCTTCAGCACATAAACTTGCTGGAGCTCAGAGCTGTCTTTCTGGCTCTGAAAGCTTTTTCAGCATTGGTGCAAGGGAAGGTGGTACAAGTCAGAACAGACAACACCACCACAATGTACTACATAAACAAGCAGGGAGGCACCAGGTCAGGCCTTCTTTGTACAGAAGCCATGAAAATCTAGACCTTGGCTTACTCTTTAGGTGTAGCCCTGCAGGCTATCCATGTACCAGGAAAGGACAATACCCTGTAGGATGCCTTAAGTTGGATCAACCAGACCGATCATGAATGGACCCTGAACGGGCAAGTTGTGCAAGTAATCTTCAGGAGTTGGGGTACTCCAGAGATAGACTTGTTCACATCCCACCAGAACCACCACTTGCCACAGTATTGCTGCAGGCCACCAGATCAGGGTACCCTACCTCTGAATGCTCTGACTCTCGAATGTTCAGGAAGGTACCTGTTTGCCTTCCCTCCCTTTCCTCCAGTATTCAGGGTATTACTCCAGCTCAGATCCCACTCAGGATCTCTGATCTTGATAGCTGCGGATAGGTCCAGGCTGCCATGGTACTTTCTACTGCTCTCCATGTCTGTGGCCAGACAAATACATCTCCCTCTGAGGCACAATCTGTTGATCTCCAACCAGACAACCCTGCTGTATCTGAATCTCAGGTCCCTAAACCTCAAAGCTTGGTTCTTGAGGAACTATAATATGTTGACTTACAACTCTCTGAATCAGGTGCTTCACATCTTGCGAGGTTACAGGAAACCCTCTACTAAGAAAACTTATTACTCAGAATGGAAGAGGTTTTGAATTTTGTGTTTGGCTAGAGATCTGGTACCAGTACAGGTTGGGGTCCCAGCTGTCTTGAATTACCTCTCTCATTTACATGCCCTGGGTCTACAGTCCAATTACCTCAAGGTCCACCTAACAGCATTGTCTGCCTGCATTTCTGCTGGTGCAAGAGTAACATTAGCCTCAGAACCCATTTTTAAGAGGTTCTTTGAGGGTTTGGTCCATTTGCACCCTCCTCACAGGGCACAGATGCCAGCATGCAACCTCAATGTTTGTATAGCCAAGGTCATGGGCCCCCCTTTTGAGCCCATGGCTATAGCTCACCTGAAATATGTCACTTGTGGAACAGTTTTCCTAGTGGCAATGACTTCTGCAAGAAGGATAAGTGAGGTACAGGCTGTCTGTGTTGAACAGGACTATATCTCCTTTCACAGAGATAAGGTAGTCCTAAGAACAAATAGGAAATTCCTACCCAAGGTAGTTTCTGATTTCCGCCTTAACCAATCCATTACCCTACCTGTCTTTTTCACTGAACATTACACTTCTGGTGAGAGACGACTTCATAGTCTGGATGTAAAGAGGTCCCTCAGCTATTACATGACAGCCACTAAGAACCATAGGTAGGACATAAAACAACTGTTCCTGACTTATGGGGATGTGGGAAAAAGTAATCCAGCCTCAAAGAGATCTATTTCTCACTGGATAGTCCAGTGTATTCACTTCTGCTATACAAAAGCTGGTAGGGAGCCCCCAACAGGATTGAGAGCACATTCCACCAGGGGAACAGCTGCTACTCTGGCAGTTGCAAGAGATGTCCCACTGGTTGATATCTGTAAAGCAGCTGCTTGGAAGACAGTACACACCTTTATGAAGCATTACAACCTGGATATGCAGTCTAGAAGTGATGCTAGGTTTGGCACAGCAGTTCTGCAAATTCTATTTCCAAAACAAGTGTTCTGTGCCTGTCTCCAGTGGTATTGCTTTGTAGTCTGCAGAAAGTTATGAATACCTGTGTATTACTGGGGTTAGAAGAAAAAATGACTCATCTTAGTAATCGTGTTTCTTCCTAGTGATACTCGGGTATTCATAACTTCCCACCTGACCTCCCCTTCCAGAACTTAAGCCTCTACACTCCAGCATGCTGTGCTACCATAAAAGGGTACATTACTATGACTACTTATATGTTGTCACATGGTGATACAAGTTTAGTAAACAAGGTTTATTGTCTTCACCCCTCTTCAGGTGTTTCTGACATTTAGTTTTTTTTTTTTTTTTATTATTGTATTATCTCCAGTTGGAGGTTTTCATTTATTAAAAGGTTGGGGTCTTACATTTCAAAATGTTTGATTCTTTTTAATCATAATTACTCACAGTATTCTGCTTCCATGGGTATGCTTATTCAGGCTTCTAGGAAATCTGAGGAATTTAGAACACTGGCAGTTAGTATAGGGCAGCATTTGAAAAGTTGTCATGTGCAAAGAATTCCATCATTTGCATGTGTTCTATTCTCTTCGGGCAGTCCTTCCTAAAAAGGCTTACTGCAGAAAGTTATGAATACCTGAGTATCACTGGGAAGAAACAAGATCACTAAGGTGAGTATTTTCTTTCTTTTTAGCCATCTAGTCCTCAACTGTATCTTGATGTCTGCCTTATGTCATTGAATGGAAAGCTATCCTTTTTAACCCTGTAGGGACTCCATTGACAGGCCTGAAGTTTAAATGTCCCTATAATATTTCCTGATTTTTAGCAGTTTGATCTCAGGCAGCAATTGGAGCTCTGTATGTTTAGCTGGCTAGGAATTACAAAATAACCACTCTTTTTTGGAGTAAGACAATTCCTTGTTTATAGTAGTGATTTCTTCATGAGTCAAGCTTGAACTAAGGTCAAGGTGTGCAAGTTTCATGTGTGTATTGCTTCTGTATATCTGGTGTGGGTGAGGGGTTGTACAGTAGCTGTGTGGTACTATCCCTGCTCTTTTTGTAAGGTGAACTACTCCAGTGAAAAATATATAACAACATATCTTTTAAATGCTATTCCTGCAGACACTGCTCCATTTATCTAGTTAATGCAGGAATTCCTAGCAGTTTTGTCTGTGTATGATTTCAGTAAGCTGACTGAGAGTGGAAAAGGGGTAAGGGTAAAGGAATTGCCCCCTTTGCTTTTAAAGTTCAGTTTAAATGGGCTTTTAAAAGTCAGCTTAAAGGGGAACAGTAACCACCAAGGGTTCCCACACTCAAGGGTAGAGCTGGTCCTAGTGTGTACTTTGTGTGGAAAAACATTATGATTTATTTACTGTTTACAATAGTGTAGCAGAGTAGATAAGACTGATTTTGTTTAGTTCTAGGCTGAAAATTCTGTTCCTACAAATCTCAGAATCCCCTGTAGCTGCCATCAGAACAGTATTTATTATTTATTTTATTTAAAAAATTGGTAATTGGAAGAGGCACACTGAACTGAGGCTCATTTCCACGTGCGTCCTGAAGGAATGGTTACTAGATGAAACACAAACATGTATTACATTACATTACATGGAACAGAACACAAAGTGCAGACACACAGCAAGAAATTAATACCTGTTTGGTACAAACCTGCAACCTGTAAAGTGCAAGCATGATGTACAAATACATGTGCAGGTGGAAAACTGTAAATTCGACAATAAAGCAGTACAGAGGCAAGCAGTGCAGTATGCCAGGGATCAGTAAAGGACCAGGGGACCTAAAAACATGTACTACATAAAATAACTAGGGGGGAACCTACTGCAGGAAACAGGTTCAGATGGGTGGAAGGAGTCACTTCAACTGGAACCCAAAGGAATTTGAGGAGGAGGAGGAATGATGGAGGAAAAAGAGGAGCTGGTTCCAGAGTGTTGCAAGCAATCTGAAGAGGACAATTGTACAGCAGAGGAACGGGTGTGAGGAGTGAAGAAGGTTTACTAGTCTCTAGAACAGAGGTAACATGGAGCAGGGGGGCGAGGAGAAGAAGGAAGGAAGGTAGTCAAACCAATACTTCGAAATGAAGGAAGAGAAGTGTAACTGGTGATGTGAATGTAGAGGGAGGATGTAGCGAGGAATAAAGGAAGCAGTGGTGAATATGTGGGAACAACACCTTAATTGTAAAAATATTTTATTATAATTTTCGTATTTGGATTATTTTAATTACTATTTTATATTCTTTATAAATGTCAGATCATTAATTGAGGTAATTGACATTTAATACAAGACCACTGGTTTAAATTCTGTCTGCATAAGCTCTGCGAGCAAGGAGAAAAATTGTCTCTGAGAATGGAGTTTAAAGATGGATCTTTGAAAAAAAATGTTCCAGTTTGCAGTTTGAAATCACCTTCTGAAGCAAGGAAGAGCTGGGCCACTTCTTACAGATTTAAATTTCAGTTTTGTCTCAAACTAGCTGTAAAGGAAGAACTTAATTGATGATGTTGCCTAGCAACCACATGCTTCAATGAGTGCTCAAGAGTTATAGCTTTAGTACCTTACCCTAGACATTATCTTCAAGAAAAAAAGTGACTGAATTGAATCTCAATGGGTTTTTACAATTTGAAGAAACTTTTGTTTGTTACTAGAAAATGCAACATGCTGCCAGCGTGAAACTTACATGGTGGATAAAGAAATCTTGACTTATTGACTGGCTGAGTTTAAGACTTGCAACTGCTGGATAAGCCTTACAGGATAATGTATAGGGCATTATCCACAACAAGCTTGTGTAGCCATTGAGCAATTGTCTGTGGTGACCATTTAAACCTTGAGAGTGCAGCTCGAGAGGCTTTGGTTGGCATGACAACTGCAAGATGGCTACACACGCTTGTTGTGGACAGTGGCCCATACACTGTCTTTTATAGTGTATGAGTCACTATCACACTGACACCCCCCCAAAAAAACTATTTAACAGTATTTACTGTGGAGTCCTTACTAGGTAACTGACTTTATGGGCGCCACTCTCCTCTGCTGCCATTCTTATCACCGTGGCTACTTTCTCTTTGGTGCCTGTAATTCATGCGTTCTATGTTGTTATACTGCAGTAGCTATGTAGCTAGAGCAGCATAACAGCAATGATAACGTAGCTACTGCAGCATAACAATGCTATTCTAGAGATAGATTTCCATCCCTAATATTGTTCCACCATACACTATAAGTTATTTGACAATCTATTCTGTGTAAAAACTAAACCTAAAAGCTAAAGTACCTGACTTTGGTCTTAAATGAAAGCTGGTGTCATGACATATCCACAGATATAAATTTTGTGTGTGCAATGTGGTGCTAAACTGAAAAACATCATCTTAAAAGAGTTTGAGGTAATCAACTTTGGAACAGACTCTGCACAGTCTAGAGAGCACAAACAAAGGGGCAATCCATTGCAATGGAATTCAATACTTCTGAGGACTTCCCTAAAAAGTTTTCTGGAAGAAACCTACCTTATTCTGAAGCTTGAGAAATGGAGAACAGAGATATTATTTATTTTCAAAACACCTTGCTGAGAACTGATGTTATAATCATTATTAAAGTATATCAGAAAATATCTGTCCCACAGAAATAAGACACTTTTAAAAGATTGATTTTAATGAGCAGAGCTTGGAAATGTTTGTTTGAAAACTGCATCTTATTGTATTCAAAGGTTATAAGGAAAATGAACTTTGAAATAACATTGAATCAAAGCAGAGTGAGGTAGAGTCGCCGAAGAAAAAACTTGCCATCCCACCCCCTATGCAAGAAACAATCAGGAATGATGCAATAATGACTTAGCCAGACAAGGATATCACTCTGGACTAGAGGTAATAAAAGTCAGTTCCTAAAAGGTCAGTTGCCTTCTGAGATGCTGACTAGTTTTGTGCTTGTGGAATGAACAATGTTGCTGATTAGGTATGGTTTTTGAAGTTCCTGCCAAAACCAGAACAAAGGACAGAGATTGCCTATTGATGTCCATCATCCAAGAAGCAAGTTTGCTTTCATGTGTTGACAACAGATGAGTCCAAAGTCCAGGGTTCAAGTGAGGGCAGAAAAAAAAAACAGGAACAGCAACAAAATCCAGTCACTAAAAGAACTGTTGCCATCCAAAGGAGAAGAGAAACTCACCAACATTCTGAAATCAAGAAGAAAATCCAGACTCTACAACTAACTTAGATGTCTTGAGTATTATATTAAATAATTGTTATAATGTTCTAATCAGGCTTAGTTGGGAGGTTGGATGGGAAAGATTACTTCTTAAACACTGAAGTTTGGGTATATAGAAGCTCACATCTAAGATATATAAACATTTTTGCAGGATAAGAGATATTCGAATAAGTTACAAAGAGAAGTTTTGAAATACTAAGACAAAGCTATGTGAAATGTTTATACAAGAACCATTTTACTGTTTGCAACAGTTACCAAAGCTGCAAGCTGTGTGTTTTTGTTTTGTTGTGTTTATTTTCTGAAACCATTGTTTGTTCTGTATGCTACTTTTCACAATGTTTTAATATCTATGAAAAAGTTATTAGGAATTAGTTACTATATAATCCCTTAATTTAGCTCTCAATTTAATTCTTCTTTATCCATAGGGTAGAGATATTGCATGGAGTTAAATTAATAGCGTATGTTACTTTACAGTGAATGTAAGTATAATCACAGTATTGGAAAACTGTATTGCGATTAGTAAAGAATGGACCATGGAGTACATAGCACAGAGCATGGAACAAAGACCTCAGAGCATGATAGCTGCCATGTTGTCCCCTGTAGTCAGTGACTCATGTGATCCTCACATGATCTTTACATCTTGCTCCCTCTTGCCTGTATTCCATACTTCACCATCTCAGCACACAGCAAATAAGGAATGCCAATATTTTTCATGAAAATGTGAGTGGGTTTCTATTCCTGTTTCCAATAACTGTGTGGCAACAGCAGGGCATACTTTAAATAAAACAAAGTGTGCTGTGTGATGCTTGGCAAGCTGGTTGTGATTGCTCTATGATATTTGTATATAGAATGTGGTATGTGAGTGTATCTCATGATACAGCCTGTGGGATGGGTGCCACCCTCCCCCCAAGGTTTCAACTACAGGATATATTAACCTGAAACCAGGAGGTAATTAAAAGACTAGAGAGACTTAATTAGAACTGACCCAGCTGCCAGAAAATAGGGATCATAAACTTTTATGACGTCTTAGAGGAAAAAAACATGTTATAACAAAATGGTGTGAACAGTTGTAAAATATTTGACCTGCCAGAGGAACAGAAAACCACACAAGATCAAAGGAAAGGCTTGATTTAAAGACTGTCATAATTTGGGAAATTTGTTTTTGCTGAAGTCACAGTATTTAAAATATCTGCTGACAGGAAGATCACTAATTGTATAATTTTTATATTCTAAAAGAAGGAGCTAGGCATCATCATGGAAGGGGTGTGTGTGAAAGAGACAGTTTAAGCTGTTCTGTGTCTGATCTTTGGTGACATTTCTTTTTTAGGCTCTTAAGAAACAAGATCTAACTATAAGCACTGTAAAGAGGTAATACATTAGATAGAAAAAGTCTAATTGTATTGTGGTAGGAGTTTATGTTTTGTACTTTAACCCTGTTCTTTTAAGTAATTGTATGCTTTGTAATATATTTTTCTGTGTTTACATTTTACATATTTGTATCCATTTTTAAGTAAACCTTTTATTTTAAAAAGACTGCCCGGGTGTGTCTTTGAAGTTCTTTTTGCATGTGACGTATAAAGGGTTAAGACTGACAAAAAAACCTGTTCAGAGCTTAATGGTGTTATCAGACTGGGAAAAGGTAAAAATATACCTAAGGTCTTTTATAGAGTTTTAAGGGTTCATTTTGGATACCTGGTTAGGTGCCCTTAGGCGAAAGATATCTGGCATCTCCCTGAGGAGCAGATTATCTGAGCCTGTACATTTGGGTACACTAGCATAAGGTTCACAGTTTGAATCCCCCCAGAACTTGAGACTAAAGGTGTTTTGGACCCACAAGCAGACAGGAGGGTTTCCCCCTGTTCTGTTATCTGTTCACATTACTTTGCTCATAGGTTGGCACTGTGGGAGCAGAGGGTCTGACCTGCTGAGTGTGTTTTGTGACAGATTGGTTGACAGTGGTGCAGATAAATTTGGTAATACAAACTTTAACTGTTTAGTGTGTCAGCTTAATACTGTACAGCTCACTTGCAAAAGAAAAAAGGCAGTGATTTATTTTTAAAAAGAAAACAGAACTATATACTTTTGCTTACAGTCAAGTTGCTACCTATTTTATTTTTTTTTTCTAAACTGCAAGTTAGAGTAGCCGTAGTTAGGGAAGAAGATGGCTTCTAACTATGGTGGGCACACTGTAGACTACTTGAAGCAGTTGTGCCAGGACAGAGGAGTCCTGTACAAGGTGAGAGCCAGCAAGCAGAACCTCATGGATGCCCTGATGGCAGCAGCTGCCCAGAGCATTGAGTCAAAAACTGTGACTATAAGGGACAAAACCTTGAGCATGGAGGTGCCAGTGGCCAGTGCAGTGTCCAGATCTGAAAAGGATGACAGCAAGGCTAGTGACAGAGAAGGGTCACAGCAGCAGGGGAAGGTCACCAGCATTCTTGAGCCAGAAGCAATCAGACTGTAGATTGAGTTGTGTAGAATGGAGCTGGAGTTCCAGAGGGAGGCTGAATGAGAACAGCGAGAAGCTGAATGAATGGTGAGAAGTGGACCATGAACAGTGAGAGGCAGACAGTGAGGAGCATGAGATCCAGAGGCAACAAGAACAGGAGAAGCTACAACTCCAACCACCAGCACCATAGTAGGTACATGGTTTGAGTTTAACAGGAACTACAGGACTGGGTTACAAATTGAATTCCAAATTGATAGCTGAATTTAAAGAGGGGGAGGATACAAATGCCTTTTTAAATTCCTTTGAAAAAGTTTGTATTCAGGCTAAAATTCCTAGAGGGATCTGGAGCTTCCAGCTATCCCTGCTACTTACTGGGAAAGCTTGGGATGCATTGCGTAAAATGGACAATGAAGACAGTAATGATTACAGCAAACTTAAAGCTGCACTGTTAAAAAAAAAATAACTGGAGAAGCATACAGAGCTAAATTCCATAAGCTCAGGAGAAGCCCTGACATGAGCTATGAGGAGCTAGCCATGAAACAATGTCAGTTTTTAAAATGGTGGGAAGGCATTGAAGCAAACTCTGTAGATAAAATTGAAAATGCTATTTTGTTAGAACAGTTTTTTTGGGCATGCCCAGCAGAGCTGAAAATTTGGCTGGAGGACTGACATCCCATAACAGTGCAAGAGGTAGCTGAACTCTCAGACCGCTATGCCAAGAACAGACCTGCTCAGAGAGCGAATGTGGCAGGTGTGGCAGCAGAGAAAGGGAAAAAATCACCTTCAGGGCAGCTAAAACCCTCACTGCCTTCACCAAAACCAGTTAGCCTCAAGTTTCAGAGAAAAGATTTCTCTGAGAAAAGAAATGAATGTTGGGTCTGTAAAGAAACTGGGCATATTGCCAGACAGTGCCCCAAAAGGGCAAGCAATATGCAGAATAGGGTTAGGAAAGAAGTGAGTTGTTTGTCTGTCCCTGGAAGCATGCCTGTGAACATGAGGGAACACATGCACCCAGTTTCGGTGAATGGGGTACAGACACAAGGGTTAAGGGGCACAGGGGTATCCCTGATGCTGGTAAAAGGGGATCTGGTAGAACTTGATCAGCTCATACCCAATAAATATGTCACTGTACAAGACTTCACTGGTGAGGAGAAATCATTGCCACTCACTAGTGTTCTCCTAGACTGGGGTGAAACTGAGGGTACCTGTGCAACAGATGGCTGTAGCCAAAACTTTAGCAGTTGATGTCATCCTTGGCAACAATCTGAAACAGGGGATGGTGTGTGCAATTACCTGTAGCCAAGCGGGAAGGGGAAATTGTAGTTCCCTGGACCCCACAGAAGCCAGTGTGGAAATCCCTGGGAGGACAACTCCTCAGCCTGTGTCTCCTGATATGGAGACTAAGGGCGGCTATTGTGGCACTTCTATTCTAAGATGGCAGCCATGCTGGGTCAGCCACTGTGTGTTCTCGCTGTGAGCTCTCATTGTTTTAGTTATTTTAGTTATTTTTAGTTATTTAGTTTATTTATTTTATCTAATTGTCTTTTGATCTGCTTTTGAGCTCTTGTTGACGCCTGTACATTTCCATATTTGTAGCACAATTTTAAATGACTGTTGGGGCCTAGTTTTCAGCCCACTTCTCCGATCACAGTGCTTTTATAATCTGGTAATTTGTGGGGTACGTGCTGCTTGTGTGTGATACGGGACTTACCTGACTTGTGTGGCAGCCGGAGCTGAAGTTGGAGCAGACGATCGGCTCGGTAGTGCTTTTGGTCATGTTGTCGATGAGCTGTGGACGAGCTAAACCTTCTGGTTCATGAGAAGAGGAATTAGAGAAATTATGGATTTATGGTACTGTGACTGTGACTGTACCAATACCGTACCCGAATAACTGATTAATCTGTTGTGGAAAGCATGAGTTGGATTATTACTGAATTGCTGAAGTGACTAGACTTGGAAAGAATTGAGTCGAGCTGGTTTCGATTATCCTTGACTGTGTGTTTGGAGCTGTTGATTTTAGTTTGGACTGGTAAAGGTGTTTCATCGGTCTGTGAGTAGTATGTGAACTATACTACAGTCGGATTTTCTGTTGAAAAGAAGATCTGATTTTTATTGGAACAAGCGTTCAGACTGTAAAATTTTGCTGAACTGAATTTATTGCTATGCTCTCTGGTTGACATGATTTACAGCAATTTTAGAGCAATTGTGGGGGGTTTATTGCAGGGTGAGCTGCTGGGGCACTTGTTGTCCTTGCTGGACCTGGGACGGGTGGTGTTGGCCCTGGGTCTACCGGAGGGTGGGTGCAGAGAAACCGGTGCCTCTTAGGCCTGCTGGAGGGGTCCACTGGTGAGTGGTCTCTTTCTGGGTGACCGTAGTCCTGTTCCCGGAGGGGGAAAAGTTCCCCATAAAGTTTTTAGACAGTTGTTTTCCCTTGCAAACCTTACACTGTATTTATGGCATTAAACCTAAATGGGTTATAAGCTTGTTAAATTGCCTTGATTTAGTTATGCCCTTATAGATTCTGGTGAGAGCAGAATTTGAATTCAATCAGTGGACTGGGGAAATTGGAGGTCTTAATCCATTAGTAGGACATCTAATATGGTAATTTGAGTGATATTACCATTTCAGAATTGTGTGGGATATATTTTTGGGACAATATGGTTATTTACCTATGTGAAATTGCTAAATGAATATGGTCTGACTCGTGTGTTTGTAATGATTCATTGAGTTAAGTTCTTATATTGTGATTACTGAGCTGCTTGTTTGGATAATTTTGATAAATTATTGCTTATTGAAATGTGCTGGGAAGGCATTAAGATGGTCAGAAGCTATTCTCCCACTTTGCTATGTGACCTCCACCCTTTTCATTGTCCCCCTCTGGTGGCTGATGTTTATGACAAATGCCGATCATTGGGGATAGTGAGAAGGCATTTGAGGGGGTGGATGGTCTTGGCAGAGTGGAAGAATGGAAAGGGTTCGATTGATAGAGGTAGTGGGGACTAGGAGACACCCTGTGGTGAAATGGGTTCAGGAGAGGGGTTCTCCATGCCTGATTTCCATACCCAAGGGCTCCGCATATTGTGGGCCAGTACTGCGCTCCTCCTCAAAAACCCATCCAACCTGGGCGGTGTTATGTAATGCCAGGTCAATTAAAAACAAGACCACTTTTATAGCGGATCTTGTTGTTACATCTGACCTGGCGTGCATCACCGAGACCTGGTTGGATGAGAATGCAGGCCCTTTTTTGGCCTCTGCTGCTCCAACTGGGTTCTCGGTGATACACCGCCCGAGGTTGGATCGTAGGGGCAGGGGGTGTAGCCATCTTTTTTAGAATGGAGCAGGGTCTTGTGGATGTGCCAGTGTGTCTCACTCAATCCTTTGAGTGTATCCTGGGAGCAGGTGTAGGGTTCAGGATTCTCCTAATTTACTGACCACCCAGTGATGGCAGAGAATTCCTGAAGGAGTTTGCGGACTTCATCGTCGACGTGGCATTGGAGTTGCCCAGGTGGTTAATACTGGGCGACTTCAACGCTTGGGTCGACGATGAACTCGCCTTTTGGGAAAAACCTCCAACTTATGACGATGTTGGGCCTCACAGGTGGTTACCTCTGCTACCCATGTAGGGGGTCACCATTGGATCTAGTGTTCCTACTGAGTTAAGTCGCATTTGGAGGTGGAACCAAATGTGTGGACAGACCATCATACCATAAGATTTAGCTTCGGGGCACCCTGAAATAGGCCTGCCCCTATAGAGATGGTACAATATCGCCCTTTAAGGGGAATTACCCCAGAAGGCCTTTCGGAGGTATTGGACCTATAGAGTATTTCGAGCGAGTGCATGGATCCGGGGGATCTTGTACTTGCCTATAATAAGGCTGTGGGTGACGCCCTGGATTAAATTGCACCTGTTCATGTTCATCCCCTCACTCAGCACCCAAGATTTCCATGGTTTGATGGTTCTTTGAAGGAGCTGAGGAGAGTAGGGCAAAGGCTAGAGAGAGCTTGGCGAAAGTCCGGCCTGAATGCTGACAGGCTTAGATTGATGGACCACTATAGAGTCTATCAATCAGCAGTCACCCATAAGAAGGCAGAATTCCTGTCCAGGGAGATTGCTGCTGTGTGGAATCGACCAGCTCAACTCTTTCGGACTGTCGACAGATTGTGCAATCCACTCTGTCTGCAGTCTGGAAGAGATTTTTCACAGATGAAGTGTGATGAGCTTGCTTGATTCTTTGCAGATAAGATTGCCAGCATCAGATTGGGCATCCATCCAGCTCTTTTCTCTAGGGAGCTGTGGTGATTGGTGAGAGGAAGCAAGCCCTTGTGTCACCTGGTCTGACTTTAGTAGGCTGGCATTCACGGAAGTTGTGAGGATTATTCAGACTTTACGACCAACCAGCTGTAGTTTAGATCCGGGCCCTACGCCACTTTTAATAGGTTGTGTAGATGCCCGATCCTTGCTGAAATTGTCTGGAAGTCTTTGGAGTGAAGGGTTTTTCCTGCCCCCTTAAAGGAGGCGGTCATTTGACCACTCCTTAAAAAACCTTCATTGAACCCAGACTGTCCAGCTAACTACAGACCTATCTCTAACCTGCCCTTTGTGGATAAGGTTATTGAAAAGGTGGTTGCCTTATAAATAACCTCTATGAAGTTCTCCAGTCGGGATTTAGGAAAAGACATAGCACTGAGACTGCTCTTGTCTGGGTTTTAAATGATCTCCTAATTGTGAGAGATAGAAAGGCTCGTACTATTCTAGTCCTTCTTGATCTCTCTGCAGCATTTGATACTGTGGGCCATGGTGTGTTGTTGGAGTGCCTGCACTTTCTTTGTGGACTGTCTGATACAGTTCTACATTGGTTTCGATCCTTCCTCATGGGGCAGACTCAGAGGATTGTTACAGGGATTTATTCCTCTGATACTATCTCTCTGTCCTGTGGGGTGCCGCAGGGCTCCATTTTGGCACCCATGTTGTTCACAGTTTATATGCTGCCATTAGGAGATATCATTAGGCATTACAGTCTGGGTTTTCACTGCTATGCAGATGATACCCTGCTGTATTTGTCCATTACTCCCAGTCAGGATAATGCAGTCCCTCTGCTTAACAGCTGTCTTGCTGAAATCAATGACTGGATGAGCGCCAGCTGGCTGAAGTTAAACCCGGATAAGACCGAGGTGTTGGTTGTGGAATCAGGTTACCTTGAGGTGTACCATAGGGCTGAAGTGCCATTGGGCCTCTGGCTTGGTGGTACCCAGCTCTTGACCTTAGGCCAGGTGCATAACCTGGGTGTTATTGTTGACAGCAGTCTGACCTTGAAATTTCAGGTATCAGCTGTTGTTAAGTCCTTTTTTTACTATCGCCCAGGAAAAACACCTGGTTCCTCTGGCTGACCTTCCTACTTTGGTCCACGCCTTTGTGACTACTCACCTTGATTACTGCAAAACCCTTTACCTGGGGCTACCAGGGGTTGATATTCATTGTTTGCAGCTAGTGCAGAATGCAGCAGCCAGGCTTCTGACTGGGACATCTAGACCTAGTCATATTACACCTGTTCTGCGTGAGCTGCACTGGCTGACGGTACAATGGCGAATCACATTCAAGGTCGAGTTACTGACCTATAAAGCCCCACACAAACAGGGACCGCAGCATCTGAAAGATCTCCTTTCTCCCTACTACCCCTCTCGCTCACTCTGTTCCACCGACGAGGGATTGCTAGAGATTCCCAGGGTTCGTTTGAAAACATCTGGAGCCCATGCATTTTCATATGCTGCTCCTGCCCTGTGGAATTCTCTACCTCATTGTATTTGTCTATGTTTATTGTTATTCGTACAGTGCTTTGATCTTTGGAAAAGCGCTTAAAATAAATTTTACTTACTTATTTACTTTTTTACTTACTTACTAATGAAAAGGGGGTAGAATTTTCCCTAGTAGCCCTTAACCACACAGCTACAGAGGGTTACTCTGAAGAAAGAGGGGTGACCCGGTGTCAGAGGGTTAGGGATGTCAGTGATCCTGAGTGCCCAGATTCTAGTGCTAGGGACCCTAGTTTAGAAACTGAAGGGGACCTGTCCCATGTCTTGGGAATGTGTAAGGAGTTTGCAACTGCTCAGAAAAGTGACCCTAGTCTAGAGAAGCTGAGGGCTTGGGAAGACTCTGACAGAGCACAGGGAGGTGACTGTAAACATAAGATTTATTGGGAAAATGGACTGATGTATACTCAGGCTGTGCAGACAGAGGTAGGGGTGATAGGCAAGCAGCTTGTCGTTCCCCAGGAGTATCGTGAGCAGTTGCTCAAGATTGCACATTATATTTTCTTGTCTGGTCATCTGGAAATCACGCACACTATGCGACAGTTGGCCCAGAATTTCTATTGGCCTATCTTCACCCAGCAGGTGAAGGAGTATTGCAGGTCTTGTCACCGGTGCCAAGAAATAGGAAAGGCAGGGAAGAAAACCCAAGCACCCTGATTCTATTGCCCATAGTGGAGGAGCCATTCTGGAGGGTGGGAATGGATATTGTGGGGCCTTTAAATACATCCAGCTCCTCTGGGAAGAGATTTATCCTGACTGTGGTGGCTTATGCCACCCAGTATTCAAAGGCAGTTGCCCTATCCTCACTGAGGACAGACAAAGTGGCAAATTCCTTACTTGTGATTTTCTCCCATGTTGGGTTTCAGCAGAAGGTTATCACTGATTGAGGGTTTTTTTTCATGTTGGACCTGATGAAATGTTTGTGGGAGAAGTGTGGGGTGGTGCAGAGGTGCACAACACCTTATCACCCACAAGCCAATGGGCTTGTGAAAAAGATTTAGTGGTACCCTGAAGTCAATGCTCCAAGCATTTGTTGAACAGCATGGGAGGCACTGGGAGAAATACCTTCCCCACCTGTTGTTTGCATACAGGGAGGTGCCCCAAAAGTCGACAGGATTTTCCCCCTTGAGCTCTTATATGGACTCTGGGTACGTGGGCCCCCAAAGTTGATACAAGAGGACTAGGAAGGCAAGCACGCCACCCAGGGAACTCCCACAGTGGATTACATCCTTAGGTTTAGGGAAAAGCTGAAGGAGCATATGAGGACAGCCCAGAACAACCTGGCAGCTGCCCAAACAGAAACAAAAAAGTGTGGTACAACCACAGAGCCAGAGCTCGATCGTACATGGTGGGTCAGGAAGTCATGGTCCTTATTCTGTTCTGGAAAGACAAGCTGCAGGCTGAGTGGGCAGGACTGTACAAAATAGTTAGAAAAGTAAATGATGTGAACTATAGCACAGAGTTTTCTGACAGAAGACAGACAGAAAGAATGTACCATGCCAACATGATGAAGCCATATGCTAATGGTGTTCGCAGTATGTAGTCCAAGGGAGGGGACTGAGGGAGGAGACCCCCTTCTGGACTTGTTGGAAGAAAGTAAGCAGGAGTCCTCTGTGGAGGGAGCTAAATTGCCTTCCCAGCTGGCCCCGACAAGATCCAGGAAGTAAGGAAGGTTTTAGCAGACTTTGCCCCACTGTTTAACGCCAAGCCTGGACTAACCCCCTTAGCGACACATGATGTCGAGACAGGGACACAGACATCCATATGGTGGACAGCATATTGGGTGTCAGAGGCTGTCCAAAAGGACATTAGGAGGGAGGTGGAGGAAATGCTGGATTTAGGGGTAATCCAGAGATCCCACAGCCCCTGGGCCTCAACTGTAGTCCTGGTGCCCAAGCCAGATGACTTTACTCATTTCTGTGTGGACTATAATGGACTGAATGCAGTCACGAAGTTAGACACCCACCCGATGCCCTGGATGGATGAACTCCTGGACAGGTTGGGAGGGATGACCTACCTTACGACTATTGACCTGACAAAGGGGTATTGGCAGGTGGAGTTAATGGACAGAGCTAAGGAGAGGTCAGCCTTCATCAGTCTAATAGGCTTATTTGAATTTAAAGTAATGCCTTTCCGAATGAAGAATGGCCCGGCCACTTTCCAAAGGTTGGTGAACCAGGTGTTAAATGGTGCTGAGGAGTACGCCAATGTGTACCTGGATGACATTGCCATCTTTAGTGCCAGCTGGAAGGAACACCTGTCCCACCTTAGGGAAGTGCTAGACAGGATACAGAGGGTCTAGCTCACTGTCAAAGCTGAGAAGTGCCAGGTGGCCATGGCTGAAGTGCCATACCTCGGCCATGTTGTAGGCCAGGGACAGCTTCATCCTAACTAAATAAAAATAGAGGTGATCAAGGCATAGCCCAGGCCAGAAATGCAGAAGCAGGTCAGGAGTTTTCTAGGGATAGCAGGGTACTATAGGAAATTTGTACCCAAGTACAGTGCCCTGGCTGCTGCCCTATCTGACCATGTAAAGAAAAGGATGCCTAAGAAAATTACCTGGGAACCAGCCTGTGAAAAAGCCTTTACCATACTGAAGGAGGCACTGTGCAGTGCTCCTGTATTGACAAATCCTGACTATAGCAGACCCTTTATAGTTCAGAATGATGCCTCAGATGTGGGTATTGGGGCAGTTCTGAGTCAGACATCCAACCAAGGGAAAGATCAACCTGTAGTGTACCTGAGTAAAAAGTTACTTCCCAGGGAGCAGGCATACTCTACTGTGGAAAAATAGTGTCTTGTCATAGTGTGGGCCCTAAAGAAGTTAGAGCCATTCTTATATGGACAGCATTTTGAGGTTACAAGCAGACCACAACCCCCTGGTTTGGCTGACCCAAATGTGAAAAAATAATGGTATACTATTAAGATGTAGTCTTGCCCTGCAAGGTTATGACATGACAATCTTACATAGGGCTGGAGCAACCAATCAGAACAGAGATGGTTTATCGTGTCTGTATGAAGAGTGAACTGATTTGGGAAGCTCATCCTATGCAGGGGATAGATCCCCAAAATTCAGTCTAGGTGGGGAGGATTGTGATGCTTGGCCAACTGGTTATGATTGTTTTATGATATTTGTGCATGTGGTATGTGAGTGTCTTTCATGAGATAGCCTGTAGGATGGGTGCACCCCCCCAAGGTTTCAGCCACAGAACATATTGACCTGAAACCAGGAGGTAATTAAAAGATCAAAGAGACTTAATTAGAACTGACCCAGCTGCCAGGATATAGGGATCATAAACTTTTATGACGTCTTAGAGGAAAAAAATCATGTTATAACAAAATGGTGTGAACAGTTGTAAAATATTTGACCTGCCAGGGGAACAGGAAACCACACAATATCAAAGGAAAGGCTTGCTTTAAAGACTGTCATAATTTGGGAAATTTGTTTTTGCTGAAATCACAGTATTTAAAATATCTGCTGACAGGAAGATCACTAATTATATAATTTTTATATTCTAAAAGGAGGAGCTAGGCATCATCATGGAAGGGGTGTGTGTGAAAGAGACAGTTTAAGCTGTTCTGTGTCTGATCTTTGGTGACATTTCTTTTGTGGGCTCTTAAGAAACAAGATCTAACTATAAGCACTGTAAAGAGGTAATACATTAGATAGAAAAAGTCTAATTGTATTGTGGTAGGAGTTTATGTTTTGTACTTTAACCCTGCTCTTTTAAGTAATTATAGGCTTTGTGATATATTGTTCTGTGTTTACATTTTACATATTTTTATCCATTTTTAAGTAAACCTTTTATTTGAAAAAGACTGCCTGGGTGTGTCTCCGAAGTTCTTTTTGCATGTGACGTATAGAGGGTTAAGATTGACAAAAAACTGTTCAGACCTTGATGGTGTTATCAGACTGGGAAAAGGTAAGAATATACCTAAGGTCTTTTATAGAGTTTAAGTGTTCATTTTAGATACCTGGTTAGGTGCCCTTAGGTGAAAGATATCTGGCATCCCCATGAAGAGCAGATTATCTGAGCCTGTACAGTTGGGTATGCTAGCATAAGGTTCACAGTTTGAATCTCCCCAGAACTTCAGACTAAAGGTGATTTGGACCCACAAGCAGACATGAGGGTTTCTCTGTTCTGTTACCTGTTCACATTATTGCATTCAGAGGTATGGCACTGTGGGAGCAGAGGGCCTGACCTGCTGAGTGTGTTTTGTGACATGTGGTATGCGAGTTCGAGGGTACCATGTTTACTGTTGTTCTCTGTTATCTATGTACAGTAATTCCGTGTTATTTGGTGTTGTTTTTAGTTAATCTGTTTTATGCCGTGTTTATGTCTTTGTTTGTTCTATTGTGCTTTCATTCTTTTGTCTGAACTTCACAGTGATCACAGTGCTTATTGATTGACTTGGGCAGGGGTTACTTGAAGGATTTGGTTAAAAAACTTAAACTTTATTGAGTGAAAAAAATGGCAAGGTTTAAAAAATGTGTTGCTTCAGTAATTATGGCATTGAATGTGTGCATTGAGGATTCCAGCCTGGCAGAATCCATTTATGATGTTCTCTTCTCTCTCTCCAAGTTTTGTGCATCTTTTCACCAGCCACTGAGCGTGCTTCACTTTTAAAGTTTGCATTTGCAAATCGATGTTTATTTTCCCCAAAGCATAATCATTGAAAAGCTGTTATGACACCTCATCTGCATACCAGGTTGTGAATAGGTCTTTTAGCTCATCCTTAAAGACCGTGGGCCAATTTTAGAAGGGTGGCTCAAGTTGCCGCTGAATGCAACTTGCCCCACCTGCAACTCTGACATCGACCCTGCCCCCTATTCTAGAAGGGGCAGGATCTCCGCAGCAAAGTACAGTGACTTGCAACATGTGGCTAGGTATGCCACACAGAGGGCTTACCTGGCCAGCATATTGCAACCCGCAGCAGCAGGTTGGAAGTGCAACCCCAACACCAGCAAGAGACAATAGTCACCCCGTAGGGCTGCCCACACCCCCTGCCCCCCAAGCCTCCAGCAATTGCCCTGCAGGGTTGGCCACACTAACTGGCCCCCAAAACCCCCAGCAATTGCCCCGCAGGGCTGGCCACACCAACTGGCCCCCAAAACCCCCAGCAATTGCCCCACAGGGCTGGCCAATGTACCTGCCACCGATGTCCTGTGTAATCAATGCCCTGCAGGTATTCCACACCCCAGACCCCTAATCCCCATTGTAAAATGCCCACAGGGTGGCACTGTCATTCTCCACCGTGCTCTGACCCCAGTTTCGCTCCAATTCGGCAAATACCCAGCCTGGTAATCTAGTGGCCCCCCACCCAGCAGTGCCAGCCCACCCAGCACTCCCCCACCCATCACCTGCTGGCGACTGGCACAGCCCACCTCTCACCTCCATGGCCAGCCGCCAACTGAGTTATGTAGGAGCGCTACTGGAAAGATGCGCTCAGAAATTAATATCTGAGTGCTTCTTTCCAGTAGCACTCCTACATAACTAAGTCGATGGCTGGCCGTGGAGGTGAAGGGTGGGCTGTGCCAGTTGCTGGCTGGGAAAGGATGGGGGGTGCTGGGTTGGCTGGCACAGCTGGGTGGAGGGCCACTAGACTGCCAGGGCTTGGTATTTGCCACAGTTGTGGCCGGATACTTGGGGGTCAGGGCATGGGTGGGGGGATGACTGCACCACCCTGTGGGGCATTTTACAATGGGGATTCTGGGGATGGGGGTGTGGAAAACCCTGTGGGGCTTTATTTGACCACTTCAGGGGGCTTGGAGTGTGGGAAGCCCTGTGGGGCTGTTACTGTATGGGTGTGTGTACAGTACGGGGATGGGGTGGGATCATGGCCCTGATTCAGGACATGTTTGTGCGGTGCCCATTGGGGCAACAACAGGGTGGTCTGGGCATTGGGGGACACATGGACCGGGTTCTACAGGACTCTCAGAGGATGGATGTAAGCTATGCCAGCTAAATGCAGGTGTAACTTACATTACCAGTTCTCCTCCTGGGGTTCTTGTAGAATTCTGACATTCTGAACTTTGTTGCTGCCCTTCTGGAATAGGGCACAACTGCTGCCATAAACCTCCTAGCACCATGTCGCATGGGGGTTTATGGCACAACTGCCGGCATAACAGCTGTTTGATGCAAGTGGCCTGCAACATGTCACAGGCCACTTTGAAGCATAGCACAAGTCAAAACTGCTGGTTTAAGTTGCTACTTGCACCATTCTACTTGGTGCAAGTGCTATTATGCCAGGTGTAACTGTTCTAGAATCTGGCCTCTTGTTTACAGTTACAGTAGTAGCCTCAGACATTGCCATCTATTTCCAGATATTTCACAAAATTTCTGAAGAGTTTCTCTCTGCTGCCCCTATTGTGGAAATGCAGAAAGCAGGAGATATTTCTGGAAATATCACAGAAATTTCGGGAAATAGCTGGCAGTGTCTGTGGCTGCTACTGCAGGTCTAGCGGCTGCAGTAAGTCAGTACATAAAGCTGGCATGAAAATTGGTATAATTACATTTTGCTCAAGGGTTTGCAGAATGTCTTCAATAGTATGACCCCTGAACAGATTCATTATTGACAGGGATCTCTGCTCATCAGGCAAGTTCATCTGTTGCTTGATTTTGTTAATGTATGGGACCAGGACATCACTGATAAAGAGTGGCATCATATTGCTATCATCCTAGAGATTTTCTGAATGACTTATTAGCCACCCCTCAGGGAAGTCAAAGGCAGGATGGCAATTACTGGTTTTTCCTTTACAAATGATCTGAGGGGGGAGAAGTTTACCAATCATAGAATAGGCAAACACCACCCAAACTTGTTGCTTATCTCCTAAACCAGAGACCTCTACCTGCTTTGACCCAGTTGTTTCCATAATCCATTGACTGCATGGTAGCAACTGCATGCCACTCTCATCCAGGTTTATAACCAGAGCAGGTGGGATCAATTCTTGGCTACAGGCAGTAGCCACTCCACCAAGAAAATTGGTCTTGAGTTGTGGAAAGTCCAAGGGAGTTTACATGCAGCTTTGGCTGCCTTCCTCTTGGAGTACCCCATGCTGCTCAATAACCTCCAAGACCACGGATGACTGAATGCCAACTGCCCACTATGCTTAGGTAGGAGGTCAGGGTTGTGCTGTTTCATCACACCAGACACAATTGTGGAAACTACCCAGGCACTAACTACGGCTTCCTCTGACCTCAGATGTTTGATAGTTTTTGACAGCTCCTATTCAACATCTCCAAGGAACAGTGCTGGCCATCCACAGGGCTTTGTGGGCAGTTCTGGATGAAGTTTGCAGGGGTCAAGTGTTTTACTGACTTCTGCTAGGTAATCCTTTTTGAAGCCATGTACAGTACTCTCATTTATGGTGCCTTGGTACTTTTGTTGTAATACCTGATGATGTTCATGATGCCATTCTCCACAGCGCATTCTCCGATTTTAAATCGGACAGCACAGAGTACTTCAGAGTACTTCGCATACTCTATTCAGCACTTCTTTGCAGGAGAACTAGCAAACTTACTCACAACAGCCTCAGCAATTTGCATGGGGATTACTGCGGCTCAGACTTTCAGCACTGAGCAACTCATCTGACAAGTCCTGCTTCACAGAAGGCTTCTTGCTAAGCCATGAAAGGAAAGACATCTTCTGTCTTCAGTTCAGTTGTCAGTAGTCTACAAAAGGAGACTCAGAATATGGTCATCAGTATTCTCTGTAATTTGTAGATGAATGACTTAGAATGACAGCGGATTTCTGGGTTCCTCAATTACTATAGTAATTACTATAGTACCGCTAATAAAGATTTTTGTGAACTACTCTAGGTTCCACAACCATGCTGAAATTTAGTTATGCAGTATTAAAGCATCATACGGTATGGTGTGTAGGGAAAAATTAAATAAATTTTTTATATACTACATGAGGGTGTGACAGAAATGTTATTCATGCTTATCTCAAACTTTAATCAGTTGGTTGTAAAGTAAGGTTTGAGCTAATCTTAAATTAATTTATGCATATGTTATAACACGCGACTGAAGGCTTAGCCAAATGCCCATAATAAGAAATAGGTATTACAAGCTATTGTTCTAACTTTTTGGAATTGCTTATCTATGGGAATAATTGTTTAGTGAATAACAGTCCACACCTTAACATGTATAGAAATAGATATTGTTATTATTTGCAAAGCTAATGAACTGCATAAGTGATATGTTTCTGTTTTTCTTTTCTCTTAGTCTGAAGGTAACTTTAATTGAATGTAAGGAGCTGAGATTCTAAAGCTAAGCAAGATAGATTCCCTGATTAACAAAATAAGAAGTGCAAAGCTGCAAGATAAGGATCTTTAAAGCATCCTAGAAGGATTAAGTTATTTAAACTGTTGTTTACAGTTTATTGCCATTGTTGTTATAGAAACGTAGAAGAATAGACTTTGATGGCAGAGAAGGAATGTTTGGCCCACCCGGTCTGCTCATTTCCATACCTATTGGATAAGCTAAAGATCATAGTTAACCAACAGCCTGTGTCTTCCTGCCCCCCCACCAGAATTGCCTTATGTCTGTCCCATGCATTCTTGAATTTCTCCACTGTTTTTGACCCCACAACCTCCTTAGGAAGGCTGTTCCATACATCCACCACCTTCTCCATGAAAAAAATACTTCCTCACATTGCTCCTGAGCCATCCTCCCTCTATCTTCAAATTGTGCCACCTTGTTCTTGCACATCTCTTTTTTCTGAAAGGTGCTACCCTCTTGAACTTTGTTGATTGGGGTGCTTGAAAGCTTCTATCATGCCCCCCTTTTCCTCGAGGGTATACATATTAAGATCCTTTAATTTCTTGTTATTGTAGTTATAGAAAATAATGACAGCCTTAACTTTAAGTGCAGATATTCTTAACATTAAGGTGGTAATATATCATCCAACAGCATATCTGACTTCTAAAACTAAAGAGGAAAGCATAAGAGAATTGGTTAAAGCTATAGTAACTACAATACTCATTGCAGCTTGATAGTAAAAGTCAGCTGAAAAATGCTGGAAGATAAATATTTTGAAAGTGGTAACCTTACATCAGGTGGAAATATCAGAGTATCTGTTACAAAAAAGTGAAAAAGATGTCTGACTATTATTGGGCTTTAGTTAAGCTAAGGACTTGAAATGCTATTTTGCAAAGTGATTTAAATGCTGGTAAGCAATGGAAAAGACAATGTTTAAATTTGGAAAAAGAAATGGTTAAATTAGCAAATGCTTATGAACAGGTCAACAAAGATTTGGTTGAATTAAGAAAAAATATGAAAGCTTACGAAGTAAAACCAAAGTTTAGAAAACAATTGAAAGCATTTAAAGAAATAAACTGGAGTGCTGATTCTGGTATTTTCTCTTCTGACAATGAATCATCTGATTCAGAAAACAAATCACACAATAGCAAAAAGAAAATAAGTACACAAATCAGTGACTGGGATTCTGATTCAGGAAGAGAATACTTGATAAATATAAGAAAACAAATCAGATTAGAAAAAAGGGGGGGTTCATCTGTACCTCAAGCTAAGGTTTTTGAGGCCACAATCTTTAATACTCTGGTGAAGGATAGAGAAAAGTTACCTATTTTTAAGAAGAAAAATAGAAGAGTCAAAGCCCATGCTAACCCCAACTGTGGCTCTGCAATCTTGTCAAGACTTTTTTCAATGCCAAAACCAGGGTTTAGGGGTGGGGGGGGTGCAGTCAGGGTAAAGTACATATTCACAGTGGGTATGATAAGTGTAGAGGTGACAGAAATGATCACAGAGGACACCAGTATTCTGACTTCAGAAGGTAAAGTTACAGAGCACCTCAAAACAGGACTAGGCATAGTTATGCAGATAAAAAGGAAAAGCTTAAGGAGTTACAGATTAAGAGGAAACAGGAAAGGAAGGAGTTTAAAAAATGAATAGAGGAATTTTAAAAAAGAAATAAAGGATAAAAAAAAACATCTCCAAAGTTCACTCCATTTAACTCAGTCATGTCCTGCCTCTCTCTATCCTGTGCAAACTTTTTCAACCATGCCTAGTGCAGGTGAGATTAGTAATGCTATGTGACTTACAGATTCTGCATACTCTATTGCCAATCTGGTATAAAAAAAACTGCTATTGTTAGAATGGCCAATGAGATAGGAATGAGATTTGAGAATGAGATGCCAAGTAAAAATGAAAATGCTATTTCTGAGTCTAGCCTTTCTCAAAAGGTGTCCAGAGATAGTGTAAAAATAGTCTGAAATGTCATAGTGGAACTGCTATGTTCTATGGAGGAAGAAAAACAAATTCTACCTGGGCAACTTAATTCCCAAATAAAAATCAGATAGATTTTATTTTTACATAAACATTAAAAACATTCTGAATCATGAGGGTTTGCGTGACTCAGGGGAAGAAGTAACTCTAATGCCCAAGAGTCTCTTTCATAAGCTCGCTAATGCCCTTGGTAACTCAAAGAAGCTGAAAACCTTTTCTGACAGCTTACAAATTGTAGGTTATGGAGAAGAAGTTCAGAAGACATTAGGTAAAGTTTTGTTGCAATTGAAATTTGGTAAAATGATAATTAAACATCAGGTGTATGTTGTAAACAAAGCAAGTGATGATTTCCTGATTGGAAATGCCCTTCAGAAAGGATTTAGAACATTTGTTGACTACTCTCACAAAGTTTTGTGGTCACAGACAAAAAGGCCTATTACAGTTAGAGCTTTAACGTCTCTAAACAATCAAAATCATGCTACTTTGAGAAAAAGATAAACTAATGATTAAACTGATTTTTGTATGTACCTGATGTATCTGTTTTTGGTAACTGTAAACATTTGGCTAAACAGAGAAGCAAAGCTTATGTGGTTTGTTTGTCAACCAAGATGTGGTAAATCTGAGATTAATACCAGAGGCCTAACTTTCTTCAAGAAAGAAAGTAAATGTTGCTTTTCTCAGTGTCATCCTATTTATGACACAAATACATTAGACTCTAAGTACACAGCCCACCCAGGACTGTGGAAAGGAGATGCCACTAAATAATGCAAAAGGTAAATTTAAGGTGCCAGTCAAGAAAGAGGACTTGTACATAACTAGTTCTGTGTTGTGCCAAGGTTATGTATTACACAAATAGAGTACAGTTTTACAGAGTGTTAAAAATAATTGGCTAAAAAATGCTCCAAATCACAAAGGAAGCTTGAAAGGTATAGATGTATTTGCCTTGAAACTCCACATAGGGTGAAATAGTATTCAACATCCTACATGTAACACAAGGCCCAAAATCTCCCATTTGCCTTGGGTTAGACATCATTGTATGACTGGGTGTGTATGTTGACTTAGGCAATGATGTTCTTTGGTCACCAACAGTGGGAGACTCTTACCCAATAAAAGTGACACTATAGACCTTGAGGTCTGGATAAACTATTCCTCCAGTGTGCCACATGGTGAGTGAGTTCACTACAACAATTTCAGATAATGTAAAGTAATTTTCTGGCAGGGTTAATGTAAAGGAAGGACAAGAAATACCTGACAAAACTGCACAGTCTGTCTAACCTGCAGTAGTGATATGGACGTAAAGATCCATTCTGCACCTTGACTGGATATGAGCAGTAGAGCAATGCATGTTTTAGCAAATAATCCAAAAGCAGAACCTGTCACTTTAAAAGCTAACTGTTGATTAAAAATAGTGATGGGGGGAAATCCTTTATCATTCAGAATTAGTTGCTCCAGTTATTGGGGGGTCTACCAGAGTTTATTGTTTATTTAGATGTAGGATTACAATTACCTTTGAGCCAAGGCTCTTTTTCAAAGGTTCCATGTCAGGAGAGTGCATACATGTTAAACAAGGGCATACAACATTAAAGAGAGCATACAACCATATTCATCAATTCAGGTATGGCATCATGGTAAATAGGATACATGAATAACACATACAAGGAATCATTTCTGAAACCTAGAAGAAATCAAGGAGGAAGGGTGAGAAGATAGGGTGGTGGCAGCTGAAAAAGAGACTAGAGCAGCTCACGGCATTGTCAAAGAACATCAGAGGGGGAGGTGGTTGATCTCAATGGGGAAGGGGGAAGTTAGGGGTGGCAGTCACATGAGTTGGAGGCTGTGAGATGATGATGGAGGCTTGATTTGAATATGCCCAGTGAGGAGGTGGAGGTGATGTGAGTGCTGAGGGCATTCATCTAGCTGGGTGTACGGTGTGCAAAAGATCTTTGGCCCAGAAAGGTGTGGCATCGGGGGACCTGTAGAGGTTGATGTTCAGACCCCCTGGTGTTATGAGGATTAGTGTTTGGGCACAGGAGGGCTTGGACACTAGGTGGAGTAAAGCCCAAAGTACTTTTTTTTCACCATCAAGCAGGTAAGGTACTCTATACGGTTAGCGAGTTGAAGCCATCCCATCTGAGTGCACAGCTCACATGTATGTGTGAGTCAGTAGGATCCAGTAAGCAGTCAACAGGCCTTGTTTAGGGAGGTCATTATGCGCCTGAGGGTGGTAGTAGAGGCAGAGCCATAGATTATGAGGCCATAGTCTCTGACGGTGACCACAGAGCTCTGGATAGCAATCTTCAGTGCTGCCTGGGTAAGATACTGTCTATTTTGGTAGAGAATTCCAATGTGTGAGTTTACCACTCTGGCAACAATATCAATGTGAGTCCCATAAGATAGGCAAGGGTCAAGTGAGATTCCAAGGTATTTAAAAGATGACACTTGTTCGAGGGTGTTACCAGCACTTGTATTGATATCAAGGGGGTATCACCTGTGTTTGTTTTATGAGCTGTAGAAAAGCATAGATTTAGTCTTTTTGTGGTTTAGAACCAGTTTATGTTTTGCAAACCAGTTTTCAACAGAGGAGAAAGCAAGCTGTAGGTTGTGAAGTAAGGGTTGTGGGTCCTTATGGGGGGTGAGAAGCACAGCATCATCGGCATAGAGGATAATTTGTTCTGGGAAGGATAGTGGAAGGGAGTTCAGGAAAAGGCTGAAAAGTAGTGGGCCCAGTATGGATCCCAGAGGGACACCTGAGAGAACAGGTTTGGAGTCAGAGAGTACTCCTGAGATTTTTACTGTTTGTGAGCACTGGTCCAGGTAGCTGTTAAGCTATGCAGTGGAGTCCTGGGAGATCTCGGCATTTAGCAGCTGTTTGGTAAGCAGGCCATGGTGAACAGCGTCAAATGCCTTAGTCAAGTTGATGAAGATGGCCTTTGTCCAATGAGTCCAGTGAATTCCTGGAGGGCTGTTGATGTGCTGTGCCCTTGCCTGAACCCGTGTTGCTGTGCACATAGGATGTTATATTTGTACAGGTAGTCTGTAAGCTGGTCAGCAATTATGCGCTCAAGGGCCTTGGAGAGGGGGGGTAATATAGAGATTGGCTGGTAGTTCCCCTTTATAAACTTGTTGCCACTTTTAAAGACTGGAGTTACAATAGCAGATTTCCATTTGCTTGGGAACTGACTGAGGCTGAGGGAGAGGTTGAAGATTTTGGTAAGTGGGCGCAATACCTCTTCAAGAGTGAGGGATAGCAGTTTAAGGTCCAGTGAATCTCCACTGGCTCTGGACTTGGAGATAGCCTTTGTTATATATTTGCGGACATCATTCGTCTTGACTTTTTTTGAAGTGGAGCAGCGGATGATTTGAGGTGGTAGGTAGGGAATTTGGAGCAGGTGAGTCAATCAGAGAAAAAGTCCAGGGTGAGAACAGCATTAAGGTCAGTGAAGGCTGCATTGAAAGTATTGGCAATGACCTTCGGGTCAAGGGTGGTGGCTCCATCAACCACCAGTAGGGTTAGGGAGGATTTGGACTGCTTCCCTGTGACTTCCCTAATATTGTCCCAAAAAGCTCTCCCATCTCCCCAGGTGTTGGTGAGGGCTTCCTTGTAGTAGGTACTCTTCATCTGTCATATTTTTTTTGTGCAGTTGTTGTGAGTCTGTTTGTAGTTTTGAATGTCCAGTTGAGCACCTGTGGCCCTAGCTATTGCCCAGAGGTGGTCCCTTGATTTTAACTGAGCCAGTAGCTCAGCCATGAGCCAGGGATTGGAGAGTGCCTTGACTTTGTGCTTTTTTTTACTGGGGCCTAGGAGTCACAGGCAGTGTTGAATGTGGTGATGAAATAATCAAGGGCCAAGTCAACATCCAGTGCATTGTATATGGGAGACCAGTCTTGCCGACTAAGACAGAATTTGAGATGGGTCAGTTGGCCACGGGGTAGGACTCTGCTGGAAATGGTTTTAGGAGGAGGCTTACTAAACTTATTTGACCAGTTGCAGATGACGGGAATGGTTGCTGAGGGAATCTGGGAGGACAGTGGTGTTGTTGATACGGGTTGGGTGCCTGGCAAGAACCCAGTCCAGAAGAGTGCTGGTACCTGACTTGTAGTTCTTCCTTGTGGTGGAATCAACCATCTGCATTAGGTTAGCTGAAGAGATAGCGTCCTTGTGGGTTCCTACATCAGGTGCAAGCCAGTTGATATTAATATTGCCAAGGAGAAGGATCTCAAATCTGGGAGGTTGGGATCTTACAAAGTCTAGGACCACACAGTGACCAATCCCTTGGTCTTTTGGTGGGATGTAGACTGAGACTACTGTGAGCACTTTATTTTGTTATTTTGGGCCCCAAGGAGTAGTTTGATAGGTAGGTATATTACTTAGAGAAATAAAGGGAAAGGATTTAAAGAAGTATACACAGTTGATAATGAAAAACTGAAATGAGTAAAATTAAGGTAGATTCAGGTCAAAACTTACCTTTTCCTGATTTTAAAGCTTAAGATAAGCAAGTGTGTACTTGTAAAACTAAAATAGGAAAGGAAAGGAATTTGTTTTTAAAATGTTCCTTCAATTGAAAGACATGTTTTCAAAAGATGCCCTTGGTTTTGAGGTAACTGACCTTCATGTTACCAGGGTACCCACAAACCCAAGTAAATGTTCAGTTTATTTACACCAGTACAGAACACCACATTCATCTTAAAAGCACATACAAGAAATGTTGAATAAGCCTAATTTTGATCTTGAGTTAAAGAAAATGTAGACGAAATAGTGAAGAATCTGATTTTGATTTAGTAAAAGTACCATAAGGTAACAAAACAGTAGGAAACTTTTGTAATTTCATTAAGGAGCCTGATGTAACTATGATCTCTGAAGTGACCTACAAATTGGCCACATACTAAAATCTATGTACTACCAAAATGGAAAATTTCAATTAAAGGAATGTTATCCTGGTAAAAAAATGAGGGGGGGGGGTGCAGAACTTATAAAAATATTAAAAGAAATAGCCTACTGGCCATACATGTACAGTGACATTAAAGATTAGAAAGTATAAGATTATGTAAAAGTGAATATCATGAACATTAGTCACACTAAAAAGTTTAATTGTAATGTTGATACATCTAGATGATGAAAAAATAGGTAATTTGTTGAAAAATTTAAGATGTTTAAATAATATGAACAAGAAAAATGTTAAAACACTTCAAGTAAAAGTATATATAGTTGTAATCATGTTTATTCATGTAGTACTGTACATATTTCTATGCCTAAATGTACATCTCTGATGGTGTCAGATTTGATGATTTCACATCTGATGGCATCACATCTGATAATGTCACATATGATGACATGTGCTGAAGATTTCATAAGTTACCACGTGATGATGCAACTTTATGTTATGCAATTCATTCTCCCTGTGATGCTTAAACTATATGTGCATATAGTAGGATTACAGGTTTTGAATTTGGAAATGTATTATTTCAAAATATATTTTAATTCAAAAAGGGGAGAAATGTGGGAAAAAAATTACAAAAATATTTTACAATAATTTTAATATTTAGCATTATTGTAATTACTGTTTTATATTCTTTATAAATGTCTAATCATTAATTGATGTAATTTGGGTCTAACACAAGACAAATGGTTTAAATTCCTGCCTACATAAACTCTCTAAGCAATGAGAAGAATTGTCTCTGAGAAAGGGTTTAAAAAGGGACGAAACTGCCTTGATGGGACTTTGAAAAAAAATGGTCTAGTTTGCAGTTTGAAATCACATTTTGACCCAAGGAAGAGTGGGTCTCTTCTTACATATTTAAGTTTCAGTTTTGTCTTCAACTAGTGGCAAAGGAAGAAGTTCATTGATAATGTTGCCTAGTAACCACATGCTTCAATGATAGCTCAAGAGTTATATCTTTAGTACCTTACACTGAGAAGTTATCGTCAATAAAAAAGGGACTGAATTGGATTTCTATGGGTTTTTACTATTGGAAGAAACTTTTGTTTGTTACTAGAAAATGCAACACGCTGTTAGCATGAAGCTTACACAGTGGATAAAGAACATCTTGACCTACTGACTGGTTGAGTTAGAGACTTGCAACAGCTGGGTAATGCAAGTTATTTGACACTCTATTTTGTGTCAAAAACCTAAAAGCTGAAGTACCTGAGTTTGGTCTTAAATGAAAGTTGGTGTCATGACAAATCCACAAATATAATTTTTGTGTGCAACATGGTTCTAAACTGAAAAATACCATCTCAAAGAGTTTGAGGTAACCAGCTTTGGAACACAATCTGCATGGTTTAGTTAGCACAAACAAAGGAACAACTCTCTGTAGTGGAATTCCATGCTTTTGAGGACTTTTCCACAAGGTTTTCTAGAAGAAACCCACCTTATTCTGAATCTTGAGACATGGAGAACAGAAACATTGTTTTGTTTTCAAAACACTTTGCTGAGAACTAGTGTTATAATAATTATTAGAGTATTTCAGAAAATGTCTGTCCCACAGAAGTGAGCTACCCTTAAAAAAGAGCACTTTTAATGAACAGAACTTGGAAATGTTCATTTGAAGACTACATCTTATTGCATTCAAAAGTGATAGAAAAATTAATTTTGATCTAAAAATTGAATTAAAGCAAAGGGAGGTGGTATTTCAGAAGGAAAAAACTAGCCATCCATCCCCCTTTGCAAGGACCAAGCAGGACTGGTGCAATAATGATCTAGTCAGACAGGGATGTCACTCTGAACCAGAGGTAGTAAAAGCCAGTTCCTAAAAGGGGGATAGTCAGTTGCCTTCTAACTGTGATGCTGACATGATCTATGCTTGTGGAAGGGACAATTTTGCTGATTAAGTAAAAATTTTTTTTGTAATTTCTATTTATCCCCACTTTGAACCCTGGCACTATACCTAATGAATCACTGTGGGGCAAGCTCAGAAGGACCCTCCTCAGAGCCATGGCTTACCCCTCAGGTGGGAACAGAGTGGGAGTGGGCAGCCAAGCCCCTCAAGCTGCACCTCCTGGTTCTGTACCTTAGTCCTCATTGGGGTCTTCACTCCTGAGCTGGTCCAGCTGGTGGTGAGGGCCTACCTAGCCCTCTAGTCAGTGTGGTGCTTGGCTGTGTCATCTTTCAGGTGTATGTCCTCCCAGAGATATGGCATGCACTTTGACACTAAGGTTAACATCAGCGTCCGACATGCTCCACTCTTCTGTACAGCTTTGGCATGCCTAACCTTCAGCAACCACTAGAGGTTGGATATGCACCAGCTAAGGTACTGCCCTTCCTGTGGAGGAGATGAGCAGTCCATGGGATGCTCAGCCTCCTCCTCCTTGGCTAACCCTCTGATAACCCAAGTCCATTCCTAAATCTGGGTCACCAGTGTAGTGAGCGGCAGCCCTACTGCTGCTCTGGGGCTGACTGATTAAGTACATTTTTTTAAGTTTCTGACAAAACCTGAACAAAGGACAGAGACTACCTATTGATGTCCATCAGCTAAGAAGTAAGTTTGCATTGCTGGGTTGACAAAAGATGGTTCCAAAGTCCAGGGCTCGAGTGTGGGCAGGAAAAAACTGGAATAGCAACAAAATCCAGACACTAAAATAACTTTTGTCATTCAAGGGAAGAAGAGAACTCACTAAGATTCTGAAATCAAGAATAAAATCCAAACTGTACAACTAACCAGATGTCTTAAGTATTATTTTACAAACGTTTTATAATATTCTAGTCAGGCTTAGCTGGCAGGTTGCACGGGGAAAAATACTTCTCAAACTCTGAAGGCTGGGTATATAGAAGTTCACATCTAAGTACTGATATATAAACATTTTGCATGAGTTAAGTTATTTGAATAAGTTACAAAGAGAAGTTATGGAATACTAATAAGACAAAGCAATGTGAAATCTTTATATAAGAAGCATTCCACTGATTGCAAAAGTTACCAAAGCTGTAAGCTGTGTGCTTTTGTTTTGTTGTGTTTATTTTCTGAAACCTTTTTTGTTCTATATTTACAGTATGCTGTTTTTCACAATGTTTACAATGTTTTATCTATGCAAAAGTTATTAGTAATTAGTTATGTTTTACAGGGAAAAATAAAATATATTTTTTGTATACTACATGAGGGTGTGACAGAAATATTATTCATGCTTATCTTGAACTTTATACAGTAGATTGAAAAGTAAAGTTTGAGCCAGTCTTACATTGTTTTATGCATAATTTATGACACAGATCTGAAGGCTTAGCCAAGTGCCCATAATAAGAAATTGGTATTCCAGCCTATTGTTTTGACTCATACTTGGAGGATGGTTTGTCACAAAGTGGTCGACGCCATTCCAGAGAGAGAGTCCAGTCTGACTAGGGAGGTAGAGGGGGCTGTACCCTAGATCATGTCTGCGTACTTGAAGACCAGAAGCATCATTTTGGTAACCAGCTCATGAAGGACCAGCAAAGCTAGGCAGTCTTTGTTATGGTACATGGCACCTAGCTTAGGGCGGAGATTCAAATGCATATGATTGATGTGGGCTGAGAAGTCAAGCTTGCAGTCAGCCACATGCCAAGGTACAGTACTTGAATGAGTGTACCACATCAAGAAGGGAGCTATCCAGCATGGTGAAGACTAGAAGTCTCAAGAGCCTGCCCAATTTGTGGCTGGTACCAAAGGTCATGGACACTGTTTTTTTGGTACTAACCTTGAGATGGCTGGAAAGGAACTAGCCCATGAATTGGAGAAATCCTGCTAGAGCAGTTTTTGCACATGAGTGGTAGAGTGACAGGAGGTGAAGCTGACTGTATCATGTGCATACATGTGCATAAAGAAGTTGACACAGGCAGAGGGGAGGTTGCTTAGAAGAACTGAGAACAGGATGGGCCTAGGACTGAGCACAGCAGGACCCCAGTTGGGATAGGAAGGGGAAATGATAACATGACTGCAACCCATACCATTTGTTGGTGACCAATTAGATAGGAATGAAACCATTCAACAGCAGTAGCTGAGAGACTGGTCAAACTCAGATAAACCAGGAGGAGTGGGTGGGGAATCAAGTCGAAAGCTTTACCCAGACTGATGAAAATAGCCACTGTGATATGCCCCTGGTCTGTCCCTGAAAGGATGGAGTCAGTGATCTGTGACAGAGAGGAGATGGTGGAGTGGTGCTTCCTGAAGCCAGACTAAAAGAATGAAAGGAAACTGAAAGATGTGAGGCAGTCAAGAAATCTAGTTTAGACTAGCTTCTCTTGCAGTTTAGCAAGGGAGAGAAGGAGAGAGATAAGCCGGTAGTTGCCAGGAGAAGAAGAGACACCCTTTTGTGGAGAGGAAGAACTTTGTCAATCTTCCAAGACTGAGGAATGGTGCAGAGGGTGAATGAGAGGTTGAGCATGTGAGTGAGTGGACATGCAGTAGCCAGAGATAAGAGGTGGAGGAGTTTAGGATCAAATCCATGAGGAATGGATTTAGATGGGTTGAGGGAGGAGTGGACAAGCAGAGTTTCATGAGTGGTGATGGAGGGAAGTGGAAACATGAGATGGAAAGGAGAGGAGATGAACAGGGAGCAGGAGCAGAAGGGGGGCTGCAGTTGGGAGGCAGAATGGTACATGTGGTGAAGGACTCATTGAAATGAGCAACAGCAGAGTAAGCGCCAGATGCAGGTGAACCTTTAACCAAGAGGGAAGGGGGAGCAGATTGGGTAAAGGGGGTCAATGGAGCATGGATGACCTTCCAAAATTTGGCAGGGGAATTGAGGTTAGTCTGGAGGTTGGCTTTGAAATAATGGGATCTGCAGCTTGGACAGCCTTAGTGCACCTATTTCTCAGGGCCCTGTAGTAAAGATCAGGAAGGGAGTGGGATAACTTATAACAGGTCCAGGCAAGATCACAGGACTTGAACAAATCGATGATTTCATTGGAGATCCAGAGGAGATGGGATGCTTTGACCCTGGATTTCCTAAGGGGGATGGCGTGCAGGTACCAGACTGTGGAGTATCTGGAGTGAAAAGGGGAGAGGGCCACATCAATTGCAAAGGTCTATGGAATGGATAACCAGTCTGTTGCAGCAAGGTCACTCAGGGGAGCATTAATATTCAGTTAATGGAGGCACCAGGATTAGATCTATTTAGGGGCAGAAGAGGATTACCAGATTTTCCTGATTCAGAATGTCATACTGTGGTCACTGAAAGCATCAGGTAGGATACCTACTGAAACAATATGATGGGGTTGAAAGACAGAACCCAGTTCAACAAGGTGTAGTTAGAGGAATGGGGACTGAGTCGAGTGATCTCAGTAATAATCTAGGACAAATTTAGGGACTGAAGCCTCTGGATGGTTGATCTGGATGAAGTGTAGAGCAAATTTATGCTGAAGTTCCCAAGGAAAATTAGTTTACCAGGGGAGGAAAGTGAAGTGATAGGTGAGATATTGGTGGAGGCATGGAAGACCCCAATGAAGATGAGAATAGATGAGGGAAATATAACCATGATGAGAAGAAATTCATGGGAGAAGGAAACACCTTATAAGCATACAGAACCTCTCTCAACCCTTAATAAATAATATAAGTAGCCCTCAAATTATTACATGTTTTATTATGTCCAATATAATATTGGAATATTACTTGTAGAATATCATTTCAGCATCAAAATAACAAATTTCAACAACAACAAAATGTTTTTACACATTTATATATTTGATTACAGCGAGCATTGTATGTATGAAAGGAGTCCTTACGTTTGGATCGCATCAACTGAGAATATACTTTCTTGTGAGGTACATATATATTTTTTTAATTTAAAGACCACATAGTTTTGGAATTTGGTCCTATATTTAAAAAGGGATGTTGTAAAATATCTTATTTCTTTTCTATACAGTTAATTCAGCACCTCGCAAGTTTAATCTGACAAGCGCTTTCCATCTGGGATAATTCTAATAGTAAGCAGTATTTTCATATAGGAATATTATTAAATTCACAAAATAAGTTCACAATTTTTGAGCAACTTTATCTTTTTTGAATTATAGAACATAGGTCAGTGAAGATTGTGTGAAATTTGAACTGGGCGCATGGCGCTCCCCACCCCATTAAAGTGATAAGCCGCCACCATTAACACTACCTTAGAAGAGAGAAGTTTATGCATCAGTAGGTTTGTTCCACCTATTAAGTTTGCAGTATAAAAATATTTAGATGGTAATTTGCACAATTATTAGCTCTGTTTCTCTTTTCTTTTTATTTTAGAGAAATACAAGCTCCATGTCTGATGAAGGAACGTAGTTCTGAAATGTTACAACAAACTACAAGGGAGCTTTGTTATATTGTAATAAATAAGTTTTAGGGAGCATTGTCACTTTGTAAAAACATTTTGCTTTGCTGATATGGTTATGCTGATGCTGAAATGATATTTTATAAATATGTAAAAACATTTTGTTGTTGTTGAAATTTGTTATTTTGATGGTGAAATGATATTCTACAAGTAATATTCCAATATTATATTGGATATAATAAAACATATAATAATTTGAGAGCTACTTATATTATTTATTAAGGGTTGAGAGAGGTTCTGTATGCTTATGTACTGATTCTCCTGTCCTCTTCTCCCCTCTCAAAGTTGTAAAAGGAACCTTGGGAAACTCAGAAACATTTGAATATTAGGAGGAAACACCTTACCTGAAATTCCGAGTACACTTGAGGCTCTGACAAATGTACTGTAGATAGCAATGCCTCCACTATGTTTTCCCCTGTCTTGCCTGGAAAGATAGAAGTCAGGAAGGGACAGGCTTGAACCTGAGATTTTGGAGGATAGCCAGGACTCAGAAATGCAGAGGATGTCTGGAGAGTGTTACTGGACCCAAACAGTGAGAAGGCAGAGCTTAGGGAGAAGGCTACTAGCACTGAAGTAGGCAGCAATGAAAAGATTCAATAGCCTGCAGTGTATCTTAGAGTTTATATAAGCTCCAATCTTTTGGTTGTTGATCCCGCTATCCTCCCAGGGTTATGTACAGTCACAGAAGACTGTACTTAGACCCTATGGAGAAGCAGACTTGGACAGAAAACTTCTGATTAGAGATGGTTGCCTGCTGCCCTGATGTCAGCCACCCAATATTCTGGGATTTGTAGTAAAAGAAGATGTCAGCCTAGAACTAAACAAAATGAGTCTGCTATAATCTAGTATACTACAGCAAACCATACCCAAATGTTTTTGCTCATAAAGTGCATATTTGGACCAGTCCTACACTTGAGTGTGGGGCCCACTGTGCCAACTGTTCTCCATTAAAACTAACCAATAAAGCATATAGTATTTATATATAAACTATAGCGAGAAAATAAAAAAATTCTGCAAGATGTGACAGCCACTGCATTAGATGTGCTATTTGACACAATAAAAGCCCAACTGAAATGAAAACATCCTCTGCACAAGCCTGACAACAGGAAGGAGGCCAGCAATTATAGACCAGTCAGTCTCGCATCAGTAGTGGGGAAGTTAATGGAGTCCTTGTTCAAGGAGAGACTGATGGAGTACTTGGAGACTGTATCTGGTCAAAATTGTGATTTCAAAATGGCATGGTCAAAAACAGTGAGGACTTGACAGTGTGTGAGGTTTCAGAGTTTGTTTATTATGTTTGCTTGCATGCATGCACAAGAAACATTATGCCACAACTTAGGAGAGAAGTAGGTTGTGGAGGTGCGGCAGTGTGGCGGCCAGTACCAGCACTGCATTTGTGGGCTTGGCGGTGTGCACCCAATACAGGCCCAGTGTACTGATGACACTGGTTCTGCAGAAGTGCCACCAACTTGAAACGATTTGGCCACTGCAATGAGGGGCCACCTTGTCATTGCAGCATCAGCAATTTGGCTGCAATGAGGGAGTGACCCGTAATTGCAGGGTGGTACCTTGTCTGGTGTAACATTACCAGGAACATGGCAGCTCTATGTGGCCACCTCAGAGCCCCATGAAAGCCAAAGGTGGTACCCAATCCCCCTGTCAGCATGCCCCCAGCCCACTTCATTTGCTGATGGGGAGCCCACTCCCTGTCAGCATAATGTCCCCACCCCCCAATTTCTGTTGTGTGCTGAGGGGGTGCCCAATTCCCCTCAGCATCATGTGTCCTCCTACCCTTTTCTGTGGGGACGGGGTGCCCAATCCCCGTTGGCTTCATTCCCCCCCTCACAAATGCAGGTGGCACACTGGGAGCCCACCCCAGTTTACCAAACACACCTGCGAAAGAAGAAAACTGACCCACGTTGTCTTTTTTTTACCTGTAAAATGAGAAAACGGTCCCTTGACATGTTCGATGCCCCTACCCCAACCAGCACCCACCCTCTGCATATCCCACTTCACACACACCCCTCACCCCATACTTACCTCTGGAGCCTGTTGTGATGATCTTGGTGGACTGTGAGGGTGTGCAAAATTAATTTCATAGCGGAATTTTTGGCGAAAGTGCTGAATTTGCGCTTCTGGGAGGAAGTTGAATCATTTTCGGAATTTTCGCAGAAATTCCGCCTTAAAACTGTGGAAAAAATATAAAAAACTGTGGGATAATTTATTAAACTGTGGGAAAAAATCTGCAGAAAGGATCACTGCTAGTGGTAATTTCTGAGGCTTTTTTAACTGCAGTTTAACTCATTAATCCACCCCCCTCTGATCAGGGGTCCCAGTAAATACCTCCAATCCTTTCCATGGACCCTCATGGTGTCTAGTGGCCCCCCCCACCCACCGATCATGACTCCCAAAACATTTTATTTCCCTGATGTCTAGCAGACCACCTCCCTATCCTGGATTCCTTAGTCCACAAATAAACAACTGGCAGTCCACCAACTCATCCCCCTCTATTCCCAGTATTCCCTGGTATCTAGTGGACCTCCCCATCCCAGATCCCTTGTAAAAAAATAATCTCAATTCCCTGGTGTCCATTAGACACCCTCAAACACCACCCTGACAGTTCATCTGCCACCACCCAACTCCCCTCCCCACCCTGCCCCTGAGCAGGCCACCAGCACATCACTCCTCTCTCCTCCATTACCAGTGGCCCACTGAATTGTCAGTGAATGACGCATGGTTGTACAAGCAGGCACTCATTCACTGACAGTTCATTAAACTGTGGAAATAATTAATTCTGCAGTTTTAATGCATTTTTATGCAGTTCACAAAAAAGACCGCAGAACTCGACGAAAATCCGTGGAAAATCCTATTTTCACCAATGGCAAAAATTCTGCAATTTCTGCAACATTTCCAAGATTTCATGGAAGTTCCGCAAAAGTGGAATTTGCAACTTTTGCCCACCCCTAGTGGAATGGGAACACGTCTGCACTCTTCAAAGCCGACTGCGAACTGAAGAAATGCTGGTAAGCTATATAATGGCATAAATAGTGTTTTTTTCATCTTTGGTGCTTATCTCGGGCATTTTTGAGAATTTTTGCACCCAATTTTCAACATGGGGTTATTGGGACCCCTGCTCATGAATTCAGTCACTGTCATGGCATTATTCAGTCCCAAAAGGTGATTATGTGGTCACTGTGTGGAATCACCTTTTGGGACGGATTAATGAAACGACAGTGCCACTGTTCATAAGATGGGCTCTCAAAAAGCATATGTTGGAAATTTGGTGAAAAAAATCCAAAAAATTACTGTTTTACGAGCATGCATTGCGCAGTTTCTACACACGCTCATAACTGTGTGAATTTATATTATAATTAATTATATTATGTTTTCACTCCAGATTTTCAACAATGGCATTTTCCACACCTCCTTATGAACAGTACAGGTGTCATTTTACACATCCTGGCTGAAATGTGTTTTCACACTTCCTGCGCAGAATAGTGTGGTCGCTGTGGAAGATCAGTTTTTGGAACAGATTAAATAAATGAAAGTGACACTGTTCATGAGCAGAGGTCCTAAAATGCCTATGTTGAAAATTTGGTGATGAAAGTCCATAAAATGACTGTGTTACAAGCGTCCGCTGTGCAGTTTCCACGCACCCTTGTAACTTAGCAAATTTGCAATATTTTCATGCCAGATCTTCAGCACTGGCATTATTTCACACCTCCTTATGAACAGTATAGCTGTCATCTTTCACATCCTGGCCAAAATGTGTTTTTACACTTCCAGTGCAGATAGCGCAATTGCAGTGGGAAATTGGTGTTTGGGACAGATTAAGAACAAGCGAGTGAGAGAGAGGGAGTGAGCATGTTCAACGGAGTTTTATTGAGACTGATGCAGATTTTTAGGGCGCTGGCCCGCCGGGCGCAGCGGTGGATCTCCGCTACGCCTGGCGCAATCGGGTTCGGGAACGGATCCGGCCGCCGGAGGGTCAGGCCGGGGAGTAGGATTGAGCATCTGATGGGCAGCTCTCCTACTCCGGGGAGGGTGGGCAGCTATCGTGTGTTGGAGACCCCTGGTGGAGACCGGGAGTCCCACGCAACCGACACTCACGTGGGGAGGCTGGGCGACGCTGGCATCATTGCACATCCCCGGCCCTTCCCGGGAGTAAAAAGGTGGAAAAGGAAGGCGGCAGGACCATCAGATGAAGCCCTCCCCAGAGAGCCTCGCATTGCCGCGCCGCCGTGGGACCCCGACTAGTTACAGTTCCGGGCCACGGCAGTGGCCCACGGCCCCACCTCCGGGGCAAGCTGGGATGACTGTGGGGTCCCCAGCAGCAATAGACGGCGTGGAGGTCTCGGGGCCGTGACCAGGGCGGATGGCCCCAGTGGTCCTGCCAGGATAAAGGCAAATTAAAAAAAAAAAAAAAAAAAGATTTCTTGTGGGCAGAAAAAGGCACCAATGCAGGCAGGAGCCCAGTACAAAAGGGTAGCCTGCAGCGCTGGGAGAAACAGAACAAGCAAGTGAGAGAGGGGTAGTGAGCGAGCTCAACGGAGCTCTGTTGGGACTGCTGCGGATTTCTTTGTGGGCAGAAAAAGGCACCAACACAGGCAGGAGCCCAGTACAAAAGGGCAGCCTGCAGCACCAGGAGAAACAGAATGAGCGAGTGAGAGAGGGGGAGTGAGTGAGCTCAAAGGAGCTCTGTTGGGACTTTAGAGTTGCCTACCCACCCACCCAGGATCCTGTGTGGTTCTATATTACAGCAGGGTCTCTGGGGTGGAGACAAAGCAATGATTGGATACTTTTAGGATTGCTATAATAATACAGATTTAGTTGTTCTGTTTATTTCTCTAACTGAACTAAGTACTGAGCTATACTGTTAGGATTGCTGTAATAATACATATTAATTTGTTCTGTTTATTTCTCTAACTGAGCTGAGTAATACTTAGAGTGCAATACGATTTCTAACTGGGCTAAGTGAAGCTATGAGGGTTGAGAACAAAAAGTATGGTAGCTGAGGGGTGAAAAAAGAACAAGGAGGCTTTAGGATTGCTGCAGTAATACATTATTTAACAGATAAGATTTAAGAATGAATTAACCCATTCAACAAGGGGGGCAGTAGGGGGTCTAGTGTGGGGGGAACAGGAATTTGAGTAAATAGGGGCCTAACAGTTGTAGTAGGGTACAGAAACTGGGAGTAAGAGCCTGTAACATAAGATGGGGCCAAAATGGGGCAGGCATCTTTGGAAGGGTGGTGGGGTGTACACGGCGTGGGTCTGCCATGATCCTGGACTGGCCTTGGAGGATGGGGGATGTATGGTCTGTAGATAACTGGCTAGTTTGCAGGAGGAACTGTGGAGGTTAGGGAGGAGTCTAAGTGGCAGGGCAGATGAGTATGGTAGGCATCCTGGCTGAGGGGAAAATAGGGTATGGCAAGGGGGGATGGGGGAAGAACAACTAGGGACTGAAACTGACCCCAGTATCAGAGGCACTAGCAGAAAAGAGAGGAGAAGGAGGTGCCTGAGGTGAGGGGAGGCTTCTGATGGGGAGGAAGAGACCACAAGGAGTACCAAGGGAGAGAGTAGATGGCTGTGGGTAGGGAGGGACAAGGGTGGGACCTGGGGGCAGGGAGGGAAAGAATAGGAGGGGAAACAATAAGGGAAGAGATGGTGGAGGGTATCGACTAGAATAGATTCAAGCCTCTGCTATGGGAGAGAGAGGGGGAGCAGGAACATACTGAAGGGGGGGAGGACAAGCAGGGCATGGAAGGGATAGCAACAGGTAGAGGATGAGATAGCGAGGACGAAAGGGTAGAAAGGGTGAGAAAGGAAGGAGGGGTGACTGGAGGAAAGAAGGCTACAGGAAGGGGGAAGGATGGGAGGGGCATCACTATCGGGGTCGAAGGGAATGGGGCTCTAAATAAACAACAATGGGGATAGGAGAGGGGTTGGAATCAGCAGGGGAGATGGGGAGGTTGACATGGGAAGCAAAATAGGAAGTAGTCAGGCTGTGAAGGGGTTCAACGTGGATGGGAGGGATAAGGCACAGAAAAGGGGTGAGGCAGAAGTAGGGGGTGCAGATACAGAATTCACAGAGGGTGCAGATGGCGGGGGTAACGGGCAGGGAAGAAGGAATACTGGTGTGGTGGAAGGGGCATTAGAAGGGAAAGGGGGTAAGGGACAGGGAGGTACTCATCCTGGGGGATTCTATACTGAAAGGGGTGAGATGGGGCGGAAGGGGGGGAAGGCACAGCTGTATTTGGGTTGAAGCTATGCCTCGGTTGGCTGCAGGAGGGGCAGGGCAGACACTGCTCAAATGTGCAGTGAGGGGGGAGGAAGAAACCTCATTTACTGTTGCATGTGGGTACAAATGATTTGGCAGGGGAGACTTTGGAAGTAGTGAGGGGAAGGTTCTAGGAGCTAGGTATGCAGTGTGAGGGGGTTGGGGAGTCGATAGCATTCTTGAAGGTACTCCCAGTACCATGTGCAAGCATTGGGAGGAAGGGTAGGAGCGAGGAGTTCAACAAGTGGCTAAGGGATTGGTGCCACACCAAAAATTATGGGTTAGTGACTAACTGGGGTAGGGTCTGGGGGAATAGTGACTTGTATGTGGGGGGCAGGCTACACTTGAGCAGAGAGGGGAGGGGAGTATTAAAGGTGGGATTAGAGGAGTATATCTCTACTAAGGTGGATTTACACTAGTGGGGGTGGGGGTTGGGGTGGCCAAAAGACTGAGGTTGGTAGAAAGGTCCAGACAGGGTAGCCTAATGAGCTCACCTCTCTAGATATCAGTAAAGGTGGAGGTGTAGTAACCCTGGGAGGTGGTGGACAGAGTGGTCTGAGTGTAATACAGAAGAGACCACCAGCTGGTAAGAATAATGAGGAGAAAGGGTATGGACTACCAGGAGAAGGGACACAGGCCAAGCAGAAGAGCGAGGAGAAGGATGGGTACAGGTGAAAGGTGGTCTCTCTCAATGCAAGAAGCCTGGGGAACAAAATTTCAGAGCTTCAGGTGCTTCTTTCAGAGGGGAAGGTGGACACTGCTGCAGTGACAAAGACTTGGGCCACAGAGTACCATGATTGGGACTTGGCAATCCTGGGATACAGGATATACAGTAGGGACCAGGGGGTTGGAAGGGGGGATTGCACTCTATGTTGAGGAAGGGATCAAATGCATAAGGGATGAGGGAGAAGAGGAGAGGACAGAGGCACTTTTGGTGCAGCTCCTGGACTCCAGGGGCAGAAAGTTGAGACTGGAAGTGGTGTACAGACCACCAGCCCAGTCCAGGGAACTGGACTGGGAGTTGGCAGAGCAGATAAGGAGGGTGTATAGATGGGGGAGCGTTGTGATAGGGGAGGATTTTAACATACCAAGGGTTGACTGGAGCACCCTGGCCACTATCAGTACCAGGGAGCAGCTGCTCCTTGTTACATTTCAGGATGGCCTTCTGATGCAATTGGTAAGTGGGCCTACAAGGCTTGGTAGAACTCTGGACCTAGTACTGGCAAATGGGGAGGCGGTGAGAGAGGTAAGGATGGATGACCCACTAGCAGGTAGCGACCACAAAACAGTGTGACTTGTTCTCACACTGGGCAGGGAGACAGGAGGTACGGGCACTAAGGTGATGGACTTTAGTAGGGTGGACTTTGGGAGGATGGGAGCAATACTGCGAGGGATACTCCAGGATTTAAGGCTGGGGATGGATATTGAACAAAAGTGGGGAGTCATAAAGACTGGGCTAACAGAGGCCACAGTAGCCTGCACCAGGGCCAGGAGTAAGAAGAGCAGAGGCAAGAAACCATGCTGGCTGAACAAGGAAGTGCATTAAGGGGTGAGGGCATAGAAGGCTGCATACTGGAAGTACAGGAGAACAGGGAAGGGAGAGGATAAGGAGGTTTATGGGAGTTGGTCAAGGGAGGTGGCCAGGAGGGTGAAAAAAGCTAAGGCCTCCAGGGAATTAAGGTTAGCACACAGGGCATAAGGGGAGGGGAGAAGGACTTTTTTTAGGTATGTCAGGGAAAAGAGGAAGTGCAAGGAACATATTGTGAGAATAAAGTGGGGAGCGGATTGGGTGGATAAGGGGGAGGAGCAAGCAGAAACTCTAAATGAGTACTTCTGCTCCGTTTTCACTAAGGAGAGGGATGGGCCACTACCAGCATGGGCTGGGGGGGGGGAGAGGTGACAGACAAAGTGATCACAGGGAGTAGGGTGCTAGAGGGGCTGAGGGCAATAAGGGTGGACAAGGCACCAGGTCCCGATGGCAACCACCCCAGGCTGCTGAGGGAGATGGCAGAGCTGTTGGCTGAGCTGCTGGCAGATCTGTTCAACACCTCCCTGGAAATGGAGTGTGTGCCCCAGGACTGGAGGGTGGCCCATGTGGTGCCCATACGCAAGACTGAGCCTAGGGAGGAGCCAGGAAATTATCACACAGTCAGTCTCACATCCATAGTGGGTAAGCTTATGGAGGCGATACTGAAACAGGGGCTGGTGGCATTCCTAGAGAGTAATGGCCTCCCATATGGCCTGCAACATGGGTTTGTCTCAGGGAGGTCTTGTCAAACCAACCTAATAGAGTATTATGACAGGGTGACAAGGGAGTTTGACAGGGGCCATGTGGTACATGATCTGCACTTGGACTTCACTAAGGCCTTTGATACAGTGCCTTATGGGAAACTGGTGGGGAAGCTGACAGCAGTGGGGTGGGAAAAAGCTGACTAAATGGATAGAGAACTGGTTACAGGGGAGGGTGCAGAGGGTGGTGGTGGGATGGGAGCTCTCGGCACCTACAGCAGTGACAAGTGGGGTGCCGCAGGTGTCAGTGCTGGGCCCATTGCTATTTGGGCTCTTTATCTCCAATACAGTACATGGGGTGGGGAGCAGGGTTAGTCTGTTTACAGATGATACCAAATTGGGGGCAGTGGTGGACAAAGAGGACGGATGGGAAAAACTGCAGGGGGGCCTAACCGAACTAGAGACATGGCTGGTGAAACATCAGCTAGGATTCAACGTAAAGAAGTGTAAAGTGATGCACTTTGGGGCTAAGAACCAGAAGAGAGACTATTGGTTGGGGGGGGTGAGGTTGGGGATCACAGAGGAGGAGGAGAAGGACCTAGGGGTGTTGGTAACTGGGAGCATGAACAACTCAGCCCAGTGCAGGAGAGCAGCAGTGAAGGCAAACAGGATGCTGGGGTGCATCGCAGGGGGGTTCTCATCCAGACACAGGGATGTGATCCTATCTCTCTACAGATCATTGGTCAGACCGCACCTGGAGTACTGTGTGCAATACTGGAGGCCATACCTAAGGAGATATATAAAGTTACTGGAGGGGGTGCAAAGGAGGGCAACAAAATGTTAAAGGGAATGGAAGGAAAGGAATATGAAGTTAGGCTGAAGGAGCTGAACATGGACACACTGGAGGAGAGGAGGCATGGGGAGGGTTATGATTGAAGTGTTTAAATACCTGAGGGGGGCAAATAAACCTAGCACCGAGGGGTGTTTAAACTGAGGAGTGGAAGAGAGAAGAGGGGGCAAGGACTAAGGTTGGAAGGGGGACGTTTCAAGAGGGAAATGAGGAGGCACTACTTCACTGAGAGGGTGGTGTCTAGTTGGAATGCACTGCCAGAGGTGGTGGTAACATGTAGGACAGTCAATAGCTTTAAGAAGGAGTGGGATAAAGCAAGAGAAAGAGTCGGGGGCAGAGGCTGGGACAAGCGGGGGAGGAACTGAGGGGGAGGAGGCTGGGGCAGCTGCAATCTAGGGTGCTAGCTGCACACTTGGGCAGACATAGATAGACCGATTGGTCTGTTCTGCTGGCAGATTCGTATGTTTTTATGTTCATATGTATGTTCATATGTAAAATCACAGTAACTCTGTTCATGAGCAGAGGTCCTAAAATGCCTGTGTTGAAAATTTGGTGAAAAAAGTCCATAAAATAACTGTTACAAGCGTGCATTGCGCAGTTTCCACGCACCCTCATAACTTCACAAATCTGTAGTACTTTCACTCCAGATTTTCAACACTGGCATTTTTTCAGACCTCCTTATGAACAGTACAGCTGTCATTTTTCACACCCTGCCTGAAATATGCGTTTACACATCTGGCGCTGAATAGCGCTGTTGCTGTGGGAAATCAATGTTCGGGACAGAGTAAGAAAATCATAATGACAGTGTTCATGAGCAGAGGTCACAAAATGCCTATGCTGAAAATTTGGTGAAATAATTCCACTAAATGACTGTGTTACTTGCATGCATTGTGCAGTTTCCACGTATGCTCGGAAGTTCGAGCATTTTTAATATTTTCACTACAGATTTTCAACATTGCCATCTCTTCACACCTCCCTATGAATGGTGCAGCTGTCATTCTTCACAGCCTGCCCAATCTGTGTTTTCGCACATCTGATGCACAATGGCATGGTTGCTGTGGAAACTCAAAGTTCGGGACACATTGACAAAATCACAATGCCACTGTTCATGAGAAGAGGTCCCAAATGCTTTCATGAGGTGGGGGTCACAAAAAGGACATACTGAAAATCTGTAGTGCAAATACCAACAAACGCATGGGGCATTGGGCTTTCTAACCATAATGTCCCACCCTGTACAGACTGACAGGCAACAGAGGTGTGCCTTTGGATTACCAACTGTAATGCTCATGCCGTTCCATCCCCCCCCCACCTTGCATCCAATGACAGGCATCAAGGTATGCCTTGGACTCTTTGGCCCCAGAGTTCACCCCATTCTCATATATTGCACCCATTTCAGTGTGTGTCCTTATGGAGTGGGGTGACTGTAAAGCCAAACACCCCAAGGCACACCTCAACACTTGTTGGTGTCTGCAGGAAAAGGAAAGGTGAAATGGCATGAACGTCATGGGTGACAACCCAAACACATACCTCAATGCCTATCTGTCTCTGTGGGTTGGAGGTGGGGTTGGCGTGAAGTTCAATGCTTCACTGCCATTCCTACTCTGCATCTGTCTAACTCCTGCATTTCCAACGCTAATACCAGCAAGCAAACACTCGGCATCAACAAATGCTTGTTTATATTAGTGCGGTTTTCACTGTGCCCATTTTCTTGTGCCAGAGTAGCGGAGTTTTTTTTTTTTTTTAATTTTCTATATATTCCTACAACCCCTCAGGCATCCTTCAGGAGTGCCCACTCGGAATCCACCCTAACTCCCAGCCTGAACCCCCTGCATCTCCCAGGATCTTCTCCCCCAAACGACCACAGGCAGGCTTGACCCCGGTATCCCCTCCTAGGCTGGTTCCGCCCTCCCCGGCGGTTGGCTCCTATGTGTGAGGTGCCTTACCTGCAGCTGACGGGCCAGCCCATGGAGAGATCTGGGTGCATCTGGGCCAGCGATTGGGCTGTGGGCGATTCCCCTGGGCCCACCGTCATCTCACCGGCAGTGTAGGAGGCTTTTGCACTTTTTACTTTCCTCCACGAGCGTGGACGTGCAATGGCATTGGCAAGCAGGCTATCCTTGTAGACGCCCGCCACGCTCATCCCCTGATCACTTATTCCCATGCATGTAGTACCCCTGGTCTCCACTGGGGGCCACTAATGCCCCAGGAAACCCCTGGATCCCTCCATGGGAGAGGAGAGCAGTCCTCCGGACGCTCGATCCAACTCCCTCCTCTGCCGACCCGTGGTGCCCAGGCTTGCTCCTGAACCCGGGTAGCCAGCGTGGCCCGAGGTGTGGTGTCCAGCGCCTCAACCCTCAGCGCCACCGGGCTGGTGAGTGGCACAGTTTTTGGCCGTGACATTTTGAAATCGATATTTTGACCTAGTCCCCCTGAAGACATGCAGTAGGGGCTCTAGGACTACCAGAAGCACAACTTCACAAGGGGGATGTGATTTCAAACAAATACAATAGATTTCTTTTATTGGGTAACTAGGGAAGTGCATCAGGAGAGGTCAATGCATGTGGCCTGTCTGAACTTAAGTAAGCCGTCTGCGTCTCTGCATCTCCCCCGGCCCCTGATTACATCCTAGCCCTTCTTAACTGGTGTACCATTCTCCTTTCTAGTTGAGAGGCCCCTGATTGGGTGCTCTCCCTGGACCTCATGTGCGACTTCTCCGCAGCTCCTTTTTCAGCAGCTTTCGCTGCCTGCCCACCTCCGTGGATCCTCTGGCTGCTCCTGCAGACCATAGCAAACCCACAGCAAGTAAGCCAGCTTTTCCCGTGCAAAGGTACACCATCTCCAGCCAGGCCACTATGAAAACTGGGTGCTTCTCACTTCTCAGCAGTGACTGGCTACCTGAACCCATTAGCAGCTGCCTATTGGCTAGTGTTTGGCCCCTCGGTCCACAGCTCTGTAAAGCAAAAAAAAATGCTATTTTTCTAAAAGTTCTCTATCAGTGTTTAAAGTTCTCTTAGACAAGTGATTTATAGCTCTGTTAAGATACAGTTTTTTAAAGTGATAAGAATACTATTTAGCTTGCATCCGCTTATTGTTTTGAGTTTGAATTCCTTTCTCTCCCTCCAATTCTCTCATTGTCTAATTTACTCTCCCCGCCTTTCTTCCACTATCCCCTCCCAGCTTTATTTGCCCCACTGAATAGCAATGTCTCCCACCCCCTGCAGCTTCTCTGTCTCCTACTCTGCATCTCCCCCACATCCCCCCGATTACCTCCCAGCCCTTCTTAACTGGTATACCTTTCTCCTTTCACGCTGAGAGGCCCTTGACCGGGCACTCTCCCTGACCCTCAGGCATGGCTCCTCTTCGGCTCCTCTTTCTGCAGTCACCACTGCCTGCTCGCTTCCAGGGACATTACAACCACTCCTGCTGCCCACAGCAAGCAAGCAGCTTTTCACGATCAAAGGTACGCCATCTCCTGCCACGCCACTTTGAAAATTGAGTGCTTTTCACTACTCAGCAGTGATTGGCTACCTGAACTTGCTAGCAGCTGTCCACAGTTAGCAAGCCAGTCATTCCCACCCACCACCCACCCTGCTGCCATATCTGGGCAATTACTTATGTAGTCAGTGGTCACATGACTAGGCAGTAAAAAACTAAGTGCCTACATTCTCATTGGTCGGTTATATTCTGCAGCCACTAGAGGGCCACGACTCTGCATCTTTCTTTTCTTGCCCAGTTCCTCTTATAGTCCTTACAGCAAGCTCTCTGATGCATACCATAAGGGACGTGTTGCCGTACTAAACCTAGCCTTAGATACCCAGGTACCCACTACTTTGGATACCTCACCTCTAATCCTGTGCCAGGTCTGCTTGACACTGGGCAACAATCTCAATTTCAGTATACAATCGTAGGCAATCTACACGATGCCCCTGGCTCTTTTACCAGAAATTTTCTTGCAGAAACTAAGGTCTCTCATAAATCAGGTTGGCTACCAGTGCACCTTCAAGAATGGCTAATCTTAAGCAGCAAAGCATCCTATCCCCCCTACTAATCCCTTCTGGCTTCACTGTACTGTGCCAAAAATGCAGCCTGAACTCAAATCCATGATGGTCAAACAAACAAAGCTACAAACAGCCAAAAGCTTGCCTACTGAGGCTCATTCTAATGCTTCAGCTACTGTGTGGCAATGTGCACCCTAACCATGGTCATGTAAGAACTGTTACACCGTGCAGCATAACAAAGTCCTGGACACTGACACAGTCATCTGTCAACATCTGCAGTCTTCTATGTAAGCTTGACAACCTCCAGGCCTGGGCCAACCAGCATAACCTGGATGTCCTCTCTGATGTTGAGACGTGACTTTCACCCAAGATCCCAGACACTGCAGTTGCCCTACCCAGATACTCTATATTTAGGCAGGCTAGACAAACAAAACAAGATGGTGGCTATGCCATCTACCTTAAAGAAACACTTATGGGACCTGCCTTACTGACGCCCAGCTTAGGTTACCCCAGGCAGGCTCTAGCCATCAAAGTACTGCTTGGGGCACAAAATAAAGCCTTAACTGTATCATCTGTGTATGTACCACTGAAGGAACACACTGCAGGCTTTAATAGCATAACGGAATACATTAGAAGTTTTCACCAAAACTCAGAAACTATAACAATGGGTGATTTCAATGTTAATTGACTTTCCCCTGACATAGACTCCTTTAAGGATGCTGTCTCAGTGCTCCACCTAACCCAGCTAGTTACCTCTCCAACTAAAGCTAACTACAGGATGGGTACAAGTACCCTACTGGACTGGATACTCCCCAATCACCCTGAACGTATTTCAAATGTGACTGTGCTCCCAGATGCCTAAGTGACTACTCCCCTATTATTTGTAATTGTACTAATAAATTAATTAAGCCCTCACCCAAGACAATACACAGCAGAGTTTTAAAATGTTGACACCTTGAGCTACTTATATCGCACCTACAGAGGCTTGACTGGTCCTTACTCGACTCTACCAATGATATTGACATAGCTCTTGCTCATTTCATCAATCACTTTCATGCTGCTTATGATATCCATACCCATTTAGAAAAACTGAAAGTCAAGATTACCTTTAACCTATGGTTAACATCTGAACTTAGTCACATGAAAATCAGGGATCATCTCTGGCACCGTGCAAAAGCCACTTGTAGACAAATGGGCATGCAATAATACAAAAAAGCCAGGAATGAATGCACCCAGGGCCATCTGCCTTGAAAAGAACAAATACTACAGGGAAGTGCTCTCTAACTCCTGGGGTGACAGCAATAACTTTTGGAATAACATAATAGATGTCACTGGGAAAGATCTTAAGATGGTGCCTACTATGCGCAACATTAATGGAACCCCAACACTAGACCATTACTCTGTAAGGTTCAGTTTTGTGGCTCCCCCTGTGAGACCTGCCCCTTTGGAGATGGTCCAGTACCTCCCTTTGAGGGGTGTTTCCCCAGAAGGTCTGATGGCGGTGCTGGACCTATTGAGTAGGCCATTGGAATGCTTGGATACAGGAGACCTAGTAGGGCACTATAATAGTATGGTGCTGAGGGTTCTGGATTCCATAGCACCTGTCCGTGCTCGACTGCTCCCTCTCCATCCCCGGTCCTCCTGGTTTGATGGGACTTTGAGGGGGTTGAAGAGAGCGGGACGAAGGTTGGAACATTGTTGGTGGAAATCTGGCTGGGAGGAGGACATACTTAGGTTGATGGTCCACTATTTGGACTATCAATCAGCAATCTCCTGTAAGAAGGCAGAGTTTCCTGTCCAGGGAGATTGCTGCAGCAAAGAATCCACCGGCTCAGCTCTTCCAGACCATGGACAGGCTGTGCAATCTACCCTATCTCCGGGGCCAGAGAGCTTTTTCACAATTAAAGCATGATGGATTTGCTCAATTCTTTGCAGATAAGGTGCCCTCCCTCAGGTCGGAGTTCTGCTTGACTCGTTCAAATGAGTATGGCGGTGGTCGACATGAGGGCACAGGCACCCTGTCTGACTGGACAGATTTTGACCAGCCAGCTATCATGGATATCGTGAAGACTGTCCAGAGCTTGCGACCGACTTACTGTAGTCTGGATCTTGGTCCATCTCACCTCCTTGTGGGGTGTATGGTTGTAATTGGACCAATCCTTGCTGAGATAGTCTGGTGTTTGCTGTATCAGGGGGTGTTTCCAGACCTCCTGAAGGAGGCTATGGTGACTCCCCTTTTAAAGAAATCTTCCTGCGACCCAGACTGTCTTGCGAACAACAGACCAGTCTCTAACCTACCCTTTCTGGGGAAGGTTATTGAGAAGGTAGTTATGCTGCAGATTGAGAGCTTTCTTACCACCCACAAAGCCTATGATCCTCTCCAGTCCAGTTTCAGGAAGAGGCATAGTACCGAGACGGCGTTAGTTCGAGTACTTAATGATCTCCTAATAGCGAGAGATTGGTGGAGTCATTCGATTCTGGTCCTCCTTGAGCTCTCTGCAGCATTTGACACCCTGGATCATGGGGGGCTGCTAGAATGCCTACAGCTTCTCTGTGGACTGTCGGGGACAGTCCTCAGGTGGTTTCACTCTTTCCTCACAGGCAGGACTCAGAGGGTGGTGTCAGGGATTTTTTCCTTGGCATCCTTCTCCCTGCCTTGTGGGGTGCCGCAGGGTTCAGTGCTGTCCCCCATGTTGTTCACTGTGTATATGTTGCGGTTGGGAGACATTATAAGGTGGTATGAGCTGAGTTTTTGCTGCTATGCAGATGATACTCAGCTCTACATGTCCTTTGTACCCGAACAGGATAGTGCAATCTTGGTCTTTAACAACTGCCTCGCTGAGATCCAAGACTGGATGAGTGCTAACTGGTTGAGACTGAATCCGGATAAGACTGAGGTGTTGGTGGTGGACCCAGGTCAACGGGTAGAGAAGTTGACTCCTGGACAACCATCTGGCCTTGTGCTAGGGGGTAACCAATTGAGACCTTCTGAACGGGTGTGGAATCTGGGCATTGTGCTTGATAACAAACTGATGCTAAAAGCGTAGGTGTCAGCAGTTGTCAAGTATTCATTTTATCATCTGAGGAACATCACCTGGATAAAACACCTTGTTCTGCCTGAGGACCTTCCTATATTGGTTCATGCCTTTGTGTCCTCTCATCTGGATTACTGCAATGCTCTATACCTAGGGTTACTGGGGGTGGACTTCCATCGCCTGCAGCTGGTGCAGAATGCTGCAGCCAGGTTGTTGACAGGATTGTCGAGAACTAGCCATGTCACACCTGTGCTATGCGAACTACACTTGCTGCTGGTACGATGGAGGATCACCTTCAAGGTCGTATTGCTGACCTATAAGACCCTACACGGACAGGGACTGGGTTACTTGCATAACCTCCTTCGGCCCTACTGCTCTCGCCACTCACTCAGCTCTACCGACGAGGGATTGTTAGAGGTTCTCAGGGTCCGTTTGCAGACATCTAGTGCCAGGGCTTTTTCTTTTGTAGCCCCAACCCTGTGGAACTCTCTACCTCATATGATTAGAGAGTGCCTCTCCACCAAGACCTTTAAATCCCTATTAAAGACTTATTTATTTGAAAAGGCTTTTGGGGGTAATGTTTAGTTCTGGGATTGCTGTTTTTATTCTATATTTTATTAGGTTTGATGTTTTATACTGTATATGCGCTTTGATCTGTGGAAAAGCACTTTAAAAATAAATTTGACTTGACTACACCCTGAGACCATAGCTAATACATTCAATGACACCTTTACAGATTTGTGAAGTGTCCTCCCACTGGACTCTTTGAGGATACCTCGATAAATTGTATTCTGAATACTGAAGACAAGCTCTCCCTCCCCTCATTTCTACTTTAAAGAAGTCCCTATACATGTGGCTAGAAATACACAATCGAGATACCAGTATAATCAAGGCACAGTGGGAATATGTTAGACCACAAACTAGTTGCCCTCACCCTGGAAGGAAACACTGGTACCCCTTACAAAGATACTAAACCTATCACTAAGGCTGGCCCTCAAAAATGGAAATCAGTCTTGGTAACCCCTGTGCACAAAAGTGGTGATAGGGGAAAACATGCTAACTATAGGCCAATCTCCACTCCCCTGTCCAAAACTCTTGAGCGCATAGTTGCGGATCAGTTGGCAGATTACTTGAAAAAATACAAGATCCAGTGCCTGCTGCAGCATGGATTCAGAAAAGGACACAGCACCACAACAGCACTGTTGGAATTTACAGGCTTCATACATACATCACTGGACCAAGGGAATTTAGTGGGTGCAGCATTCATTGACCTGACGGAGGCCTTTGATACAGTTAACCACACACTGCTACTTAAGCAACTGTCCTGCACATGGAAAAAATGGAATCATTCTTAGATTAACTGAGCCTACTAATTGGACCAGCAACATTTTACAATGGAAAACCAGGCAGACTCCCCATACTGTATGTATAGACCTAAGTAACTTAAACAAAGCCTTACAGAATGCTCACTACCAGATACCTATGATACTGTAGAAGAAATTCTACCTGACTTTGCCAAAGCAATGGTATTGTCTGTACTTGACATCAGAGATAGTTATTGGCAGATTTGCCTAGATGAAGAAAGCAGCTACCTCACCACTTTCTGGACACCTGCAGGCTGCTATTGCTGGTTAAGAATGCCATTCGGCATCAAATCTGCACCTGAAGAGAATCAACGATGATAGCAATATGCACTCAAAGGACTTAAAGGAGTCAGGGTCATTGCAGATGATATGTTAGTCTTTGGCTCCAGAGACACCATCGAAAAAGGAATGGCAGACCATGACTGCAATCTTATTGGCCTTCTAGAAAGGGCAAGATAAGTTAATATCAAGCTAAACGAGAAGAAAATAAGACTTCAGCTGCCCAGCATAGCATATATGGGATGACATCTCACTGCCAACGACTTGTGTCCAGACCCAGAAAAAGGTCAAAGCTATATGAGATATGCCTAAACCAACAGACAAGAAGTTGGTGCAGCATCTACTGGGCTTTATAAATTACTTGACAAAATTCCTCCAAATCCCTGAGATGCCCAAGAGACAAAGATGCTACATGGACATGGCTAACACAGCATGATGCAGCCATTGAATGCATCAAACATCTTATGACTACCCACCCAATACTGAAGTGTTATGATGTGAACTAAGAAGTCACCATACAATGTGACGCAAGTGAAATTGGACTTAGTGCAGCACTCCTACAGGGGGGTCATTCGGGAGCACTCACCTCATGGACAATGTGACCAACTCAACAAAGATACGCACAGATGGAAAAAAGAGTGCCCTTAGCTGCTGGAGGTCTGACCCTGAGCAAGGAAGAAGGAGAGTACAGAAGGATACAGGACAATCCTGTCCCAGAACAGGAAGGACGAGAGCTTTAAGTGTACATAGGCAGTAGGAAAGTAGGTGGAAAAATAAATAGAGGGAGGAGAGAGTGAGCATACAGAGCAACAGCAGAGGGGCCACAAAATAAGTAATGATGGAAGTGATGCAGTGCAGTGCAGTGGCAGTCTTCCAGGAAACGTTCTGGAGGCTACGATGCTGCCCTATTTGTAGGCACCTCTCTGGTCTGAGTTTAGGAGGCTGCCTGTTTACAGGCTGACCTGGCTAGTGTAACCCCCACCCCACAAATCTGGGGTTTATCTTAGTGTCTTCCTGGGCTTCTCCCATGCCCACTGCCAAACTGATGTCCTGTCTTTGTTTGACCCTGCTCCTTTACGTGTGAGTGCCATGCTGAGAGTCTGCATCCGGCCCTTTCAGAGGTTAGCTAATATGTGTATTGTGAATGACCTGAGCTGGGTACAAGTGATTTAGGGATTGCAACTTGCCAGACACTGCTCTGATTTGCTCCACTCTGCAGTCAATAGTAGTGCAGAGGGAGCCTGTATGAAAACTGTGCTTATCTACCTCTAACATACCGTAGTATTTGAATTAGAGAAGTTTGTTTAACCTGCTTGCCTTGTAGCTTGCCTTTTGGAATGGGAGCCACCATGTCTGGTTCCCGGACTTATACTAACATACTAAAATGTCAGCAGAATAGGCCTAACAGGTCTCTCGAGTCTGCTCGATTTTCAGCACTCGCACTGAGGGTCGATTTTGGTGTCCCCCCCCCTTGGGTTATACTGTCACCAGTCCCAGATGTTCCACCTGTACTGGGCCTGGTCAGATCCCCCCCCCCGTACCTGTCCCATCCCCTCTTAAACCCGTCCACAGTCTCCACCTCTACCAGCTCCCTGGGCAGTGCATTCCATGGCTCCACACCCTTTCAGTGAAATAACATCTCCTCCTCTCTCTCTCTGAGCCTGCCCCCTTCCAGCTTACACCCATGAACTCTCGTTGCCCCACCCTCCTTCCTTTGGAGCACCCTGACTGGGCCTCCTTTATTGATCCCTTTCATGTACTTAAAGACCTCTATCATGTCCCCCCATCCCTCCTCTTCTCCAGGGTGTACATGTTGAGCTCCTTGAGCCTCTCCTCATAGGTGATCTCCCTCAGGCCCCAGATCATTTTGGTTGCCCTCCTTTGGACCCTCTCTAGGAGTGTAATGACCCTTTTTAAATGTGGTCTCCAAAACTGCACACAATACTTGAGGTGTGGCCTAATCAAGCAGTTGTACAGTGGAAGGATCACTTCCACCTTTCTGGAGGTAATCCCCCTGGCGATGCCTCCCAGCATCCTAGTTGCCCTTGCCGCTGCCCTCCTGCAGGTCTTTGAGTTGTTCATTTTTACATCTACCACTACCCCCAGGTCCCTCTCACCCTCTGTGACTTGAATCATGTCTTCTCCCAGGGTATAGCCCTGGCCTGGATTTCTGACTCCCAGGTGCAGAACCTTGCACTTCCCCACATTGAATTTTAGTTTCCATTTTCCTGACCACCTTTCCAGAGCCTCCAGGTCCTTCTGCAAGTCCACTGTCCCCTCCTCCTCATCCACCACTGCACCCAGCTTTGAGTCATCTGCAAAGAATCTCATCTCACTTCTGATCCCCCTCCTGATGTCTGAGACATAGGCGTTGAACAGAAGTGGCCCCAGCACTGACCCCTGGGGAACCCCACTAGTAACCCACCTTGGGATGAGGCTAACCCTCCAACCACCACCTTCTGAGTATGCTCAGAGAGCCAATTTCCTATCCATATTAACAACTGTCTCCCTACCCCCATTTCCTTCAGCTTAGTCAGCAGGCCACTGTGGGGTACTGAATCAAATGCCTTGCTAAAGTCCAGAAAGAGGACGTCCACTGGCTTACCCTGGTCCAGGGCCCTTGTCACCCAGCCATAGAACTCAACAAGGTTTGTTTGGCATGATCTTCCCATGACAAAGCCATGCTGCCTATCATCCAAGTACCCAGTTTGCTCCAGTAACCCTCCTAGCCTTTCCTTGATGATACCCTCCATCACCTTGCCAACCAGTAATGTCAGGCTAATGGGCCTGTAATCTCCTCTCTTGATCCCCCTTGTGGACCGGCACAACATGGGCCACCCTCCAGTCTTGGGGCACCCACCCAGTCCTCAGAGAGATGTTAAAAACTTCCAGTAACTTCCAGTAAGTGGACCAATACGACTCCAGGTGGCCTAAAATGGAACCTGACTCAAGTGTCTTGTGGGAAGGTAAACTGTAGTTTTTAGGTTGGCACCAAAACCGAGCAGAAGGGGGAACCCAACCTGTGACTGACAGCTCCTTTAGCCAACCCGAATCCTAGATTCCAAGGGAAATCCCTAGAACTGTAAGAGACAGTGAATCATTTATCGTTGGGGCTTGAAATGTGAACAGCATAAGCTTTCGAGCAGCTGCTCCCTGAATGAAACTTAAGGGGATCAGTGGGAAGAGGCACAACTTGCCTCCCAGCCATGTTTCTCCTCCCTTGAGCTGCCTGAAGTCAGACTTGTTCTGATTTAAGCCTGGAACTGCAGCAGAATGAAGCAAGAAGTTTACCAACACTGTCTGCATTTTGGATCGAAGAATTGCTTTTGTGAAGCGATCGGTCCAGCTAGTGTATGAGACCAATCTTGGATTGAGAGGTTTGCTCAGTGAAGCTACTGCATAAGGAACTGGACTGTATCCAAACTGTAGAAAGCTGAAACTGTTTGAGTTAAATGTGCTGAATGTTTCTTGTGGGTTGAGATCTGCCTGTTCACAGCCTACTTTATTACACCAGCTGGAGGCTTCACCAGCAAGAAACAAACAAACTATGCCAATTTGCTCATCCTGTCTGGGCTTTTGCCAATCTGGCCCAGACTGATTGCCCTTCAACAGAGACTGTTTCAGTGAGAAATCAACTTGGGGGATTCAGTCCCTGTGCAACAACAACTCACAGGTTGCAGCCACCTGGAGGGAAAGGCCGTGAAGAGGAGGTGCATCAGGTCGGCCCGGCTTACCCATGCTCATCAGTGAATACCACGAGGTCTCCATGTCACCTGCCTCTCTTCAGCAATCTGGTAGCATGAGTACAATCAGGGAAGCTCCCTGCAATGGGTATTTTAATCATCTGTGGTACCATCTGATTTCTTTAACTTTCTGGGTTTTCAAAAGACTGAGCCAACCGGTTCAGATTACAAATAAACATCTTGTTGTGCATGTTAACTGCCTTTCTTTCCATCAAAGGCCACAACATCAGCTACAATGCCGGCCACCCCGGCCAACACCTCTGGCTAGCCAGTTTCCATTGTTAGTACCCAGTGTTGTAGGACTGTCTATTTTTGGACTAAAAGTGCATGTCAAAACCCTGGTTCAAATCAGAGTATAAATCATTTAACTAGATTCATGCCCCTTCCTTGTGCACATTCCCTAAATAAATAAGATTGTCTTTTCTGCATTTAACCTGTCTAGTGTGTTTACTATTAGTTGAGATACAGTACTGAAAGTGTGCAGTTGTCTTGCTAAACTTATTTTACAGAGGGTCAGGGAGCGAATCCTCAGGATCATGAGAGCAGCTGCATGGGGAAAGGAGCTGAATGTCATTGTCCACCTTGGGACAAATGACCTAGCTGGGAATGGGATCAGAGCAATGCAAGAGGAATTTATGGAGTTGGGGAAGGGCCTTAGACAAGCAGCACATACAGTAACCTTCTCTGAGGAGCTGCCTGTCTATGGTATCGGTGAGACTAGGGTACTCCACACCATGGGATTCAATGACTGCTTGAATAACTTGTGTGGAGCTCAGGGCTTTGGCTTCCCTGGGGACTGGGACCTGGAGAGATACAGGCTTATACTTGTGCGATGATCTGCATCTGTCCGGGAGGGGAACCAGGATTCTAGGTGATAGTTGTAAGTGCTTCATTGGCAACCATTTAAACTAGCCAAGGGGGGGGGTCACTGAAAAGCAGTAGGGAAATCCCAGCCTCCCCCCTACAAAACAGGAGAGTTAGCAAGGTAAACTCCAAGGTAGAAAAGTCAATAGGGAGCAGAACAGTGGTAAATGGAGAAAAAGGCAAAGGCAGTAAGGACAGGGATGGGGCTATAAGGAGTAAGGACATCAAAAAATGGAGGGTGATGAGTACCAATACCATAGTCTGGGTAACAAGCTCCCAGAACTAGTGGCCTTGATGGCAGAGGGACACCTGAATATTGTGGCAGTCACAGAAACATGGTACACAGAGAACCATGACTGGGATGTCAATATACGGTAGCCCGTCACATGGGCTTCAGTGAGTGGATGCCTACAATAATGGTGACCTAATCCTCAATTCATGTTATCATGGCTACTTGTAGGGTAGGACGACTGGATGGGGGGTCAGGGAATATATTGCCAGGATGTTGCAAAACGTATGCGCGTGGAGGGGAGTGAGCATGCACAGCAAAGGGCAGGAGGGTTTGTGAGGGGTGGTACCATGGTGGGTTGCCAAGCTGACCCCGTGGTGTGGTGCATGGGTTGGTGGCATTGGTGCACAGGGTACTGGGTTCTGGTCTGGGCACTGGTGCGTTTTTGTTGCGTTCGGCCCAAACTTCTTTTTTAATGTTGTTCACCCCCCGACATGCACCTCTCTGGGATTGAGAGCCCTTTAGTGGGGGGCTTTGGGGAAGCCCCCATGGTGGTGCTAAAACATTAAAATGAACTCCCGGATCCATTTTGGTGGAAAAGGTGTCAGAGTGCTGAAATAAATCTTTGGCACTCTGACCTTTCAATAATGGTGATTGCCATTAGGATTTTGCCATTATCACATGGAACCCAACATACCAGGGTACACAATCTACAGGAGGAACAGGGAGGGTAAAAGAGGAGGAAGAGTAGCTGTCTACAAAATGGAAGGAATCAAAGCAATGAAACTAAAGGATAAACAGGGAGGAGAGGTGGCACTGTGGGTCATCCTGAAGACAGGAAATGGCACAACAATCCACATGGGGTTGTATACAGACCCCCATCTCAGGGAGGGAATGGACAAGAAAATGATAGAAGGCATCTTTAGGATGGCAGAAAAAGAGGAGATATTGTCAATGGGGGACCTGAATATGCCAGATGTTAACTGGAACACCTTTGCTGCAGCCACATCCAAGACCAGGGTCATTCTCGATGCCCTACAGGGGGCATGCCTCAGACTGCTAGTGTTGGAATCCACTCAGGAGGGAGGAATCTTAGACCTAGAACTCTCAAATGGGGATGGAGAGAGGATCTCGGATTTAGAAGAGAGTAGCCATCTGGGAACAAGCGACAAAATCCAGTGTGGTTCATGATAAACACAGCCGTAGAGCCAAACCATACAAAAGCAAAGGTATTGGACTTTCGGAAGGCTGACTTTAGGAAAATAGGAGAGCGCCTCAGAAAAGCACTAGCAAATGGGCAAGAAGGAGGGATGGAGGAACAATGGGGGAAAATCAAAACAGCCATTACAGAGGCAGGAATCTTTTGCGTGAAGCAAATCAACAAAACAAAATGAAGGAAGAAACCACCATGGTTCTCAAAAGAGGTGGCAGGGAAGGTTAGGGAGAAAAAGGTAGCATTCAGCAAGTATAAAGAAAATATAGAAGGAGCAGGACAGAGAACTGTACCAGTTAAAGCAGATGGAAGCAGGGAAGGCAGTCAGAATAGCAAAGGCCCAAACTGAGGAAAAGATAGCTAACTCAGTTAAGAAGAGGGATAAAACCTTTTATAGGTACATTAGGGAGTGTAGAAAGACAGAGGGGGTGGACAGAGGGTGACTGTGAAAAAGCTGGGATACTAAACAAATACTTCTGCTCAGTTTTCACAAAAGAAGAGGGGAGGTACCTAAACAAAACAATAGAAGCACTCTGGATAGAGGGGTCAATACCAGTCCATTCACAGAAAAAAGGGTCCTTTAAAATGTATCATGTTACAATGAGTTACTGGTGTAGTACACACTTGGTTGTTGTCTGGCTTATACTCATGTCACTTGTAACCTGTACTTGGTGGAGTTGTACATCTTGTTGATCTTTGGTGTACTCAATTCTCATGACTTTCAAAAAAGTATATTCAATTTAAAAAAAAAAGAAAAAAGGGTCCCGAAAGAACTCCTAAAACTGAAGGTGGACAAAGCAATGGAACCTGACAGAATTCACCCCAGAATTCTAAACGAATTAAGGGGAGAACTAGTGACACCACTGACTACCCTTTTTAACAAATCATGGGAGGATGGTGTGGTACCTGAGAACTGGATGAGGGCGGATGTGATTCCCCTTCACAAAAGTGGGCACAAGACAGAGGCAGGAAACTACAGACCCATTAGTTTGACCTCAGTGGTAGGGAAAATGATGGAATCACTTCTGAAGGAAAGAATTGTGGAGTGGGGCACAGGACCCAAGGCAGCATGGATTCACAGTGGGAAGGTCATGTCAGACAAATCTAATCAATTTCTTTGACAGGGTGACCAAAGTACTAGACCAGGGAAGGATTGTGGACATGGCCTACCTAGACTGTAGCAAGGCATTTGACACAGTCCAGCGCAAAATATTAATAAACACTTTAGCCAGCCTGGGAGTGGGTCTCAGGGTTGTAGCCTGGGTAAAAAATTGGCTGGATAACAGGACGCAGAGGGTAATAGTAAATGGAGTCCACTCTCAAGAAAGGGGGATTACTAATGTGGTACCACAGGGTTCAGTACTGGAACTGGTCCTCTTTGATGTCCTTATAGGTGACATTGCAGAGGGACTGAAAGGGAAAGTATGCCTCTTTGCAGACGACACAAAGAACTGCAACAGGGTTGATACTCAAGAGTGTGTGTGGAAAGGATGAGAAGGAACTGTGCAAAGTTGGAGAAATGGTCAAAAGTATGGCAGCTTAGTTTCAGTGCAAAGTAATGCACCTGGGAAACAAAAACCCAGGGGAAGAGTACACAATGTGGAAGGAGGTACTAACAACAACAAAAATGGAAAGGGACCTAGGGGTAGTCATATCAGATTTCCTAAAGGTAGGCAAGCAATGTGAGAAGGTAGTAAGGAGTGCTGGGGGATACTGGGATGCATATGGAGAGGCATCACCAGTAGAAAACAGGAAGTGGTTATCCCTCTCTACAGACAGTTGGTGAGACCCCATCTGGAATACTGTGTGCAGTTCTGGAGACCCCATCTCTGCAAGGAAATAGACAGGATGGAAGTAGTCCAGAGGAGGGCAACTAAAGTGGTGCAGGGTCTGCACCAGTAGCCATATGAAGAGAAACAAAAGGAGCTTAATATGTATATCCTTGAGGAAATGAGGGAGGGGGGGACATGATAGAAACATGTAGGTACCTCAAGGGAATCCACAAAGTCCAAGAAGGTAGCATCTTTCAGAAAAAGAGATGTGCAAGAACAAAGGGGTACAATTTGAAGATAGAGAGGGGAAGGCTCAAGGGCAATGTGTGGAAGTATTTTTCCACGGAGAGGGTAGTGGATGCCTGGAATAGCCTTCCTGAGAAGGTCGTGGGGTCACAAAAAGTGGAGGAATTCAAGAATGCAAGGGACAGGTATAAAGCAATTCTAGTGGGTGGTAGGAGAAAGTAGGATGTTGGTTAACTAGGTTCTGCAGTTCATCCAATAGGTAGGGAAATGGGCAGATTGAGTGGGCCAGGCGGTCCTTGTCTGCCATTGGGGCTATGAGTGCCTGGCGATTGTCTTTGCCTGTGAGAATTTTGACCAGTATGTCCGTGGCCACAAAGTCATTCATGTGAAAAGTGACCACAAGCCACTGGAAGGTGTATTATAAAATCCTTACTTTCAGCACCCAGACGCCTACAATGCATGCTACTCTGACCACAGTGATTCCACCTTGACGTGAAATGCAAAAGAGGACCAGAGATGTACATGAATGATTTCTGTTATGTGCTTCAGTACCCACATCACAAACATCTGAAGCAATGGACTCTGCAGTTGTGTACAATATAGAATACAGTAAGCCTCAAGCAGAACTAGAAGGCATAACTCAAGCTAGTGCAGCAGCCATCTCTATCTAAGGACTTGAAAGAGTCAAGCATCTCACACAAGATGTAGCCCTCCAGATGATGACTTTGACTGTTCTAGCAGGCTGACCAGATACCAAAGAGGAAACACCTGTGAACATCTGTGAGTACTGGACCTATCGAGATGAACAAGTCACACAGAATGGCACTATTTACAGAGGTTCAAGAGTCATAATACCCAAGGCAATGAGAGTGGAAGTGCTGTCAAGCATTCACTGTAGCAACTTAGGTACTGAGGCCTTCCTCAAGAAAGCAGAAATGTTGTACACTGGCCAAGCATGATGCATGAGATCTGAGACCTTGTCAGCAAATGCAGCATATTCAATGAATACCAACACAAACAACAAAAAGAAACACTAATGACTCCTCAGATTCCAGAGAGACCCTGGAGTAAGGTTGGCATGGACCTCTTCACTGTTAACAACTGAGTCTACCTTATCACTGTGGACTTCTACTCAGATTTCTGGGAAATCAGTGAAGTGCAACACACTGGCAACCACAGTCATCCAGTGTTGCAAAAGACACTTCAGCAGACATGGCACCCTAAACGCTGTCATTTCAGACAATGAACCTCAGTTCACAAGCAGCGACTTCAGACAGTTTTCAGAGGAATGGTAGTTTGGACGTGTTACATCTTCTTCATATCACAGCCAATCCAACAGCAAGGCTGAATCAGCTGTAAATATATAAAACATCCTCATAATCAATCAATCAATCAATATTTTATTCATCAAAGTATGAATGGGATACTCAGTTGAGCAGAGTTCATTTTCAACGAGATCTCAGAGAAAGCAAAGGAAAGCAAACGCTGATAGCAAGGATATATGGAAAGCTATACTTGATTGGAGAAGCACCCCAATAGAAGGCGTACCAGGTGAAAATGTTGCAATTACAGCGCAGGAAAAACTGCACTGTAAAAATAATGACATGTAAAACAGCTACAGGGATAGCATAGCACAGGTAATGTTAGCGCTATCCCTGTAGCTGTTGACTATTGGGGGGAATAATAGAAAGCTTCTGCTGGGTGGTGTGCTGTTGAGTAGCTGCCCTCGTGTGGAGGGTAGGGCCACAGGCAGTGAGGTCAGCTGAACGTTGGTGTACCAGGGATTAAGTCCTGGTGCTGGGACATGTGATTATTTTTTTTTTCTTTGGGACAAGAGTTTTGTTTTTGATAATTTTTCTCTCCCCTCCAGACTGATGACCTGCCTGTGTCTGCCCCTCACCCTGCACATTTTGGTCCCTCCACCCACAGTTTTCCTGCAGAGTTTCTCCTTGCATCCTCAGGTATTCTTCCCCCATGGTTCCTCCCCATCCCTGAGTTGCCTCCCCCCGCAGAAGTGATTATATGGGGGAGTTTTGAGGATGAAGCCCTCCATAATTGGGAGTGCAGAGGGCAGAGCCCTCTTTGAACACACAGATTAGCCAGCTGTTGTACTGTGGTGGTATGGTAGTGTGCTTTTGCCGGGCAGCACTATTGCCATCGCTTTTTTTCCTATGTGATTTTTAATAGCGCTTTGTTTGTTTTCTACGTTATGACTTAGTGCCAACTGTAGTCCAGCACAATGTCTGACATCAAGATGCACATGCACAGTTACTAACTGCCAGCAAACTACTGATGCCTGATGTCAATGGAGTTGCTGAGAAGAAGGAATTGTGTTGCAAAAAAAGGCTAAAGCTAAACTCTACTATGACCAACAGGCCAGGGACCCACATACGCTGAGTGTGGGTGAGATAATATGTGTTAAACTATTCCCAAGTAACAAAACATGCAAACAGGAACTTGGGACATGCACAAAGTAGATCAGATCCTGTTTTTATGTGGTGGAAGTAGCTGCATAACTGTACATTGGGATTGCAAGTACATCTGCCCAGTAAGCAAACAACCACCTGACCACCAGCAACTGGATAACACTGCATGCCATCTGGCTGATCAAGAGTACACAGGAGATCCCGAGAATGACTTGGAAAGGACCCCGATGCCAGCAGAAACTGATCCTCCAAGTAATGTGAAACCACCACTAGCAAAGACTGCAACATCAAAAGACTCTGAAAATCCTCAAAAACACTCACACATGAACCAATATAAGACCTCCTGTGAGATACTCTAAAAACTTTGTTACTTAAAAGTCAGACTTTTTATTCATGTTAACAGGGACAAGTTAAAAGCACTAGAGCAGTATTCTCACTAATGCAAAGTTTGTTTGTTCTTTTTTTATTGTTTAGGTGTAATATGTACCTCAAGAAAGTGCACTAGCTTAATCACTTATGGAAAGGAGGATGTTACGATATACAGTATGTCTTCCAAACTGCTAGTGGGAGTTCTACCTCTATACCTAGTTAACCCCACCTGGTTTAGTAATACATTCAGAGATATCTAAGCTAGGAAGCTGGAAAGTGTTTCCTGTGTTAATGGTTATTGCACTTGACTGTACTTGTCTTGAGTGAGGTTTGGTGTGAATAAAGAATCTTTCTTTAATTAAAAGCTCCTGTTTTGCATCACAATACATACTGAAACACCTCTGACACTGTGCCACACAGGAGGCTGATAAAGAAACTTGTAACATGGCACTTTAGAGGGATGTCTATAGGACAGGCTCCCTTACGCTTTTAGACTGGATTCTATCTAACCACACTGAACGCATCTCCAATGTTTCTGTACTCCCGGATACAATAAGTGACCACTCGCCTGTCATCTGCTCCTGGTCAAACAAATACCACAAGCTGCCTCCCAAGCTTATCTATGCCAGGGTTATCAAACAAGGGCACCTCCAGCTGTTAAAATCCCATCTAACCAGGCTGAACTGGGCAGTGCTTGACTCCCTCAATGACACCAACAAAGCTCTGGACCTATTTATCAAACGTTTCAACGAAGCCTGTGACATCTATGCACCAGTGAAAAAGATGAAGGTCAAAGGACAGACTAACCCCTGGGTTACTACCGACCTTTTAACTCTGCTCAAGCACAGATACCACCTCTGGCATTGTGCTCGTGCAACTCCGACGCAAGTAAACATACAATTATACAAAGCAGCCAGAAATGATTGCACTCGAAGAATACGGAATGCTAAATGCAGCTATTACAAAGAGGCTCTGACCAACTCTTGGGGCTAGGAAACAAATTCTGGAACAACATGAAAGAACTCACAGGCAAGGATCCTAAAGCACCACCCACTATGCTCAACCTTCATGGCATTCCTACACTCGACCTAGGTATCATCACCAGCACTTTTAATAATGCATTTACAAACCTGGACAGTGTCCTTCCACCAAATTTTTTCGACGACCTCCCCTCCAGCTCCTCCCAAGTTACCCCCCAACTAGAACGTACAACCCCAAAGTTTTTTTTAAGGAGGTCCCACCACAAGTAGCTAGAAAATACATTCAAAAGGCCATTGGCAAACAAGGGTACAGTGGTGACTCCTTTGACCTGAAACTGCTGGCACAAGTCCTCGATGAAATCTTAGAACCACTTACAAAGATCTTTAATCTCTCGCTTAGATTGGGCCATTTCCCCTCTCTCTGGAAGAAAGCCACTGTCACACCGGTTCACAAAAGCGGAGATAGGACACTGCACACCACTACAGACCGATCTCACCTCCCCACTATCCAAAGCGCTGGAGCGAATAGTGTCGGACCAACTAGTTGAATTCCTGGATAAGTACAATGTACAGTGCCCAGAGCAGCATGGCTTCAGAAAAGGGCACAGCACCACCACTGCACTACTGGAATTTACAACCTTCATCCATGTCACGCTTGACAAAGGGAATTGTGGAGGGGCAGTATTTATAGACCTTACCAAGGCATTCGACACAGTTAACCACCCCCTACTGCTCAAGCAACTGTCCTCCATTGGGATCTCCTGCGATGTCCTTCCATGGTTCACCAGCTACCTTGATGATCGGATCCAACGTGTAAGGATTGCAGGGATCTCTTCGGATGAGAAACTGGTCTGCTCCGGAGTCCCCCAGGGGTCTATTCTGGGCCCTCTACTCTTCTCCCTCTTCATCAACAATCTCCCCAGTGCCTGCCACCAAAAAATATTACTATACGCAGACGATGCAGTCCTGTTTTCCAGCCACCATGACATTACAGTCCTTGAATCCCAGCTGCAGCTCGACTTCAGTCGCATCGAAGACTGGTTCAATTCTCATAAACTTGTCCTGAACCACAGCAAGACTAAAGCCATGTCCTTCTGTAACCGACAGAGCAGGCACAACTCTCTGTCCCTCACCATCAAGGACCACGCTGGGAACCCACTTGAACGTGTCAAGGAGTTCAAGTACCTTGGTATTACCCTGGATAGTACCTCTCCTACACTCGGCATATTGACACTGTTGCCAAGACTGCCAATATACTGGATTGGACTACTACACAACACAAGCACTGTATGCCCTCGGATGCCCTTAAACTAGCCATCTACAGCTCTGTCACCTATCATTGACTACGGCCTGCTATCTATGGCTGTGCCCCAACAAGTGCCCTCCGCAGGATCTCAGTTGCTCTCAACAAAGCCTGTAGACTACTGATGGGTGCAGCCCGACAAACTCACACCTGTGACCTCTATGCACAGGCCAGCTGGCTACCCCTACGCAGCAGAATACAATACCATACCTGCTTACTTACCAAAAAGATTCTCCTTGGTCTCATGCCACCTGGTGTTAGCTCACTCCTTACTACCTACAGTGGCACTCAACAAACACGTGGTGCCCAAACTCTAACCTTTCAGGTTCCCAGATGTCATACCTCCATGGGTCAGCGGTCCTTTATCTATAGAGCCGATCAATGGTTCAATTCCCTCAATAAAGAAGCACTTTCCTTTAGTACACTTGGACCCTTCAAAAGGAATCTCAAACTTTACCTCACCTCTACCACTCAATGTGACTGTTTCGTTGAACAGAGATCTCTCTAAACACCTCCCAGCTCACTCATGTCTCACAGCCACTCTTTCCCAATCTCATTCCCTCTGGCACTGGGCCTTCCTTGTGACTCCTTTCCTGCTTCACATCTCCACTGGTACAAGACATTTTCCACCACCATCGGACAGTGGCCCATTAGCCTGCCAACCTCCTCTCCCGGTCGCATGCCTGCAATACTAACTGCCTATGGTGCCTCTATCTCTTATTGTTACCGCAGCCAGCTGCCTACTCAAGCTGCTCATTTTATGAATATTATCACAATGTATGTTATAACTGAGTATCATTATTTTTCTTTTAGTTGTTTTGGTTGTTTATTGTGCATTCTTTTACTACCTCTGTATGTATGTTGACCCTCATCCTTTGACGTGGAACCTTTGTAAATGAGCAGTTTCTGCTCAAAGGTATTTGTAATCTGAGAATTTAATAAGTAAATAAAAATAAATAAAATGTCAAATGCATGCTTTTGATTCAATGTACAGCAGCAGGTGACCATGGATTAATTTCCCCCTATTAAACCATGGTTTCCATCAGGAGCACACCTAAGAACTGAAGTGTCTCATCATTAGCCGCCTAACAAGCTGAAGCTTCTCACAGCATTCTGGGGACAGGAGACACGCTGATTCCCGCCCACCTGCCCTGTGGACCTCCAGGATCAGTGAACATATTTAAGCCAAGCAGCAAAATTCCTTTGCTTTCATCTCTTTAAATATTCTGAACTGCCCATATTCCCCAATGTGCCACCCTAGAAATAAGTTTCAAATGTAGCAGAAAGCACGGTTATTGAGGCATCAGCATGTTGAAATCTGAAAAAAGTGTTGTTTAACGCTATGAAGTTGTGTTTTCGTAGTGTAGCATATTAATGTTAAAAGATGCTGCCTCTTGAAATATCCTGCAATGCCCATATTTCCCAATGCGCTACCACAGAAATAGGTTTTGAAATCATTGTTTAATTTTGTGGGGTGCTTAGTTTTCACAGTAGTTACTTCCAAATCTTGAGTAAATTCCATATTTCCAATTGTGAAATTGCCTTATTTTGCACCACGGTTGTAATAAATGCATATGTCAGATTAGCCATAGTACACCACTCTGGAAGTACCCAATGTGGAAGTGAGAAGCCATGTGTCACATCTCAGTTTTTTAACCGACAGTTATAACTTTACTGCAGCTAACAGTGAAATTCCATAGTTCTGTGTATTATTAGACCATGTTTTGAAATGTTCTGGATGTAAATGTTTTTTGACTTACTGAGATATGCATATCTTGGTAGTTTACCCATAATTCAGTATTAAATGGGAAGTATGAACAACTACAACAATGTTACAAAAGGGGGTTTCTGTCAAGCGAGGAACAATTTTTTGCCTTTCTCTCTGCAATTCTATAAAAGACAACTTAGCAAGCTGTTTCAAAATTCCACTCATAACATTAATGTATACAGAGTATGCAATGTGCATGTGCACAGTTGCTTATCTATGTAGCCTCTGAAACGTGTAGCGTTGAGCATCATAAACAGTTTTCTGAAGCAATATTCTAAGCTTCTCTTCATTTTGTACCAGTTACTTGACTTCAAACAGTGTTTCTCTTGTGCTTGCAATGCTACAAGTGCATAAGCCACTCTATAGTATATTTCTACAGGAGAATTAATCGATGCCTGGGTGGTTGGAGACACTCAGCCTGCGACCTCGGGCACCACCACCACCACCACCCCCCAGGCATGGATTAATTTTCCAGTAGAACTATACTGTATTGTGACTTTATGCTTACTTAACAGCCTGAGGGTGGGGGAGAAGGTGGTAAGCTGGATATCTAACTGAAAGATAGGAGGCAAAGGGTGGTGGTAAGTGTCAGCCACTCAGAGGATATGAAAGTGATCATTGGAGTACCACAGGGATCAGTACTTGGCCATGTCCTGTTCAATATCTTCATAAGTGATATCTCTGAGGAACTGGAGGGGAAAGTGTGTCCCTTTGCAGATGATACAAAAATCTGCAATAGGGTGGACACCCAGAAGGGAGTGGAGACACTGCAAATGGATCTGTAGAAACTAGAGGTGTGATCTAAGGATTGGCAGTTGGGTTTCCATGCCAAAAAGTGCAAAGTCATGTACCGGGGTAGGGTAACACAGGGACTGTACATAAGATGGGGAGAGGTTTTTACAGTTACAGTATCATGCAAGAGAGAGACCTTGGGGTGTGATCTTATCTGATGATCTCAATGTGGCAGGGTAGTGTGACAGGACAGTAGGCAAGGTGACTTGGATGCTAGGTTGCATAAGGAGAAGGTTGCTGTTGCCTCTGTATTGCTTACTGGTGAGACCCCACCCGGAGTACTGCATCTAGTTCTGGAGACTGAACCGCTGCAGGGACATCAAGAGGGTGGAGGCAGCCCAGATGAGGGCTACTAAACTGCTGTGGAACAGAAAATGTAAGTCACGGAACCCACCCCAGCATCAGTAAATAACTGCATTCCACACAAATGAGATTCAGTAAAGATACAGCAGATAAAGGAGTTTACTTTTAGGAGCAAAACATAAGAGTGTACCTCCCACAGAGGTGGGCAAAAATGGACTGATGTTTCAACCTTGTAGTCTCTGTCACAAGAAGCCATATGAGGAAAGACTATGGGAGCTTGGCATGTACTCCCAGGAAGAGAGGAAACTGAGAGGAGACATGACTGAGACTTATAAGTATCTCACAGAAGTGAAAAAAGTGCAGGGGAGCCTCTTTCAAAGAAGGAGGAGCATCAATACACAGGGGCCTGCTCTGAAACTTGAGCGGGGAGTTTAAGAGGGATGTGAGGAAACACTTCTTCACAGAAAGGTTGGTAGTCACTTGGAACAGCCTGCCAGAAGAGACGGTAGGGGTAAAGACAGTGGAGAGATTCAAACATGTGTGGGATAGGCACATACAGTAGGTATTACAAAGGTAAGGGATGATGGAGGGACACCTGTGACCAAGTAGGGTGTACCTAATTAACATTTTGAAATGCACACGAGAGACACCTCATGTCAAGCTGTACACCTCATGGAGGTGTACCTAATTGGCATTTTTAGATGCATATAACTACTTCTAAATTACACTGTAAGTATGCTGCGGTAGAACCTCATATACACCTCTCAGACAGCAGTGCAGAGCAGTTGAGGTGGATACCTTGTTTAATCTTTAACAGTAAATTAAATACACCTCAGCTGGGTCATGTTTGTTTTTGTGCAAAGCCACCATCTGACTCTAACAGCCCTACAGAGGAAAATGTATGTGTAACCCCTAGGTGGCGCTATCCCAAGGGCTACTACCCCTGCCTGCGTGACTAAGTGCAGGTTAAGGGGCCTGGGTACTGAAAATGGGTGCCTCCACCCAGAGGACAGGGTTAGTGGTAGCGTAGCTAACCTGGGTACAGCCCTCCAGGACACTGTGACCCCTCCTGTTTCCCCTCTAGTGACCTAAACAATGAACAGAACACACAGGTACTATAGCCCCCAAACAGCAGGTATATCCCCACTCTGATTGCACTTACCACAAGGGCTCGTTCCACCTGTTCAGCTCTGGAAAGCCCCTGCAAAGTAAGGTTAAACACACCAATAGTACCGCAGTGCTATTTGTACAGAAGTGCACCACAGGCAGGTTAAGTGCAAAAAGATTCAGATCTGATTTATTTAGGGGAAATGAATAAGGAAGGGGAGTAATCAGGTTGATTGATTTAGGTACTGATTCAATCAGGCTACAAGGCATGCACTTTAGAGTCCCTCAACACAGTCACAAAACAGTCTGGGTACCCAGTGGCGAGGTAGGCTAGCCTGACACGTTGCCTGGGGTAGGCCAGCATTGCAGCTGGTCGGGGCCCTATGATAGAAAGACAAGTCATGCACAATAACCCACAATTTGTAATCCGGAGCCAGGAGGCTCAGTTCATAATAATCAAACCAAACAATTAAATCAGATGACACACTTTGATTGAGCTGTTGTTGCAGGGAGGTACCCTGGTGTTTACTCACACTACCCAGTACAGGACACAGGAGTGATGAAATGGAGACTTCAGGGTGACTTGCTGGTATGCCAGAAGAAGCAGGGCCCACACAAATCACCGAGGTGTCATTCCTGTTCGTGGTGTTGAGCAGGGGGCTGATCCCTGGGCAGGTCTCTTGTTGATGGTCTTCTCTGAGGCACGAGCAGCTGGCTCAGCTAAGGTGGCAGGGCTAGACCAGGTGGACAATTCAGCTGACAGTCTGGTGGTGCTGGATACAGTTTCAGCAAGCGTGATACAATCAGGCAGTGGGGATCCAAATCACAACCCACTAGCAGCATTCCATATTCTTATAGTAAAAGAAAACAGTACCACAATTCAGATGACAATCCAGTTGCAATTTCAGTGTTTCTGAGCAAAACTGTACGTTCTGCGGTCGCATCAGACATCCTGACAGGCTGAATCACGTGGAGCAAATCTTCGGTCCTCTTCAGGCAAAAAGGCAGTCACAATTCAGTAATTCTAGTCACAGGCTTGTTCAGATTTAGTCTGGTTTAAATTTAGACTAAAGGATTCCCTCATGAGGGACAAGTAGGCAGGCAGGCCAAACATAGTCTTCCCACCAGTTTCCCGCGTGACTACGCAGGAGCAGCTGCTCAAATGTCTCGAGCTGTTCACTCTCTCAACTCCAGACTCAGACTGGCTCTCTGCTGCAGGCAGCTCGGGACTTTCCCTCTAATCCAAAAGGTTCGATTCATTGATTCATCTGTCTGTCACTGCAAGAGCTACCCCTCCAGGTCCATTTAGGTGCCAAAAAGAGAAAACTACAATTCCTACAGAAATTCATTCCCGTAAGACCCCTGGGGACGGACTCCATTTTAGTATCCCCAAAGGTACTGATTGGTCCACAGTGGCAGTCCAGAACCAAGATGGTGGTGATTAACAGAAATGTCCATGCTGCAAAGAAGGCAGGTTAGACAAACTATGATATTATTATGATTATGGCAGAAAATCATTAAATGAAGTACAGCTTCTAATAGAGCTCCCTCTGTGCAATTAGCGATGGCAGAATGGAGCAATTATCTGGCAGTCCAAGTGCGACTCGAGCATAGGAACACTCAGCCCCCACCCAGATTAAATATACACTTCATTATAGGCATCTCTTTAAAGAGACAGGACACAGAGGCTATTAGGCACTCTCAGGCAATAGCTTTTAAATGATTAAGACACAGGACACCAGCCTGGCAGTGGGCATTTTGGCACACCCAAGGAAGAGTTTCGGGAACCCTCATTTGTAAGGGGGTTACACCCTTCCCTGCCTGGAAAAACTTGGCATCTGTGTCAAGTCTACGCCGCAAGAATATTGAAAAGACAATATACTACACGAGATATAACGTGACATTAAGATACTATACAAATAATATCTGATGCATCAGTAAACATAAACTTATCACAGTACTATACATTTTCACTACACTTCACAATGCTATATCTATGATGTCAATAATTATGCATGTTTTATACACGTGATACTGATTCCACTATGATTAGCATACTATCAACATTACAATACTGATTCAGGTTATAACTTCTTGCATATTGAATAGTGTAATAGGGGACACTTCCCTATCAGCTAACTTGGGGCTAGATGGGACGGGGCACCATATTCTGAGGGAAGAACAATTAACCTAGAGTTGGCAGACAGGCTCAGTTTGGGCAGTGATCTCTGAGAAATGTAGACACCTTCATGGACCACATTGAGAGGCAAATCCACTTGCTCCCAGGGGAGTCATAACTAAGGTGCAGCACTGGCGTGACAGCTCGTCCAGACTTTCTGGGGGGTTAAGACACAGGCTCTGGCCAATCAACACTGGCACTGGACTCTTCTTCTGTCATGAGGGGTGTCCCTGCATGGGTTAAAATGTCCAATTTGGGAACACTGTTGGCTCATTGCTCTGTAGGTTCTGGGCCCACAATACTTTGTTCTTTATTATCTTCGGAAAAGGGCCCGGGTGGCTCATCCAGAGGGAACTCTGGAATTATTGAACTTGGTGGCACAAGAGGGGTGCTGTCAACAATGTTAAATTCTTCTGTAGGTTCTGGTATATCACCAGGGGGATTTATTATATCGGACTCCTCTTCGGGTAGCTCAAACAGTTCCACTAGACTGAGGGAATCCGCTACTTCAGACATGATACTTTACACCTCACTTTCAGGGGGCATTGGCACCAAGGAAGAAGCTGGGGGCTTGCGCAATCCTGAAGGCCCAGCCTCGTCTCCATAATTATGCATAGGCTTTCCTCCGAACAACTGACTCAAGTTCGTAAGAGGGATAATAAGCATTGTCACATACACTTTCATCAGAGGTAGACTGACAGTCACTATCACTCTGGGCCTGCTGGGGGGAAGACCTTGGGTCTGTAACAACTGGAGCAAGTTAGTGCTGTCTCTTTTTAGTAGCAGCATGAGTCACCAGCTCAGGAGAGGCGTCACTTGTTGGTTCAGCATCAATGATCACTTGGCCGATGGGAGGTAGGTGGTTCCTGTGCATGGTCTTGACAGCTTTAGGGTCATTTTCAGGGTGCACTTTGTACACCGGCAGATCATCCATTTTGACAACTACTACATGAGGAAGATGGTACCACCCATTAGCAATTTAATGCTTGCCATGCAATCCCAAGTTACGCAATAGAACTCTATCTCCGGGCAAGAACTCCTGGGCCTTTCCTCGTTGATCATATCTCTCCTTGTTAGCAAGGTTTTGTTTGGCAGACGTTGTTTGAGCCAGTTGGTACGCATGGTTCAATTGCGCTTTCAGTTTCTGTACATATTGTAAATAGTTCTCAGCTCAGACCCCATCTGGAAAGACCCCCAAGCAAAAGATCTATGGGCAGCTGGGCTTCCCTCCCGAACATGAGACAACAGGGAGATAATCCGGTAGCATCACTTTTGTAAGCGTGTACCAAGGTGCCAATCTGCTGACTCCACTTAGACTTTCTTTAGGATGGAGAGTGCTCAACATGTCCAGAAGGGTTCTGTTAAAGGGTTCTGGCTAGGGCCGCCCCGAGGGTGATAGGTAGTGGTTCTGGACTTCCGCAACCCCCCACAGGGAGAGCATTTCTTTGATTAGTCTACTTTCAAAGTCTCTTTTTTGGTCAGAATGGATACGTTGGGGTGTACCATAGTGGACAAAGAACTTTTCTACTAGCACCTTGGCTACCAGAGAGGCCTTTTGAGCCTTGGTCGGGAAAGCTTGTGCATATCAGGTAAAGTGATCGGTTACTACCAGTACATTGCTAATATTCTTTTGATCGGGCTCCAGACACAGGAAGTCTATGCAAACCAGCTCCATGGAGGCACTGGTAGGGATGTCGACAAGTGGAGCAGCATTCTGGTGCAAAGCTTTCTGTTGAGGGAGTGACTGCAAGTTTTGACATGATGCTCAACATCTTCCCCCATTTTCAGCCAATAGAATCGGGAACGTACCAAGTCGAGAGTCCGGTCAACACCGAGGTGTCCCATGTGGTTATGGAGGGACCTCAGTACCAGCTGTTTGAAAGCCGTGGGCAGTACCAACTGTTGCTTGTCCACTTGACCTCAATGATCTACTGTCTCTCTATATAATAACTAATCATGTAACTTTAATCTGGGGCCTTCCTTGAATAACAAAGCAGTCCATAAATCAGTAGAACATAATTTAGACACATCCTTCCCCGTACGTAGGGCATTAAATACGGGCTGAATCATGGTGTCTTGGGATTGAGCCTACTGAATGCTGTCACTATCAAACTGTGGCAAAGCACTGATATCTAAAGCAGAGGAATGACAATAGGAGGCAGGTAAGCAAGTATCGGGGGGCCCCAAGCAGTCCACCAGGCAGTTCATGGTGTCTGCAGACAGTTGTTCATCTTTGTCAAACTTTTGGCACAATGCTTAAATGGAAGCTTCAGACAGTCTCACCCAATTGTCTTTGGAACTTGGCCACCATGAAAGGGTGTCAGCATCAATATGGTTCAGTCCAGGCCGGTATTCAACCACATAATCGTAAGTTGATAGGGCAGAGAGCCACCGGTGCCCAGTGACATCCAACTTGGCTGAAGTCTGTACATACATCCAAGGGCTGTTATCAGTCTTTACTAATATCTTGGCCCTATAGAGGTACTCATGAAACTGATCGACTATAGCTCACTTTAGAGCAAGGAACGCCAACTTGTGAACTAGATAATTCCACTCGGATGGTGTCAGGCTGCAACTGATGAAAGCCACAGGTCTCAGGCCATCTTCATACTCTTGATATAACACAGCACCAAGCCCCTTCATACTGGCATCCATATGCAGGATGTATGGCTTGGTGGGATCAGCATATGCAAGGACTGGGGCGTGGGTAAGCTGATTGATGACTTCAAAGAACGCTGCCTCACACTCAGGGGTCCAATGGGTCCCAAAGTGTTCACCTTTTCAAAAATACACTTTTTCCTTTTCCTTGAGGGACCTCTTCTTGTATCTGCGGTTGGTGGGAGGATAGCCTTGGGTAAGGTTAAGGAGTGGTTGGATTACCTTCGAATAGTCCTTAATGAATCACCAATAGTAGCCACAGAACCCAAGGAAATGCTGTAGCTATTTTAAGTTGGTAGACTGGGGCCAGGTAGTCAGAGACTCCACTTTACTGGGGTCCATCTGTATCCCCTCGGCTGACACTATGTGTCCCACATATTTTACAGACGCTTGAAAAAACTGGCACTTGTCTAGGAATAACTTGAGGCCAAATTCTTCCAAACGATTGAGGACTTTGAACAGTCTGGTCTCATGTTCCTCTAACTTCCATCTGAATTATCCACGTACACTAAACATTCCAGCAGGTTTATGTCTCCCGCTGCACATTCCATCAACCTCTGGAAGGTGGAAGAGGCACCCGAGATCCCCTGTGGCATCATCAGGAATTCGTAGAACACCAAAGGACAGATGAAGGTTTGTTTTCTCACGGTCCTCTGGGGCCATCAGAATCTGATAATATCCACTGCGGAGATCCAGTACTGAGAACCACTGACTCCCATTCAGGCAGTCCAGAGCATCCTGTATGCATGGCATGGTGTATTGATCTGGGACGGTCCGCCAGTTAAGGGTCTAAAAATCCACACACATCCTCATGGACCCATTCTTCTTGTGCACAACTATGATGGTAGATGCATAGGGGCTCCTTGACTCTTGAATAATACCAGCAGATAGCATCTCCTGTAGGTGCCACTGAACATCGTCTATGTCAGCTGGGGCAAGGCGGCGGGACCGCTTCTGGAAAGGTCTATCATCATGCAGCCAAATATTATGCTCAGCACCATGGATGCATCCCACATCCCATTCTTTTAGGGGAAAATACCTTCTGGGCATGTTTCCTGCTAATTTGAGTCTTCCTCTCAGCAGACAAGGGGGAATCACCAAAGTCAAATAGGTTTGGGGTCACTTCCTCCTTTCCACAAGAATGCTTGTGGCTGGGTAATACTGCAGTGTCTGCACAGTGTACTGGAGCCAGTGTACACCCCCTGTTTACCTAGACTTTTCGATCTGATACGTTTCAAACCTGGACCATCACTCATCATGCATAGGCATGGGCATGGGTGGGTAGAATACTGGGTTTAATCAACAACCTCTCTGGCAATTTCCCTTCACCGGGAGCATCTAGCATCAATATTTTATTTTTCACATCCTTCCTAAGACAAACTTCTCCGTGAATGGTGTATTGAGCATTGGGTGCTAGCACTACAGAGTCAGGATCTTTCTTCCACACTATCCCCACTAGCTCATCTCCGTCCACCTCAGTAGTCTGCTTCTGCAGGTCATAGGCTGTCTTGATCAGGGCTGAAATTTTTCAAGGCTTGCCCAATCTGTTGCCCTTGTTTCTCTTGGCACAACTGCACTAGCCTTCCAAACATGTGGGCATTTGTTCCAATGAGCAGTGGAACCCAATCATATAATCCGGTAGGAGGACACACCAGAGCTAGTGTCTCAACCTATTCATCCACTCTGGCCACGGCAGTAGGGAATGACAACCAGATCCGAATATATCCCAAGTATGGGTAGGACTTCTTGCTTAACCCCCACATGTGCAGACCTTCCAGCGGTTGTAAGGCACATCACACAGGTGTTTTTGGTACCAATCTTGGAACACTATGGTCATTTGGGACCCACTGTTAAGCACGGCCTGAGCAGATACACTATTTACTGTTACAGTGGTCTCCATGGACCGGCCAACCACTTTGGACCAGTCGGGGACAAGGACTGAGATGTCTGCCTTACAGCTGTCTTGGATGAGTAACTCCTTCTGGTAGGTCCAGCCTGAGGTCAAATATTGCTTCGCTGAATTAATGCCAGCAGCTGTGTAGTAACCTTTCTCAGATTTTCAGGCGAGCTGCAGTTAAACCGGGTATGCCCATCTTCTCCACAGTGATAGCAAAAGATGGGTTCCTTGGAGTCTGTAGTGGAAGGGGAGCCGTTCCCCTGCTTGGGCATGGTAGGCGAGTCTCGGGGTCCCTCTCTGATCTGCTTTTCTTGCTTCCTGTGCTTCCCCAGGGGTCAGCGGCTTGTGTAGCTCGGAGCAGGTCTCCCACCATGACTCTCAGTTCTCATACCTCTTCCAGCAGGTTATTCTCAGTCTGGGTTTCAGAGGAGATGACATGCATCCACACCCCTTCAAGTGGGACCTTGCTCTTTGACACGGGAACAGCCTCACAGGAGTTAGCATTTTTTGCCACCTCAGCAGCTTGTTGACTGACTCTCAACTCTGTCAGTTCTTTAATCAGGTCCCTCATCTGTTGCAATTCAGTCTCATCACACCTTTAAGGGGTCTGGCAGGTACAGGCAACCATAGTATAGGGCTCCAATCCCTCTTCATCATTCTCTGCTTCATGAATCTTTCATGAGGTAACAATATTCAGAAGGATTAGTCTTCTTGTCTTGCAATTTAAGTTTCAGCATCATCACGCTCGAGTACCTGGCTGATTTCAGGATATGGTCTAACCTGACCCAATTCAGTTCACTAGCAGGCACCCCTCCTTTCCTGTGGGCCATCTGCAGAGCCCTCTCGATTCTGGTAACAAACATAGACAACTTCTCATCCTTCCATTGTTTTGCAGATTTAAATTTCCACATCAGATCATCCCCCGATTCGGTGCTACCAAAGACTCCCTCCACAGCAGAGAGGTATTTGGCAGCAGGGCCTCGGGGCTGGTAGATCAGAGAAAATGAATGGCCTCCAGTGCAGGGTCCCTCAAGCTCTCCATGAGCCTCATTATTTTCTCCTCCTCGGAGCACTGCCACTTCTGGACCAGAGGGTTGGCATAGTTCATCCACGTTTCCAGGTTGTCCTTCCCTACGGGCACTGGGACCGTGCCTGAGAAGAGTCTAAGTCTACGGTAAGAGTCCAGGTGTACAGATGGTATAATTATGGGGGAAGTGACCATAGGGGAGGCCCTAGGGGTGGCAGGAGACTCTATAGGAGACTACAAGGGAGTGGCATCTTCAGAAAGATCTAGCATCTTCACTAACTCTTTGGCAGATTGCCCCTCGGAGGCTAACAATTTGAGCAACTTGTCTTTGAACCCCTCTATGCTGGGGGACCCTCCAGGAGTAGCCAGATCACTGTGCAGATGAATGACCCTCCACCCCTTCTGGGACTCTACAGACAAAATAACAGGGGGCAACTTCTCTGGGTCGATGGGGAGGCTGCAGGAGAACAGGGCCACCATAGTTTGATCAAATAGATCTGAATCCCTCCCTTTCAACGGTCTCTACAATAACTGCATTAGTGGTCCTTAATGGGATGTCCATTAAGAGAAGAGCTTGATGCGGGTTCACCCCTCAGCCTCACTCCACCCCATCATACGATGCACTAATAACTTATGGGGAGCGCTTTTAAACTTAGGTGTAGTAAGCGCCTCCATTTTGTCACAATTTGTTGAACATGGGGTTGTAGTACCCACTTCTGACCACTAGAAGGCACAAATCCCAGTAGTCCCTCACAGATGTAACCCCTAGGTGGCGCTATCCCAAGGGCTACTATCCCTGCCTGCGTGACTAAGTGCAGGTTAAGGGGCCTGGGTACTGAAAATGGGTGCCTCCACCTGGAGAACAGGGTTAATGGTAGTGTAGCTGATCTTGGTACAGCCCTCTGGGACACTGTGACCCCCCCCGTTTCCCCACTAGTGGCCTAAACAATGAACAGAACACACAGGTACAATAGCCCCCAAACAGCAGGTATATCCCCACTCTGATTGCACTTACCCCCAGGGCTGGTTCCACCTGTTCGGCCCTGGAGACCCCCTGAAAAGTAAGGTTAAACACAGCAAACAATAGTACCACAAGGCTATTTGTACAGAAGTGCACCTCAGGCAGGTTAAGTGCAAAGAGATTCAGATCTGATTTATTCAGAGGAAATGAACAAGGATGGGGCATAATCAGGTTAATTGGTTTAGGTACTGATTCAATCAGGCTACAAGGCATGCACTTTAGAGTCCCTCAGCACAGTCACACACACTCTGGGTACCCACTGGCAAGGTAGGCTAGCCTGACACATTGCCTGGAGTAGGCCGGCATTGCAGCTGGTTGGGACCCTATGATGGAAAGACAAGTCATGCACAATAACCCACAATTTATAATCCAGAGCCAGGAGGCTCAGTTCATAATATTCAAACCAAACAATTAAATCAGATGACACACTTTGATTGAGCTGCTGTTGCAGGGAGCTACCCGAGTGTTTACTCACGCTACCCAATATAGGACACAAGAGTGATGAAATGGAGACTTCAGGATGACTTGCTGGTATGCCAGGAGAAGCAGGGCCCACACGAATCACCGAGGTGTAGTTCCTGATCGTGGTGTTGAGCAGGGGGCTGATCCCCGGGCAGTTCTCTCATTGATGGTCTTCTCTGAGGCACGAGCAGCTGACTGGGCCAAGGTGGCAGGGCCAAGACCAGGTGGACAATTTGGCTGACAGTCCAGTAGTGCTGAATGCAGCTTCCAGCAAGTGTGACACAATCAGGCAGTGGGTTACCAAATTGAGACCCACTAACAGCATTTAGCACACTTATAGTAAAAGAAACCAGTATCATAGTTCGAATGACAGTCCGGTTGCAATTTCAGTGTCTCTGAGCAAAAACGTACATTCTGCGGTGGCTTCAGATGTCCTGACAGGCCAAATTGCGTGGAGCAAATCTTCAGTCCTCTTCAGGCAAAAAGGCAGTCAAAATTCGGTAATTCTGGTCAAAGGCTTGTTTGGATTTAGTTCAGTTTAAATTCAGACTATAGGATTCCCTCACGAGGGACAAGTAGGCAGGCAGGCCAAACATAGCCTTCCCAGTTTCCCACATGACTACGCTGGAGCAGCTGCTGAAATGTCTCGAACTGTTCACTTTCTGAACTCCAGACTCAGATTGGCTTTCTGCTGCAGGCAGCTTGGGACTTTCCCGCTAATCCAAAAGGTTTGATTCATTGATTCATCTGTCTGTCACAGCAAGGGCTCCTCCTCCAGGTCCATTTAGGCACCAAAAGGAGAAAACTACAATTCCTACAAAAATTCACTCCCACAAGACCCCTGGGGACAGACTCCATTTTAGGGTCCCCAAAGATACAGATTGGTCCACAATGGCAGTCCAGAACCAAGGTGGTGGTGATTAATAGAAATGTCCATGCTGCAAAGAATGCAGGTTAGACAAACTACAATTTTACTATGACTATGGCAGATAATCAGCAAATGAGTACAGCTTCCAACAGAGCTCCCTCTGTGCAATTAGCGATGGCAGAATGGAGCAATTATCTGGCAGTCCAGGCGGGACTCGAGCATAGGAACTCTCAGCCCCCACCCAGATTAAATATACACTTCATTATAGGCATCTCTTAAAGAGACAGGACACAGAGGCTATTAGGCAGTCTCAGGCGATAGCTTTTAAATGATTAAGACACAGGACACCAGCCTGGCAGTGGGCATTTAGGCACACCCATGGAAGATTTTCGGGAACCCCCATTTGTAAGGGGGTTACATTTGTTTTTAGTTTTGAAAACAGTGACCGCAAGTGCCATCAGGTATTGCATCTAGTTGCAGATAATTTTAGTCATGATGGAATGTGATGCTGGGTATTAGTGAAGCAGGAGTGTTGGAGGGGCACCGCAGGACCATGATACTTATGCACGTAAGAAGATTTGCTGCCCTGCAGTACAAGTCAAATAAATGTTATCTTTAGCCAAGCCAAAGTGGACTGAAGTTTTTCAAGAGTGAGGGGGTACGGTCATGTCAATGGAAAGAATAGTCAGGTGGGATTCAAATTAAAGGATAGCGGAGGCAACTGGTGCAGGGGTCATCAGTGGTAGGAGCTAAATGCATGAGTTCCCCAAGGAAAGGGCAACAGAGCATATGCGGGCACTAATGGAATTGGATGGTCGAAACGAGTGCTCTGGTCCCCTCCATTTTCTTTTATTTATTTTTACTGCTCAGTACTTAAAAGTGAATACCAAAATAATGGTATTCATTAGATATGCAGTATATAGTTGGAATTGGAATACCAAGTTTCAAAATGCATTCCTCCGTTTTACTAATTTTTCCTGTCACTGAAGTTTGATCACACAGAATTATGCCGACTGCGGACGGTAGATTCATTGACAACTGCAAATCGCGCATTGGTCCAATCATCATCATTTCTACACAAATAGCTGGATCAGGAAATAACAAGCATTTGTCAATGCTGAAGTTCGTCATTGAAATTGATGTTCATAAGCACAGATTGGCAGGACTCCAGTTTCCAGCAGAAAGAACAAGTTATGCCACCAAGTTCACATTCCCATTGAAATACAGTGACATGCATACATGTTTCCTCGATTCTTGATCTGGCTTTAAAGAGTGAAGATGTGTTTGCGGTTCAGAGAAGATGAGGGCACTGGAGCCCCTCCATGGGTTGGGGGGGGCGTTATGGTTAGAAACGCTAACGCCCCGGGTGATTGTTGGTATTTACACTACAAATTTTCAACATGGCCTTTTGTGACCCCCACCTCATGAAAGCATTTGTGACTACAGGTGGGCAAGCATTGATTTTTTGAGGAAGAGCCGAGCCAGAGCCGAACCAAGGGTCTGGCTTGGCTCTAACAGACAAATCATGAGCCAAGCCAAAGAGTAAGGCAAATACAAATATTTGCCTGTCAAACTGCTCTCTGACAGAATGACATGGCTTGTATGATAACTATGATGCCACACACACACACATCCTACAATAAACCAAGGAAAGCCAGCAACAGAATGATGCTCTAAACACACAATGATAAAGATCAGTGGTTTTTACTATTTACTAGGATAGAAACCAGTTTAACAAGCATATTAAAAAAAAATCCACACCAGACGTCTGCAAGCAATGTCTAAAAGTATATATCACACTCTCAATAAATTAGGATATTATGCTTCCAACAGGAACCTTAGCATATTCATCACCAGTTTTGCCCACTCAGATTGCCCTGCCCTGGCCTCCACTGTGAGAGAATGCAATCTAGTTGTTTCAGCATAGAGCTACCTGTAAACCTGCAGACTCAGCTCTGAATCCCAGTACAACTCCCTCACTGCACACAGCTTAAACTAGTCAAGCACACTGTACATCACATACAAGATCTCATAATATGAAATTAAAAGGAGCACACTGTCAAACAAAAAAAAAGACACCAATGGGTCACACAGAGAATAGTTAACTCATGGAATACATTGCCAGCCTCAATTGTGGAGAGCAAAACCATGGATGTGTTCAAGGGTACACTAGACAAATGTATGGGTAATACCAAATTTGAATACATAGTAATTAAAACCACCCTTGGGTGGCAAGTTTAACAATAGGCTATGCCTCCTGAACTTGTAAGAATTATGAAACTATGAAACATTCTGCCACAACCATACAGTATATGGGAGCTGTGCGACACTGTCAGTCAGCTGGCTTCTTCCCCTTATCCTGATCCAGTATATCACTTTATCCAAACAGTCCCCTTTCACTCCCTGTCTCTGTTGATGTCTAACCCTTAGTCCCCCAACCACTACCCAGCATTCACAGCATGGTGCTGCTCACCAAAGCCAAAACAGATTGACTCCACCATCAAGGGAACAGTCTTTGTGCAATACAGTATGAACACGGCAACACACCTTGTAGTATCAATGCCACTCAAACACAAACCAGCAAAACAAGGGTACTACAGAAGTGGGTGGGCAATATTGCTTTCTCTACAGTTCAAGCTCTTCATCTACCATGATGCACCCAGAGTCCTGCACCCAAAAGCAATTCCAATCCAACACCACTCATAAATGTAAGAGCACACTGCACTGAGATCCACAAGCCAGCAAAGCCACGAGAATGAGAGTCCCTCCTTCTAGACTGGTAGGGACCACGGCCTGCTTTTACTGCTTCCTCCCTGCTAGCCCAACTGACAGTGGTGCTGCTGATGCCAAGATGGCCAGGTGAACTTGTTGGGGGATGGTGGAATGTAATTCCCCCTGCCCGTGGCAGGCAGCATGATGTCAGGCTGCAGATAGACCACTGAGACAAGGGAGCTCTCACCCTGCTACTGCCACCCACATTTTCTGAAGGATGCATTGTGGCATATGGCAGAGGCCAGGACTGGGATTATTCATCTAACTGTAGTCATTTAGTTAAAGCAACCAACATTTTTAGTGGGTCCAGAAACGTTAAAGGGCAAAGCTACTACTTTCGGGGTCAGTGGTGGGTGGTCCATGTCTCCAATTAGCAGTTGAGAGGCAACAGGGCACTTAAGCTAGGCCAGCATGGTATTTCTAAAAGAAAACTGCTGGGTTTATTACCTTATTATAAAATAACAAAAGGAATGCAGTGAATAAACTATCTCTGAAAGGGAATCAAACATTTTTAAAAAATTGCATGGTTGAACTGAGTATTTGTTGCATTTGTTTTGATTGAAAACAGCCATTTAGAACAATTGAAATAAAGTTAATTTTTCTGTTCTAACTCCTATGAATTTTCCATTACTAACTGCTGATGGTTGCCTCAACTTTGCACAATTTCCCATTACATAAAAATGTTTATACCTACAAACTGCAGCAGCACTGCAACAGAACAACATTCTGTTCCACCCTACCCACCCATGCTCTCACGGATCACAGTTCATCATTCCTTGTCCTTTTACCCTTACCCTCTCTGATGCATGCAGAAGAGCAGTGGAGCACAGACTAATTAAGTGCAGCATTACTCTCTGCAGCTGTGCAGAAAACGTTCTATCCCCCCCCCCGGCTCTTGACAGATCAAGTAGTTCACTCCTTACCCTCTTTGATGCAGAGCAGCACAGCTGAGAGCAGCAGACTAAGTGCAGTAGCTACAGCACTCAAGCACTGTCTGCAGGAGAATGCCCCCCCTCCCGAACCACCACCTCACCAACCCACTGCAGGAGTGGACCTACCTCTCAATTAAGTGGCACACTGCACTCTCTGATGCATGCAGAAGAGCAGCAGAGACCAGACTAATTAAGTGCAGCATCACTATCTGCAGCTGTGCAGCAAATGTTCTCCCCCCCCCCGGCTCTTGACAGATCAAGTAGTTCACTCCTAACCCTCTTTGATGCAGAGCAGCACAGCAGAGAGCAGTAGACTAAGTGCAGTAGCTACAGCACTCAAGCACTGTCTGCAGGAGAATGCCCCCCCCCCGGACCAACACCTCACCAACCCACTGCAGGAGTGGACCTACCTCACAGTTAAGTGGCACACTGCACTGGGCTGGCTGCTGGCACTCGATTCAATCCAGCACTGCAGGCAAGGAGAAGAGGAAGATGCTAGTTCTTTTTCTTCACCTCCACACGTCTGGTGCAGCCAAAGTTCCTCTGGGCCAATGGCAGCCACCATGACCCGACCCGACCACGAGCAACACCCGGCAAGACCGACCGATACAGCAGCAGATAGCCAGCTATCCTAGGCAACCTCCAGTACTTTATTTGTACTCCTTGTATCCTTTCTCCTCCTGCTTCCTGCCTGTGACCTCATCCCCATACTCGACAACAAGTATTTCCTTTGACTGCACCTTATGGTCACCCCAGAGAGTTCTCTCCAAGTCTTGTCTGCATCACTCATCAGACTCCTCGTGTGGCAGTGCGTGCAGTGCGCTGGTATGCTAAAAAGCCACCAAATGCAATCTGTGCACCTATTGGCTGACTATAGTGAGAAGGAGGAGCAGCAACTTGAAATGGATCAACCCTCTCATCCCCCAACCACTACTGCAGTTCTGTCCATGAGCACAGTCTCCATACTGTAGGCTCGTCATCACCACCACTGGCCATGTGACATGCTCTGCTCTCTCCAGGCATCAGAGGCAGATTGAAAACACTTCACACGGTGGCTTGACTTGTGGTTGGCTCTAAATTTTGAAGACCTGGCGAGACTAGTTTAGCCACGTCTTTGGCTCGAGCTTGGCTCGCCCAGGTTATTTGCGACCTCTGCTCATGAACAGTGTCACTGTGATTTTGTTAATCTGTCCTGAACGTTGATTTCTCACAGTGACCACGCCATTCTGCACCAGATGTGTGAAAACACAGTTCGGGCAGGATGTGAAAAACTACAGCTGTACCATTCATAGGGAGGTGTGAAGAGATGGCAATGTTGAACATCTGGAGTGAAAATATTAAAAATTCATGAAGTTATGTGAGTGCATGGAAACTGTGCAACACATGCTCATAAAACAGTCATTATATGGACTTTTGTCACCAAATTTTCAACATACTGTAGGTATTTTGAGACCTCTGCTCATGAACACTGTCACTGTGATTTTCATAATTTGTCTCAAACACTGATTTCCCACAGTGACTGTTCTATTCTGCACCGGAAGTGTGAAAACACATTTCGGCAAGGATGTGAAAACTGACAGCTTACTGTTCATGAGGAGGTGTAAAAAAATACCAATGTTGAAAATCTGGAGTGAAAATATTACATATTTGTGACGTTACAAGTATGCTTTGAAACTGCGCAACACACGCTCAAGACACGATAATTTTTTGGAATTGTTTTACCAAATTTTCAACATAGGCTTTTTATTTTTTTGAGTCCACCTCATGAACAGTGGCACTGTCATTTGTTAGTCAGTCCCTAAAGGTGATTCCGGGCAGTGACCGCAAAATCACCTTTCGAGACAGAATAACCTGATGACAGTGACTGAATTCATGAGGTGGGGTCCCATGTACCCCATGTTGACAATTTGGTGCCACAATTCACAACAATGGCCAAGATATGCACCAAAGTTGAAAAAAAAACACATTTATGCCATTATACAGTTTACCGGCATTTATTCAGTTCACGGTCAGCTCTGAAGAGTGCAGACGTGTTCCTGGTCCACAGAAAATCATCGTGCCATGTTCTGGAGGTACGTATGGGGTGAGGGAGGGGGTGTGGGGAGATGAGGTGCCCAGTGAGTGGGTGCGGGTTGGGAGAGGTGCCACCGGACTCAACGAGGGGCCATTTTCTAGCTTACAGGTTTTAAAAAATTTTAAAATGTCACAGGAAGTTTTTTCTTTCTTACAGGGTCTTTTGGCATGCTGGGGGTGGGCTCCCAGCTTGCCATGCTGAGTGTTTTGGGGGGCTGTAGCTGATGGAGGTTGGGCACCCCCATTGGCACATACTGAGTGTTGGGGGGCAAGAGCCATTGGGCACCCCCCTCAACACACAACAAATTGGGGGGGGACATTATGCCGATGAGGAGTGGGCTCCCCTGTTGGAAAATGATCTGGGATGGGGCATACCGACAGGGGGACTGGGCACCCCCGTTGGTTTGTTTATTTTTTAACTGTGAATGGGATGCGGATGGCCTGGGCTCAGCACGTTCACACTGCGGCATGCTACAGCAGTATGAACTTGCAACCAGGAATGCAATATCAAAGGACTGAGCCACGTCACTATTGGTGCAGTTTTGTCCTTTGACAAGTTGTCCAACTCAGTCCCAACAGCTGAAAGGGAGTATCACCAGACTGCCGACTGATTCGCCTGCCACTGACCTGCCCCTAGAAATGGAGCTCTCCATTGGTCACTCCCCTGTAGAGCACCTCTTATAGCAATGAGTTTGTTGGTGCCTGCACACCACAACAAACTCAAAAATAACTTTCATCAACTGAAATAAATGATGACAGAACTGAAGCTGGATATATGAGAGGTAAAGAGTTCCATGGCAAATTTGCTAAAAGAAAATAATGTAGTAAAAGACTCTGATTGGGTCCAAATAGCAATTCTCAGAGTTAAGAGCAGCAGTTAATTATTTAGAAAATGTAACCATGCAATAAAATAAACGCATCTCATATTTACTAGAAAAATTAGATGATATGGAGAATAGGGGGAAGAGGAACAACTTAAGGATAATTAGAGTACCAGAAGGTTGGGAAGGTAATAATATGGTCCCCTTTCTTTAGAGCTTTATACTTGAATTGTTGGGCTACCAGTGGCCACAGTCACTAGAAATTTAAAGAACACACTGGACACTGGGTCCTAAACTCTTCCCAAATGCAAGACTTGAGACAAATTGAGGCTTACTTCTTGAGGTTCTCAATTAAGGAGAAGATATTGCATGTTGCTGGAGAAAGGAAGTCTTTGAAATGGCAAGGGGCGAAGATTTTGTTATACAGTACCAGGATTTCTTCAGTGAAGTCGTGAACAAAAGGAAAGGCTTTCACGAAGTTAAAGGAGAAGTACGCTGAACCTCTATGTATTTTTCCCTGGAAATGTCTACTTTTAAATACTGATTTAGATTCTGTCACTGTTCCATTTACATAGGCTTTTCAGTTATGCTAGTGGGTATTTCTGATTCACACAGAAGTAGTAAGAGCCATTTTAGAACTGTGTGATGTAGTTTATGTCCCTTGCTCAACTTTTCAATTGTTGGCACAATGCATTTATAGTATATGGTTACCCTTTGGTAAAGTATAAAAATCAGCCTGCTCAAAATCCTTGTTAAGCACATTCTAAACCGGTATGCGAATTCTAAAGTGTTGTTATGCGCATTCCAAACAGTTGTTATGCACAGTTCAAAGGTCATACAATTTTAAATTTCTCATTTATTCTACACCTAGCTACTTACTAACCACCCAGTGCCCAATGTCATACCTTTTACCTTTCAAAAGTCTGGAAATTTGATTTTGATATGTGAGTAGAACAATGGAATGGCAAGATTTTTTGTTTTCACTTCAGTGGGGTCTGTCACTGTAGTGTAAAAACCATATACTATAAAAAATAAAATATGGTCAACCACACACGACTCGGCATGTGTTTCCATCTCAGGGTTGAGATGACAGCATGGCCCTCTCGAGCTTCGCTCTCGAGGTTCATATGCTATCATCTCAACCACTCGATGGAAACACAGCCTTGTTGTGTATGGTTGCCCATACATTATTTTCTATATATTCTCTTATAGAACTCTGTGACTGAGAGGGACATATAGTACATCATACAGTTCCAAAATGGCACTTAACAACAGAATGTAAGTCAGAAACGTCCAATGTGTTCATTAAAAGGCCTGCATAAAGGAAATAATGACAGAACTGGAACCAATACTTAAAAACAGCTGCAACTGGAAGAAATGGCTTACAGGTTCAGCGCAGTTCTCTTTTAAGCAGCAATGTCAGAGACTGGGGATCACTTATTTTAAATATCCTGTAGTGTCGATAACTCAAGAATGTAGAGGTGGATATGTGTCTTGTAACTCTTTGGAGGATGCGTGGGATTACTTGCATATCATTTCAGACACTGGCCCTTACTCTCAAGTTATTGCTCAGATGTTTTCAAATGCAGTGCAAGCTACAACCCTATCAGAGTCTCCTTACTCTTCAGCTCACACTGCCCCTCCCTCTAGAAGTGTTGCCTCCTCAAACCATTCTACCCAAACAAAGGAAGACACTGAGCTCTTGTCAAAGTCAATTGTTTCCATCCCCCTACCTATACTCTGTGGCACTAAAGACAAAATCTAAAGCAGAGGGCTCTTGGCAAGTTGGGATTGCAAGTAGAACCAAACCTACTTTATGCATGTCTAATCCCTTTAGGAAATTCACACATCAGGCAGCTTCACCAAATCTGTGGAAGAGAAGTAGAAACAGGAGCAGGAGTAGAAGCAAAGACACCCAGCATTCACCATTAGATTCTACTCCCAGGAATTCACCAGAACTAGGACTAGAATGCATTTCTCAACAGGTATGACAAGCTCTTCACTCCATGACTCTATGAACTTGCCAGAAACTAAGTTTCAAGGACCAGTGGTTTCAACATGGACACTTTCAGCATTAGCACCTTCCTCTGGCCTGCCTTAAACTCCGGAGTAGTATGATCTAAAATGCAATGTTTGAGGCCTGGAAATGTCTTCCCTCAGAACTTGGACTGCCAATAAGATTTAATGCAACTTTTTGAAAGCTACGATCTGTATGCAAGCTAACCTGGCCAGGGCCACTACAGATTTAATATAAAATTGTAGTCTTTGCAATTAATTACAATGGATGCAACCCTATTCTGTAGTTGGTTTGTACCTTAGCAGGGGTCAATCTTAACATTGTTTTACTAGCCCAAACACTAGAGCAAATTGTTCAGGGCTAGTGCAGCTAACTCTTTACTTGCCCGTCTTGACTAGTGCAGATTTTCATGGCTGTTAATGAAGTTAAAAAAGTCTCTCCTTAAGAATTCTCTAGTCCTCATGCTAATCTCTCTCAATGATCCAGATGGCCAGGTGTGATTAACAGCTCATTAAGAGCTGCAATTATCTGGCAGTTCAAAAGAAGGATACCACAAAAGACTCAATGTGAGTCATTATCACTCCACTGTTAAAACTTTCAGCTAGTGTCCAGGATGTGATCAAGGGTAGAGTGCAGTTAAGTCATTAGGTTCCAGTTTTCTGAATGTGTCTATGTCTAACAATTTGTCCAATAATATTAAGACCAGTGTAGTGCCCCTCATTTTTCTACATTTTGAGTGTTTGTATCCAACATTTCAGTGACAAAATGCAAAGAGATATACAGAATCGGCCCTGCAGGTGGTGGGTTTTATCCCAGCCTCAGCATAACTTCTCTCTCCCCTCCAAATCTCTTAACTCTGTTCTTTCCCTGGACACCACTGCAGACCAGACTCTGGAATGACCATCCATAGATCCATAGCTGCCATTACTGGCAAGTGTAGGGGGTCCCCAGCTCTTCTAAATGGACCATGCCAGCCATCACCATCCATACAATTCCACCCTTATCCTACTCAGCATGTCCAGTCAGCCTAAAAACAAAGCTTTGGATCATGTGTGGTACAAAAATAAACCTTGATAAAATACATAATTTGAAACCTTGAAATAGGTATTCCTGGGCTGCATAGATCATCCTATACAGAAACATAAATAGTATAGTGTTATGCCTGTGTACTGTTTCCCCTGGGCTGATGAAAGGACAATGTTAAAGAAAAATCTGTTATTGTTGGGGCAGAGCTTATTAAAATCAATGCTTTTATGAATAAAAATGTCATAGTTTTCTATTTCCCAAGCCCCTTAGGTTTGTCTAGCCCCCACCACAAAGAAATCTTAGATGTGCTCCTGGCTCACTTGAGACTGTACAAAAACTTTGAAAAGTGCAGGTCTCCAGTTGATTATAGGGTGGGGACCGAGAGTGTCTTTCTCTGCCAGACTCTGTTCATTGCCCTGTGGGTGGTGGTGACAGTGTGGTGAGGTGCATGATGATGTCAGCTATTCTGTAGGACTGCTTGATTAAACATTTGCAGTTGTGAAATCCTATCTCTGTTTGGTGTGTGTGTGGGGGGGGCAGAAAGATGAAGAGAGGAGGCTATGGTATAAAACTATGGGGGGGCTCACTGTCTGTGATGGCATTGCAGTCTTTTTTTTCTGCTGGGGAGCTGGAAGCAATGTGGGAGCAGGATAAATGCACAATAATCAGAGTATTTCTTGGCTTTACTTGCATTGTTTCCTATACAAGTGATCAAAATTTACCATTATAATTTAGGGCTAGTTCAACCATCTGCGGGCTAGTGCAATTTTGAATCAACTTGCCCTGCTGGCTAGTGCAAAAAAAGGTTAAGGTTGACCCCTGTACTTTAGGGTGATATCTATATTATGTTGTGAGTGTCTATAAATAGCATGCACAGATTTCATCTTGGTGTATGTTGACATAGCATAAGATGGTGCTGCATAACTCACCCTTCTTTGTGCAGGTATTACTGGAAGAGATGTGGGACTATGGTTTTAAACATTAATTGATTAAAAATTGCTAGATATATCTAACTGATTGCAAACTATATATGTTGAAACAGTGTAACTTGACACGCCACCAAAAGTCTAACTACCCAGTATTACTTGCCAACAGTACGTACACAAAATGATTACATTTCTTGTAGATATTCACTGGGATAGATCTTCTCAGAGTGTCCATAGTACTGCAATTCTTCTGGCAGCTCTTCCCTGACTCAAATCTTAGACCCTTGCCAGAGTACCTATAGCTTTTGGAATTAGATATAGGAGAAGATTTACAATATGATCCCAGGAAGCTGGGATGGCTTTGTAACCTACCCTGGACCCTTTTACTAAACCCTCACTAGGGTGCCACAACCTTGGAAGCAGATATAGTAAAGTCCTTACCGGAAGATTGCAGGAGTTGAGACAATTGTGTAAGGCTTGAGCGTCATCTTATTAAGCCTTCTTCAGAGTATCCACGGTTTTAGAAGCAGATATTGGAAAAGTTCTCAGGAAGTCTCAGGAGCAGTGATGGCAACATAAAGAATTCTTGGGCTTTTTCCTAAGCCTATGATCTTGACAACTATTCACAGCTTTTCTGAATGGATATAGGAAGAGTCTTACCAGCTGGTTCCAGGAGCTGGGTCAGTTATTTAAAGTCATCTTGACCCTAGCCAGAGTATCTGTAGTTTTGAAAATGGATACAGGAAAATTCTGACAAAATGTCCCAAGGGCTGGGATGCTTCTTTCAGGTTTTTGCGTGTGTGTGTGTGTGTGTGTGTGTGTGTGTGTGTGTGTGTGTGTGTGTTTAACTACATCCTGCAATTCATACCCTTCCTTTCAATCTTGGTGAATATCTTGTCATATGTTATTGTTCTGCTCTGACAGCAACTTTTAACTTCCAAGCACAATTCACATTCCTCCCCATTGCTGTCATTAATAATAGGCCTTCAGCTTTACACTATGCAATACCAGTTACATGGCTATGATCTATATAGTTTTTCTGTCACTTTGCAATATGTAACAACACAGAAAACATTTGGTACAAAATATGCCTGAGTGAGCAGGAACTCCAGTGATCCTTATGATAACTAATAACGGTCTGAGACCAGAATCCTGTGAAACAACTCCATGCAAGAGAACTTATGTGGATACCACCTTGGACTGAGGCTCAGTGGTTATAGCTCCATCACTAGACAACCCCCTACTATGCTACAATACCCTTTATCCAATTATATACTTGTTATATTTGATTTTTAAAACAGCTTGGTAGCTATGAGTAGATCTCACATACTCAGCTTTTATGGTTAATTCTAGTGTTGCTCCGAACTGAATTACGAGTTGTGACTTATTATTACTACATTACTGGAATTGCTATATTTTGCAATTTACTTTTATTTTGCTCTGTTCTATTACCTAGTTTACCTTCTTAGGGATATAGTTTAGTCTTTATACACTTAATCTTTGCAAGTGTTGATATTATAATGAAATCATACAAATTTGTTACATGGAATGTGAATGGGATAGGTTCCCCTGTAAAACAAAAGACATCTTAAATTATTTTTTATAAAAGAAAGGCAGATATTGCTTTACTACAAGAAATGCATCTAAATGCATATGAATCAACTAAATTGGCTAGGTTGTCGGTTACTACTGTGGAAATTAACTTTTACACTTCTAAGAAAAGAGGCACAGCCATTTTAATATGGAAAGGGGTTAATTTTGTGAAAAATTATCATGAAGCTGACCCAGAAAGTAGGTTCCAGATTCTCTCTGGAGCTTTAGGTGGACAACAGGTAGTTATTTACCTTTACCTTGGGCTACCGGGGGTTGAGATTCGCCACCTGCAGCTAGTGCAGAATGCGGCAGCCAGGCTGTTGACTGGTTCTTCTAGATCCAGTCATATAACACCTGTGCTCCAGCGAACACTAGCTGCTCAGTTACAGTGAATCACCTTCCAAGGTCAGTTTGTTGACCTATAAGGCCCTGCATGATCAGGGACCTGCTTACCTGAAAGATCTCCTTTGTCCCTACTGTCCCCCCGCTCTCTACGATCCACTGACGAGGGATTGCTAGAGATTCCCAGGGTTCGCTTACAAACTTTAGGGGCCAGATCTTTTAGTTTTATGGCCCAAACCCTGCGGAATTCTCTAACTCGTCAGGTGCGAAACTGCCCGACTGTCCAAAGTTTTAAAGGAGCTCTGAAAACCTATCTTTTTAGTAAAGCTTACAATGATTTCTGAATATTTTAATGTTGTTTTAATTATTTATTGTTTTATGTTATATTGTACAGGTGCCTTGGTTTAGGAAAGGCGCCTGATATAAATAAAGAGCAAAAAAAAAAATTGCAATATCTATGCTCCAAATTCTGGCCAGAATGGATTTTCTATTTCCCTATTAGCTCGTCTGAGCACATATGCAAAGCAAAGCAATCTTTATTTCTATAGCGCCTCTTTTAAAATCAAGGTGCTTCACAAATAGCAGTACAATACTCATCAATAAATACAAATATATAAGTATAAATTAATTAAAATCATCTGGGATTGCTTTTTGAAAGAGGTAAGTTTTAAATTCTGACTTAAACCTTTCAACGGTCAGGCATTCTCTCAACCAAGGAGGTAGAGAGTTCAATAGCGTAGGGGCCACAAATGAAAAGGCACATGTACCAGATGTCTTCAAACGTACCCTGGGAAACTCTAGCAATCCCTCATTGGTGGATCAGAGAGGATGAAGGGGGTGGAGAGGCCGCATCCCTCTGTTTGGATAGAAAAGACAAATACAGTTGAGTATCACCTGCATAGCAGTGAAAACTCAAACCGTATCACCTAATGACATCTCCTAATGGCAGCTTACATACTGCGAACAACATGGGTGGCAATATGGAGCCCTGCAGGACCCCACAGGACATGGGAAGGGAATCAGAGGAATAAATTCCAGTGACTACCCTCTGAGACCTGCCCATAAGGAAAGATCAAAACCATTTTAGGACTCTCCCTGACAGTCCACAGAGACATCACAGGTGCTCCAGAAGCACCCCATGGTCCACAGTGCCAAATGCCACAGAGAGATCGAGAAGGACCAAGATGGTATATGCCTTTTGATCCCTTGCTATTAGGAGGTTATTCAATACCTGAACAAGTGCGGTCTTGGTACTATGTCTCTTCCGAAATCCAGACTGGAGAGCATCATAGACATTGTGGGTCACAAGGTGATCATCCAATTGTGTCACAACCACCTTCTCAATAACCTTCTCAATGAAAGGAAGGTTAGAGACAGGTCTGTTGTTAGCTAGAGAGACTGGGTCCAAGGAAGATTTTTTTAGGAGTGGTCATACAACCGGCTCCTTAAGGGGATCTGGAAAGACATCCCTCTCCAAGGATCCCTGGACAATTTTAGCTAGGATATGTAGATCATCACCTGATCCTGGGTGGTGATTTTCATGAGGCAGTGGATCTCTTCCTGGATAGACAGTCCCCTAATTCTTACCTAAAACATTTTAAATCCAGGACCTCCTGAATATGTTAAATTTGGTAGATGTTTGGCAACTGGTGCACCCCATTAATAGGGATTATACTTTTTTCCCAATAGACATTCCTCATTTAGTAGACTGGACTTTTTCTTTATTATCAAATCACTGACTAACTCTGTCCTGAATGCACACATCAACAATATCATTGTTTCTGACCATGCCTTGGTTGAGTTATGCATTCATATAGGAGAAGGGTACCCTAAGCAGTTGAGATGGTGACTCAACATTTATCTTTTCCAGTATAAATCCTTTCCTGATTGGTTGGCAAAAGAAACAGATAACTATCTTTTTAATGAATGACAATGGGGAGGTCTCTAAAGGCTGTTTGTGGGAGGCCTATAAGACCTTTATCAGCGGTATTATTAGTTTTTCTGCCAAAAAGAAGGCCAAACAAAAAAACATTGGGGGAAAAACAATCACAGTTAATGTCACTTGAACAGCAACTTAAAGATCAAATGCACATGGACCACATTCTCTATTAGCTGTTGATGGTAACTATGACAGTATGTTCCCTAGATGTGCAGTAACTTCGTTTTGTCAAAGACAAAGTTGTATTAAGTACCTTTCTGAGCCTCTTTTTAGCAGCCAAGCAGTACAGTTTGTTTACATTCCTGCTACCAGCTACCAGATTCGCAGATGCCCCCTGAGACGTCCCCTAGGAGTAATGTCAAATTTGTCTCAGCACACTAATGGGAAACAGCAGGCTTTCAGTGTTTCTCATTTGATACACAGATAGATGGCACTATAAAACATCCCATGTAATTGTATTGTGCTATTGATTTATTTGACTAGTGAGTGCTGATGAACAGCAGCTGCACACAGCTTTTTAATGAGAGGGAAGCATTTGACCCTGTGTGCTTTCCAATAGGAGCCTCTCATTGGTGCTGTACTACAGTAAGGCAGGAGATGAGATGGCCAGTGTGTTACCTGGGGGGGTGGTATCCCCATATGTATTATCAGTGTCTGTGGGACTGTCAGATTATAAGCAAAATGCACTGCAGGACTTGTGTCCCCCAAAAGTACAGAATGTAACATAAATGCACAGGAAAGCGATAAGCAACTCCCCCCTCCAGGTTCCCCAGCTTTACTGCACTGGCTTACAATGCGTGGTCACACCTCAGAAGGTGGGGTCATGCCTCCGCACATCCGAGTTCAGCTAAACATACATTCTGAGTGTATAAGGAAAGCTGCACTCAGGGAAATGCTAGTTCATATTAAAAAATTATTGCAAGTGCTAAACACTGAGGTCTGGGACTCCAGGCATGGTACTGGGAATACACAAATAACTATGCATATTAATGTGTCAGGACTGTCTAATTTAACACGTATTGTATGTTGAAATTTTAAGAGTATTATTACCACATATCTTGAATTACCAACATAATTGCTAACTCGAAACATACACAAGTTACTATTACATATTTTTATGTTGGTGCGCTTGCGCAGCCAACATACTGTGGTAAGATGGCAGAGAAAGGGGAGATACTGGTGATGGGAGACCTGAATATGCCAGATGTTAACTGGAGCACCTTTGCAGCAGCCACATCCAAGAGCAGGGCCATTCTCGATGCCCTACAGGTGGCATGCCTCAGACAGCTAGTTTCGGAACCCACTCATGAGGGAGCAATCTTAGACCTCATACTCTCAAATGGGGACAGTGAGAGGATCTCAGATCTAGAAGTGGGTTGCCATCTGGGAACAAGTGACCATCAAACAGTGTGGTTCATGTTAAACTCAGTTACAGAGTCAAGCCATACAAAAGTGAGGGTACTGGATTTCAGGAGGGCTGACTTTGGCAAGATGGGAGAGTGCCTCAGAAAAGCATTAGCAAACAGGCGAGAAGGAAGGGCGGAGCAACAATGGGGAATCATCAAAACTGCCATCACAGAGGCAACAAGCCTTTGTGTGAAACAAATAAACAAATCAAAATGAAAGAAAAAGCCACTATGGTTCTCAAAAGAGGTGGCGGGGAAAGTCAGGGAGAAAAAGATAGCATTCAGGAAGTATAAGGAAACACAGAAGGAGCAGGACAGACAGCTGTACCAGTTAAGGCAGAAGGAAGCAGGAGGGAAGTCAGAATAGCAAAGGCCCAAACTGAGAAAGGATAGCCAACTCAGTTAAGAAGGATAAAACCTTTTATAGGTACATCAGGAGCGTAGAAAGACAAAGGGAGGGATAGTGAGGCTGAATAAAGAGGAGGTGGGTGGGCTGAGGGGATAGTGAAAAAACAGGAAACTGAATGAATATTTCTGCTCAGTATTCACAGAAGAGGAGGAGGTGCCTAATCCAATTAACAGAAGCATTCTGGATGGAGGTCGATCCCAGTCCTTTCACAGAAGAAAGAGTTTTGAAAGAACTCCTAAAACTGAAGGTGGACAAAGCAATGGGGCCAGATGGAATTCACCCCAGAATTCTAAAAGAATTAAGGGGAGAACCAGTGAAACCACTGACTACCCTTTTTAACAAATCATGGGAGGATGGTGTGGTACCCGAGGACTGGAGGAAGGCAGATGTGATTCCCCTTCACAAAAGTGGGACCAAGACAGAGGCAGGAAACTATAGACCTGTCAGTTTGACCTCTGTGGTAGGGAAAGTGATGGAATCACTTCTGAAGGAAAGAATTGTTGAATACCTAGAGGCCAGTGGGGCACAGGACCCAAGGCAGCATGGGTTCGCAGTGGGAAGGTCATGTCAGATGAATCTAATTGATTTCTTTGACTGGGTGACCAAAGTAGTAGACTGGGTAGGGGCTGTGAACATGGCCTACCTAGACTTTAGCAAGGCATTTGACACAGTCCCACACAAAAGATTAATAGTCAAATACCACCTTGGGAGTGGGTCCCAGGGTGGTAGCCTGGGTAAAACATTGGCTGAACAACAGGACACAGAAGGTAATTGTAAATGGAGTCCACTCTGAAGAAAGAGGGGTTACTAGTGGGGTACCACAAGGTTCAGTACTGGGTCCAGTCCTTTTTAATGTCTTTATAAGTGACATTGCAGAGGGACTGAAAGGAAAGGTATGCCTCTTTGCAGATGACACAAAGATCTGCAACAGGGTTGATACACAAGGAGGCATGGAAAGGATGAGAAGGGACTTGGCAAGGTTGGAGGAATGGTCAGAAGTATGGCGCTAGATTCCAAAGAAGTGCAAAATAATGCACCTGGGAAACAAAAACCCAGGGGAAGATTACACAATGGTGGGGAGGTAGTAACAAAATAAAAAGGAAAGGGACCTGGGGTAATCATATCAGATGACCTTAAGGTTAGCAAGCAATGTGAGAAGGCAGTAGGGAGAGCTGGGGGTATACTGGGATGCATAGGGAGAGGCATCACCAGAAGAAAACAGGAAGTTGTTATCCCTCTGTACAGACAGTTGGTGAGACCCCATCTGGAGTACTGCATCCAGTTTTGGAGACCCCATCTCCGCAAGGACATAGACAGGATAGAGGCAGTCCAGAGGAGGGCAACTAGAATGGTGCAGGGTCTGCAGGAGAAGGCATATGAGGGGAGACTAAAAGAGTTTAATATGTATACCCTTGAGGAAAGGAGTGAGAGGGGGGACATGATAGAAATGTTTAAGTACCTCAGTAGAATCAACAAAGTCCAAGAGGGTAGCATCTTTCAGAAAAAGAGACATGCAAGAACAAGGGGACACAATTTAAAGATAGGGGGAGGTTCAGGGGCAATGTGAGGAAGTATTTTTTCACAGAGAGGGTAGTGGATGCATGGAACAGCCTTCCTGAGGAGGTTGTGGGGTCTAAAACAGTAGGGGAAATCAAGAATGCATGGGACAGACATAAGGCAGTTCTTGTGGGGGGTAGGAAGAAGTAGGCTGTTGATCAACTAGGATCTGCGGCTTATCCTGTAGGTAGGGAAATGGGCAGACTAGGTGGGCCAAGCTGTCCCTATCTGCCATCAAAGTCTATGTTTCTATGTTTCTAGTGCAGCTTTGGAGGCGCGGTCACTGTTGGGCGAATGCAGGGCATGCACCAGTAGGTGCGTCCCTCATTCCCCAATCAGCCTGCATGCCAGTGCCACACCATGCATACATAATGTGGTGAGCAAATCTAAGAAAAGGTCTGCTGCAATCTGAGGCAAAGCTCATCAGATACAGCCGGACCTCCTTTAACGTGCTTACCGACATTATGTTTATAATGACTTTAGCCCCAAACTGCCAACCGAGGGTGCCCAGTCCCTGTCGGTTAACCCTGCCCCCATGCATGTGCTGATGGGGAGTCCACTCCCGTCGGCATAAAGCACCCCATTTGTTATATGCAGGGGATGCCCAATCCCCCTCGGCTCTTACCCCTCCACTTTCCGTGTGTGCCAATGGGGAAGCCCACTCCCTGTCAGCATAAAGAACCCTCCCATTGTTAAATGCTGAGGGTGCCCAATCCCCTCGGCTCTTACCCCCACTTTCCTTGTGTGCCAGCAGAGCCCACTCCCTGTCAGCATAAAGAACCCTCCCATTGTTAAATGCTGAGGGAGTGCCCAATCCCCTCGGCTCTGCCCCCTGTTTTTTTATTGACAATAGGGTGCTCAATCCGTACGGCATAAATTCTTCCCTTGTGTTGTGTGCCGATGAGGGTGCCCAATCCCCCATTGGCTACAGAACCCCCCAAACAGTTAGGTGGCATGCTGGAGCCCACCCCAGTGTGCCAAATCCCTAAAAAACGGTCCCACGATGTTTAAATGATTTTTACCTGTAAAATGAAAACTGTCCTCAATGTCTCCCTGCCCCCACCGCACCACCCTCTGTGCATCCTGCCTCCCCACACCCCCTCACCCCATACTTACCTCCAGTCCGACGCGACGATCTTCGGCGGACAGGGAACACGTCTGCACTCTTCAAAGCCGGCCGTGTACTGAAGAAATGCTGGTAAGCTGTATAATGGAATAAATAGGGTTTTTTCAACTTTGATGCATATCTCAGGCATTTTTGGGAATTTTGGCACCAAATTTTCAACATGGGGTTTTTGGGACCTCTCCTCATGAATTCCATCACTGTCATGGCGTTATTCAGTCCTGAAAGGTGATTTCTCAGTCACTGCGTGGAATCACCTTTTGGGACTGAGCAATGAAATGACAGTGCCACTGTTCACGAGGGGCTCTCAAAAAGCCTATGTTACAATTTAGTGGGCATCCACAAAATGACTGTTTCTGAAATGTGCGTTAGCGGTGCTCACTTAAACAGATAACAAATTCACAATATTTTCATGCCAGATTCTCAATATTGGCATTTTACCACACCTTCTTGTGAACTGTGCAGCTGTCATTTTTCACATCCTGGCCGAAATGTGTTTTCGCACTTCCGGCGCAGAATAGCGCGGCCGCTGTGGGAAATCAGTGTTTGGGACACATTTCAAAAATGACAGTGACACTGTTCATAAGCAGAGGTCCTAAAATGCCTGTGTTGAAAATTTGGTGACAATACTCTATAAACTGACTGTGTTACTAGCATGCATTGCGCAGTTTGCACGCAGGCTCATAAGTTTGCAAACTTATATAATTTTCACTCCAGATTTTCAACAGTACCATTGTTCTGTACCTCCTAATGAACAGTACAGCTGTCATTTTTCACATCCTGACCAAAATCTGTTTTTGCAGTTCCGGCGCAGAATAGCGCAGTCGCTGAGGAAAGTCCATGTTTGAGACACATTATTAAAATGGCAGTGACACTGTTCATTAGCAGATGTCCTAATATGCCTTTGTTGAAAATTGGGGACGAAAGTCAATTAAATGAGTGTTTTACGAGCGTGCATTGCGCAGTTTGCATGCATGCTCGTGACTTTGTGAATTTGTAATAGTTTCACTCCAGCTGTTCATCACTGGCATTTTTCTACACCTCCTTATGAACAGTACAGCTGACTGAAATGTGTTTTCTCACATCCGGCGCAGAATTGCACGGTCGCTGTGCGAAATCAGTTTTCGGGACAGTTTGAGGAAATGACGGTGACACTGTTTATGAGCAGAGGTCCTAAAATGTTTAGGTTGAAAATTTGGTCCGACAGTCCATAAAATGACTGTGTTGCAACTGTGCGTTGCGCAGTTTCCAGCCACCCTTGTAACTTTGTAAATCTGCAATATTTTCATGCCACATTTGTCAACAGTCCAGCTGCCATTTTTCACAGCCTGCCCAAAACGCGTTTCTGCAGCTGTGGCGCACAATGGTGTGCTCGCTGTGGAAAATCACCTTTTGGGACACATTAACAAAATCACAGCGCTATGCATCTCTAGTTCTGCCACTGCCACTGCCAATGTCAGTGCGACAACATTCGGCATTGACAAATGCTTGTTAACTTTAGTGTCAATAAGCTTTGCAATATAACCCACAAAGCCAACCTACACAGGTGCCAAGCATGTGTTATAACTTCTCAATATACTATATTTGCTTTATGACATAGTGTTTGAGAGTCAGCTTCCCCAGGAGGGTCTTACTTTTTAATGTCATGGGGAGCCCATAGTAGGGAAGAGAATAAGTACAAAAGATAAGAACCCCAGAGCAAATTCCCTGGGGCAGATGTTTCCCTGGAAAGGTATTAGCCATGCAGCCAAATATGAAATAAAAACACAATTGCACATGCCCAATTCAGCAAAGCATCATGGGAAGCATATGCAAATTGGCAAGAAGGAATTTATATTGGCTCAACTCTAAAACAAAGAAAATATAGTTTAACATGTACAGAAAAATGGTAAAGTTGCAAAATAAAACACATCACAATACTGCTTGCAAAACAATTTTAATTACTGCAATACAACACTATACCATTTCTGGGTACAGATGATCAACAAAATGAAGTCTTATTTTGTTACACTGTAAGTGTGTAAATCACTGTTTTCATAAATATGACACAATTGTGAGTTAATGTTCCACATACTGGGCTCGATTCCAAGATGTGGTGCGGTGCGACTAGTGCCAACACATACGGTGTAAGTTGCATTTTGCACCATGGGTTCTGCCGGCCGGGATTCCGAGAGGTGGCCCGCACCATGGGGAGGGTGGCCTGTGCCATGGGGACTTATGCCACCCAAGGCCCCTATGGCATGGTGAAAGGGGGGTTACAGCAGCAGCTGCAAACAGTTCTGAAAGGGCAGCTGCCCATAACCCCTCAACAACATTCCAAGGGGCCCTGTGGCACTGCAGGGTTAGATCAGCTATTAGCTAGTATAAGGGGCTTCCATCCTGCCCAAATGCCTGATGCCACCCAGCATGGCCCTGATCTGCACACTGTCATGCCAGACAGACCCTTCCATCACATAGCAACCCCCCACACCCCCGGCAATACCGGGGTTCCACCCGCCAGCTCCCAGGACCGCAGTGTGCTGCTGCCACCCCCCTGGTGCCAGTGCCACTCTGCCCACACACCCCTGGCCCACTGGGGCTTGCGGGCATGTCTTGGGTCTTGGGTGGTAGTGGGTCTGTGCCCTGTTGTTGGGCTTATCGATGGCTTGTGGCACCCAGGTCAAGTGCACCCTTCCTGTGGCACAACCCTGGAGCTGCCTCAAGTCACAAGGCATCTGTGCCAAGGACCCTGCCTGTTCTGGAATCTGGCACAGGGTCCTTGTCAGCGGTGTGTGTCGCAACTCGCATCCACCAGTGAGTTGTGCCATATGGCTCAGAATCAAGCCCACTATGTTAAACAGTGATTTACACATTCAGAGTGTAAAAAACACAACACTTCATTTTTTAGAGTGCACAGACACTGATAGCACATATAAGGATACTCCCCCCATAACATGCTGATGGTTTCATCTCCTGTCCTACTATAGTACAGCGATCAGAGGCTCGAAAAAGAAAGCACATGGGTCGAATGCTTTGCTCACATTGAAAAGTTGTGTCTGCTGTTGTTTATAAGCACTAGTCAAATAAATCAATGGCTTAACACAGTTACATGGGATGTTTTATAACACCATCTAAAGGTGTACCAAGAAAAAAACACTGACAGCCTGCTGTTTCCCATTAGTGTGCTGAGACAAATTTGACATTACTCTTAGGGGACATCTTAGGGGGGCATCTGAGAATCTGGTAGCAGGAATGTAAACAAACTGTGCTGCTTGGCTGCTGAAAAGAGGCTCAGAAAGGAACTTAATACAACTTTGTCTTTGACAAAACAAAGTTACTGCACATCTAGGCAACATGCTGTCATAGTTACCATCAACAGCTAATAGAAGAATGTGGTTCATGTGCATTTGATCTTTAAGCAAACACACCCACTAGATCGTTCTCTTCTCTATAAGGCTACACAGGTCAAATATGAAATAAATTAACTCTTACCAGAGCAAGCAGAATGTGCCTTGTTTCATGCCAAACAAATATATTGGGAGTCAGAGGAGAAAGCTGGGAAACTATCAGCATTCAAACTAAAGAAGAACTTGGCCAAGAATATTATACCGTGTATCAAAGATTTATCCAGGAAGTTTTAAATTAAGAACATGGACTCTAATGAGGTGTTCAAGAGATTTTCTGAGTCTTCATACTCCAAAAAACTTCAAACAGATCTGACCAAAGTCCAGGAGTCATTTAACTCAATCGATCTACTCAAAATCACGATAGAACAACAAAAATGCTAAATCAACCCATTTAAATTCAGGAAGTGATTACTGCTGTAAACTCTCTACCTCCAGGTAAAACACCAGGACTAGATGGTCTCTGAAATGAATGTTATAGTCATCTCATCCTTAAATTAAGCCCTTTTTTACTTGAAATGTATAAGGAGACCTGGAGCAAAGGAACTTTACCACCAATATTATGCCAAGCTTTAGTTATCTTGATACATAAAAAAAGACCCTTTATGTTGATCCAGCTATCTGCCTATTAGCCTATTGAATCTGGCTTATGAAACCCTTGCAAATGTTATGTCAATCAGGATGCAACATCTGGTCAGTGATGTGGTGGGATTGGAACAAGTAGGATTTGTTCTAGGCCAGACAGTGTAAGATACCTCTTAAATATAACATGGGCAGCAAATAAAAATGCAGAACCTTACAGTGTTTTATCTTTGTATCTTCTTAATGCATTTGTTCCCTCAATTGGTCTTTTATGCTAAAAGTGCTTGAGCAATTCAGTTGTAGGGGAGATGTCAACAAATGGGTTGCTATCATGCATAAAAATGCAAAAGCTCAAATTCTCACTAATGGACTATTATCGGGTTCAGTTGGATTATTGTATGGTACCAGGCAATGTTGCCGCTTTTGCCACACCTAATCATTTTATCCGTTGTACCACTAATTAGGTATATCAAGGCTAAGTCTGCCATCCAAGGGGTTCTAGTTAAAGGCCAGGCTCATAAAGTTTTTGCTTTTGCGGATGATCTCCTGCTAACAAATACCAGACCCCTTGAATCATGTTCTGTGTTAAAAGTTACCCTAGCTGAACTGAAACTATTTCAGGCCTTCAGGTGAACTGGGGAAACACAAGCCCTTTGTTCCAATGTGACATATTTTATTTGTGAGCATTTAAACTGAACTATTGATAAAGATTGGCTTACAAATCAAGTAACCTTCTTAGGCCTACAGAGTAGTACAAATCTAAAGACGCTGATGGAGAACAATTTACAGTCATTAGTAAGGGAGATAGGAAGTCATTTGTTTAGGCAGAGACATCTCAGTATAACTCTATGGGTAAAAAATCAACTCCATTAAAATGATAATAGCCCCCAAATCCTTTATATATTTCAAAATATTCTTGTGTTATGGAATTATAAATTACTGAAAAAATAAATATCCCTTATAAGGGTATTCCTTTGGAACAACAAACCACTTAGATTAAGCTTAAAAAAACTACAGGCCCAATATTATTAGGGTGACATGGATTTACCTTGCTGGGAAAAATACCAATTGTCATTGTTGTTTAAACAGGCATCCCTGCATCTCCAAAATCAGTCTGGAAACTGGTCAAGAACCCCCTTGGCTAAGCGTAGAGAAAACTATTATCTCCCCATATACACTCTCTGACTTTTTTTATTCTCTCATTCTGGCCAGTTTTTGAGACAACCCATGTCTAGTTGAAAATTCTAGGCTTCTTAAAAAAGTTAATTAGTGACTGAATCCCAAACAGTTGTTATTACATTACACCCCTTTTTGGTACAGTCCCATTATAACTGATGGAAAAATGTCTTTAAAGAATGCAGATTGGGCTAAGGCAAGCATAAATAGGCTTCAGGATCTCCTGTCCATGGACACCCATATTTTAATGTCATTCTTAGAGCTTAGGGATAAGTTCCACCTCCAAAATGTCAGTTCCATTGTTATTTGCAACTTAGGACTTTACTCCACAAACATGTCTTACTGCTTGATTTTTCACTATCTAGCAATGAAAAGTGGGGACAGATTATTAAATGTGGTCCCCTAGGAAAAAGGGCTAGCATCATTTAAAAACTCCTTGCTAATGTCTCTTATTTTCAATCTCTATGCGATTTTGGTCAAATTAGAAAATTGTACCAAGGAGGAGGAGGCATGCTTAAGATGGCAGATGGGATGATCAATTGAGGTGCCACTCAATGGGAAGCAGAGAAAATGTTACAGCAATGTCTTGAATTTGGAGTCTGTTGGCCGATAATATGACATGGTAAGCCGGTATATTGAAAAAACCTGCATGTGGTTGAAAGAAACATGGAAAACATATGGGTAAGTTGCTTTTTTCCCCATGTTCGAGATAGAATATTGAATGATGTATTGGTGCTTGTAAGGGATGCACTGGGGCAGGTATGTTAAAAAGCTTTCACTCAGTTACAGAAGTAATGGAAGTCAACTATAGTGATAAAAAGGCATAGAAGAGCCGAAAAGTGTGATCCCCTAAGAAGAACTTATGTATGTCAATTACAATGGCAGACCCTTTCACGGAGATAAAAGAGGTGGATAAAAATCCTGATAATAAGCTTGTTGTAGTTGAAAATGGAAAAAATATTCCTGACCTGTCTCCACTATGTACTGGGAAATTTACTGCTCGAACATGAGTGCAAACCACGCAGCATAAACCGGAGGGTAAAGGGATGGGAAATGTTAACCTGAAACAACCAAAACTCATTGAACTAGACTCTCATAAAGGAGCAAGGAGCAAGCTTTTAGGAAAAGGGGGATTGGCACTATCACTGGTGGCAGCTGCTGTGTCAGCAACTCTGGTTAGAAAATCAGAAAGAGATACCAGTGCAATAAAGCCTGTCCCTTCCCTCAGAAGACTGGATGTTGAGTGTTTAAACCAGGATGCTATGGATAATAATTTGAATCTTTCTTTCATAAGTGATGCATAGGAAAGGGTGCATTCTTGGGAGAATGATTCTGCTACAGCTCTGAATAGGCAAAGCCAGCAGCAAATACCGCAACAATTGGAAAGGGTAAAAAGATGCACTACAAAAAAAGCCCTCAACAAATAGAAAACCTCAAACAGAAGCAACTTGTTGCAGAAGTGAAGGGTAAAAGTAAGACCCTTTTACAAAAAATAAGACAGGGTTTTGCCGTTCTTAATCAATCATCTGCAGCCCTCACTAATACTGTATCAGGTCTGGTTGAGAAAATAAATACTTTATAATGTATGGCAGAACTCTGTTAACCTTAGGAAGTCATCATTTCCTTAGGTTGTTAACCCATCATCCATCCATTCCAATGTTGTTAACCTATCAATGCTATGCTACATTGATGGATTAACAACTGGGAACAGTCTGCGCATGTGCGTGCCTTTTTTTTTACTTGGGAACCGATGGATGCACGCAACGGTAAGGGAATAGAAACATAGAAACATAGAATTTGATGGCAGATAAGGACCACTTGGACCACTCAGTCTGCCCATTTCCCTACCAAATGGATAGGCTGCAGATCCTAGTTAACCAACAGCCTACTTCTTCCTACCCCCACCCCCTAGAATTGCCTTATGACTGTCCCATGCATTCTTGAATTCCACCACTGTTTTTGACTCCACAAGCTCCTCCAGAAGGCCGTTCCATGCATCCACAACCCTCTCTGTGAAAAAATACTTCCTTACATTACCTCTGAGCCACCCCCATCTTCAAATTGTGACCCCTTGTTCTTGCACACCTCTTTTTCTGAAAGTTGCTACCCTCTTGGACTTTGTTAATTCCCTTGAGGTACTTGAAAGTTTCTATCATGTCCCTACTCTCCCTCTTTTCCTTGAGGCTATACATATTAAGCTCCTTAAGTCTCTCTTCATATGTCTTCCAGTGCAGACCCTGCATCATTTTAGTTGCCCTCCTCTGGACTGCCTCCATCCTGTTTATGTCTTTGCAGAGACTGGGTCTCCAGAACTGCACGCAGTACTCCAGATGGGGTCTCACCAGCTGTCTGTACAGAGGGATAACAATGTCTTGTTTTCTACTGGTGATGCCTCTCCCTACACATCCCAGTATCCCCCAGTCCTCCTTACTGCCCTCTCACATTGCTTGCCCACCTTTAGGTCATCTGATATGACTATCCCCAGGTCCCTTTCCATTTTTGTTGTTGTAAGTATCTCACCCCCCCATTGTGTACTCTTCCCCTGGGTTTTGTTTCCCAGGTGCATTACCTTGCACTTCTTAGCATTGAATGTAAGCTGCCATACATTTGACCATTCCTCCAACCTTGCCAAGTCCCTTCTCATCCTTTCCACCCCACCTTGTGTATCAACTCTGTTGCAGATCTTTGTGTCATCTGCAAAGAGAAATAATTTTCCTTCCAGTCCCTCTGCAATGTCGCTTATAAAGACATTGAAGAGGACTGGTCCTAGTACTGAACCCTGTGGTACCCCACTAGTAACACCCCTTTCTTCAGAGTTGACTTTGTTTACTATTACCCTCTGTGTCCTGTTCTCTAGCCAATTCTTTACCCAGGCTACCATCTTGGGACCCACCCACTCCCAGGCTGGCTAACTTGTATATTAGTCTTTTGTGTGGGACTGTGTCAAATGCCTTGCTAAAGTCTAGGTAGGCCATGTCCACAGCCCCTCCCTGATCTACTACTTTGGTCACCCAGTAAAATAAATCTATTAGATTTATCTGACATGACCTTCCTGCTGTGAATCCATGCTGCCTTGGGTCCTGTGCCCCTCTGGCCTCTAGTTACTCGACAATTCTTTCCTTCAGAAGTGATTCCATCATTTTCCCTATCACTGAGGTTAAACTAACAGGTCTGTAGTTTCCTGCTTCTGCCCTGCTCCCACTTTTGAGAAATGGAATCACATCTGCCCTCCTAAATGGACTGAATGGCTGCAGCGGCGACTATATTTTGAAAAGTAAGGAGCCGTTTTCATTTTTTCTTGGGACCATACACTATAAAAAATAAAGTATGGTCCTCCTATCGGCAACCAGTTACTGTTAACCATCTCAAGATTGCCATGGGGATGTAAACCTCTCGAACTTCGCTCTCGAGGTTTACACAGTTGCCCTGGTGACCTCTCGATGGTTAACAGACCGGTTACCGAGACAGGACCGTACATTATCCTCTATATCTTTGAGAACCACACATTCAGAGAATAGGATTGGTCTGGCTAAAGACAAAATGGAAACCTTACAAAAGCAAGTTAAATCCTCTGTGGATGAGCTGAATATATTGAAGCAAAGAGTGGAGGAGCTTCAGACATGGGCCAGAAGAGGTAACTTAAAACTTGGTGGTATACCAGAAGGGGTAGAGGGTCATCATCCCCATGAATTCTTTGAGAAACTGGTTACAGAGGTACTTGGCAGGACTTACTCAGTTAATAAAGTGATGCTCAACAGAGCACATCGAGGCAGCAATAACCCTAATTACAAGGGTAAACAATCGAGATTTGTTTTCATTAAGCCGCATCATTTCTTGAACAAGAAAGCACTGTTCAGAAAAGCAAGATTAGAGAAGGGCTTAAACACCTCTGGAATCTTGTTACAAGTCTACCCTGACTTCCCACCTTAAGTATTGAATAAAAGGAAAGCTTATGTACCAGTGAATGAATTGCTAAATTCACATAGTATTAAATTCATGATGATACCTCCAAGAAAAATTTAAAGTTATCTGCAGGGAAGACTGAGAATTTTTAACTCCCCAAGTGAAGCAGAAAAATCTGTTAAGCAAGTGCTATTTAGTGACTCTGGAGGCAAAACATTTACAGATACATGAAGAGGCACTTAAACAAGAAAGAAAAATAAATGAATACTATACAAGAGTAAACAAAAAAAGGCCATGTATTTGGTATAGTGACCTACTGAAAATATCTCTTCTCTGCTCCTTGAAAAGGACTACTAAATAACTCCTCAGCTCTTGACATGGGCACAGTTTTGATAACTGGAATCAAAGTCACATCTTGCTTACTTAAATGGGGGCTATATTATACAGGGTTTAGGGCCATATTTAGGGTTTGGTTCCACTTTGTTTTGCCTTGTTAATCAGGGCTCTAATAAAAATATTATTTACATGTGTATGTACAAAATCCCTGTAGGATCATAGCAAGAGAAGATAGGAGAGGGGGTGGAGGGAGACAGGGTTTTTTTTTTGTTTTTGTTTATATCTTAGCTATACAATGGAAAAAAGGAATCAGAAAGGAAATAAATGTGTATAGTAACAATAAAACAAGAACAAAAAAGTAAAGAGACTGTATTAGGGGCCAGCTCTCTGGCTGGGGATACAATTAGCTTAAAAATATTAAATCTGAAGAGTGAATAACATTACTGTAATGTCTTTAAATATTAATGGAAGTAGGAATAGGATAAAATGAAGAAATTAAGAAACTACACTAGAAGGAAGCAAGACAATTACTTACTCATACAGGAAACTCATTTTACAATAAGAGATTATGACTATTTTAGGAAGTTGATCTGTGCACAATGGGCATACTCATTCTTTTCTTTCAAAGCAAGAGGAACTGCAGTACTTATTAATAAAACATTAAAAGCAAGCATCTTTAAAGTTTATACTGATTCAGAAGGGACAAATCACCAGGCCCAGACAGAGTACTAAAGGAACTCACTGAGGAACCAGCAGGGCCACTAGCAGATCTATTTAATAGTTCACTAGAGTCAGGCATGGTACCACAGGACCGGAGAACAGCACATGTAGTGCCCCTCCACAAAACCATGGTCCCAAGGATGACCCAGAGATATTACAGACCAGTCAGTCTGACCTCCATTGTGGACAAGCTCATGGAGACCATACTAAAGAAAAATTTGGTGGAATATCTAGAGGAGCATGGTCTCCAGGATACGAGGCAGCATGGGTTCATGGGGACAGGGGGAGATCATGTCAAATGAATCTAACTGACTTTTTTGACTCTGTCACTAAGACAGTAGACAGGGGCCAAGTGGTAGACATCATCTATCTTGATTTCAGCAAAGCCTTTGACTCTGTGTCCCATAAAAGGTTGATCAGGAAGTTGGTGGATCTTGGGGTTGGGGGAAAGATGGCCAGATGGGTGGAAAATGGGCTGAGGGACAGAACCCAGAGGGTGGTTGTGGGGGGAGAGTTATTTGGCACTAGAGAGGTAACCAGTGGAACCCATAGGGCTCAGTGCTGGGACCGGTGTTGTTCAGTGTCTTCATCAGTGATAGTAGGGATGGTATTAAGGGCAGAATGTGCTTATTTGTGGATGACACCAAGCTCTGTGGGAGAGTGGATACAGCTGAAGGGATACAGGACCTATAGAATGACCTGGAAAAGCGGGGTGGTGGTCCAGGATCTGGCAGCTTGGCTTCAATGCCAAGAAATGCAAAGTTATGCATATTGGAGCCAATAATCCTAGGACAGAGTGCTACCTGGGTGGAGTCCAAATATCTGCATCAGAGGAGGAATAGGACCTGGGTGTGATGATCACTAGTGACCTGAAGCACTCCACACAGTGCAAGAAAGCAGCAGCAAAGGCAAACAAGATGTTTGGATGCATATCTAGGGAGATCAGTAGTAGGAGAGAGGAGGTTATACTGCCCTTGTACAGGTCCCTAGTAAGGCCTCATCTAAGGTTTGGGGTTCAGTACTGATGTCCACACCTCAAAAAGGACATTGACCTGCTGGAGAAAGTCCAGAGGAGGGCTACAGAGATGATAGTGTGTCAGCAGGGTAAGGTATATGAGGAGAGGTTGAGGGCACTGAACATGTACTCTCTGGAAAACAGAAGAGAGAGGGTACATGATTGGACCTTCAAGTACTTGATGGGGATGAATAAGGTGGATAAGGAGAGTCTCTTTAAACTGAGAGGCAACCTTAACATGAAGGGGCACAGTGTTAAGCTGGAGGGTGGGAGGTTTAGGAGGGAGATCAGGAAGCACTTCTTCACATATAGAGTGGTGGCCACTTGAAATGTGCTACCAGAAGAGGTGATCTCATTGAAGACAGTGGGTAGCTTTAAGAGAGGTGGGGATAGGCATAGAGGGAAGGTAAGGATCATGGGTAGGGAGGATGGGAGGTATGGGGAAGGAGGGCAGGGACAATAGCTCTAGCTTAGTGGTAGGTGAAGTGGTCAAAATTCACTCCATGAAGTGATTTATGGAGTAACACGGAATCTGCGAAGTGCTCCACAACGCAAAGCAGAATACTTCACGTCATGATGAGGAACACAAACAGTATTGAAACCAATGACTTTGCGTTATTCTGCCTTTCTGCAAACCACTTTGCCACCAATTTTAAGGTGCAGTACATTGAAATCAATGTACTTCGCATCACTTTGCCTTGTTATTGAGCCCCAAGGTGAATTTTGCAGTGATTCATGGGATTGCAGGTCACATGGGCTCTAGATTGTTCTGCTCAGCCTCAGTTCTGTGTAGTGTGTGTGTAGTGGAAGATGGAGACAGTTTTCTCTCAGAGCTCTGCAGTTCAAATCCTCTGAAAGCTGTAAAAAGCCTTTTGAGCCATTTATTTTGCTCAAATCTTAGTACAGCGATTGTAGGAAACCCTCCTGTGCTCATATCATTGAGTGTTTATTGTTTGTGTGTGGATTTTGAATGTTAATTTAGAACAGTCAGTCTGTGCACTGAGAAGTGTGCTTTGGGGGAGTGGTGTATCTGTAGTGTAGGTAGATTAACTGGGAGAAAAGGCAGTTTTTCTGTTTTGGTTATATTTTTCTTGCACAGCTGTGTTAATGTACACAGTAATATTTTCAGTCATTCTTGACATTTATTTGCTGATTGTCGTGGTGCAGCAGTGTATAATTTCAGTATGTTTAAAACATTTGGTTATATTACTAAAAGTTTTTGATTTGCTACGCATTACTTGTAGTGTGTGTGTGTGAGTGTGTATGCGATGCATGCCATTAAATCAGACACATTTTATTGTGCCACAGAGCAATTGCAGCAGTGTGAACCTGCTATCCACCGCACCTCATGAATTTTTTATACTGCTTTGTGGTATCTTTACTGGTAGTGGACTGTTACTGCAGTGCACTATCCCCCCATCCAGCAAAAGGTATTCTTTTCCAGATTTGGATTTGTGACTTGTGAGCACTGGTTAGATGTTGTGCCTTTGCATCTGCATCTCTTGAGTGCGCAGTGCAATCTTAATCTGTCTGACCATTTGTAGTACACCATTAATTCTGGGAAACTTTGCATTTCTTGTTATGCTCTCATTTCACTTCATCAGCACTGGGGAATTTTCTGGATACAAGACAGTAGCATTTTGGAATGAAAATTAATTCTGGTGACTGTGTGTGACCACTGCATGCATGACTGAGTGTGCCATTAATTCTGGGAGACTTTGCATTTCTTGTTATGCTCTCATTTCACTTTATCAGCGCTGGAGAATTTTCTGGACACAAGACAGTAGCATTTTGGGGATGCACATTAATTCTGGTGACTGTGTGTGTGAGGGGCTGCCAGTATTGTTGTCACTTTGCCTTACTTTGTGTTGGAATGACAATGCAAAGTCATGATTACAAGGCAAAGTGAGCCTTTTGTATTGGCCACTCTGTGTAGCAGAGTGACAATGCAAAGTGCCCACTTCACAGGCACTTCGTCGGTGAAATTTAAATTCGCTGCATCTCTACTCAAACTGTGTACCTTGCATATGAGCAGACTAGATATACCAAATGGCCTTCTTCTGCTGGCTTCTTCATATGTTCATATGGAGATTTAACATTATAATATAAAAATTGCTTCCTCAAACTGTACTGTGGCTAGTATTTATGGCCCTAACTCAGAAGACTCTGAATTGTTTACAGATTTCTTTGTACAGCTAGTACAATTTCCTGCACCTTACGTTATTGCAGGTGACTTTAATTTGACCTTAAAATCCTTAGGTAGGAATCCAGGAGCAATGGAAAAGAATCACAGTGCAGTCACTACAGTTGCTGGTTTTATGGAATAATTAAATTTAATCCATACGGATATTTCTTTTTTTATTTATTTAGTTGTTTAACCAGGTATAGCACACTAAGCTGAAAGTTTTTTTTACAGGAGCGACCTGGGAGCACAAGGAGGTTAAGTGACTTGCTCAGGGTCACACAGTATGCAGGTAGAAGCTGTGGGATTCAAACCCAGGTCTGGTCTACTGGATGTCACCAGATTTGCAGCTCAGAGCCTTAGACCACTGTGCTATACTGCCCCCAGACAAAGAAAGCTACTCTTTTTACTCATACCCTCACACCTCCTATTCACATATAGATTTCTGTTTCGTGTCAAAGAATTTTCTATACAGAATCAATAAAATAAATTCTGAGCCCAGAATGTTTTCTGCTCACTCCCTATAATTATAACATTAAATCCTAAGGCATATCAGAAGTAGAATAAACAGTACAGTCTAGATAATTAATTGCTTCTAGATCAAAATGTTATTACTTTACTTTAAAAGGAAATCACTCTGAAATAAATTTAAATCAAGGAGTTACGTGGGGTTTGAGTGGAATTCATTTAAACTATATGTGATGGGAGTATGTATTTCATAAACATTATGGAAAAATAAAGTGAAAAATCTCTGTATAAATCAGATAGAACAAGAACCAATAAAAGCAGAAGCGCAATGTATAACTACCTCTGCTCATTAGGATCTGGTTAAAGTTTTGATGTCGAAAGATAAGATAGAGAAGATTACATACTGTACATTTGGGCAATAAATAAGGGATATACAATGGAAAGCTGTCAGATAAATTTTTTTATCTATACAAGTGCTGTTTGACCTCAGATAACCTCATGAGTGGCATATACCATGAGTGAGGTGTCTGAGGTCAACAGCACAAGTGCATATAAATCATTTATCTGACAGCTCACCATCGTATATGTCATTTATGCAATAGAGATGCTTTCCGTCAGTGTAGGGACATTTGCTTTTGATTGCTTATCTTCTTTTTGCATATGTTTGTCAAAAAAGTGAACAGGAAAAATTGCATTTTCTGCTCTTTTTTGCTAATTATAAAAAACGATAAGGTATCTATAAATGAAACACCACTCATTTCATAGATAATTTTGTGCTGAAAAGCTTTCTGCTCTCGGTACCATGCTATCTTTTTTCATTTAAAGTTATTCATATTTGAATATGGAAAGTATTGCTACTGAGGCTGAAAATTATAAATGAATTCCAGAGTGATTAAGACATAGCTACTATATGGATACATTTTATTTATTCAATGGCTGTGAAGATAAATGGATGTATCCAATGAGTTTTGAGCCCACTCCTGTTGCATAAATGCAAGTCTTAAAGACAAATCCTCAAATAATTTTCAGGGGCAAGACCAGGAAAATTACTATCATATCAAATCAAGTCAGAAAAAGCATTAAATTCAATAAATGAAATAATAAATAAACAGGGTTCAAGATACAAGAACCAGAGGTCATACATGAGACATTTCAGAAATGTTATCAGCAATTATATTCTAGAGAGATAGAACCTTAATAAGAGGAAATTATAGAGTTGTTGTCTAGAATTGAATTAACATCAGTCTATGAACAGGATAAAAAGACTATCGATATAGAATTTAGTCAATAAGAAATTCTGAATGCTATTTCAGATTTGAAAAATGTCAAGGCTCCTGGACCAAATTGTCTCAGAGCTGAATTCTATAAACTCTTTAAAGAGGAGTTATCTCAGGTTATGCTGAATCTCTTTAATAGCTTTTGGATGCAGGGACAGCTTCTGTCTGCCTTCTATGAAGCCATAATTACTCTAATATTAAAGCCTAAAAAAACTGGCCTCAAATTGTTCTTCTTATAGACCAATATCTTTATTAAATTCTAATTACAAGATATTAGCCAAAATATTGGCAAAAAGACTTGCAAAAATTACTAAGAAAATTCTCCATTCAGATCAGGTGGGCTTCATTGAGAGTAGAAGGATGACAGATAATATTCGTAGAACACTAAACTTAATGATTACAACACCTTGAAGAATGCAGCCTTGATAGCCTTAGATGCTAAAAAGGTGTTTGATAGGGTTAATTGGTTATTCTTAATGACTGTATTGAGATGTCTTGACTTTGTTGAAAGATTTATAAAATTGATTAAAATGATATACTGTACTCCAAAAGCAAAAATTAGAACCAATGAAAAATGTCAACAGTTATACAATTGCAAAGGGGAATGAGGCAAGGCTGCCCACTCTCACTATTACCCTCTGCCATATTCATAGAGCTGCCGGCAGAATTAATTCATCAAAACATTGAAGGTATTAATGTACAGGATCATATGCATACAATTTCTCAGTATGCAGATGATATTCTGGTAAATGTAAATGATGCATTTGCATAATTAGAACTATTAATAAAATGTATTTCATATGTTGCTAATGGTTCTGGTTATAAAATCAATCAAAGCATAACAGAACTGCTTTTAATGAATAAGGGTATTAATCCTGACGAGCCCTTGGCTGTCGAGGAGATATTAGCAAAAACAAAATTCAAATATCTGGGCATTTATATTACTAATAATAGAAGTGACTTATTTAAACTAAACTATGAACCAGTGAGACAAAAAATATACTAATTTTGACAGATGGCCATCACTTCCACTTACTCTTATAGAGAGAATAAATCTAAAAAAAATGGATATATTACCAAAACAATTATTTTTGTTTCAAGCTCTCCCTAAGTGGGTCCCCTCCCAAATTTTTCAAAACATGGAAAAATACAGATATTTTTATAGCAGAATAAAAAGTCAAGAGTCTCAATACAGAAAACTACATATCCTTAAAACCAGTCTAGGCTTAGAATTACCTAAATTCCAATGGCTGCATGGATAGAACAAATTAGTAAATGGTTTGTACCAGGAAATTTTTCCAGTTGGAAGCAGACAGAAGATGACCATACTCCCCTTAAGGATATTACAGGTATGCTTTGCTTAGACCTCAGGCAGGAAAAAATAGAGATTAGGTCTAGCAGCAATTAAACTTTCAGTAAGGATCTGGCAAAAGACACGTGCAATCATTAAGAAAGGATTAGGATACAGGATATCACTTTTTACATATATAAAATATATAAGGGTATACCCAACATAAAAAAATATATATATATATTTTCATTACTAGGACTCTAAAGGATTATATCAAACAAGACCCATTTATGAGAATGAAAACTGTATAGAATTTCCCACCTTTAAGACAAAAATGAATCTAGAAACTGGTTTTTATTTAGCGTATTTACAGTTGAGGGATTACATCAGGAAAACTGCTGGGATACTTAAATGCTTTCCTCTATCATCTGTAGAGGATGTGTTAATTAACACAGCCTCAGTAGAGAAACTGATAGGAAAACTGTACCATATAATAGCAGAAAACTCGATAACAAGCTCAGAGAAACTCAGATTATCATGGCAGAAAGATATTGGTTAGGACTTGAATGTACAACAATGGAAGGAAATACAAACAGATGGATTAAGTGTTTCTAAAAATAATAAGTTGTTACAGATCCAGGTTAATATACTACATAGAGTATATCTTACCCCAGAAAGACTCCATAAATTTAACCCTTTGATTTCATCAATGTACCCTAGGTGCACAGCTGAAATATGCTCCTTGTTACATATGTTTATTATATGTCCTACATTAAAAGAATATTGGGACTATATTAGAACAACATTGGGAAAAATAATAGGGTTACATATCCTGTTTGATCCTGGAATTTTAATATTTGGCAACTATTTTTTGCCATTATATAGAGGTAGGAAAGGGCTCATTGAGTTTCTAGATTTGGCTTCAATAAATGCTAAGAAATTGATACTACAGCACTGGAAGAATAAAAAAACAACCACAATTAAAAATGGGATACTTTTTGTTGCAGGTTGTGTGAAGTTAGAGAGAATGTTTTATTACCAAAAAGATTGTCTTTTGCATATTTTGATTATATGTGGGAGCCTTTTCTGATAAATATAGCATAAGTATAATAGTAGCCCCTAACAATTACCAACTAAAGAAAAAAAATATTTGGGAAATAGTACTATTGGAATTCCAAACCAGAGAGCTCAGCTCACCCCTTCTCCTAAGGAAAATGAATTGACAGAGACATCCGTCCGAGCAGTCTTAGGGAAATAAATCAATATCTGATTCCTTAAATAAAAAACAAAAACCACTAAGCCCATCAGCTAAATCCAAATGGGAAACAGAGCTCCACATCCTTATTCCAGACAATGATTGGCACACCACATTGAAACTTGCCTACCAATGTAGCAGAGAAACACAAAGTAAGCTGATACAATATAAATTCTTGTATCACTGCTATTTCTCCCCAAAGAAACTACTTTAAATGGATTATTCTACAATTAACAGTAGCGGGAAGTGTGGACAACCCAATGGAATCTATTACATATGCTATGGGAATGCTGAAAACTTGTTGAGCTATGAACTTTTAGTAAGGATCAGGCAAAAGACACATATGATCATTAAGAAGAAAATCAGGATATCTCCATTTACATATATTTTCTCATAAATATAGCATAAGTATAATAGTAGTCCCTAACAATTACCAATTAAAGAAAAAAAGATTTGGGAAATAGTACTTTTGGAATCCCAAGCCAGAGAGCTCACCCACCCTTCTCCTAAGGAAAATGATGAAGAAAATCAGGATATCTCCTTTTACATATATTTATGTATTTGCTTTTGGTAATTGGGTAAGTGCACTATACAGGACTGCCTATTTTCAGGCATGATCCAGGAGATTACAGTTGAAATAAGTTACAAACAATAGTACAGGGAGGAGCTGATACAATGCAGTACATAAAGAGATCAACAAGCTTACATGACAGTAGAATTACTTAGCACAAAAGTGATGGCATACATAGCATAAGCATTACTGTACCAAAGAGATAAAAACAGCTTGCAGAGATCAGTAACATAAGTGCATAGCAGCAGTGCTGGTGGCATAGGATGAGGGTATGGGACAGGAAAGGGGATAGTAGTGCAACAGCAAGTAAAGAACTAGAGCAAATAAACAGGTGTAATACATGAACTAGTGACATTTACATGCATCTAGGGAGGTGAGGTAATTAAAGAGTGCATGCTTGAATGCAGGGTGAAAACTGGAGCTTCTAATGGAAAATGGATGGGAGTTCCAGAATTTGGGAGTGTAGATGGAGAAGTCAAGTTCACCCATTTTGGTGGAGCAGTTAGGGACAGTGACCAGAGCTGTAGTCAAGGACCGGAGGAGTTGGGGGCAGTCAACTGGGGTGAACATGGCTGCAAAGGCGTAGGGGAGAGAAGAACAAATTATATTGTCAGTCAGGCAGCCTATGGAGTATAAATGCTGGGAGGAGGGGGATAACTAGCAGAGGTCAGAGTAAAGTGTGCAGCAGTGTTTAAGCTGATGGGAAGACAAGGCAAATCTGCAAACATTGTTATAGACAACATCCCACGTTTGAAAAATGTTTGCCTGCACTTGAGCAAAGACTGTCAGTGCATAGCAAAGACCAGGGAACAGAAGTCCTTGGGCAACAGAGATCCTAGTGGCAGGGACCAGGGTGTGGCAGACATGATAAGCCAACCCAATTTTGGCATTGACAGACTTACATAGTGCATTGACATGGAGAGAGAAGCTGAGACACGGATACAGAGAGGCCCCTAAGTATCTGAAGGAGTCAGTAACTTGTACTGGGGAGCCATTGAGACAAGAGACCAGAAATGCAGGGTTTAGGGCACTAAGGTTCCTGCGGGACCCAAAGAGCATGGTCTGGGTCTTAGCAACATTTAATACAAGGTGATGAGATGTGAGCCATGTTTGGATTTATTGCAGGTTGGAAGAGGTAGTAATTAATGTCAGAGATGGAGCTAGAGGAGGTATAGAGTACCAAATAGTCAGTGTAGAGTAAGATGTGACAGTGGGTAGGAATGGTAGGTAGATTGTTTATAAATATAGAAAAGAGCAAGGGTCCAAGGATGGAATCTTGTGGAACACTAGTGGATAGAGGGGTAGGGGAGGAGAGGACTCTATGGTAGGAGACAGACTGGGTGCAATTATGCAGGTAGCTGGAGAACCAGGCAATAGTGGACTGGGAGGCACCTAGTGAACTTAGCTGATGCAAGAGCAGTTAATGACTGACCAAGTTGAAAGCCTTCGCTAAGCCAATAAAAACAGCCTCTGTAAGTTGGCCTCTATCCATGGTGGTTGAGGTATCATTTGTGAATTGTGCTAGGGCAGTTGAGGTGCTGTAGCCTGGTATGAATCTATGCTGAGCAGGAGATAGCAGGTCATAGCTGACCACAAAGTCTGACACCTGATGACGAATAAGTTTCTCCAGAGGTTTACTAAAGGTAGACAGGAGTGCTATAGTGTGGTAGTTCATCGGGTTTTTAGGGTCACCCTTTTGAAAGACAGGTATAACCCTGGCTTGTTTCCAGGAGCAGGGCATGGTGCCAGAGCTAATGGAGAGGTTGAAGAGGCACAAGATAGGGGTGGCAAGAATGGAGGTGCCAAATTTGAGAATTCTAGGTTCCAGAACATCAGGACCAGTGCTGCCATGAGGAGACATAGTGTTGAGGATCCATAGGATATCAGTTCTAGAGACAGGGCTGAGAATAAGGGGGGGATGGTGCAGAGGGAGGCCTGGGGAGGATGGGATGGAAGGAATTGCTGCATTGGAGGTCGAGGAAGAAGGGGAGGTAGGGGGTGAGTTAAAGATGTTGGCTCTGGTGTTGGGGTTGTTACAAGAGACATTGTCAATTAGCATGTCATGAGGGGCTTGAGAAGCACTGTGACCCAGAATGTGGTTGAGATGTACCCAGTACCTTTTTGGGTAATGGGCAGAGGCAAGGAGAAGACCTCTATAGTAATTGCTTTTAGCAGCATGGATTGCTTTCTTGCATGAGTTCCTAAGGGAGCGATAGGCAACACAGTCAGAAAGAAGGGAGGAGGCTTTCCACCTGGCCCAGAGCTTGTCACGGGATTTAAGCAAGTGGAGAAAGGGGCTGGTCAACCATTTCGTGGGAAGGCCCCTAATCCTGTGCCTAATGTAAGGAATGTGCTTGGACTATAGTGAATGCAATGTGCTGGAGAAATACTCCACCTCCAGGTCAGTGTTGTCTGTGGTAAAAAAGGGAGACCAGTCAACCTGCTGGAGATTTGGATAGAGAAGCCAAGGGATCAAAGGCAGAGAAGTCAGTCACAGAGATAATTTTAGGTGGGTATGAAGGGGGGGGGGGCAGGCTCCCCAGACACAGGTTACAGGAGAATGGTCACTAATGGTGTCAGGCAACACAGTAACTGAGGAGATCCTGTCTGGCCTATTGGTGAGGACCCAGTTGAGCAGAGTGTGACTAGTGCCACTGCTGGAGTGCTTAGTAGGTTCAGTGACAAGCTGAGTTAGATTGGCTTTGGCCATGTTAATGTTGAGGTTAGGGGAGCTCGGAACAAGCCAATCCTGATTGAAGTCACCTAGGCAAAGTACTTCATTGTTTTTGGTGGCATGGGGTAGAAATTCCAGAAATTCCTCAAGTCCCCATTTACTGGATGCAGGAGGAATATAGGAACATACAATGTGCTGCTTCTTGGTATTACCTAATAGAAGCAGGGCATGAAGCACCTCACAGGACCCAAGTGGGGGGCAGTTCGAAGGGTCAGGTTTAGGTGGGACTTAGAAAAAAGTGCCAGGCCACCACCCCTTTTAGATAAGGCCCAATCAACCCGAATCATACTGTAGCCAGGAAGGGTATACAGAGAGTCAGGGAGAAAAGGCCTAAGCCAAGATTCTGCTATTCCTAGGAGGTCAGGCTTATGGGTTGCAGCCCAGGCCACCAGGTTGGCATGATTTGCTACAAGGCTTCTTATGTTTAGCTGGGCAATCTTGAGACCGCGGGGTTGGGTCCCCACAGAAAAACTAGCCTAAAGGGGTGGGAGCCTGAATGCCGCTGGGCCTGGGTTGGTCTCAGTATCACCCAAAAGTGAAAAAGAGAAGGTTATAATCCATGTAGCCACAACCAGGAAAGCAAAGGTAGTCCTGGCTCGAGTTGTACGTTTAGATCAGACAAGATACCTACAGAGGAAGAAGCAGAGTTTAGGGTATGGATACGGGGTGGTGACAGGGAGACACTGTAGAAGACGTAGAAAGTTAGAGAATGAAAAGTCTGTCAGGATGGTTACGTGCAAAGGGGAACAATAAGCTGAAGGGTAAAGCAGTCCAGTGTGATAATACAGCAGATAGGGGTCAGGAGGGCTAGGAACTAGGGGGAAGGCTGAATGATGAACTGAGAGATCAGGTAAGATGGGAAGGGACAAAGGAGGAGAGAGGGAGAGAGGGGAGAGAGAGAGAGAGAGAGAGAGAGAGAGAGAGAGACTGAGAATAGCAGTGGAGATCAAATTTCACAGAGATTGATCCCACCCCCTAACTGCAGGGATTAGTCAGTAATACCAGTGGGCGGGGCAAAGGTGTATTTAATAAAGGCAGGAGGTGGGGGGGGCGGGCCAACAAAACCCCAAGCCAGAGCACAAGTTTTTTAAACAAGCAGCTCAGGAAAAAGGCGTCAAGAATCAAATGGGCTAATATATAAGGGCTATACCCAACATAAAAAAAAACAATATATGTTTTACTAACTGGGAATCCAAAGGGATATATCAAATAAGACACCTTCATGAGAATGAAAACTTTATAGAATTTCCCACCTGTAAGAAGAAAGCTAATTTAGAAACTGGACATTACTTAGTGTACTTACAGTTGAGGGATTACATCAGGAAAACTGCTGAGACACTTAAATGTTTATCTCTGTCATCTATAGAGAATGTGTTAACAGAGCCTCAGAGGAGAGACTGATAGAAAAACTGTACCATACGAAAGCAGAAAACACAATAACATGCTTAGATAAACTCAAATTATCATGGCAGAAAGATATTGGTCAGGACTTGGAAGGAAATACAAACAAAGGAAATGTTTCTAAAAATAAGCTGATACAGATCCAGGTTAATATACTGCATAGAGTATATCTTACCCCAGAAAGACTCCATAGATTTAACCCTTTGATTTCACCTATGTGCCCCAGGTGCACAGCTCAAATAGGCTCCTTATTACATATGTTTATTATATGTCCTACATTTAAGGAATATTGGGAATATATTAGAACAACATTGTGCAAAGTTAGAATATTTTATTACCGTAAGGATTGTCTTGCATATTTTGAAACAGAGCTCCTCACCCTTATTCCCAACAGTGATTGGCACATCTCATGAAAACTTACCTACCAGTGTTGCGGAGAAGCCCAAGCTAAGCTGATACAATACACAATTTTGCATTGCTTCTATTTCTTTCCAAAGAAACTATTTGAAATGAATTATTCTACAATTAACAATTGTGGTAAGTGTGGATAACCAGACGAAATCTGTTACATATGTTATGGGAATGCTGAAAACTTGTTGACCTATGGGAGAGTGTTCACAACATATGTAAAGCATGTGTGAAAATAGATCTGCCCTTCTCCCCTCAATTGTATATTTTGGGGATATTTTCATAACCTGCCCTCTTAATCCCAAAAGCTTTTACTAATGGCAGCAGTGCTGGCAGCCAAAAGATTAATCTTAAAGCATGTTGGGTGCCAGCAACCGCCACTATATTAGTGTGGTTTAACATGATGAGCTACACTGCAAACAATGAAAGGAACAGCCATTTGATACTGAACAAATCTGAGAGGTTCAGTGAGGTTTTGGGCCCTTTTCATCACATGAATACCACTTACTTACATCTGCAACTGTTCCTAGATCTATTAAGTGTATTGTAATTATCGAGTCACTGATACTTCTAAAGAATAGATTTGATTGTTATGATAGTGTTATGTGTTAGTTCAGTTGCATTGCATTTCTTGTAGTTATCCTAACACTGATTAGACTGTAATATAAATAGTTTTTTTTAATGTTTATTTCTATGGTTAACTACATTTATTGTTGTTTTGAAAAATTTGTAACTTATTATGGGGTTAAGAGAAAGGCAGCAGAGCAGAGTATCAGAAGAATAGTAGACCCCCAGTTGAAACAAGGAAGTGTAGAAGGACAATTCTCACTTGAAAGCAGGTTGTGATGAAAATCACAGCCATCAACATGGATTGGCCTGAGAGCCCAATGTACTTGGAAGCCCAGGACTTAGAGACAGTTACAGAGACCTGATGAAGAATGAAAAATATCAATGACTGCGGCACCAAGAAGGAAACATTCTGGAATTTCTGGCTATTCGAAAGGGATGGCTCTGATAAGAAAATTTCAACAAAATTACACAATCAAAACATATTAAAAATGCAAATGACCAAAACAGAAGGGAATGGAAGGCAATGTGCGTCAATGCTTGTAGTGTGCCAAACAAAATGCTTGATCTCACAGCCATAATGGCAGAAGCACAATTAGACTGGGTCATTGTTACGGAAACATGGTTCACTGGGAACCACTTATGAGATGTCACCATCCCAGGGTGTGCATTATTCCAGAAAAAGCATGAGGGAATAAGGAGGGGAGGTGGCATTGCATGTCAGAGATGACATGTGCACAACAGAAATCTAGGGAAAACACAGTAAAGCAGAGGCCCTTAGGGTTACACTAGAATCCAGGGACAAAGCCCCTATCCAGGTAGGAGTCATATACAGACCCCCATCCTAGGAGACCAACATAGACAAGGAGTTCTTGGAAACCATCTCAATGATGACTGACAGGGGCGAGTTGTTGCATGTGGGGGATTTCAATCTACCAGATGTGGACTGGTCCTCATACACAGCATCCTCAGACCAGAGCAAAAAATTCCTTTTTGCACTAGGGGAGCAGGTTTGTGTCAACTGGTGAACTCACCCACAGTACAAGGATCCCAGAATCAGAGGTGGGAGCCAATCTAGGGACCAGTGATTACAGTTCAATCTGGTTTATTGTGAACAATATAGAGGAAAATAGTCACACCAAAATCAAGGTATTAGATTTCAGAAAAGCCAACTTCCCCAAAGTGAGAAGTATGATCACACCCATACTAGAAGGAGGAATCACAGGAGATGTAGAGAACTGCTGTAGTACTCATAAACCTGCTCTGCATACAGTAACAACTGTATGCACTAAACAGCTCAGCAACTCCAAAAGAAGGAAAGAACCTCACTGGTTCTCTCATGAAGTATCATCCAAAATCAAAGAGAAAAAAAGGCTTTTACACAACTCAAGCAAACAAAACATGAAGCAGACATGGAAGAATACAAGAATAAATTAAAGGAGGCAGGGAAAGCTGTTAGAAGGGCAAAAGCACAGACGGAAGAGAGAATAGCACAGGGTGTCAAGGCGGGAGACTAAATCTTCTATAGATACATAAGAGAAAAAAGAAAAACTAAGTGAGTAATAGTCTGACTAGCAACCAAGTATGGTAAGATGGCAGAGAATGACGAGGACAAGGCAGAACTGCTCAACAAGTTCTTTTGCTCTGTCTTCTCCATAGAAGACAGTGGCAAAGGTCCCATACTGAGCAGGACAAAGGAAGATATCCAGGGAGTAGATACTAGCAACTTCACAAGGGAAAGGGTCCTAAAAGAGCTCAATAAACTGAAAGTGGAAAAAGTCATGGTACTGGACAGCATACACCCTAGGATATTGAAGGAGCTCCAAGAGGAACTGGCTGCACTGCTGGCTGAGCTCTTCAACAAGTCACTATACAGTGGGAAAATACCTCAGGACTGGAAACAGGCAACCATCATGCCTTTACACAACAGCGGAAACAAGGAAGAGGCAGGAAATTACTGCCCCTCAGTTGTGGGGAAAATGATGGAGTCACTACTAAAAGAAAGGATAGTGGCGTACCTAATACATACTGGAAAAATGGACCCAAAGCAACATGACATCACAGCAGGATGCTCTTGTCAAACCAGCTTGATTGATTTCTTCGACTGAGTCACCAGAACATTGGATCAAGGAGGTGTGGTGGACGTTGTATACCTAAATTTAAGCAAGGCCTTTGACACCATCCCTCACAGAAGGGTAACCAACAAGCTGGAGCATATGGGTCAGGGACTGGCTGAACGATAGGACCCAGCGAGTGCTAGTCAATGGATTATGTCAAGGCTGGGTAAGGTGACCAGTGGCATTCAGGTGCTGGAACTGACTCTATTTAATATATTTATAGCAGTCATAGTGAATGAACTAACAGGGAAGGTTTGCCTGTTCGCAGACGATACAAAATTCTGCAAAAGAGTGGACAAAAGGGAAGGAGCAGACAACATGGAAGCTGACCATAAAAGGCTAGAGGATTGTTCCAGGGACCGGCAGTTACAATTTAGCACCAAAAAGTGTAGGGTAATGCACTTGGGAAAGAGGAACCTTGGAAAAAGTACACACTGGGAGGATATCAACTTGAGGAGACACAAACAGAGTGAGATCTCGGCATAATCATTACTGACAAATTAAAGGTAGGAAAACAATGTGAGAAAGCATCCCAGGAAGTGGGTCGCATCCTTGGATGTATAAGTAGAGGTATTTCTAGTAGAAAGAGGGAGGTTATCATGCTCCTCTACAGGTCCTTGGTGAGGCAACACTTGGAGTACTGCATTCAGTAGAAGACATCAGCATGCACAAGAGCACATGATATGACACTGGTACAAGGAAAGTTCAAAACCAACCTCAGGAAGTACTTCTTCACAGAGAGAGTGATAGACCTGTAGAACAGCCTGCCTTAGGAGGTGGTAGAATTAAAGACTATCAGGGAGTTCAGGCTTGCATGAGACAGACATAAAGTAAATGTTAGGATGAAGGATGCATAGGGAGGGGGGTTAGTTTCTAGGGCAGACTACATGGATCGCATGGTCCCCATCTGCCGATGTTTTTCTTATGTTATGTTCTTATGAAAAGAAGTAGCAGGCATGGCTCTGTTTCAAGGGAGTGTGTCTGTGAAAAACAAGCTAGGGAATCAGTTTGACAAGCAGGTTCACTGAGACCATCTGGCCAAGCTCTGAAAAAAGCAAAATAGGAGGACAAAATAGTCACCCAGAAAGGAACTGCCGGACCTAGACATGCATTTGTCAATGCCAAATGTTTCCTTGCATGGTGTATGTGGCAGAGGCGCATTGTGTTAGTCGAAATAAAGGGAGAGAATGAGGGGCAATATTGATAAAAGGCAGGATTTACTTACATTTCTTACTGATGCATTAAAAGTGGGCAGTGACCAGCAAAGAGACCCTACTCTCACTAAATTGGCCATCTGCCATCGGAAGGAATGAAAACACATTCACAGTAATCAGCAGTTTTTACTGACTTGATCTTCAATGTGCTTCAACAAGTGGAAGCAGTGTGATCTAGTAGTTATAGCATACTTTTATAAACAAGGAAAACAAGTTCAAATCCCACCAGAGTCAATCTACGCTCATACCTGAAATTTCACTGGAGTGGTTATCCATGGTAGCATGCCGTTGTAACAGTAAATCTACGCTTAAACCTGAAATCTCACTAAAGTGGTGATCCATGGTGGTGTGGGCCAAATTTCTGGCTGTTTAATTTTCCTGCACCGAACGTTTCTGTGGTGAACTTTCCTGTTCCAATCTTTCCTGTGCCATTTTTACCTACATCCCATCATGCATAGTCTCAAGCATACACAGCAGAATTCTGGCTCAGCCCACCTATGCACAGTACCATTAGAGGAAAGAAACAAGCCAAGCCTGCATGACATAGTAGGCATGCATCACTAATTACAACCTAAATACCAGTGGTAAGGCAGGGATTCCTCAATCCTGACCACTGACACTCAAATGTGGGAAAATGTGGGATACTGGTCCTCATAAACATGGAGATGCTAGCTCAGAACACTGAAAACTAGCACTTTTATTTGTGCAAAGATTAATTTTGGTTTAGCATCATCAAATCTGAGTTTACAACAGGTACGCTGGATGGAAAGCAGCACCTTTGCCAACTGAGAAGATGGAGTCATTCTAATTCTAAAGGGTAAATAAAGGGTGTGCCTCTTTATGCAGGACAGCTGAGAGGCATGAACGCCTGGCTAGTTTATTAAAATTACCTCAGATATTTATTTACAGTCATATAGTATGTGTCTTTGTACAAACAAAAATTAAGTGATTTGATACCTTTTAGTAGGCCAACAAGAAATTGTCAGCACAAAAGCTCAGGCTACAGGAACCCTTATTCAGGTAACATAGAAACATAGACTTTGACGGCAGATAAGGACCGCTTGGCCCACCTAGTCTGCCCATTTCTCTACCTACAGGATAAGCTGCAGATCCTAGTTAACCAGCAGCCTATTTCTTCCTACCCCCCCAACAAAAATTGCCTTATGTCTGTCCCATGCATTCCTGAATTCTCCCACAGTTTTAGACCCCACAGCCTCCTCAGGAAGGCTGTTCCATGCATCCACCACCCTATCTGTGAAAAAAGACTCCCTCACATTGCCCCCGAACTGCCTGCCTTATAGGTGATGGCAATTTCTTGTTTCCAGGCAAATAAAATCACCTGCAAGATTAAAACTCCACACCAGAATCTGTCTCCCATGGGTTCACCAGCTGTAGACCATCAACACCATCTCACCTGTTGCTGTCACACCTGTGCATCCAGCATGAGCCTTGAAGGTGTTGCAGGTAGTGCTAGTTCCTACCAGAGGGAATGTGAGATGGCTCCTCAGCAGTCTCCCATTAGTCTGAGAGGGCAGGTTTTAGAAGCGAGTATACCAATGTGACATGTTCACAACCATAACAGGTGTCCATGGGTCTGGCTGTGGTGCTCCCTGCAGTGCTGGAGGTGGGTGGGCAGCATTGACTCGGTGTGCTCTTAGGTGGGTGGGGTCAGTGTTTCCGTCACCCGACAGCACCCTCTGTCTTTCTCACACACTCCTCCTCCTCCTCAGATAGATTCCTCCTTCTCCGATAGTGATAACGAGAAGTATAACTGCACTCCCAGTCCCCAGTTTCCCTCACTCATGCTGTTTGACAGTGGAGACAATGGGATCGGCATTTGCACTGGGGACTGCTGGCCCCACTACTCCTGCTTTCTCTGGTGACCGTCAGCATGGTTCATGTGTCCCAGGGTGGTGATGGTGACGGTACACTTGTCGAGGAGTTGAAGTTGTGCTCAGGGCTCCTCCCAACAGCAGAAGCAGGTAGGACTTGAGCTGGTTTATATAGAAGAGCAGAGTAGCTGGTCACCTGCTCATTCCAATGGCACCACCAGGCAGGGAAATCTCCTGACTTTATTATTATAACTATGCTGCTGGTGTAAACACATGTTGTATGCTTGAGTAGTACTGCTGTCTGTGGAGGACTATCTCAGCAAAATAAAAGTTAATTCAAACTGAATTGAAGGGCTGTGTCCCTTTAATAAAATATTTTATAGAACTAACTGAGATATCCCACAACTACAAATGGCTTGAGCTTGAAGTCTTCTGCAGTACGAGGAATTATAAATAGCTGGAGCAAGCAAGGATTAAGAAGTAATAAAGCTGCTCAGCTGCTTGCTGGACAGCCTTATGCAAATCAAAGTACTGAAGTGTTCTCTCATTGTAGTGCTTCAGTCCTTTCAAGTACACAAAGTTTCCACCCATAAAACTGTGACTACCATCATACTCAGCTTGTGTGGTCATTGGTCTATCAGGGACGAGCTTAATATAGATTGTTCTGCATTAGGGTAGTCCATGGCATACTTGTGAAATGCTGTTCTCTGAAACAAAATGTTCATTGTGCATGTGAAAGGAAACATAAAAACCTCAGCACAGCTAAATGAATTCAGTGGTGGTAAGTGCTTTGCAGAAGTTAAATTCCACAAATGGAATTCTAGTGGTATCACATTATGCTTCCATGAATTTGATCAAATATGCCAATTAGTAATTTGCGTTATTTCTACTGTAAATGTTAAACCAGATTTGTCCAGTTTTGCTACATTTCAGGTCCCAATTGACACTTGGCATGCATGCTAAATTTCAGGTGTATATCTGTAATAGCAGAAGAGCTACAAACATGCACATATGTGGAAAATCTTCACAGATAATTCATTTATGAAACTAAGAACCCATGGAACTTAAAATGAACTTACCCAAATCTCCCCATATTTAGCTGTGTCTAAGAACCTTCCGAGAAGGTAAGAATGCAAATTGTCAAGTTACTAGTTTAAAAGTGGCAGAGTTGAGACGTTTCCAAAAATATTTGCCAAAAACATCTAGAGTTTGAGACACTATAAACTAAAAACTATGTAAATGTCATGGAATGTAATATTCCCTTAAGACCCCTTCCTATAAATTGATGCAAAAATGACTGTGTTATGAATAAATAAACAATTCTGAAAAATCCTAAGAAATTAATGGAATTTTGCAAAAATCATTTGAAAGCAGAATCTGTTGATTTTAGCCAGAGTTACAAACTAGCTTGCACACACTTCCCTTCAACCTGGATATACATGCTATCAGACAGTGCAACCAACTGATATTACTACTAATTACGTAAGTGCAGGCATATTCAGTTGTTTAGTGCAAAACCACCTCACAGTCTGACGAAACACATGACACTGTTTTGTTCCAGTATGGAACTTTATCTGGTAAGCTATATGTGTGGGCACTTATGTAAGTAGCAATATAATCGTTTAGTTGCATTATCTGTCTGGGAACATATATATTCAGGTTGGGGAATAGTGTGTGTACAATCTAGTTTTGTTTCTCTGGTCTGCCTTGTTTAGTCTCAGTCTGCACATCACTATCCCAGGGCAAAAACCACCTTCCCCAAGGGGATGCTGCGTTTTAGTTTCAGCCAAACCTATTCCCAGGTTCCCATAATTGTGAAGGTCAGAGCACTTACTATGGAGGAAAGTCAGCTCCTGCAGTTTGAGCCTCTCCCAGCAGTAGTCAGTGCAGACAATGGTGTGGAAGTCCTGCCAGGGGGTGGTGGAATTCACAGCTAATCTAGTCCCAGTATGCCCCAGCAGAAGTCACAGTAGACAATGGTGTAGGAGTACTAGCAATGGGAAACTCACCTGTGCAGTCCCAACCTCTCCCAGAAGGAGACAGTACAAACAATACTATAGGTATGCTGTTTACGAAGGAGCTCACAACTGTAGTCCCAGCCTCTCCAAGCAGGAGACACTGCAGGTAGTGGTAAAGTTATATTGGCTGTGGGGGAGCTCACTACTGCAGTCCCAGCGTCTTCGAGCACGAGCCGCTGCAGCTAAGGTGTAGGAGTACTGGTTGTTCAGGAGCTTACAACTACAGTCAATACCTCTGCCAAAAAGAATCACTGCCAGAAATGGTCATGGATGTTTGTGTGTTTATTTAATTAAGAAGTTTGGTGGCCGGGAAAGGCACAGTGAGCCGAGGCTCATTTCTAGGTGTGTCCTGGGAGAAGGGGAATGGGGATAAAACCAAGAAGGCAGTTACAGACAAACGAAGTGAGCATCTGAATATGTTCATGCAGGTCCTGAAGGGGACCTGTGTGACTGAGAAAATGATTCCACTATCTCAAAAAGTAAGGAAATTCTTTGCAAAAAACTGCATTAATGCACCAGTTAGGGCTCAACCTAATGCCACAAAGGTAGGGAAATGTGGCATTAGGGTTTTCAACACTAACTGCCCTTCTGTCTACAGAAGGGCATGCCCCAAGCAGCCTGCGATATTTTTATTTATTTATTTTATTTATTGTGGTCTCAGATTAATACCTCTGAGAACAAGCTCATTATATAGGTTCCACATCAGGGATTTAACTAACAGTGATTAAAGCTGCAAAGAGAAAAGCAGTAGAACTGTAAGTACGGGCAATTGACAAATGGGAACACAGAAATATAGTACAGAGTTATAAGCACGAGGACTCAGGCAAGGGCAACAGGCAAGCTAATAGTGGCACTATGAGTGGCAATGTGGGAAATGGAAAATGCAGGGGGAGAGGTAGACACAGGCAAGAGGAATTTGGAAGGGGGGAGTGAGAAGCAGTAGAAGTCAGTGTTAGCAGGCGTAAATATGTTTATTGATCGGTCAATGACCTGTACAATAATAAAAAAGTACTAAAAGTATTACGTAGTTCAATATAATAATAAATATTCTTATAAAAAAAATACATACATTTTTCTGCTCCATAACTATCCTGCAAAATATTTCAAACATTCTATTTAACATATAATTCCAGTGTTAGCAGGAGGAAAGGGATAGAGTGGGAGTTAAAGAGGTTCAAGGGAAGTCACACCTGAGCTGTATTAAAGAAACATCTGCTGAGAAGGCATCGTCAAAATAAGGGGATTGGGGATGAGAGTTGGTGGGGATGGGATAGATGGAGCCAGCAAGGTGGGGGAAGGTGGAGTTGAAGGAGGTGAGAAGAGGAAGCGGGGTTGCAGGAGGGCACAGACCAGGTGAGAAACACCAAATGCAGAGTACAGGGCCAGGTGGCAACTGGGGAGAGATGCCTAGGCATGAGATTAAGCAGCAATCAATGGATTAAGGGAAGCAGTCACAGCTGGCTTTAGCAGTGAGGTGTTTTCAAAGCTCATGTTTGAAGGGTCCTAAAGCTGTTATTGAGGAGATGACAGAAGGGAGATCATTAGTCCATGTGGGGGCATGGTGTGCAAAGGCTTTATGACCAAGGAAGGTGCAGCACCTAGAAACTGTAAAGACCATGGTATCTGAGTTTCTGGTAGGACGTTCATTTTTATGGGGGGTGAGGAGCTTCTGTACACCTGGAGGCATCTGGCCCAGACACACGTTCTTGGCCAGGAGACACATGCAGTATTTGAGCCTGTCAGTGAACTGGAACCAGTTAGCTTGGTGAAATAGGTCACATGTATGTGTGAACCATGCAAAGCCAGTAAGGAGCTGACAGGCTTTATTTAGAGCAACTGTAATACGATGGAGGGCAGTGTCTTAAGCAGAGCCGTAGACTACGATGCTGTAGTCAACAAGTGAGACCACAGAACTGTGGATAGTGAGATTTAGTGTCTCCGGAGAGAGACTTTGCTTGGGTCTGTGCAGCAATCCAATCCGGATGTTCACAGCCTTAGCAACATTTTTGATGTGGTGGGCATAAGACATGGTGCTATCGAGTGTGACCCCCAAGTATTTGAATTGCTGGACTAGATCCAAAGTAGTGCCAGACATGTTAGTTATGCTGAGCTGGTATGAGCGATGTCTACTTTGGGACTGGAAAACAACACTGTCTTGGTTTTCTTGTAGTTCGTAGTTTTTGATCACTGAATGATATTTCAACTATGGTGAAGCTGTCCTGAAGTTTACACTCCAAGGCAAATGGAGTCGGGGTCACTTACATACAGGACCGCATCATCCACATAAAGCAGAATAGAACAGCTACTGGCCAACGGGATCCTGTTCAGGAACAGACTAAATAGAATGGGACCCAGGGTGGAGCCATGGGGCAGACCAGAGTGAACGGGTTTACTGGTTGTTGGTGGAGGAACTCCATTTTTGTTGTAGTGGGTATTGCTGGGGGGGATACATTGCAGTGTGTTAACGTGGTGGCACAATGGGCATTAAGAGCCACATCATGCGTAGATGGACTGGCGAGAGGGACCAGATTTTCAGCTGGGTGGGTTGTGAGAGTAAGGAGGGTTAGGACAAAAGCACCTCTCAAAAGGGGATCACTAAGCATGATACACATTGGAAAGGTGCAATCAAAGTAAGGAACAACCCCTTCGTGGATTATGGAGCAAATATTATGTTAATTGCCCTTTTAACAGGAGAGGCTGCTGTTACCCCTTTAAATTGAGAGAGAAGATGACAGTGGAGTGTACTGGGCTCACTGATTGGGACAGCGAGGGGGAACCAAGTTAGAGAATGATCATTTAAAGGTGGCCTGGGGTGGGTGAAAATCTCAGCAGATAAGCAGCTGGCCCTGCTGAGCTCTGAGCAAGCAGCAGACACGAAGTCTAAGTCTTAAAAATTTGTAGAAGCAGCCAATGGGCAGCCTACCACTGCGCTATACAGTCCAATGGGAGAAGCATCTTTCAAGCCAGGTCCTACTCTGAAACTTGGCAGGAACGTGCTTGGTTGCTGGCGGGGAGTTTGTCGGCTCCTGGAGTGGGGGGGCAGGTGACTCTTCCAGGAGAGATGCAGCAACCGTGGAGGGATGGCTGGGGCCACTTGCAGATCCGTCGAGCCCTCTCAGGCGAAGATCTGAGGAGGAAGGGAGAAATCAAGAGTTTAAGTTGAAGCTGTGGACAAACATAGGAATAAATTGGGGTGGGGGGATAGACACGGGCAGGACAGTGAAATAGCAGCTAGAAGAGGTGTTAAACAGGAATTTTGCAAATGAAAGAGGATGGGTGGGGTATTAAGCACCCTGGCGCCAACTGCTATAGGTAAGAAACAATGGGTCTGGGAAAGAGCAGAGGTGAGCAAAGGTAGTCCGTCAGGAAAGAGAAACTAGAAATGAGTTGAAATTTTGGCAGAGGTAGGAGGAGGGTAAGGCTCAGGAGAAACTGGTGCAGGTCGGACATCAGTGCTACTGCACTTGTGTCATCCAGAAACAGTTGTATGTTGTCTGTCTTACCTGATGATGGCTCTCTGTGGTTGCTTGTGTGGTTTTTCCTTTTGCTGCTTTGGGGGGGGGGTAGGGTTGAAAACCCTAATGCCACATTTCCCTACTTTTGTGGCATTACGTTGAACCCTAACTGGTGCTTAACCCATTTTGTTTGCAAAGAATCTATCCATCCATCCATCCATCTACTTTTCTGTCTGTCTGCCTATCTATCTGTCTATTACTGGCCACTTTCCTATTATTTATTTATTTATTTATTGTAATTTAAGTTGGTTCTATTGCTTATAGTAATAGTTCTCATAGTTCTTACTTATTAAAAGATCAAGTTCTTTTTATATTTTATTTAATCTGGATTCGTCTACCTTTTTTGCCTTAATTTGGTATGCTTAATACAATATAATTATCTCTCTCAAAACTGTCCTAAATGAATTCCAAAGCTTTATTACTAGAATATTTCTATCATAATTGTAGTAGCAAAACTCTTTAGTCCTTTCTCTAAACTTATTTATAAACTATTGGGGCCTGATTCTCAAAGGGGGCTGCATCCGGCACAAGCTATGACAAACAGCAACTTGCACTGAAACCCCATGCACCAGGGACCCTGCACCCAATTCAGGTACAGGAGGGATCCTAGTGCCTAAGTCCCCAGACTCATGGCAACCCCTTCTGTGTGGCAAACATATGGCACATGGAAGGGGTTGCTGCAAGTCCCTTGTGGCAATGGCATGCTGTTCCCCAGCCTGATCCACCTTGTGCCCCTGTACTGAATACATATATACAGTATTAGACTCCCCACCCAATGCGCAATGTGCCCCACAATGTAAAAATATAGTTAAGACCCCTGCCCGATACCTGATGTGCCCCACAATGTAAAAATATAGTTGAGACCCCTGCCTGATACCTGATCTGCCCCACAATGTAAAAAATAGCTTAGATCCCTACCTGATGCCTGATTTTCCCCACAATGAAGAACAATAGTAAAAAAACCATCGCAAGGCCCGATGTGCCCAACATTCACAATAGATATATGACACCCCTCCATACGGATCTTCCATGTTCCCATCAGTATGACATAGAAACATGCCCTCTCAGTGGGAGTCCAGTGCCCACCACCCCCCACACCAGCAGATAGTGCTCTCCCATCTCCAGACAGAGCCAGGAACTGGCACAGCTCTCCTCACACTTCTACAGCTGTTCCCTGATGGCACTGTAAATGTGCAGCGGACTGTAATGTGTATGCTTCATTGATTAACAGTATGTTCGGCGTAGGCACCTTGCATCAGAATAGCCTTTAAATGGAGCATAAATTGAGCCAATGTAAATTCGGTATTCAAAATCTTAAAGTATCACATCATACCTTTTAGCCTACTACCTCTACTCCTGATGAAAATGAACTTACCTTCTAGAGGTACATCAGGCATAACATTTGATGGGAGACAGAGTATTGGTCTCTTCATATCACAGTTTGTGATAACTTTCACTCCTGCCCCCTAAATGAGAGGGAAAGAAAAATCTGAAAATTTGTTTTGTTTTTTTTGCTGTCAGAAAAAGAGCTCTGAGTGACCTGAAAGTGTTTTTATGAATATCCCAGGGCATAAGTTTCTCAAGTTATTGGGCTACAGGGTTATAGCTAAAGAGTCTCAGTGTCAGTCCATGATTAAAAAGAGGAATGATTTGCAGCATAGGTACTGATTTAATGAAGGACTTTGGTTGCCTACCAGTAAAAAACAAAACATTACCGATCCCTATTGCGCAACAATCCAACATAAACATGAATGTTAAGCCACTTTGTTCTAGTCAGCTGCAGAAGTCAAAATCTAAAACACTAAAATACAGTTCACACCAAAAAAAGCTTACTTTGAAATGCCAAACCATTTATTAAAGATAAGCCTGTACACTGTTAGACAAGCCCCGATGCTTCAAAGCAAACAGATTCTTTATCAGGGACAATGCTTCTCTAACTGCTTGTGCTTGTCCAGCAGTTGGAATGCTTATTTAAGCAATAAGTCATGACAGGAGGTGTGTTGTGGTGGGGTAATGGGGTGAAGCTGAGTGATTCCACCACCTGAGATGGGCTGTTATCTCACCACAACCCATCCCCTGAAGTGCCTTACTGCGATTATGAAATGGGTTCATAAAGAATAGGAAATAAACATTTTTCTAAGATTTTTCTTTTTTTTTTCTTTTTCTTTTTCATTAATTTCTTTCTCTTCTTCCCCACTTCCACTGGCCCCCCAGCCCCCTCACCCTGGTGTCCACTGTACTCACCTCTGCCTCCATGGAGCACCTGCAGGGGGTTGGCATCATCTCGCCGGTTGGGATTTTTTCCATTTTTTTTACTTCCCAGCCCTGAGCACAGAGAAGGCGTACAATGACACCAATGGCTGAGCCAAGCACGCTTCTGCGCATGGCATGCTGGGCGTCTGCCCTGCATCCGCCTTCTACATTGTGGGTCCATTGCACCAGCCACTGCCAGGGCCAGTCAAGCAGCAGACTCCATCCCCACCCCTTCCAGGAGAGGAGAGCAGTCCTTTGAATGCTTGATCCTCTCCCTCCCCGGCCAATCTCCAGTGGCCCGCTCGCACTGTGAACATGGGTCACTGGCATGGCAGGAAGTAAGGCATGGATGCCTCAGCCCTCCATGCCACTGGGCCAGCAGTAAAATTTTGCTTTTTAATTTAAATTAGTAAAAATGAAAAGAAAATGTAAAATAAATTCCATTATTGAAAAAGTAGTCCTAGTCTTGGACCACAATTGCACTGTCTGTCCAGCAGGTGGCAGCAAACCTGCATATAATCTGTTTGCTCATTTTTTATGTTTGCTTGCACACATGTGCAAGAAACATAGTGCCACCATACGAGAATTTGTAGGTGTGCCTCCCCCACTTCCAATGCCCAGCTGCCTTTTGCAGGTGCGGCCGCACCCCGCCAATGAATGTCGGAGCTGTCTATGACATCCCTTCAGATGCAGTGAAGTACAGTTGAAGGCAAAAAAATGCTGCAATCAGTGGTGGTAACATGTAGGCAATTTGCATACTGCCGCGTTGGCACTATACAAAGTGCCTACACGTCGACACTGCACTGAATCAGCTGTCATAGACTTCTCCGTCCCCCGTAAGAAGTAGCATGCTGGGAGCCCACCCCAGTGTGCTCATGCACTCCCCCACACACTGCATGGCTAATGGGGTGCCCAATCCCCAGTCAGCTCTGATGCACTCCCCACCAACAGAGTTCCAGGTGCCATGCTGGGGCCCACCCAAGCGTGCTTGTGATAACGTAAAACCCGTGAGGGTTCCCAATCCCCATCGGCTCACTGTATCCCTCCCAACAGACTTCCAGGTGCCACGTAGGGGGCCCATCCCAGCGTGGCAACAGTTCGTATGGCTGATGGGGGTGCACAATCCCCCATTGGCTCCACTGCCTCCTTAAGCAGCCTTCCAGTTGCTACGCTGGGAGCCCACCCCAGCGTGGCAAAAGTCCCGCGTCGTCTTTAATAAAAACATGCCCTGTATGAAAAAATGGTCCCTCGATGACTATCTTGACCCCCACCCGCGCCCACCCTCTGGGCGCCCTGCCTCCTCACATCCCCCTCACCCCATACTTACCTCCGGAACCTGGCGCGATGATCTTCAGTGGACCGGGAAACACGTCTGCACTCTTCAAAGCCAACCGCGAACTCAGGAAATGACGGTAAGCTGTATAATGGAATAAATAGGGTTTTTACAACTTTGATGCATATGTCAGGCATTTTTGGGAATTGTTTCCCCAAATTTTCAACATGGGGTTCTTGGGACCCCACCTCAAGAATTCTGGCACTGTCATTTTGTTATTTGGTCGAAAGGTGATTTAGCAGTCACTGCAGCGGAACCACCTTCGGGGACCATCCAAAACAACAGTGTCTGATTCGATGAGCCCCCAAAATCCCTATGTTGAAAATTTCAGTGACAGAAATCCCAAAATACTGTTTTACAAGCGTCGCGATCGCAGTTCCTACGCGACTTTCGCAAATTTTTAATATTTTCACTCCGGATTTTCAACATTGCCATTTTACCACATCTCCTTATGAGCAGTACAACTGTCATTTTTCACATCTCACCCAAAATGTGTTTCTGTGCGTGTAGCACACAATAGCACAGTCGGTGTGCGAAATCAATGTTTGGGACAGATTAAGAAAATCACAGTGACACTGTTCATGAGCAGAGGTCTTAAAATGGCTATGTTAAAAATTTGGTGACAAAAGTCCAGAAAATGACTGTGTTACGAATCAGCATTGCACAGTTTCCACACACCCTCATAAGTTCATGAATTTGTAATATTTTCAGTCCAGATTTTCACCAATGGCATTTTTCCACACTTCCTTATGAACAGTACTGCTGTCATTTTTCACACCATGGCCGAAATGTGTTTTCGCACTTACAGCGCAGAAATGCATGGTTGCTGTGGGAAATCACTGCTTGGGACAGATTAAGAAAATCACAGTGACACTGTTCATGAGTGGAGGTCCCAAAATGCCTGTGTTGACAATCTGCTGTAAAAAAATTCCCAAACTAATTACATTACGGGTGTGCGTTTCGCAGTTTCTACGCACGCTCGTGACGTCACCAGTTTTTTTAATATTTTCACTGCAGATTTTCAACATTGCCATTTTTTACACCTCCCCATGAACAGTACAGCTGTCATTTTTCACATCCTGTTTGAAATGTGTTTTCGCACCTGTGGTGCCAAATGGCGTAGTCGCTGTGCAAAATCAACTTTCAGCCAACGAACTGAAATTGCCACTGTTCATAAGGTGGGGGTCACAAAAAACCCATGTTGAAAAGTTGGAATGAAAATACCAATGAACGCCTGAGGCTTTAGGGTTTCCGACCGTAACGCCCCACCCTGTAGAGACTGACAGACATCTGGGGTGTGACTTGGGATTGTCACCTGTAATGCTCATACCATTTCACCCCCACCCACACCCTGCAGCCAGTGAGAAGCATCGAGGTGTGCCTTGGACTCTTCGGCCCCAAAGTTCACCACATTCTCCTATACTGCACCCATCTCACCATATTTCCTGATGGAATCGGGTGAACATAAGGGCCAAAGACCCCAAGGCACACCGTGACACTTGTCGGTGTCTGCAGGGTAGGGTGTGGTGAAATGGCATGGCCATTATGCCTGATGACCCAAAGGCACACCCCAATGCCTGTCAGTATCTGCAGGGTGGTGGTGGGGTTGGCTTCAGTTCAATACTTCACTGCCATTCCTATTATGCGGCTCTGTAACTCCTGCACTACCAATGCCAATGCCAGCAAGCAAACATTCAGCATTGACAAATGCTTGTTTTCTTTTGCTTGAATAAGGGCAGTGACACCAGCACATGTAATCACAAGTCATGCGGCGTCCTGTGTGTGGGTCCAAATACTGCATCGTCAGCTGCGTGTTGTGGGTGACCCCTTCCCCACCCAATCCTCAGTGTCTCCTGTTGTCTGGCCATGTTCAGTTTTGTTGGCAGTTTCAAACACTGCAGTCCTGTTAGGCAAGTGAAGAGAACCTTGCTGTGTGGCAGTTTCAAATGAGCTGCATTCAGTGTTTATTAGGGCTGTCAGGTGACTGAAGAAAAATTGCATTTGAGGTGGGATTTAGTGGCATTTTCAAACATTGCTGTTGGTGAGCTCCACAATGGACAGCAGGATGCCACCGAGGTTAGGAAAAGAAAGGTGATTCTTTTAAATAAGGCTGATGTAGAAAGGAAATGTTTGTGGCTGCTTGTGTTGCATAATCGGGGAAAACCAGGCATTTTTTTTAAAGAGGTGCGATCCATGTGTATGTTGGGTGGCTGGCTGGTCGGCTGAAGCAGGCACTGCACAATGGTCTGTTGAGGTGGAGCACTCAAAATGGGGGTGGTAAGTCTGTTTGTCTGGGAGAACTTTCAGATGGGCCATTGTGCTAGGATAATGGCCCAGCTAAAAGTGGCTCTCAACCAATCAGAAATCAGGATTTGTAATACCCATTTCATAATAAAGGAATGATGCATGACAGGGTGTGTGTCATGCTGGAATAACACCATGCCTGGGGTTGTTGGTCACAAGGCCGCAGGCTGAGTGAGTCCAATGCCCCAGGCATGGCATTATCCCAACACAACGCACACACTAGAGTGCATTATTCCTATTATACAATGGCTGTCTTGTAATAAAATGCAATCAAATACTGAGCAAAATAGACCTTAAAGTATTTTTAAGTCATTTTTTACTGAATGGGTATATGCAGAAGAAAAATAGTCCTGCTGTGTTATTGCCCTGCAGATGGTTCAGCTGTTTTTTTTTAACCACACTGGGCTTCATCTTTGCCCCCCCCCCCACCTCACACACAGAAATATTTTCTGTCTCTCTAGATTAATTTACAGAGTCCTGCTGCCTACTCTGAGATTAGATGAAGTTGTTTAGGAGCAAGCTGGCTAACAACAGTGATGCCATCATGCTTTCATGTTCTTTTTCTTTGTCTTCTTTTTCCGGTTCTTCTGGTACTCTTGATATGTGTTTGTACTGGGAGAAGAAATGGACAAAAAAACCCCAACAGTTTAGCTTTGTAGAGAAAAGCGTGATTGGAACCGTGAGGAGGGAACACATGCTAGGAACACTGAAGATGTCCAGTTGGTTGCTCTCCCGACCCTCTCACCACTCTGAATGTGCATGGAAATTTCAGGTTCTCGGGCTCTGCTTCACCCACTTCAGTTGACCTCTGTTAAAATAACCAGGAAAGGATAATGGGACAGAGAGACTACTGTGTAGCAAGTTGCTGGTCTGCAATCTGCTTTTGAATAGATGCGCTGTGTTGGGGGTGGGGAGGATTACACTGATGGCTTCCTAGGAACATTCGCTTTTGTTTAGTTTTTTTTTTTTAATGAAAAACTTTCAGGATTTAGGAGAATGTGTGAGGGTTGTGGGTTTAATTCTGATGTGTTTCTATGTTTTGGGAGGAAGAAATCTGCAGTGATGTGAAGCTGAGCGCTTCTTACGAGGAGTTGTGCACACTGTGAGGAACCCTCCCCGTTTCTGGCCCATTGCCTTGACAATGTCCGTTGGACTGCTTCCCCTCCTCTTTTTTTTGTTTTCCTCACCCCTGCCTCCCCCCCATAGGTATTTCACCGGTATGACTTCTACTATTGTTATACGAATACAATTGCTATTTACTGCATGTAACTTTATTCCGTAAACCACTGTTGTGTTTTTTTTTTTTTTTTAAGTTGTTTAACCAGGAGTAGCACACACAGCTGAAAGCTTTTTTTACAGGGGCAACCTGGGAGCACAGGAAAGTTTAGTGACTTGCTCATGGTCTCACAGTATGCAAGTGGAAGCTGTGGGATTCAAACCCAGGTCTGATCTGCTGGATGTCACCAGATTTGCAGCTCAGAGCCTTAAACCACTGCGCTATACTGCCTCCCTTTTGTTATCTGTATTGCACCTGTATATTACCACAGTTGTATCTCACACTGTAACCATGTCTGCCCTCCCTGTGATGAGGTGCCTTTGTAAATGAGTCCCTGACTCAAAGGTTGCAAATCTGACTTTCAAAAATAAATAATCAAGAGCGTCGTGGCTTTCACTTCAATTCAGAGTGGGACATGGGCAGCAGTGAAGGTGATTGTAGGAACAGCTGTGGACTGATTTTTTTTCTTTAACATTTTATGCAGTCACTATGTGTGCTGGCACTAGATCCATGATGTTATGCCAGGATAAAACTGTGGGTACAGTGCCAAACTGACCAATCAGAGGCCAGCATTCTTTTTTGCCATTGTATAATTTTAATCAATACACTAGCACTTTAGAGAAAGCTTTTCGTATTTTGCTTATACCACTTTAAAAACACCCTATCAAAGTGAGTGAGTGCATGTTTGTGGAGTTCTGTGTGCAGGTCAAAGTCCTCTCCTAGTGACATTACAATCAGTTCCATAACAAGTAACGTAGCAAGACATAACAGGATGTGCATTATGGTGATAGAGCGGCATACCTCAGGTGTGTTGTTATGCCCAAGGTGCAGCCAAGTGCCATTAGATGCACCAGAAAGTATGATTTTTATCACCATAATGGAAATTATTCCAACAGTGACATTAGTAGTCCATCCTTGACTCAGGGGAAACAGAAAAAAATATTTTTTAATGCATTACAGCTTGTAGGTCTTAATTCATTTTCTTAGCTTTGGCAATGACAAAAAACAGAATCGCTGTCCCCAAGGCTTTCATTTACTGGCTGCTTGTTGAGACCAGACATCACAATCGTGTGTGTAAATATTTTCCACAGCAGAAGAACGATGCATTATGCTGTCAGGTGTAAACTCAGGGGCCCAATATTCAAAATAGCACAAAGAGGACAGCACACTTTTGCACTGCACCTTGCAATTCCCCAGGAGCTTGTGGATGCTGTACATAGTTCTATTGTGCACCATCACCATTTACCTGACTATAGGGCCATGTCCTTGCAATGCTAAGTCAAGTAGTACTGCCCTGACAGGGACCTCAAAATGCACCACCAGAGTGGATAGCACTGAAGCACTTTCTGCAATATTTAGAGGGACCCATACAAATGAGCTAATTAGGCATGCAAGGCATTAAGGGGCCATTTGCATGGGTAGTGTGGCAGGTTAGCATGGTACCAGCCCCTCAGTTGCTCAGTCCCAAACTTGTGTAGATATCCCTGGTAACTATTGGTCCCCCCACCCACCAATCACCAGTTTGTAGTAAAAGTTCCACCTTCCCTTGTGCTAGTGGTCCCCTCTCTCCCTAATCGCCAGTCCATAGTACCAGTACAACCCTCCCTGCTGCTAGTGGTCCCTCTTCTGATTGCTAACCTGAAGGAACACTTAAACCTTACTGGTGTCCAGTGGTCCCTCCCCAGGCATACTGTTCCACAATACTGCTGGTTGCAATTCTGCAATTCCTGGCATCTGTGCCCCCCCACCATGGCACTGAACACCACCCCAGTCCTCTTACCAGTATCCTTAGTACCGTGGGTGTAGATAGGGTGACCGGCACAGCCCTCCTCACACCTCTGACTGTCCACTGGATATCCAGGCTGGGAGCATGCTTCTTATTTATAGGACAGGGTGAGTCACCATGTCCTTTAAAAAAGACACGTTATCTCTGCCTGCACACATGGTGGCTGGCCAAGGAGGTGTGAGGAGGGCTGTGACAGTTGCCAGATATGCATTTGCAGCACTGAGGATACTTGTAAGATAACTGGCTGGGGGATGTTTGGTACCTAAGTTTAGGGCCACTACATGCCAGGGATTACAGAACTGTGACTGGAGGTACTGGTGATTGGTGCTGGGAGAGGGACCACTGGACACCAGGGAGAGTTGTAAGTGTTCCTATGGGCTGGTGATCAGAGGGAGGGGGGACTATTAGCAAAAGGGAGGGTAGTACTTGTACTACTGGCTGATGATTCAGTGAGGGGTGACCACTAACACCAGGGAGGGTTGGACTGGTACTACAGGCTGGTGATTGTTGGTGTGGTGCCACTGACCACAGAGGGTGGATGTGCTCCCCCAGTGGCCAACCATCTCGGTGGATGCATTACCTCTAGCAACTGCTAGGGTTGCCCAGAGTGAGATGAGGTTTTGTTCAGCAGTATTTCTGCTACACAAAAGGACTGTGCTAGCCCATTTTACACAGTACAACACCACTGAATATGGGGAAGTGCAACTATTGCGGGCCATGCCCCTTCCCTAGCCCACCCACATATATTATGTTTTGCACAGGTGCTAACCTTCTTTACCCATGCAAAAGCCCCTGTTCAGTATGGGGATCTGGCACAAACCCCAGTTTGCGCAGGCAAAGACCCATTAGCACCTGCGTAAAATCGGGCCCCAGCTGATGTAGAACATTATGGAGTCATTCCTCACCTTAAATTACAGTATTACTATAGGCCTGTTTACAACACCACACTTGCATTGCAGTAATCCGAGTACTTAGTTTGCTGAGGTGCAAGTGTGGCAGTGTGGACACTTACCCAATGATGGTAGGTTGTTCATTTTTCCTCTCCCTGAGCCACAGCAAATAAGGGGATGTGTTCTGGAGTAAGCGGTTTAAGCAGCTATGTAGACTGGCTGCATTGCTCACTCTGACATGTGCAAGTGGAACTTTTTATCATTTTGGGTGCACTCAGTGTAGTGGCAGGGTTCCTCATCCTAAGCCAGGGGATTGCAGTCATGACAAGATTTGGAGACCACAAGATAGCATGAGATATCCATTAGCAAGACACACGGTGCTATGTATGGTATTTAATCATTTAAAACCCAAGTTGAATAAGACTTGCCTCTTTTATATTGTTTACCAGTGATGCTACATGGTGAAAACCCACGTTAAATATGATTGCCTCCTTCTATAGTGTTAGTGTTTGCCAGTGACTCTACATTCGATCTCACTGTTGGCAGCCATACTGGAAGCAAAACCAATTTCTATGTTTTAAAAAAATATAATATGCAAATCAAATGCTCAAATGTCTAGAAATACATAGCCTTAAAACACTCAAAGTTGTGATGAACATAACTAATGGGGACCGAGATGGAGCAAGTGCCAGCGTGATGGGAGATGCAAGCTCCCATGCCTTGAATGCACGGCACCTCCTAATGCAACTTGACTCAGGGCTGAAATAGGTCATGTAAATGCCCCTTGTGATGTGAAGCAGGAAATGGAAACAGGAATTGGAGGGGAAGGGAGGGTGTGTGCTTCTTTACGTTATTGCAAAAAGTGGATTAGACAAGCAAAAAGTGCATACTGTAAGTGGCTTCTGCTGGGAGCAACAGGTGACTCCAGAAAATTCTGGGCACATGTAAAATCATTCCTAGAAATGAAGAAAACTCACCTGGCAGATGATATGGTCATTAGTGGTATTTACTGCAATAACCCTAGGACTATTGCAGAGGAGTTTAATAAAAATTCGATGACCTGTCTAGCTTTACATCTGTCTTCCAAAATATTCTGCCTTTAATCTCCTCTCCTGTTGCCCCTCTCCTCACTCCACTCTTTTACTTTAAGGCGGTATCTGAATCTGATGTCCTACACCTGCTTAATACCATTTCTGACAACACCATTGTAGGCTCTGATGAGATAGAACCAAAACTTTTAAAACTAGCTGCACCATTTATTGCACAACCCTTGTCAAGGAGCTTTACCCTCTCTCTTTGCAATGGTGTTGTCCCTGATATCTGGAAAATGGCCAGAGTTACTCCAGTCTTTAAGAAAGGTGATTAAAGAGATATGGCAAATTATTGGCTGATAGTTATGCTATCAGTTCTGTGTAAAATCCTGGAAAAGTTAGTGTCAACGCAAGTTACTGAATTTATATCAAAACATAACTTTCTCTCGCCAATTCAATATGGCTTTCGGAAGGGTCACCTCCACGGCCCTGCTACACCTTGCCAATGACACTTTAACTGCAATGGACAATGATCATCTCACGGGAGCAGTTTTTATTGACCTGACAAAGGCTTTTGACCTTGTTGATCACCCTCCTTCTGCTTGATAGTCTTCTAGCCCTTGGCTTCTCCCAAAACTCGGTTTCTGGTTTAAAAGCTATTTGTCAAATAGGACTCAGCTCACAAGATTCAATTCAACTATATCCAGCCCCAGAGCTGTAAATCTAGGTGTCCCCCAGAGATCAATATTAGGACCCCTTCTCTTCTCAATTTTCATCAATAGTATCTCAGCGAATATCCCTGGTTGCTTAGCTATACTCTACACGGACGACCTGGTCTTGTACTGTAGTGATAAGAATATTCTCCAAATTAACCAAACACTTACTACTGCTTTCCAGCCCACCCAGTCTTGGCTCCTCCACCATAAGCTAATCCTCAATGCTGATAAAATGCATACTATGCTCTTTGGCTCCGCAGTCAAATTAAGTAAGAACTGGGACAAATTTGAAGTCAGGGTGGGATGGCCCTTACACCAGTGTTCTCTTTCAAGTATCTTGGAGTTCTCTGTGACAAGAATCTTAACTTTAGTCAGCATATGACATCCACCTGTAAATACGTCAATGCCAAAACTGGAGTAGCCTATAAGACCAGATATGTCCTCACACAGTCAGCAAGACTAACTGTAGCCCATGGGATCCTGCTTCTGTTGCTATCCTATGGGGTAGTTACCTATCTCAATGCATCCAAAACTCTCCTTGGGGAGTGGGATACCACATACAACAGCATCTGCAGGTATGCATTGGCCTCTCCCTGGTCAACACACCATTGCAAACTTTACGCCAACCTAAATTGGTTACCTCCTGCATTGGCTCGAACTCTTGCCCTCGGCACCTGGACTGATAATATCATTAAAGCAGGCATCCCTATCTCGCTGGCTTCACTACTAACTCTGTAGCCCTCCTCTCATGGCTTACAATCAGCTGGTAAGTCGCTCTGCAAATACCCAGATGTAAATCTAACAAAGGAACCCCTGCTTTCTCTTACTTGTCAGCCAAACTTTGAAACTCCCTGCTCCTTGATGTATGCTTAGCCCTCAGTCACGCCCAGTTCAAAAACAGTTGTCATTCTTTCCTCTTCAGCCAGCTCTCCTGTGCCTGTTTCAAACCCCCCTGAGTTTTGCTTTTGACTCAGACCCACTTCCCCACTGCTGCAAACTGCTCTACACTTATCTCGACCATATAGCTAGATCATTTATGCACGTTTGTCTCTTACTGTAATTTTTTCACCAAATTTTTATGTTTCTGATTATAAACTGTGTACTATCTCTTTTTACCTACTCATGTATTTATGAAACCTTGTTATGCAGTAGCAGCCACAGACACTGCCGGTATTCCCCGAAATTTCTGTGTTATTTCCAGAAATATCTCCTGCTTTGCTTTCTGCATTTCTACAGTAGAAGCAGCAGAGAGAAACTCTTCAGAAATTTTGCGAAATATCTGGAAATAGCTGGCAATGTCTGTGGCTACTACTGTAGCTTTGTATGTATCTTGTCTTTTCAAATTGTATTCCCTGTGTATTGTAATCTCCCTAGTAACACCTGAAAATAGCCATGTTTTGGCTAAAGGCACTCATCCGGTTAACAAAAACTAAATAATTAATGAAGATCTGGGGTCATGTAATTTGACAAGTGCATATAATATTAATGGGATAGAGGGACTATTAATTGATATAAGAAGGTTAAAACTAACAGTTGGAGTAATTTATTTTTATTTATTTATTGGAATTTTGGAAATTACCTTTGAGTAAGAACTCTTTTCTTACATCCGCTAAACAGTACAAATACAAACATAATTAAATTCACAGTACAAATACAGACATTTTAATTTTCAGTACAGAAATTGGCAAACACATAGAAAACAGCTTAGAGTGACTTATGAGTTTCATTAAGGGTTTAATACTAAGTGTTGTATGGCATAAGGCAGTATATGAGGGAGAGGAAAATGTAGGATGGGGGGAGAGTTTAGTGAATGGAGTGTGGGGATAGAGCGGCCCAAGAGGAGCATTGTTACACTGCATTACAGCTTTGGAGCTGAAGAGATGGGGATGATGCATGTGAGAGTGTGTGGCAAGGTGGGAGAAGGTGGTTAGAGAGAAAGCAAGAGAGGGAGAGAGAGAGAGAGAGAAAGGGGGAGGAGAGAGAGGAAGGAACAAGAGACCAAGTGTAGGAGGGCTGGTATCATGAGAGTGGAGATTAATGGAGAAAACGGGGGGGTAGAAGGGGTGAGTGGAGGAGAAGGCAGAGAGAGAGAGGGGGCGATGAGGTGCAAGACAAATGATAGAGCGCAACCACTAGCGGAATAGAGGCTATGGAGCATGAGGTGCCAGAGTCTGGGAAGCAGGGGTAGGGAGTGGGGTGGGGCAGCCTGTGTGAGTGAGTCCATGACTAGTTGCCGGTAGACAGGGCTGGTGCAGGTTCTGGAGACCTGCTCTGAACAGTTTAGCACCCCCGGACATTCTTTTGCAGTAGAAGCTGCTTAAATTTGACTTTGAAGGTTCTAGGGTTAGCAGCATTTGGAGTGTTAGCTGGGATCTCATTAAGCCACAGTGGGGCACAGTAGAAAATTATCTTTGTTCAAGAGATGTCTTTCAGAATGAGACACAGAATGGGTGTAGTTCTTTATTTCTGGTCCTGTACATGTTGTTGGTTAAGGTAATCAGGTCAGTGATACAGGGAGGAGTTAGGCCTAGCATGGCTTTCCTACCTAGGAGGCACGTCTGGCATGAGATTCTATTCTTGAGGCTTAATAGTATGTTTGATTTACCCCCCCAAATCTTGATGACCATAGTTTTACTGAATTAGTGGATATTTGGGGAAACCAGACACTGACTGAACACTTAGGGCCCGATTCTAGAAGGGTGGCGCAAGTTGCTGCCGAATGCAACTTGCGCCACCAGCAACTGTGACATTGACCCTGCACCCTATTCTAGAAGGGGCAGGATCATCGCAGCTAAGTCCTGCGACTTGTGACATGTGACCAGGTATGCCGAACTGTGGGCGCACCTGGCGAGCATGTCGCAAGCCACAATGCAGGGCATAAGTGCCCCCTCCAAGCCCTGCAACCCATAGGCACCCCACAGGGCTGACCACACCCCCAACCCCCTGAATCCCCCTTTGCAATGTGCTCCACAGGGTGGTGCAGTCAACCCCCCAACCCGTGCCCCGACCCCGAGTCGCCAGCCGCAAATGCAGCATATACCCTGTGAAGCCCTGGTAGTCTAGTACCCCCCCATCAATGTATAATGAATAAATAAATCCACTGGTGACATGGTAGTCTAGTGGCCCCCATCATTGTAAAATAAATATATGCCTCCCCCATTTCCCTGGTAGTCTAGTGCCCTCCCGATCATTGTAAGGTACAGTACTATCTCCTTTCCTTGGAAGTCTAGCGGAATCCCGATCATTGTAAATCACAGTAATATCTGCAAGGCCCTGGCAGTCTAGTGACCCCCCACTCAGCCATGCCAGCCCACCCAGCACCCCCCACCCGTCCCCAGCTGGCAGCTGGCACAGCCACCTCTCACCTCCATGGCCAGCTGCCAGCTGGAGTGCAGTATAAGCGCTACAGGAAAGACACACCCAGAAATGAATTTCTGGGTGCGTCTTCCAGTAACACTCATACTGCAATTAGTCAGCGGCAGCCATGGAGGTGAGGTGGGCTGTGCCAGTCACTGACTGGGGACGGGTGAGGGGTGCTGGGTGGGCTGGCACAGCTGGGTGGGGGGCCACTAGACTGCCAGGGACTTGGAGATATTACTGTAATTTGCAATTATCAGGGGGGTGCTAGACTATCAGGGAATGGAGATATTACTGTAAGTTACAATGATCGGGGGTGGGCCGCTAGACTACCAGGCAGAGGAGATATTAATGTATTTCACAAAGATTGCGGGGGTACTAGACTACCAGGGTACTGGAGCTATATATTTATTTAATATTGTTCATGGAGCCACTAGACTACCAGGGAAGGGTAATTGCCCCGTTTGCGGCTGGCGACTCGGGGATCGGGGCACGGGTGGGGGGATGGCAGTGCCACACTGTGGGGCTTCAACCAAAATGGATTTGGGGAGCTGGGTGTATGGGTAGACCTGCGGATCCCCACAGGGGTATGATGGCTTGGGGGGTGGGCATGCTGGCATGTCTGCAGGTGGGTCTAGAGGACCCCCAGGGGGTGGCCATATGTTACACCAGCTAAATGCTGGTGTAACTTACATTGCTGGTTCTCCTCCAGGGGTTCTTGTACAATCCTAACATTGGGGACTTTGTTGCTGCCCTTCTGAAGTGGGGCACAACTGCTACCGTAAACCCCTTAGCGCCATGTCGCAGGTAGTTTACGCGGCATAACTGCTGTTCAATGCAAGTGGCCTGTGACATGTCGCAGGCCACTTTGTAGAATCATGCATGTGGCAACTGCTGGCGTAAGTTGCTACATGCGTCATTCTACTTGGTGCAACTGCTGTTACACCAGGCATAACCCTTCTAGAATCTGGCCCATAGTTCTAATGGGGGATTTTAATGCTTATTGGAGTGGACATCAAGGTCAAAAATTGAATGAAGCATTTGAAATATTAAATGTTGGGCAAATAAAATTCCAACATGAATCTGCACTTGGGGTGATACTAGAAACTTAACTAATTTGATTTTTGTAAGTAGAGATTTTTATGTCTCTAAATGGGAAGTAGGTAGAGCTATGTGGAAAGAGAAAATTCTGAATTTGCAGAATTTCGATGAACATTTTAAGAAATTCTGTGAAATATTTTGGAATTTATTTGGAATTTTTCAGACATTTTCCATTTTAGCAATTTGATCATAACTTGGCTATAATTAAAGCTAGAGCTCTGCAGTTGGGCATGCATACTCTGTAAGCAGAGGGCCAGTAATGTTCTAAATAGCGTGGCATTCAGATGGATTGTTTCGAAACTATAGGTGCTCAAATTCTGTCATTTTATTTTTTGCGTGACATTTCATGAACATTTTTGTCTGCATACACCTCAGCCATCTACTGGGTCAGATATCTTAAAATTGACATGATTCCTTGATATGCATTCTTATAATGTGCCAAATTTCCTGACAACATGATACATTATCTCAAAATTACATGTGCACAAATCTGGCATTTTATTTTTTGCAGGAAATTTCATGGAAGATTTTCATCTGTAGATAGTTCGGGCACCTTTGGTACTAGTCACGTGTACATTAGCATAAATAACCTTTCTGTTATGCTTATAGAATGTTCTTAATATGGAGAGAATTGGATTAGAGATTTTGATGTTACGGAGTACAAATCCTTACTATGTAAATATTTGCAAACTTTTGTGAAAACTCTCAAAAATGTGGATGTTTGTAACGTCTATGCTCTTGCAGGCACAGATTTAACATTTCACATGCATATTCATAGTCAGTGCGTCCTGGTGTCTAACACAACTGGATAAACTGGTTTAACAATTTTAAATTTACAGTAGAAAAAAAATAGTGGTAACATTTTCTCACATATTTAAAATTATACAATTTTTACAAAGGCTTGTGGGATTTAACTTTAAGTATAGATGTTACTTTGTACAGCTGTGAGAATACCTTTTTTCCAATATTTGGCCAAATATTCAGTATCCATGTCCTAGATATACATTATTCAGTATTCAGCATTTAGTTGGGAAAGCTGCCTCATTAGAGAATTGCTACAGAAGTCCTTACAATGGCTTCAGGAGAAGGAGAAGGAGAAGGAGGTGAGGTCACAGCACTTTGGCTTGTACACTGGTGTCAGAGGTTGTCTTGTGCTGCTGGTGCTTCAGGAGTAGGACAGTGAGGTCACAGACTTTGGCTTGTACACTGGTGCCAGAGGTTGTCTTGTGCTGCTGGTGCTTCAGGAGTAGGATAGTGGGGTCACAGACTTTGGCTTGTACACTGGTGTCAGAGGTTGTCTTGTGCTGCTGGTGCTTCAGGAGTAGGACAGTGAGGTCACAGCACTTTGGCTTGTACACTGGTGCCAGAGGTTGTCTTGTGCTGCTAGTGCTTCAGGAGTAGGACAGTGAGGTCACAGCACTTTGGCTTGTACACTGGTGTCAGAGGTTGTCTTGTGCTGGTGCTTCAGGAGTAGGACAGTGAGGTCACAGCACTTTGGCTTGTACACTGGTGCCAGAGGTTGTCTTGTGCTGCTGGTGCTTCAGGAGTAGGACAGTGAGGTCACAGCACTTTGGCTTGTACACTGGTGCCAGAGGTTGTCTTGTGCTGCTGGTGCTTCAGGAGTAGGACAGTGAGGTCCACAGACTTTGGCTTGTACACTGGTGTCAGAGGTTGTCTTGTGCTGCTAGTGCTTCAGGAGTAGGATAGTGAGGTCACAGCACTTTGGCATACACTGGTGCCAGAGGGTTGTCTTGTGCTGCTGGTGCTTCAGGAGTAGGACAGTGAGGTCACAGCACTTTGGCTTGCACACTGGTACCAGAGGTTGTCTTGTGCTGCTGGTGCTTCAGGAGTAGGACAGTGAGTCACAGCACTTTGGCATTACACTGGTGCCAGAGGTTGTCTTGTGCTGCTGGTGCTTCAGGAGTAGGACAGTGAGGTCACAGCACTTTGGCTTGTACACTGGTGCCAGAGGTTGTCTTGTGCTGCTGGTGCTTCAGGAGTAGGACAGTGAGGTCACAGACTTTGGCTTGTACACTGGTGTCAGAGGTTGTCTTGTGCTGCTGGTGCTTCAGGAGTAGGACAGTGAGGTCACAGCACTTTGGCTTGTACACTGGTGCCAGAGGTTGTCTTGTGCTGCTGGTGCTTCAGGAGTAGGACAGTGAGGTCACAGCACTTTGGCTTGTACACTGGTGCCAGAGGTTGTCTTGTGCTGCTGGTGCTTCAGGAGTAGGACAGTGAGGTCACAGCACTTTGGCTTGTACACTGGTGCCAGAGGTTGTCTTGTGCTGCTGGTGCTTCAGGAGTAGGACAGTGAGGTCACCACTTTGGCTTGTACACTGGTGCCAGAGGTTGTCTTGTGCTGCTGGTGCTTCAGGAGTAGGACAGTGAGGTCACAGCACTTTGGCTTGTACACTGGTGCCAGAGGTTGTCTTGTGCTGCTGGTGCTTCAGGAGTAGGACAGTGAGGTCACAGACTTTGGCTTGTACACTGGTGTCAGAGGTTGTCTTGTGCTGCTAGTGCTTCAGGAGTAGGACAGTGAGGTCACAGCACTTTGGCTTGTACACTGGTGCCAGAGGTTGTCTTGTGCTGCTGGTGCTTCAGGAGTAGGACAGTGAGGTCACAGCACTTTGGCTTGTACACTGGTGCCAGAGGTTGTCTTGTGCTGCTGGTGCTTCAGGAGTAGGACAGTGAGGTCACAGCACTTTGGCTTGTACACTGGTGCCAGAGGTTGTCTTGTGCTGCTGGTGCTTCAGGAGTAGGATAGTGAGGTCACAGCACTTTGGCTTGTACACTGGTGCCAGAGGTTGTCTTGTGCTGCTGGTGCTTCAGGAGGAGGATAGTGAGGTCATAGACTTTGTCTTGTACACTGGTGCCAGAGGTTTATTTTATTTATTTAGTTTTTTTTTGACCGGGTAAGTGCACTAGACAAATCCTACCTATTTTCAGGCACGACCCGGGGGTGGGGTACAAATGAATGCCAACTGACCTTGAAACCGACTAAGCTGTTGGTCATATTTTTAGTGAATAAGGGAAATCTGGCCTGGATGCCAGGGAAATTCCCCTACTCATTTCGATAAGTGCCATGGGACCTTTAACATCCACCTGAACTACCACCAATCCAGGCAGAAGGGACCTCGGTTTAATGTCTCATCTGAAAGACGGTACCTTAGAAGTGCAGCACCTCTCTCATGCTGCACTACAGTGTCAGTACTGGGATATTAACCCAAGTGCCAGATGTGGGAACTGAACCCATAACCCTCTGATCTCCTGGCCTCAGAGGTGAGTGCGCTACCTACTGAGCCACTGACACTCTTTAGGAGGAGGAGAGGTCATAGACTTTGGCTTGTACACTGGTGCCAGAGGTTGTCTTGTGCTGCTGGTGCTTCAGGAGTAGGATAGTGAGGTCACAGACTTTGGCTTGTACACTGGTGCCAGAGGTTGTCTTGTGCTGCTGGTGCTTCAGGAGTAGGATAGTGAGGTCACAGACTTTGGCTTGTACACTGGTGCCAGAGGTTGTCTTGTGCTGCTGGTGCTTCAGGAGTAGGATAGTGAGGTCACAGACTTTGGCTTGTACACTGGTGCCAGAGGTTGTCTTGTGCTGCTGGTGCTTCAGGAGTAGGATAGTGAGGTCACAGCACTTTGGCTTGTACACTGGTGCCAGAGGTTGTCTTGTGCTGCTGGTGCTTCAGGAGTAGGATAGTGAGGTCACAGCACTTTGGCTTGTACACTGGTGCCAGAGGTTGTCTTGTGCTGCTGGTGCTTCAGGAGGAGGATAGTGAGTTCACAGACTTTGGCTTGTACACTGGTGCCAGAGGCTGTCTTGTGCTGCTGGTGCTTCAGGAGGAGGATAGTGAGGTCACAGACTTTGGCTTGTACACTGGTGCCAGAAGTTGTCTTTTGCTGCTGGTGCTTCAGGAGTAGGATAGTGAGGTCATAGACTTTGGCTTGTACACTGGTGCCAGAGGTTGTCTTGCGCTGCAGGTGCTTCAGGAGGAGGATAGTGAGGTCACAGACTTTGGCTTGTACACTGGTGCCAGAGGTTATCTTGTGCTGCTGGTGCTTCAGGAGTAGGACAGTGAGGTCACAGCACTTTGGCTTGTACACTGGTGCTAGAGGTTGTCTTGTGCTGCTGATGCTTCAGGAGGAGGATAGTGAGGTCACAGACTTTGGCTTGTACACTGGTGCCAGAGGTTGTCTTGTGCTGCTGGTGCTTCAGGAGTAGGATAGTGAGGTCACAGACTTTGGCTTGTACACTGGTGCAAGAGGTTGTCTTCTGCTGCTGGTGCTTCAAGAGTAGGATAGTGAGGTCACAGACTTTGGCTTGTACACTGGTGCCAGAGGTTGTCTTGTGCTGCTGGTGTTTCAGGAGAAGGATAGTGAGGTCACAGACTTTGGCTTGTACACTGGTGCCAGAGGTTGTCTTATGCTGCTGGTGCTTCAGGAGAAGGATAGTGAGGTCACAGACTTTGGCTTGTACACTGGTGCCAGAAGTTGTTTTGTGCTGCTGGTGCTTCAGGAGTAGGATAATGAGGTCACAGACTTTGGCTTGTACACTGGTGCAGAGGCTGGCTAGTGCTGCTGGTGCTTCAGGAGGAGGACGCAGAGGTGACAATCTCTGTATGATCAGAAATGTCTCAAGAGGTTCTTCAACAATAATATATGCTGCACCCTTAAATACAGCAATTGTGGCCTTTAACAAAATCAATTAATAAAACATAACGATTCCCATAGGATAACACTGGAACTTCAATGGCCATACCTCCATCAATATTTGCAGTTACCTTGAAATATAGAAACAGAAGCTGACGATAGATAAGAACCGCATGGCCCATCTAGTCTGCCCATTTCTTCTATCTTATGAATGTGCCATAGGCCTGTACTCCATCAATGGCCTATCTATTCATACTCATCTGTATTGCTCTTATGCCTGTCCCATGCCTGTCTGAAGCCACGACAATCTCTATATGGTCACAAAATCTCAAGAGGTACTGCAAGAATAACATATGTTGCACCCTTAAATAATAGTGCCCATTAAAAAAAAGCAAGTAATAAAACATAATGATTCCAATAGGATAACACTGGGACTTCAACAGGCCATTTCTCCATCAATATTTGGAGTTAACTAACAGTCTCTATATGGTCACAAAGGACTCAAGGAGTACTACAGGAATAACATATAATAACTGGTCAGAAATTATTGTCAATGAACTGACCCAGCTGATATTTTCCATAATAACCAGCTGGTTATTACAGTATTCATGTGCTCTGCCATTAAAAATTAGTGTTTCCTTATTGGCTCAGCTCTCGTTTGTGGGTGGGCTTAACACTTCCGAAAAAACATGGTGGCTCCATCTCTCGCTCACTGTGGACCTGCCACAACATGATCCCTCTGTCCTTATTTTTATTATTTTGAATTAATATATCTGGTTGACCCTGCCTTTCCCAGCTTTAAAAAGTTGTATCTGGTCGATCCTGCTGTTCATCTGCTTCGAGACATTACCAACGTGACCAAAAAACAAAACTGTGGCTGAACCTTGCAGCTCTGATTGCACCCAGCAAACTGTAAGTAAAAATAAATGGAGACAAAAAAACTCCAAAAAACAAAAGAAAATGTCAATTCTGAAAAGTCAAAATACGCTTTTGTGTGCGCGTGTGGGCACGTGTGTGTGTGTGTGTGTGTGTGTGTGTGCATTCAGGATGGGATACAGTGGTTGTGGTGCTGCATTTAGGGTGCCGTGTCATGACAGCACGAGATTTTGATGACTGTCTTTACAGCGACCTCTCTGTGCCACCCTCCCCAAGGACTCCACCCCGGAGTTAGCATCATTAGCAAGGGTAGTTGTGGAAGGGGGTGTAGACCCTCAGAAATACAGAGGTTGCTCTAAATGAACAGTCACCAAAATCCGGCATCGTGACATGGTGCCCTAAAAGTGGCGTCGAGATGTGGTAGATCTGTGCAGGATCAACTGCACATACCTTATTTCTCATGTAGCAGTCACCAGTTCCAGCAGCAAGATGTGTCTTCCATTGGACAGTGTATCTTCATACTTGGATCTGTTCAGGTGAGTGGGGTGTGTGGGGTGTGAGGGCATCTGGGGGGTATGGGGTGGCAGGTACACACTTAGAGGTCGGGTTGGAGGTGCAGAGGTTGCATCAGTGATGGACCTTTATTTATAGGTTTATAAAAGACATAGAGGAACCATGTTCTTCTTTTCAGGCTCCAAGGGATATAGGAGGGTAGGGGAGGTTGCCACTAGACACCTCATGTAAATCAGCAATGACATGCATAAGGCTAAAATTGATCTAGATAGTGGGGGAATGTAGACTAACAATTTTTGCACTAACCACTGAGCCACCTAACTGCCCTTTGCAATTGTTGTGATACACACATGCACTTACCAATACATATACCCATATATTCATATATATTCCAATATAACACAGTAGTACACTGTCTACACACATTTTTACAGATAAAAAAAAAGCATTGAGGGATCATTTCTTTTCTTCAGGCTCTGAGGGCCATCACAGGGTAGGGAGTTGCCACTACACAACTCATGTAAATCAGCAATGACATACATAAAACTGAAACTGACCTGGATAGTGAGGGAATGTGGACTAGCAATTGTTGCACTAACCACTGAGCCACCTAACTGCACTTTCTACTTCTTGTGCTATGCACACACTGACTAATACATATACACACATATGCATATATGTTCCACTATAACATACAGTACAAGTCAAATTAAACTGTCCCTCCAACTTACTGGTTTAGCATTTTTCAGTTAGTTGTTTAATCTGTGCATTACTCAGTACAATGAATTAATAAAGTTTTCAAATGGCTTGCTTCTAGCTGCTATTCAGGTTTTTTTTTTGCAATTAACTTTATTTTCTTCAACATAAACAAACAACACTTGCCATACGTGGTAAACAGCTGAAAATTGCACAGCAAGGGCATAATACATAAAAAAACTAAATCAAAGACGTAGACAAAACAACACAAACCCAACCCACCTCCCCCACCCACAGCAGCCCTTTACTAACCCCTGCTAGGGGTAATAAAAAATAAGTAGCCACAATAGCTTGTCCCAAACTCTGAGATATTTAAACGGCACTAGTCCATCCCCAGTAGCTGAATAAAAGCTATACTATAGAGAGGGAGGGAGAAGAGACCTGTCAGAAAAAATATTGCCAAAGGAGTGTTAAACATACCATAAGGGAAAAGGAACAGAAAAGAGGGGGAAGGGAAAAAAAATAAATACAATGGCAAGAGGGGGTATATCAGGGCATGCTAACTGCCCTGGAAAATAAAGTTATTGGTTAAAAAAACAACAAAAAAAAAGGCTTTGTCCCAAAGGGCTCCCGTAAGGATACTAATGAGAGACAGACATAAAAAAATAAATGACTGAGCTTACATTAATAACCAAATTTGCTTCTGAGGCAGGCTAAGAAGTCACCCCAGCAGTTCTGAAACTTCGCATTGGTATTAAAAAAGCGGGCTACACATCTTTTCACATTTAAAGCATTGAGCAGTTCAGCCCACCATACCTTAAATGAAGGCTTCCAGTCATCTTTCCAGTGACAGAGTATTAATAGTTTAGTGACCATTAGTGACCAGAGCAACCATCGCTATTTGTACCTTTTGGAAAAAAGTAGGGATCTGTGAGTACATACCCAACAGGCATGTATCCTCGTTAAAAAAAGGAGCAATATTGAGATAAGGTGCCACCCAATACTTGACCAGATTCCAAAATTTAGCGATCTTGGGACATGCCCATAGTTTATGATATAAGGTAGCAAGTTCAGCCCGCAAACCCCACATTCAGCCGAGGATAATTTTTTAATTTGAAATAACTTGCCGGACGTATAATATAAATTATGCAAAATATTAAATTGAATGTTTCTTAAGCGGTCTTGTTTAGTTAAAATATAGATGTCTGTCCAGATCTTTTCCCAGGTTTTAACCGGAAAGCCCTTATTGTAATTATTTTTCTGCTATTCAGTTTCTGCTAAACGTACTTTGAAGGTCTTGAAAAACTTTTATCAATGCAGTGCGTGAGCAGTGCACACATTAAACATACTCTATCAGCTTTCAGCAGCTATTTATTTATTTAAAATTTGATGACTGGGAAAGGCACACTGAGCAGAGGCTCATTTCCAGGTGTGACCCAGGTACAGAGTTTACAGTGCAGAGAAAAAGGGGTAACAACATGTGAAGCAAATACAAATAGTAAGTACATACATTTTTACAAAGAGTATGATACATTAACACTGACTATGATACATTAATCATGATAAACAAATTGTTAAGCGCACAAAGTAAATGAGCGGGTGGGCAGATTGGAGACTGGGGATAGGTTGGGCGAGTAAAGACTGTCAGGGGCTTCAGCTGCATGCTGAGAACATTGAAACATATAGGGCAATGCGGGGGGGTAGGAGCTACAGGAGTTGGGAAAAGGCAGAATGAGAAGGGGTCAGGCAGAGACTGGAGGGGAGGTTGTTCCAGAGAAGGGGGGGAGAGGGTATGAAAAGGCAGCTTGGCAGAGGAGAGTGTGAGGTCAGGGCAGTTGAAAGGTGTGTGGGTCCCTGTGGTGAAGGGAGTAGTTTAGAGAGGTGGATGGTGTGAGGAGGGACATGAGGTAGGGGGTAGGGAGTTCAACCAAAATTTTGCAATGAAGGAGGTGCTGTGGATGGCTCTCCTGTGGGAGAGTGGGGGCAAGGGCTAGTGTGGCATAGAGTAGGCAACAGTGAGTGAGTGGGGAGGAGGCTGAGGTGAAGAGGCAGAAAGAGTTGAGGAAGATATCTAGTCTGGAGAGAGGGGGTGCTGGGGCCGTTTCATAGACTATGTTGGTGTAATCAATGACGGACAGTATTGTTCTACGTACAAGCTTGCAGCGGGTGGGGATAGGCAAGCTGGCTTTATGGTGGTAGAGGATGGCGAGATTGGGCCAGAGTTTGGAGCAGATGGCCTCAGTGTGATAGGAGAAGTTAAGGTGGCTGTCCAGCCAAACACCTAGGTACTTGAAGGCTGGGACTAGCTCAAATGGTGAGGTCTGGGGTGTGATTGCTGGGGGGACAGGGAGGGTAGACAGTTTTTGTCTGGAACCAAAGACCATGGTGACAGTTTTTTGTTTTGCAATGAGTGTAAGCAGGTTGTTGAGAAACCATGACTGGCCTCTACTGAAGTCATTCTGGAGTGTGGGTAGGACAGAGTCATATATCTGCGCATAGATGCAAGCTGCAGAGAGGCAGGTGGAGGGAGGGTCATTAATGAAGAGAGAGAGAGAGAAGAGGATGGGACCAAGTATGGAGCCTTGGGGACACCTGATAAGATAGGGAGAGGAGTGGAGATGGCATTGCCTATTTGAACAGATTGTTGTCAGACCTATTGTGGATAACTGTAAGTGTTGATCAGAGGGCTGAGCTTAGACAAGGGCACCTCTCCTGAGGTCAGTTCTCTTATGTGTTACCAAGCCCAGTCCCAGTTCTAGATTAGTGTGCAGCTATGGGGATTAGACATCTGTGTTTCTATGTAGGGGTTATTGTACAGTCAGACACAGAAGTAATTGAGACTAGAATGAGAATTTCTCTTATGTTTGGCTGCACATAAACATGGGAAAAGCAATTAGCCGTTCTACATAGGTGGCACTCTCACTGGAAAGTGACATCGTTTTTTCTCTCTAGGACAGCTGAATTGCTCATAATAGACTGAGTGATAACATCTGCAGTTATTTTAAATAAAAAAATGGCACATTGCTTCATGGTTTCACTGCCTAACAAAAGGTGGCATCCACGTGTTACATTGTTCAACACTGTTGAGCATACCAGGTCAGGTTTTGTAAACTCAGTGCTTTAGCCATCCTGGATGATGGCATAATACTTCAGCTGGTTCCCAATCTTATCTTGCACTGGGGCAAACACTTTAAACAGAGTGACGCCTACCCACACTGTCAAGGTGCACATGGACCTGGGTGTATTGATAACCTTACTTGTGTTATAGTCATGGGAAGAGGGATTCACATGGTTTCAGGCACGCACATTTTCCATAGCTCCATAAAATACCCAGTCACTGCTTCACCCTCCACAATGTCCCACATTCTTTCTCTGGGTTATGAGTAGTTTTCCCCATGGTATTCCTTCTTCAAATATTTCCGTACTCACCTGTCTGCCTGGCTCCATTCTGAGATTGATCATATGCTTCCTCTCAGTGCTTGGAACCTTGGCAGCCAGCTACCCTCCCTATTGTGGAGATAGCTCACCTCTATGGGGTGCAAGGAGTCCATGTTAGTGATATTTCTACAACAATAATCATGGAGCAGTGGGCGGACATCTGGCAGACCCAAGGAGGGTATGATGTATGGCTTGGATGTCTCATGCTCTACAACCAGGCCTTCATACATGCGGGTGACCCCTTCCCTTGAATTCAGCTCTTGAGTAAATGGGCCACTCACCATGCTTTTAACATGAGAATCTTCCTCCTCCATAATCCTTCCCACTACTATGGTGGGGCTTTCTGCACACACCACTTTCTCAGGTTCTTCCAGTTTCTCATGTAGGGGTTCACAAGCAAGGGGGGTCAGTCACCACAGTCATTGGGGTCTCTGTCTGAGCTGCTTGGATGCCTCCATCATCAGCTTTGGGGGGGTTCACTTAGAGAAGACCTCCCAGAGCCCCTTCCTCTGCCACTAAAACGTTCTGGGGGAACCAGCAGTGGAGAAATGTAGAGAGAGAGCTGTGCCCTTCCACCATTCTCAGCAGAGCTCCAACTATCACTTATAATTGTTCAGGAAATGTGCACATGCTGAATGCGTGTTCACATTGAGAAAAGGCATCTGACGGCAAAAGATCACCCAAACAATAAGATAATGTACTTGGTCCGAGCGAAAGTATATCTTTTAAAAATTTAGGTAACAGATCTTACTGTTACTCATGCTGGGACACATTATTAATTTATTTTGCAATAGTTGTTATATGCACACTGATCACACAAGTTCAGTATAGCTGATTCCAGGATTCCAGATTCCAAGGTTTCCCCGAGGGTCACGAGGGCAGGACAATGCAGCCCTCCCCCACATCTCCTAAACTCGGTGCAAGATTCCAAGGCTCCCCCAAGGGTGCCCGAGGGTCACGAGGGCAGGACAATGCAGCCCTCCCCCACAGCTCCTAAACTCAGTGCAAGGTACAAATCCTGTCTCAGGAACAAGCAGGAGCTTCAGTGTGCTTGGCTGCAACGGCTAGGAGAGCCCTAGGAGAAACTGTCTTGGTGCCTTTTTTCTTTTTAAATTTGTGTCCCCATACAAATGTTTTTGTGCAAGTTACTCCTAGCCAAATGTAATGCTTTAAGGCAGTTGTAGCTGTACACCTTAAGAGATTTGCAGTGCTAGTATTTAGTTTTTAGCCAAAGTTAGTGTTTTTTTGCTTTATTAGCTGTACATCTAATGAGACTCTGATGCTAGCATTTTTTCTTTTGCCTGATGTAATGGTTTGCACACTTTAAATCTGCCTTCTACTGGTGCAAATGCTAGTTTATTTTAATTCATTTTGTTCATTGTGCTAGCCAAACAGCCTAGTGCACTTGCAGTCTACTTTGATTGTTAGCTATTCTGAGCTCCATCCTAGCCTAATTCATTCCTAGCCTAATGCTCGCTCCTGTGACACATTGCTTTCCCCTTTAAATTAAATTACTTTTACAACCTCCTGAAATTCAGAATCTAGGCAACAGCCCCCACTTTACCTGCGTGCACACTTAAACTCATTTCAGTATTCCAAATCCTAGAGTCAGCAGCATTTAATTTCGGAGCCATTTTTCTGTGCAGCAAGCTATCGCAACTCCCACCTCCCCCCGATCTGCCTCTCATGTTACATACCTGCTCCTAATCAATTGCCTCTCCTCTCTCTTCCCACAGATTCCAAGGCTCCACCAAGAGTGCCCAAGGGTCACGAGGGCTGGACAATGCAGTTATTTACTTACTGTGGTTTATTGCTTAAATCGACTAAATTGACTTGTATTGCATCTGTTTCATGATTCAGAGCTTTAGTTATCCAATTGTTGTACACTCATTCTGAATGTTTTTACCCAATGTTTTTTATTTATTCCAGACATTACCAATACCTATTCCAGAATCCTATTTTAGTTCATTAAAAACACTGGTAGTAAATTTTAGATGGAAACACGCTAAACCAAGAACAGCTTATGAGAAATACATTTTACCCATAACAAAGAGGGGCATTGCCCTGCCATATTTTCATGTATACTACAGTATCTAGTAACACAGGTTAGTACTACTTGGGCGTGGCTCCAGAAACCTACACATTTTAAAATTACTACAGAAATGGAGAAAAGTATATACCCCTGTACTCAATTAAAACTCATTTAATTAGCTAATTTTCATCAAAATAAGAAAATCAAAAAAGGCAACCTAACAACTAAGACAATGGTGGACTGTTGGTATAATGTGCATAAAATGATTAAAAAGAACAGTTTGATAACCCCATAGTCTCCAATATGTGTTAGCTATGCATTTCTGCCATCAGTGAACAATAAAATCTTTAGAATCGGGCAGAGCAAAGGCTTATGCGAAATTAGAGATATATGAAGACAACATATTAAATCCATTGAACAACTTAAACAACATTATAGTAATTCATAAATACACTTTTTTTTCCTTTTTTTTCCAGTTGTTTAACCAGGTGAGACACACTATGCTGAACGTTTTTTTACAGGTGCAACGTGGGAGCACATGGAAGTTAAGTGACTTGCTCAGGGTCTCACAGTATATGCAAGAGGGGGCTATGGGATTCAACCCAGGTCTCCAGATGTGCAGCTCAGAGCCTTAAACCACTGCACTATACTGCCTCCCTCACACTTTTATGGATAGTTACAACTGAGAAACTTTTTTTTAGAAAACTATTGGGTCATTAACGTTACTATAAATTTCCCCAATCTTAGAAAAAATTTTAAACAAAAAGAAAATACAAAATTAATTTCAGATATCTATAACTGCATAATCAACCAGAAAGCCACTGACTTGGATAATTTAAAAAATAAAGTGGAAGGATGATATAAGAATATATATATATATATATATATATATATATATGAAATATTATGGCAAGAGATATTTAATATTCCATCAATAAAATTTAGGGAATCAAAATTACAACAAATGCAATTTAATACTTTTTGTTTTTAGTTATTTAACCAGGGGTAGCACACTAAGCTGAAAGCTTCTTTACAGGTGCAACCTGGGAGCACAGGGAAGTTAAGCGACTTGCTCAGAGTCGCATAATATGCAAGTGGAAGCTGTGGGATTCAAACCCAGGTCTGGTCTGCTAGATGTCACCTGATTTGTAGTTCAGAGCCTTAAACCACTGCGCTATACTGCCTCCCTATATTACATATATCTTATTACATACCAGAAAAAACCTACACAAAATGAGCAATATAGTTGAATTAAAATGTCATTGATGCGGCTACGCCTCTGTTACATTATTACACTTGATTCATAATTGTCCATTTCTCACAAACCTTTAGTTAAAAATTATTACAGTTCTTTCAAAACCAGTTGATATAACAATCTTTACAACTCCACTAGTAGCATTGTTTGGACTGCCAGCAAATGATCACTCTTTTTAAATGCATCAATTAAAGTTTATAGCTATCGCAGTGACTAATGCAAAAAAGTGTATACTATTGAGATGGAAAGAGCCTAATGCACTAGTTTACGAAACCCGGATTAATTACGTGATAGATATAATGAAATTGGAAAAAGAAATCCATTATATATAAAAATGATAAAAGAGAAGAATTCAGAAGAATATTGGCCCCATTCCATGATTTAAATCAAAGGTGGCTAAAGTAATGTGGAAATAGCTTTACAAAATAAAAGATTTAAATGTACATATCATTATGAGACTGATATTAAGTAAAATTAGCTTATTTAGGTATCCCACTTCTTAGGCATAGGGGTTATGATGACAATTTGGGCTATACTAACACATTAGGATTTTCCTGGTTATTGAAAAAGCCTTAAAATAACTGTGAACACTATGCAAGAAAAAAAAAAAAAATCACTGTAAATATTATTGTTGATCTGGCTGTTATCTATCTACAGACTCTAACCCAAATATGCCTTGTCTACATATAGAATAATAACGGGTGACCCCTTTATCACACTGATTATCAGTGTGATCAAACATCATAATAACTGAGTATGACATCATACCTAGTCACTATGGTATTGGTAGTGCTTGCCCTTCGCTTTCCTTGTCGGGAAACTTGATTTTTGTGCACGTCCATGGTCCTGCATCAGTTATTATAAAACATAATATATAAGCTGCTGAGCTTATGAAGATTTTTTTACACACCCTTAGTGTGTGATGACCATATTAACCTCTCAAGCTTCACTCTTGAGCTTTAAAGATCATCATACACCTTGCGTGTGTAAGAAAACTTCATAATAACTGGCTTTCCCTTTTTCCCATAAGGAAACCATCGTAATTTGCCATTATAAAGGAGTGTTTATAACGGCAAACACACGTACGATTTCCCTTGCTGTGTGCATGCTCAGACAGCAGCGTGACCAGTCGAGACTGCTCAATGCTTACGTCTCACCCGAAACAGAACCGCCAGAAGAACTCAGCGGTAAGTTCTTTTCTTTTTTCCCCCACATGCACTGTAAACACATAATGACCTGCTCAAAGTTAGAAAAATGGGTTTAAAATATGGCAAATCTTGGTACCGGGCTAAAACTAAACCTAACCAAGGACACACTGGAAGCTTTTAAGTTTATATAATTGCTGAGGCCAAAAAAGGAAACCCAACAATAATATAAAATAAAATATGGGTCGGGATGTGTAAACTTGAAGTTTACACACACCCCTGGGGTTAGATGCTAATTATAAACCCCTTGAGTGTGTGTAAATTTCTCGTTACATACACCAATCCATACTTTATCCTATATATAGCACACAGTCACCTATGCATTATTCTCTGTATTCTACCCACCATGTGTTTTTGTAGTGCTTGTACCATATGGTTGCAATTGTAAAAGAGAGATTTTTCTCTCAGTTTACTCACCAACAAATTGATTGATTGATTAATCGATTGATTGACTGTTTGATTGATTGCCAGGCCTTCGTTCAAAGTATTTACATTTTTGGCACTTTCAGTTAATTTTCTTATTCGGCTGATGCTAATTTGTGATATGTGTGTAGTCTATCATCACTTAGAGCCTCATTGTTAATCTGCTCTGCTGCTGTAGGGCCCTCCTGAAAATTAAGTGAAATGCCTAAATGTGACTTTCCTTGTATGCAAAATGTCATATAACTGAATTCTATTCCAAGAATGCCACTCACTTTAAAAACGCTATAAGTGTCTTGGGAAGGTAGGTCAAGGAAATATGCTTTCATAGGGTAACACTGATCAGTATCATATTCCTCCACTTGATATGGGTATCCTGATAGGTCCTGGACTGGGAGGATGCTATACACCTATGGAATGCGCAAGAGAAAATGGAGTTAGGAAACACTTGTACAGCACCCAGGTAGAAGTAATCAATGCCAGAGTACTCAGTTGTCCTCCAGATCCCTGCAGTAGTGTATAGTAAGTGAAAAACAAAAGTATCCATGGGCTGCCTCCCATTCATTTGTTTTTCTATAGAGCTATTTGCCCCAGCACTGCCACCTCTGTCTGCCATCTCGACCTGAGTTTGTGGTCTCCTAGCCCCATCTGCTGCTTTTGCTACTGACTGAGTCAGTCAGAATCCACAGGGTGTGTGTTGCCAGAGAGTACCAGCTGGTGTCATACAGGTCACCAGGAGACATAATTTTTTCTTGAGTTTATCTCCTGCTTCCCAGTCTTTTCAACCTTCCTGACTCTGGTCAGTGCGCCATCAGGCCTTGCAGCAGAGATACCCCCTCCAGAAGAAGCAATCTCCATGGATAACCACTGGGATTGCTGCAGTGGCAGAACTATAGCACCATCCCTTCCCAACTGGGAACACTGCTCCAACTAGTCTCTAAACCTGGGTCACCTCTGCAGGAGTGCAAGTGTGACACACAACCCGCTGGGTCATAGGCCAGTCATCAGAAGTCAATCTGTGACTGATCACCAAGTTATGAAAGCAGCAAAAAACAAAAAACAAAAAAACAACAACACATTAAACCAGCAAGCAACTTCATAATACATGATGGCAGTGCAACTGACATATCTCAACACTTAATAGTGTGTCTTGCACTGTTTACTAGGGAATTTCTAGTTTGATCTTTGACAACATTTTGTTTGCATTCTGTGTCTCTTTCTTTTAAACCAACCTGTCCCCTTCTAGCCAGCCCTCCAACCTTCTATGTCCTTGAAACTTGCAAGACTTGACCCCATGGCAAGCCTTCCGGGTTGCCTTTACCCATTTCAGGCTCTGTATACAGTGGTGTGGCTGGCTGACAGGTGGTGCTAGGCTTGCAGGTAGTGGACTGTTATCCTGCACTGGTCAGAGTTTTGCCTCCAATGTTCCACTTTTCTCAGGTACGTCACCAGACAGGCCATTAAGTGATGCAGGCTCACTGTTTTTCCCTGCTTGCCTACAGGACACTGCCTCCCCCTCCCCTGCTAAAGGACCCTACATACAACCAACTCTCTAGGAAAGCATCTTTGGGATGCCAGTGGGCAATATGCAGTTGATGTAAGCCATGCATTTTTAATCCATGAAAAACATTCTGCTCTTAAAATTTCAGAATTCCAACAATAATACAAGTACACATAATTACGCAGAATTTTCTAAAGTTCCACAGAACTCCATTCCTTTAGATTTAAAAATTCTGCACACCACTAGAATTTATAAAAGGGAAGGAATGCCCCATCCAGAGGACCAAAACACAGGAAGGAAACATACCATGGAGGACTGAGGACATGAAGCAACCTGGGCCTTGTAGAGGGAGCATACCTTGAATGACAGGGAATTGGAAGTAAGCTGGGCCATGTAGAGGGAGCATACCATGAATGACGGGGGATTGAAAGTAAGCTGGGCCATGTAGAGGGAGCATACCTTGAATGACAGTGGATTGTAGGTAAGCTGGGCCTTGTAGAGGGAGCATACCTTGATGACGGGATTGGAAGTAAGCTGGGCCATGTAGAGGGAGCATACTTTGAATGACAGGGGATTGAAAGAAAGCTGGGCCATGTAGAGGGAACATACCTTGAATGACAGCAGATTGGAAGTAAGCTGGTCCATGTAGAGGGAGCATACCTTGAATGACAGCAGATAGGAAGTAAGCAAAGCTATGGGGAGGGAGCATACCATAGCGAGTAGGTGGACAGGAAGTATAGTGAGCCATGGGTTGGGTGCAGGGGCATAACATGGAGGTCGTGGGACAGGAAGCAAGCTGAGCAATGGGGAGGGAACATAACTTGAAGGACAGGAGACAAGAATTAAACTTGGCTATGGAGAGGGAACACACCATGAAGGACAGGAGAGATGAAGGATGCATTATCAGGCTAGGAGGTAGCATACAATGGTGGACAGGGGACAGTACATAATCTGGGCTAGGGTGAGGGAGCATACCATGGAGGACAGAGGACAGGAAGCAAGTGGGCCATGTTGAGAGAGCATACCATGGAAGAGATGGGACAGGAAGTAAGCTACAGTGACATGCCCTAGGATTAAACCCACTTTAAAAGCACTCTGCAGTATGCTGCAGCAGACCTACTGAATACATCAATGTAATTTCAATGGCAATTAGTCCCTTTCATCATGCAAATAACTACGGCATTCACTTCATCCTGGCAGTGTCACATTTTCCTGAATGACGAAAGGGACTAATTGCCATTGACATTACATTGCTTTATTCTGTGGGTCTGTTGCCGAACTCTGCAAAGTGCTACACAATGCTGCAGAACTGGGTTTCATCCTGCTGGATGCAACTGTAGGCCATGGTGAGGGACCACAGCATTGAGGACTGGGGACAAGAAGTAAACTGGGCCATGGAGATAGGTGCATAACATTTTCCAAACCTTTGGAAAGAGTAGCACATCTTGTGTTTAAAAACATACAGCAATGCAGCCACCAACTGCCACCAATGGCAATTTCACTAAAGTACTTTTTCAGAGAATTTTGCCTTGAAAAGGCACTTTATTGAAATGGCCATTGGTGGCAGTTGGTGGTTGCATTGCTGTGTGATTTAAACAAAAAAATGTGTTGCTCTTTCCAGAGTTTTGGAGAATTGTGTGCCCATTCTGTGAGCCCAGATTTTGGTTTGAGAATTTCTGGACTGCATAGTAATGCTACTGGCTCCAGGTTTGACTCTGTGCTCCCTTCATGAAAAAGGATAGGTGCATACAATGGACAACAAGAGATAGGAAGTAAGCTGGGTCATGGTGAGAAAACACACCATGAAGGAGGGGAGACAAGAAGTAAGCTTGGCCATGGGGAGGAGGCATACCATGGAGGACAGGGGGCAGAAAGTTAGCTGTGGCATGGGGAGTGAGGATACAATGGAGAACAGAAAATAAGCTGAGTCATGGGGGGAGGGTGCATAGCATGCAAAACTGAGGACAGGAAGTAAGTTGGGCTATCGGGAGGGAAAATACCATGGAGGACAAGGGAGAAGAAGCAGTGTGAGCAATTAGTAGGGTGCAAGCCATGGATGACAGGGGACAGAAAGTAAGCTGGGCCATGAGTAGGGAGCATGCCATGAAGAACAAGGGACAGAAAATAAGCTGGGCAATGTGTAGGGAGCATACAAAGGAGGCTTTGGAAGAGGAAGGAAGCTGAGTCATGCAGAAGGAAGCATAACCTGGAGGATAGAGAACAGGAAGCGAGCTTAGCTATGGGAAGAGAACACACCATGAAGGATAGGAGATTGGAATTATGCTGGGTTAGGCTGGGAGGTAGCATACCATGGATGACAGGGGACAGAAAGTAAGCTGGGCCGTGGTGAGGGAACATATGATGGAGAACAGGAGACAGGAAGTAAGCCGGGCCTTGGGGAGGAAGCATGCCATTTTGTACAGTGGACAGGCAGTAAGCTGAACCATTGGGAGGGAACATACCTTAGAAGCTAGGGGACAATAAGTAACCTGGGCTATGGGGAGGGTTCCTACCATGGAGTACATGGGGTTGGAAGTAAGCTGAGTCTTGGAAATGGAGCATACCATGAAAGTCAGAGGACAGGAAGTAAGCTGAACCATGGGGAGACAGTGTACCTTGGGGACAGGACGTAAACCATGGCATGGGGAGTAAGCATACCATGGAGGATAGGGAACAGTGAATATTGTGGGCCATGGGAAGGGAGCATGCCATGGAGGACAGAGATGGGAAGTAAACTGAGCAATGGGAATGGGTGCATACCATGGAGAACAGGTGAGAGGAAGAAATCTGGGCCATAGGGTGGGAACATACCATGGAGGATAGAGGACTGTAAGCCTGGCATTGAGCAGTGAGTATGCCATGGAGGACAGGAAACAGGAAGTAAGTTGGGCTCTCAGGAAGGAATATACCATGGAGGACATGGACAGAAAGCATGCTGGGTCAGGCTGAGAGGGAATATGCTATAGGGGACAGGAAGTAAGCTGGGCAATTCATTTGGGAGGAAAAATTCCATCAAGAACAAGGGGCAGGAAGTAAGCTGGGCTACAGGAAAGGAATATACTGTGGAGAAAAAGGGCAAAAGAAGTAAGTTAAGCCTTGGGAAAGGAACATGCCATGGAGGATAAGAACAGGAAGAAATCTGGGTCAGGCTGGGATATAATATATGACAGGGAACAGGGAAAGGAAGTAAGCTGGGCCATCAAATGGGGAGGTAAAATTCCATGGCGGATAGGGGGAAATAAGTAAGCTGGGTCAGGCTGAGAGGCTGATCAATGTAGCATTCAATAGTCATAGAGAGAAACAAAAGAGTAATAAACATGTTTGTGTTCCACATTTAGTGTACTCACAGGTATAGGAAGGGAGTTATCTCTACCAGTACCCCCCCAATCCCCAACTGCTACCAGGAGAGATAAAATGCCAGATATACCAACTCCGCTGTGAGCAAAGTCCCTGGTCTCAAAAGGAGGACACTCTTATCCACAGCACGTAGTGCACACAAGGAGCCTGGAGCAGCCTTAAGCCTGAGCGACAACCTGGATCCTGGGAGGACTCTTGAACGGGAGAACCGCAGCTTTGCCTGTTAAATAATGATAATAGCCATTAGTTGTGAGACTCATTTATAGAGACAATTTTATAAAGTGGATAGAACACAATTTTCAGTATATCTAGAAACAGAAAAACAATTTGCCAGTAGATGAAGAAGACTTGGCCCACTTAGTTTGCCTATTTTTTTCTGCCTACAGTATCACAGCAGATCCAACTTGATCTTCAACTCATTCATCCCTCACTTTCCTTTCCCTAAGATTCCTTTATCCCAATCCCATATATTCATGAATCCCACTAGTGTTTTTGCCCCACCACCTCCATTGGAAGATTGTTCTAGGAATCCATCCCTCTTTCTGTGAAGATGTACTTCCACATCTCTTCTGAATCTATCCCCACTCCATCTTCATATTGTGCCCCCTTGTCCTCAAACATTTTTTTGTTTTGAAAAATATGTCCCTCTGTGCCTTGTTTACCATGATTTATTTAAGAGTCTATTGTTTCTCTCCTCACTTCCCTCTGTTACCTTTCTTCCAAGGTATACCTATTTAGGTCTTTTAATCTCTCCTTGCAGGGCTCCTGATGCAGACCCTGCACAATTTTATTTTTCCTCTTCTGGACCACATCCACTCTATGTTCTTTATGAGATGTGGTCTTCAAAACTGGAATCAGTGCTCTAGGTGGGGCCATAGCAGTGATTTACATAGAGGAAACACCACTTCCCTCTTTCTGCTGGTGATACACCTCCCTATGCACCCCAGCATCCCACTCACCCTCCTAACTGCCTTGTCACACTGCCTGGTCACAATTAGGTCATCTGAAATGATCACCCAGGTGTCGTTTCTGCTTGGTAGTCATCAGTACCAGCCCCCCCCCATTTTGTACAACACCCCTGGATTTCTGTGCCCCAAGCACATTATTTTACACTTTTAGGCTTTAAAACCCAGCTGTCATACCCTTTACCACTCCAGGTTTTTTCAGGTTACTACTCATGCCTTCCAACCCAACCCCCATCCTGGAGTGTCCGCCCTATTGCAGAGTTTTGTGTCATCCACAAAGAGGCAGATCTTCCCTTCTAGTTTCTCTTCAATGTCACTTATAAAGACATTAAAGAGGTCTGATCCTAGCACCGATCCCTGCAGCAACCCACTGGTCACCATCCCTTCCTCTGAATGAACTCTATTTACTACTTCACACTGTTGCCTATCCCTTAACCAATTTCTTACCGAGTTTGCCAGCTTTAAACTCACTCCAAAGCTACCCAGCTTACTTGCTAGTTTTCTATGTGGAATGGTGGTCTGATTAGGGTCGAAGACAGCAGAGGCAGTTTCTTCTCACCATTCTTTCATTCCTCAAAGCAGCATTTTAACTTTTGCAGCAGCAAATATGCCCTACTCTAGCCGGGGTCCAACTGATGAGTTGCAAGTATCTAATTATATTGCCAGTGAAAAGTCTTAAACTAATAGAGCTGTTTGAAAATCTGCATGTGGATTTGAGTGACTCATTCAGTGGTTTCTGGCCTTCCAGAAAGTTTTCAACTGGGTTTTTCCTGGGCAATTTTACTGGAAAAGTTCCCACTTCATTGAATTTTGAGGAAGCACCACAGCATTTTGAGCATCTTTATTGAATAGTTCTTGGGTTTTTAGAAAAAGCTTAACTTTGCTGGGTCTGAACTAGATATTTCCTGGGATTTTCTTACCAGCAGAGTTTCCACTCCATTGAATTTTGAGGAAAAGGACTGTAGTATTTTCCATCTACTTAAATATTTCTAAACAAGATTTTCCTGAGCTGTTATTGTGGACAATTGGCTGGACCGGTCATCTGAGCTGGCCTTAAGAGACATAATAGACATAATAAGGTCTACAAAATCACACATGCCCTCACAATGCAAAACATCATGGACTGCATATGCAAATCACCACAGAATACTATGCAGGTTCAACTTTAAGCAGATATGCATGGTGCCAAAAGGCCTCTCACACAGTTTGTAAAGGGTGCCAACAGAAGACATAGACACGTGTTTCATCCTACCAGGACACATCAGTATGCCTCTTCTGTTTGACACTCCAGTGGAATGAACCAGCTACCCTAAGATGGTCTATCTGGGCTATGTTGTGGTGAACCCAATTAAAACAAAAAATAATTTAATACATTTTGGATGAAAGAATAAAACAAAACAAAACAAAAAAAAACTATTTAAGAGATGAAGAACTTCTGTATGCAAGAACAGAGGCAATGGTTACCCCAGAGGGGCATTTGGCTGGGAAGCCAAGTTTCAAAGAAATACAAAATCACGCATGTTCCCACAATACAAAGCATCATGAACCGCATATGCAGATCACCACAGAATACTATGCTGGTTCAGCTTTAAGTAGAAATGCATGGTGCTGAAAAGCATCTCACACAGTTTGATAATAAAGTCTTCCTGTTTGGTGTCCTTGATCAACCCACAAACAAAGAAGCTAGCTGCCTTATTTTTATAGTCCTGCTTCTCTTTTAAGTTCTTCTTACATAGCATATTATAGGTGTATGATAGAGGTTTTTATACTTCCTGCCGGAATTCGAATTATAAGTGATGTATTAATGAAATGGTAGTTACTAGAAGCCAAAGAATGAACAATAGCCAAATCTTCCATTGCATGTTTAGTCAGATAAAAGGGTCAAATTAATGAAAAGACAAACCAAGATTACCGAACACCGAAAAAAAAAAGAATGATAATTTTAACACCTCCACCCTGAGTGGTAATGTACTTGAATCTGAACTCTCTGAGGGTTTGTATAACGGGGGACATTCAATGGGAGTAGTGGGTGCTTCTATAGCTCTAGGTTTATGGAACAGTTAGAAGCAGAGATGTGGGATGCCAATGGACATAGTGGAATCAGCAGAATCTTGGGAGTCGGATTTGAGTACCATTTCTATGAACGGACAGCCTCTCAGGCCAAAAGGTTCATATATAACTCCAACAGTTTGGAAAGATCTCCCAGTGTATGGAGAAACTCAAAGGAGTCCACCCGTATGGATAGTGTAACCTCTAATGATCTGGAGGTGGTGGGACAAAAATCAGAGTTGAAGTCTGAGAGTTTAGTGCACAGGAATATGAACTTAAGGAAGTGTTGGAGGATTTACAACATACAATAGATGGTCTTACAAGTATAGAGAAGAAATTTACTAACTCTGGGGTAGGTGTAATTGCAAAGATGAAACTGAAGGTGGGATGGGATTATTCTTTGGTAATGATGCTTATGAAAAGGAATTTGAGAGCTTTGTCCCCTCTAGATTGAGTGCTGAATTAATTGCACTTTTGAGGAATCTGAAATATTCCTAGTTGATACTAATGGAGCAATTGGTGATCAATAAGGCTATATTAGAGAAGTTGAAAACACACGTGGCTAATAATGGAAATAAACTTAACCAGATTTAGGAAAAAGTTGTTTACCTGCAAGATGAGTTAAAAAAGATAGTGCAACTTGAGAATACGGATATGGTTACAAGTTTAGAACCTCTATCGGACATAGAAACAGATCAGTTGAGACCAAAATTTAGTACAATAGACTTTCCAGATTCCCCTAGTAAGGCTGCTTTAGTGGCAAAAAAAAAAAAACAAGGAAAAGGAAAAGATCTAGAAATAAAAATAAAGTGAATGTGCAAAAAAAATGGAAAGCAAGAAAAAAAGATGGAGGTGATAGAAATGACACAAAATCATGTAACCCAAACTGTATGTGTCTCATCTAATTTAGAGAAGGTTTTGGCAAAATTGGAACAGGAAGTGACAGGTTTAAAGAGAGATATAAAAATAAGTGGGTGCTGCTCTATGGAGTCTGCCAAAAGCAAGGCTGACTATGGGAGACAAGTTTTTAAAGATAGTTGTGATGTAATTAATCTAAAGGATACTGACAAATTTCTTGTATCACTCTGCCCAGATGAGGATAATAATCCTATAATTAGAATTTATGGTCCTCCTAATTGGGTAACTTTGAGGATGCCATGCTGGATTTTCATGTTTTAGAGTATCTGAATAAGGAGCTGGACATAGAACTCACTGAAGCTGGTATCGTGGTGATCAAGAGAGCGTTAATTAGGGAGGTGATCATTATTGATATCTATTTTGACTCCCCTAGGACTGAACATTTTATATGGATTAATAGAGAAAAGCTGTTTGACAATGAGGTGTGTCTTTATTACTCCAATAGAGAGAAATTCAATAAGTATAAATATTGAGTTGAATGTAAGGAATGAAAGAAGTACAATTATATTGCTCTTTGGCATGAATCACATGACACAAGAAGCTGATTTTAGGTTGACTGTAGCTATTAGGGACCTGTTGACAAATTTTGTTGAGGTTCCAATAGGGAATCTAGGTAGTATCTAAGCAAAACTCATACATGAGGGGGAGCCAGGTAGATATCTGTGTCTCGAATGAGAGGCTCACTGACTTAATTACTCCAAGCATATACATTAAACCATTTAGGTCTATATATGATTGATCTTGCTATTACTGATGTTAGACCCTATAGTCCTGAGCCATCTGATAACTTAGCTTTGCCTTTAGCAAGTAGATTAATCATGATAACAGGGTATAATGAGTGACTGCCTTCCTTGGTGGCTGATTTTATCCCGGAGATTGATGACCTCCACCAAAGAACTAAATTCATTACTTGGAATATAGCTGGTTGGCTTCCCCTGTGGGCTGATGATGAGTGTATTCATTTTTTAATGGAACACAAGATAATTTGTCTTCAGGAGACATGGCACTCAAAGGAGGCTAATCTTGATTTAAATGGAAATAATAATAATAATAAAATTTATTTCACATAAGCGCCTTTCAGGCCATCAAGGTGCTTTACAAAAGATAAAACCAATTACAATTAAATAAAACCATAAACAGCATAATAAATAGCTAACAGACACAAGTAAACAGGGGATCAAATTATGCAGAGCCGTCATAGGCAAGTCTAAAGCCTTTCAAGTCTCTGGGTATAAATGCAAAATGCTGGGGAGACTCTCTGGTATGATTATCTCTCTGGTTAAGATCAATGTTTTTGTCAGGTTGAATTCTGGAGAAGTGCTGCAAATTATGTGATTATTTTACTTAAATGTGGTATGATGGAAATAATAGCGATGAACTGTTATGTAACCCCGGAGAACTCAAGCTATTTTCTCAGAGGGCATTTGACAGGTAATTTATGATCAACTAAAAGAAGTACAGCAAATATTTCCACAGCAGAGGTTCTTCTGGGGGGTGATCTAAATGCCCGAATTGGTTTGTATGATGATCTTGCATATCATTCCCTGTTTATTTGTAACCAATTAGACGAGCTTCCAGGTAAACAGTCTAAAGAGAAAGTGGTTAATAAAAGTGGGAAATATGCACTAGAAATAGTTAAAGAAAATAACATGTACCCCTAAATGAAAGATTAGAAGGAAATAAAAGGGGAATTTCACCTATGTCTCTCTGAGGGGTGCTTCTGCAACTGATCTTGCCCTTTGGACTGGCCAATTTTGTTGCTGATTAAAATGTGAGGTATCAATAAGAGCAGAAAGTGACCACTATCCATTTGTCTTGGAAGCTCAGTTAGGGGGAGCAACTAGGCAGACTGTAGAGACATTTTTATTTACGGAAATTAGAGCTGCATGGAAAATTATATGGAGGCAGAACTCTTATAGTGTTGTACTCCCAATTATTCAAAAGTAGGTATTGACTCAGTCCTATGAGAGTATTAATAAGTGCAATCTTGGTCATATTTCAAATGAGTTAGGTGCTCTGTTTGTTGAAATTAAATCTGCGTTGGAAGTACCAAAATAAATGGGTAGGATTTTGTATACTGAGTCCTGGTTTGATAGTGATTGTAGAAAGGCTAAGGCAGAGGTTAGGAGAATGTGTGGATTGTTTAATAAAGGCAGGAAACAGGTTAGTCTCAAGATGTTGAATGGGAAAAAGAGGGCCTATAATGAACTTTTTATGGCTAAAAAGAAAAGTTTTTTATGAAGCCAAATGGGAGAAAATGCTTGAGGCGGTACAATAAATGGATAACAGAGCATGTTGGTCCCTTGTGGCCAAGGGTTTTAACCAATGCAAGGCCAATATTGATACTTCTATTTCTGAAGGGACTTGGGTAGCCTATTTTAAAAGCATCTATTATGACCCGAGGTTGTGGAGTTTCAAGTGCCAGGACATGATTTTAATAAGTTTCGTCCTATAACATTGGATGAGACTTATTTGGCCTTATACACATTGAAACAGCAGAAGGCAGAAGGCAGTAGGCTGGGATGGGGTACCAGCTGAAGTTTTTTTTTTAACAGAAAGTCCATTGTGGTGTAGATTCTTGATAGTGTTTTATAATAAATGTATTATTTCAAATACCTACCCTGATTCATGGCGAGGTGCCAATATTTATTTATTTATTATTACAGCCAGATTTGCAACCTTTGAGTCAGGGACTCATTTACAAAGGCACCTCATCACAATGAGGACAAAACAATAACACAATGTTCTAAATACAGACAGTGATACATACAATAAATAGATTCCAGTGATGAAAGCATTATTTCAGTGATACAGAGCATATGTATAGTCAATATACATAGGTAACATGCAATAGGAATGGGATACATAAGCCCCATGCAGTGCAATTACAATGAAGGTAGAGAAAGACAATAATTTCAAGTAGAAGCTGTAAGGGAGAAAGGGGGGAGCAGTCCAAAGAACTTTGTCAAGGTTGGATTGTGCTAGTTGGCATGAGTCTTTGGAGGCCTGAAGGAGAGGGTGCAGGTATTTAGTTTTTTTTTTCCTATTGGCTGTGAGAGGACCTTTAGGAAAAAACTTGTCAATTGTATTTTGTTTTTCCTTTTCCATCCTCAGTGCTGTGAGAGAGTCCTGGGGTGGGGAGGTTTATTTGTTTTGTTTAGTTGTTTTTTGATTCTAGTTATTTTGTTTTGAGTAAAGTGTAATTTGTATGGGTTTTTATTGGGGGTAGTTTATGAACGAGGTAGTTAGGGTTTTATTGAAGTGTCTGGTGTTTAGTTTGTTCTCAGCTTGTGTTATGTGTTGGCAAGTCTCCTCGGTTGTGCATTATTCGTCCCTCAATCTCCATGCCCTTCGCTCTTTCTCCTCCCCTCATCTCCCATTTTCCATCTACCAGTGCTGTCAGGCATTTGGGATTGCACATAGGAGAGTTCGGGGTGGGTTTGGCAGAGGCCATAGACATTGGAGGGTGAATGAATGGACTTCTCATATAGGGCTTATTAGGTCCAGAAGATGCCCTGGGGCGAAATGGAATCTAGAACGTGGAGTTCCATGTCTAGTTCCCATACCCAAGGGCACTACCTCTTTTGATGGGCAAGTGGTTGGGACAGTGCTGGAGCCCTGTCCAACTCGAGCGATGTTGTGCAATGCCAGATCTGTTAAAAACAAGTCTGCTATTATTACTGACTTTGTTGGAACAGCTGATCTGGCTTGCATCACTGAGACCTGGCTGGACCAAAATACTGGTCCCATTTGGCAGGCAGCAGTTCCAGACGGGTACTCTGTGATTCACCACTCGAGACTGGATTGGGGGGGGAGTAGTGGTCTGTTTTAAGACTGGATTGGGGCTCGCAACTGTACAGTTGAGGAGGCCGAATCCTTCGAGTGTACTGTTGTAGCCGGTGTGGGTTGCAGGATAGCCCTAGTCTACCATCCGCCAGGGGATGGGGGACGATTCCAGCAGGAAGTGGCAGACTTTATCGCTGATATGGCATTGGAGTCACCCAGATTGATGGTTCTGGGTGACTTCAATGCCTGGGTCAATGACGAATTTTCTTCTTTTGGTCAACACTTCCTCCAGCTGATGTTATTGCTGGGCTTCACACAGATTGTTTCTTCGGCTACTCATAATCATGGTCACTCCTTGGATTTGGTCTTTCTCCTGGGGATTGAGGCCTCTGATTTGGTGGCGGAACCAGTTAGTTGGTCTGATCATTACACCATGGGATTCAATTTTTCCGCTCCCATTCGCAGGTCTTCTCCTGTGGAGATGGTTCGATACTGCCCTTTATGGGATGTGTGTCCTGAAGACTTGATGGTGGTGCTGAACCTCTCAGAGTTTCCAGTTGCTAGCAAGAGTCTGGAGTCATTGGTTTTGGCTTATAATCAGGCCCCTGCCCCCTGACTCAATTGCTCCTGTTCATGTTCGTCCCCTCTCACTTTGCCCTTGGGTCCCATGGTTTGATGGGTCCTTGAGGGAGCTGTGACAAGTGGGACGATGGTTAGGGTGTTGCTGGCGGAAATCTGCTCTAGAGGTCGACTGCTTAGTTTGGAGAGGCATTATCAGCTCTACCAATCAGAGCTCTCCCGTAAGAAGGCTGAATTCTAGTCCAGGGAGATCTCTGTCACTCAGAATCGACCAGCTCAGCTCTTCAGAACTGTGGGCAGGCTGTGTAACCCAACCTGTCTCCAGCTCTGCTGAGCCTTTTCACAAGAGAAATGTGATGAGATTGCTCAATTCTTTGCAAATAAGGTAGCTGACATGAGATCGGAGATCTGACAGTCACACTTTATGTGGGATACTGTTGGTCGGTGCTTGGCCACGGTACCCTGAGCTTCCTGGAGTTCCTTTGTCCAGCTGAAGTTCGAGGATGTTATGAGGATTGTCCGGGGGATGCACCTTATGTGCTTTAGTTTAGATCCAGGCCAACTTCCCTTATTTTGGGTTGTGTTGAGATCATGGGACCATTTCTGGCTCAAATAGTCTGGTGCTCCTTAGAATCAGGTGAGTTCCCTAGCTCCTTGAAGGAAGCTGTAGTAACTCCACTTTGAAAAAGGCTTCTTTGGACCCAGATGTTTTTTTCCAACTACAAACCTATCTCTAACCTTTCCTTTATTGGGAAGGTTATTGAGAAGGTAGTGACAATCCAGCTGGAGGACCATTTAACCATCCATAATATCTACGAACCTCTCCAGTCTGGTTTTAGTAAGAGGTACAGTACTGAGACTGCTCTGGTTTGGGTGCTCAATGATTTCCTGATGGCGAGAGATTGGAGAATCCATTCTATCTTGGTTCTCCTTGATCTCTCTTTGGCTTTTGACACTGTGGACCATTGGGTTTTGCTCGAGCACCTGAGGTCCATCTGTGGACTGTCAGGTACAGTCCTCAGATGGTTTACATCTTTTCTATCTGGGAGAACACAGAGAGTTATGTCGGGGATTTTTTCCTCTGACCCTTTCTCTCTGCAGTGTGGGGTTCCCTGGGGCTTGACGCTCTCTCCCATGTTGTTTGCAGTTTATATGCTGCCCCTCAGAGACATTGTAAGATGGTATGGGCTGAGGTTTCATTGCTATGCTGATGATACCCAGCTCTACCTGTCTTTTGCACCCAACCAGGATAGTGCATTCTCGGTATTTAACAACTGCCTCATTGAAATCCATGATTGGATGAATTTGAGCTGGCTAAAGTTGAACACAGGTAAGACCGAGGTTTTGATTGTGGACCCAGGGTGCAGGATAGAGGGGTTGAGGTCTGACCTACCTTCCAGTTTATTTCTGGGGGGGATCAGCTTTGTACCTCTGAATGAGTGTGTAATCTGGGAATTGTACTTGACGACGGTCTGACCCTTCATCATCAGGTGTCAGCAGTTGTTAAGTCTGCATTTTACCATCTTAGGAATATCATCAGGGTGAAGCACTTGGTTCCATCCTGTGACTTACCTGTGTTGGTCCACGCCTTTGTGACCTCTCGCCTTGACTACTGCAACTCCCTTTACCTGGGGCTTCCTGGGGTTGATATCTGCCGCTTGCAGCTAGTGCAGAATGCCACTGCTAGGTTGCTGACAGGGGTATCTAGAAGTATGCATATTACCCCTGTTCTGCATGATCTGCACTGGCTGCCTATACAGTGGTGGATCACCTTTAAAGTAGGTCTTCTGACCTTTAAAGCCTTGCACGGTCTTGGCTCTGACTACTTGAAAGAGCTTCTGGTTCCTTATACCCCTATATGACAGCTCCTCTCAGCTGACGAGGGGTTGCTGGAGGTTCTGAGGGTTACTTTAAAATCTTCTGGGGCTCAGGCTTTTATGTTTGCTGCCCCAACCCTCTGGAATTCTCTACCTCACCAGCTTCAGGAATGCATGACTGTGGAGATTTTCAAGGGTGAACTTAAGACTCATCTTTGGAATTATGTTTTTATTAATTAGGATTGTCGCTTTCTGATTTTATACATATTTTCCTTGTTTTATTGCAAATTGTTAATATTGTGGTGATTTTGAGTTTATATTTGTTTTTGTTGTGTTGTTTTATTTTGTGCAGTGCCTTGGTGCCTGAAATGTGCTTTGTAAATAAAGTGTTATTATTATTATTTTTGTTATTATTTATTATTTATTGTTATTATTATTTACAGCAAAGCATGTTGAACAGGTGGTCGTGAAGAGTGATTTTAAAGGAACCAATTTTGAGAATGTTGGCGATGTTAACTGGGAGGGAGTTGAACCAAGCAGGAGCCCTCTAGCAGAAGGATCACTGGGCTAGGGAGGTCCTGGTCCTGGGCACTAGTAGGGTAGCCTTATCTGAGCTAAGGGTGGCCACAGTTGGGGTGGCGAGTTGGAGGGATGCAGTCACTCCTGGGGGGAGAGAACTGAGAAACATTTTCTTGGATATTAGACAGGTTTGGTAGTAGAGTCTTTTTTCTACGTTAAGGAGGTTTTCAGTGGCATAGAGTAGGCAGGTATGGGTGAGTCTGGGTGCCCCAGTCAGGAGCCTGCAGGCCTTGTTTATAGAGAACTGGATTTTACTGGTAGCTTTACCATATGTAGGCAGGCCGTAATCCACTAGGGACAGGACAGAGGATGTGAAGGCCAGTCTGAGTACATGGGGAGGGAGGCAGTCCTTGTGCTGGTACAGAAAGCTTAGCCAAGAGTTAATGGCTGCTGAGACAACATTTATGTGGCGATGGAAGGTGACAGCAGAGTCAAAGGTAATTCCTAGGTATTTATAGGGGGACACTTGCTCTAAGGGCTGCTGTGTGCTGGGGAGGATTAGGAGAGATGCATTTCTGGATTTATTTTTTGGTGGTGGGTGAAAAGCATTGACTTGGTCTTTTTTAGGTTGATAACAAGTCTATGATCCTTGAACCATTTTTCAGTTTGGTTAAAGGTGAGCTGGAGAAAATCCTGGAGTGAGGCAGGTTTTTGGCAAGAGGCAAAGAGAATGGTATCATCTGCATATAGAAGAATTTTGCCAGAGCAGACACTGGGCAGGGTGTTGAGGTAGAAACTGAACAGTAGAAGCCCCAGGATAGAGCCCTGGGGGACCCCGGAGTGAACAGCTCGGGTGCTAGATAAGGTTCCATTAATTTTTACATACTGGGAGTGAGCTGAGAGGTAGCTGAAACACCAAGCAAGAGGACCAGTGGAGAAACTGAGTTGGTGGAGGGAGTTAAGCAGGTGGGGATGGCAGACAGTGTCAAATGCCTTGGAAAGGTTTATAAACACAGCATCAACAAGCTTGCCAGAGTCTAAGGAGTAGTGCAGATAGTTAGAGAATTCAAGGCGGGTTATGGTAGGGCTATGCCCTGAGTGGAAACCATGCTGCTCGGGGCATAAAATGTCATATTTGGTTAGGTACTCAGTGAGCTGAGTAGCCACCACTTTTTTGATGGCTTTGGGGGATCATGGATATTGGCCTATAGCTGTTTGGGGAGGACCTATCACCTCTTTTGTGTTTGGGTGTGATGATAGCCATTTTCCAGACACTAGAAAACTGACCTAGACAGAGGGATTGATTCAGTAAGTTAGTCAGTGGGACAAGGACAACATCAAGGACTAGGCACAGGATCCTGGTGTCCAGAGTGTCATTGCTGGGGCTATTGCTGTCCAGGGCTTTTTGCAGGTACTGTCTGGCTTCTTGGGTAGAAATTTTGCTTGAGTGGAAGTGAAGGCATTGTAGGATAGAGATTCTGGAATGGGGTTGAAGAAACTATTTGGGAGGACAGAGATTATATCAGTGAAGGTGGTGTTAAGGTAGTTAGCTATGTTGAGGGGGTCTGTGGTAGTAGAGCCATCAATAGATAGCTAGAATGGGGGAGAGGAATGTGTTTTCCCATTCAGCTATTTTATGTTATCCCAGAAGGTCTGGGCTGAGCTTCATGATGAGGTGAGGGTGATTTGATAGTGATCCACTTTGGCCTTGTGGATAGCCCATGTGCACTGGTTGCACACAACATTATAGGCTTGCCTATCCAACATTTTGCCTGACTCAGCAGCAATGTGCCAGAGGTTATCCCTTATCCAGAATTTTTGAGGCAGGGATGGGGTGATCCATGGCACAGTTAGTTTTTTTGAGTAGTGCCTGGTGAGCGGGGCATAGAGATCATGTGCCTTGTTGAAAGCCTGTGTGAAGTGGTAAAGTGTGGCGTCAATGCTTAGGGCATGGTTGATGGGGGACCAGTCAATATTATCCCGATTCACAAAAAAGGACCGTTAAATGATCTCAAGATGTATGGACCAATAAGTCTTTTAGACGTAAATTGTAAAACTTTTCCTAAAATAATTTTGAACCAGCTAAAACAAGAGGTTGAAAAGACAGGAGGTATCTCCCCATATCAATTAGGGTTTAGACATGCTCTATCCACATTGGATGATATTTTTGTCTTAAAACATTTGGTAGAAAAATACGTAAAATTACGGGGTCAAACGATACATTTGTGTTTCATGTACTATAGTACTGCTTTTGATAGTGTTACAAGAGGTCTGCTATAGCAGAATTTATTGGACAGAGGAATAGATCCTAACATAGTATAATTGCTCAGTTGCACTCCAATACCTGGACTAAAATTAGACTTGGAACCAGGGGTCAGTTATCCAATGTTTTTGAATGTAATTGTGGTGTAAGGCTAGGTTGCATCCTTGCTCCATTGTTATTTAAATTATATTTGAACAATATGTTGGAGCAGAATGTGGCAATTGATATTGACTCACCAAAAATTAGGGCTCTCCCCTGACCCCTTTTGGCTTATGCTGATGACATTCTCGTTCTTTCCTTGACTAAATTTGGTTTACAAAAACAACTGAATTTCTTCTGTAAAGAATCAGGAAAATTGAATTTGCAAATTAATATGAGTAAAACTAAGATTATGATCCCGGGGGGGGAGGGAATAGCGATGGTACTTGGTCAATAGGATCAAATAAGGTAGAAGTGGTGCCCAACTATGTGTATCTAAGTTTAGTGATCCAGCAAAACTGTAAATGGTCTGCCTATATCGAACAGTTAAAAGAAAGGATGAGGAAAACTTTGGCTGGACTGCATGAATTTAACTGTAAATATGGGGGCATGCCTGTAAGGCTCTTATTAAGAGTGATGAAAACTAAGATGGATGCCCAATTGTGCTATGGTTGTGAGATGTGGAAGTCTAACATGACTAATAAGTTGATGATTCCGCTATATAAATCATTAAGGTACACTCTAAGACTGGGGCATTCTTGTCCTTTTTCCTATATCCAATCTGAATTAGGTATAACTAATATTAATGTGGTCATTGAATCAAGGAAGGTTAATTATTGGATTAGGATTACAAATTCTAATGAAAAAACACTTACAAAAAATGTCTGTTAGAAAAAGAGTATTGGAAAGTCATGAGATATAAATCTGGCTGTTGGCTTAACACTGCATTCCTAATTCTAAGGAAGTACAATTTATACCTCTTAAAAAATCACTGGAACAGGGTGTACAAATAAGTTCCAAATATAAAAAAAATATATAAGTAAAAAAAGTAGTAATGCTTGGAATATACGTGATTTAAAAGAAATTGAGGAATCCTGGTATTCAAAATGGTTCAGGGCCAACAACCACAAACATGGTTATAAAAAGTATCTGGCCATCCTAGTCAATCCTTATGTATGTACCAACTTTATAGCATATAAGTTTGAGCAGTTTCCTAGTAAAGTTTTGGACTATAGGTATTGAAAACCTGGTATTACTTCAGGAGATTGTGACTGTGGCAGTGGGGACTGGGAATATCTTTTTATCATGTTTTATGGGTCTGTTGGTGGTATGACAGGCAACAACTGTTTTGGCTTGGCCCCTATTTAAACAATTTGTGCCATATTGATAAAGCAGAACTAAGTAACATTTTGCTTCATACTGAAGATGATTGGATGGTTAAATTCTGATAAGACTGAGGTACTGGTTGTGGACCAGGGTCGTCGGATAGTGGGGTCTGGTGTTGATGCGCCTTCCTGAATTTTTCTTGGAGGCGTTTCTCTCCCGACCTCTGAACGGGTGCGGAATCTGGGGGTGGTTCTTGACAACGGGCTGACACTGCATTCGCAGGTGTCGGCAGGCATTAAGATTTCCTTTTACCATCTTAGGAACAACGCCAGGATCCGGCATCTTGTTCCATCTGCCGACCTACCAGCGTAGGTTCATGCCTCCGTGTTCCAGGCCATCTATTGCAACTCCCTTTACCTAGGGCTTGGGTTGAACTTCGCCTGCAGCTAGTGCAGAACACTGCAGTCCGGCTTGACGGGTTCTAGCAGATCCTGTCACATTACTCCGGTGCTTGTGCGAACTGCACTGGCTGCCAATTCAGTGGCGGATCACCTTTAAAGTCGGCTTGCTGACTTTCAAAGCTCTACGATATGGGCCCAGGCTATCTGAAGAACTTCTGGTTCCCTTATCACCCGAATCGATCACTCTGCTCGGCCAACGAGGGGTTGCTAGAGGTTCCAAGTGTAAATTTGAAATCTTCGGGTGCTCGGGCATTTGCGTATGTAGCCCCCACCCTTTGGAACTCTCTACCCCGTCGGTTGCAGGAGTGCACTTCTGTGGAGGGCTTTAAGAGATGTCTGAAGACTTTTTTATGGAAAACTGCATTTTTAGAACACAGACTGTTATGACCGTTTTGTTTTAATTGTATGTTTTGATGATTTTTTCTTTTACTGCTCGGATTTGTTATTTATGTACGGCGCCTTGGTAATCGAAAGGCGCCTTATAAATACTATTATTATTATTATTATTATATTTATTATTATTATTATTAAATAGGTTGGTTAACTATTTTTCTGCTATTAAAAAAGCAAGAGGTCAAATTAAAATTGTATAACTGCATATGATCAATTATATGAGACTTGAAATTTTGCACTTTATGTTAGCTCTTATGCTTGTTGATTTGGACATGTATCATATTGGCTGGAGTTTGCACTTGGCAGTGTACACAAATGATTTTGTATTAATTTATTATGCTCAAAAAGGAATTTTTATTTATTTTTCCTTTTAATAGTTTTTATGTAATGTAACTGATAATATGATTGTGAAGGTTTGTAACCATACAATAAAATTTTTGATGATGATGTGGAATGGCGTTGAATACATTACTGAAATCTAGGTAGGCTACATCCACTACTCCACCCTGATCTAGTTCCCTGGTTTCCCGGTCAAAGAACTCTTATCAGATTCATTTAACGTGACCTCCATCCCCCCCCCCCCAACATGAATCCATTCTGCCTCAGGTCTTATAACCAATTGGATTCAAGATATTCCACAATCTTTTCTTTCAGTAATGATTCCTTTAACTTTTCCACCACCAAAGTCAGGCTGATTGGCCTATAATTTCCAGCCTCTTCCCTGCTACCACTTTTGTGAAGTGGGATTACATCCGCCCTTCTCTAGTTCTCTGGGAGCACCCCTGTTTCCAGTAATCTGTTAAACAGGACAATCAGAGGTGCAGCCAGTACCTCCCTGAGTTCCCTAAATACCCTTGGGTGGACTCCATCTAGACCCATTGCTTTGTCCACTTTCAAATTTGTGAATCCTTTCAGGACTCTCTCCTCTGAAAACACACTAGTGTCCATCTCCCTACCTCCAATACTCCTGTTTCATTTTTATGGCCTCTCCCAGTTTTTTTTTCTCTGTGAATACTGAACAAAAGTATTAGATCAGGATGTCTGCCTTTCCCTGTTTCCCATCTGCACAATCCCCACTTCCCTTCTTAACCTTACAATCCCACCTCTGTTTTTATTTTTTTCGCTAACATACCTAAAACATAACTTGTCTCCTTTTGTTACAGCTTCGGCAATTACCTCTTTAGTTTCTGCCTTTGTTCTCCTTACTGCTTTCCTTGCTTCTCTCTGCTTCCCCTAAAACACCTTCCTATGCTTCTCCCTCTGCATCTCCTTGTACCTTTTGAATGCTACCCTCTTAGCTTTTACTTTTTCTGCCACCTCTTTCAAGAACCATAGCATTTTGTTTCCTCTTTCTTTTGCTTGCTTGCTTGATACAGAGGTTTACTGCCTTCAATATGGCCCTTTTTAGTTTCCCCCACTGTTCCTCCACCCCACCCACTTCATCCTCACCTGCCAGGTCATCCCAGTGGCATTTACCCATCTTTTTAAAATCTGCCTTCCTGAAGTCCAGGACCCTTTCCTCTGTGTGGTTCAATTCTGCATCCTTATATTGAACCACACTGTACAGTGATCTTTGGTCCTCAGGTGGCCTCCCTACCTTGATGTCTGCAGTGCAATCTTTATTCATGAGTACCAGGTCTGATATTGCCCCATCATGAGTGGATTCACTGACTAATTGCCTGAGGAACGCCCTTGCAGTGAATCCAAGATTTCCCTGCTTCTAGCTGAAGTCAAAGCTAGGAGGCAGCAATCTACATCTGGCAGATTAAAGTCCCCAACAACAGCACCTCCTCTTTTTCTGCCATCTTGCCAGTGAATTCCATCAGAACCTTATCTTATTCCTTCCCCTGTGATGGAGCTCTGTAGATCACACCAGTTTGAATAAAGGCTCCATTTCTTGTCTTTCATTTTTTCATTTTATTTATTCTCTGGTAACTGGGTAAAGGCACTGGACCAAAGGTCCCTTTTCAGGCCCGACCGGACAAAAAGACATACAAAAATACACAAATACAAGGGTGACCCACAATAATGTACCTCTGGTCTCCATATCTGCATTGATTTAATGCCCTCCCTCACATAAAGTACCACCTCCCTCTTTTCCTTCTCACACTGTCCTTCCTGAATAGAGCATAGCCAGGTATGACCATGTCCCAGACATGGTTTTCAATGCACAATGACTTGATAATGGCCATAGTATCATGGTTGACCTCTGCTAATGTGGCCTCTAGGTCTGGAATCTTATTTCCTAGACTTCTAGCATTTACCCAAATGGATTCCTAGGTTTTATTAACACTCCATTTGTTAACCCCATTTTTCCATTTTGCTTTCCTCCTTGTCCTCTCTCTTTTTAATGCATCCGCTCCAATTCCTCTTCATTTATTCCACCCTGCTTCTTGTATTATTTCACATCCTGGGGAAATCCACTCCTCTCAGGATCTCCCTACTCTCTATTGCATCCTATAGAAGGAGTTCAGTTTCTGCCTTCCTGATCTCTTCCGCCACCCTACTTGGATAGTTTAAATGTTCATCAAAGTAACATTTAAACTGTTCACGATGACTGTGGTTCCCCTCCTGGATTGATGCTGGCCATCACCCCAGTATAGGCCCTTATCCTCCCAGGGGGATCCCCAGTCCCCAATGTAGCTGAACCTGTCCTGTCTGCACCATCTCTTCAGCCAAGAGTTGTAATCTCCTGGAGCAAAGATTCCTCTGCTTCTCCCTGTCATAGACAAGCAGTACCTCAATGAAAGCCACTGAATGCACTATGTAAGATCCATCCCCAGCTCTGTAATCTCCCCCTGTAGTATCCTAGTCCCATCTCTAGCCAGGTCATTAGTCACCAGGTGGAAAATGACATTCAGCTTTGCCTCCTTTCCTGCATTAGTAGTGATCCCTAGGATCTGCTTCCCATCTCTTCAGGCCATGGCACTGTGTAGGCACCTAACCTTCCTCTCCCCTACCATTTCTATATCCATATCTGTTCCCCTTATAATCAAGCCCCCCCACCAGAAGCTGCTTTCTCCTCCTCTGAGGTCCCCTTCTATATTCCTTGGGGCCTTCGCTGCAGAGGACGTCCACATTCTCCTCCCTGGCCTCTACCAAGGGTGTCTCTTCCTGGCAGTCCCACCTCACCAGAGCAGCATAGGAACTGTGTAGAGGTACTAGTCGAAGAATGTGCTTTTGACTCACCACCCTCACCCTTTCTGAACCCACCACAGTCCAGACATTCCTCCTTCCTATCATCCTCTGAGGCAACTGTGGCAGACTTGGTGGACCCTGGGTGAGGGAAGAGGTCATCCCAAATCCCAGCCACTTTGGTCTGGAGTCTGGCAACCTCCTCCCTCAACCCAGGTAGGTGTATGCAGATGGGGCAGGATTGCAGTCTCCTGAAGATCCTTGAAAACTGCCACCCCACATACATTGGACTGTGCAACTCCCAGCATTCCCAACTTCTATTCTCCTGTGTTACCTGGAAATATCTTAGTATCCTTACCCCGATACGGTGTTTTTAGTTTTCCCCTTTTTGATAGATTTCTTTGACTGGGTGACCAAATTAGTAGATCAGGGAGGGGCTGTGGACATGGCCTACCTAGACTTTAGCAAGGCATTTGACAAAGTCCCACACAAAAGATTAATACACAAGTTAGCCAGCCTGGGGAGTGGTCCCAAGATGACAGCCTGGGTAAAGAATTGGCTGGAGAATAGGACACAGAGAGTAATGGTGAATGAGTCCACCAGAAGAAAGGAGGTTGCTAGTGGGGTACCGCAGGGTTCAGTATGGGACCTGTCCTCTTCAATGTCTTTATAAGCGACATTGCGGAAGGACTGGAAGGAAAAGTATGTCTCTTTGCAGATGACACTAAGATCTGCAACAGAGTTGATGCACAGGGTGGGGTGGAAAGGATGAGAAGGGACTTGGCAAAGGTTAGAGGAATGGTCAAATGTATGGCAGCTTAGATTCAATGCTAAGAAGTGCAAGGTAATGCACCTGGGAAACAAAACCCAGGGAAGAGTACACAATGGGGGTGAGATACTAACAACAACAAAAATGGAAGGGACCTGGGGTAGTCATATCAGATGACCTAAGGTGGGCAAGCAATGTGAGAGGGCAGCAAGGAGGGCTGGGGGTTACTGGGATGCACAGGAGAGGCATCACCAGTAGAAAACAGGAAGTTATTATCCCTCTGTACAGACAGCTGGTGAGACCCCATCTGGAGTACTGTGTGCAGTTCTGGAGACCTCATCTCCGAAAGACATAGACAGGATGGAAGCTGTCAGAGGAGGGCAACTAAAATGGTGCAGGGTCTGCACCGGAAGACATATGAAGAGAGACTTAAGGAGCTTAATATGTATAGCCTCGAGGAAAGGAGGGAGAGGGGGGACATGATAGAAACGTTCAAGTACCTCAAGGGAATCAATAAAGTCCAAGAGGGTAGCATCTTTCAAAAAAAGAGGTGTGCAAGAACAAGAGGGCACAATTTGAAGATAGAGGAGGGAGGCTCAGAGGTAATTTAAGGAAGTATTTTTTCACAGAGAGGGTTGTGGATGCATGGAACGGCCTTCCAGAGGAGGTTGTGAAGTCAAAATCAGTGGTGGAATTCAAGCATGCATGGGACAGTCATAAGGCAATTCTAGGGTGTGAGGGTAAGAAGAAGTAGGCTGCTGATTAACTAGGATCTGCAGCTTATCCAGTAGGTAGGGAAATGGGCAGACTGGGTGGGCCAAGTGGTCCTTATCTGCCGTCAAATTCTATGTTTCTATGTTTTTATGTTTGTTTCTACTTGTATTCACCTGTACCTTGTTAGCATTTTTTTATACTTCTACCCTAGATAGGGTGTTGCTCCTACTCCCAGTTTTGGCCCACCTTTTACCTTCTGCCCTTTCCATTAGTGACTGTAACACAGTAGCGAACAGGAGCCTTACCTTAGTCCATTGACAGAGTTTTCTGTTTCCTTGCTTCCTCCTCTTGATGCCTGCTGCTGCCTAAGATGCCAGTCACCTGTTCCATTCCTTTGCTGTTCCCCTTATTGCAGGGATATGAATGTCCTGGACACATTAAAGTGGAAGTGCTTTTATACTGCTCTTATAAGAAGGCAGTAAGCATCTGCCAGCTCCACCCCACACTTATGCACCTGACTCACAGGGCTTCCTGAATCTACTCACCCCAAGATTAATTTCCCGAGCTAGTTTCCCCCACACCACCATTTACAACTTTAAACCCAAGTTTCTTAGTGCCCCAAACACTGCCTACAAAATTTCAACGTGCTCCAGACACTGCCTGCTGCAAATCTTTTATATTCTCCTCACTTACCCAGCTACTTTCAAAATATAAACAAATATAAATATACCTTTAAGGTTAAGCTAGGTGCTTTCAATCCTCTGTCAGCAGTCCGTTCTTCTACCTTTATATTTTAATGTATTAATACATTAAGTATGAGAGACTAGGGATTACATAACAGTATCAGTAACTCTTCAATAGAATCTCCCAAATCTCCCAGAAGAGCCACACATATTGAACTGTAAGCCGTCAGCATCAGCACCACTCTGAAACATTTGCATAGCTGTGGCCACCCATGATGACTTGCATCATCAGCAGCTATATAATGTGGGTGGCCTCATAACTCCTAGTTTCCCACTGCAGATGGACTCAAAGTCATACACTTTTGACAAAAATAGGAGACTAACCCCAACCAGGCCAATGGAAAAAATAAGCAGTAAGTAGAGACTCAGTTTTCTGGTATAGAAAGGAGAACACCAAATGAGAGCAGTCAGCAGGTCTGAAACAGTATTTCACCTGAAATGCAGAAGGGGTAGATGGGAGGGAAAGCAATGGCTCTGTGGAGGAGATTTTATCGAAGACCTCCTGTTACTGGTAGCTTCTTTTTTTTCTGCCACTCCACCGGTGAGTCCCCTTCGGCCCTCGTGGTTTCCCCAACCCCAGCATCTGCTGTCCCTGGGACTTACCTGGCTGCCACTGAGTCTTCCACAGATTGCCCTCTGTGATAGGGTCATCAAGGGGACCCCCAAACCCCCTTCCAGTGTCATGCTTAGTCTGGTGGTGCTTTCACACAGTAGGTGGTGCGAGGTCTGCCAGGCTCCTTGGGGTGGCATACTGCCACTGGTGATGATTTTCCACGTTCCTGGTTGTCCCGACCCATGGACACTCTGAGGAGTTGATGACCAGACATGTGCCTGTTGAAGAGCATGCTGATGTCTTCCATTGGGGAGCATCCCCGACCCAGAACTGCTACTGTAACGATGGTGATCTAGGTGGTGGCATTGAAGTGAAGCAGTCTGCCATCCCTCTCTGGAGAAACACAGCATACAATGGGATGCTCGAACCTCCTTCCCCCTGGCCTACCCCAGAGTGACCCAAGTTCTTCTCAGAACCCATGTCACCAGCATGGTGGTAGGTGAGGTATGGATGCATCTGCCCTCCATGCCACCAGGCCACTTGCCATCTTCTTCAAGGATGTCTCCCTCCATAGAGCCACACCCTTTGAGGACAGCAAGATCTAAGTTAGCCCATTTATAGGAGACGACATCCAACCTGTAACGCTTAGTGAAAGTATGGGTCTAACTCCAAGTGGTAGCAGAGCATGCCAGCTGAATAAATGGAATAAAAGCAAACTACAGAAGCAGCCATGCCAAAAGTGGCATGTCTATGGACAGGGTCAGGATGCTCTTTTCCTTGCTTTTGGTAACAAAAGTATATAGAAACATAGAAACATAGACTTTGACGGCAGAAAAGGACCACTTGGCCCACCCAGTCTGCCCATTTCCCTACCTACTGGATAAGCTGCAGATTCTAGTTAACCAACAGTCTGCTTCCTGCAACCCCGCATTATAATTGCTTTGTGTCTGTCCCAAGCATGTTTGAATTCCCCTACTGGTTTAGACCCAACGACCTCCTCAGGAAGGCTGTTCCATTTATCCACCACTCTCTCCATGAAAAAGAATTTCCTCACATTACCCCTGAGCCGTCCCCCCTCTATCTTTAAACTGTGCCCCCTTGTTCTTACACATCTATTTTCTGAAAGATGCTACCCTCCTGGACTTTGTTGATTCCCTTGAGGTACTTGAACGTTTCTATCATGTCCCCCCTGTCCCTCCTTTCATCAAGGGTATACATATTAAGCTCTCTCAGTCTCTCTTCATATGGTTTCTGATGTAGACCCTGCACCATTTTAGTTGCCCTCCTCTGGACTGCTTCCATCCTGTCTATGTCCTTGCATAGATGAGGTCTCCAAAACTGCACACAGTACTCCAGATGGGGTCTCACCAACTGTCTGTATAGAGGGATAATCACTTCCCTTTTTCTACTTGTGATGCCCCTTCCTATGCATCCCAGTATCCCCCTGGCTCTCCTTACTGACTTCTCACATTGCTTACCCACCTTTAGGTCATCTGATATGACTACCCCAGGTCCCTTTCCATTTTGTTGTTGTTAGTACCTCCCCTGCTATTGTGTACTCTTCTCCTGGGTTTTTGTTTCCCAGGTGCATTACTTTGCACTTCTTTGCATTGAATCTAAGTTGCCATATGTCTGACCATTCCTCCAACCTTGCCAAGTCCCTTCTCATCTTTTCTACCCCTCTTGTGTATCAACTCTGTTACAGATCTTGCGTCATCTGCAAAGAGGCATACCTTTCCCTCAGACCCTCTGCAATGTCACTTATAAAGATGTTAAAGAGGATTGGACCCAGTACTGAGCCCAGAGGTACTCCACTAAGTAACCCCCTTTCTAGGAATGTGTTCCATTCACTATTACCTTCTGTGTCCTGTTGTGCAGCCAGTTCCGCTACCCAGGCTACCACCCTGGGACCCACTCCCAGGCTGGCTAACTGATTATTAATCTTTGTGGGGACTGTGCCAAATGCCTTGCTAAAGTCTAGGTAGGCCATATCCACAGCCCCTCCCTGGTCTATTACTTTGGTCACCCAGTCAAAGAAATCAATTAGATTAGTCTGACATGACCTTCCTGCTGTAAATCCATGTTGCTTTGGGTCCTGTGCCCCGCTGGCATCTAGGTGCTCAACAATTCTTTCTTTCAGAAGTGATTCCATCATTTTCCCTACCACTGAGGTCAAACTTACAGGTCTGTAGTTTCCTGCTTCTGCCTTGCACCCACTTTTGTAAAGGGGAATCACATCTGCCCTCCTCCAGTCCTCAGGTACCACTCCATCCTGCTATGATTTGTTAAAAAGTGTGGTCAGTGGTGTCACTAGGTCCCCCCTTAGTTCTTTTAGGATTCTGGGGTGAATCCCGTCAGGCCCCATTGCTTTTTCCACCTTGAGTTTTAGGAGTTCTTTCAGGACTCTTTCTTCTTCTGAATGGACTGGTATCAACCCCTATCCAGAGTGCTTCTATTGTCTGGTTTAGGTAACTGCTCCTCATCTTCTTTGGTGAATACTGAGCAAAAGTATTCATTCAGTATCTCTGCCTTTTCACTGTCTCCCTCTGCACACCTCTCCTCTCCTTTATTAATCTTCACTATCCCTCCCTTAACCTTTCTATGCTCCCTAATGTACCTATAAAAGGTTTTATCCCCCTTTTTGACCGAGTTGGCTATTTTTTCCTCGTTGTGCCTTTGCCATTCTGACTGCCTTTCCTACTTCTTTCTGCTTTAATTGATACAGTTCCCTGTCGTGCTCCCTCTGTGATTCCTTATACTTTTTGAATGCAACCTTTTTCTCCTTAACCTTCCCTGCCACCTCTTTTGAGAACCATAGTGGTTTTTTACTCCACTTTGTTTTCTTTATTTGTTTTACACAAAGACTTGTTGCCTCTATGATGGCAGTTCTGATTTTTCTCCATTGTTCTTTCACCCTCCTATTTGGCCATTTGCTAGTGCATTCTTCAGGTGTTCACCCATTTTGCCAAAGTCAGCCCTTCTAAAATCCAGTATCCTTGTTTTGTATGGCTTATCTCCATGGTTGTGCTCATTGTGAAGCACACTGCGCACTGGTCGCTTGTTCCCAGATGTCTACTGACTTCTAAATTTGTGATCTTCTCTCCATTTGAGAGTACCAGGTCTAGTATTGCTCCCTCCCGAGTGATTTCCAGCACTAGCTGTCTAAGGTCTGCCCCCTGCAGGGCATCGAGAAATATGATGTCAACCATTTAAAAAGGCATTGTTTAGAGATTGGGTCTCCCATCATTCTGAGGCAAACACATAAAAAAGTTGCAGTGACTTTCTGGGATCCTTTGTATGATCCACGCAGAAGTGTAATGTCTCACGGACATCAAGTCAACACAGGATCACTTCTCCAGCATTCTGTGGAGAATGGAGAAAAACACTGGCAGGTTAATGGTCTGATTCAGGACAAATTTAGACACTACTGTACCTAGGAAGTAATCACAGATGGCTTTAAATTGACCAGATACCAGTGAAAAATAAGGTACTACGGATCCATAACCAATGCCTGCAGCTCAGAAACTTTCCCACATGAAGTGACACCCACCAGAAAAAGTATCTTCCATGAGAGGAAATGAAACTCACAGGTAGTAGAGGGTTCAAAAAGGAATCTGAGTAAGACTCCAGAACCATGGGATGGTCCTGAACAGGTCTTGAACTGGAACAGGATAATAGACTGGGGGATGCATATGCAGAAGCCCTTTTAGATATCACTGGGAAACCTCCAAATGATCTAAAGATTCGACCTTTATGAGGTTTAGAAAGGCGGAAATGGCCACAAGATGTACCTTCTCCGAAGAGTACTAGAGACCAGAGTACATCAGAGACAAGAGGTAGTCCAAAACATGCTGGACTGGACAGGACAAGAGTAATGGTTCAGGGAATGAGAAGCACATCAGATACTAAAACTCTTCCATTTTAGGGAATGCATGGCTAGTTGATGGCTTCCTAACTGCTAACAGAACATCCAAATAGCAGGGCACACTACAAACTGGGACAATTCTACATCTTCAGGAGCCAGGCATGAAGATCTTTTGCAGTGCCAAAAGATTTGGGTGCAATAGGCTATGGTGTCCTGGGAAAGTAGCTCCACTGTGAAGGAAGGGGGAGTGGAGGTTCAACTGTTATCTGATATAGCAGTGTTAATCAAATCTATCTGGGTTAGAATAAAGCCACCAGGCTCAGTGACATGGAGAGCAGAGGTGCTGGCTGCCTCACCTCCTGCCACATTAGTGACCTGGGTTCAGAAACTGTCATAGGTCATTCAGAAACCAGCCAGGGAGGGAGGATTGAGCTTCCCCAGGACAGCTCTCCTCTCTTGGGGTTGGGGGGAGTTACAGTGCAATGCTGCTTGTTTGTTGCCTGTAGGAAATTAGGTGGTACAGCAATGGGGTCATGCCAGATGGGATGGACCCCATGCAGGACACCGGTGGTGTCTCTGCAGAGGTGGAGCTTGCGCATTGCATTCATAGCACATGTGGAGGTTTCTTGGGGAAAGAATGAGGAAAAACCTTCAGAAACAGGATGACACCCGACCCCACCCTGCAGGCCCCTCAGTGGTGACTGGGCACTACTGAGGAAACCCTTTGGCTGAGGGTGAGCCCTAGTGAAGTAAACCCCAGAGATGTTGAGTGATGGACCTGGGGGAGTCAGTCTGATGGGGGTGGCTGGGCAGCTCAGGTGGGCAAAACATAAGATCAAAAAAAAGAATAAAGTTAGCAGAATTATATTAGCTGATTCCATAGAAACATAAAATTTGATGGCAGAAAAGGACTGCTTGGCCCACCTAGTATGCTTATTTCTCTCTACATACACTATTCTGTCTCAAGTTTTTCCAGTACCTTCTGGATTAAGGAAAGGAGGGAATGTGTAGAGGAAACTCCTTTGCCAGGAGATGGTCACTTCTCATAACCAAAAAAACAAACAAAAAAACTCCATCCAGGTCCCAGAGGAAGCAAGCAAAAATGCAACAATTTTGCTAATAGTGGGGATACAAAGAGGTGAAGCTCTGGATGACCACAACATAAGAATATCTCAGTGACCATTTTATCCTGGTGTTCCCCCTTGTGGAACAGACTGACCACACTGCTGTAAGCATCTGCTGGTATGCTTAGAAGCCCAGGCATAAATGTGGCCACTATATGTATGTCATGCGTCAATGCTCACTCCCAAACCAGCATCACTTCTCTGCAGAGGGGAATGGAATTGGTACCTTCTTGTTTATTGAGGTAGTGCATGAGACATCAGTTGTCCATCTGTACCAGTACAGGGTAAGCCTCACCCTGTATGTGCAAGCAAAAGCCAAGAGGCCAAAAACAGCTCTCAACACCAGAATGTTACTGTAGATAGAGCATTGAGCCAGTAGCCAGACACCCTGAGTCTGAAAGGAATCCAGGTAGGCACTACAACCCATCTCCTTGAGATACGTGGTAAGGACCAATGAAGGGTAGAGCTGAGGAACAGGTTCCTCCAGAACAGCTGGGAGCAGTCTTGCTGTGAGCAAAATTTGCCCCTTTGAGGTGATGTGACACCAATCAGGTGATCCAGGGGTTGAAGAGTGTGGATCCACTGCACACTGAGTACCCACTGGGGAATCTGCACCTGGAGACAAGCCAGTGGGATGGAGAGAATAGCAGGAGCCATGAGCCCCAGGAGTCTGACAATGGATCAGACACAGAAGGCTACCATGTGAGCTAGTTTTGTCAGGGCTGAGGCACAGATCCCTGGTAGAAATAAGTACAGCATGTGTGATGTCTAGGACTATATTCATATATACTGTACTGTGAGCATTGACATAGTTGGAACCAATCTGGATCTGTTAACCAGAGTTCCTGGTAGACAAGTTTGTTGTAGGGTCTGCACAGTGGCAACCACAGACACGGCCAGATATCTCATGAAATTTCTGCAATCTGTAGAGAAATTCCCTGCCTGTCTACCTGCCAGCAGTACAACTGTGGATCATAAGACAGAATCTCCTTACATATATTGTGAAATATATGAAAATATCTGATTGGATCTATGGCTATAACTACAGTATATAACCAGATGTCTGGAGATGACTTTCAGTAGCTAATCATACAGGCATAGGAATACATAAACAGTCTCTGGGAGGGCCGGCCTGGCAGCGCAGTGGTGGTGCTTCTGCTTATGATGCTCACATCCTGGGTTTGGAGATGAACATGAGAGTCGAAGAGCCAGCCGGGGGAAGGAAGATTAAGTGGCCTAGTGAGAAAGGTGGGTTACCTGTCAGTGCTTGAAAGACTCCTAATGGAGGCCAATGGAACAAACCGCTGGAGCCTGCTTAAGGAGGGTGGTGGGGCAGATGTGGGCAGTTTGTCATTGACATCATTGTGTGCAGTGCCTCAGACTAGAAGCAACATGGGGCCATGCAGTGTGCCAATCACCTCACCCTGTGAATCCCATATTGTCACCACGTGGCACTCTCCAGACACCAACCATCAGGTTCCAATGGGGAGGTCAGCCAGTCACCCCTCCCGGGGCCCCACCCTGGAAGGTAAGCCAGGGGAACACGAGGAAAGATCTCCCAGGACACCAAGTCTAAGGTTCAACAGGGGGTCAGCCAAGCCCCCAAAGGCCCCACCCTGAGGTAAACCATGGGTGAACACCAGAGATGGCAAGTCCTGGGGGATAGATGACAAGGTTGGGGGTAGAGATTGGGATGGTGTGGGCTGACCTGGGGTGAATAAAGCACATTAAACAAAAAACAACAAACAAAAAAGTCTCCTGGTGAAGGGCCATGCCTACCACAACAAAGCAGTTGGTAAAAACTCATAGGCTCATGATCAAGCCAAAGAAACTGAATGGATAGTGCTAACCCTCCAGCATGACTTGCAGGTTCTGCCAATGGCCATACCTAATCTTTAGGCTGTGTGAGATGCAGAATTCCTCTGTCAGACTTGCTGTAGAATAGAAATTCCACTTTCAAAATGCATTTTGGATATTTTTTTTATTTTGTGGAATGCCAAAAAGCCTTTCTGTAAAAACCACAAAATCAGTTTCCAGGGATCACATAAACCATGGAATAATTTTCTGAAGTTTTAAGGGGTAATGTGAGGAAGTTATTTTTCACAGAAGGGGTGGTGGATGCATGGAACAGCCGACCTCAGGAAGTGGTGGATATGAAAACAGTGCAGAGCTTCAAACAGGCATGGGAGATGCATAAGGGAGCAATACAGTTGAGTATGACTAGATAGGCCATTGACAGAGCAAAGCCCTTTGGCACATTCATAAGGTAGAAAACATGGGCAGAATGGATGGGCCTTTCAGTTCTTACCTGCCATCATCTATGTTTTTATGTTTTGCAGGAAAATAATTTGTAGTTTATGATTAACTGCTGATTATTAATCCACAAGAAACATTTTGCATGAATGCCGAATGCTAGAGTTCTACTGCCTATGGAAACCAGCACAATTTTCTGAAATCCCTCAGAATTTGATTCAGTCAGAAATTCAACACTCCATGTAGTCCTAATCTTGATATGTGGGTAGGGAAATTGCATGTTCAAGACACAGAGTGATACTGGAGTGAGGAGCAACTACAGTGAGACCATGCAAAATGTTTTGCACTCTGTGTATGCCTTCAGAACTCAAAGGGGGGGAGGGTTGGCTAACTTGACCTTTTTTTTCCCAGCTGACTGTGCACTTTGGATTGTAAAAGCTGATAAGTGTACCAGAAGGTAACAGGGAAGGAAGCGCTGGAGGTTGTGCTAGTAATTCCAGCACACAACCCTCTGAACAGCATCCAGGGCCCACCTGTATAATATTCTCTTCTGTACAGGGAGATCATGCCCCTACCTGAATCCCTAGCCAAGGAGAAGGAGATCAGAGGAAGGAAATCAGAGAAAAATGGAGGGGTGACTGGAACACCACCCTATCATCTCCTTTTTGGGAGCCTTAAAGGGGGTACCCAGAAACTGTTGCCATTGAGAGGCTACCTATGTGGCTGACCTGCCCCCACACTGGCAGCATGAAGGGTGAGAACCCCTAAGAAATTAGATACCAACCCCTTCCACAATGGGGCTGTGGAGGAACAAGGGGCTTGAAGGAATGGAGCACCATCTTGGACAATTGCAATTACTGTATATGAAGGCTGATTTCACATCACATCTGAATGATGTAGAGCCATGAAAGGCTGAAAGCAATAAAAATTGCACATCAGTGGAAAACTCATCAACGCAATCCTGTATTTATGGAGGTAGCAACATGGGGAGAAGCATAGGAGTCATAAGTGAAATGCAATAAATTATTGTCAGCCTCAAATCTATGATCAACATGAAAGATCTTTTTTTTCAGAAAAGATCCCAGACATGTTATCCTCCGAGATGTCTTCCATGGGCTGTATTTTTTTCTTTCTTACCTTTCTATTTATAACATTTTAAGAAATACAGCAAGTACCATATTTGAATAATATTATACAAAGTTTGAAGAACATGCACTCCAGAGGGTAAATGTACAGGTTCAACATTAAGTAGAGCAACAGGTTATTGTCCATTCACTGCTTCCGAACACCCAGAAACACAAAAGAGTAACAGTCTGGCAAGATAATAATGTAGGAGAGTCCGCTCTCACCTTTGTGTCCTGAAATATATGTGCCATTATTTCTGCCCCCCATAGGATTCTAAATACCATGTGGCGGGTTGAAAGAACCCTATAAAGAAATTGATAAGGCTATACAACACATGTCCTTTGCTCAGTTATGTTGCATTATACCCCTACCTCTAAAGCCATACCAGATGGCTGGTAGGAAGACAGGATATTAATAAGGATTTAGCAGAAATGCTCACAAATTGAGTGGAGTGCCACCTCACTCCCATTTTGAACTGATCTCCTTATGGACAGGCCATAATATGCAAAGAAAATGCCAGAAAAATGGAATAGAGCTAAGCCCAACATGGCTTCAAAATTTTTAGCAAGCTAATAACATATCCCTTTCATAAAGAGTTAGAGAAGTTCTGAAGGCTCAGTAAAATATCCCAGGTGGATGAATATATCTGAGAAACACAGGGAAACCAAACCAGTTTCAGTCATTAGAGTCTGACTCAAGTTCAGCTTCCCCCTCATGTTTCCTGGAGGAAAGCGAAGCAGATAGAAGCTTTGAGGCAAATGCTGCTGCCACATCAAGAACAGAAAAAATATTGGTTTTATTGGCATGACTAATCTGTAGTCACACTGGAAATAGAAGTTGTGCAGCAATACCATTTTGCAGCATGGATTTTTTAGTGACCTGCAGCACTTTCTTCTGGGTCTGTGTTTGCAATGGAATGTCCAGAAATAGAGCAATGTTATTGCCCTACTTCACCATGTCCCCACGTTGTCTGGTGGCCTGTAGCAGTGGAGTGTGAGCCTTCGGGTTAGAAAGTCACAATGACTTTCAGGGGCAGCAAACTAGCTGTACCTCATGGTCTAGCCCACATGGGGATGACAAATGCCTTAGTCACAGATATCCCGGAGTCCTCCGGCAACAGTCTCAGGTCTGAAAAAATCGAACGGATAACTGTGGCAAGCAGCTCAGTGCTCCTGGCAAATCTTGGTGGGAAGCCCACAGTGCGTACATTGGCTTGCCATTGTGAGTTTTCCAGAGCCTTTACCTTTGCCTTAATAAAATGAAAGTCCTCTAAGAATGCTGAATTTCTTTCTCATTGATGGTCCATTTAGGTGTTGAGAGCTGTAATATGGGTATTGTTTATTTGCACTTTGGTGACTAGCTCTGTAAAACATGTCTCAACTGAGGCGAGTCTACAATTTGTTTCTTCCCCTGTAGCTTGTGTCTTTTGCAGCTTCGCCATAATCTGGGGATCTGGCATATTAGAAGATCTTGTGTCCACTGATGGAGATGGCACAGACCCTGCATCTCTCAATCAATGTGTGGGTGAAAGTTATGCCTCTAAATTCAGTGCAGCATGCTTGTGGACTTTTTTCAGATTCATGTTGTACTCCCAAGCTATTCACAAACTAGCGGTGACATCCAAGAAGAGGATCCAATGCTGAAAAACTGTAAGATGTAGCTTTATAACTTAGCCTCATCAGCTGTTCAGGGAAAAGCTGCCACCATGTTGGATGCTCCAGAGTGCCCCCCTTCCACAGGCTGTTTTGATATTGTATCATATTTACCTGATAACTGGCAATGCAAAGGCCAAAAGCAGCAGTGATTAAAGCCTGCTTGCTTTTGGTGTCTAATATTCTGGATTCTTTCTCAGAAGGCTTAGTGCTCATATGGGGGCCTATGCACAAAGGTGCATTGTCTCTGCACCATGTATGTGAGGTGTGGAAACACTCCACACCCAATGCATCCCCACATGGGATGCACGATATGGGTTGTGCAGCATCTAGCACCCAATGCCCCACTCAAGTGGCCCGCAACGTGCATGGGGTGGGCTGGGGGTATGCCAGCACTATCTGCTATGCACAACAGAGGAGGGCATCGCTTACACCGGAGAGAACACTGCTGTAAGCCTCCTACACTCCCTGTGCCTCTCTCCCTAAACAGTGGGACCCCGGCACCCATTGTCACAGGCCACCCAAGGCTACTCACCCCAGCATCCAGCTGTGCCCCCAACCTTCCCATGTATGCCAACCCCACCACACTAACACATGGAAGAACCAGCCCCTGGACTACAGCTCTTCCATATTGCACTGCCTTCCTACCACTCCTCTGACCCCAGATCCAAGCCCCACCAAGCATGGTGTGGTGTGGTGGTTGGTGTTCATCCCCCACCCTCACAGTACCACCCCATCGGTCCAGGGGCATGGGAAAGAGTTCAGCTGTGACTACCCTCACTGTAAGGTATTTTTGTCCTGAACAGCTTTGCTGCTGGTCATTTTTGTAAATGACCTTGAGCTTGTAAAGTTTCCAGATATTTAGATTTGTTTGGCTTGTGTGCAGATGTACTTGCAAACAGCAGATGCTTTCTTTTCTCTCTGAGTTAACACTCTAGTAGACATGCCAAACAAATGTAAATATCTTGAAAATCATACAAGTTATATGTACACAACCAGTTTCACAATTGTACACAACAAAAAGTCCTTTACAATGAGGGTAGTCACAAAGCTAAGCTCTGTATAGGTTTTTTTTTTTAAATATAGCCATCCTTACTGTTGTGAACTAATTGTAAAGCAATGCATGCTTCTGAATCAATGGTCACAGCTACTTCACTGCCACATGGACAGGATGCATTTTAGGAACAAGTAAAACAATATATTAGCTGAGATGGAGATACCCATGGTTCGCAAAACTGCCATAAAGCTAGTAGGCAAATGTAAGAAAAACTCCTACTAGCAGACAAAGGGAAGGACATACTATGACTTCACACACAAATGAAAACACTCTGCACAACAAATGTTTTTGCAAATTCTGGGTATACTACTCCTTTAACTAGTTTTAGCTATTTAGCTTGATAACTGAGGCCCTGGTTTTATTTAGCAGTTTGCCCAGTTCTTACTTGGTATATACGTGTAATTTGACTTTCTTTTTTGATCTCACCTGTTGCTCTATATCTTTCTTGTTGATTGGTACTTATTTAATGTTTATTTTTATTTATTTTTTTTTGCTTTTGTTTTACCATGGGGTTTTAGTTGATCTGTGCTAAAGATTTTAGGGCATTTTAAGTGATATCAGGGTTATGTGCATTGACTTTGTTCTAGTTTATTGTCTTTTGTATGTGTTTTACCATATATTTATACAGGACTTGACCTGTATGATTTTGGCTCGTTATGCTTTAAGGTCATTACATTTCTTTTTTTTTGTAATTCTTTTCCTGGTTAAAAATGTTAATTAAAAAACTCAATTCATTATGTTTCATTTATTATGTCCAGCAGACAGTTCATTTTGGAAATAATCTAGGATTATGAGAGACACTGTGATTTATGGTGTAGATAATACATTTATCAAGTTTAAATTACTCTAAAACAGCTCAGCTCAGCTGGACTAAAGAGGATCAATTCAACGAGCTGATCAATCCTACAGATCTTACTTCATGGATAAAGTGTATCGTTGATCCCTTTGTCACAGTCCTGCATTTCTTCTCGTGACAATCACTTATTATTAAGGCGCAATTACCTATGGCCTTAATAGACCTAACCGACACAGCTTAAAAACACTTTTGATTGTGTAGCATTTATTCATGCACTTGGAGTTGCTGTGGCTAGGATAGCTTTTCAAGCAGTGGCTATTCCATACTTGCCTTATATGTAGCTGTAAATAGCTGCATACAGCAGTTCCAAAGGCCATTTAAAAGATCTTTTTGGAAACTTTTACAATTAAGCTAAGCTAGAAGAAAATAGCTACTGGATTTGATCCATACTTTTGTTTTATCTTCAACTGCTGATATATTGTACTAAAATGGGAGCTCTGATTTTGCTGTTATACAGTTATGGAGTTATGGCTTTATTAAACAAGGGGAGCTCTCTGACAGAAGTAACAACTCAATCAAAACTTTACTTGCTTATTTCTATTGTTTGGAAAGTAAGCAAACCACAAAGTTATGATTATGCTGCCATTTGTTTCCTATATTGTAGTGTTTTAAGTAAATTAAGTAAATTGATCAAAGTTTTTTCTTCCTTCTTATGTTCGCTTGCGTGCATGTACAAGGAATGTTTTGGGAGAGTAGCATACTTTGGAGGTGTGCCTCTCCCTTGCAATCAGTGCTCCATTGAGGCAGTGGTGGTCCTGCACCAATGGGTCGCGGGGAGCCATGTGACAGCGGTGGTCTTCACTTCAAAAAAACATGTGTCATGAGCACTGCATCACGCTGCCCCCTCGCATCAGGCGCTTCCCTGTGTCACGCTGCCCCACAAAGCTTTGGTGCCACACTGGGAGCCCACCCCAGAGTGGCAGACATTGTTTGCCGACGGGGCTGCCAACCCCGTCGGCTCCATAACTCCCAAGCCATCCTGCTGCCATGCTGAGGCCACCCAGCATGGCAAATGTGGCGTGGTTGCCCGGCGGGGTGTGAATGCCCGTTGGCTCCTCGGCTCCCCGCATGAGTTTGCCGACAGGGTGCCCAATCCCCTGTCAGCTCCTCTGCCCCCAGCCATCTTCTGCCATGCTGGGAGCCCATCCAGCATGGCAAATGTCCCATGTCATCAGTTTTTTTTTGTACCTGTAAATCAAAAACGGTCCCATGGCACATCTCCCAGTCCCCCTCCCACAACCCACACCACCACTGCTCACCCAGCCTCCCCACCCCCCACCCCATACTTACCTCTGGAGCTTGGCATGACAATCTTCGTTGAACCGGGAACACGTCTGCACTCTTCAAAGCCAACCGCGAACTGAGGAAATGCTGGTAAGCTGTATAATGGGCTAGATAGGGGGTTTTCAACTTTAGTGCATATCTCAAGAATTGTTTGGAATGTTTGCACCAAATTTTCAACATGGGGTTTTTGGGACCCCTTCTAATGAATGATGTCACTGTCATGGCGTTATTTGGGCACAAAGGGTGATTTCGCAGTCACTGCGTAAAATCACCCTTGAGGCCCGAATAGCGCCACATGACAGTGACATCATTCATAAGAAGGGGTCCCAAAAACCCCATGCTGAAAATTTGGTGCAAAAATTTCAAAAAATTCTGTTTTATGAGTGTGCGTTGAGCAGTTCCTACACACGCTCGTAGGTTTGTGAATTTTCAATATTTCTACTCCAGATTTTCAACATTGCCATTTTACCACACCTCCTCATGAGCAGTACAGCTGTCATTTTTCACATCCTGTCCAAAAAGTGTTTCCACCCATGTAGTGCACAATTGCACAGTCGATGTGCGAAATCAATGTATGGGACACAGTAAGAAAATCACAGTGACACTGTTCATTATCAGAGGTTTTAAAATGGCAATGTTGAAAATTTGGTGAAAAAATTCCTAAAAATGACTGTTTTATGAGCGTGCGTTGCACAGTTCCCATGCACGCTCGTAGGTTTGCGAATTTTCAATATTTCCACTCCAGATTTTCAACATTAGCATTTTACCACACCTCCTCATGAGCAGTAGAACTGTCATTTTTCACACCCTGCCCAAAACGTGTTTCTGCCCATGTAGCACACAATGGCGCAGTCGGTGTGCAAACTCAATGTATGGGACACATTAAGAAAATCACAGTAACACTGTTCATGAGCTGAGATCTTAAAATGGCTGTGTTGAAAATTTGGTGACAGAATTCCTAAAAGTGACTGTTTTATGAGTGTTCATTGCGCAGTTCCTATGCACACTCATAAGTTTGCTAATTTTCAATATTTTCACTCCACATTTTCAACATTGCCATTTTACCACACCTCCTTATGGGCAGTGCAGCTGTCATTTTTCACATCTTGCCCAAAATGTGTTTCCACCCATGTAGTGCACAATGGCACAGTTGCTGTGTGAACTCAGTGTATCGGACACATTAAGAAAATCATAGTGTCACTGTTCATGAGCAGAGATCTTAAAATGGCTATGTTGAAAATTTGGTGAACAAATTCCTTAAAATAACTGTTTTATGAGCGTGCATTTTGCAGTTCCTATGCACACTCATAAGTTTGCGAATTTTCAATATTTTCACTCCAGATCTTCAACATTGCCATTTTACTACACCTCCTTATGAGCAGTACAGCTGTCATTTTTCACATCCTGCCCAAAACGTGTTTCCGCCCATGTAGTGCACAATGGCACAGTCGGTGTGCAAAGTCAATGTATGGCATACAGTAAGACATCACAGTGACACTGTTCATTAGCAGAGGTTTTAAAATGCCAATGTTGACAATTTGGTGAAAAAATTCCTAACAATGACTGTTTTACCAGCGTGCATTGCACAGTTTTCATGCACGCTCATAGGTTTGCGAATTTTCAATATTTCCACTCCAGATTTTCAACATTGCCATTTTACCACACTTCCTTATGAGCAGTATGGCTGCCATTTTTCACATCCTGCCCAAAACGTGTTTCCGCCTATGTAGCGCACAATGGGGGTAACAAAAAGGTCATGCTGAAAATTTATTGTGCAAATACCAGCAGTCGCACAGGGCATTACAGTAAAGCACCATACGTGCCAAATACCACTGCAAATACCTGCATGCGAATGTTCTGCATTGACAAATGCTTGTTATGTTTGCTTGTGTGCATGCGTAAGAAACATATTGCATCAACTTGCTGCAGATGCAGGATGTGGAGGTGTGGCAGTGTAGCAGCCAGTGCCACCACTGCATTAGCGGGCTTGGCCCTCTTTCTCCCATGCGGTGGCACACTGCTGCTGCCACTAGTTCAGTAAGCATGCCACCTCCTTTAAAGAAATTGACCGCTGCAATGAGGGAGCACCCTGTCATTGCAGGGCATGCCTGAAAGAAACTGCCAGCTGCAATGAGGGAGTGCCCCATCATTGCATAGTGGGCCTTGCCTGCCAAGACATTTCTGTTCTCCCCAATCCCTCTGTTCCCCATCCCACCACCAAGAGTATATGTAAACCCTCCCACTTCCCCCTACTACCTGCTATGCACCCCGCTCCCTCCGATGCCAACCAGGCAACTGGGTGCAAGTGAACCCTCCCCTTGAGGAAAGGAGGGAGAGGGGGGACATGATAGAAGTGTTTAAGTACCTCAGTGGAATCAGCAAAGTCCAAGAGTGTAGCATCTTTCAAAAAAAGAAATGTGCAAGAACAATGGGACACATTTTGAAGATAGAGGGTGGACGGCTCAGGGGCAATGAGAGGAAGTATTTTTTCACACAGAGGGTGGTGGATGCATGGAACAGCCTTCCTGAGGAGGTTGTGGGGTTTAAAACTGTAGGAGAATTCAAGAATGCATGGGACAGACATAAGGCACTTTTTGTGGGGGTAGAAAGAAATAGGCTGTTAAACAGGATTCATAGCTTATCCTGTTGGCAGGGAAATGGGCAGACTAGGTGGGCCAAGTGGTTCTTATCTGCTATCAAAGTCTATGTTTCTATGTTTCTCCTGCTCCCTCCCACTGCTTGCTGTCTGCCCTCCTTGCTCCCTCTGTTCCCCATCCTGGCAATCAAGAGAAAGTAAACCCTCCCACTCCCTCCCACTGTGTGTTGTCCGTCCAGTTCCCTCTGTTCCTCATCTTGCCACCAGGAGTGTATGTAAACCCTCCTGCTCCCCCCACCACATATCTATCCACCCCACTCCCTCTGTTCCTCATCCCGGCAACCGGAGTGCACGTGAACCCTCCTGCTCCCTCCCACTGCTTGCTGTCCAAGCTCCCTGCTCCCTCTGTTCCCCATCTCGACAACCAAGAGCAAGTAACCTCTTCTGCTCCCTCCCATTGTGTGCTGTCCACCCCACTCCTTCCCTTATCAGTCCTGTCACATACATAGGCCCTCCTGCTCCCTTCCACTGCCTCCCACCTCTTCACCTCTCTACCTGTAATCTTCCCCCGCACCCTGTCCCAACCTCTCTTGAAGCTATGCACTCTTTGTCGGGATACCATCTCCTCCAGAAACTCATAATCTGACTACTAGAATGGGTGCGGCTTACTCAAAGGGGGTGTGGCCTACACAAAGGGGGACAGATTTTCCTTGGGTCTAGGGCCCCATGGAACCTTATTCTGGCCCTGGTTATAAATTTTTTGAACAGTCAGAAGTTTCCAGTACTTGGAATGGGAAGGCTATCAGCTTGTCTTAGTACAGGGTCTCACTCTTCATGTTCATCAGAAATGAGTGGAGTACCAAGAAATTAAATCCAAATTATGGGCCGCTCACATTAAACACAAAATGTTGTACCCAGCTCGCCTGGAAATTGTGACATCGGTTGGCATCAAAAGGTTTGAATCTGCCACACATGCTAAACAAGAACTGCCTTAACTTTTCCAGGACCTTTTTAAATCATATGTTGGTTAATTGCGGACTTTAATTTAGTATTCTTGTACAACTTGTTGGCTTTAGTATGCATTTGTACCTGGCTCTGTTCTGCCATTAAGTGTTCAAACTTTCTTTTTTGGAACTTAATTGATTGCAGTTGGTACTAGCCTAATGTTCTGGTAGTGCATATTATGTCTGGATACTTTGGACTTTACAATGTTTGCTATTGGTTTCTTAATTTGTACACCTGGGGGATTAGTGTTTATGATTAGCTCTTGTCATTTTTTCGGCAATGTTTATCATAGGTCAGCCTGTACCCCTTTCTTATTCAGCATTAGAGGTTGTTCCTTCTCAAAGTTTTCTGTACTAGATATATTTGTCTAATTGTGTGTATTTTGTCCTGTTTTCATTCTAATTACTCAGGAAGTATAACTGTTCTCCTTTTTTTCTCTCAATTTTCTTACTGTTTTTTACATTGTGCAATTAATATGATGCTGGCATGCTTCTTTTCAATAAGCCATGCTCTGTACTACTACCTTTACCTTTATCGGTAACCTACTTAGCTATTCTTAGTTGTCAGTTTTAATTTTAGTGTCTTGCCAGCTTCAATACTTCATTGTTGTTGTTTTTTTATGTTTTTTGGTTGCTTCCTTTTCCCACCATCATGTTCACTACTTTCTCTTAATGTATTATTTTTGTCTTCGTTCAAGCTACCCTACTATCAGGTGCATTTACCTCCTCCTTTTTATTTTGTATTTGGTCCCTTTTTCTGTTGTAATTATTATTATTATTATTTTTTGTTTATCTTTTCTCTGTTTAATTTTTTGAAGTACAGTTTTTGTTATGTGCTTAAATTGCACTCAGTGACTACTGTTTTTATATAATGGTAGGAGAGGGGGAGAACTGATAGTTTCTCAAGGTTCCTTTTGGTATTTGTTAAATTTACCCTTCCTCATTAAGACCTTTTTTGGAAGGAGGTATCCGTATCGACTTTGGCCTATTTCTGGGTTTTCCTTATTGCTATATAATGTCGTGACTGCTCTGAAACCTTTTTCTTTATAAATAAACCAGTCTTTACAGCTCTGTTATTTTGTTTTCAGTTCCCCATCATTCAGTTTTTCAAGTGTTCTTTCTCCATCGATCTATTACATTTCATATCTCTCCCGTCCACCTTCCATTTTGTGGTAATGTACTGTTATAATTATTGTCGAGATTTCTTTCCTTTGACCTCTGTGTTCCCATACCTTCTTTTTATTCTTCATACCTTTACTAGCTATACTAATAATAATCAATATTTGTCTGTCCCCACACCAGTGTAGTAAGGTGCTTATCTGCACAGTTTCTATTGAGGGAGGACTGATTTTTTTTATTAATTGATGCAGCACTAATTAAATATATTCTACAGAAGGTGGATTGTTCCTTTTAGATTCCTACACCCATGTGAGACTCCCCCTCCTTGAAGTTCAGTGAGGGTGGGTATTAATTATGTTTGCTTGTGCACATGTGCCAGAAGCATTATGTGGCAGCTTAGGAGAGAAGTGGGTTGTGGAGGAGCAGCACTGTGGCGGCCAATGGCACCACTGCATTTGTAGGATTGGCCCTCTTTATCCAATGCACTGGCATGCTGCTGATGATACTAGTTCAGCAAGCATGCCACCAACATGAAAGAAATTGGCCCCTGGAAAGAGGGAATGCCCCGTCATTGCAGGGTGTGCCTGAAAGAAACTGGCCACCACAATGAGGGAGCACCCCATCATTGCAGGGCATATCTTGCCTGCCAAGACATTTCTGTTCACCCCACTCCCTCCATTGTCCATTGCAGGAGGGCAAGTAAACCCTCCCACTGTGTGCTGTTCACCCTGCTCCATCTGTTCCCTGTCCAAGCACCCATTCTGCACTGTAAGTAAACCCTCTTGCTCCCTCCCACTGCACGCTGTCTGCCCCGCTCCCTCTGTTCCCTGTCCTGCCACCAGAAGTGCATGTAAACCAACCCACTCCCTCCCACTGTGTGCTGTCTGCCCCACTCTCTCTGTTCCCCCTCCTGGCAACTGAGAGCAAATACATCCTCCTGCTCCCTCCCATTGCATGCTGTCCACCCCACTCCCTCTATTCCCGGTCCCAGTAGATAACTAGACCCTCCCGCTCTCTCCCACTGCATGCTGTCTGCCCTGCTCCCGGCAGATAATTAGACCCTCCCGCTCCCTCCCACTGCATGCCCTCCAACCCACTCCCTCCATTCCCCATCCTGGCAACTGGATTAGACACAGAGAGGAGCTAAGATGCCCCGCCCTGCAGTACACAACAACCGGCAACCACAGGTCAGTCTGCACCGCCAGCCTCAACTGCCAAGTGTGGCTGTACTGTCAGTCACTTTTTATTTCTGCAGCTATTTTTCTTTGGCTTCCTTCCAGCTGCCACAGATTGCTGAGACAGAGTGGGACCAGGACATGGCACATCGGGAGGAGAGGACCTGCAACCCGCCCACAGCAGCCGCGAGCCGAGAGAATCTTCTTAATCCACCGAGGAGAAGTACCATCCAAGACAAGTCCAGCTAGACTAGTTGTAAGTTGTCCATAGGTTGGTGTTTTGTTTCCTACTTTTCTCTAGCTATTTTTATTATCTCAGCTGGGCTTGGGAGGATCAATAGCTGCTATGCTAGGCTTAAGAAGGGAGGAGGGAAATTAGAATTGATAAATAACTTGGCTTAGCAGTAGCACTGCAGTCAGACAGTAAGTTTATTTGGACTATATAATATACAGTAACAACGGCTGTGGAACTTATGGGTATAAGGATTATTTTTTTACAAGGGAATGGGCATATGAGGAATGGGTCTGTCTTGTGTGTTTAAAGGAGAGGTACTGTACAAATGGGATAAAAATAAATGGTCTTCTAGACTGTGGACATTTGTAGTGTTTTGCCATCTCAGCCTATCTGTGATCACTGACATCAGTGACATGATACACTATACAGCTGCTCAGCTATGCAGACTCTTAAGTGGTAGAAAACCATGACAGAGCCGAATCTCCTGCTGGAAAAAAACAGTTGTCTACTAGCAAATGGTACTGGGAGCTCTTGGAGCATATGTTCAAGTTCGTTCAAGCATATGTTCAATGTTTTTATCTTATGCCGCATACAGTTCTTGTTTCATTCCTGTTGAACTGTTGTGTCACCTGGGTCTATACTCCTGCACGTCATGCAGTTAGACTACTAGCTCAGTTGTTCGAAAAGCAAAGGACCACTCATTGCATCAATAATGTTTGTGTTTGTTAGATCATTCACAAAAGAACACCATGCACAGACCACTATTATCAGATGGTGATTGTGTAAATGTGTGGTCCTCCAGCCTACCTTTCATTGTGAGTCCCCCCAGTATATAGTGATTGCTGTAGTTTAGTTTTTGGCACAGAGGGATTACTTGCCACAGTGTGTGGGATAGGCTTCTCTCTGAGTTTTTTTTTTTGGCTGAAAAAATATGCTCATTAGTCTAGTCGCCCCTTTTCTGGAAGGGGGCAGGGTATGCTCGTACTTGTACTTGGTTTTGTTGATGTATGCCATATGAAGTAGCACCCCTTATAATACCCATTTATAGTTTATGAATGAGCAAGGGTGAGCAGCCAATATCAGATACAAACAGTTGGATACAAACCGTTTGTAAATGGAGAAGTATGGCTTTCTCACTTAGCTACTCCCAGCCACTGACCTGCACATTGGCTGGGGACCGCACCTTAATTAAGGCTATTTTGGGCTTATGCTGCTGCACCCTACATAAAGGTAAGCCACTCGAGACAGATGCAGTTTAGAGTAGGGCCACAGCTAATGGGTGGTCTACCTCAACGTTGGTAGCTGGGTGACTTCACAGCAGGGCTCTGAGTGAGGTGAAAACCGAGACCTCCACTCCCTTTGAAATCAACTCAGTAAGTTGCCAATTTAGGATGAAAACATGTTTAATGTTACATTTAAAGAGCAGCTTCCTAGTAGCTGCTTGCCCCAGCCCATTCGATAACTTAACCCCACAGACAGCTCCCAATGAAGTGTGGCATAACAAGTTGTTCTGTAACAAAAATTATTTTACTCGTAAAAGGAAAATCAAGTCCACCAGCAACAATAGAACAGAGCAAACCACGCCCCTCGTTGGCCCATGCAGCCCTGTTTTGTGATGTCACAAAACAAAGGCTGTGTGAGCATGCCCTATTCACTTACAATGGGGCTGATATTGTCACATAGTTTTAGACTATTTGCTCTCAGGATTTTCATAAATCAAAGTAGTCGATCGACTAATAGGAAGGCAGTATAGCACAGTGGTTTAAGGCTCTGAGCTGCAAATCTAGAGACCTGGGTTTGAATCCCACAGCCCCCACTTGCATACTGTGTGACCCTGAGCAAGTCACTTAACTTCCCTGTGCTCCCAGGTTGCACCTGTAAACAAGCTTTCAGCTTAGTGTGTCTCACCTGGTTAAACAATTGGAAAAAAAAATAGGATCCCTATTAGTCGATCAATCGCTTTGATTTATGAAAATCCCGACAGTAAATAGTCTAAAACTATGCAGGGCCATTGCCAGGATTTTCACAAGAGGGGTTCTTTTTATGTAGTCTTCAACCTTTTAAGAAAAGCTGTGGATCTTAGTGCCGACAGGACCCCAGAAGCCATGTAGTGAATTTAGGACTTATTTTGAAGATAAAGAAATCATATCTGAGACCTCCTACACCCCTTGCCCTAAGCAAAATTATTATCTGGCTGGCTGCAGGGTGAACACATATATGTATTCAGTACCAGAGGGCAGCAAGATGCTGCTAATGTAATATACCTAAGGCATTGTCTCAGATATAGTATGTCCCCCAGAAACCATGGGCTACGGTATGCTCTGTGGTGCACTTTTGTGGCTTATTTTAAGCCTATATAATGCATATCTGAACTCCCTCTACCCCTTACTATAACCCCACCCTCCCCAACTCAATATACCATTCAAGCAATAGTGCAACATGGTCTATAGCAAGGCTAGCAGGATGCTGGGATGTATTGGGAGGGGTATTGATAGCAGAAGAAAGGAGATAATACTTCCCCTCTACAGATCCCCGGTGAGGCCTCACCTAGAGTACTGTGCTCAGTTCTGGAGTCCTCACCTCAGAAAGTATAAGAATTGGTTGGAGACAGTGCAGCGCAGAATAATTAAAATGATTCAGGGACAGCAGGGCAGATCCTATGAGGAGTGCCTCAAGGCACTAAATATGTATTCACCGGAGACCAGAAGGGAGAGGGGAGATGTGATAGGGACCTTCAAGTTTTTTAAAGGAATTAAAGTGAACTACGGGGTACTATTTAGCCTGAGTACCAATTCATGGTCTCATGGACACGAATGGAAATTAACAGGAGGTAGGTTCTGGAGAGATGTGAGGAAGTACTGATTTACAGAAAGGGTGGTGGAACTTTGGAGCAGTCTGTCAGCTCAACTGGTAGGTGCAAAAACAGTCATTGGATTCAAGCAGACTGGACATAATGAAGGGAATAGTGGTTACTGGGGGCAACAGGACCAAGGAGGAGAATAGAGAGAGGATGGGGAGGGTTAGTACCCTGGAGGAACAGTAGGTTCCAGGGATTATAGGGAACTTGGGCAGACTGGATGGACCTGTGTCTTTTTCTGCCATCCCTGTCTAGGTTTCTATACCAAGCATCCTGCCTGAAAAAAATCTGTAACATCATTCTTAGTTCAGTATTGGGTACTACACTTGTTGCCCCCACTCCATTCTCCAGTGTGGTAAGCATGACAATGGGAGTGAGGGGAAAGGTAATTTGACAGTGGAAGGGATTCCCAGTGCAAAGTTACTATCTCCTAAAAGCCTACCCCCCCAACCCCACCATACTTCCAAATGTATAGTGGGTATGTTCATAACACTGAACTTTAGCAACAAATGTCATTCTACTGACATTCATTCACTAAAAATATCACCAGCTGCTTAATCTGGTTCAATTTCAGTTGCTTACCATCTGTATCCCCCCCCCCAGTTGCCCCTGAAAAAGGGACTTCTAGGCCGAGTGGGCTTACCGGGTTAACAAAATTCAACAAACAACAAACAAACAAACAAACAAACATGTGATCATCTGAAGAAAATGCTTATCACAACGTATTTGTTTTAACTGCATCTGGCACAGATAGCACAGACAAAAGTGGAATTGAATGTCATTAAACATGGGACCACAGTGAAGACCTCTCTGAACAGTGCAATTAGTGAGGTGGCAGTGTAGATCCCAGCCAGACCCTTCCGAACACTTGCATTGCCTTTCCACTGTGGTACCTCTTTTGTTTAACTTATGAAAAGTTAAAACGGGCATATGAAACAAGACAACTTAGCATTTTGTATAGAGGAGGATTTAAGTAATTTATTTCTAAATCTTCAGCCCACCCACCTGAAAAGCTCCTTTGCCCAGGTCTGCAGAGCCTATCTCTTGATATACAGTTATTAAGGGACACATGTTTGGCAATTGTGACCAGCAAAATTTACCTGCCGGTGACCGATAATATTATAAGTCGAGGTCCTCTACTTCTTTTTGCTCTCCTGGAGACGTTGTCTCAGAGCCTGCCACCATGATCCATCTTCCTCGAGTGCTAGCGGACAGTGTGAATTGTGGGCAGCGGCAGTGCTGTATTCCGGTCACATTCACGATGCTGACATGAGCTGCAGTTGGCCGGCCAGCCAGCCATCGGGGGACAGTGCTGAGAAAGACTCACAAAGCAGCTCAAGTCCTCTTACTGGCACTGAGGAAGCTGATTAACAGCAGTTGGGGGCTGCATGCAGAGAAAGTGTTGGAGTTCATCATGTGTGCATTAGCACTCTGTGACAGTCACCAAATAAATAGAAATACTGAAAAATTGTACAAATAATGAAAAAAGGGGATTTTTCAAAAGGGGTTCTTTAGAACTATATGAACCCCGACGCAACTTATGCTATGTGACAATATCAGCCCCATTATAAGTGAATGGGGTGCTCTCACACAGCCTTTGTTTTGTGACATCACAAAACAGGGCAGCGTGGGCCAACATGGAGGCGTGGTTTGTGCACTGGAAGTTGGTCCTTTTGTTGCTGGTGGGCTTGATTTTGATTTTATGAGTAAAATAACTTCTGATATAGAATGACTTGTTATGCCACATGGCATTGGGTGTTCTCTGTTGGGGTAAGTTATCTAATGGGCCGGGGGAGGGCAGCACAACCATCAGTAGGAAGCTGCTCTTTAAACCTTTTTTGGGGGTGCAGAGTGTGCTCTGACTTATTTTTGTGTTTGCTTGCGCGCATGTGCAAGAAACATAGTGCCATCATCTGAGTTTTCCGAGGTGTGGCAGCCCTCTTCCAATTCAGCCAGTGTGTTTGCAGGCGAGGCCGCCGTTCTCCAATGGCTGCTGGAGCTGTCTATGACTGCAGTCGAAAATGCAGTGGAGTACAGTTGAAAGGGGGAGCTACGCTTCAGTGAGCAGCGATAAGATATCGCCTGCTCATGTACACTCCCCCTACACACACCACACTGACGCATACCGCGTGCTCGCCTCCCACACACCCACTGTATAGCCGACGGGGTGCCCAATCCCCATCGGCTGTGCTGCGCCCCCCAAACAGAGTTCCACATGCCACGCTGGGTGCCCACCGCAGCATGGCTACATCATATAGCCGAAGGGTGCCCAATCACCGTCGGCTCACTATCCCCTCCAGAGAGTACAGGGCCTTGCGCTGAGGCCACCCCAGCGTGGCAACAATGTTATTGCTGACGGGGTGCCCAATCCTGCCGGCTCCACACGCCCCCAAACAGCTATTCTTGTGCCACGCTGGGAGCCCACCCCAGCGTGGCAAACGCCCCTCATCGTTGTCCTTTAAAAATCCTGAAACACAAACACGGTCCTCTGCTGTCTCTGCCCCCACCTGCCCACCCACTGCACACCCTGCCTCCCCACTTACCCTCACCCCATACTTACCAACGGATTCCGCACGACGATCTTTGGGACCAGAACACGTCTGCACACCTTCAAAGCCAACCTCGAACTGAGGAAATGCCGGTAAGCTGTATAATGGGATAGATAGGGTTTTTTCAACTTTGCTGCATATCTTAGGCATTTTTGGAATTTTGCACCAAATTTGCAACATGGGGTTTTGGGACCCCTTCTCTTGAATGCTGTCACTGTCATGGCGTTATTCGGGCGAAGGGTGATTTCGCAGTCACTCGGCGAAATCACCTTCGGACTAGTATGCGAAACAACACTGCCACTGTTCATAAGGTGGGCTGTCAAAAGCGTATGTTGAAAATTTGGTGGAAAATTCCATAATGATGTGTTTCTGAGCGCGCATTGCGCAGTTCCTATGCACGCCGTAAGTTTAGAATTTTCAATATTTTCCTCCAGATTTTCAACATTGCCATTTACCACACCTCCTTATGAGCAGTATAGCTGTCATTTTTCACATCTTGCCCAAAGATGTTTCCACCCTGTAGTGCTGGCGCGGTCGGTGTCTTGAAATCAACTGTATGGGACACATTAAGAAAATCACAGTGACACTGTTAATGAGCAGAGGTCTTAAAATGGCTATGTTGAAAATAATGATGAAAATTCTAAAAATGACTGTTTCCGACGTGCATTGCTCAGTTCCTATGCACTCTCGTAAGTTTGAGAATTTTCAATATTTTTACTCCAGATTTTCAACATTGCCATTTTATTACACTTCATTATGAGCAGTACAGCTGCCATTTTTCACTTCTTGCCCAAAATGTGTTTCCGCCCATGTAGCGCACAATGGCGCAGTCGGTGTGCGAAATCAATGTATGGGACACATTAAGAAAATCACAGTTACACTATTCATGAGCAGAGGTCTTAAAATGGCTATGTTGAAAATTTGGTGACAAAAGTCCATAAAATGACTGTGTTCTGAGTGAGCATTGCGCATTTTCCATGCACCCTCGTAAGTTCATGACTTTGTAATATTTTCAGTCCAGATTTTCACCAGTGGCATTTTCCACCTTCCTTACAAACAGTACAGCTGTCATTTTTCACAACATGGCCAAAATGTGTTTTCACCTTTCAAGCGAGATGCGTGGTCGCTGTGGGAAATCATTGTTCGGGACAGATAAAGAAAATCACAGTGACACTGTTCATGATCGGAGGTCCCAAAATGCCTGTGTTGACAATCTGCTGTAAAAAATTCCCAAACTAATTACATTACAGGCGTGCGTTGCTGGTTTCTATGCTGCGCTCATGACTTCACCATTTTTTTATATATTTTTACTGCAGATTTGCAACATTACCATTTTTTACACCTCCCCATGAACAGTACAGCTGTCATTTTTCACATCCTGTTTGGAATGTGTTTTTGCACCTGTGGTGCTAAATGCCATAGTCGCTGTGCATAAGCAGCTTTCGGCTAACAAACTGATATTGCCACTGTTCATGATGTGGGGGTCACAAAAAAACCATGCTGAAAATTTGGAGTGAAAATACCAACGAATGCCTGAGGTCTTAGGGTTTCCAACTGTAACCCCCCACCCTGTAGAGAATGACAGGCATCAGGGGTGTGACTTGGGATTCTTACCTGCAATGCTCATACCATTCCACACCCTGCAGCCAGTGAGAGGCGTTGAGGTATGCCTTGGACTCTTCAGCCCCAAAGTGCACCCCATTCTCCTATACCGCACCCATCTTACCGTATTTCCTGATGGAATGGGGTGCGCATAAGGGCCAAAGACCCCAAGGCACACTGTGACACTTGTCAGTGTCTGCAGGGTAGGGTGTGGTGAAATGGCGTGGCCGTTATGCCTGACGACACAAAGGCACACCCCAATGCCTGTCACTCTCTGCAGGGTGGTGGTGGGGTTGGCTTCAGTTCAATACTTCACTGCCATTCCTATTATGCAGCTCTGTAACTTCTACACTACCAGTGCCAATGCCAGCAAGCAAACATTCGGCATTGACAAATGCATGTTTTGTTGATGTATGCCATATGCAATAACCCTTATTTAGAATACCATTTATAGTTCATGAATGAGATTCACAAGGGTGAGCAGCTAATATTGGACACTGTTTGTAAATGGGCCCTGAGGTGAATACCAAGAGACCCCCACACACTCCTTTTGAAATCAAATCAGTAAGTTGCCACTTCAGGCTGAAAAATGTTTTAATGTTACATTTGAGTTACCCCTTTTCTTGGGTGGGGTGCGGTGGGGTTCAGGATGTGCTGTGACTTGTTTTTGTGTAGGATAGACACTGGGGGGGTAAGGGTTTGTTGTAATTAAAGAAGTGCTGCAAAATTAACTGAGGTCAGTTAACAGTTAGCTGATATGGAATTCACCATAGGCACTGGTTTTCTTCTCTGCCATTTTGCAGCCCACCAGGTTGTGCTGATTGCTGTTTATTCTGCGCCAATAGCAATATATTATTAACAGGCACAGCTAATAGTAGTTTTTATATCTCATCAAATGTAAAAGAAGGATTTGTAAAGATGTATAAACTTGGAGCAGTTGCTGCAGATATGTACTATATCTACAGTTGCTGCACAAAGCTTATAAATGTGTTAGGCAGACCAGTTTGTTTATGGTTTGAAGTTCTCGTTTGTCTACAAGAAAATATAAGCAGCGGATGCATAAGGTTTAAACCTCCACTGCTTATATTTCCTATCCTTGTTGTACTCAGAGGGTTTATATGATTCAGTAGAGCTTTTCATGTGCATTATATTTTGGCAGCCATGCTCAGTTTCAATTTAGTGTCTTACAGGAATAGTCTGACCGCCGGCAGACAGAGTAAGTGATTTCTTAGTGTGCTTTCTGATTCAGGTGCTTATTCCTACTCTAGCACTGCTTGCCAACCAGTGCTAGAGTGGGAATGTGCACTTTAGTTAGAACGCACAACAAAATCAAGCATTTGTCAATGACAAATGTTGTGTCGCTGGCATTGGCAGTGGTAGTACTGGAGTTAGAGATGCTTAATAGGAATGGCAGTGGAATACTGAACTGACGCCAACCCCACCCCCACAATGCAGAGACTGACAGGCATTAGGGTGTGCCTTTGGGGCATCAGCTATAACGCTCATGCCATTTTACCTCACCCTACCCTATAGACACTGACAAGTGTTGTGGTGTGCTTTGGAGTCTTTGGGCCTTATACTTACCCCATTCCATAAGGAAATACACTGAGATGGGAGCAGTATAGGAGAATGGGCCTCACACTACCCTGTAGACACTGACAAGTGTTGTGGTGTGCTTTGGGGTCTTTGGGCCTTATATTTACCCCATTCCATAAGGAAATATGCTGAGATGGGTGTGGTATAGGAGAATGCAGTGAACGTTAGGGCCAAACACTCCAAGGCACACCTCGATGCCTGTCACTGGCTGCAGGGTGGGGTGGGGGTGGAATGGCATGAGCATTACAGCCAATGATCCCAAGTCACACCCCTGACACCTGGCAGTCTCTACAGGGTGGGGTATTACAGTTGGAAACCCTAACATCATAGACATTTGTTTGTATTTTCACTCCAAATTTTCAACATTGGCTTTTTGTGACCCCACCTCATGAAGAGCGGCACAATCAGTTTGTTAGCCAAAAGGTGGTTTTGCACAGCAGCTATGCTATTTGGTGACAAAGGGATGAAAACACATTTTGGGCAGGATGTGAAAAATGACAACTGTATTGTTCATGAGGAGGTGTAAAAAAATGGCAACATTGAAAATCTGGAGTGAAATTATGAAAAATCGGTGAAGTCATGGGCATGCATCGAAAATGCACAACACACATCCATAACCCAATTATTATTTTTTTTTTTTAAAGCTACATTTTCAACATAGGCATTTTGGGACCTCCCCTCATGAACAGTGGTGCTGTGATTTTGTTAATCTATCCTAAAAGTTGATTTCCCACAGTGACTATGCCATTGTGCGCCACAGGTGCAGAAACACATTTTGGGCAGGCTGTGGAAAATGACAACTGTACTGTTCATAAGGAGGTGTGAAAAATTGCCAGTGTTGAAAATCTGTCATGAAAATATTGCAAATTTGCGAAGTTACAAGGGTGTGTATAAGCTGCGCAATGCACGCTTGTAACACAGTCATTTTATGGACGTTCGTCACAAAATTTTCAACATAGGCATTTTAGGACCTCTGTTCATGAACAGTGTCACTGTCATTTTCTCAAACTGTCCTAAAAACTGATTTTGCACAGCGACTACGCTGTTCTGCGCCAGACATGCAAAAACACATTTCGGCCAGGATATGTGAAATGACAGCTGTACTGTTCATAAGGAGGTGTGGAAAAATGCCAATTTTCAAAAATCTGGAAAGTATTACAAATTCACGAAGTTACGGGCGTGCATGGAAACTGCACAATGCGAGCTCGTAAAAGAGCGATTTTTTTTATTTTTTTTCACCAAGTTTGCAACATACACTTTTTGAGAGCCCCCCTCATGAACAGTGGCACTGTCATTTCATTACTTGGTCCCAAAAGGTGATTCTGCACAGTGATTGTGAAATCACCTTTTGGGACCGAATAATGCCATGACAGTGACTGAATTCATGAGGAAGGGTCCCAATAACCCCATGTTGAAAATTTGGTGCCAAAATTCCCCAAAATGCCCGAGATATGCACCAAAGTTGAAAAAAAACCCCTATTTATGCCATTATACAGCTTACCGGCATTTCTTCAGTTTGTGGTCGGCTTTGAAGAGTGCAGATGTGTTCCCAGTCCACCGAAGATCTCACACTGTGCTCCGGAGGTAAGTATGGCGTGAGGGGGGATGTGGGGAGGCGGGTGCACAGAGCGTGGGTGCAGGTTGGGACGAGGGCCACCGGAGTCAACAAGGGACCATTTTCTGCTTTGCAGGTTTAAAAAAAAAAAAAAAAACATTGCTGGATGGTTTTCCTTTTACAGGGGCATTTGACATGCTGGGGCGGGCACCTTGTGTGCCACCTAAGTGTTTTCTTTTGGGGGGGTTCTGTAGCTGACAGGGGATTGGGCACCCCCATCAGCACACAACAAATGTGGGGACATTATGCCTATGGAGAGTGGGCTCCCCCATTGGCAAATTAAACTGAGAAGGGGGGACATGATACCGAGGGGGATTGGGCACCCCCTCGGCACATGCTTGAAATGGGGGGGCTGCATTATGCCAATGAGGAGTGGGTTCCCCCATTGGCAAATGACATGGGTTGCAGCATGCCAACAGGGGGATTAGGCACCCCTGAAGTTGGATCTCCGCGTGGCGGCAGTCAGCACCGCCATGTTAATTGAAGGGCTTCACCAGGAAAGGCACGTGGGGAGGGCGTGTTTTGGTGCTGCTGCTTGATGAGCTTGGCTGTCATTGCAGTAGACCTTTTCTTAGATGTGCTCGCCACATTATGTATTCCTGGTGTGGCGCCTGCATGCTGGCTTATTGGGGAATGAGGGATGCACCTACTGATGCGTGCCCTGCATTTGCCAAACAGTGACCTCTCCTCCAAATCTGCTACTAATGCAATATGTTGGCTGTGCAAGTGTGAGCCAGCATAAAAATCACTTACTCTACTGCCAGCAGTCTTACAATTCCTGTCAGACACAGTTTTGAAACTGAGAAATTAATTTAATAATGTATTAATTTGATATTAATAAAGTAAAATGATTCTTTAAGCAGCAGTCAGCTATGTACCGCCATCCACCTCAGGCCGCCCACAGCAGCCACCAGTGACTGTGACTGTGTGACTGCCAGCCTGCCTGGAAGAAGATACAGAGTCACACCAAGGCGGGTGCTTTGCCTTCATTCTACTCTTTTTTGGGAAGGTGCTTGACTTATGTTTCATGCTCTGTAATAAAAGGCATAATGGTTTAAATTGGCCAGTGGAAGATGAAACTCTAAATTCTTTAACCACATTACATGTAGGGTAAGCTACCGTGTGTGTGTGTGTGTGTGTGTGTGTGTGGGGGGGGACGAATTGTGTGCAATAACTTGCTCAGTCTCAATATGGTGTCTTATGGGAATAGTCAGACTGTTCGCAGAAGAGCAGGTGATTATGTGTTTTCTACATTCCAATTAAAGTGCGCATTCCAGCTGTAGCATTGGTTCCAACCAATGTTCTAATCAGAATGTGCACTTTAGTCAGAAAGCAAAATAATAAAAAAAATTGCTGTACTGCAGTGCTAGCAGTCTGACTAGTCCTATAACACACTGTATTTAAACAAAGGGAGTTCTGTATTTCTGTATTTGCCCTTAAGGTGGAACGGGTACAAGCACTTTGAAAGGTTGCAATGCTTATGCCAGTTGTACTGCTCCTTTCAGTAATCTTTTGAGTGGTTAGTCAGCAGCATATGATTTATTTGCCTGGGCCAACAGGTGTGCTGTGCTTCCTTATTTAAAATCAAACAATAAAGTATTAAATCATATAATATGATATGATTTTAATACTTTTATTGTGTGGTCTTAAAAGTAGAAAGCGCAGCAGGATGGAGAACAGGTCACAGATGTAAGGGTGGAAGAACCACTGGCTGCTAGCAATCACCACACAGTGTGGTTCTCTATCAGTTTGGGTAGAGAAATCCACAATACAAAAACAAAGGTCCTGGACTTCAGAAAGGCAGAGTTTGGCAGGATGGAGCAATTAATGAGAACACACATAGATGGCATTCACCCTGACATGGACGCAGAGTAGAAATGGACGATCATAAAACTAGGGCTGATTGAATCCACTAAAGCTTGTGTCAAGAGCCAGCAAAAGAAATCAAGCACCAAGCATCCAAGCTGAATGACCAGAGAGGTCACGGAGAAAGTGAGGGATAAGAGAAGGGCCTTCTGAACCTACAAGAGAACCAAGAGGGCAGAGGATAGGGAGAACTATATGAGGAAATCCAAGGAAGTGAGCAGAGCGGTCAGGACTGCAAAGGCAGCCAGGGAAAGGAAATTAGCACAGGGGATTAAGGAAGGGGAAAAGGATTTCTTCAGGTATATCAGGTTAAAGAGGAAGTGCAAGGATCAAATATGTAGGATCAGGAAAGACAGTGGGTGGGTAGACAAGGGGGCCAAGAAGGGAGAAGTACTTAATGAGTACTTCTGTTCAGCATTCACAAGGGAGAGGGATGGGCCCATTCCTGCAGGGAAAGGGGGTGCAGGCATAGGGGGGTGAGACAACCACAGATGAGGTTATCATGATGGAAAGGGTGCTGGAGGGCCTTAGGTCCCTGAGGGTAGACAAGGCACCTGGACCAGATGGGGTACATCCCAGGGTGCTGAGGGAGCTGGCAGAGGTCCTGGCAGAGCCACTGGTGGATCTGTTCAACACCTCGCTAAATACAGAATGTGTGCCTCAAGATTGAAGGGAGGTGCTCATGGTACCTCTCCACAAAAGTGGACCCAAGGATGGACCAGGGAACTACAGATTGGTGAGCCTCACCACAATTGTGGGCAAACTGATGGAATCTATCCTCAAAGAAAGGCAGGTGCAGTTTCTTGTGGATAATGATCTGCAAGATGACAGACAGCATGGGTTCATTGCTGGCAGATCCTGCCAGACAAACTTGATTGATTATTTTGACTGGGTCACTAGGACACTGGACGAGGGCCATGCAGTAGATGTAGTCTACATGGATTTCTGCAAGGGATTTGATTCAGTGCCACACAGAAGGTTGACCTGCAAGTTGAGGAGTCTTGGTATAGGGTGAAAGCTAGCCCAACGGGTAGAAAACTGGCTGAGGGGCAGACAACAGAGGGTAGTTGTGGGTGAAGAAGCATTGGAGCCTAGGGCAGTAACAAGTGGTGTCCCACAGGGATCACTACTGGGACCAGTCCTGTTTAACATTTTCATCACAGATGCTGCGGTTGGGATCAAGAATAAGATCAGCATCTTCGCCAGTGACACTAAGATCTGTGCTAAGGTGGATGGCAAGGAGGGTGGAAAATTACTGCAGGAGGACTTGGCAAGACTCGAGGAGTGGTCACACACCTGGCAGCATGGGTTCAATGCCAGGAAGTGCAAGGTGATGCATTTCAGAGCCAAAACCCCAGGCTACAGCTACTGGATGGATGGTATCAACTGTCCACATCCAATGAGGAGAAGTATCTGGGGGTGCTGGTAAGTGGGGAATTAAACCACTTGGCCCAGTGTGGGAAGCCAGCGGCTAAGGCTAACAGGATGCTAGGGTGCATAGCAAGGGGGATTGCATCCAGATGTAGCGAAGTCATACTGGCCCTATACAGGTCCCTAGTGAGGCCACACTTGGAGTACTGTGTACAGTTCTAGTGCCTATACTTGACAAGGGATATCAAACTACTGGAGGTAGTGGAGTGAACAGCAACAAAGATGATCCAGACTAAAAAGAACTCAACATGTATACCCTGGAGGATAGAAGAGAGAGAGAGAGAGGGGACATGATCGAGACCTGCAAGTACCTGAAGGGAATGAACAGAGTAGGCTTCAAGGGTGGGTTCACTCTCTAGAATGGAAAAGATACGAGAGAGCACTCCCTGAAGTTAAAGGGGGGGCAGATTCAGGAGGGAAAGGAGGAGGCACTACTTCACTGAAAGAGTGGTAAAAGGGTGGAATGCACTGCCTGAGCAACTCATATCAGTGCAGACTGTGGGGTGCTTCAAGAGGGGGTGGGACAAATTCAAGGGGAAGGTACATGCCGAAGAGGCAGTTGGGGAGGAAAGTGTTAATGGGAGGGCAGCTGCAGTCTAATGGGCTGAAGTGCTGCACACTCGAGCAGACTAGGTAGACCATATGGCCTGTATCTGCTGGCAAGTTCATATGTTCGTATGCTGACCAACTGAAGATACTGTTTGAGTGCTGACCACACAAAAATAGCTTTTCACAGCATTACGCAATCGTTTTTTTTTACTAAATGTAGCACTTTTGTTTGAGTCAGGCTCAAGTTTTCTTTTCTGTACAGAGGCAACTTTTTTAATATGCTTAATCTGTTTTATACATAATCTGTTTTACCAGCATGTTTACAAACAAATGTGTATGTAATATTTTTGGGGCTGCTTTGTCTGAAAGGAGGTATGTAGTTCTGGTGACAAGTCGCCTATGTCTTTTTAAGAAGTAAGTGATCACTGTCACCAACCCCCACAGAACATTCAAGTTTATAATCAGCAGGGCCACCCAAACTTTTCACACATTTGAATCAAAATCTATGCAGATTTAAAGTCTGTATACAAGGATGACCTGCCCCATCAGTCAAAAGCAAGCATTGTAATTAAAGCTTGATTTAGTTGAATGGTATAATTTGCACCTTTTCTCACCATGCTACCAACATTTTAATGAGATTAACTTCTTTTGACATTGCATGCAATCATATTATGGTTCTGAGGTTCTGAACCAAGTATTTCATTTTCTAAAGACGTTGTCCATAATAACAGCACACAGAATATATTCATTCACCCTTCAGACCCTGCTTATTTCAACAGCAGTATTTCTTTGTCACCGTCACTTTGTTTCACCAATTGTGTTTTCCTGTCTAAGCTCTTGGAGAGGTGAAATAAATTATAGACCATGTAGCTTTAATAGTTTCTTAAGTATTTCTGTAGTGTTGATCTGGTCTTTAGTTCCCCAGATGTGCTTTTCTGGTGTTGGTTATAAGTTAATTAATTTATTTATTGAATTTTGTTGACCTGCTAGGCCCACTGACATTACAATTCCCTTTCTCAGGGGTGACCAGGGGGAAGGGGATACAGATGGTAACCAACAGAAGTTGAACCAGATTAAGCTGTTGGTGGTGGTATTGTTCGTGAATTGATTGCTCGCAGGTTGCATAACTTTTGTTGTTTTGCACAATACTGATGTAGATGTTTTCTTTTTTTATGGTTGTGGTTGGAGCTTCTGGCACACACGTGAAAGTTGCATTGGGTAGAGCATGTCAGATGTAATTGGTTTAAAGGTGACAGGAAACGATTTTTACACCTCTAGATGCCCTCCAGTTGTTCTTTATTAGATACCCAGTATTCTGATATACTTTTGACCTTTTTTGTAAAATTAATAATCTAATTTTGTTGCTTTTGTAACTACCTGGAATCCCTCTTTGCTCTGCAGTTGCTGCTGTCTCTTTTCATACTGCCTGAACATTCCATGACATCACAAACTCCTTTCCAGGCCATTCAGATGAATAGCATGGAGTGGGAGTCTGTGATGTCACAGAATTTCTTAGAGATATGAAAATCAAGAGCAGTAGCTGGTGAGGAGAGTGGAACTCAATGCAGATCTGAGGGCACCACAAAGCTACATTATTTATTTATCAAAAAATCATCAAAGCATATCAGAATACATAACTGGCATGGAAAGGAAGATAGAAGGGAAGTTAAATATGCAAAAATCATTTCCTATCTCCTTTAAATCTGGGCTATTACATATTAATAATATAAACATAGAAATTCATCAGAAAAGAACCATGACTGTGCCCATCTAGTCTGCACATTTTCCCTGCCTGCTGTAAAAGCAGTAGACACTACTTGAACTCAGGCTGTATGTTCTCATTCCTATTGCTAGTTGCTAGGGTTACCTGATACCCGTCCTATACATGCTTGAATCACCACTACTGCAAGTGCCTCCCTCCAGCTCCACTAGGAGTGCATTCCATGCATCCACCACCCATTTTGTGAAGAAATATTTCCTCACACTACTGTTTAGTCTACTCTACCACCTTCCAACCTCATGTCATGCCACGGCCCCCTCATTCCTGGACAACTCCTTTTCTTAAAGATGCTACCCTCCAGTTCTGGTACATTATTAATGCCTTTTACAGTAAATACTTATTTCTGTCCTATCTCCCTGTCTCTTCTCTACTCCAGGGTATACATATTGAGATCTTCCATTCTCCCCTCATCAGATTTTTGGTGCATCTTCAGCACTATCTTGTTGCCCTTCTTTGAACTGCCTCCATCCTGCCTAGGTCCTTAATTAGAGATGTGGCCTCCAAACCTGTACACCTCATCATATTCAAAATATGTACTTTTTCGATGTCTTAACTTAAATAAATCCTGTCGGTTGATTTGGTACCCGATCTTCAGTGGACCAGGAACACGTCTGCACTCTTCAAAACCGTCCGAGAACTGAAGAAATCCTGGTAAGCTGTATAATGGCATAAATGTTTTTTTCCAACTTAGGTGGACATCTCAGCCATTTTTTGTGAATTTTTGCTCCAAATTTTCAACATGGGGTTCTTGGGACCCCACCTCATGAATTCAGTCACTGCCATTTCATTATTTGATCCTGAAATGTGATTTCTTGGTCACTGTGTGGAATCACCTTTTGGGACTGAGTACCAAAACAACAGCATCACTGTTCATGAGGTGGGCTCCCAAAATGCCTATGTTGCAAATTTGGTGAAAAAATTCCCCCAAAAAAGACTCTTGCAAGCATGCATTGCATATTTTTCAGGCACGCTCGTAACTTCAAGAACTTGTGCTGTTTTCACTCCAGATTTTCAACAATGCCATTTTTGCACACCTCCCTAAGAACAGTACAGTTGTCATTTCTCACATCCTGCCTGAACTTTGGATTCACACAACTGGTGCAGAATGGTGTGATCAGTGTGGGACATCAACATTCAGGACAGACTAACAAAATCACAGTGCCACTGTTCATGAGCAGAGGTTCCAAATGCTTTCATGAGATGGGGTGACAAAAAGCCCATGTTGAAATTTTGGAGTGCAAATACCAACAAAAGCCTGGGGTGTTAGGGTTTCTAACCGTAATGTCCCACCCTGTAGAGACTGACCAGCATCAGGGGTGTGACTTTGGATTGTTGGCTGTAATATGCCTGCCATTCCACCCCACCCCTACCCTGCAGCCACTGACAGGCATTGAGGTGTACCTTGGACTCTTCGGCCCCACAGTTCCCTACAGTTTTCCCCGCAGTTCACCCCCATTCTCCTATACTGCACCCCAATTCAGCATATTTCCTTATGGAATGGGGTGACTGTAAAGCCAAACACCCCAAGGCACACCTTGCCTCAACACTTGTGAGGTGAAATGGTGTGACCATTTGCCGATGACCCAAAGGCACACCCCAGTGCATGTCCATCTCCGCAGGGTGGGGGTGGGGTTGGTGTCACTTCAGTACTTCACTGCCCTTCCTGTTCTACATCTCTGTACCTCATGAACTTCCAATGCTAATACCAGCAAGCAAATATTTGGCATTAACAAATGCTTGTTAGATTTTGATGTCGCTTATAGAAGCATTTGATATTTTATTAATTTTAAAATGTCTTAAATTGATAAATATAAAGGAGGGTTTTATTTCAGATAATTTCTATTCTGTATGTTACTTCCCTCTGTTTTAGTTATTATACTGCCTTCTTTCAAAACTGTACACCTTCTTACGTATATCTGGCACAACAGTTTGAGAACAAGGCATGGCATATTTACAGAAGACTACAGAGGTGATACAGAATCCATCTCTAAAGGAAATTTAGGGAATATTAACATAGCAACATTCAGCCTGAATTTCCTTTAACTGGCTGAAGACTCAGGATTTTACAGGATCTGGTTTTAAAGATCTTTCATATAGAAAAGTTATTTCTAATTTATAACTGTTTTAATTATTTTATATGGAATTTGAATATGTAATTCTTATTGTCTTTTCTTCTCATATATTTCTTGTCAGCATGGTTAGTACAAGGAGTGGCAAAAATATTACTCTATCCCAAATTCAGAATCCAGGAGGATATTTGACAGAAGTAAAAAAGAGGAATGGGTAAAAGGTTAAAAATATTAATAATAAAAATACAGTACACGTCACATTAAACTGTTCCATCAACTCACTGGTGTAGCATTTTTTTTGTTGTGATGCTACTGCAATGGCAGCTCGAACTGTTGAAGCTTTTAACTGTTTTCCAGTCATCCTTCCCTGCCTATTCAACTAACTTGTAACTGTTTAGTGAAATGGCAGTAGCTGTTTTGCTGTGTTTATGCAATGCATTTTCATGGCATTGTTTATAAATATCACAGCATTCCTTAAAAGCATTGTTTATAAATATCACAGCATTCCTGAAGAGCATTGTTTATAAATATCACAGCATTCCTTAAGAGTTGTTTAGTCTGCCTTCTGAAATGAAACTCATAAGCACTCAGCAGAAAATAACGCTTATAGTCCATAGCAGCTAGTTGCAAACCAATACTAACCTTTTACTAATTCATTGACTTAAACACTGCACAGATTAGGAAATTCATTGAACAATGCTACGCCAGTGAGTCGAGGGAACAGTTTAATGTGACTTGTACTGTAGTTTGATATGGGAAGAGCCATTGTAGCCTAGGATAACTGAATATTTAGAAGGCTTGATCCCCCCCCCCGCCCCCCGCAGCGCTCTTTACTCCTTTTCTTGACCTCCAGGATACTTCCTTTAGAAATCAAGTAGGGAAGACTCAAAATTCACCTCTTTTGGGGAGTCTTTTTGGTTTTCCATAATCAGATGAAATCTCCTTGCTAAAATCCAATATTAGTTTTGACTGATACTCTTTGACTTGCAGTCCTGCACAGGACAGTGATAATATTGAGCCTTGTTCCTTAACCATTTCTCCTCAAGGACTTGCACAGGATAATCAATGTGGTAATTTTAGATCCCAATTAGATAAATCTTCCAGGCTGGTAAAGGGAAGGATCACTACCTTAAATTACCTCAGTAGATAACTTAATGATAGTCATGCAGGATCTCAGTGAAACTCTATTTGGGCTTAAACATTGGTAACAGAGATTCCTCTGCTCATAATGGAGAAAATAATACCAGATAATTATCTGTCTCATCTGTTTTAAATCCTATTACCATTATTGAAACTGATCACTAATTTTTTAGGGATGAAAGACATTTTGCTTCCTCTTCTTCACTTTCTAAGCAAATCTTGGAAGTTATGAAAAATCCCTATTATGCTAACATTGGGCCCTATGCATGATCCCTACACGCTGCTCAGATTGGGTATGTAGGCATCAATACACATGAATTCCATGGAGTGAGGTCCCACAAACCCTACACAGCATTCACAAACAGGATGCATATCAGTTAGACACTCAATCCCTCATCCATGTGGAGAACAACATGCTGGTTGTGTTCAGGCGGCATGCCAGCACTATGCACCATTCACTAAGGTGTGCATTGCTGTGCACAAGGGGGTATAGGTGGGTGTGGGTTACACTATGGGGACCCTGTCATAACTGCACTATGCGCCCGGCCCTGCCCAGCCCACATAGTGACCCCTGCAACAGTAAGGATAGCCCCTTTCTGACATGTGGACACCACCCCCTCACACCCACATGGCATCCATGTCCCCACATGTGATGCTCCGCTATGGGTGGCCACCTCAGAGCCATGCCCCTGCCCACCCCACAGAGTTTAGCAGGGGTACTGGGATGGGGTCAAGTTCCTGATGCAGAGGAGGGTCTGTGTGTGCTGGGGAGCATGTACATCACCGGACACCAGGGCACACATGTGTGGTAGTGGGGTTTTTACATGTACCATCCCAGACCTCGGGCAGACAGGTGTTGGGGATTGGGGTGCTGGGGATACCATACTGTGACATGGCACAGCTGTTTGGGGGGTTGCAGCCAGTATGGGGCATAACAGTGTGTCTATGCATGGATTGGGGGATTTGCACACTGACAGAGCTGTGACATTGCTGTCTGGTGGTAGAGGGGTATTACTGCACACTGCTGGACATGGGGGCATGGCCATGCAGGTCTGGGTGCCACAGGTGCTAGTCACACACCTGGACCCACACCTTACAGTGCATGGGATCCACTCTGGGATCCAGGTCAGGCATCCCATTGGATGCCTGCCTGCATCTGCAACTTTGCTCCCGGCTGCACTGCCCAGTCCTGCATGCCAGAGGGAAAGGGCCATGGACAGGTGATGGACATTAATGAATACCAGCTGGTGTACACCTGTCCTCTGATGTGGACCTATGTGGGTGGGATATGCACCTCTGGTGAGTATCTACTGCCTGTTAGTGCATAGCTGCCATTGTTATTTTGGAAAACATGTGAGCCATCATGGAAGAACTGGACAATTTAAAAGCTAATGTACTTTACAACCAGGCTTTAGTAACTCATCTGAAAAAGTCTGTGACCTTTCACCCGACTTTCTGTTAGTGATATTCTTGTTACTGATCTACCATCTACATGTACAAATATGGAGAACAGAGGTATCTAAGTCAACCTTACTTCACCTTTTCCCAGAAAAGATTCAATTGTAGTAATTCATACACAAAATGCTCATATTTCCAAACAAAAAGATTACAATAGGAAGGCTGTTATTTCTCGTAAAATGAAAACTAATAAAAGAGGAAAAGTGACTAAATTAAAACAGCAAGAAACAAAAGATTGGAAAATTATCAAAAATTAAGCATCACAATAATGGTATTCAAACTAGTACGCAGACGAATGAAGGTAATCATGTGATTGTACCCCTGCTGGAAAATGTTGATCAAGAAACTAAGGAAAGAGATATTAATGGTGCTATTGGTCCTGATAATGTCAAACAGTCAGGACCTCAGGAAACTGATAGAAACATGTAGTGGTACCTTTACTGGGAAATTCTAACCAAGAAATTAATTGAGGGGATATTAATATTGGTGATCTTCAAACAGAGGAAATTCTCAATACGTATTCCCTTCCTTTTTTTTGGTCAAGAAGATACTAGAGAAGATTATGAGTTTTTAATAGAAATATATGGTATTAATAAACTAGAGTCTGAAACAACACTTAGGTAAAGTAGCTGGACCTATCATCTTTTACATATTGCACCTGAATCTAAAGGAATTTTTATTGCCTTCCCTCCTAATAGCCAATACTCTGACTGTGTGGTGTTATATTCTGGGCCTCAAGAACTGATGGACCAAATCTGGCCCCAAATATCTTTACTGGAACTAAATGGCATTAGTATTATGTACTGTCACAAACCTACTCAACAGGTCAGGCCCTCTACTCCCAATGTGACAACCTCCAAGCGCAGTCTTGTAAACAGTTTAACAGAACAAGGTTTAAACAGTGCAAATTCCTATAACAATATTTAGATTCATCTCTCTTTCTAAATACCTGCTTGAAAGTGCTCAAGATGCTTCTTTGTCAGAGTCTAGATCAAAAGTGTCACTGAAGTAAAACTGAATATTCCTTAAGCAAACTGTATTTGCCAACCCCTTTTTGTATGAGGTCACCTAGCTCCTGCTCTGTCAGAATATATTAAAAAAATATATTTAATAAAAAAAACAGGATGTCTTTTTCAAGAATTAAATTCTGCAACCCTCAGCATGACTCATGTCCTTCAAATGACATCTCTTTGATCTATGCTGCATCCTCTCTCACACACAGGCATCACAGGAGCATTTACAACTTCGCACCAGTTTGCTAAACCTGGTTTCCCCTTCTAACATCATAAACCTTTTTTTATGATTTCCCTGTTAACAACAACATCTATAATTAACTTAGAAAAGTCTGTAAATAGCTTCTGTCCTGCCATGTAACACCTGGTATCTAAAATCTGTGTGTATGTGATCTCACATGCTGTTTCAGCATTTTCTCATGGCTTTCATCTTTCAGCTGAAACCTGGGGGGTGGGGGAGCGAGGTCACTTCTAAAGCACTAGATTTTCAGCAGAGACAGTCAGTAGTACAGTTTATATACAAAAAAATGATACAGCACTCAGAACTGGCTGTCCATGTCACACATACAGTACCTACAAAGGGTACCAGTCTAACTTGATACCCAGAAGCTGAAAGACATGGACAGAGAAAAGGATGTGGACAGGAAGAAAATAATTAGGGTGATGGAAATAATAAATAAATATGTGGAGGTACTCAAACAAACATGAAAGGAAATAACTCTTTCCCTCTTTGGATGGAAGTCTTCTCCGATGGGAGGCAGTATAGTATAGTGTAGTTGTTAAGGGTCCTGGACTGCAGTCCTGGAGACCTGGGTGTGAATCACACAGCCCCCAGCCCCCACTTGCATACTATGTGACCATGAGCAAGTCACTTAACTTTCTTGTTCTGTCAGGTCACCCCTAGAAACAAACTACTGCTTAGTGTGCCTGTCCTGGTTAAACAATCTTCCCTTTCCATGTAATTAAGAGACATATCAGAATATACTTTTTTATCTATACTTTCTCCACCTTTGTGGAGCTGACAGGTGGTTCTGGCCCTTCTCTCAGTGGGCTTGTCCTCTGAACCTGGTGACCTTCAATCCAGACTGCCCCCGGTAGTTCCCCATGGAGTACACCCCCCCCATGGTGGGGTCAGAGAGAGGAGTGCCAGCTTCCTCCCCCCAAAAGCACAATCCAGAGGCTTGGGAGGCTAGTACAAGGGCACATCAGTGCCATCATGGAGCCTGCCAGCTCCATTTTCCACTTTTTCTCCCTCCCTCACTGTAGGCATGTGTATAGACACATGCACACTGCCACCTGCAACACCCTCCCTTTGTGTTACTCCTCGTCCTGCTGTACCCTTCAGGCCTCCACCTGGGGGCAGTTGTTCAGTGGGGATCAGCAACCCAGCCACCCAGGAGAGGAGAGGAGTCCCTCAGATGTTCAATCCATCTCCATCCTTCCCCCGTCTGACCCTTGGAGTCCTGTGCTCAGTCACGAACATGCATCGCTGGTGTTGAAGGAGGTGTAGTGTCCAATGTCTCAACCCTCAGTGCCACCGGGCCAACATATCAGAATATATTTAACACGTACTTTGGGAATTCATATAAAGAAAAATGGGACTGAATGGATTACAGTGCACAGTGGTTTTAATGATAGTCCTCAGAGTAAGCTGTATGCACTACAGCAATGTGCCACGTAAACCGTGCACATTGGCATAGCTAAATCTGAATGCCGTGGGGCAGAGTCCCGCTGACCCCTGCACGGCATTCACTGGGGGGGCACAGGACAGGTATGTGCACAATCCTACAGCCAGGCAGACAGCAGTGGGGGCATGTCCGCACTTCACGCCATTCACAAAGGTGCAGAGTGCTGGGCACAGGGGTGCACGGTACTCCAGGTTACCCCCCACCGTGAGAGTTATGTGTCCACCAGGATGCCACCATCAACCGTGGTGAGAACCTTGAGGCACAACATACCCCCACAACATGCTGCCTCAGCCCATGGGGACCACAAGGTGGGCTGGGGCAGCTGACTGGGGGATCCACCTGCCCCATGCTGCCATTCACCATGATCCGTGCCCCACAGGTGCAAGGGATCCAGTTGCAGACCAAGTCATGCCTGGTCCATTGAACTGTCCTCTGTGCACCTGCACACCAGGGGGCAGGGCCACAGACAGGTGACCAGCATTAGTGGATGCTGTATGGACACACCTGTCCACTGTTGCATAGCTACACAGTAGAGCTATGTGCCTCTGGTGCATACCCTCGGCACATTAGTGCATAGAGCTCATAGATATTACATTCAGAACTTCTAAACTTGCAGAGTAGATTGCTGCAGACTCCCAAGTACTGGATGGTCATGGTATTGCCTGATTGATTTTATTGAATTAATCAGGGAACCCTGTTTATGCTGTATGCAAGCTACTGACTCTAATGGCTCAGCAAATATTTTATCTCTCCATAATAACTCAGGAATTACAATTCATAATAGATTTTCTTCACTGGAAAATCCTTGTAATGTATGGCCAATACAGCATTTTGATTTGAAAGTTCTTTCTTGGAATATTGAAGGGTTAGTACTTAAATTGGCGGATCCAGAAATTATTTATTTTTTCTTGTGATTTGATATATTATGTCTTCAAGAAACTTGATGGTCTAATAATACTTCATCCTTGATACAAGGATGTACATCCTATATGTCCTGCTATAAAATCTAATAAGGCTGGAAGAATCCAAGCAGGTTTAATTACTTTTTTAAAGACTTCTTTAAATTATCAAACAATTGAGCTCATTAATGATTTATTTTTTTCTTTTGACTCTTAAAATATAGAATAATTTTTCTATCATCATCTTGCTGAATGCTTATTTACCTCCTAGAGCTAGTGGGTGGTATTCACAAACATTATGGAAGCAACTTGCAGATATATTGGAATAGCTTCAGGCTAAATCCGAGGATTATTTTTTCATAGTTCTTGGTGGTTTTAATGCCAGAACTCTGTCAAATAATGGATCCAACACATAATACTAGACTCAATATAGAAACATATAAACATAGAACATAGAATTTGATGGCAGATAAGGACTGCTTGGCCCACCCAGTCTGCCCATTTCCCTGCCTACTGGATAAGCTGCAGATCCTAGTTAACCAGCAGCCTACTTCTTCCTACCCCCATCCCCTAGAATTGCCTTATGACTGTCCCATGCATGCTTGAATTCCACCACTGTTTTTGACTCCACGACCTTCCTCGAAGGCCGTTCCATGCATCCACAACCCTCTCTGTGAAAAATACTTCTTAAATTACCTCTGAGCCACCCTCTCTATCTTCAAATTGTGCCCCTTGTTCTTGCACAACTCTTTTTGAAAGATGCTACCCTCTTGGACTTTGTTGATTCCCTTGAGGTACTTGAAAGTTTCTATCATGTCCTCTCTCTCCCTCCTTTCCTTGAGGCTATACATATTAAGCTCCTTTAGTCTCCCTTCATATGTCTTCCAGTGCAGACCCTGCACCATTTTAGTTGCCCTCCTCTGGACAGCTTCCATCCTGTCTATGTCTTTGCAAAGACTGGGTCTCCAGAACTGCATGCAGTACTCCAGATGGGGCTGACCAGCTGTCTGTACAGAGGGATAATAACTTCCTGTTTTCTACTGGTGATGCCTCTCCCTATGCATCCCAATATCCCCCCAGCCCTCATTGCTGCCCTCTCACATTGCTTGCCCACCTTTAGGTCATCTGATAGGACTACCCCCAGGTCCCTTTCCATTTTTGTTGCTGTTAGTATCTCACCCCCCATTGTGTACTCTTCCCCTGGGTTTTTGTTTCCCAGGTGCATTACCTTGCACTTCTTAGCATTGAATCCTATAATCAATCCTATTATTCAAATGAACTGAAATTCCACAGATAATAAAAGTTACCAACAGGGACTGATTTTGGATTAAACAATGACTGATTTGAATCTAATTTTGGTGAATTGCTGAACTGCTGGGGACTCAGAGGGGGAATTCGCCTGTCTGGGCCCTTTGGGCTCCTCAGTAATTGACCTCACCTGGGTTAACTAATGACTGCTGAAAAGGTGTTGTATTTTAAAATTATGAATCATTCAGAGTCTGCACATTCCATAATACTTGTCACATTCTCTGTTCCAGATAATAATACTTTTGAATTTCATAGAAATTTAGTGGAAAATAGTATTCTGGAGATTGTCACTCAAAAAAAGGATAAAATGGCAAGCCGATACAGTAGATCCAGTTTTATTCTGGAGAGCTGAAATAACCTCTGGTGATATTAAAGATGGGGAGGTCATTATAGGAATATGGACAAAAAATTAATATTTTTCTCAAACCATTATTCAGAACAAACAGTGTCAAAAGACATAATAATCAAACTTCATTTAACAAGACATGTAGGGATGCAAAGCAGAAACTAAATAACTCCTGATTACTTTCTAGTCAAGTTTGAAGCACTCCAGGTCATGCACACCCACTTAATCACATGTCAAATCCGTATCACACTTACAAGGTGGCTCCATAAAAACTTGCCCACAAAAATCAGAGCTAGGGACAAATAATGTGTGCATTTTAAGATCTCTGGTCTTCCATCTGATTATAATGACTATATGGCATGGAGGAATGTATGCAAAAGAAATATACATTTAGTAAAGAGTTCCTTTTGCAAAGGCTTATTGATAGAGGCGGCAGGTGACTCAAGGAAAGTTTGGTCACAGACAACTAATGATATGGTCCTAAATGGTGTGCACTGTAATATTCCAGTCACCATTGCTAACTCCTTTAACCTCCACTTTTCAGATCTATCTAAATACACATTTTCTTTCCCTTTAGCTCAGTCCACTACCACCCACACTGAAACTGAATCAGTGCACAGGCACCCACCTTTCCGGTTTCAAGCCATAACCAGTGTAAATGTCCTTAAACTGTTAAACACCATCTCTGAATGCACTAGTATTGCATCATATGGTCTCAAGCCCAGGCTTCTGAAACTTGCTGCCCCCTTTTTTTAAATTTATTATGCTTTACCAAAATATAGGGAAATTGAGTACACAGAAAGCAACAAGACATGCATCTCCAAGACATACAAAGTAAGAATGACATGTATGTATACCAGGTGACATCTCATAGGTGTACTACACCAGTTAACACCTTATAATATGATACTTTTAATAAGCTCCCCCCCACTCTGCCCCCAGTCCCTATTCTTCCCAATCCCCCCACACATTAACACCCTCCTCCCTCCCCTGGAGACACGGGTCAAGAATAAGGTGAGAGAATACCCTAAACTCATGATACTGACCAATTAGCGGGCCCTCACTACGCCCTCATATGGTAGTAGCAAATTTTGATACCCCATGGACTAAAGACAGTCAGCTCTAGCACCATCCCCATCCTGATGGACGGGAGGACACTGGGTATTAGGAAAGACCTCCAACTTCCCCTATTTTCTGAAATAGGATGGGAGTCAATTTCTAATGCTAGCAATCATTTTCTCCATTCTAAGTTTAAACAGTATCTCATTCAGCCATTCTGTGAAGGACACATTCTCCTGATCAAGCCAATGGTGCAATACCAGATTCTTAACCGTAAGGGAAGTAAGCAAAATATGGAATCTTCTCTCCTTAACTGGAATGTCGGCCACTCTGCCTAGTATACATATTTCAGGTTTGAAGTATTCCTGCAACCCCAATAGGGGGTCTAACTCCAGTTTGATTCTCTCCCAGAGGGGTGTTACTTTGGGACATTCTCAGAGAATGTGAAAGAGATTCCCCCCTTCCACCCCACACCTCATGCATTGGCTGGTGGGAAGCCTACCCATCTTGTACAAATGGCATGGGGTAAGATATATGTTGTGCAATATGTAAAATTGCATGAGACGCAGTCTATCATTTGCTACAAAATGGTACATGTTTAACCACAGGGCGTCCCAATTAATAGAAGAGTTGGGGAAGCAGGATACCCAATACTTAGGTTCACCCGACACCCTTGGACAAATGCAGTCAAACAAAAGGGAGACTAATTGAGAGACTGTGTGTGGTTGCGAGGCTAGGGATATATCTGGGAGATAAACCCCCCGGATCTGTAGACCAGTTACCTACCTTGAACCAGGCAATTAGTAAACGCCGCAGTTGAAACATCTTGAAAATGCCTCTTGCCGGAGAATGCAAATGACCCAATAACTCATTACTAGTAAGGATCTGTCCCCCCACCAAGAGGTCAGAGACCGTTTTGCCAATTAGCTCCAGAAAACTAACATGGGGCAACATTGATACTCCTATTTGAAAATTCAAATTCCCACAGAGTAGCTGAGAAGTGCCTAGTACATAGTTATAGTGTATGGCCCTACACAGCTGGCATGTGCCTTTAGAGAAAAGTGTGTTACAGAGTTTTTGAGGGACATGGGCAACTTACTGGGAAGAGTGAAGAGGAAGCTGGATGGGGAACTACCTAGTGAGTGGAACTGCTGCAATTCAATTTGTAGCCAGATTGGGGTGTAAGAGGACTCCAAGGGTGATGCTGCCCATCTGGCATATTTGGATAGGTGACTGGCTAAGTAGTAAATAAAGAAGTTGGGGAGCTTAAGTCCACCCAATTGTTTGGGGGCCCCAAGCTTGATGTAGGCTTTATGAGGTGTTTTACCCTTCCAGATGAAATTTGATACAATCAAGTGGAGACGCTGAAACCAACTATGAGGAAGGAAAACATTCAGCCTATTCAAGAGATAAAATACCCAGGGGAGCATGTTCATTTTAACTACACTAATGCATGCCTGCAAGGAGAGGGAGAGGAGGTTCCATCCTTCCAGATCAAGTTTAATAAACTCTACAATTTTATGTAGATTAAGCTGCTTCATTAGCACTGGACTCCAAGACAAGAAGATATCAAGGTATTTCACACTAGTCACCCAAGTTAACCCTAATTAGGCATAGTCAGCAGGGATGGTTATGGGATTAAGAGGCAAAACAGTGGTTTTTCCCAACATTAAGTTTGTACCCAGAGATCTCTCCGATCTCCGTGATGAGATGGAGCACTTCTGGCGTAGAGGAGTGCAGATTAAATAAATGAAGCAAAATGTTATCTGCGTACACCCAAATCCTGAGATCGAATGTCCCCACTGGGATGCCCGATATCAAGGGGGGATGTTTTCAAAAGATATACTAGGGGTTCCAAATATAAATTGAATAACAGAGGTGCTGCCCCCTTTATCGTCTCCCCCTTCCAAAAATCTTTAATCTGTCTCTCTGCTATAGCACAGTCCCTAGCATCTGGAAGATCACCAGAATCACACCTGTTTTAAAAAAGGGGGATCCCAAGGCCATTCCTAACTATTGACTAATCACTATCCTCTCAGTTCTTAGGAAAATTCTACAGAAACTGGTTGCCAAACAAACTATCTCCTTTCCCCTTGATCATAACCTCCTCTCTAACTCCCAACATGGGTTCTGAAAAGGCCATAGCACTGCTACAACCCTAATGGCTTTCTAACAGGCACAGTCTTTATAGACCTTATTAATGTGTTTGACCTTCTTGACCATCCCCTTCTCCTTTACAGACTACTGTGTCTTGGTTTCTTTCCAGATGTTGTGGCCTCATTTAACAGCTATCTGTTTATTAGGAAACAGGTCGTTAAATTTAACTCTGCCACATCTGACCTCACAACTCTAAATATAGGAGTTCTTCAAGGCTCTATACTAGGCCCCTTTGTTTTTTCAATTTATATTAACAATATCACATTGAACATCCCTACTTCCTCAGCCCTGCTGCATGTGGATGACCTGCTTCTTTATTGCAGCTCCAGGTACATGTCTGACATCAATCTCTCTTTCATCTGACTGCCTGTGCATTCAGTCCTGGCTCTCCAACAATAAACTTGTTCTCAGTGTTGGAAAAACTCAAGCCATTCTCTTTGGTTCCACTGCCAGGCATAAAGCTAACCATGGCAACTTGGAATCTCCTGTGTGAATTGCTCCTTATTGGACAGTGTGAGCTCTTCCAAATATCTGGGTGTGCTGCTTGATGCATCCCTGGACTTTGATCATCATGTCTCTGCCACCTTAAAGTCAGTCAATGCCAAAATCAGGATCGCATACAAAACTAGCTATACCCTAACCCCTTCATCTAGGTTAGAAATTGCCAAAGGCATTCTGTTCCCAGCTCTTGCCCAAGGCTTGGTCACATATGTAGGTGTGTCAAAAGTCACTCTTCACAAGTGAGACAGCACATACAATAATATCTGCCTCTACGCCCCTGCATCCTCTCATTGGAAGCGCCACTGTCAGCTTTATGTTGACCTAAAATGGTCCTACCCCACCTCCCACCGATTCCTCTCTTTTGGCTCTCCAATAGATGGCACCATCAGAACAAGAACCCCCCTATCCCTAGCCTCCATGTTACACACACAAACCTCCTCATATGGCCTTTGATCTGTAGACCATACTTCCCTCCATATTCCGAGGTGTAAGACTTCTGTGGGCATTTCTGCTTTCTCCCACACTGCCTCTCAATACTGGAACTATCTTCCCTTAGTCATCCGACTGGCTTCAAGTCATGCCCACTTTAAAAAGCAACACCAGAACCACCTTATTAAATTGGCCCACTGTTTATGCTTTAATCCACCTTAACCCCCCCCACTCATACTACAACATTGTCACTCTACCCCTCCTGCATGTCTCTGATCACCTTCACCCTCACATATTCCTAGGCCGCCTTCCTTCTTCCTTTCATTCTCCTGTCCTACTTCTCTCCCTTGCCCCACTTCTAGGCAAGCTTCTACCCTGTCCCCTCCTCAACCTATACCTAAACATTAAATACCTTCCAACCTGACGTTTATTAGATAATATTGTTTATCTTTCGATTAATTTGTTATCTACTGCTGTATTCATTATGTGTTACTCTGCTGCTGCTTTTCCCACCTTGAATCATTAACTTTTCCCTATGAATTATTGCATTCCTATTATCTGCCTATGTATTTTTTTCCATATACAGTATGTATGAAATGCCATCCTCAACTGATTGCAACAAATGCTCTTACAGAAAATGCGCTTGTTTTTTTGTATTTTCATATTAACGTCTTGTATTACTGCCCGCTGTTATACTGAACCTAGCTTGTAGCTGCTGCCAGCTATTGTTGTATTGTATCCACTATTGTTGTTTTGTATTGTATCCACTGTTATGTGTTGTATTCTAGCTTGTAACCTCCCAGGTTATGCCTGAAATAGGCATTTCTATGTCTAGTGCACTTACCCAGTTATCAAAAACAAAATACATGCTGACCCAGTGGCGTGGAGGGCTGAGGCAGCGATGCCTTACCTCCTGCCATGCTAACAACCTGTGTTCACAGTGCGAGAGGGTCATTGGGGGTCGGCCAGGATGGGAGAGGATCAAGCATCTGGAAGACAGCTGTCCTCTCCCGGGGAGAGGAGGGAATGGAGACCAGTGCCTCCCTGACACCTAGCAGAAGCTAGGTGTTGGCATGCCAGGTCCTGTACAGTGGGGCACACAGGCAGGGTGTGCTGTGTGTGGACGCATGTGCGGCTCAGTCATTGTCAGCTTGCATGCTCTTCTCTACAGAAAAAAGTGGAAACAGTTGGCCCGGTTGGGTGAGTGTTGAGGCGCTGGACACCACATCTCACCCCACGCCGGCAACCCAGGTTCAGGAACAGATTTGGGCTACCGAGGGTCGGCAGGGGAGGAGAGGGATCGAGCATCTGAGGGACTGCTGTCCCTCTCTTGGGTGAGGGACTTCAGGGGTTGGAGCACTTCTGGCCCCTAGTGGAGGCTGGGGGATAATGTGCCAACACTGTAGGAAGAGGGGAGGAGATGGGGCAGATGCCCGGAGGAGTACCTGCAGACACGTGCATGCTCTTATACCAGCATCATTGCATGCCCCTCCTCCGCAGGGGAAGGAAAACATCTACAAAAATGGAGTCCACCCAGGATGATGGTTGTCCCCTCATCACACCACTGGGGTGCACCTCCCCTGAACTGGATCCAGACTGATGGCTTGAGTGGATCCCCACTGCCCATCATGAGGGGTAAGTCATTGGGGCCAAAGGGGGGGGTGTGATGCCCAGTGGCACAGAATGTGGGACAGCAGAGGGCAGAGCGGGCACCCCCCCAAAAAAAAGACATTAAAAAAAGAGCAGAAACAGGGGTCTGGGGTGAGCAGCATGATGGCCATCCACTGCAGGTACCACCATAGAGAAGGCACCTCCCAACACTAGATCCGATTCTGGTGGGTCAAGTTAGGGGCTCCCCACCACCCTATCATGGAGGGTTACCTGTAAGAGTTAAGGTAGGTGCCTGAAGTTCAGGGGACAGGGGCTGGGTGGACAGCAGAAGAAAGGGCAAACTCAGACTGGGGGAGAGAAAAATACCGGCAAAAAAATAAATAAGACAGCCCAGCAGAAAGATTCACTGCTGCGATGCCAGCGACCCAGGTTTGAGAATGGTTTTGGGTGTAGGAAGGCCTGCCAGGGAGGGAAGGTTGGAGAGTCCACTGACTGCTTGCCTTCTCTTGGGGGGGGGGTTGAGGACCACTGTCTACTGACCCCTGGTGGAGGCCAGGGATACAGCAGTGCACCTGATCCTGCTAGCTAAGGAGCGTGACAGACACTGGCATCAGCCTTGCATCCTATACGTCAAGCTCCTGTGGAAGAAAAATGTGGAAATGGCACACTGGTTGGTCTGGTGACGGCCCCCTGGATCCTTGTAGCCAGAGCTCCTGAGCCCTCATCAGCTGCCTGAGCAGCACCCAGGACCATATGAAAGGCCAGTAAGGATCATTCCCTGTGAAGGTAGGGGACCCGCTCGATGAAGGGATACATTGGAGTATACCGGGGCTGGCTGTGATGTGGGGCAGTGGGGGTAGAGGGCTGCCGGGGCAGGAATAGGTCCATGAGGGACCCAAAAGAGGGACCGACAGTGTGTGGGTGGGAGCAAAAAAATAAATCAATCAATAAATAAACTTAGTGAGCTATACTAAAAAACATAGAATGAAGGACAATCTTAGGATTTTAAACAAAAATAGGAAAGATTATAAAAAAGTTCTGGAAACAGAGACAGAAAAGTATAATTTTATGATGTGGAATAAATTAAGAAAGACAGTATTGGAACAAAATACTAAGGCATTCGGGTGCTTGGTAAGTATGGGATATACTCAATATTCTACCAAGGTTGAGGTTTATGTGGCACCTCGATGTTGGGTGACATATTTCTCAACTTTGTATTTCTTGCCCTTAGAGGAACAAAAATGTTCCATATATGATGAACTCAAAATATATATTGATTCCTAGCTTACTCTTAGCCCATTATTTGTCTCTTTAGAAGAAATCCGCAAGCTTTTCAGATGACCAAATTAAATAAGGCCCTTTGCCTGGATCAGATACTAGGAGATATTTACTGAAGCTTTCCAGACTGCTGGTCTCCCATATTTCTGGAATTATTTAATAGATCCATTCAGGGTGAGGACTTCCCTGACAGTTGGAAGTGAAGTATAATATACCCTATCCACAAAAAGGGACCAGCGGCTGACCCAAGCATGTACAAGCCAATCAACCTTTTAGGTACATCACCAAAAATCTTCTGCAAAATAATTTTAGCTAGGGTAGAAACCTTGCTCCATGTCAATCAGTTATTAGTGGAGGCCCAGAATTGCTTCAGACATAACTGTTCAACTTTCAGCGCTATTACGTTCTTTTCCATTTAATACATAACTATGTAAAGTATATAAAGATAAAAAAAGATAAAAAAGATGAAACTTTATTGTTGCTTTGTGGGCCTTATTTGAATGATTGTGCAGTTTTACCGTATTTTGCCTCTTTTATTCTGTGTAAGGCGCCCAGAGCCTCCAGGATTGGGCACCACAGAAATAAATTTTGCCTTGCCTTGCCTTGCCAAACTTGTCTGCCATATGCCGATGATACTGTCTAAATATCCACCTCACTGCTAGGTTTCCAGAGGAAGAATAAATTATTTTGCTGAGTTATGTCAGGATCATGGTTTAGTCATAAACTGAGACTAGACCAGTTTGGTGTTTTTGGAATTAAAACCGAGAAACAACCACTCTTATACTTGGGAACTGAGGTGATTGCAACTAAATCCTATTATGACTATGTGGGCCTAAGATTTTCTGATAATTTTTCTTGGAAAAGACATCCGAAGATCCTGGAAACTAGAATAACACTGGCACATAATGCATTTAAAATATTTAACTATGGCAGTAGATGCCACACCTCGCACCATTTCGGCAACCTGGGTTCATCATTGAGCCCAGGGTACCAGGGGTCGGCAAGGGAGAGAGAGGACTGAGCATCCAGAGGACTGCTCACCTCTCCTCTCTCGGGAGGGAGGGAGGGCTTGCCATCCCACTTGTCAATTTCCCTCAGACAGTAGGCAGGGGAAGATGCAAACAGGGAGGCACGTCGCCATACCTCTCAACTGTCCCTGATTTTCAGGGATGTCCCTTATTTTACCTCAAAATTTTACTCTGTCCCTCCTAAAGATTGTGTTTCCATGACCAAACAGTAGGGGTTGTAAGCACAAAATAATGTCAAACATTAAAGTTACAGATTTGTTCTTCCTTAGAAAATGCATTTTAGATTAAGTCCCTTATACTACCAGGTTTCTGAGTAGATATTACCAGTTTTGAAGATGTGTCCCTGATGGTTCTTTGTCCCCGATATTTTTTTTAAACCTTGTCCCTAATTTATGAGGCAGGAGGTTGAGAGGTATGCACGTCACCGACGTCCATCATTGGTGGGGTGGGGTGCGGGAAGAAAAAGGAGGAAAAGGAGCTAGCAGGTTCCACGATGGCTGTACCAAGCACCCCATTCTGGCTCCTTCCGTGTTTAGATTTCACTTCCGGGATGGGGGAGAGCTGACATCCTCGCACCTCAGCCCTGTCATTGGGGGGGCATGTGGCGGATTTAGGGGTGTCGAGTGGGGAACGGTGTGGCTGGAGACTGGGTCCCCTCCAAGGGAGGGGCTGGAGCTGCCTGCCAGGCTCCCAGGAGGAAAGACACCTGAATGAACAAAAACATTTAATTGCTAACTTGGAAACGGTTCAATTAAAGGCCTCCTTACTATCAACACCAAAATTAAGTCCTTCATTTTATATGCAGCAGAAATGTGGGGTATTTCCAATATAGTCCCTTTAGAAATTGTCTTGAATAAAATATACCTGTATGTACTCTGTCTTAAGTTGCATTCCATCTGAAGTACTATGAGCTGAAATTGGTCAGTTTTCTATTTCTTCCTTGGTTTAGAAGTCTTTAACTTTTTTACTGGGCCTTTTCCTTCTGCCAGATATAAGGCTGCCTAGACAATGTCTTGAAGAGGAGATCTCTTATATACAAAAATGATTTATTTGTCTGTTTATTAAAGTCATTAGAGATTAGTTGTTCCCACTGGGTTTGGGTAAATTGTTACATGAAATATACTCTAGGGGCCCCATATTGAAAAGTCCCAGGCTGTATTGCACAAATGCCTTTGCCACTCAACTGAGATGCACTGGCACAAAATAATGCATATTCAGAAGACGCGCTGTAAGATGCAATTGCACATGTCCAGCTGAATATCCAGAACATGCGTGATCATGCAGTGGGAGATGCATGGCATGGGTGGTGCCCTGAGACCTGTGCAGAGTACAGGGAAATGCGCGAAAGGCAGCCACATGCATAGTGCGCTAAAGTGCAATATTCAGCCGGCATATGAAAATGGCCTCATTACACATTCCAAGCCCATTCTCCACATGGGCAACTTATTACTGGAATGTATTCAGGCCATTTGAATACCCAAGGCATGCGCAGATCTTCCCTTGCCAATCTTCATCATTCATTACTGCTGGGTGTAAGCCGGAGGTGTACACCGATACAGGAGCTTTTCTTTTTTTGTGGGGGAAGAGTCAGTGACGATGGTGCTGCCCACGAGACCAACGCATTGCGTGGTGCATGCGGTTTGTTCTTCTGCACCTCAGTTCTGTTTCTCCCATTGTTGAAGCCGCACCTGCTGCACGAGTTACCGAAAGTTCATCTGCATCACTAACCCTTCGTCATTCAACATAATTTTCCTGCCTCTTCATCTCCATCCCGGTTCTGAATTCACCCAGTGCTGTTGGGTAAGCCCATTCTTTTTATTTTTAACAATGGCACCGGGTACTTTTTCTGTAAGGTTTGTTGAATTTCTTTTGCATCATGTCTGGTTCAGGGGCTAAGAGAAAATGCAAAGCGGGCCATGCCCCCATGTGTTGGTGCCCCTGTGGCTGGCATTTTTCTGTTACGGACCGACATGATGTTTGTTTGTGTTGCCTGGCTCATAGCCATGATATGGATAACTGCGATGCCTGTTTCTCCATCGACTGCCATGTTCATGGCACCGTTGGTAGAAGAGCTCCTGGGGTCTCTAGTCTGGCAGTATGTGTGGTCTCCTGCTCTTTGGAGGCAGATGACTCACTGGCTGATTTGGACTGGTACTCTGACTCCTCAGTTGGACACAGCACCAGGCAGCCCAGTGTTCACTTCATGGACTCCCCAGAGTCTGTGGTCCCTGCATCCCCCCACACCAATGCTGGTGTTGAAGGAGTTGCGGTGGGTAGCAGTCTTGGGGGGCCTGGTGTGATGGTCTTGACCGCAGGGGCCAAGGCAGCTGCTATTTCTGGTACTGCCATGGCCCCTTTAGTGGGGACAGGGACCTTCTGTTCTGTGGCCTCCCTCAGGGGGCCTGTGGGATTGGTGGAACCTTTGGCACTGGGCTTGAGGAAAAGGGAGGCCTCGGAGTCCAAAGGGTTGAGAGGCTGGGGTGAGGTATGGAGGCCTTCCTCCACTAGCCTGCAGGGAGTGGGGAGGAGCCAAAGAGCTGAGCCCCACTTCTCCTCCTCTGAGACTTCAGGGGTACCCTTAGTGGGCAGTTCTAAAGGTTGCTTTTCTGGAACCATGCAACCTTAGTTGCACCACAGGAGAGAATCCTCCTCAGGGCTCAGCCAGGATTTGTTTACACATTTGCAGCATTCACTGACTGGATCAACCCCCAGGTCACCCCTCATGGGAGGATCTGCTGCCAAGTCTCAGAGCCCTGGCAGAGGCTGGACACTTTCTGTGAGGTGTTCTTCTCCAATCCTTCTGCAGACACCCCCTAAGGCCATGTGGGTCCTATGGGTCCCTTAACCTGTGAGACATTCAGGGCCACTGTGGTGGCCTTCCCTAAGTATGTTAAAGCTATGGATGAGCAGGTTTTTCATCTGTCTCCCCCACTGCAGGAGGACTCTGAACACCCGAGACCCTCTACTTCCTCGACTTCCTCATCTGAGGAACAGGAACATTCTGTCCACCTTTCCTCCAATGCTGATTTCACTGAATATCAGCAGTTCCTCTCGAGGTTAGTTCAGGAGCTCCATATCTCCCATGTAGTAAGATGCAATACCAAGTGGGAGATGGGCTCGTTTCTGAACAAATTTAGTGCTAACCACCTAGTGGTGCCTTCCTGGCCTATTCCCTTCCAGGAAGCATCTGTCTATACCTGGCAGTCACCAGCCGTCTCATCCCCAGCCCCAGCGGACTGCAGGAGGAGGTATTGCACTTCCCAGGAGTCTCTTGGTTGTCTGCCTCACCCACCCTCGGGGCTGACGGCTTTTGACACTCCTTCCGGGATTCATCATCTAGCACATGACCAACCACCTGATCCAGACTCCACTGAGTTTGACCGGTGGGGAAGAAGAGTTTTCTCATCAGCTCATCTGTTCCTCTGCATCAGCTCACATTAGGCTCACCGCACTATCTACAACAGGCACCTGTGGTTGATGCTGATGCAGGCTTTAGCATCCTTGCCTGATTCAGAGGAATCTAGGCAAGCCATTGCCTTCTCTGCACAGGGTCTGGAGCTTACAAGGCACCAAGCAAGGGCATCATATGACACCAATGAGGTGGCTTTCAGACTGGTAGGGACAGCGGTCTGCATTGGGCAGATGGCATGTCTTCACTTGTTTAGATTTTCACCCATTGCCTGACATAGGGTGATTTCCTCTGCTTTCCAGGGTACCTGTCTTTTCTCCTTCAGGGCAAGGAGGACTCTTCAGGGGCATCCTCCATTCCCCTGCAAAGAGGGACACCTCCTCAGCCTAACCAGCCTTAGGCCATATTGACCTAGTATGGCAGAAGGGTTTCTGCCTCCTGCGTCTACCCTGCAGGAGGCTGAGGGGAATCTGTTCCCTTAGGGCAATGCCAGGTCCCCTCTGGGGGGCTTGGTACTCACCCAGAAGTGATGAATGGTGAAAATTGACAAGGGAAGATATGAAAAATGATGTATCTACCATAATTCTTGATCTTTTCTTGTATCTTCACCATTCATTACTGATTCCTGCCCACCTTCCCCTCTTGGGCCTCAACTCCTGGGTGCTGCCTCCACCCTGCTCGCCCTCCCCCTCTTTGTGACCAATTGGGGTCAGATTCCCCCTGGTACCTCAGGGTCCTCTGTGTCCTTTTCTAAAATGTCACAGAGCACCCATTCTAGGAGGGAGGCGAGTAGGGTCTTTGCCCTAACCTTGGAGGGATCTCCCTGGGATTCTCAGTCGGGTGCACTCTGGTATCCTCCTTAATTTGGCATGGGTGTCCACCTGTTTTTCATCTTCTTGAGGTAGGGACTGCATTAGTACATCTTGTGGGAGAGCCCTTAGGGATTGTCCTCCACTTCTCCTTTTTCACTTCCCCTCTACCTTGGAGGCCATTCTGGACAGAATCCTCTCCTGTTTAAGGGGCTTCTTCCACCTGACTGAGCCATCAGGTGTTAAATTGTAGAGGGTCATGTTCCAGGACTTTCATCCCAATTGTGGGTTTAGGGGTGGGGGGGCTGACTCTGCCATGTTTTATATTCTCCAAGACCATTTCAAATACTCTTGTTCTGGACCCCCGTCCAGTGGTCTCTGAAGTTGACAGGATCCTTGCACCAGTGCACTCATACCTTCAGGTTTTTGAGGCTAAAATAAGCCAATGGTCTTCCAACTCAGCATTGCTGAGGACCCCCCTTCTCACCCTACATATGCTATGCTTTCTCTTCTCACTTTCTCTCCTTCTTTTCCCTTTTCCTGTGCTACCGCCCATAGGTTGGGACACTGTGGCCTCTTAGGATAAAAAAGTCCAATCCCTCTTGCCTCTGGTTGGCTGCTTCCTTTTTCAGTTTATATCCTTTCCTTTTCCTATACCTTGGCTCTCTTGCCTCACCTTGTTTTTTTCTACCCCTCTTTGTTTCATCCTCTCTACCAGAACAGAACTGTAGTGAAGGAGGAGTCTGAGGTGCCTAATGGCCATCTCTCATGTGCCGCACAATGCGTTGGCCTTAAGGGTGGTGCTGTTGGCTCTGACCCCCCCTAAAAAAAAGCTCCTGTATAGGTGTGTGCCTCCTGCTTACACCCAAAGATACAAGAGAAGATCAAGAATTATGGTAGGTATGTAATTGTCATTTCCAGCTTTGCAGGGCTTCCCCTTCCCCCACTCCACAAAGGTGAACAGGAGGTACTGCAGCCTAGCAGGGAGGTGTGATGGAATGTTTGTGTGTAGGTGGGTGAACTGCATTAGCCTGTGTACAGTGCTGTTACCCATGGTCATGTACAGGGAGCCTACCTAGTCAGGCAACAGGGGAGGTCTCAGGGTGACACACTCCGATTGTAAATCACAGGAATGTGATACACTAGCTATGTTTTCAGCTTACAGTCACCTGCAGTGCCCCACATACCCCCACATGATTGGAACATGACAATAAATGCAAGGCATGTCAGTGTTCGGAATGTGACCAGGTACTTGGGTGTGTGGGTCCCACCTAGGCCACTTCAGGTAACCCAGTGGGCCAGTCTGACACTGGTCATGTATGTGCCTCTGGTGGATGCATGCCCAACACCGGAGGGGTCAAGTGTCCGTGAGGCATGCCCATGTCACACCCACGTCGCAGGTTGTGCCAACCCTGCCCCGAGCTGCCCACTGTTGTGCTATTTCCACCACAGGATCACCTCACAGATACTCCAAAGTGCTCCTTTGGCAGTGTCACACTGCATGGTAGGGATGGGTGGCCTGTCTGTGGCTCCCTGTTGTGTGGGCCTGGCATGGGTGCATTGTGTGCAGTTATGATCTACTACCATGGGTGTGTGCCAAAGGTCAGTCCCTGGCCCATGCTGTGCTGCCATAAGTACCACCTGGCTACCTGGGCACTGTTACCCAAGACTTCACCATGGGTCCACTCCAGCCCTGCAGGCCACATTGGTGCAGGCTATTGGCCCTGGTAGGTGTGCTGCACTGTGGGTGTCAGCTCTGCTGGTGTGCTAGGGGGGCACCAGACAGCAATGGCATGTGGCTGCTGGGTGTCTACATCCTGGATGCAGTGCGGAGGGTGGCTCTCTGGGTGGAGCCATTAGTGTCCCTGCACCTGTGGCATTGGGTTCTTCTGTCCTGGCATGACTGCTGTGTGTGAGTGCCTGGGGCATGTTTTGGTGCACCTCCAAGAGCTGTCTCAGGATGGCATGCCTGCAGCTCCATGGCCTGTCTATGGATAGCTGGCCAATTTAGGCTATCCTGTTGTCTGCCTAACTTTGTGCAGCACACTACTAAGGTGCACGACAGATGTGCTGCACATTTTGACTGAATATATGGATACACAGCATATTCATGTACATGCCCCCTTTTTTTGCCACATACATTATTTCTGCATGATCACGCATTTGGAAATGTGTGACACATCTCTTCCTTTTGAATACTGTGCTTCCATGAATTTTCTGAGATGTGCACCATGCACCTCCATTTTGGGTCACACATCTCCTTTGAAGATGTGGACCTATGTCTTCTTTTGAAATTAAAAAAGCAAATTAAGACCAGGGTCACAGATATTGCTTCTAGCCAAGGCCTTAAACGTATTTCATCTTTAAAATGCTACTATTGATATAGACAAATTAAAACCAGCCATCAGCTTTAATATTACTTTATACAGTATGTATATCTAATTCTCTCGAGTGAAAAGTTATGACTAGATTTTGAATGGAACTTTCAGAAGCAAATTACTTATTTTTTAGCAAAAAATGCCTGGTGCTACCTCAAAATTTTGCAAATGTGGTGGCCAAGCAGCTGATGATGTGAAGCATATTATACTTTTTTTGTACTTTATATAGGCACAAAAGATCATTTTGGCTAGGACCTGTCTTGGCTAACTGATGTCTCAACTCAGATCAAATAATTTAAATGTTATACTATTCATATGATCCTATGATTTTGAAAGGCTGACTCGCTTCATTTTGTCATTAAAACTATAAATCATAATACAGTATAATGCTTCATTGGCATTTGCATATGCTTCCCATGATGCTTTGTATATTGGGGTATGTGCAATTTGTGTTTTCTGTAAAATTTGACTGTATGACCAACATCCTCCAGGATAACCTATGCCCCAGTGCATTTGCTCCAGGGTGCTTTTGCCGTTCTCTTCTCTCTCTGCTTTGGGCTGCCCATGACTCAAACAAATAAGATCCTCTATTGGGTGACTGGCTTCCTCTCCCCTGGACTGAGATACAGATATGGCATAATGATGAGTCCAAATGAGGACAAAACATGTGTCTGTGTCTGCTGTTCTTTGCCTTTGCTGATTGCATTGCGAGGCCTTCTGGCACCATGCAATTCTGCTTAAAGTTGAGTCACTCCAAATTAACTCATAGGTATTTGCATATGCTTCCCATGATGTTTTGCATTATTGCAGTATGTGCCATTTATTTTTTCTGTAAAATGTGGCTGTATAGCCAATATCTTCCAGGAAAACACATGCCCAAGTGTTTTTGCTCTGGGGTTCTTTTATAGTATAATGCTTTTACCTAAACAATATTATTATGATATAGACCAGAGAGTATCTGAGGTTCACCATTTTTTTGCCAATTAAGGCTTTTTCTTCCCATGACATTTTCCTTTTCTTGTTTGTCTTTCAGATGGTATGAGATTACAGATGATAATACTTATTCAGGGGTGTTGTGAATCAGGCCCTAACCTGTCTAATTTCCATTTAGTTCTGTTTTCAGGATATCTGAAGGTTACAACCTCCTATACTCTCTGTGCAATAATTATAATATTCAGTACAACTAAAACTGGTTTGCTTGCTTGTGTATGCTGTGATCTACCTATGTCACATTTGTCCTCACCCTGATACTCCAGAAATTGTGCTTCCTTATTCCTGTTTTTGTGCCAATTGGATCTAGTACTACAGTTATAACATTTTGGGAAATTGCTGTATTATCATTTAACTACATGCAGATTTTGTATTATTTCTGTCACTTTGTTACTGCTGTCCTTATTAAATCAGACTGTCAGGATAAATGGCTAGAAGAAACGTTTTGCCAGATAAATGGAACAGTGTCCTCTGACTTAATCTGGCTGTAAATGTAGCAATTTTGAAATTCTTTTTATTATTATATTTTCCAGATTAATTAAATAATGTTTATGACAATGATTGACATTTGCTGTATATATTGCCCTCCTTATACTGCATGCTCACAAACTCATTTTAATATTAATTTATTTATCTGTATTGTGTAGATTTGTTATTCCATCACATTGTAAAGACATTTGTTACTCAGTAAACTTGAAACATGAAACACAGTCTCACAGTAAATGCTGGTGCATGCATCAATGGGAAAGACCAAAGCAGAAAAATATAGCACTCATGGACCAGGTGATGCTTGAAAAACCTTTATTTCAGTTCATCAATACTTACTTATAACATCCATCACCATAAAAATCAACAATGCCAGGAACATTGAAACCCAGCACTTTGAGGCTCACCCAGTCTCTTCATCAAAATTGTATTGACGAACTGAAATTAAAGATTTTCAAGCACCACCTGGTCCATGAGTGCTAAATTTTTCTATCATACTCTGAAGCAGTATGTATAAGAGGATACCACAGAAGAGACTTACAAGAAGTCATATAATTCTTTTTAGAGGATACATAGATACATAGATAAATAGACAGTGTCGGCAGATAAGGGCCTATGGCCCACCCAGTCTGCCCATTTAAGTTTGTAAGTTCAGTTTATGTTTTCCAGGAAGTCTGTGGCCCCTTACCCCTGACCTCCAGAATTCTTTTATGTCTATCCCATGCATTCTTAAATCCTGTGATTGTTTCAGCCCCCACCACTTCCTCTGGCAGGGTGTTCCACTTGTCCACCACCCGTTCTGTGAAGAAATTCTTCCTCACGTTTCCTCTGAATCGTCCTCCCTCCAACTTCATCCCATGCCCTCTAGTCCTGGAACATCTTTTTCGCTTAAAAATAGTGCATTCCTGCACCCTGTTCCTCCCTGTAAGATACTTGTATGTCTCTATCATATCCCTCTCCTCCTCTCCTCCAGGGAGTACATGTTCAGTGCCTTCAACCTGTCCTCATAGGACTTGTGATGCAATCCATGCACCATCTTTGTTGCCCTCCTCTGAACCTTCTCTACCCTGTCTATGTCCTTACGTAGGTAAGGTCTCCAGAACTGCGCAGTGTACTCCAGGTGCGGCCTCACTAGTGTCTTGTATAGTGGAATTATGACCTCCCTTTTCCTGCTGGTGATGCCCCTGCCTATGCATCCCAGCATCCTATTTGCTTTACCTGCTGCCTTGTCACACTGTTCCCTGCCTTGAGGTCATCAGAGATGATAACTCCAAGATCCCTTTCCTGCTTGGTGCATGCTATATCCTCACCCCCAACTGATATATTGTGCCAGAGTTTTTGTGCCCCATATGCATTATTTTGCACTTCCTTGCATTGAATTTCAACTGCCAAACCCTGACCATTCTTCAAGTTTCTGCAGGTCCCTTCTCATTCTGTCTACACCCTCTGGTGTGTCTACTCTGTTACAGAGCTTTGTGTCATCAGCGAACAGTGAAATTCTGCCTTCTAGGTCCCCGCAATGTCACTGATGAAGATATTGAATAGTACCGGTCCCAGCACTGATCCCTGTGGTACCCACTGGTCACTCTTCCTCTGTGGAGTGACAGCCATTTACCACCACCCTCTGTGTCCTGCTGCCCAGCCAGTTACCTACCCACCGCACTACTGGTCCTGCCCACACCCATATTCCCCAGTTTGTGCAATAGTCTTCTATGTGGCACAGTGTCACAAAGGCCTTGCTGAAGTCCAGATAGGCCATGTCCACTGCCCTCCCCTGATCCACCTCCCTAGTCACCCAGTCAAAAATTCAATGAGGTTGGTCTGACATGACTTCCCTGGTGAAACCATGCTGCCTTGGGTCCTGTAGTCCATTGACAACCAGATGTTCCACCAATCTCCTTCATTTGCTTCCATGATCTTCTCCACTACCGAGGTGAGGCTGACTGGTCTGTAGTTCCCCGCCTCTTTGTTCCCACTTTTGTATAAGGGGACTACATCTGCTATCCTCCAGTCTTTGGGTACCTCCCTGTTTCTAGTGATCGGCTAAACAGGATAGCAAGAGGTTCAGCCACCACCTCTCTTAGTTCTTTAAGGACCCTGGGGTGCACCCCATCTGGCCCCATTGCTTTATCAACTCTTATTACTTCCAGTTCCTTCAGGACCCTTTCTCGTAAGGAATAGTACGGTCCCAGCACTGATCCCCTGTGGTACCCCACTGGTCACTCTTCCCTCTGTGGAGTGACAGCCATTTACCACCACCCTCTGTGTCCTGCTGCCCAGCCAGTTACCTACCCACCGCACTACTGTCCTGCCCACACCCATATTCCCAGTTTGTGCAATAGTCTTCTATGTGGCACAGTGTCAAAGGCCTTGCTGAGTCCAGATAGGCCATGTCCACTGCCCTCCCTGATCCACCTCCCTAGTCACCCAGTCAAAAATTCAATGAGGTTGGTCTGACATGACCTTCCCTGGTGAAACCATGCTGCCTTGGGTCCTGTAGTCCATTGACAACCAGATGTTCCACCAATCTCTCCTTCAGTAGTGCTTCCATGATCTTCTCCACTACCGAGGTGAGGCTGACTGGTCTGTAGTTCCCTTCCTCTTTGTTCCCACTTTTGTATAAGGGGACTACATCTGCTATCCTCCAGTCTTTGGGTACCTCCCTGTTTCTAGTGATCGGCTAAACAGGATAGCAAGAGGTTCAGCCACCACCTCTCTTAGTTCTTTAAGGACCCTGGGTGCACCCCATCTGGCCCCATTGCTTTATCAACTCTTATTACTTCCAGTTCCTTCAGGACCCTTTCTCGTAAAGGGACTTGTGTCCATTTCTGCACCATTCTCACCCCTTGTACTCCATTTAGACCCATTACCCTCCTCTTCCTCAGTAAAGACTGAGCAGAAATATCTGTTCAATATGTCAGCTTTACTGTTGTCATCCTCCACACAGCCCCCATCCTCCCCCTTCAGTCTCACTATCCCTCCCTTTGCCTTTCTTTTCACTTATGTACCTGTAAAGGTTTTGTCCCCTCTACCCACTGATTTTGCAATGTGTTCTTCTGTCTGAGCTTTGGCTTCCCTTACTGACCTCCCTGCCTCCTTTGCTTCTCCTGGTACTTCTCCCTATCCCCTTCTGCCTGTGTCTTTTTGTATTGCCTGAATGCAATCTTTTTGGCTTTCACTTTCTTTGCTACCTCTTTGGAAAACCATAATGGTCTCCTCTTCCTTTTCCTCTTGCTAACCTGCTTAATACATAATTCTGTTGCTCTTGTAATCCCCATTTTAAATACTGCCCACTGTTCCTCAACCCCTGACTCCTGCCCCATTCCCCTTAATGCCTCTTTCAAGTATCTCCCCATTTTCTCAAAGTTTGCCCCTAAAATCCAGGATACGTGTTTTGTGTGGTTTGGTTCTGCTCTTTCTGTGATTTCAAACCACAGTGACTGGTGGTCACTGTTCCCAGGTGCCCCCCACTCTTACCCCCATCACACTGTCCCTGTTTGTGAGCACAAGGTCCAGTATTGCCTTCTGCCGAGTTGGTTCCATGACCATTTGCTTGAGGAAGGCACCCTGAAGGGAGTCCAGGATAAATCTGCTCCTAGTTGATGCTGCTGCTGGGATGCTCCAGTCCACGTCTGGAATATTGAAGTCTCCAACCAGTACTACCTCACCTTGTCTGCCATCCTCTGGATGGCTAGCATCAACTCCTATCTGTTTCTTCCTCCTGGGCTGGTGGTCTATAGACCACACCTGTGGATAAGCTGGCCCCATTTTCCTTTCCAGCAACCCACAGTATCTCTCCCCATTTTGTTCCTCTTGGATCTCTGTGGCCCTTATGTCATTTTTCACATACAGTGCCACTCCTCCTCCCTTCCTGCCTGCCCTGTCTCTTCTGAATATGTTGTAGCCAGGTATGGCCAACTCCCAGTCGTGGTTATCATTACACCAGGTTTCAGTGATGGCCACAATGTCCAGGTCTGACTGCACCATGACAGCCTCCAGATCTTCCATCTTGTTGCTAAGGCTCCTGGCATTTGCACACATGACTTTCCATGATTTGACCTCCCTAGACTGTTTCGCTGTTCTACTCCAGCCCCTGCCTTGGTTGTCCTTTATCTCTGGTTCACCTTGCTGTCTGCCCTTCTGCTGAATTTTGCCCCTATTCTGCCTATCCACCTCCTGGGCTAATCTCCATCTTTTGCACTTGGCTAACCTCCACATCCTTTCCTTCCATTTCTCTGGGTACCTCTATTTGGTTGTCCCTGTTTGGCAGTGTGGCATATGAGTTCTTGAGTGGAATAGGATCTGGGATGTGCCTCTGCCTGACTGGTCTAACCCTCCCTGAGCCCACTGTCATCCAAGTACTCCTCGTTCTCTGCATCCTTTGAGGCAGCTGCATTGGACTGAGTGGTCTCTGGATAGGGGTGATGGTATTCTGACCCAGTTTACTTCTGCTCTGAGTCTGGCTACCTCATCCCGAGTCCAGAAAGATGCATGCAGATAGGGCAGCACCTCAGTGTCCAGAAGATCTGCCTGAATATGGCTGCCCCACAGCCACTGCATTGCACCACTCCCCACATTATACTGCAATTATACTGCTATTCCACTACTTGTCTGCTACTGAAGCTCTCCTAGTTCCCTTTTTATTAATTTACTGTCCTAAAAATCCTGCCACTGTTCCTCTATAATATTTGAAAATACATACACTTCTATCTCACCTCTTTATCCTTACCATCAAAAGGTAACTACAATCACAATAATCTACCTTCTACTAATACAGATTCTATCACAGAATCAGAGCACAGTGCAAAAACATCTGCTACTTAGCAACAACAAACAGGTGACAACAAACCAAGTTGATGTAGCTTTTTTTAAAATAGAAAAAAAAATGTAGTCATTTAAACCAATAGAAATCAGCAGTTCCAAAAGCACCTTGAACTACAAGAAAGGACACAGTACCACACCTCTGCCACAATAACTAAACAGTTCTAAACATTGGAGAAAGAAGAGAAAAATCAGATACTGAGCAAAAAGATACAATGTACTATAAAGTATTAGGCAATAGGTATACTCAGCTGTTTAACAAAGAAAATAAAGTACCTACCAAAACAGACAGGATACCCACAATTGACACTTAGGTTCTCAATATCAGACACCACCAAAGGCACATACAGAAAGGGTTTAAACTATAGTATTAAAATTAACCACATCAGAGTAGAAAGATCACACTAAATAAATGTGTTGATCCTCTCAGCAGAGAAAGACTCCTGTGTGAGGTGTATTAGGTTCTGGGTGGAGACTTCTTCAGTTGGAGACCTGTGAGTGTAAATATGTGTTCTCACTACCAGAGGAGACAACAGAACTGGAATTAAAGATACGGTAGAGGGAAGCCTCCTCTTTCTCTTCTTCATCATCCTCTGGCTATTCTGGACTATAGTAATTCTCTTCTTCCTCATTAGGAGGAGGAGGGTGCAAAGGAATAATAAGAGCCACATTCTGGGGAGCTGATGGCTGTGGAACAGGAACAGGCACATAAGGTCCAACAGACTGCATTGATGGTGCAATGACAGGTGGCATCAATGACAATATCGAAGAGAGCAAGTAAGGCAGTTGTCTCTCCGGACTAATTCAATGAACATAGCCAGAACTGTGGCATTATCATTGACAATGCCATTAGGGCTATCATGATGGCAGCATCTGTCAGGAAATACCCTGCAATAACATGCCTGTCAAAAGCTGCAGGTTTTATGTAGCACCCAAGAAGGAGACTGTCCTTGGCCTTGGTGCATCAACAATAGTCAGGCCATTGGCAGAGGCCAAAGGCACAGCCTTAGATTTGCCCTCCTGCATCTTCAATGGAGGCTAGGATCTGGAGGCAGAAGCATGGCAATGATGTTCCAAAGAAGTCTTTTTCAACTTTTCTTTCAGTGAACAATGCTCCTCTCATGGAGGCAAGAGAATCTCAAATGGTGAGGTGAGCTGCAAGGGACTAACTGAGCTTGCTCCATTGAATACTGAGAGGATTCTGCTGTCAAGACTTATGCAGTATTTTTGGTGTTTTCCATTTTTTTGCAGAAAAAACAGTGAGCATTGTTGGCATCTCCTTCTGGCTTGGTTGAAACCTTAGCAGATACATCATGTGAAAAGACCAGGCAGTAAACTCACAATTCATGAGTATCAGCACAGAAAATCTTCATGCTGTCCTGACAGAGGTGAAAAAGCAGTTGCTTCCTTGAGGAGACCAGCAACAGCATAAAACATTGTCAAAAAGCAGAAAACTTCAGCAATCTAAATCGACAAGAGTCTCCTCAGTCAGATGAGAGTAGTCAACGGTGACTAAAAAGAAACTGAGAAGGGGACAACTACTGTATCTGCATTATCATCTGTGGCCACAACTAGGCAGAAGTTTCTAAGTGATCCTGATGCCACTGGTGTATGGGTCAATATGGGTGTGGCTCTACGGAAGGAGATCTTATATACTAGGTCTTGTAGACAGAAAGAAGGCTTATAAGCCCATTTTGGCCTGCATCCCCACTGAAGGGTATTCATTTTCCTTTTTAAGGAGATAGCTATCTAGTCTTAATTTAAAAAAATGTTAAGTGTTTCTGAATTCACCACATCCTTTGGTGATCCATTCCACAAAGAGATAACTCTCAGTGAATAAAAGTTTCTCCTCATGTTACTCTTGGGGTAGGGTAAACACAACTGAATATAATGACTTCTTTAATATATAGTTTTTAATGCTATGTGCAAATCCATTGACAACAAATTTGGATCTCTGATAATTTTGTACATGAGCAGCAAATCTCCACGTGCTCTCCTCAGTTCTACAGAATACAGGCCCCCAATTTCACCAGTCTCCCCGCATATGATACTCCATGGAGGCCATATATCTTCTTAGTCACCCTTCGCTGCACTCTCTCTCCAACATATTAATATCCCTCCGCAAAAATGGACTCCATACTGTACTGCAATAATCCAACAGAGAGCTTATGAGATTTTTGTATAGAGTATTTATAGAGATGTCCTAGAGGAAGATCAGGCTTTGCTATTTTTTTGCAGCCCAGACTGAAAAATTGAGTAAGCAAGCTATCAGTTTTCAGTCTGTCAGGCCTTGGTTCTCAGTATGTCTGTTCAGTCTATCTGTTCTCAGGTTTTCAGTTCTCTGCCTGAACAGAGACCAATTTAAAAGTCTGTTTTCAAGCAACGTTTGTTCTAATTAAGAGTCTGCCTGCCCTGGCCCCCACCCCCCAATACACATAAAGATTTTCATACCCAAGATGCTTTGCACCAGGTTTGAAGCTTTAGTGCATATGATGGGTTTTGATTTAGGAATAATCTATAGCAGCCATTGGGATTACAAACCCGGGTTGACAGATTCAGGTCTGCATATAATTTCTTTAAAGGTGTGAAACACCCAGACTATTTGTATGCCCTATTATAAATCTCTAAGAAGATTTCAGCCAGTCATGATGCAGAGCCACTGTACCTCTTATTCTGTGTAGAGCACGCTTTTGTGAGAGAACATTAGAGATGAGCGTTCCACTTCAGCACTTGAGGGAGGGTGATTTACAGTAAATTAATAGGTCCTCCAAGGGACGTTGCTTATAGTATAAAAGACTCCTCTTATGAAGTTTGGGCACACAGAACCACTCAGCTATGCTTCCATGTCCTCTCACCCAAATGTCACACTCAGAGTCTCTTATACCATAAGAGACATCTCTCACAGGCCCTATTAACTTATAATTTATCCAGATGTTCAGCATACTGTAGGCAACAGATTCGGCACCAGAATGGATGGTGTTTGTATGGGGATAAAATGCATTGATTTAGTATCTCATTTGTTCCATGGGCTGCTATTAACTTTGGATAAACCACTTCTCATGTACTCTACAATCTCACATTGCTTTTAAGATTTTCATTGGTCCCCTGTTCTTGATCATTTCTTTGCCTACACTGTGACCTTCTGCAGCTGGATTTGCACTAGAGTCCCCTACTAGGACAGGGTTTCCACTAGGACCCCATTCCTAGGACTGGGTTTGCACTGGGACCCTTCTAAATATGTCTGTTTCTCGCATGCCTATTTCAGAGGATGACAATTGTTCATTTGGTCTTTTTTTTAAAGAAAGCTCTTAGCAGAAAGATGGAGGTGACCACTGGACTGGCCAACACTGCCAGAGGAGGCAGAAAGTTCTTTATTTTTTCCCCTGAAATATTCCTGTATAGGGACAAGTACTTGGAGTAGAGTACTGAATACTTTTATTTGGGGTATTCAGGAATTTGTGTTAGTTACTTGCATACCCTTACTCAATAACCTTCTCTCACAGGTCTAGTTCAGCTTTAAAAAAAGGAAGAGTGCTGTGTTAGCTTTTCCAACCTTAATAGACTCAGTATTCTTTGTGTTGATCACCCTAGTAATGAAAAATATTGAACAAAAGAAAAACAGACCATTTTCAGTTCCAAGTACAAACTTAGGAATGAAAAACATTGAGGAAAAAACCAGGACAATTTTTAGTTCAACATGCAAAACTCTCCCCTTCGTCACATCAGAAGGGTCACCTTAAAAATCCCATCCTAGGATAAATCCAGACCCCCCCCCCACTTCCCGAGACATACCTTATTCTCGAAGCACTTGGAGACCCGGAAGGTATAACTGTCAGCCATGACTCCGCTAGTAGGAAGAATTGCATACACCAGGACACGGGCAATAGGTGCCAGATTTTGGCCAGTTGATAATGAGATAGAAAAGAAGCCCTTTGCAACTGTAACAGAAAAAAAGGGAGTTATGCTAGCTCTGTGTCTTAAGAGCTGACACAATAGCTTTTCAAACTATTTCAGGTAATGGCCATGACTGCTCATGATCTAGGTATGGCTTCACTTTCTAATATGTTTGATGGTTGTTTACATCGTTTGATTTTTAAAATATTAATGAAATGTATTCAGTCTGTGTCCTAGGATTATTGTATCATGGATAGTATTGTAATTAAAGGAGCACTACTGACTAGGCTGAAGCCAGACTGCTGCAGAGATCAGTGCTTCTCCTTCAAAATCCCCCATTGTTCCCAAAATTAAATTTGTTACATTTGTACCTATTTGCTGGTAAAAATCGAATCTCACTCTGTTGCAGCTGGCATGTTGCAATATGGAGGCAGTCACCTCCCACAATCTCACTGCAAATACCGTGGGAGAATGACGTGCCACTGCCCCTTCCTCATTGGTCTGTTTATGTATGGAACTTTACTATGTTTTTATCTCTGATGCCCGATTTTATTTTCACAGAATATGCCTAAATGCCATGTGCATATGCTATATACACATCAGCCTAAATATTCAAAGGAGATGCGCCTGGCGCAACTGCATTGCACTGGCGCATCTCCAAAGTGTGCCCCTGGGCCACATTCAAAAGGTGGGGATGCACCACGCCATTCCAGATATACCAGAGTGCAAAGACAATGGGCAGGATTCACAGAAGGGATGTGCCCAGCGCATCTGAGATTCGCCGGGGCATCCCCAAAATGCACCCAAGGGCAATTCTGGCAGGGTTCTGATGTGCCAGTGGAACCCCAATGCACCAGAGCATTCCAGATACACTGCATACTGCCAGTAATGCAATGCAGCGCATCTGGAGGGGCTGTGAAGGGGGCATGCCCATGCATACCAGGCACAACCCCATTCACAACCCTATTCTGTGGCGCAACCTCGGGGCAAGTACGGGGATGCGCCACAGAAAGATAAGTCAAGAAAATCTAGACTTAAGTAGGTGGCCAACTACAGGCAGGTTGCCGCATTGCAGACAGCAGCACAGCAGCCCACCCACCCTGGCAGTCCAGTGTGCTCTCCTGCCCCAAGCCCCCATACAATGCCGCTCCTGGCAGCAGTAAAGGAAATGATGCACCCCAAGCCCCTGTATGATGCTGCTCCTGGTCGAAGTAGAAGAAATTATGACACCCCCGAGCCCCCATCCAATGCTGCTCCCGGCAGCAGTAAACGAAGAGATGACACCCCCAAAGCCCTTGTACGATGCCGCTCCCAGTGGCGGTGAATGACAGGATGAACCCCTCTGGCCTTCAAGCCCTTGGTAAAGTCACCATCCATGGCAGTCAGCCAGTGCAGACAGCCCTCAGTACCCCCCAACTCACTCCCTCACTTCATAGGGGTCCACATCAGTGGGCAGCTCATTTCACCGCGATGCTCGGCATGGCTACCCGCCGACAGAGTTCTGAGAATGATAGCATCGACAGCCTGAGCTTCAGGCCGTAATGATAGCTGCTTGCTCAGATAGCTCTGTCAGCAGGCGGCCGGCGGTATGCAGGTGGGTTGAGCTGCTGGCTGACAGTGGGACCCTGCTGGGATGGGGGGGAGGGGGGTTGGGGGTACTGGGGCGGCTGTCTGCCCCGCCAACTGCTGTGGATGGAGGCTTTACCAAGGGCTTTGGACTGGAGGGGGTTCATCCTGTCATTCACTGCCACCAGGAGTGGCATCATAAGGGGGCTTGGGGGGTGTCATCTCTTCCTTTACTGCCACTGGGAGCAGCATTGGACAGGGGTTTGGGGGTGTCATCATTTCTTCTACTGCTGCCAGGAGCAGTATCGTACGGGTGGGCTTGGGGAATGCATCATGTCTTTTACCACTGCCGGGAGCGGCATGTCTCAGGCTGGGGTCGGGCCAGGGAGGGGAGGTGGCTACAGGTCGGTGCATTCTGCTGGGGCAGCCCTGCAGGTGCAATGCAAATAGGGCTATAATGGCATGCTAATGGCCCCATTGCGCCATTCATGCCTAATGGCCTCATTTGCATACAACTGGCTGTGGATTGCTTTTTTGGGTGCAGGGCATCCTGAGATGCCCTGCCCCAATTGTTCACAGCCTGACATGGGGGATGCACTGGCTCAGCCTGGGATGCTCAGGGGCATCCTGGGCTGGGTGCACCTGTGCTATTCACGGGGGGAAACACTGGGGGCATCTAACTGTGCCTCCTCTGTGAATCACCCAATATGCACTCAGTGCATCTCCCCTGTGCCGGGGCAGCCGAGATGCACTGGGCGCATCTTCTTTGTGAATCCTGCCCAATGTATGTGGCACATCCAGGGGGGTGGGTTCCCCTGCATATGTGGCACATAACAATATTCAGCTGAGATGTGTGGTGCAGCTGCCTGCACATCTCAGGAATGTGCCACACAAAGTTACACCTGGAAAACCAGGCATAAGACATAGCCACCCACAAGCGGGCTGCTGTACTGCATAGTGCAACGCAGCAGCAACCAGCACCTGGGTGGCTAGCCCCCAACAATCCCCAAATGTGTCACATAATAACAGTTATCCCATATCATACTTGTGAATGAAAACTTACATTTCACATTGTAAGCCCACTGGTGAACAGTATCGATCATGGGTATTGTTGAGGTTACTGTACGCTGTCATTTGGGTACTGGAGAGGGGGTACTGATGGACTGCCAGGATGATTATTTGAACAGGATTTACAGTATGATCAGGGTAGGGTATGGGAGGGGGGCTGCTGTAATACCAGGGTGAGTGCTGGAACAGGATATTTTCTACAATTGGGGTTGGATATGGAGTGATACCACTGGGCTACCAGGGTTAAGGGTGTTCATTTATTATGCAACATGATTGGGAATGGGGGAGGAAGGCCACCAGTGTAAGGAAGTTGCATGCATGTTGTACTAGGCAATTACAGGGCACCCAGCAGATTCTGCTAGGCGCATCCCTGCACAGGACATGCAAATGGAGCCGTCATAACATGCAAATGGCCCCATTTGCACCATGCTTGGCTAATAGCTCCATTTGCATATCTCAGTCTGAATATGTGGAATTTACATTCGGTGCCTCCATCAGTGGACCCCATTTGTGCTGCAGGCCTGTGCAGCTGACCAAGGGTTCCAGGAGGCCGGGAGAAGCAGGCAGAAAGAAGGCGCAGCCCTCGAGGTCCAGGGAGCGGAGGGGCTCCGAGCCGCCAGCGGGTCGGCAGCGCCTGTGCAGCTGACCAAGGGTTCCAGGAGGCCGGGAGAAGCAGACAGAAAGAAGGCACAGCCCTCGAGGTCCAGGGAGCGGAGGGGCTCCGAGCCGCCAGCGGGTCGGCGGCACCTGTGCAGCCGACCAAGGGTTCCAGGAGGCCGGGAGAAGCAGGCAGAAAGAAGGCGCAGCCCTCGAGGTCAGAGGCGGAGGGGCTCCGAGCCGCCAGCGGTCGGCGGCACCTGTGCAGTCGACCAAGGGTTCCAGGAGGCCGGGAGAAGCAGGCAGAAAGGCGCAGCCCTCGAGGTCCAGGGAGCGGAGGGGCTCCGAGCCACCAGCGGGTCGGCGGCGCCTGTGCAGCCGACCAAGGGTTCCAGGAGGCCGGGAGAAGCAGGCAGAAAGAAGGCGCAGCCCTCAAGGTCCAGGGAGCGGAGGGGCTCCAAGCCGCCAGCGGGTTGGCGGCGCCTGTGCAGCCGACCAAGGGTTCCAGGAGGCCGGAAGAAGCAGGCAGAAAGAAGGCGCAGCCCTCGAGGTCCAGGGAGCGGAGGGGCCCCGAGCCGCCAGTGGGTCGGCGGCACCTGTGCAGCCGACCAAGGGCTCCAGGAGGCCGGGAGAAGCAGGCAGAAAGAAGATGCAGCCCTCGAGGTCCAGGGAGCGGAGGGGCTCTGAGCCGCCAGCGTGTCGGCGGCGCCTGTGCAGCCGACCAAGGGTTCCAGGAGGCCGGGAGAAGCAGGCAGAAAGGTACGGGCAAAGCCGCAAACCAATCGGAAAGCGACCGCAGTCTGTGCCTTGCTTCTGATTGGTGCGCCTTCCCCATAGACTTAAACTGGGGTTTGCTGCACTATTCTGGCCGGGATTTCTGCTTTCTTAAATTATTTTGAATTCCTCATAAAAAGTGCTGTTTTCTCTTACTTTGTGCCTGATTTATGGGCTGTTTTTCTGTAATTTAAAATAAGTGTTACAGTCTTTTGAAATGTTGTGTGGGCTAGCGCTAGCCCTAACCCCCCATACCCTCCCAGTCTATTGTTGTGCAAATCTTAAGTTTTAGCACCTTATTGCAGATTACTGCAATAAAGGTACCTTGCTGACTGCCTTCTCCTCTGTCCCCCACCTTGTAGAAGGCGCAGCCCTTGAGGTCCAGGGAGCGGAGGGGCTCCGAGCTGCCAGCTGGTCGGCGGCGCCTGTGCAGCTGACCAAGGGTTCCAGGAGGCCGGGTGAAGCAGGCAGAAAGGTACGGGCAAAGCCGCAAAATTTTTGCCCGCCCCCCTTCCCCCTCCTCTTGGTTGATTCCTTTTATACACTTTATCCCGCCATTTCTTAATCAACGCCCACTTCCTTCCCTTCCTCCATTAACCCATACCTAACCTCCACAATGCTACTTGCTTCCTTTTGCTCCTGAGCCTCGCATCTGACCCAATCCCTTATGATATTAATGTTATGCCCAGTGTCAAGATAAATAACTCAGTTAATACGACCTGCCCACTTCTGCCATCCACAATGGCCAACCATGGATTCCTTATTCACCCCAACCACGTTTATAATGCAACCTCTGGGATATCCTCATAAGGCCACCTAACAATTCAGCACAGCCCTGGCACCTTACTTGTATCATGGCTTTTATTAACCCACTATGCCTGTCCATTAAATTATTATGCTATGATAAAATTCGCACCTATATACCAGGACCATCACTCATCTCACAGCAGGCACCCAGGATTAGGAGGAAACGCTCTGACCACTCACTATCCCTGTCCCTTGGTGCCCTCCTCAAATTAATCTTCTACCTTCTGATCTGTTTTGGTACCATTGAAATAAATCCTGGCCCCATTGAAAGTTTATTTTCCCCTGCTGATCTATCCTCTATAAATGGCCTAAGCTTCATACACTTCAATGCCTGCAGCCTCTTAAAAAAATTCTCCATAGTACAGGCCTGGGTGGCACATACCCTGCCTGACTTTCTGGTCATCTCTGAATCTTGGCTCAGACTTTCGACCAAAGACAGTGTTGTAAACCTTACCAACTATCAGCTCTTCAGAGCAGATCGCCCTTCCAGGGGTGGTGGGGTGGCCATATACATTAAGGACACCATCTCTGCTACCTGCCTCATCAACGCATCTGAACCAAAGGAATTTGAATGTTTGTCAATCAAAATATCCTTCCTAACTTGTCTTCATTTAAATTGATTGGCTGCTATAGGACCCCTCAGCAGGCCTCAAATTACTATCTCACCTGGGGTCAATAACCAATCTAGGCCCTGAAGATACCATCATCCTTGGTGATTTGAATTTAAACTGGCTATCTAATGCATCTGCTCCATTGGTAACCTTTGTGACACCTATGGCTTTACACAGCTAATTAAAGACCCAACCAGGGTTAACCTAAAAATTTTAGCAACAGCTCACTCCTGGATATTATGTTGGTAAACAAGCCTCACTTATATACGCATGCAGGAGTACTACCGAATGATGTAAGTGACCATTGTCCCATAGCTGGCATAAGATCTTCACCAAACCACCCAACCCTGCTGAATTTGTCCTCAAAAGGTCAAAAAGAAGTTCAACATACCAGGATACCTCCATGACCTGAGTAACACAATATATTGGCAAGATTTCTACCTTACAACCTCAGTGGAAACAGCTCTCAGATCCTAAAGGACATTATCACTAATGCTCTCAATATTCATGCACCATTCACCAATATCAGAACTAAAGCAAGGTCCTGCCCTGGTTCACCACTGATCTTAAAACAGCCTTGCTAGCCAGAGACAAACTGTGGAAAAAGGCAAGAAAACTAAGGATTCCAGAGACTGGCTAAATTTCAGAAAACAAGAAACTCATGTACAACACAAATAAGATCTGCCAAAGCTGCCTATTATAGAGCTGAATTGGATGCCTCCTATAATAACCCAACCAGGCTCTGGGGAACTATAAAGGGTATCTTGGGCCAAAACTCTACTCCTGCCTTAACCTGCAAACTGCTACTAAATAACACAGAAATTACGGACAAACAAGAAATCCTAAATACCTTCAATGACCACTTCACCACAGCTGGACTAGCATTTGACTTTTCACCTGCAAATCTCCTGAGATCTTCCTTGAACCTTCAATCCACCATGGGTCAAAAGGCTACAACAACCTTCTCCTTCAACCCAATATCCTTGAAAGAAGTGGAAGAGCTCCTCTCCAATTTAGATACTTCAAAAAGTGCAGGTACAGACTCCCTGGACCCCTACTTCCTCAAGATTGCATCTCAAGTCTTATCTGCCCCCCTCACTCATCTCTTCAATCTTTCCTCACCACTGGATCCATTCCCTCCACTTGGAAAACAGCTCAAGTAGTTCCTTTACTCAAATCTGGTGATCCTATGGACCTCAATAATTACAGGCCCATTTCCATCCTATCAGTTCTATCCAAGATGCTTGAAAAGTTAGTAAACTTACAATTAAGGGACTACCTGGATAACAATAACCTCCTAAATACAGCACATTCAGGATTTAGATCAAGGCATAGCACCATTTCGGCCCTAGCCAAAGTAACCAACGACTGGCAGATTGCTATGGATAAGAAGAACAGTACCTGTGCTGTGTTCCTGGATTTGAGCAACGCATTTGACACAGTGGATTATGAATCATTAATCACCTCCCTTGGCTCACTAGGGTTGGATTCCCCTTCACTCAATTGGTTCAAGTGCTATCTATCAGATAGATCACAACTGGTAAAAAATGGAATCTACCTATCCACCTTAAAACCACTGTTAAGAGGTGTACCGCAAGGCTCTATTCTTGGCCCCATCCTCTTTGCCATCTATATTAATAATATTGATGCTAACCTCACTCAATCCAACATCCATCTGTTTGCTGATGATACTGTATTATATGTTAGCAATCCTTCATTATCTAAAGCCTGTGAACTGCTACAATCTGAATTTTCCATCCTACAACACAACCTACTGGATAAAAAACTACTTCTAAATGCCAAAAAAACAAAAGCTATGTTCTTTACCTCAAAGAGTTGCTCTGCCACTACCCCACCATCCACCACCCTACAACTAACCACCTTACTTGGAGAGAAGCTGGAATTCGTTGATAACTTCAAATACCTTGGAGTCTGGATTGATAACAAGCTTGACTATTCTGTCCATATTGAGGAGCTACTAAAGAAACTGAGACAAAGGCTTGGTTTATTTTTAGAATAAAGCACTACCTCAACAGAGACTCCAAAAGATTAATTCAGGCTTCATTCCTATCCTCATTGACTATGCTGACTTTCTGTACGGACATTGTTCACTCCTACTCTTAAATAAACTGGACACCCTATACCACAGGTCCATCAGATTCATTACTGACCTTCCTTCAGCACCCATCATTGCTCCCTTTATAAGGCAGTTAACTGGACATCATTACAACACAGAAGAAATAGGAATGCTGCAATTTGGATATTCAAAGCTTTATCAGGCAAGCTATCTACCTATACCTCAGTCTGTTTTACTCAAATTACTTCTAGGCCATACAACCTAAGGATCAGCAAAATTATCATTCTTAAGGTCTCCAATGTCTGCACCCAGTTTGGGAGGGCTGCTATCAGCTACTCACTAGCAATTGTTTGGAATTCACTCCAAAAAACCATGAAGCTAAATAACCTCCTACCCTTAATATCCTTCAAAAGATTATTCACCACCCTATTCCCAGAACTCTGCAACTGCTTCCACAAGGCCTAAACCCGCCCTACCTACCCCCGTGTTCCTATATGCTGATATAACTCCCGTTTCCAGTCCCAAGATACACCTTCAAAATGCCTGCTAGGTCCTATAATCTACATATTACTCCTGATGTGCCATTACCTCCTGTCTCACAGATTAAAAGTTTTAATGTGCCTTGTACATATGTATATTGTTATATATTAGCACTTATGTCATTGTATTACTGTTTATGTTACCCCTGTCATTGTATTACTGTTTATGCTACCCTTGTCAATGTAATAACACTTGCACTTCTTGACCACTCAGGTCCATCTTGTAAATGAGCTATGCTCAATGATGTTCGCCTGATTAAATAAAGATTTTGATTGATTGATTGATTGATTGTAGTGTATCTCATTTGATTATTTCACATTTGCTCTCTGGCACAACTCAGTTGGGCGAAGCAAGTATTTGCGCCCTTTCTGGGCACAGTCTGAATATCTGGCCCATGGCATTTAGGCATATTCTGTTAAAATAAAATCAAGCATCAGAGATAAAAACATCAGTAAAGTTCCGTACATAGATGGACCAATGAGAAAGGGGCAGTGGCATGTCATCCTCCTGCAGTATTTGCAGCAAGATTGCAGGAGCTAACCGCCTCCGTATTACAATATGCTGGCTGCCCAGAAGCAGGATTTGACTTCTACGAACAAGCAGGTACAAATATAACAAATTTAGTTTAGGAACAACAGGGAGGATTTTAAAACCCTGATCGCTGCAGCAATTGGGGCTTCAGCCTAGCCAATAGAACTCCTTTAAAGTAAAAAACATTATTTGTATCACATTCATACTATAATTATATCAATTAAACTTACTTCTGGCATAGATTCTACAGTATAACTGTATATAATATTTCTGGTTGACAATTTAACCTCATTTTATGACCCATCTCTTATTTCAGCTTACTGTAATCCATTCAAAGCCTTGCAAGGAACAGTTTCAATCTCAAATTAAATCATGCCAAAACTCTTTGTGTAACTGTAAATGAGAGCTACCTAGCATATATTTTTTTGTGTTTCAAAGTGAATAATAGTTTCTTACAATATATTGAAATTGTACAGTTGTGGTACTCATAAAATCTGTAGTTTTTCAATAAACCATGTTAATTTATAAGTAGTTTTGGTTCCATTTGGCTATTGTAACTGATCAAAGTTGCCATAAACTAATATGCGTGAACTCCGTGCAGTATGGCCTTTCCCAGGACCAGCAAACAAAAGATCAGAGTTCATAAAAACTCTAACATGTACTGCAGGCTAGTAAATCTCCCATTGCTGCAGACCTGCTCTGACATCAACTGCAGAGATTCTCAGATTTCTGGCTATAGCAAATGTCTGCTTGGAAGTCGGCAGAACCAGCCAGATACATTCATCTATACTGCTGTAAACAATAAGTAAAAAAATGATTTTTGTACACAAAGTGCAAATTGGGACTAGCCCCACCCAAGGGTGTGGAGCTCTTAGTGCTGACTGTTCCCCTTTAAATCGCAATACTCAGGGACATTCATTACTTGTGCAGCTTATGAGTTTGGTGGGTGAGCCTGATCACAGCTCACTGCAGACCAGCCAGAAAGGTGTTTGACTTGAGGCAGTGCCTCAGTGAGGTGGGTAGCTGGAAACTGGATGATGAAAAACTGGTGGAAAATAAACAATGACTTAAGCAGATGACATGACTAATATATTTGGTATGAAACACAGAATATTTTGAAAGAAAAGGACTGCTTGGACCACCCGGTCTGCTTTAATGTTCACTGCCTATTCTGTCTCCACAGAACCTAACTGGCCGACAGGGACCCTCCCTCCTTCCTTCCTGTCTGTTTACCAGTATTCCCCCATGATGATCTCAAACATGCTTGATGCCCCCCACTGTTTTCACCCCCACTACCTGGGCTGGTGGATTGTTCCAAGCATCCGCCACTCTTTCAGTAAAGTAATATTTCCTCACATCCCTCCTAAATGTCCCCCATTCCAGCTTTATTGCATGCTTTCTTGTCCTAGTGCGCTTCCTTATTTGGAACACTCCACTTCTGTACAGTATTCACCCCACTGAGGTACTTGTAGATCTCTACCATGTCCTCCTTCTCCCCCCTCTCTTCTTAGGTGTACATGTTGAAATACCTCCATCTCTCCTAATAGGGCTTGTGATGAGACCCCTACACCATTTTAGTTTCCCCTCCTCTGGACTGTCTAGACACTATGTCATTTCTGAGGTGTGGCCTCCAGAAATGGACCCAGTACTCCGGGTGTGGTCTGACCAGTGACTTATACGCTGGCAACATCCCCCCCCCATTCTGCTGGTTATAATCCCCATGCGCCCCAGCACCCACAACATTGAACATTCACTACAAGGACCATGAGCAAACAGATTTATGGAAGTTACAGGTGGACTTACTGTTAGGCTCTTTACTCAGGGTGACCACTGTTTGATTCTTCATGATGATACGCCCTCTCGTTAGAACCTGGAAAAATAAATTTAACAAAAATCTATTGTTAGTTCCATCAATAAGTTCTTCCAAATATCTCCCATGAACTGTTCTCCTTTAGGTGACAGTGTTCCTGCTTCCTGATCCATTGACGTTCTAAAGATCAGCAATTGATCCAAATGTGTTAAAGCCACAGTGCAACAAAGACATTTTTGCAAGAAAAGCTAGGTTCAGCTTCAGATAATACAAATATTAGTATAATAATGTCAAATTTACCTTTTTAGGTTCCTCCTATGATGCACACCATGCATTGTTTTGCATTATCTCGATCCTTACCATTGCCACAGCCATTATTATGCAAACAGTTGTTGTGGCTATCTTTTTTCTAGACAAAAAGTGAATTAAAACATTTAAAAAATATTCAGTTTTTGGTGGCACTAGAACCTTTTACCACCAAAACTGGAAGATTCTTGGAATTTTTTGGTTCCATGTCATAAGAGTGAACTCAAAAGAGCAATTGCTATCATGGTGAGTGTATATCGGCGAAAAGCAATTTGGCGATATACACATAATGGTGACACTACATCCGGCCAGTACTTATCAATGTTTATGAGAGGGCTATGTCTCCTGCACCCCCTTAATGAAGGATTATCAACTCCAGGAGGGTGCATGTTGGGGCGGAGGTGAGACTCCTGAAAAAGAAAAAAAAAAAACAAGAGCTGCAAGCAGTGGCAAAGTACTTCTCCCCATCCCTGAACTCAGATCCTTCTATGCTGGAACCAGTCACCCTCACCACTACACCACATGGGCTGGCTCAGCAGCACCAGGGACACTACCCCACAGAAACCCTCTGTGCAATCCCACCCCTTCCCCACAATATTCCTCCCTTCCAGTCGCCCTTCTGCATGATCGCCTTCAACCAGGCCGCTACCCTTGCAGGGTAGCCATTAACCATGTTGGCGAATATGAGTCACTCATTTGCAAGTCACTCAATTGTAGTCACCCTTTTGACATGATACCAATTTTTTATAGTTAAGAAAAAGATAGGGTGACATTTTTTTCCCAGTTTCATTCTACTGTTGCTTTTAAATTCAGATGATCTTATCCCTCTTAAGTATTTGAATACTGGGATTGTGTCTTCCCCTTTTTCAGGGAAAAGAACTCAGTTTCTGCCTATCAGTTCTCATAACTCATGTTCTTTTAAGCCCTCAACCACCTTGGCCACGTTGCTGTGGACATTTTCAATCATAGCAATATTTGTTTGCAATCGGTAATACTCACATGCCCCCACCCCCATCTAAATGTTTCAGAGAGATTCTGAATCATCTTTGAATCTGATATATGTACAGTTCTATACTCTCTCCACTCCTGATGGTTCAGTACCTCTAATTTGAAATAAAATATGTCAAATTATGTAAAGTACTTATTTCTTTGATTTGTAGTCCTAGTCAACTGTTAGTTTAATCTGTGGCTGCCAGTTGTGTGTTTGCATGACATTTCTTTGAGGAGTTACTTTGGCTTGCCTTTTTCCTCTGGATTTTCACCTAGGCAGAGGTGCCAGGAAAAGTTTTTTTGAGACTAAAGGAAATTATTAGCTGAAAGGGCCACATCAGAGTCAAAACACCAGAGAAGGAGGAAAGGTGGGACATTGTCATGAAAATTCCTAAGCAAAGGAGTTGTGTGTGTGTGGCTTATGTAGCGCAGTAGGGTGGAGTCTGACAGCAGCCCATCACAAGTGAAACCTTTCAATTATGTTCTATCACAACCTGTTCACACTCAGGACACAGTCTGCAACAGGTTGCCAAGTTTCTAAACACTCAACACCTTTAAGAATATCTCAATAGCTGCCAACAGTCAGAAGTGATTCTCTTACCAGTGGACTTTCATGGTCTGAGTCCCACCAGAGCCACTGCTCACGCAGTACAATGCACCTTTTATTGAGGGCACATGACCTTTCCCTGCCACTCAATCCTCAGACAGCACTTCACTTATTAGAATTTGGTAAATATAGTCATCTGCTCCCCTTCAGAGACAGATTGTATATTTATAAATACTAACAGTTAACTATTCCCCCAAAAGATTCAGTCATACTCACATGAAGTATATAAAAAATAGCATTTACTACCTCACAATATTTACACACTCTATAGGATATTACAATGCACACAGAGTATGGGAATTACAGGGTTACTATGGAAATTAGAAAGAAATGGTCACCATTATCATCATCATCATCATCATTATCATTTTATTTTTAAAAAGTGCCCTTCCAAAGCTCCGGGCACCCTTACAATTAAAACACAGAGTAACATATACACATAAACATACATTCACAACCTTAAACATAATTGAGATATTCATAAACTCATTACATACCATAATTCTTATGAGTGACTGTCTAATAAAATATATTTAATATTATAGCCCAGAAAAGGCTTGATTAAATAAGTGGGCTTTTAAGGATGCTCTAAAACCCTCAACGGTCAGGCTATCTCATATCCAATGAGGTAGAGAATTCCACTGGGTTGGAGCCATAAAAGCAAATGCTCTACTTCCAGATGTTTTCAGACAGACCCTGGAAATCTCTAGCAATCCCTCATCAGAGGATTGGAGTGGGCAGGAGAGGCGGTAAGGGGTCAAGAGTTCTTGCAGGTACTGTGGTCCCTGGTTGTGTAGAGCTTTGTAGGTCAGCAGTGTGACCTTGAAGGTTATCTGCCACTGTACTGGGAGCCAGTGCAGTTCACACAGCACAGGTGTTATATGTCTGGATATAGGGGCTTCAGTCGACAACCTGGCAGTTGTGTTCTACACCAGCTGCAAGCGATGGATGTCAACCCTCGGTAGCTCTAGGTAACGGTCATTACTGTAATCAAGAAGGGTGATGACAAAGGAGTGGACCAGGGTGGGAAGATCTTCAGCTGGAACTAAATGTTTCACCATGGCTATATTCCTAAGATGGTAAAAGGAAGAACTGACTATGGCCAACACCTGAGCCTTCAAGGTCAGACATTCATCAAAAATCACACCAAGGTTATGCACCTGGCCCGAGAAAGTTAGTGGTATCCCTCCCAGCTCTAAACCTGCATCCTGGCCGACCTACAATCTGGGTCCATGACCAATACCTCTGTTTTTTCCAGGTTTAGCCTCAGCCAACTGGTACTCATCCAGTCTTGAACCTCAGCTAGGCAGCTGTTAAACTCTGATACAGTAGTTTTCTCCTGGCTGGGCACAAAAGACATGTACAGCTGAGAATCATCTGCATAGCAGAGAAAACTGAGACCATATCATCTTATAATGTTTCCCAATGGTAGCATGTACACTGTGAACAACATGGGAGACAACACCAAGCCCTATGGCACCCCAGGGGGTAGCTCATGGGGGTCCAAGGACTAAATCCCCAACACCACCCTCTGAGATCTGCCCTCGAGGAATTATTGGAATCAACTGAGGACTGCCTTCCCAGTCCACAGAAGAATCATAGGTGATTGAGGAGTGCCCAATGGTCCACAGTACCAAACGCTGCCAAGAGATCTAAGAGAATCAGAATGGTGCGAGATCTCTGATCTCTGGCCATTGGGAGATCATTTAGTACCCTGACCAAGGCAGTCTCAGTACTGTGCCTTTTCCTAAAACCCAACTGGAGAGGGTCATTGATATTGTGGCTTGTTAAATGATCCTCCAGCTGCAGGGTGACTACCTTCTCAATAAATTTATCTATAAAAGACAAGTTGGAGGCTGGTTTGTAGTTGGCCAGGGAGTCAGGGTCTAAGGAGGGTTTTTCTGGAGGGGTTGAACAACTACCTCTTTTAAGGGGTGTGGGAAGATCCATTTCTCCAGAGAACTCCTAAATATCATGGCCAGGACCAGGCCAATGACCTCAACACACCCTACAAGAAGGTGAGTTGGGCCTGGGTCCAGACTACAGCAGGTTGGATGCAGACTCTGGATGGTCCTCACAATATCAGCAACTGCCAGTAGGCTGAAGATAAACCAGGTCATCTGGGTAATTGTACCACTTGGTTGATCAGAGTAAGGACCAACGGGGAGGCACTGGGTGATCTCGCTCCTGATGGAGGCCACCTTATCAGCAAAAAACTGTGCAAACTCATCACACTTTCCTTGTGACACGGCTCAACCAGATTGCAGACAGACTGTATTGCACAGTCTGTCTACAGTGCAGAAGAGCTGAGATGGCCTGTTTTTAGCTGCAGCAATCTCCTTGGACAGGAGCTCTGCTTCTTATTGGAGATTTTTTTTGGAGATTGCTGATTGGTAGGGTTTATAATGATCTAGCAAACTAAGCCTGTCCTCCTCCAGGTGAGTTTTCCACCAATGTATATACAACCTGTGTCCCTGCCTCTTCAACTCCTTTAGGGACCTATCGTACCATGGGGCCCCAGGGCGAAGTGTCAGGGGACAAACACAAACCAGGGAAATTACATTCAGGGCCTCTTCTATGGCCGTATTATAGGCAAGAACAAGGGAACCTGGGTCACCATTATCAGTCGGGATTCTGACAGGTCCAGCACTGCCATGGTCTGCACACAGCTGAAGCAACAAATCAAAGAAATTCCTATAATTTCTTAATTCTTAGCAAAGTAGAAAGAACATACCATACAGGATACCTTAGTGAATCAGGGCAGATTCAAAGCTTAGATGGTAACTGCTCTGAGTGTTAAACTAATTCATTTGCTAGGGTCTGGCAAGTCCTCAAAAACCTTTAGCTGCAGGTCCCCCTGCCACATCATCAAATAGGGCATTCTGACATCATGGATATGACACTTTTTTTATCTCCTGCTGGTCTCACCTTTCTGAAGAGCTGGTCTAAGCCAGAATCCTGGACTTTTGTAGGCTCAGAAACCCTCTCAGTGTTCTGAGCCCTTTCTGACCCAGCAGGGGTGGCTACCTGGCAAGACATGAAAGCCCTTGACCTTTCTGAAGCTGCCTTATTAATTGACCAAGGAGTCTCATTGTTAGAAGACAAAGGGATTGTAATTACTTCTCAGATGCAGCTGCTTTTGCCTCTGGCAACAGTTTCAATCTCATGTTCCTATTCTATTGTTTTCCCCACAGCAGATAGAGATAATTAAATAGAACATAAAAATTCAGAAAAAATATTACAGAATTATTGTTTCAAGTCCTCACCCCCAAAAAAATGAAAAAAAAAAAAAAACATTTTGTTAGCACTCCTAACAGATGCTTGTTTTTTGAGTGAGCCAGCTGGCTTCACTTGCTGTGTCCACAGTTCATTCTCTGGGTGAATACTACACTAGTTGCTCACAACACATTTCCCCCTTTTTTTTCCAGGTCCTAGATATTGTCTAGGCAGACCATCAGTGGTTCTGTTTTATGTACCACTGTAGTGCCTAATGTCCAAATTATAGGGCTGCCCATGTCAGGCTCCACCTCGGCAATTTGGGGTTGTGTCCACTGGTGCTATGCAGCTACTATATATGAGATGGTTGTGGCCAGTGAACAGAGTGAACTCCCTCCCATACATATAAGGTTACAGCTTCTGCAAAGCTCAGACAATACCTAGACACTCCTTTTTGATGGTGGAGTAGGCCTTCTCTCTGAGCAGCAGCTTCCTGCTTGGGAACACAACTGGCTGTTCCTCTCCTAAGTGCATAACCTGTTTCAAAACTGTGCCTAGTCCATGATCACTTGCATCAATGTGTACAATCAACCCAAGAGAATAGCTGATGAGCATAGGTGCCCAACACAATGCCTCCTTCAGCTGACAGAACAGAGTATTGCAGGTTTCTGTCCACTGAACCTTGTCCGGCTTTTTATTCCTGATAAGACTGGACAGGGATTTGGCCAGGTTGCTGAAAATGGTCTCAATCTTATGGTAGTACCCTTCTGTCCCTAGGAAGGCCCAAATTTTTCTCTTAGTCATGGGTCTGGCCCATCCCTGGATGGCCCCAATTTTCAGTGGCTCAGTCCAGATGTACCTACTCCCCCCCCCCGTGCCCAGGGTACAACAATTCTAATCCTTTTCGATCTCTCCTCTGCCTTTGACACGGTAGATCATTGTGTATTGCTTGACTGCCTGAGGGAATTTTGTGGGCTCACCGGCTCTGTCATTTGCTGGTTTGAGTCATACCTCATGAACAGGAAGTAATGAGTAGTGATGGGGAACTTCTCCTATTTCTGCAGCATCCTGTCATGTAGAGTACCTCAGGGTTCAGTCTTGTCACCAATGTTGTTTGCCGTGTACATTCTGCCCCTTGGTGAGCTCTTTAGGAAGTACGGCTTGAGTTTTCATTGTTATGCCGATGATACCCAGCTGTATCTTTTCTTTGCTTCAGGAACTTCTAGTGCAGTGGAAGTACTAAACAGCTGCCTCACGGAGATAAATGACTGGATGTCCTCCAGCTGGATGCGACTGAACCTGACAAGATGGAGGTACTGGTGGTGGAGTCGAACAGAAGACGGAACAGTTTGCCCTCTGGCACCGAAACCGACTTATTCCTGGGATCTGTGCCATTGAGGACTTCCTCTAGAGTGCAAAACTTTGGTGTGACCTTTGTCAGTGGATTGCCATTTGCTTTTCAGGTGTCATCCATTGTCTGGACAAGCTTTTACCATCTTAGGAATATCACCAGGGTTAAACCCCTCATTCTGTCTATACACCTCCTCACCTTGGTGCATGACTTCATGACATCCAGACATGATTACTGTAATGAACTCTACCTCAGGGTCTCTGGGGTAACCTCCACCAGCTGCAGCTAGTGCAGAATGTGGCCACTAGGCTGCTAACTGGGCAGACAAAATTTTGTCATTTCACCCTGGTTTTGCACGTTCTGCACTGGCTGCCAATAAGGTGGAGGTTTCTCTTTAAGGTGGGCTTGCTTACCTTTAAGGCCCCACACAGGTAGGGTCCTGCTTACCTGTCAGACCTTCTTACACCTGCCATCCCAGTCCTCCTCTAGCGGCCTCCTGGCAATTCCCAGGAGGAGGCTTAAAACTGCCGGCAACAGAGCATTTAATGTTGCCTTTCCCATCCTGTGGAATTTGCTTCCTCCATCAATTTGGGAGGCTTCTTCAGTTGAGGATTTTAAGTTCTGCCTCAAGGTCTTCCTGTTTAACCAGGCCTTCCTGGACCTTAGGTATTAGTCCTCCCTGGGTATCCTGCTTTTCTGTTTGAGTTTCAGTTTTTTTAGAAATATTTATTAATTATATTTATTTATGCTGATATTTTATTGTTTTTATATTGATTTGTATTATTGTATTAATAGTATGCTTTCATTGTTCGGCACCCAAAGTTTCCGGGATTGGGCGCCAGAAAATTAAAATTTGCCTTGCCTTGCTCTTGCCTTACCATTCATATCTGGTACTTGTACACCTTGACTGTCAGCCCTGTGGCCTGCAGTTGACAGAAAACATCAGTCACGTGCCTGACGTGATCCTCCCAGGTCTGACTATAGGTGCAAAGTCATCCATGTTTACCAGCACAAAAGCTCCTGCCCCACTCAGAGTGCGATCCATGAGCCATTGAAAATTGGCTGGCACATTTTTCATCCCAAAGGGCATTGCTCTGAACTTGAATAATCCAAACAGGGTGATGAAGGCTGACATCTTTCAGGATTCCACCCTTGGTAGAGGTGCCAGGAGAAATTTCTTGAGACTAAAGGAAAATTGTAGCTAAAAGAGCCAGTGTCAAAACACCGGAGAATAAGGAGGGGTGGGAGGTAGTCATGAAAAACACTAGGCAAGGGAGGTCTTTGAGTGTGTGGCTTATGGAGGGCATAGGGTGTAATCTGTCAGCCACCCATCACAGGTGAAACTTTCCATTGAACTTGCAGTAGTTGACGCCGCACCTCATGGTCCCATCCTTTTTGGGGATCAATATCATGGGGAGGCTCAGGGACTACTGGCCTCCTGGATCACCCAGAGAACCAGCATTTCTTGGTTCTCCCTCTATGGCATGTTTTACACCCTCAGAAACTTGTAGAATGGCTGCCTTGGGGGGCCTGGGACCCTGTATCCATATGGTGCTCTCCCAGTGCATTTTTTTATCTATCTATTTATCTATCTATCTATCTATCTGTCATGGTAATTGCACAAAAGTATCCTGTTACTGCACAATGCTCGTCATTGTGCGGAAGCAGTATACATGTTATTCAATTGTACTGTGCATTTGCACAGTAGCAGTATATCATGCTACCGAGAAACTTTTGAGTGATTACTACTCTATCTTTCTATCTATCTATCTATCTATCTATCTATCTATCTATCTATCTATCTATCTATCTATCTACCTATTATTTATTTAAATGTTTTATCAGGAAGGCATACTGAGCAAAAAGCTTGTTTCCAGGTGTGTCCAGGGGGGAGGAGGATGAAGGAGAAAGCAGTTTACAATAGCATCAGTATATACAGAAATTAAAGGAATCACAAGTAGCATACTGCATATGAGAGATACATGATGGCCAAGAGTGTGATATGGAAAATATTCTCACTTCTGCAGAGTGAGGCGAGCTCTGGATACTAACGAGTGCCAAAGGCACTAGTAAGAGTATGCAGAGCTCACTCTGCAGGAATCAGAAAATTTTCTAGATCCCACTATCTGCCCATGATGTGTGCCATTTATACAGTAGGGGTATTTGATTGTGCAGTATGTATTCCACTTAGTTTCTGTGTTTTTGCTGTTTCTAAGTGTGTTTTTTTTTGTTATTTTTAGTAAGTAGTTTCAATTTAGAAATTTGTTCTGCTAAACTGAAAAACATTTAGCTTTTTTACTTTGGCCAAAATGGTAACTGCTATATTTTTCTGTGTTCTGTTTAGTACTATGCTCCTTTCTGTATGAAATGCAGTGCCGGGATGGATCTCCAGGAAAAGGTGAACTAGAGAGCAGCAGGTGGCTAATGATGCAGCTAGAGTGGTTTTATTTTCTGATGAGGTAACCACAGTGATTTTATTTTTTGTCATCACACTCTGGTGATGTTAGCAGAGTTCGATATCTCATGGTGGAGGTTTTATGCTGAAATAAGAATGGCATATTTATTTATTTAGCTTTTGTTAACCTGGTAAGTACACTATACAAAATATATGTCTATTTTCAGGTATGACCCGGTACAGTACAGGAATCAAAAGAACATACAGAGTACAACATGAGGCAAGTAAAGGAGATACATTGAAATCAGAAAAAAGGGATAACAGACATAGAAGATAACTCAGGTTTCAACAGTGGTACAGTCAAATATAAATCAGTACAGAGTCACTATGACAATGATCAAGGCAGTATATACAGATAGATACAAACTTTATACACTTAGCACAGGGCCACATCCAGGCGGGCAGGCAACACAGCAGGACTGGAGCCAAAGGTACAGGCGATGATGTGCTGAAGTACAGTGCAGGTTACCAAGGTAATCAGGGTAATCATCTCACTGTCATCAAGGCACATGTCAGGAAGCAAAGGAAAAAACCAGGAGCAGTTGTAGAATTCACCAAAACTATTTATTTTACAGTTGTAGTAACATAAAAAAAAAACTTATTCAGAATAACTATGTACTGAGGAGAAATAAAATAAAGTATTCCTTCAGTCCCTGTGTCCCTTTTATTTCTAATATCTTTTGCAGTTCAAGCTTCACTCTTTTATAAGTCCTTTCATCCTTAGCAAGCATCCTGTCCTTGTACATATTCTGTTCTTGTAAGTTTCAGGAGCTGCTAGAACACAGTGTGCTTGAGGGCTATTTTGCAAAAAGGCCTAAATGATTTGCACTGAAGTAACCTCTAGAGTTTACAATACTTTTCTGCAGTCATCTCAAAATATAAATATATACATTTCAGCAGCAACACTATATATTTTCCAATCACAAGGGATCCCAATATCCGTTACATTTCTATACAATTATTTGCACATATTTTCATATTAGCAGATATGCAAGGGAAGAAAAAGACAGACAGCAAGGGAAAACTGAGACAGAGTGACAGGCAAAGAATTGCGAGCCGGTTGGGTTGATCAAGTCCGAAGTCTCACAGGAAAATTTGGTTGCACAACCAGACAGAGAAGAGACAGAAAAGGACAGATCCTTGCATTTAAACACTTTCTCCACAACAAATGGGACAGGGTCCTATTCTGCCCTGTCACACTCACCCCAATTGTATAGAGACATTTACACTAGTATCAGTATATACTGTACCAGAATAATATTGAAGCTATACCCTGGCTTCCCCATGAACATCCCCTTGAATGTTCAGAGTACCCTCCATATTTTGGTTGCTTGGGCCAGTGTCCGCTTCTCTAAAATGATGATAGCATTCACTGAGATTCTCCTTTAACTTCTCTCAAAATATCCACCAGCAGGTCTGCCCCTATCTCCTCTGGGTAGCTGCACACAGCCAGGACCGTCTTGTCTCTGTCATGGTAGGTTTTCAACATGTTAACATGGGCAGTTCCACCACATAGTTAACATTGTTCTGTATTCCGGCCACCGAGTATGGACTCTCCCAAGTTCTTGGCAATTTATTCTGCCAGATAGGGATGAGCACCATCATCAGTTGCCTGATTCATACTCCCCTGGCTGTGGCCCTATGATTGTACAAAGTCTTCTGTCTCTGTTGCACAGAGGCTTAGTGATCCTGGGTGAACTCAATGATCTTTTTGAACCTAGGTCTGACATTCAAGACATACTCCACAACAGATTCCCCTTGGGCAGCAAGCTCACCCCCCCCCCTTTCATCCCATACCAAATCAAGGGCACCCTTAACCTGTAGTTAAATAGGAGGTCAAAGGGTGATAACCTGTGAACTTCTAGAAGAATTCCCTGTATGCAAAAAAAGACATGGGGGTAAGCACTTGTTTCACTCTCTTGCATGCTTGTCAGCAAATGTTCTCAACACACTCTTAAGAGGTATATTTTTTAACTGCAAAGACCCTGAGTTGTCTTACCCCACACTTCTCCCAAGGAGTAGTCATCAACTCAGACATGCAATTGGTGCCCTGGTCTGACAGAATCTCCTGGGGAAAAAAAGACCTAGCTAAATATCCCCAGCAGTTTGTCAGCAACTTGCCAGTGTGATTTGGAGTGTTAAGTTGCCCTACAATGTCCATGGAAACTCAACTAAATGGATCTTCTATAATAGGAATGGGAATAAAAGTTGCTTTAGCTTTGTCCCAAACCTTTCCCACCCTCTGGCACTGCAGACACATCTGGCAGAAGTTTGGCACATCTTTAAAACACTGGACCAGTAAAAATTATTAGTAAGCCACCTTTTTGCATGGTGGACTCCTATGTGTCCAGAAAAGGGAATGTCATGGGCTAAACTCAGAAGCTGCTTTCTATATTCCCTGGGAACCACTATCTGTCAGAGTACCCCTTCCTCTCATCCTCTCTTAGGACCTTCTCACAATACAGAAGCCCATTCTTCTAGTACATCTCCCTTTTCCTGAACTCAGAGTCACCTTCCATAGTGGTGGTTACCTCCCATAATCACTGGTGGAATGGATCCACTTGCTGAGCTCTCCCTGGCTCTGCATGGTTAACTTTCCCCAAATCACATCTCCTGTGGACTGTTACCCACAGCTAGACTCTCCTCTCTCTCTCTGTAGCTGTGCTTCAGAACTGCTACTCCCATCACATCCTTTAGTTACACTTTCCCTGGGTACTAAAGCAGGGGTGGCTTCCTCTTGCACCACCCTCTCTACATCCTCAAGAAACTGTTACCTTGCCTTACTACAGGTAGTACCACACAATATTGACCCTGCTATTGAAGTGATTTTCCATAATCACATCCACGGACAGATCTGACTCTACACCCACCTCCTGTATGCCCTGACCACCTACCTAGCTTAGGAAGATCTGGGCCACTGGCACTGCCGCCCCCTCCTCTAATCTGAGAGAATCTGTTCCTCATGAATTGAATCCTGCTTCATCACAGAAATGCCCCAGTGCCCCTGAGTCCCTGAATTACCAATCCATTCACCACCAGTGGTTGCAAATGTGCAGTGGAGTTAGAGGGCACTGCACTCTGTGTAGAGGCTACTATCTGCTATGAGCTCCCAGAGCTACCCCCTTTTGCTGCACTAGCCTCTTTTGTTACATTTTTTTGGACAATCAAATCATAAATGCCCCAGTTTCTGACAAATATAACACCTACATTCCCTTGACTCTTTACCTCTGAAACCACTTGTCTTCCCTTTTGGGTTTGGGTTCCCTTAAAACTGCCTGATGTCTATACTATATTACCTTTGTGCTAAGAGAAAGGTCAATTGGATATGAACTGGTCAGCCATCTCAGCTGCCTCCTTCTTAGAGCTATCCAACTATCCAATGACCATATACTCAGTTCCTCAGGTACACATTTAGGAACTGTTTCAGAAGAAATAAAACTTTATTTCCTCTACATAGCTAGCTTTTTCACCATCTGCCAAGCATTCTAACAAATTATGTAGCTATGCATGCATTTTGGTATAGCTATCAGTCAGTGCCATTCTTAACTCTCTAACCTTCTGCCTACAGGCCCCAGGAGTTAATTCAATATGCTTTAACAAGGTATTTTTCACTCTATCATAGTCCACGTACTCATCATTGTCCATTTGGAGAAAAGCTTCTAATGCCCTGCCTGTAAGCAGTTGCAACAGAAAGTCACCAAAGATACCCTGCCCAAATAAAATTGCCCATAGATTCTCTTGATCATACCTCTCCTAATATCATGGAAACAATTAAGAATTAATTTTGGCTTTCTGGGTCGAACTCCTCATGCCATTACTCACAGTTTGTTGTGTTGTCCTCTGACTCAGAATCTACATCTCTCTTGCATGCTCACCTGTTTTCATCAGGATCTTGTGCTGACACTCTTTCTCTCTCTTCTCTGCTTCCGGCTGTATCCACCGCAGCTCTGCTTCCATCTTCCAGTTCTCTACATCAGCCTTTTGCTTCTCCTCCTTCCCTCGCTCTTCTCGCTGTTTATCTCATTCCTCAGCCTTTTGCTTTTCTGCCATCTCTTGCTCCTTTGCTTCCAACTTCATCTTCTGCTGCTCTGCCTCAGACTTTGTCTGAACCATGTCAGGCTCCAGCTTCTGCCTCTCTACTTGCAAAGCTGCCTCATTTCCCACCTCTGGCTCACATTCATGCTTCCCAGTCTCGGTCTTGTGACTATGGCTAGCAGCAACCATTTTCACAATGCATCCCTGGTCACTTTTCTTGAGGATGTTTACGAGTTCTGCCCTTGATTGGATTTCCTCATAACCCATCCCTCTCCCTATACACAAGTCTTGTAAGTTTAGCAAACTACACTTTTCATATGGTCTAGACAAAGTGTCTTCTCTCTCTAACTACTCTTGCAAGAAGCAAAAATAACAGTAGTAGTGCACATCGTGTTCTCTTAAGTAATATATTGTTCTGCGACTGGATAGTTAGCCAGGTTATTGAAAATTCTTTTCAAATCTACACTGCTGGCACCAGTTTGTCACAGCCTTTCCACACCAAGAATACAGTCTGCAACAGGTTTGCAAGTTTTTAAACCCTCAAAATAAACACTTGTAAGGCCCCTTTGTAAAGCTGCCACCAGTCAGAAGTAATTCTGTTACTTGGGGACTTTCTCAGTCTGAGTCCCACCAGAGCCACTGCTCATGCAGTACAATGCTCCTTTTATTATGGGCACATGGCCTTCCCTTGTCACTCAGTGACAACACTTCACTTCTTAGAATATGGTAACTGTAGGCATCTGCTCTCTGTTCAGAGACAGATCATGGCTGTGTCAATAAAAATAGTTAACTATTTAATTACACATCATTACAACACATCATTGTGAAAAGGAAAACAAATAAGGTGGCAATCATTACAAATAGGAAATAATATCAACTTGTTAAAGCATTTACATAAATCTTTAATACAATATCCAGAATGTACATTGCAAGAGTAGCTTTTGGAAAACATTGACCAATCACACACAAACTCACTAGATCTGTTCACATCAACAAGATATGCCCAGATAACTGTACAACCAAATATGGTAATAAAACCTTATGTTTCTAGGTAGCTTGTGTATGGAATAACCTTCCTTTTATTTATTTATTTATTTATTTGTTTTTGCTAACTGGGCAGGTGCACTAGGCATAGCAATGCCTATTTTCAGGAATGACCCAGGAGGGCACAAGGAGTAACAATAACAAAACAGTTTGTAGAGTACAGCAATAGGTTAAAACAGCAGGTACAGGTAATACAATTTTCAGAAAAAAATAGGAGCACAGTATTCTCAATCAACAAAAGATAACAGGAAATAACATACACATAGTGAAGAGATAGCAAGTGCAAGTTCACCCAAGATTCAGGGATAACAAAAGGGAGAGATAGCTAGCATGAGGTATAAAGTGCAGTGCAAAATTGTGTTTTAAGCACAAATCATTCATGTAGAGCAGAAACCAAAGGACTTACGGTCCAAAGAAGGTAACAGACTGACAGTTCAGAGAGAAAATCCAGTCAGAGAGCCATGTGGGGGTAAGTACTGAGCTTGGTCAGGGAAGGAAAGTGGATGAGAAAGGTAGGGGACTTAAGAGTGAGAGGGATGGGGCAGGAGGGTGAAAACATGAGAAGGGGTAATGGAGGACGGGTCAGGTAGAGAAGAGAGTTGGTGAGGGAAAGACAGTAGAAAGGCTAGGGGGTGGTGGATAGAGAGCATATGGAGGGTGAAAGCAGGCACAGGGGGTTGAGCCAGGTAGATGCTCATGGAGCAGCTTCTTGAAGTTGGCATGGGTCAGAGTGAGACGAATTGCTTGGGGAAGAGAGTTCCAATATTTGGGTACAGCATGTGAGAAAGCACACTCTCCCATAACAGTCTTGCATCTACAAATGTTGAGAGGTGCTTGATCAGTGGATTGAAGCCTGTAGGAGATGGCTTGTGCATCCAGCATGGAAGCTATGGATTGGGAGAGACCAGATCTGGCAATGTTGTCAATGAGAGATCTAAGGGACCAAAAACGACAAGCCATAGGGGAGGGCCATTTTAAGTCAGCATAAAGCTGACAGTGGTGCTTGTAATGAGGGGATGCAGAGGCATATCTGCAGATCTTATTATAGGTGGTGTCCCACTTGTTGAGAGAAGTTTTTGAAACTCCTAGGTAGGCGACCGAGCCATAAGATAGTGCCAGTAGCAGAATGCCTTTTGCGATAGTGAGCTTGGCTGATGGGGTAAGGGCATAACAAGTCTGGTAGGCACTTCCGAGTTTAGCATTTACGGACTTGCAGGTGGCAGTAATGTGTTGATTGAAAAACAGAGATTCATCAAGCAGGATTCCCAGGCATTTGAAGGAGCCAGTACTGACCAGTGATGAGCCATCAGCACAAGATAGTTTGAGGGGATTTTGGTTTGTTCTGAGTCTAGCTGGGGAGCCAAAGAGCATGGAGTGTGTCTTACCCATGTTTAGAACAAGGTAATTTTCCATCAACCAGGATTGTATGTGGATGAGATCTAAGGAGAGAGAGAGAGATTTATGTCTGAGATGTTTCTGGCACTGGAGTTGAGGACTAGGTCATTCACATATAACAGAAATGAGCAACCAGGTGAGAGAGGGGGGAGATCATTTACAATGATCAAAAAAGGTAGGGGGCCCAGAATGGATCTCTGTGGAACTCCAATGTTTATGGTGGAGAGATTGGACAGGATGGAGTTACAATTTACAGCCTGCTTCCTGTCTGACAAGTAACTATTGAACCAGGCCACAGCTTCCATGGAGAAACCAAAGGACTGGAGCTTGTTGAGGAGAAGGGTGTAGTTTACAAAGTCAAATGCCATAGTTAGATTGATAAAGACTGCCCCAGTAGGGAGGCCTTTGCCCATTGCAGTATAGATATCATTAGTGAATTGTAGGAGAGCCGTGGCAGTACTGTGGTCTTTGCGGAAGCCATGCTGAGAGTCAGAGAGAAGGATATGTTCCAGTAGGAAGGAGATGGTTTGCTTGGTGAATAGTTTTTCAAGTATTTTGCTGAGAACGGAGAGTATGGCTATAGGCTAGTAGTTGGCAATATTTGTGGGGTCTCCTTTTTTAAATATGGGAGTGACTTTTGTTACTTTCCAGATGCTGGGGCCTGTGCTGTGGCATCGTGATAGGATAAAGATTTTAGCTATGGGTGAGGCAATAATAGGAGCAGTGAGTTTTCGGAGATTTGGCATGAGACCAACTGAGCCAGAAGCAGTACTATTGGGTATGGCTAGTAGCATATTTTGGATTTCTTGCCTGGTGATGGTTCAAAAACAGAAATTAGGGTGATTATGCCATTATCCTCTGTCTGAAGGGGGAAGGGTAGGAGAACTGCATGGGTTAGTGGGAGAGGAAGATAAGAATTTAGTTTAGTCTGAGAAATGGAGATTGAAGGAGTTTGCAATGGCGGACGGATTGTTACAATACACACTATCTATTATCATATTGTTGCAAATTCTGGAGTGTTTGGCTCTGAGGAGTGATTTTATATGAGCCAGAACTTTCTGGGGTCACCTGCAGCATTTGTTAATAAGACTTTGTAGAACAAGCTTTTAGCTAGGTGAATGTTCCTTTTACAGGAGTTTCTCTGAGTTCTGTAATCATTTTTTTTTTCAAATTTAGTAAACTTTATTAGACCAAAGACCTCAGACAATTAACAATAAGCAAGAACAGAATACATAATGATATGAAACAGAGGTCATAAGGAAGGTTAAGAAAACAGCATAACATTAATTTTACAATTTATATAAAGAAAGAAAAAAATAAACCCAATAACCACTCCCCCCACCACCCGCCCTAAAGTTCCCACCCGCCCTCACCAAGCCACCAGAGGATACAATAAGAGTATACATAAATAGCCTAATGATGCATAAAACTGAAACAATGGAGAGTACCAAAAGCAGTAAGATAAATAATCACATAGTTAGTAAAATATGTAAAGGTTCCCAAATGGATTTATGCTTAGACATCTTATTAGAAATACTTGCAATGGTGCCAGTCTGCTAGCACAGCAGTTGGATTTCCGCTTGCAACGCCAGTGACCCGGTTCGGGAACAAGATCTGGTTGCTGGAAGGCCGGCTGGGGAGACAACTTGAGCGTCCCATGACTGCTCATTGTCTCCAGGAGGAGGGGGCTGCAACCTGGTGTTGGGCGACTGCTGGTGGAGGCCAGGGGTAAGACAACATGCTGGGTTCATTGATGGGAGGTGTGTGGCAGATGTCGGCTCTCACCTAGACATCCGGATGACAAGCACCACGAATACCAGAAAAAACATCACTCCCATCTGGCCAGATGATGGCCTCCACCCCACCGCCAACTCTAAGGCCCCCAAAACAGCCTGCTTTACCTTCCTCAGCAGCACCCAGGCCAATGATTGAGTCCGCTGGCCTGTCACACTGGTGCCTTCTCCCCCGGAGGGGGGGGACCTGTCCGGTGAAGGGAAAGGCTGGGTTACCTGGGGAGCTGCGATATGGGGTTGAAAGGCTGCAGTAGGGTGGCGGGAGCAGCAGGAGTGTGCCTAGGAGACCTAAAGGGAAGACTGGAGGGGAGTTTGGATAGGTGGATATAAAAAAAAAAAAAAAAAAGAACTACTTGCAATAAGGCACTCCACTTATAAAGCAAATAAAATCTCTCTATGCCATTCCAAATATTGGGGAGTATGGTGGTTGAGCCAGTGTCAGAGAATAACGTTTTTGGCACAAGCAGAAATCAGTGCCATATGTGCTTTCTGGCTGCCAGTCAAGGTGTCAGAGTAATCAAACAAAATACAAATTTCTGGATGAAAGGCATCTGATAAGCCTAATAATGGGTCAAGACAAAATTGAGGTACATCCCAAAATGGGACTACTTTCTCACAAGACCATAAAATATGAAGTAGAGTGCCAGACTCCTTACTACATTTGGAACAGTAATCATTGGATAATCAGCTTATTTTATGCAATTTAACTGGAGTGTAATACATATTATGACTATTCTGAAATTGCATAAAATAGTATCTATCCCATCGAATCAAGGAGTATGAATGTTTCCAGATAGAGGGTCAATCTCTGGAGATGCTGGCAGCTGGTAAGACCTGGCCCCACCAATAATATTTTGACCCCACATTAGTAAACAAATAATTGTGCAAAAATCGATAATAGTAGGATATGAGGTGATTAGAAGGGGCTGAATGAAAAGAGGGGAGAACAGAAGTACCAAAGGCACTGAGCCAAGGGCCAGTACCAAAAAATTGCAAAAGCATGTGCGATAGTTGTAAAAAAATGGAAGCAGGATGTATTGGGCCAATTATACAAGTTGCGGGCCTCTTGAAAAGATAGCAGCTTATGATTAGAAGTGAGTTCTGCAACCGTGTCCACACCCTATATCCAGCCAAAATTTTCTGGATAATATCTGACCAGCTATCTGAAAGTTGGGGTTCCCAAAAAGAGGCTGGGAAATGTCCTTAAATGGACAAATCTCAAGTAAGGAGCAAAGCTGAGAATACATTTGAAGAGAAACCCCCAAGGTTGCATCCCTCAAACACTGGGGAAGTTTCTTTCTGGGGATATAGAGAAGAGATCAAATATCCAACCCATTAATATGACACAAAGAAAGCTTTATATCCATCCAATATGGAACATATGACATAGAGATATCTGCTTCACGGAGTTGTATCCAAAAGGATAACCTAGTGAGATGTAAAGCCAGATAGTACAAGAAGAAGTTGGGGGCTTGAAGGCCTCCATCCTCTTTAGTGCACATTAATTTAGTATAAGTTCTATGGGCTGGCTTACCTTACCATAAAAATGAAGCAACAATTCTAAGCACCTGAGCAAAACACAACTGAGGAAAACCAAATTATACATCTGCAGATGGTACAATAAACGGTGTAATGCATTCATTTTAATAATATTCAAACAACCCCACAAAGAGAGGGGTAGTTTAGACCAACGAGCCAGATCTGTCTTAATCAGGAGACTGTATAGTCAGGATTAAATTGTTTCATTTTGAGAGGGGAAGTGTTGAGATCGATGCCCAAATATTTCAGTTTGTCCTTTCTTCAAACAAAACCCAAATGTTCAATATCAGCTCTGGTAATGGCGCTATTGAGAGGCATAATCTCTGTTTTGGTAATGTTTAATATATAGATAGAGACAGTGCCAAATTGTGAAATGATATTCAAGGCAGCAGGTAAGGATATACCCGGGGAAGAAACATGTAATAGAATGTTATCTGCATACACAGATAGTTTGTACTGCACATCACCAATTGTGATAGCAGAAACCTGAGAGGAAAAGTTAAGTTTATGAATCAACGGCTCCAAAAAACAGTTAAATTGAAATGGAGCGAGGGGACATCCCTGCCTGGTGCCCTGATGAAGGGAAAGTGGTGAAGACAAAACACCATTACAAAGAACACGAGCCATTGGGGAAGAATAAAGCACCTTAATCCAGTGTATAAATTCTGAAGGGATACAAGACCTGAGTAATAAGGAGAACAAATAATCCCATGAGACCCTGTGTAAAGCCTTTTTGGCATCCAGAGAGACCAAGGGCACATGAGTAGGGGAGTCCCTTTATACCAAAAAGAGATAAGACAATTTATTAAGGTGATCAGTAGACAGCCTGCCTTTCATGAAGCCCACTTGTTCCCTACTAGTCAATGACCCCCACACCATATCCAATCTATGGGCTAGGATTTTAGCAAGGATTTTAAAATCTACATTGATAAGGGAGATTGGTCTGTAATTGAAGATGCGCAGGGGATCCCGATCAGATTGAGGAAGAACCACAATGGTGGCTACAGTTCTTCTTTAAAAATATAATTAAAAGTACCTAAAAGGATAGGGGCCACCTGATCTTTGAAAGTCTTATAGAAATTAGGAGTAAACCCATCCAGGTCAGGGGATTTATCAGAGGCCTGGGAGTCAATAGCTAGTGAGACTTCAAATAAATTCAATGGGGCCTTAAGAATAGCCACCTGAAAGTCTGCCAGTTGGGGAAGGGTAATGTCTTGGAGGAAAGAATAAAACTGAGCATAAGAAAAAGGGAGAACAGGTGGGGCGTACAATTTTTGGTAGAAAGTTTTAAAAACTTCAACTATATCTTGGGGGAGGTAAGGAAGTCTCCCTGTTCCATACAAATTGACGGAACAATCCGATACATAGCTTGTGAGCAGAAACAGAGAGCCAGTAACTTCCCAGCCCTCTCCCCTTGATCAAAGTATTTTACTTTAGGGCGTATCATTAGAAGCTCCGCCTTTTCTCCCAGTAAGGTATTATATTTAAATCTAAGAGCTTCTAGTTGTGCCCACTCTGATAGGGGGAGACCTGCGAAATGCACCCATCAAAGGATTGTATACAAACTAGCAAGGAAGACAAGGCAGCAAAGGTCTGTCTCTTCTGCCTGACCACTAAGCGGATCAATTCCCCCTGAAGGGATCACTTCAAGGATCCCCATAAGATATCAATTTAGATATAGAGAAGGAGTTAATTTCCATAAAAGTGGTGATGTAGGATCGGAGGTGAGATCTCAACTCCTCTGATTTGAGCCATTGGTTGTTTAACTGCCAGACTTTATGTTTAAACAAAAAGGGAGTAAGATTAATCTCTGAAAGGACTTTAGAAGAATAACATAGAGCAACCCCAGGAAGGCATTCCACCCCTAAAAAGAAGTAGTCAATCCTGGAAAAAGAGTTGTGTGGAGGGGAATAAAAGGAATATTCCCATCCATCTGGATGCAATGCCCTCCATGGGTCTATAAGGCCCACTGAATGCATAAAATCATGATAAGCTAATTAGGCAGGTGAGAGGGCCTGACGGGACTGGTTGGACCTGTCCAGATCATTAGATAGCACCAAATTCTAATCACCTCCGAGAATAATCGGGAGATTAGACCGTGGAGCTAAAATGGACATCAGAGTGGTAAAGAAGCTGGGGTCATCACAATTGGGGCCATATATAGAACCCAGCATTGCCTCCGAATATCCAAGCAGTGCTCGAAGAATAATATAATAACCCTGGGGGCCTACGACTTCTTGAAGAGGACAAAAGGGTAATCTTCGAGTTATAACAATAGTCACACCTTTCTTTTGGGAATCAGAACCAGCACCCAATGTCTGTCCCACCCAGGAATGCCTGAGGAGGAGAACCTGGGAGGAGGGCAAGTGAGTCTCCTGAAGAATGGCCACATCAGTTTGTAGCTTGTGTAGATAAAGCAAGATTTTAGATCTTTTAGTGGGAGATTGGGCACCTTTAACATTCCAAGAACAAAAATTATACACAGCCATACTAAACTAATTAGGGAAAACAATGTGCCAAAATAGGGTATAAAAACAGAATCACCACATTAAAGGAAGTCAGTCTAACTGCAGTCCTTCCCCTGGTGGCACCGGCCCACAAATCCAACCCCTCCCCTCGTCCTGACAGTAAACATAAAATGAACTAGTGGATATATAACCTGACCAACAAACCCCACAACAATACCTACCAACCCCCACCACCCAATTCTCAAAACAAATACTAAAATCCCCCCCCCCCCCGAAAAATGTAAGTTTAGTACAGTCCTTATCAGTAAAAATACCAAGAATACAAAATGCCACTGTAAACAACAATGAAAACTGAAACTGAGCTCCATAATAGAGTTGGATTCATGGAGACAACAAACAACCCCATGCCCAAAACAGTGGCAATACCCCAACCCACAGTTTGGTGCATGATACCTTCCAAGATTAGCATATCAACCTCCCCCCCACCCGCTGTCTTCATAACAGATAATCTGAGAAACAAAAATGTAAAATATATGTGTATAATTACGAAGTACCATAACTATTACAGTCATAGCTTAAAGACTCTCTCATAAACGTTCAAAATAACTCCCAATGGTAAAAAGAAATCCAAGTTGGGGAAGGCTTATATCAGCAGGTATATGGGCTTTTAAGGCTATAAAAATGCTGCTCAATAAACCAATGTCTGTGAAAAGGCAACCCGGAGAAAAGGTAATAGTCCATATAGAGCAACAGAGGGAATCCACATCAAGGGCCCATGGTAGAAACATAACTAAAGGGCGATTTGGTAGTTTGTCAATCGCAAGTCTCCAGGTGTTGGCAAAGGAATTTGCAGCAAAACAAATAGAACATAAAGAGATAAGCCCCCCCAAAAGAAAACAAATAGCATCCCTATACAGATATATCATACCGAAGTAGTCACCTGTTTGGAAATTTAGGCAGAAATATTTTTAAACCACTTCTCCCAGGAAAGTTCAGCACATAGGTAAAGCAATCTGCAGATATAGAAAACAGTTTCAGCCTGTTTTAAACAAATCAGGAAGAAGACGTTATAGTTCCGTAGCAGCCTGGTGGTGATCATCAAAAGAATGCTAAGTATCATGGATATGAACTTGCATGCGAGATGGGTAGAGCACGTGGAACTTTATACCTGCAGATATCAGCTTGGACACTGATGGATGATAAGCTGCTCTTTTTTGACGAGTAGAAGCTGGTAGGTCTTGGGATATATGAATTTTATTACTCTCCCACAGAAGGGATTGTACCTCCTGGAGCTTTTTTAGTACGTACTGCTTGTTGAGGAAATTAAGCAGCCTTAATAGAAAAGGGTGAGGTGGTGAATTGGGAGGGGGTTTAGCATGCTGAGCTCAGTGTGCCCATTCAACTATATAGTGTGAACAATTAGGCGATGGGCCTGTTAGCTTTTCAAGGAGCCTCTGTGAAAACATAACAGGAGTAGACCCTTCAGCCTCCTTGGGGAGCACAAGGAATACCAGATTGTTCTGTCTACTCCTCCCCTTCAAATCTTCCAGTTTGAGCTCCATTTTGTAAAATCTCTGGCTTAGGGAGGTCCACCTTATCTTGTCATTTTTTATCTGACACAGTTCAAGCTTCAAAGTCTCTGATGCATCTGGAAATATCCCCCATGCCTTTCCTCATCGAAGCAAACTCCGTAGTCAGGAGAGAGAGAGAGCATCCTTCAGTGGTGGTAGCTGAGGAAGACATTTTTTTTCTGTTAATGGAGTTGAGGCTGCTGTAACAGTAGGGGCCATTCCAGCTTTGATGCTTTGGTCCTTGGATTTTCTGGAGGCCTTTTCCGGTGTTTGTGGTGACATGTGTTGTGGAAGAGATTGTTTCATCTCCGCATCCATGGCAGGTATCAATTCCGGAAAAAACACCCAGCACTGGCTGTTGTGAGAGTCTTACCTGCTGCAGAGTAGAGAAAGTGGGCATGGTTCTAGAAGGGTGGCGCAAGTTGCCACCGAATGCAACTTGTGCCACCCGCAACTGCAACATTGACCCTGCACCCTATTCTAGAAGGGGCAGGGTCTCCGTAACAAAGTCCTGTGACTTGCGTTATATGGCAAGGTACACCGCTCAGAGGGTGTTCCTGGCTAGCATGTTGCAACCCACTGCCGTAGGTCACAAGTGCACCCCCCCACCCGTGACAGACCCTCGGGTCACCCGCTGCAAATGAGGCACGTCACCTGCTCTGGTAGTCCAGTGCCCCCAACCGTAAACAATAAAAGATCCCCATTTCCCTAGTAGTCTAGTGCCCCCCAAACTGTACAGTAATAGAATGAAAAACGATCCAGTTTCCCTTGTGGTCTAGTGCTCCCCAAACTGCACTAATACAATGAAAAATGATCCAGTTTCCTGGTAGTCTATTGCCCCGAACTGTACAGTAATATGATGTGAGACGATCCCATTTCCCTGGTAGTCTATTGGCCCCCTGAACTGTACAGTAATACAATGAAAAATGATCCAGTATCCCTGGTAGTCTAGTGCCCCCCTGAACTGTACAGTAATATAATGTGAGACGATCCCATTTCCCTGGTAGTCTAGTGGCCCCCTGAACTGTACAGTAATAGAATGAATAGTGCCCCGAACTGTACAGTAATAGAATGAAAAACGATCCAGTTTCCCTGGTAGTCTAGTGGCCCCCAGAACTGTACAGTAATATAATGAAACACAATCCCATTTCCCTGGTAGTCTAGTGGCCCCTGAACTGTACAGTAATAGAATAAATAGTGGCCCCGAACTGTACAGTAATAGAATGAAAAACGATCCAGTTTCCTGGTAGTCTAGTGACCCCCCAGAACTGTACAGTAATATAATGAAACACAATCCCGTTTCCTGGTAGTCTAGTGGCTCCCCACCCAGCACCCCCCACCCAGCACCCCACCGTCCCCACTGACAACTGGCACAGCCCACCTCTCACCTCCATGGCCAGCCACCGGGCTGGAGTGCAGTATTAGCGCTACTGCACAGGCGCTTAATAATTTCTGAGCATGTCTGTGCAGTAGCTAATACTGCACCCAGTCGGTGGCTGACCATGGAGGTGAGAGGCAAGCTGTGCCAGTCGCGATCTGGGGAAGGGGAGTGCTGGGTGGCTGGTGCATGGCTGGGTGAGGGGTCACTAGACTACCAGGGAAACAGGATCATTTTTCATTATATTGCTTGTACAGTTTGGGGGGGTACTAGACTAGTAGGGAAATGGGGATCTTTTAATATATTTATGTATAGTTCTGGGGGCACTAGACTACCAGGACTGGCCTTATTGCAGTATATGTGGCAGGTGATCCATGGTTCAGGGCATGGGTGGGGATCAGTGCCACCTGAGGGGCTTCTGCCAATGGCTGTTTCAGGGGCTGGGGTATGGGTAGCCCTGTGGGGCTCCGCTGGGGTGTGCTGGGCATGGGAGGAAACTGTGCACTGTCCGCTGGACAGCCGGCAGGTGTACAGGACCCCGGGGGCATATGTACATTATACCAGCTAAATGCTGGTATAACTTACATTGCCGGATCTCCCCTGTGGGTACTTGTAGAATCCCAATGTGGGCACTTTGTGGCTGCCCTTCTAGAATGGGGTGCAGCTGCTGCCATAAACCCCCTAGCGCCATGTCGCAGGGGGTTTATGTGGCATAACAGCTGTTCGGCGCAAGTGGCCTGCGACATGTCGCAGGCCATTTTGTAGAATCGCATATGTCGCAACTGCTGGTATAAGTTGCTACATGCTCCATTCTGCTTAGCACAACTGCTGCTATGCCAGGCATAACCCTTCTAAAATCAGGTCCAGTATCCGCAAAATTGCAAGGTAAGAAAAAGGAAATAATTAGATTTAAAGTGGGACGGGCGAGACTGGAGTGAGAGAGCTGCACACCTTAGCCAGGCATCACGTGACCTCCATTCTGTAGTCATTGCAATCGGACCGTAGGCCCAAGACTTTGTAATGCTGCCAGCTCTTGTCCCTGGCCCTGATTTTTGTGAGTAGGTCTTTATTGAGCCATTTAGTATGGGTTCCACTTACATGATGTGCGATCACTGGTGCATGGATGTTTTGGAGAGATCCAAATAGGGTAAGGAAGTGGTCTAGGGCTGTCTGAGCATGGGTGGCAGAGTAGATGCAGTTCCAGTCATGCCTTGCAAGATTGCTCTGAAATTGACCCAGATCAAGGTTTGCTAAGTTACTGAAGGTGATAAGTTTCAGAGGAGGGGTGGGCTGCCTAATAGAGAAACGTATACAATATATTGGGGAGTGGTCACTTATGGCATCTGCAAGGGTACCTGAGGAGACTATACAATCAATATGATTGGTTAGTGCACAGTCAATTAGAGTACTTAATCTTGGGGGAGGCATGATCCTAATGGGATCATTGATAAGTTGATGGAGGTTGCGGCCTTGTACCATAGTGTGAAATGATTTGTTTGGTTTCCCAATCCAGTTTAGGTTTAGGTCTCCAACGATCAGAACTTCATTGCATCCAATGGCTGAGTCTACATGTGAGAGAAGCTCCACGAGGCCAGTGGTGCCACCGGAGGGTGATAATCACATACTAAATGGAGTTTCTTGGGGCCAAACTGGATGGTGGTGTGGATGGATTCACAGTTGGAGAGGTCAGGTAGAGTTTTGTTTGAAAGGGTTAGGTGCAAATTATAGAAAATGGTGGCTCCACCGCCCCATTTTTGAGGTGGATCTGTCACGTCTAATGAGGTGATAGTTGGGCAGTCAGCAGGCAGAATTTGGGGTAGAGGGTTTGAGCCAAGTCTCAGACAAACTAAGGACGTCTGGGTGATATTGTATGACCCATGCTTCTAGCTCAGTTAGGTTATGGAGGAGACTCCTAATGTTCAGGTGTGCAAGGCGAAGTCCCTTTGTGTCCTTCCATGATGCATCCAAGTGGGAGAGGGAGTAGGTGGGCCGGGGTTCAGTTCAACATCTCCTGCAAATATTAGGGCAAGTATGAGGAAATACCATAGTTTGTAATGGATGAGCGGTGGGGACAGGGTAGGGTAGCAGAGGAAGATCTTCTTAAAGGTATAAGCTATATGATAGAGATAGCTGTGGGGGATAAGTACGGGCGAAGTATCATGGGGTATATTGTCACAAACAAGCATATTGGAATAAAGTCATTTTGATCTGAGGTGAATGCCTCAGATGGGGGTGGGGGGCACCAAACCAGTGGGAGCCACATGAAGAGACCTTGCATAAGACCTGGCAGCATTAATGTGTGCAGTCTGGGAGCCATTAGATATTAGGTATTCTAGTGAGGCAGTGGGAGTGTGAGGATAGGCAAGCTAAGTTAAGGGGATAGGACTCTCTTTAGGATGGTTACCTGCAACTGGCTCATAGAAGAGAAGAGATTACTGCTGGTCTGCAGTAACTTATGATTTAAAAACAGCAGCTAATTGGAGAGCATTTGAAGGTAATATCTGGCGCCCCCTAGGGCTGCTACTTGTAGGCTGCTAGTGGAAAGGAGGGAGTTAGTTATGTATACCAGCCAGTGGTAGGGAGACCTGGTCCATTTTCAAGACAGAAACTGGTGGCCAGAAACTGTTCTAAACTTAAACTGTTGCTCTGAGATTGAAGAATGCAGCACATGATAGCCGGTGAGCCTAAGCTTTTAACCACACAGCAACTTCTCATAAAATTAAAACAGCTACTCAAATATAGGCAGCTTCTCATAAAATAAGCAGCTTTACATAAGATTAAAGCAACAGTGCAGGTTTGGACTGAGAAGAGAAATTGAGGTAATGCAGAGAAATGAAAGTTATCTCCTGTGTGGGCTTGGAACCAAATACCTTCCAGTGCAGATTTCAGATAATTAAAATTAAATCCAGTGGAGCAAAACAATTGCTCTGGAGTCTTTTAGCTGAGTTTGATGAGCTCAATTGAAATTACAAGCAGAGCGAGAAAGAAGTGGATTTTGCGCCGGATGGCTCCTGAGGGCAGGTTTGCATGAAGAAAGGGGAGAAAGTAGGAAATCTAGAATGTAGCGGCCACTAGTGGAAGGTTTTGATAGGCTGCAGGTGGATAACTGCACTAATTGGCATTTATACCTGTAAGGACAGGTATAAATGCGACAGTTCACCAAGGTTGGTGGTGGGGCGGTGGAACAGCCGACGCTTAGCATCAGTGGAGCAAAATACAAAGGCCTGAGCTGTTTCTTGGCTCTACAGGCCCATGGCATACCTTTCTGACCCTGTGTGGATCCGAGGAGCTTGAGGGAGGGCTCTTCAACTTCTGCCCTTGTGACCACTGGGGAAGCTGGGGAGGAGAGAGAGAAAAACAGAGGAATTTAACAGAGATTAGCTGGAGGAGGGATGAAAGAAGGGGAGAGCGACTGGAAAATACAAAGGGAGGGTGCTGGAAAGACTGTGGTCTAGACGGGCTAGTCCCGATACACTCTGGGGAGTTGTGACTTTCTGGGCATATGCATCGGTGTTAAAATAAATAAAATAAGATGTGTTAAAATAAGAAGAACCTGCAGCTTATGTAGGACTTTCAGGTGAACAGTTGTATGATTTTTTTTTTATTTTAGCCTTTGGTAACTGGACAAGGCCCACTAGGCACAAGTGCATGTTTTCAGGGGTGACCTGGGAGCACTGATCAGTTAAGTGACTTGCTCAGAGTCACATAGTATGCAAGTGGAGGTTGTGAGAATCAAACCCAGGTCTGGTCTGCTGGATGTATCAAGCTTGTTCACAGTTCCGTACTCTAACCTCTAGGCTATACTGCCAGCCCTAAATTACAGTAAGTGATTAATTTAAACAGCAAGAAAAAAAGTAGTATTGCAATTTAAGATTTAGGCAGGCTAAAACATATTGGTAACTTTACAGGCTAGGATCAAAAATAAATCAAGACCTTTAGTTTACAGTCTTGGTTCAGAAATTAATTTACATGCATCTAGGAACAATTTGTATGCAATTTCTAAGCAAGGTTAAGGAACATGCACCCTAAAGGGAGAGAAATGCAGCTTAACTAAGAATCTAGTAAAAGGTTCCATCCAAATGCATGCAAGCAGAAATTGTATACAGGGAAATTAAGTAACCTGGTTTAAAGGGAAATTAAGGTAACCTGGTTGACGGTGCTAAAATACATGCTGGCGCTTAGAATTGTTTAACCACAAAAAATAATCAGTTGTGCTCTGCTGACCCACAGGTGATTTGGTGCCAACAGTCCAAATTCAAACTCAAACACAAAGTCATGAGCTGTTTCTTGGCTCTACAGGCCTGTGGCGTACCTTCCTGACCTTGTATGGATCCGAGGAGCTTGGGGAAGGGTTCTTTAGCTTCTGCCCTCGTGACCACCGGGGAAGCTTCCTGACCTTGTGTGGATCTGAGGAGCTCAGGGGAAGGCTCTTCAATTTCTGCCCTCACGACCATCAGGGAAGCTTCCTGACCTTGCGTGGATCTGAGGAGCTGGGGGGAAGGTTCTTCAACTACTGGCCTTGATACCACTGGGGAAGCTTCCTGACCTTGCATGGATCCAAGCAGCTTGGAGTAGGGCTCTTCAACTTCAACATTAATATGCACACAGCTACATCTTATACAAAATGTGTTTCTGCATTGAAAAATTGTTACCAATTGGTATATACAGTAAATGTTAGTTAAATCCTTGTAAATCATATGACTTGGTTATGTGTACAGTATATTTATATATGGATGACTGTTTCTTGTTATGTGCTAGGCATGCTATATTTCTTGCATGTTTTTCTCCATTTATTATGTTGTCTTGCGTTTGTGCAAGCAACATCTTGTGATAGTAGCACAGTGAGAGGTGTGTCAGTGTTGGCGAATGTAGGACATGCTTTAGTAGGTGTGTTCCTCATTCCCCAATTAGCCAGCATACTAGCACTGATGCAAAAATTATGTAAAGTGCCTCCAACTTGAAAGAAATGTACCGCTGCAATCAGAGACAAGCTTGTCATGCAATGGCAGAGATGACAAGCCTCCTGTACGTGCCTTTCCTGGTGAAACATTTCAATTAACATGGTGGCAGCTCCTGCTGCTCCCGTGCAATCCCCAAACAAAGCTGATAGAGAAGGTACAATCCCTGTGTTGGCATGTCCCCCACTCCCCCACATCATGTGGCACATTGGGAGCCCACCCCAGTGTGCTGTCACTCACACAAAGCTGACCATGTTGGCATGTTCCTCCCCCTTCCCCATTGTGTGGCACACTGGGAGCCCAACCCAGTGTGCCCAAACCGTCCCTCGATGTCCGGTTCCATTTTTTTACCTGAAAAAAAAAATGGTCCCTTGTTGTCCACAATGCCCCACCAACCCACACCCTCCCTCTGTGAACCCCCACTTCCCCACAACCTCTCACCACATACTTACCTCTAGAGGTCCGGCGCTGCGATCTTCAGTGGAGTGGGAACAAGTCTGGACGCTTCAAAGCTGAACTGCAAAATGAAGAAATGCCAGTAAGCTGTATAATGGCATCAATCGGGGGGTTCAACATAGGTGGATATCTCAGTCTTTTTTTTAAATTTTGGCTCCAAATTTTCAACATGGGATTCTTGGGACCCCGCCTCATGAACACATGCACTGTCATCTCATTATTCAGTCCTAAAGGATTGTTTCATGGTCACTGCATGGAATCATCTTTCAGGACTGATTAATAGAACGACAGTGCCACTGTTAATGATGTGGGGTCCCAAAAACCCTATCTTGCAAATGTGGTGAAAAAAACTCCAAAAAATGGCTGTGTTACAAGTGCGCATTGTGCAGTTTCCATGCACGCTCATAACTTCAATAACTTTTAATATTTTCACTCCAGATTTTCAACATTGCCATTTTTTCACACCTCCTTATCAAAAGTACAGCTGTAATTTTTCACATCCTGCCGAAAATGTGTTTTCACACATCTGGTGAGGTTGCTGTGGGAAATCAACTTTTGGAACAGATTAACAAAATCACAGTGCCACTGTTCATGAGTGGAGGTCCTAAAATGCCTATATTAAAAATCTGGTTAAAAAAATCCCCAAAATAATTGCATTATGGGCATGCGTTGTGCAGTTTCTATGCAAGCTCATGACTTCAATCTTTCATATTTTCACTTCAGGTTTTCAGCATTTCCATTTTTTACACCTCCTCATGAACAGTACAGCTGTCATTTTTCACATCCTGCCCTAAATGTGTTTTTGCACCTGTGGTGCCAAATGGCGCAGTCGCTGTGCATTCACCTATCGGCTAATGAACTGATGGTGCCACTGTTCAGGAGGTGGGGTCACAAAAAGCCCATGTTGAAAATTTGGAATGAAAATACCAACAAACGCTCAGGGCATTAGGGTTTCCAACTGAAATGCCCCACCCTGAGACTGACAGGCATCAGGAGTGTGACTTGCAATTGTCAGCTGTTATGCTCATGCCATTCCACCCCCACCCAGCAGCCAGTGACAGGTATCAAGGTGTGCCTTGGACTCTTTGACACCAAAGTTCACCCCATTCTCCTACTGTATACTGCATCCATCTCAGCATATTTCCTTATGGAATGGGGTGAACATAAGGCCTGAAGACCCCAAGGCATACCGCAACACTTGTTAGTGTCTGCAGAGTATGGTAAGGAGAAATGGCATAAGCGTTATGGCCAACAACCCAAAGGCACACCCCAATATCTGTTAGTCTCTGCAGGGTGGGGGGGTTGGCATCAGTTCAATACTGCACTGCCAGTCCTATTATGCATCTCTCTGACTCCTGCACTACCAATGCCAATCCCAGCAAGACAACATTCGGCATTGACAAATGCTTGTTTTCTGTAACTTTGATAATTATTTAACAGTACTGTCTTGTAAACAGGAATTTTATTCCTAATGACATGAAATATCCTGAATAAAAATAAATGTTTCATCTATCTTTCTATCTGTCTGTCTGTCTATCTATCTATCTATCTATCTATCTATCTATCTATCTATCTATCTATTTCACCAAAACATTGAGTCACCGATGCATGAAGTATATAAAAATAGCATTTACTGCTTCACAATTTTTACACAACCTATTGGCTATCACAATACATAAAGCTTATGGGAACTACAGAGTTATTATAACAATTAAAAATAAATGGTTTTCACACAGCAGAAGCAGCAAATAGATAAAACTCCCTATAACTTCTTAACTCTTAGCAAAGTAGAAAGAGTTTACCACACAGGATACCTTAATGAATTGAAGCAGACTCGAACCTTAGATGGTACCTGCTTGCAGGCCCAACCTGAGTTGCTAGGGTCTGGCAAGTCTTCAAAATCATTCGGCTGCCAGCTGCCCATTACCCATCATCAAATATATCACTCTGACGTCATGGATTTGATAAGTGCTTGTATCCTGATTGTCCTATCTCTCTGGAGAACTAGCCTAAACCAGAATCTTGGATTTTGGTGGACTCAGAAACTCTCAAATTGTTCTAAGCCATGTCTGCCACAGCAGGGTTGGTTGCATGGTGAGGACGTGAAAGCCCTTGACCTGTTTGAAGCTCCCTCTTTAACTGACTAAGGGATCCCAAATTCCACATCTGAAAACTGACTGGTGTTTTCACACACCCCTTCATTCCAACCAACAGTAAAAAATAAAGACAAGTATCCTGTGTGACCTCCCCATACACCTTCCCATTATAGCCTACAATATTGATTGCCACACGCTATGGTTAGGTAGGTTAGCGTGGGTCCCAATTCTTGTCCACTTCAGTTCAAAGTCTTCCTCAATAAAATCCAGACAAGGAGTCTTAATTTTTCTGTTCAGTGCCCAGCCTCCACCGCTGCTGCCTCAAAGCCAACAGGCATGCACCCACACCACCAACAAATTGAAGCTGCATCATTTTCTACCATTCACATCCAGCAACGAATATGAAATCTCTGAAGAAAAACAGACTACATGGGTCACATCCCAATGATTTACAACCACTCGGCCCATCCCATCCCATAATCCCTTGAACCCTTCTATTCCATGCTAACTGTGTTCATGGCCTAGCAAAACAAAACCCTTAGGACATTAGCCAGTACCAAATATTGCTGTGAGAAGAATAAGGGGCAGTTACCCAGGGTTTTGAATTGGTTGGCCAGGCCACTCAGAGGGTTATGGGTCAAAGTCCCTCAGTTCATACTCAGCCCAGAGGAGTGGAAGATGGCAGCTTCTTAGGCTAGAGGGTCTTGGGGGTTTGATGGGGCAGCTAAAGTTGGCTGTGAGTTGGTGACTCGAATCACAGATCATGTGACACTGGTAGTGCTGACAGCTGCAGGGCACTAACAGCAAGGAGGGGGGCATGATGTCTGACTCAGTCCATGTCCAACTACCTCCCAGACTGAATTTACTTTCTATACTACCTCAGGCTCCCAACAGCAGTGATAAGTGGCTAACGTGATGAGTGGACCTCCAGGGATTGTCCAGCTGCCAGTCAGCTAAGGTATGATGGTGGAGACTTGGCTATGGGGGGGAGACGAGGTTAATATGCTGTGTCCAAATGTTCAGGTGGATGGGGGAGCTTTTACAAGTTAATGAAATAAGAGAATTTCAGTGTATTTTGGAATTCAGTTTTTTGGTCATGAATACCAAAAAAATGAAATTCTAAAAATGTGTCGGAATCCAATGATTCTGAATTTGCTATCTGAAATTTGAGCACCACAACTGATAAGCATTTTTTGCTGCTTTATTGTTCTCTGATTCTAATTGTTGTTGCAGGGTATACTTTCTGCTGCATTATTACAGGGTGTGCCTACAGGTTTGTTACTGTTCTGTGCTTACAGATTACTGCTGTAATCTTCCCTGATTCAAATTGTTTTTTGCAACGTATATCTTCTGTTACTGCTTTATTTTTCTCTGTAGCAAACAGTTTTTTGCAGAGTATATCTTCTGTGAAATTGCTACAGGTGGTGCTTACATTTTTGTGACTTTTATATCTATCATTATGCTAAGCAAAATTACTATTTGCGACTATTTTATTTTATTTATTTTTTTTTGCTGTAAGGTTTTTGGTTTGGTCTCAAAGAAGTTACACTCTTCTTCTCTCATTGAAAGAGCTAATTGCTTTCCTCCCACAACTCTTCCAGGGGATTAGGTGTGTAACTGGGGGTGGAGCTGACAAATTCTTAGTGACTTCCAACAGAAGAAAGACTTAAAAGGTTAGGTTAGCTGGTGTTTTTGAGGTGAATGACTAGATTTATTGCCAAAGGCACCTAGCTTCACCTGAGCTCTTTTCTTCTAGGTTTGTTTGTAAGGACAGAGCAATGAGCATTATCAGAGCAAGGAAAAAGATTTAAGGCTTCTTTTGGCTAGGTAGATTTACTGTGTGATATTATTTTCTTCTGTACTCACAGGGTTTGCTACTGTCTTTTGCAAACATTTTACTGCTTTATTGTTCTCTGATTCAAATTGTTGTTGCAGGGTATACTTTCTGTTGCATTATTACAGGGTGTGCCTACAGGTTTGTTACTGTCTTGTGCTTACAGATTACTGCTGTAATCTTCTCTGAGTCAAATTGTTTTTTGCAAGGTATATCTTCTGTTACTGCTTTATTTTTCTCTGTAGCAAAGTGTTTTTTGCAGAGTACATCTTCTGTGAATTTATTACAGGTGGTGCTTTACAGGTTTTACAGTTTTATATAACAGTAGGCTAAGCTTTCAGGGCTACTGCATTTGTTGATGGTTGATTGTTTCTGCTCTTACCTCCTTGTTTCTTTCATCTGTGGCTCTCTTTTTTGGCAGGGGAAGGGCCCAGTCACTCACGCCCATCCCCAAACATCCCATGCTCCACTCCTTTTATAGGGTAACACAGTCGTGACACTTCCTGTAGCAAAGCAGGAAGGGGAGGATCAGAGGGATATCCACACAGTGACCTCACTTACAGGGGCACAAGTAGTTTAACTTGTTATAACAAGTTATATAAAAATAAATAAAAAAAACAAACAAAATGAAAAAATCTAACTTTTGCTTTCATTTTCCTCCTTCTAATTACCTGGACCAGGTTATAAACCCAGCAGCTCATCTGGAATGGATATTACTAACTGCAGGTACTGCAGGACACTTTTCAAAAGGGCAGTTATACAAGATTTAGGATGCTGTCCTACATGTTGGACCATTGGAGATCTAAGGGCTCAGCTCCAGGCAGCTTGGGCAGAGATTGCGCATCTCAAACTGGATATTCAGGAGGAAATATATAATGAGAACCACCCATCATTTCCCCAGCATCTAACTGAAGCACCTTGACTGCAGAGCATAGTTGGTCCAGGAGGCTGGCAGGAGGTTAGGAGGGGTGAATCAGCTACCTCATCACTCAGTGCTCTCTAATGTATCACCTCCACCAACCATGCAAAAACTACAAACAGGTAGCTGTCTCTATCTCTGAAATCAAACAAAGAGGCAGAGGACACTGCAGAGCAGGACACTGCAGCACAGGAGCTAGAGCAACAAAACTCACCCAAAACAGGGACCAAAACAAAAAAGCAAAAAGGAAATCCGAAACACTTCCGATCATAGGAGACTCCATGACTTGGGAAGTTGATACCTACCTCCAGCCGGGGGTAATGGTCAGATGTCTCCCAGGTACATCAGCATGGAGAGACACTGACCACATTGCTAAACCTGTGCAAGAAGCAGGAGAAAACATTGATATCCTGATACACACAGAGACTAATGATCTCGTCTCCCGGTCAGTTGTGGAGACCAAGGAACAACTTACCATGCTGGGAGACACACTGTCATCCATTTCATCAGGCATCTCCTTCTTTGAGATCCTGCCAGTCTGACAGAGTGGAGCAGATGGACAGAAGGTCAAAGAAGGGGAGATAGGGGAGCTAAATATGTGGTTCAAGGGCTGCTGCCAGGAAAAAGGACACATATTTGTAGGTAACTGACAACAGTTTTGGGAGTGGAAGTTCTTTAAATTCAGTGAACTGCATCTGACTAAAGGGGGAGTCAGTACATTAGGGCCAAAGTCTGACATTTTTGCAGAATATTTAAACTAGCAAATGGAGAGAGGGGTACAGCACTCAGTACATTGAATGGGAAGAACACCCCTCCTCCTCAGCTAGTGATCAAACAGGAGTTCAGCATGTTTATAGTTCATTTGCATCACCAGGTAAGGAAAAAGGTCTGGCTCCCCATACAGCGTACAGGGGAAATGCTGGACCTCACCCAACAACTAACACAATGAAATCTGGCCAATGGAAAATCATGTACACAAATGCCCGCAGTCTGGGAAACAAGATCCCAGACCTGCAGGCAACAATGACAGAGGCTAAACTGGACATAGTAGCAATTAGCAAGACATGGTTCACCAGTAACCACCTATGGAGACTTCAGTACCCGGCTATGTACTTTTCAGAAGAGACCGAGGTGTAAAAAGGGGGGTGGGGTGGAGTGGCCCTTTATGTCAATGAAGATATCAAAGCTACAGAAATTCAGAATACACATAAGGGCCAGAAGAACTGTGGGTCACCTGGAAACAGAAAATGGGGCAACCATATGAACTGGGGTTGTCTTCAGGCCTGCAGACCGGGGAGCATAGACACATTACTGTTAGAAGATATACAAAACATGACAGCTAAAGGGGAGGTTTACATAATGGGAGACTTCAGCATGTCAGATACAGATTGATCAATACCAGCAGGAACATCTGCCAGAACTAGACACATTGTGGATTCTCTGAAGGGGGAGGGCCTCAAACAACTGGTAAAACAACCCACAAGAGACAGGGCTATCCTAGATCTAGGATTGACTGACGGGGAAAGGATCACAGATCTCCAGGTAGAAGATCACCTGGGGGCCAGTGACCATCACATGATATGTGTTCAATTTGGCCACTAGAACTAAATCATCCCATTCCAAGGCAAAAATATGGGATTTCAGAGGTGCTGACTTTGACAAGATGGCCAACAGAGTTAAGCTAGTCCTGGCAAGAAGAAATACAGGTGAGGGAGTACAGGCAAAGTGGGAAAGCATTAAGGATGCAATACTTGAAGCAATATCCCATTGTGTTAGAGAGAAAAGCAAGAGCAAGAGAAGGAAGAAACCAATTTGGTTCTCAAAAACAGTAGCAGAAAAGGTCAGAGCCAAAAGGTTGGCTTTACAGGAAATAAGAGGGAACGCAGCAGGATGAAGATAGGGAGGCATACCAAACTTCTCTAAGGGAAGCAGGGAAGGCAGCAAGTCAGGTAAAGGCCCAAACTGAGGAAACACTAGCACAAACAGTAAAATAAGGGGATAAGACTTTCTATACCTACATTAGTGAAAGGAAAAAGTCCAGGAGGGGTATTGCAAAGATCAAAGGGGTTAAGGAAGAGTGTGTGGAGGAGGACCAAACAAAAGCATCTATCCTAAATAGATACTTCTGCTCAGTATTTACTGAAGAGAAGGTAGGGCAGGGCCCACAGCTAAGCACCATGGACACAGGTGGGAGGGAGGTGTGCACTAATCCCTTCATAAAAGAAAGGGTCCTACAGGGGCTCACTAAGCTCAGGGTGGACAAGGCAATGGGACCTAATGGCATACATTCCAGGGTACTAAAGGAGCTAGTGGTGGAACTAGCAGAGCCATTATCAGAACTGTTTGGTAAGTCTCTGAGCACAGGAGAGGTCCCAGAAGACTGGAGAAGGGCTCATATGATCCCCCGCTCCACAAGAGTGGTAGCAGGGAGGAGGCAGGGAACTACAGACCAGTCAGTCTTACCTCAGTAGTGGGTAAGATTATGGAGGCACTCCTTAAGGAAAGAATAGTGCAACACCTGGAATCCAAAGGAGCACAGGATCCAAGACAGCATGGGTTTACAACAGGGAGGTCCTGTCTTACTAATCTCATAGAATTCTTTGACTGGGTAATCAGAGTGGTGGACGAAGAGGGTGCAGTTGATGTCACCTACCTTGACGTCAGCAAAGCTTTTGATACTGTTCCACATAGAAGATTGATTACTAAGCTGGGTAGGCTCAGGGTGAGTCAGAAGTTGGTCAACTGGGTGGCAAACTGGTTAGTGGGCAGAAAACAGAGAGTGGTGGTAAATATTATACAGTCAGAAGAGATGCAAATCACAAGTGTAGTACCTCTGGGATCAGTCCTGGGGCCAGTCCTCTTCAATATCTTCATCAGTGACATTGCATATGGACTGGAGGGTAAGGTTTGTCTGTTTGCAGATGACACCAAGGTCTGCAACAGAGTAGATGATCCAGATGGGGTGGGCAGAATGAGAAGAGATCAGGATAAACTGTCAAAATGGTCAGAAGGGTGGCAACTGGGGTTTAACGCAACAAAGTGCAGGATCATGCACATATGGAAGAGAAATCCTGAAGCCACCTATAGGTTGGGAGGGGAGTTTCTGGCAATCACAAGGAAATAGAGACTCTGACATCATCATCACAGATGACCTGAAATCATCCAAGCAGACCACTAAACAGTATGTAAGGCTAGAGGGATTTTGGGGTGTATTAGTAGGAATATCGCAAGTCGTAAGAGGAATGTAATAATCCCTCTTTACAAGACACTGGTTAAGCCTCATCTGGAATACTGCGTGCAGTACTGGAGGCCGCACCTGCACAAGGACATTAACAAAATGGAGGCAGTGCAGAGAAGGGCAACCAAAATGTTGCAGAGACTGCATCAGAAAATATATGAGGACAGATGTTTTGTACATTACTTTTTTTTATTCACCCTGCAGCTCTGTGCTTCCTTCCGGAGTACCCACACAGCTGGATCTCTCTCTCACCCTGATCCCCTGCTTGCCAGTGTCATCCCCTGACTGCCAAGGTAGCCCCAGCCTCCTGGATCACCCCCCCCAGGGTGGTCCCACCCTACATTGGTGGCCTTTCTTGAATTAGAAGCGCCTACCTGGCATTGGGTCAGCGGCAGAGTCCACTGGCACACTGGGCTGGAGGTGTGATGTGATGTGGACCTGTCCCTGGAGTCTCCTTCATCTCCATGGCTCCGCAGAGAGATTTCTTTTTCCCTTGTGTTTTGTCCTGTAGGGCTCAGGCGTGCAATGGCAGCTGGGCACTGCGTGCTACCGCCAGCCAAGCTTCTTCCCCACTATGCATGAGCCACTAGTCTGTGCTGCACCCGACAGCTGCTAGGTGCTGCTACAGAGCTACGCATCCCCAAAGCCCTCTGCGGGAAGGGAGAGCTGTCCTACGGATGCGCGATACCTTCCCTCCCCTGCCAACCCCAGGCAACCCCGGCTTGTTCCCGAACCCGGGACATTAGTGTAGCATGAGATGTGGCATCCAGCACCTCAACCTTCAGCACCACCTGATCAGCATGAAGACAGATTAATGGAGCTCAATATGTATACCCTAGAGCAAAGGAGGGAGAGAGGTGATATGATCGAAACATCCAAACATCTTAAGGGCATTAACAAGGTGAAAGAGTCTAACATGTTTCAATATAAGAAAAATAACAGGACAGGAGGACACAGCATGAGATTAGATGGAGGTTGATTAAGGGGTAATGTAAGGAATCTTTTTTCACAGAAAGGCTGGTGGATGCATGGAACGGCCTACCTCAGGAAGTGAGGAAGTGGAGGATATGAATACAGTGCAGGGCTTCAAACAGACATGGGATAGGTATAAGGGAGCAGTACAGATGAGTATGACTAGATAGGCCACTGACAGAATAAAGGCCTATGGCACATTCATAAGGTAGAAAAAATGGGCAGACTGGAAGGGCCTTGCTGTCCTTATCTGCCATCAGCTTCTATGTTTCTATGTTGCTACTTCTCATGGGCTACTGCTTCTTCCTCTGGCACCAAGTTCAGTTTCATGTCTCCAGCCCATGTCTGTTCCCACAGCAGATAGAGTTAATTAACAAGGACAAAAACAACACAGAGAAAAACATAACAAAATTATTGTTAAATGTTCACAGCTCTATTTCCCTTCCTCTGCTCCAGGTCACATCTGTAAACAAGATTCTTGCTGTATCTTTGTATGTTTACCAGGTGAAAAAATTTCAGTAAATGTAATGAAATCATTAACTTCCACAGCAGGTATATGGAACATAGCACTAGGTCAGGACCACGTAAACAAGAATAGTGTGGTTTAAAACAGTGAAGGCAAAACAGTGCTGTTAATAACAGCACCCGCCCAAAGCAGCAACCACAACAATAATGCCATTAGTAGCAGTTCACAAACACATTGACTGCTACTATGGGAAACCAAAATACACTGATATTTCTGTTTTTGAGAGGGACTATGCCCCAGCACCCCCCTGTTACTAGGGGCTTTGCCCACTGACCCCACCCTACGAAAAATAACTACTTCTGGGGGAGGCAACTCGGGATACAGACAAACCTTGTGGGGGGGATTGTTGACCAGGGGAAAGAAAACAGAAGGCAAGAGAGGGAGACAAAACTGAAAACTAGCATTTGTCAATGCCGAATGTTATCTCGCTGGCATTGACATTGGTAGTGCAGGAGTTAGAGATGCATAATAGGAATGGCAGTGAAGTATTGAACTGACACCAACCTCACCCCCACCCTGAAGAGACACATTTTCAACATACAGTAGGCATTTTGGGACCTCCCGTCATGAACAGTGGCACTGTGATTTTGTTAATCTGCCCCAAAAGTTGATTTCCCACAGTGACCACGCCATTTTGTGCCACAGGTGCGAAAACACATTTTGGGCAGGATGTGAAAAATGATAGCTGTACTGTTCATAAGGAGGTGTGGAAAAATTGCAGTGTTGAAAATATGGCATGAAAATATTGCAAATTTGCAAAGTTACAAGGGTACACTCTCTACTCTCCAACATATTACCTCCAAAAACCATATAAACACTACAAACAGGTATCTGCCTCTATCTCGGAAATCAAACAAAGGGGCAGAGGACACTGCAGAGCAGGACACTGCAGCATAGGAGCTAGCACAACAAAACTCACCCAAATCAGGAACCAAAACAAAAAAAGTAAAAAGGAAATCCAAAAAACTTCCGATCATAGGAGACTCCATGATTCGGGGAGTTGATACCCATCTCCAGCCAGGGATAATGGTCAGATGTCTCCCAGGTACATCAGCATGGAGAGACATTGACTGCATTGCTAAAATTGTTCATGAAGCAAGAGAAAACATTGATGTCCTGGTACACATACGGACTAATGATCTCACCAGCCGCTCAGTTGTGGAGACCAAGGAGCACCTGACCGGGCTGGGTGACAAACTATCATCCATTTCGTCTGACATCTCCTTCTCTGAGATTCTGCTGGTCTGGGAGAGGGGGGCAGATGGACGGAAGGTCAGAGAAGGGAAGATAGGGGAGCTAAACATGTGGCTCAAGGGCTGGTGCCAGGAAAAAGGACACAGATTTGTAGGGAACTGGCAACAGTTCTGGGAGCGAAAGTTCTTTAAATTTGATGGACTGCATCTGACTAAGGAGGGAGTCAGTGCATTGGGGCAGAAGTCTGACATATTTGTAGAATATTTAAACTAGCAAATGGGGAGGGGGGTGCAGCACCCCATATGTCAAATGGGAAGAACACCCCTCCCCCCTCAGCTAGTGGTCAAACAGGGATTCAGCATGTTTGCAGTTCATTTGCATCACCAGGTAAGAAAAAAGGTCTGTCTCCCCATACGATGCACAGGGGAAATGCCAAACCTCACCCAACAACTAACACACCGAAATCTGGCCAATGGAAAATCATGTACACAAATGCTCACAGCCTGGGAAATAAGATCCCAGACTTGCAGGCAATAGTGTCAGAGGCTAAACTGGACATAGTAGCAATTAGTGAGACATGGTTTACCAGTAACCATACTTGGGAGACTTCAGTACCTGGCTATGTACTGTTCAGAAGAGACCAAGGTGCAAAAAGGTGTGTGGGGGGGTAGTGGCCCTGTATGTCAATGAAAATATCAAAGGTACAGAAATTCAGAATACACACAAGGAGCCAGAAGAACTGTGGGTCACCTGGAAACAGGAAATGGGACAGCTATAAGAACTGGGGTTGTCTACAGGCCCCCAGACCAGGGGGAGAACATAGACACATTACTGTTAGAAGATATACAAAACATGACAGCTCAAGGGGAGGTTCTGATAATGGGAGACTTCAACATGCCGGATACAGATCGGTCAATACCAGCAGGAACATCTGCCAGAACTAGACACATGGTGGATTCCCTGCAGGGGGAGGGCCTCAAACAACTGGTAAAACAACCCACAAGAGACAGGGCTATCCTAGATCTAGTACTGACTAACAGGGAAGGGATCACAGATCTCTAGGTAGAAGGTCACCTGGGAGCCAGTGATCATCACATGGTATGGTTCAATTTGGCCACTAGAACTAAATCATCCCATTCCAAGGCAAAAATATCGGACTTCAGAGGAGCTGACTTTGATAAGATGGCCAACAGAGTTAAGCTAGCCCTGGCAAAAACAAACACAGGTGAGGGGGTACAGGCAAAGTGGGCAAGCATTAAGGATGCAATACTTGGAGCAATATCTCATTGTGTTAGACAGAAAAGGAAGTGCAAAAGAAGAAGGAAACCACTTTGGTTCTCAAATACAGTAGCAGAAAAGGTCAGAGCCAAAAGACTGGCCTTCAGGAAATACAAGGGAACACAGCAGGATGAAGATAGGGAGGCATACCAAACTGCCCTAAGGGAAGCAGGGAAGGCAGTAAGGCAGGCAAAGTCCCAAACTGAGGAAGCACTAACACGAACAGTAAAAGAAGGTGACACAACTTTCTATAGATACATTAGTGAAAGGAGAAAGTCCAGAGGGGGTATTGCTAAGCTCAAAGGAGAAAAGGGGGCATGTGAGGTGAAGGACCCTGTAAAAGCATCTATCCTAAATAGATCCTTTTGCTCAGTATTTACTGAAGAGAAGGTAGAGCAGGGCCCACAGTTCAGCACCATGGACACAGGGGGAAGGGAGGTGAGCACTACTCCCTTCACAAAAGAAAGGGTCCTACAAGAGCTTGCTAAGCTTAGGGTGGATAAGGCAATGGGACCTGATGGCATACATCCCAGGGTACTTAAGGAGCTAAGGGTGGAACTAGCAGAGCCACTAGCATAACTGTTTAGTGAGTCTCTGAGCACAGGAGAGGTTCCAGAAGACTGGAGAAGGGCTCATGTGATCCCTCTCCACAAGAGTGGTAGCAGGGAGGAGGCAGGGAACTACAGACCAGTCAGTCTTACCTCAGCAGTGGGCAAGATTATGGAGGCACTCCTTAAGGAAAGGATAGTGCAACACCTGGAATCCATAGGGGCACAGGATCCAAGACAGCATGGGTTTACAAAAGGAAGGTCCTGTCAAACTAATCTCATAGATTTCTTTGACTGGGTAACCAGAGTGGTGGACCAAGGGGGAGCAGTTGATGTCGCCTACCTTGACTTCAGCAAAGCTTTTGACACTGTTCCGCATAGAAGATTGATAAATAAGCTGGGTAGGCTCAGGGTGGGTCAGAAGTCAGTCAACTGGTTGGCAAACTGGTTGACGGGCAGAAATCAGAGAGTGGTGGTAAATGGTATACAGTCAGAAGAGATGCAGCTCACAAGTGGGGTACCTCAGGGATCAGTCCTGGGGCCAGTCCTCTTCAATATCTTCATTAGTGACATTGCAGATGGACTAGAGGGTAAAGCTTGTCTGTTTGCAGATGACACCAAGATCTGTAACAGAGTAGATGATTCAGATGAGGTGGGCAGAATCAGAAGAGATCTGGATAAACTAGCAAAATGGTCAGAAGAGTGGCAACTGGGATTTAATGCAAAGAAGTACAAGATCATGCACATATGGAAGAGAAACCCTGAAGCCACCTATAGGGTGGGAGGGGAGTTGCTGGCAGTCACAAAGGAAGAAAGAAACTTGGGCATCATCATCACTGATGACCTGAAATCATCCAAGCAGACCTCGAAAGCAGCAGGTAAGGCTAGGGGGATGTTAGGGTGTATTAGTAGGGGTATCACAAGTCGTAAGAGGGAGGTAATAATCCCTCTTTACAAGACACTGGTTAGGCCCCATCTGGAGTACTGCATGCAATACTGGAGGCCACACCTTCACAAGGACATTAGCCAAATTGAGGCAGTTCAGAGAAGGGCAACCAAAATGGTGCAGGGACTGCATCAGAAGACATATGAGGACAGATTAACGGAGCTCAATATGTATACCCTTGATCAAAGGAGGGAGAGAGGTGATATGATTGAAACATTGAAACACCTTAAGGGCATTAACAAGGTGAAAGAGTCTAACATGTTTCAATATAAGAAAAATAGCAGGACAAGAGGACATAGCATGAGATTAGAGGGCAGTCGATTAAAGGGGAATGCGAGGAAATTCTTTTTCACAGAAAGAGTGGTGGATGCATGGAACGGCCTACCTCAGGAAGTGGTGGCTATGAATACAGTGCAGGGCTTCAAACAGGCATGGGATAGGCATAAGGGAGCAATACAGATGAGTATTAATAGATAGGCCACTGACAGAGATTAGGCCGATTGCACATTTATAAGGTAGAAAAAGAAATGGGCAGACTGGATGGGCCTTGCGGTCCTTATCTGCCGTCAACCTCTATGTATCTACAGTATGTTTCTATGGTGCATGGAAAATGAGCAACACATGCTGGTAACACAGTCATTTTATGGACTTTCATCACCAGATTTTCAACATACACATTTTAGGACCTCTGCTCATGAACAGTGTCACTGTCATTTTCTCAAACTGTCTCGAAAACTGATTTTGCACAGCGACCGTGCTATTCTGCACCGGAAGTGCGAAAACACATTTTGGCCAGGATATGTAAAATGCCAACTGTACTGTTCATAAGGAGGTGTGCCAAAATGCCAATGTTGAAAATCTGGAGTAAAAATATTACAGATTCACGAAGTTACAAGCGTGTGTGCAAACTGCGCAATGCACGCTCATAAAACAGTCATTTTATGGATTTGTTTCACCAAATTTGCAGCATAGGCTTTTTGAGAGCCCACCTCATGAACAGTGGCACTGTTATTTTGTTAATCGGTCCTGAAAGGTGATTCTGCGCAGTGACTCTGAAATCACCTTTCAGGTCCGAATAATGCCATGACCCTGACTGAATTCACGAGGAGAGGCCTCAATAACCCCATGTTGACAATTTGGTGCAAAAATTCCAAAAAATGCCCGAGATATGCACCAAAGTTGAAAAAACCCTACTTATACCATTATACAGCTTAACAGCATTTCTTTAGTTCGCGGTCAGCTTTGAAGAGTGCAGACGTGTTCCCGGTCCACAGAAGATCATTGAGCCAGACTCCGGAGGTAAGTATGGAGTGAGAGTTGTGTGGGGAGGCAGGGTACGCACAGGGTGGGCGCGGGTTGGGGGGGAGCAGGACAGACCACGAGGGACCATTTTCTTCTTTTACAGGTAAAAAAAAAACATCACGGGACTTTTTTTTTTACAGGGGCATTTGGCATGCTGGGGTGGGCTCCCAGCATGCTACCTGAGTGTTTGGGGAGGCTAGCCAATGGGAGATTTGGCACCACCATCAGCACATACCGAGGGGGAGGCTAGAGCTGAGGGGGATTGGGCACCCCCCTCGGTACACAGCAAATGGGAAGGGGCATTATGCTGATGGGGAGTGGGCTCCCCCATCGGCATATGAACTGGGTCAGGGCATGCTGACAGGGGGGATTGGGCAATCCCGAAGTTGGCATTGTGGCAGATGGTGGCAGCAGTCACTGCCGCCATGTTTACTAGAATGCTTGATCAGGAAAGGCACATCGGAAGGTGCCACTGTGTGACGAGCTTGGCTTTCTTTGCAGCGGACCTTTTCTTAGATGTGCTCGCCACATTATGTGTTGCTGGTGTGGCACCTGCATGCTGCCTTATCGAGGAATGAGGAACGCACCTACTGATACATGCCCTGCATTCGCCCACAGTGACTGCACCTCCAATTCTGCTACTACTGCAATATGTTGGCTGACGCGCAAGCGTGAGCCAACATAAAAAGCAGACGTCCCAGGAATCGGACCCTGGGCCACTGACATGCCGCCATCCTCCCTACCTGTGGCTCTGTCCTCTGTGCTATGGCAGCTGCTCATTGGAACCCCTCCCAGTACAGGCTTCATCCCTTCCCCTCCTCTACCTGACAGCAATACAGCTACATGGATAGCACTATCCTGACCTGCGCTATTCTATCCCTGTTGTTGTATGAGCTGTCACTTTTTTGACAGCATGGTTTTGACCACGCTATTATGGCATCGTTATTTTCATCTGGTACAATGAATCATTACCAGATGAAGTCTACAGAGAAAAAGAACCAGTTTCAGTAATAAAAAATAATGTACATCCAGAATTTCAGATTTGGAGGGGGTTTGGAGTTCTCTCAATGCCAGAAAACAATGTTCTTAAACAGCCAAACCAAAGCATCTCTGTAATCATTTCAAGGGTGCAGATTCTGGGCAGTGCTGGACAGTGGATCCCCATACCCTACATGGGAGCAAAACAGTTTACATCCACAATAATCTTGTCATCCCTTCACACCACCCCCCACACACCACACGGTGGGATCCTGGGCCCATGCTCTTTAATGGTTAGGAGGAAATCAGTCCTGCTGTGGCCTCTTACCAGGTAGAAGATGCAGATGCTTTCGGCACCTTTCAGTTCGTTCTGAAAAATAACATAATTCACCAAAACTTTTTTTTGCCTCCCACACTTCAGCTCTTTATGCTTGTGGTGGATCTGCAGATAGCTCTCTGTGGAAGAGTAGAACTCTGGGACATAAAGGTATGCATTGCCATACTGAGGCGAAAGGCTGTCGCTGTAGTACGAGTCCTGCCCTGGGTAGCTGCTCACCTGAAAAACAGAACCAAAACCATCAAGACCCTTCTACCGTAATAAGTAATTAACTCCATCCAAAACATATTCAGATCTAATGTCTCAAGCCACACCTGCCCGAAAAGGAGACAGGTCTCCATATGCAAATTGTAGAATATACATTAACATTTACATGTTAATGTTTTATTGATTTATTTATTTACTTTATTATGAAGATCAGAATTACAGCTCTTCGAGTCATAGACTCCTTTTCAAAGGTTCCACATCATGGGGAGGATAATAACAAGGGAGTTGAACGTAACAGTCTAACATAGGCAGGGAATAACATAATAACAAATGGAGAGAGAACGCATAAACGCAATGTAAATACACAATTTATTTATTAATTTTTTGTTTACCGGGTAGGTGCACTAGCCATGGAAATGACTATTTTCAGGCACTACTCGGGAGAGTAAAGTACAACAATGCATACAGAAACAAACATGACTGAAAACAACATACTTTAGCAATAGCCAATATTTTAACTGACAGAGAGATAGAACAAATGGGAATACATTTGGATAGGGGAGAAAATGGTATTACAGAGAAACCAAGGTATACAAATACATAGTTGTTTACAGTAAAGTTACAGAGTTCAGATACAAAACAAGGTTCAGATAACAGTAACACAATTTGCAATCAACAGTTTGGTATAAGTGGCATAATCAGTTGAGACATAAGTGCCTAGACAACAGGACTAAGTAGGCTGGATAAGTTTAGGGTTTGGCTAGCAGCAGTGGGAGGTAAAACAGCAGGACCGAAGAGGTAGAGTGGCATGTTTAGGGGGGATTGAAGCAGGTACAGGGGACCTGACTTAAGAGGAAGGAGCGACATTTGCTTTTAAATTGGACATGACTGGGAGCTAGGTGGATGTCCCAAGGTAGGGAGTTCAAGAGTTTGGCTGCCGCGCGTACGAAAGCTAGGGTCCCTTTCTTAGATTTACATATATTTATAAACAGCAGTGATTTATCAGCTGATCGAAGGCCATGCGAAGAGGGCAGTGGAGATAACAAGGAGGCAAGGGCAGTTGGGATGCCATGTCTGAGTATATTGTCAGTTAGTGGTGCTAAGGGCCAGAGTACGGACAGAAGTGGGGGAAGCCAGATTAGGTCTGCATAGAGCTGCCAATGGTGTTTAGACCAGGGGGAAGCAGAGGCATACCTGTAGATACTGTTGTAGGTGGTATGCCATTTCCTGAGAATAGTTTGGGATGCGTATAGATATGAGACTACCCCATAGGATAGTGACGGGAGCATGATCCCCCTACCGATGGCTAATCTAGCTGACGGTGTGAGGACATAGCTGGCTTTGAAGGCTACTCCAAGTTTAGTATTAACTGATTTACAGGTGTTCAGTATGTGTTTGTCAAAATTAAGGTTTTCGTCAAGGAGGACTCCAAGATACTTGAAGGAGCATACTGATTCAAGGTCTAGCCCAACCTGACCACCCAACACCTTAAATAAGTCTTGGTTGTGTTTTAATTTGACGGCTGTCCTAAAAAGCATTGTTTGCGTTTTATTTGCATTAAGAATTAACTTATGGTGGAAAGGTCAAGATTGAGTAGACATGAAAGCAGAAGAAAGAAACAGGTTGATGTGGTGTATATTGTTGTCACTACAGTACAGGACCAGATCATTAGCGTAAAGGATCACATTATAACCCGGGATAGCTGATGAGATACTATTAATGAAAATGGTGAAGAGAAGGGGGCCTAATATTGATCCTTGTGGAATACCTAGGTTAATTGCCATTGGGCTGGACACCGCAGAATTGAATCTGACAATCTGGGTTCTGTTTGATAGGTAGCTTCTAAATCAGGTTACTGAGTTAAGTGAGAAACCAAGGGCTTGGAGGCTATCAAGTAGGAGGGGATGATCAACGAGGTCAAATGTCTTGGTGAGGTCGATAAATACTGCTCCTGTCAATTGGCCTTTGTCCATTGCAGTAAGGGTGTCATTTGTAAGGTGAAGCAAGGCAGTGGAAGTGCTATGACCTTTACGAAAGCCATACTGTATTGATGAGAGAAGGTTGTATTTGGTCAGGAATTCAGTAACTTGGATAGATTCAAGTTTTTCCATGAGTTTGCACAAGACTGACAGGATAGCAATCGGACAGTAATTTGCCATATCTCTTTTGTCTCCTTTCTTTGGAACCGGGGTGACTTTTGCCACTTTCCAGAGCTCAGGGACAAATCCAGCACAGAGGGAGAGGGTGAAAATCTTAGACAGTGGCAGGGCAATGAATGGCACGGCAAGCTTTAAAAGTTTGGGCTCAATTTTATTCGAACCTACACTAGTATTATCAGAAATGATGCTAAGTAAGCTAAGGACTTGTGATTTAGATACCATCTTAAAGTAAAAGGGAAGGGCAAGCACAGAAGGCAAGAGCAAAGTGGATTGGGATAAAAGCTGTGCAGGGAGGAACATGGATATGAGCCGGGACAGGTCAAAGAATTGCTTGTTAAATGCTTCAGCAATGGTTAGGGGGTCATTGCAGTGGATTCTGTCAATGATCATATCATTGTCTATGTGAGGTTTCTTAGCACCTGCACCCAGAATTTCCTAGGGTCACCAGATGCGTCCAACAAAAAACCCTTACAGTAGGAGCTTTTTGCTTGTCTGATCTGCTTTTTACACTCTCTATGCTGGGCCCTATAGATCTGGTAGTCTGGTTAAGGCTGAATTTCCTAAAGCGCTTCCAGCTTTTGTCTCTGGCATGGAGTTCAACTAGTGGATTTTTGTGTAACCACCTGGAAGGTTTCAGTTGAACACAGCGGGTCACGAGGGGTGTGTGTCTATTTTGAACTGCTAGAAATTGTTCTAGAAAATATTTAAGAGTTGCTTGGACATCTAGGGTCTGTGAAACATAGGTCCAGTCAATAGCTGCGATTTCATGTAGGAACTTCTCTTCATCTAGGTTGGCAAAGTTCCTAAAGGTGATCAAGCATGGTGGAGCAGGCTGGGGGCTAGAGTGTTGACACACACAAAAGATGGGGGAGTGGTCAGTTATAGAATCTAGCAGGATACCTGCATTTACAATTCTGTCTATCTTGTTCATTAGTACCCAGTCCAATAGCGTACTAGAAGTTTCTTTAGTGGAGACCCTAGTGGGTACAGAAATAACATGGTGGAGGTGGTAGCTTTGGATCAGAGATAGACAGGAGCTATGAGTTTGCCTGAGCCAGTTTAGGTTCATATCCCCAAGAATGAGCTGTTCATTGTGGCCTGATATTTGTATCGATTTCTCCAACAGATTGGAGAAAGCAGGCAGCTCCCCAAGGGGTGGATTATAGGCAACAACTATGTGAAGTTTTTTAGGACCCAGGTGGAGGAGTGCATGAAGAGATTCACATAAAGAAGGTTGAGGAATATTAGTCTGAGTGATATGGAGATGTGATTTATAAAACAGTGCAACACCCCCACCCCACTTAGAAGATAATCAGTTATGCCTAAGGAGACTGTAGCCACTTAGTGAGCAGACAGAATCGGGGGTAGAGGGCATATGCCATGTCTCAGATAGACCCTAAATGTCTGGGTTGTTGATGGAGACCAAGGCCTCAAGATCAAGGAAATTACGCATCAGACTTCTTATGTTTAGGTGGGCTATGCGGAGCCCAGAGGTAGTAGTCCAGGAGACAGCATTGCTAGAGTGGTGCTGTGAGGGACCAGGATTCTGTTCCATGTTGCCTGCTAGTAGGATGGCTAGCAGCATGAGATACCAGAGTCTACGATGGAAAAAAGTGGTAACAGTCATCTTTCTAGGGCTAAGATTGAAATTCAAGTAGGCAGCAATTAGGTAGTTGAGGAATTTGGGGATCAGTAGTGGAGTGAGGTCGAAATGCACTATCTGTCTGACAAGCAAGTTTGAAAAGAGGAAATCATTAGAAGAGTAATATTCCCAGGAATTCCTATGGGAGCTTGTAGCCAGGGAGAGCTTAGCGAATGAGAGGACCAGCAGGCTGGTTGCAAGTAAAAGCAGGAATTGCAGTGTCATTGTGTGTGAAAGATTTACAGTTCAGAAAGAAGTCAGCATACATAGAGCAGAACTAGTTTTATATGGAATTGTAAACATGAGAAGTAACCAGATGCCCTTAATGTTGGAATTATATAAGGAGCTAATAGCAAAATGGCCTGATTGGTTCTGGATGAAACTGACATACAAGGGCTAAAGGGCTATATAAGTAAATGCCCAGATAGGGTGGGTGGATGGGGAGCCGGCACAGAGCGCCGGCGAGGCTAGGACTAGGAGAACTTGCAGCTGTGGCTGGAAAGACCCCTGGACTAGGCAGAATTGTTCCAAAAACAAATAAAAAGTAAACTGCAGTACAGGCGCTTCGGTGAAAATCCAATACGATGTTGCAGTGTGAGCAGCGGTACTGCGATTTTAAAGTTCGGGAAAAAAGGCGCCAAACGAACACATTCAAACTGTACGGCTTGTGCCCTCAGACAAAGCAAATGGCCATGCTTCTGTTCTCAATTATCTTGCTTGACTCGAGGGTGGGCAAGCGGTCTCTTGTAGCACAGGACCGCTATTAGCTGATTCTGGGGCTGTGGATGAGGGGCCATGGAGGGTCCGAGGCACACCCAAGCGGGCGGTGTAATCCTGGGAGAGAGGAGAGAAGGGCAGGATTAAGTAGGGTAGAGAGGAAGCAGGGCTACAGAACACAAAGGCAGAACTGGGAGGGGTTAGAACAAACTTCGGAAACTCAGTAACCTCAGCACACAGTCAGTAAGCTAAAGCAGTTTTCGATTGCAGTGAGCAGGGAGAAATAAAGTCCAAGCTGCTTACAACTTTCCTTTACTTACATTTAAAGTTCAGGGAGAAAATAAAAACGCAAGCTGATTACAACTTTCTGCTACTTACTTTTAAAGTTCAAGGAGAAATAAAACTAATGCAGCTAACAACTTACATCTCCTATCATTTAAAGTTCAGGGAGAGATAAAACTTAGGCAGCTAACAACTTCGTTCTCCTATGCATTTACAGTTCTAACAGAGAGAAAAGTAGACTGAACTTAAAATCACTGTGCTCAATTTGATCAGTGCAACCCTGAGTTTTCTAATGCTGGCACAGATACATCTTGACTAGGAGAACTTGCAGCTGTGGCTGGAAAGACCCCTGGACCGGGCAGAATTGTTCCAAAAACAAATAAAAAGTAAACTGCAGTACAGGCGCTTCAGAGCAAAATTCATTACGATGTTGCAGTGTGAGCAGCAGTACTGCGATTTTAAAATTTGGGGAAAAAAGGCGCTAAATGAACACATTCAAACTTTACGGCTTGTGTCCTCAGACAAAGCAAACAGCCGTGCTCCTGTTCTCAATTACCTTGCTTGTCTCGAGGGTGGGCGAGCGGTCTCCTGTAGCACAGGACTGCTACATAGAAACATAGAAACATAGACTTTGATGGCAGATAAGGACCGCTAGGCCCATCTAGTCTGCCCATTTCCCTAACTACAGGATAGGCCGCAGATCCTAGTTAACCAACAGCCTATATCTTCCTGCCCCCCACAAGAATTGCCTTATGTCTGTCCCATGCATTCTTGAATTGTCCCACAGTTTTAGACCCCACAACTTCCTCAGGAAGGCTGTTCCATGCATCCACTACCCTCTCTGTGAAGTAATACTTCCTCACATTGCCCCTGAACCGCCCTCCTTCTATCTTTAAATTATGTCCCCTTGTTCTTGCAAGTCTCTTTTTCTGAAAGATGCTACCCTCTTGGACTTTGTTGATTCCCTTGAGGTACTTGAAAGTTTCTATCATGTCTCCCCTCTCCCTTCTTTCCTCAAGCGAATACATATTAAGCTCCTGTGGTCTCTCCTCACTACAGCTTCTCTTGCAGACCCTGCACCATTTTAGTTGCCCTCCTCTGACTGCCTCTATCCTGTCTATGTCCTCATGGAGATGGGGTCTCCAGAACTGAACACAGTATTCCAGATGGGGTCTCACCAACTGTCTGTACAGAGGGATAACAACTTCCTGTTTTCTGCTGCTGATGCCTCTCCCTATACATCCCAGTATACCCCCGGTCCTTCCTACTGCCTTCTCACATTGCTTGCTAACCTTAAGGTCATCTGATATGATTACCCCCAGGTCCCTTTCCTGTTTTGTTGTTGTTACTACCTCCCCACCCATTGTGTATTCTTCCCCTGGGTTCTTGTTTCCCAGGTGCATTATTTTGCACTTTTTTGCATTGAATCCTAGCTGCCATACGTCTGACCATTCCTCCAACCTTGCCAAGTCCCTTTTCATCCTTTCCACACCTCCTTGTGTATCAACCCTGTTGCAGATCTTTGTGTCATCTGCAAAAAGGCATACTTTTCCTTCCAGTCCCTCTGCAATGTCACTGATGAAGACATTAAAAAGGACTGGACCCAATACTGAACCCTGCGGTACCCCACTAGTAACCGCCCTTTCTTCAGAGTGGACTCCATTTAGAATTACCTTCTGTGTCCTGTTGTCCAGCCAATGTTTTACCAGGCTACCACCCTGGGACCCACTCCCAGGCTGGTTAATTTGACTATTAATCTTTTGTGTGGGACTGTGTCAAATGCCTTGCTAAAAGTCTAGGTAGGCCATGTCCACAGCCCTCCTGGTCTACTACTTTGGTCACCAGTCAAAGAAATCTATTAGATTCATCTGACATGACCTTCCCGCTGTGAACCCATGCTGCCTTGGATCCTGTGCTCCACTGACCTCTAGGTACTCAACTATTCTTTCCTTCAGAAGTGACTCCATCACTTTCCCTACCACAGAGGTCAGACTGACAGGACTGTAGTTTCCTGCCTCTGTCTTGGTCCCACTTTTGTGAAGGGGAATCACATCCGCCTTCCTCCAGTCCTCGGGTACCACACCATCCTCCCATGATTTATTAAAAAGAGTAGCCAGTGGTTTCACTAGTTCCTCCCTTAATTCTTTTAGAATTCTGGGGTGAATTCCATCAGGACCCATTGCTTTGTCCACCTTCAGTTTTAGGAGTTCTTGCAGAACCCTTTCTTCTGAGAAAGGACTGGGATCGACCCCCCTATCAAGAGTGCTTCTGTTAATTGGATTAGGCACTTCCCCCTCCTCTTTTGTGAATACTGAGCAGAAATATTCGTTCAGTATTCCTGCTTTTTCACTGTTCCCCTCTGCCCACCCACCGTTCATTCTATTCAGCCTCACTATCCCTCCCTTTGTCTTTCTACGCTCGCTGATGTACCTATAAAAGGTTTTATCCCCCTTCTTAACTGAGTTGGCTATCTTTTCCTCAGTTTGGGCCTTTGCTATTCTGACTTCCCTCCCTGCTTCTTTCTGCCTTAACTGGTACAGCTCTCTGTCCTGCTCCTTCTGTGTTTCCTTATACTTCTGGAATGCTATCTTTTTCTTCCTGACTTTCACAGCCACCTCTCTTGAGAACCATAGTGGCTTTTCTTTCATTTTGATTTGTTTATTTGCTTCACACAAAGGCTTGTTGCCTCTGTGATGGCAGTTTGATAATTCCCATTGTTGCTCCACACCCCTTCTAGCCTGTTTGCTAGTGCTTTTCTGAGGCACTCTGCCATCTTGCCAAAGTCAGCCCTCCTAAAGTCCAGTATCCTCACTTTTGTATGGCTTGACTCTGTAGCTGAGTTTAACGTGAACCACACTGTTTGATGGTCACTTGTCCCCAGATTGCAACCCACTTCTAGATCTGAGATCCTCTCCTGCCCCGTTTGAGAGCATGAGGTCTAAGATTGCTCCCTCACAGTGGGTTCGAAACTAGCTGTCTAATGCCTGCCACCTGTGGGGCATCAAGAATGGCCCTGCTCTTGGATGTGGCTGCAGCAAATGTGCTCCAGTTAACATCTGGCATATTCAGGTCTCCCATCAATAGTATCTCCCCTTTCTCTGCCATTCTAAGAATGCCTTCCATCATATTCTTGTCCATTCCTTCCCCCTGACATGGGGGTCTGTACACAACCCCTGTGCGGATTGTGGTGCCCTTTCCAGTCTCCAAGGTGACCCACAGTGCCTCCTCTCCTCCCTGTTTACTCTTTTGTTCAGTTGCTTTTATCCCTTCCTTTACATAGAGAGCTACTCTACTCCTCCCCCTCTTCTCCCCTGCCTGTCTCTCCTGTAGGTTATGTACCCTGGTATGTTAACATCCCAGTCATGGTTTTCTGTGTACCATGTTTCTGTGACTGCTACAATATCCAGGCATCCCTCTTCCATTAAGGCCACCAGCTCAGGGAGCTTGTTGCCCAGACTACGGGCATTGGTACTCATTACCCTCCATTTCCTGATGGCCTTACCACCTTTTGCCCCATCCCTGACTTTCTTGCCTTTGTCACTTTTTCCATTTACCCCAGCCCTTCTCCCTATCGACACCTCCTTGTTGGTGTTTGCCACACTTACTACTGTGATTGTTTGGGGGGGGCTAGGATTTTCCTGCTCCTTTCCAGTGCCTCCCCCCTTGGCTAGTTTAAAAGCTTGCCAATGAAACATTTAAACCTATCACCTAGGATCCTGGTTCCCCTCCCGGACAGATGCAGCCCATCATGCCAGTATAGGCTTGCATCACTCCAGGTGGACCCCCAGTCCCCAATGAAGCCAAATCCCTGAGCTCCACACCAGTTTTTCAACTGCTGATTGAATCCCATGGCACGGAACACCCTAGCCTCTCCTATGCCATAGATGGGTAGCACCTCCGAGAAGGTTACCGTGCGTGCTACTTGACTAAGGCCCCTTCCCAATTCCACAAACTCTTCCTGCACTTCTCTAATCCCTTTCTTAGCCAGATCATTTGTCCCTAGGTAGACAATGACATCCAGCTCCCTCCCTTGTGCAGCTGCTCCAGCAATCCTGAGGATTCGCTCCCTGTCCCTCCAATCCATGGCGCCAGGCAGGCACCTTACCTCCCTCTCCCCTTTCTTGCCCAGTTCTACCTTCCTAACAATGGAGTCCCCCACCAGGAGTTGTTTCCTTCCCCTGCAGGGTCCCCTGCCACCCTCCTGTGGGTCTCCTTTGTGGAGGTTCCCAGCATCCTCCTTGGTCTCCACTGTGGGTGCCTCCATAGAGGAACCACACTTTGCCAGAATGGCATAGGAATTGTGGAGGGTACAACTGGAGGGATGCACCTCTGTTCCACCACCCTCACCTTCCCTGAGCCCACTGTGGTCCAACCGCTCCTCTTTCTTGGCAACCTCTGAGGCAACGGCAGTGGCACTGGTGGTCCCTGGATGGAAGAGGAAGTCCCACAAATCCTGGCCAACTCAGCCTGGAGATGAGCAACCTCCTCCCTCAGCCCAGAGAGGTGCCTGCAGATGGGACAACAGTGCATCCTCCAGAACATCTCCCGGAAGACTGCTGCTCCACAGCCACTGCACTGCACCACTCCAATCATGTCTTATTTCTGGCCCCTTAACTGTTTCCAATCCTTACTCTTTCCTGTTTTTTTTTCTCTCTCTCCTTACTTTCTGCCTGTGTGCCTTTAAGCTCCTGATTGTCCTGTTCTGAGACAAGAATATTCTATATTTCTCAGTAGACCACTTACTTGTTCAGAGGCAGACCTCCAGTAGCTAGAGGGGGAGGCTTCTCTTGCCCTTCTAGGATGGTGGGTCCTTGGTGGTTCTGTGATCACTCACTTCCTGCCCTAACAGGAAGTTCCTGTTGTCAGTCAAATCCTGTGCCTATAAAAATAGAACTAGCTTTGGGTGGGGTGGTGGAGGGGAAGGAAGGAGGGCAGTATAGTCCCAGCAGAGAAGTTCAGTCACACAGCAGTCCTTCTCCTGGTGTCTTCTGCCAAGCTATTAGCAGAATCTTTCTAAGGCAGTCTTCAAATGTAGCTTCCTTCTAGCTAAGCCACTCCTCCTACTTACCAGATCTTTCTACAAGTAATTTAAACTTCACAGCAGTTAAGTCCTTCAGTCACCTGAGATTTACACCTAGATGACTTTTCAGTTACCCATTCAGTTCAGTTAACCCAAACACATACCTTTTTTTTTTGTTTTGTTTTGTATGTTAGTTTTTTAACCCTAAATTAAAGGTCCAAATACAAAAGTTCTTCTACTTTAGTCCCAGCAGAGAAGTTCAGTCACACAGCAGTCCTTCTCCTGGTGTCTTCTGCCTAGCTACTAGCTGATTCTGGAGCTGTGGACAAGGGGCCGTGGAGGGTCCAAGGTGCACCCAAGTGAACGGTGTAATCCTTGCTTGACTCAAGGGTGGGCAGGCCTCGAGGGTGGGTGGGTGGTCTCCTGTAGCACAGGACCGCTATTAGCCAATTCTGGGGCTGGATGAGGGGCCATGGAGGGTCCGAGGTGTGTCCAAGTGGGTGGTGTAATCCTTGCTTGACTTGAGGGTAGGCGGACAGTCTCCTGTAGCACAGGGCCACTATTAGCTGATTCTGGGGCTGTGGATGAGGGCCATGGAGGGTCAAGGCTCACCAAGTGGGCAGTGTAATCCTTGCTTGACTCGAGGGTGGGTGGGTGGGTGGTCTCCTATAGCACAGGACCGCTATTAGCCGATTCTGGAACTGTGGACAAGGGGCCGTGGAGGGTCCGAGGCACGCCCAAGCAGGCAGTGTAATCCTTGCTTGACTCAAGGGTGGGCGGGCGATCTCCTGTAGCACAGGACTGCTATTAGCCGATATATTGGTTACAGAAGAAACGTTACAAAGGGCAAGATACCCAGATCAGTATAATAAAATAACAAGCATTTGTCAATTCTGTATGTAGTCGTGCTGGCATTGACTTTGGTAGTGCAGTGCGGAAAAATATTTTGGGCAGGATGTGAAAAATGACAGCTGTACAGCTCATACGGTGGTGTAAAAAAATTGCTAGTGTTGAAAATGTGGCATGTAAATATTGCAAATTTGCAAAGTTACAAGGGTGCATGGGAAATGCGCAGCGCATGCTAGTAACACAGTCATTTTATGGACGTTTGGCACTAAATTTTCAACATAGGAATTTTAGCACCTCTGCCCATGTACAATGTCACTGTTATTTCCTCAAACTGTCCCAAAAAGTGATTTACTTTGCTTGCGCGCTATTCTGCGCTGGGCGGCTAAAACACATGTGGGTGGTTATGAAAATGACAGCTGTACTGTTCATCAAGAGGTGTGGAAAAATGCCAAAGCTGAAAATCCAGAGTGAAAATATTACAAATGCACAACGTTACGAGCGTGCATGCAAACTGCGCGATGCACGCTTGTAACACAGACATTTTATGGAGTATTGTCACTAAATTTACAACATAGGCATTTTAGGACCTCTGCTCATGAACAGTGTCACTGTCATTTTCGTAATCTGCTCCGAACATTGATTTCCCACAGCGAACAAGGTATTGCTCGTCGGAAGTGCAGAAACACATTTCGGCCAGGATGTGAAAAATGACAGCTGTACTGTTCACAAGGAGGTGTAGAAAAATAACAATGTTGAAAATCTGGCATGAAAATATTGTGAATTCGTGAAGGTATGAGCGTGCGTAGCAACTGCACAACACACACTCGTAAAACAGCCATTTTTTGGATTTTTTCCACCAAATTTGCAACATAGGCTTTTTGAGAGCCCACCTCATGAACACTGCCACTGTACTTGCATTAATCGATCCCAAAAGGTGATTCCATGCAGTGACTACAAAATCACCTTTCGGGACTGAGTAACTTCATAACAGTGACAGAATTCATGAGGAGGGGTTCCAAAAACCACATGTTGAAAATTTGGTGCAAAAAGTCCAAAAAATGCCTCAGTTTGCAGTCAGCTTTGAAGAGTGCAGACATGTTCCCGGTCCACCGATGATCGTCGCGCCAGGCTCCAGAGGTAAGTATGGGGTGGGGGAGGTGTGAGGAGGCAGGGTGCACAGTGGATGGGTGTGGGTGGTGAGGGGGGTAGGGAGACTACGAGGGACGGTTTTCAGTTTACAGGTGTTAAAAAAAAAAGACATCGGGGGACCATTTTCATTTTAATAGGTGCTTTGGCACACTGGGGCGGGCTCCCAGGTGCCACCTGAGTGTGTGTGTGTGTGTGTGTGTGTGTGAGTGCTTTAGCCGATGGGGGATTGGGCACCCCCGTCGGCAAACAAAGAAAGAGGGGGCGCAGGAGCCGAGGGGGATTGGGCACCCCTTCAGCAAGCAAAAAAGGGGAGGTTACATGATGCCGACGGGGATTGGGCACCCATGTCGGCACACAATAAACGGGGGTGTTGACAGGCAACAGCAGCCGTCCCTGACACCATGTTGCCTGCACGTCAGGGGAGGCATGTTGTGGTCACGCTGCATGAGAGCTTCACTCTCACTGCAGCGGAACTTTTCTCTGATGTCATCGCCTTATTAGCTAGGCAGGGTTAAGGCCCCTGCTGCTGGCTGATTGGGGAATGTGGGACCCACCTACTGATGCATGCCCTGCATTCGCCCAGCAGTGACTGTGCCTCCAAATCTGCACTACCGAAAGATGTTGGTTGTGGAAGCGTGCCAACATAAACATGGAGGAAACAAAATTAGGAGGCAGCATCAACAGCACATCGAATGTTTAGAGTAGCACATTGATACATAGGATGATAAATAAGGTAGGTGGTCGGGGAAGTGGAGTGGTCGAGGGGTTGTGCTGGAGGGGGCTGGCTACGTAAGCAGGGTGCTGGTCAGGGGCAATCACAGTTACTGGAGGTAATGATCACTTCTCTGAGATTAGACTTAAAGTGGCCGATCTTCTGTATGGATGTAGTTTTGTCAGGAAGATAGTTTATTCAAAGGGACATTCTATAGTAGAAGGCGCGTTGACCCAGGGAGGTCCTACACCGAGAGACTGTCAAAGGTGCTCGAGTTGAGAGATGGGTGGATCTGGAAGGGGGGGCAGGTTGGAGCAGTATGTGATGGCCAGGTGGGGCTAGCCCAAGATGGACCTTTTTAGCAATGAGACAGGTGTGGTAACAAAGTCTCCCTTCGAAGTTCAGCCAGTTGGAGATCCCCCTAGTGGTCGCATGTATGTGTCATTCTGTCACAGCCGGTCACCAAATGGCAGGCTCTGTTAAGGGCAACCTTGACCCTGCTAAGGGCAGTACTGTTGGCGGTGCCATAGAGGATGATGCTGTAGTCTACCTGGGAGAGCACTGAGGAGGTGACCACCAGTCAGAGTGTTTCAGCGGTGATGCACGTTTTATGCCTATACAGCAGGCCAATTTGTGAATTTATAGCTGAGCAGAGAGTGTGAATGTGCTTACTCTAAGTGAGTGCGGGATCATAGGTGATGTCAAGGTACATGAACGACGAAACCTGATCGAGGGCAGTGTTGAGGGAGTTTTGGATAGTAAGGGGAGCTGTTGCATGTTTGTTCTGATGGTGTGCAAAGACCATGACCTTGTTTTTTTTGTAGCTTAGCACCAACTTGTGCTCTGTGAACCAGGCTTCAGATTCTGTGAAGCATTTTTGGAGCTCAAGTTGGAGGGAGACAGGGTCAGTGTGGAAGCAAAAGAGGACAGCGTTGTCTACATAAAATATTATTTTCACTGTGGAGGAGTTGGGAGGGCATTTAAGAAGAGACTAAACAGTAGCAGTCCAAAAATAGAGCCTTGTGGGACCCCTGAATGAACTGGGAGACAGGATGAGAGGGAGGTCCCAATCTTAACTCTCTGGGATCTATCACTGAAGTAGTTGGAGAACCATGAGGAAGTGTCAGAGACAAGGCCCAAGGAATGCAGGGTATTAATTAAAAGTGGATGGCAGATGACATCGAAGGTTTTGGTCAGATCTAGGTAAACAGATCCAACCAAATGGCCTTGATGGAGGGCTTGGTGGATGAATGATATGCAAAATGCTACTTGCAAACTTTTTTCATGTTTTAAATGTCCTTCAGTTCCTCTCTTCTGGTGGTGACCCCATCCCTACCACCTCCCTTACCCGGAACATAACTCCTTCCTCTTGTACTGCCATGAGTGGGTGGGTAGGTGCCTCAATTGGCAGTACAGAGCCAGCAGTCACTGCCGGCATCCCACCATTGTAGGGGTTTTGCCATGTTTTCTCCTTTCCCGGACTGGTATGAATGCTATAACACTCAAATACTATGTAAACTCATAGTGCCTTCACCAAGCCAACCAGGTGGACAACTAGTGCCATGCCCCCTATCCACCACTGGGTGGCAGCCAAGCAGAAGTATGCACTGTTCCCTCCCCAAAAGGAGGAGATTCCTCAATAGGCACTTAGTTCTACTTCCCTGGCTGGTCCCAGAGTGACCGTGGTCCAGTTACAAACCCAGGTCACCAGTATGACAGGTGGCGAGGCAACTGTGGCACTGGACCAGCCCCAATTATGTATTTCTGAAGAACACTGAATGAAACCATGCTTACCATTTAATGCTTCTTTACCATGCAAACACTGCCAAAAATAGCTTCATAATAGCAATAAGGAGAGACAGCAGCAGCCCCCAGTGGGATAATAAGCCCTTCATACCATGATTTTTTTAAATACCAAATGACATTAATTTGATATCCATGTCAGTGGCTCAGTAGGTAGCATTCTCCCCTCTGGGCTTAAAAGATCAGATGGTCATGAATTCTAGCCCCACACCAGGCACTTGGGGTAATACCTGTAACTGATACTGTAGTGCAGTACGAGGCGGGTGCTGCACTGTACAGGTGTCATTCTTTGGATGAGGTGTTAAACTGAGGTCACTTCTGGCCCTCTCTGGTCTCTGTCCAAGGAGAATGTAATGACCTCATGGCACTTTTTGAAGTAGAGCAGGGGAGTTTTCCCAGACACACAGGTCAGTATTCTCCCATTGGTAACAAGCATTTGTCATTCCCAAATGTTTGCGTGTGTGGCAGGCATGCATACTGAGATGAGTAATTTGAAGTTGATCCTTACTTCCTACTAACTGTAGATCTCTGCCTGCACCGTAATTTAAAACTGTCAGGCTAGCCTACTTGTCCAGATGCAGTGCAGTGGCCCATGGGTGCTTGACACGCACATCAACCCCTTGTAAGGGAAGGCTTCCTGGCCCACCACAAGATGTTATGTCTGTGCCAGAATTCTGATCTGTCCCCTCCCAGGCTGGGACCAATACCACACACTGTAGCATTTTTTCCCCAGCCTTGGCCTGTTCAGCTGGCTAACTGAGCTCTCATCTGAACTCAAGTCACTGGCACAGGAAGGTAAATAAAAATTACATACTCACCATAATTCTTGATCTTCTAGGAATATCTTCACCATTGATTCACATTAATGGGCCTTATCCGGAGGTGCTGCAGGAGGACCCTGCAGGAGACAAAACTTTTCAGGAGGGCTAGCGCCAAGGCAAATTGCATGTGTGCATGGTACTATGAGAGTGATTTGGTGCACCAGGCTTATCTCAACACCAGCCCACATCCACTTCAGTACTTTTTTTAACTGAGGAGGTGCGGCATAACCTAACAAGTCCTTACGCACTAAACTTAAGGGCATAAGACAAACTTGTTGACCCACGTAAGAAGGATAAAAAAAAAAACAATAACCTAGTGTCTTCACTGCCCACAACAATAACAAGAGGTGATACCAATAAACAGACTGGTGTGAGCCTGGAGGATAGCAGGTGAGCATGTGAATCAATGGTGAAGATATTCCCAAAAAAGAAAGAGTGCATCATTTTCATATCTTCCAGGAATCAGTCTTCATGACTGAGTCACACAAATGGGTCAGAGTACCAAGGACAGACAAAAAACACCGGACTAGGGTGATGGGAGCCAAGAGTTCACCCAGTGCCATTTGGGAAAGTCCTGCAAAGGGTGGCATACTGCCTGGAATGGACATCCAGGACACAGTGCTTAACTAAGTGTGCCATGTGCTTCAAATTGCAGCTCTGCAATATATCACCGATAGGCATAGAGTGAATCTCTGCCAGGGATGTGACAACTAACCTAGTGGAGTGGGCACATACCTGGCCTTCCAGCTTGACCGGCACTATGGCATAACAGTGGCATAGACAGCCCACAATCCCGGAAGAAATGCACTTGATTGTAACAGACTGCCCCATTTGATCAGGATGAAGGAGCCAAATAGTTGGATTGCCTGAAGCCCTTGGATCTGTTCAGGTAAAATGTAAAAACCCTCTGAACATCCAGAGAATAGAGAGTGCACACTTCTTCATTCTGGAAGCTGGCAAAGTAGGTAGGCAGCACAGGTGGTTGATTCAAATGGAACTTTGATACCACTTTAGGAAGAAATTTAGGATGTTTGTGGAGAACTATGATGTCCTTGCAGAAAACAGTATTTAGGGGAATCTGTGACCAAGGCATGGATTTCAGACACTCCGTGAGCAGAAGGGATGGCCACTTGAAAAGCTGCTTTCCAAGTTAAAAACTTCAGCTCACATGTCTCAAGGGGCTCACAAGGTTTGCGGGGTGAGCATATCTAACACAAGGTTGGTATCCCATGCAGCCACTGGCTTCCTCTTGAACAGTGATAGCTGGGCCAGATAGAGGGTACCGATGGGCTCATGGTATGCAGAAACAGCATGCAAGTGGGCCTTAACTGTGGAATACTCTAGGCAAGCATCAGAAAGGTTGAGCAAGTACTCCAGAGGGGGATTCATGATGCCAGTGATACAATAAAGTTGTCGACCAACGTTACAGCAATGGATTTATGTCAATTGCAATTGTGGTCAGCATAAACCCATCCAAAGAAAGTTGCTTTTTTTTGGGGTGCTTTTCCCCTGATCCCCTCATGCAGGAGGCTTTGCTCCTGAACCCCTCATACAGGAAGTTCTGCCCCCCACACCCCCCGTAATATAGATAATCAATTCTGAGTCAGAGTTGATTTGGGGAGAGGGTGCAAGACTCCCAGACAGGAGTACCGGGTCCCGCAGAGACATTACAGTGGCAGCAGTGAATTGTCACATTGTAATGTCATTCAGTCTTGAATTGTCACTGTTCGAACAACATACTCTCCAGAGGCTTGCCAGGTGGACACCCAAATGTGTCCATGCGGGTTTTGGAGTGCCAGACGATAACCTTTCCCATTTGGCTGTGTAAGTTTTCCTACAGGAAGGTTTATGGGGCAGCCAAAAGTATTTCAGAGAGCCTCTGAGATACCTTGTATCTGTTCACTTCTATCTCTTAAGGAATCAGGTCTGAAAGTGAAGGAAGCATAGGTCGGGATGGACCAGTTGACACTGGATCAGTAAGTCCATCCTGCGTGCAAGGAGCCTCTGTTGCTGACTGAAGACCTGTTCAGCAGAGGAAACCATATCTGTGGAGGTCAGCAGAGGATGATCAGAATCATCTTGCCTCTGGGAACCTCCAGTTTTAGCAATAACCCTGCATTATGGGGATTGGAGGGAATGTGTACAAAAAAAAGATTGTGCCATTGCTGTTCGAATGCATCCTGACAGAGAACTCTTATGTCCCAGATTTCTGAAGCAGAACTGAGGCAATTTGGCATTAAGTGGGGATGCAGAAAGGTCCATATATGAAGTGCTCCACTTATCAAACAGCAATCTCATTATGTCGATGGACAGTAGTGATGCTCGGATAGTGTTGCTGTTAATCTGACAGTGATCTGGTGGATGGCAGCACTATTCAAGTGGGATCCATCCCAGGATTCTGCCAAATCTGGCACCAGATCCAGGGATCTGATGCCTGATCCCTGGATCTAGCATTGTATCCCAGTGCAAGATCCAGGTATCTGGTGTTGGATCCCTGGATCTGGTGCCAGATCACAGAGATCTGGTGCCGGATAATACAACCGGGGATCCAACAGCCAGATCCACGGACAGATAGTGATCATATCTGGCCAGATCCACTATCCTGCCCAGGATACGGCCAAATACAGAGGTCAGATCCTGTGTTATCTGGCGCCAGATCCAAGGATCTGATGCCTGATCCCTGGATCCGGCATCGTATCCCAGTGCCAGATTCAGGTATCCAGTGTCAGGCCCCTGGATATGGTGCCAGATTTCAGGGATCTGGTGCAGGATAATGCAGGATCTGTCCAGGGATCCAACGGCCAGATCCATGGGAAGATAGTGATCATATCTGGCCAGATCCACTATCCTGCCATGAAGGCAGGTATCTGTTAGATCCGGATTGGTCTGGATACCATCCGAGCATCACTAGTGGACAGTGCCCACTCATGAGGATTGGCCTCTGTTTGGCTGAGTTTATCTGCCAGAGTGTTCTGGACTCCAGGCAGATAAATGACCTGGAATAGGATCCCCAGTTCCAGGCACCAATCTCACACTCACGTCACTTCCGTGCAGGGAAGGTAAGAGTGTTTTCCACCTTCTTTGTTGATGTAATACATCACAGACTTGACTGTCTGAAAGAGCACTGTTTTGTAGCAGATAAGATCCAGTAGTGCTCACAGGCTATACAAAAACAGCACACACCTCCATCACATTGATGTAGAAATGGGTCTCTGACAGATTCTAGACACTTTGTGTTTGGAGGCCCTTAGAGTGGGCTTCCTACCTAATTAGGGAGGAATCCATGGTAATGGTCATCTGAGTCTCCAGTTGGGAGATGGGAAAGCCCTGGAGGGAACTGTCCTCCAGTGACCATCATTTGAGTGACTGAACCAGTGGCATAGTCACCTAAATGGGATAGTTCTGAGGATGTAATGCTTATGACCACTGTGCCCTGCACATCCTTTGAATTGTTCTCATGTGTAACAATACCAGGGGCAGTGTGAATACTGAGAAGGCTATCAGATGCAACATGTATTGCATGGAGTGGGCTTAAACAGATTTATGCTCCATATTGCAGCATGCTTTCTGCAGGATCACCCACAGTCTCTTGTCTGGAAGGAAAACTTGTGCCTTGGTCATATCCAGAAGAGCTCCTATGAACAGCATCTGCTGTGAGAATTGGAGCTGAGACTTCTAGACTCAGCAGAACCTCCATGGAGATAAAGAACTGAGAGGCTGTGGCCACTAGTTTGTTCATTTCATGCCTGGATGGTCTGGCTATTAGCAGTTAAGGAACACCTGGAGTCCTAATTTTCTCAGGTGTGCTACGAGTACTACAAAGCACTTTGCTAAGACCTGACATGCTGAGGAAAGTCCAAAGAACAGTACTATGAACTGGTAAGCTACCCCACCATAAAGAATCAGAGGTATCTGAGGTGGCTGGGGTTTACCAAAATGTGCTAGTATGAATCCTGCATATCCAGGGAGCTAACGAGTCTGGGAAGAAAACATTTTAAATTTCTTGATTCAAGAACTGAGAGGCTGTGGCACCTATTTTTTCCATTTCATGCCTGGATGGACTGGCTATCAGCCAATTGTTCATATAAGGGAACGCCTGGAGTCCTAATTTTCTCAAGTGTGCTATGAGTACTACAACACACTTTGCAAAGACTTGAGGTGCCAAGGAGAGCCCAAAGGGCAGCACTCTGAACTGGTAAGCTGCCCCAGCATGAAAACACTGAGGTATCTGAGGCAGCTGAAGTGTAGCAAAAATGTGCTGATATGCATCCTGCATATCCAGGGAGCTAAGCAATCCAAGAAGAAAGCATTTTAAATTTCTTGATTCAAGAAATTGAGATTTATGAGACTGAGGAAGGTATAACACACCCTGTGACCAAATCAGCAGTCTGAGCCAGAGATGCCTTCTGAAACTGATGCCTAGCATGAACTAAAAGCAAAGGCATCCAAGCAACTTAAAGCTGATGACTGTCGGACTAAATTCCGACAGTCAGCAGAATCCTCTTTTAGTCTCTGCAAGGGGCTTAAGCGAGCTTCATAAGGGATAGCCATAAAAAGAAAAATGCCCTTGGAACTAGCAATCCACATGTCTAGGGTAGCTGCTGTTCAGGCCCGTTTTCCCACAGTGTCCAACTTGTGTGAGTCCTCGTAAGAGGGTGCATAGTGACTTCTTAGGATAGAACAACCATGTTATTCTCAGGGAAAAGAGCAAAAGCATCAGCTAAGACTGATACACTGTACCATCTGTGGGCAGTGGCTTTTTTTAATCTAACTGCTTGCAGAGGGATTGAATTGAAGCAGGCCTACCCCAGACCACATCAGACAGAATATGAAATGCGAGCTGAATAGGAGAAACTAAATTGACTGGCATGGTAGAAACATTTAATCGTTGCAGATGGAGATGTTTACTGTGATCAATGGCTGTAGGTTCAGAATTAGGTGGAGAAGCATGTTTCTGAGCAAAGCCTTAAAAGTTAGATCCTGCTAAGGCAGAGCAGTAGGGCATGAGTCCTAAGAGTCAAGGCTGAAAAAGTCATTGTTGCCAACCTCAGAGAAGATGAGGTCAGGTTCAAACTCATCCCCCTCCATATTCTTCCTGAAGGGAGGGGCATAGACAGGAGTAGATTGCAGGCCTTCTAACCCAGAAATGTAGCCCCAGCAACACCAACTACTCTGGCCCAAAGGATGAGAAGCCAGTGCCAGAGGTAGCAGTAAAACCAGAATTGAATCTAGTGCCAGGAAATCCCTGACAAGAAGGATGGTGTAGGAAACTGCTGGCAGTGAGGGTAGCACCAGGACCAGTATTGGACCTGGTACTGACTTGGAACTGAGACTGGCACTGAAGTTGGCTCCAGACCAAGCTACGAGAGCCCAATGCAGGGCTCAATACTGGAACCAGACCTAGTACCAATGACCCAAGTGGCACTGAAGGGACTGGCAATGGTACCCAGCTATTCCTGCCAAGTAACACAAGGTGGGGGTGTTGCCAATGGCATAAGAGTCTGCTGCTCAGTCACTGGCAAGGGCTAAAGGCCGTTGCTGGAGCTAAACACTCTACCTAGCTTGAAAGCACTGCATGCTACTCAAGTTCCACTGACCCCAAAGGGCCAGAGATGGAGTTCCCTGGTAAAGGTGAACGAGTCTGACCCTGCACCTAATGCTCTAAAAAGCTGCCCAAGGATGGAACTGCTGTATGGGTTCTCCACTTATAGATAGAGGAGGCTCCAAGCCTGACACCTTAATATCCCAGTACCATGGGATGCTGGTGACTCCAATGGTGCCAGCAGGGGCCTCTGGCTTCATACAATGGAGGGTCTTGCAGCAGACCTCCCAGAGGGTGATATTGAGTGCTACCATTTCTTCCCCTTTTGAAGGGAAATGGAAGAACTTGAAACCAAGCAATGCAGAGAACCTGACCAGAATCAGGAACAGGCCTGCTTGTTTGTGCTTCAGTAGGATTGCCCTTCCTCCTGAGCACAGGATCACCCATGGTCAGAACCTATCCTCAACAGGGAAAGCGGACTTGGCATGACCCCGAATGCCAGAGCAGCCTGGCTGAAAGGCTCCCTACCATCAATTCCCATGACTGCCACACATGGATTTATAGATCTGAAGTTGTGACTCCTGGCAGATGAGCAATATTATCACTGATGCACACTGAACAGTAGGGAAAAAAAACAGTTGAGGGCTGGGGCTGAGGTAAGCCTGGCTCCGCGATGGTGCCTTGCATGCATGCAGCTTGCCTCGGTGCCAGACCTTCTGAAGAATGGTTCTGGCTCCTGAAGTGTCCCAGTGCCTTTGGCAAGGATCCATTAGTGTGAATCAATGATGAAGACTAATTCCTAGAAGATCATGGTCCTCACTAGGCCAGTGGCCCTTCCTGCAAACAATGTAACTTTATATATTTTTTTTATAACAGTTTTGACCACAAACATTCAACATAGTCTTTTTATGAATCCCCTTCTGAACATGAGTAGTATCATTTGAAATTCCTACAGTAAATGCACCCTACAAACTGAAGGCAATACAGAAATGACCCTCAAAACTGGTTTGCTAAGTAATAGCTAACTGATTGTGTTATTGATTTTAGTGTTTATTTATCAAAGATTGTTCTAGATTGCAGTTCTGCAGGTCTATGTCTTTTGGCCACACTCTCATTCTCAAATGTACAGAGATTGCTGACCAACACTCCATGTAAGCTAAGAAGGCTATTTGGTAACATCACACTACTTTTCTGGTTGCCCAGTGCTTGTTTTTTACACTGTTGCTCACCACTCTCTAACTACTGCAATGCAACTGCAATCATTATCTGTGTGTTTCAGCTCAACCATAGCTGCTCCATGTTGCATACTCAAGTGTTTTCACCTGACGCAGGCTTACTCTGACCCTAGCTATGCTGCTCATTCATGCTCTCATGCTACAGTACTTGCAGCTTCATCGCACTGCTTGACTACACCTGCTTTCAGAGCATTGTGTCTCCATGTTTTATTGCAGTTTTGCACCTCCGTGTACTCCATACAAGTATTGGTTCTATGTTTATTCAACCTGTTCTACACTGAGGGTTAGCCGAAAAGCTCCTGCTGAGGCTGTTAAACTTGCTTTCATATCTGCATGTGGTTCTCATCCTTCCATCACTTTCTTATTTGTCCTACAGTGGGGACTGGGAAGTGTTTGGAGGGTCATGGCCCTATGTGGCTAATTTCTGTTCTAAATCCTACTTTCACCACTGAAAATCCTCAGAGTATTTGTCACCTTGATTTGGCTTTTAAATGCGGTCCGGCTTGCCCCACTAATCAGTGCTGTTTCATTGCCCTATGTTATGCAGACCTACGAGCAGGTCCACTTATTACTACTCTGTTTACTGACCTACGTACAAGTCTACACTTGCTAACCAATCATTGGTCCTTGCTTATGCAAAACATTGCTTCATGCCTACTGACACCCCCCTCAGTTTCAGCCTCTGGGATTCTGCTGCACTCAGTTCTGCATTTGACCTTGCAAGGTCTCAGCACTCAATGCTCATTACGATCTCAGCATGCTGTGCTCATTCAGCTTGCTAGTTTTTCCGCTCTCTTAATCAATTTCTGGGGCATGCCAGCCATTCTTTTCTGGTGCTGGGTTCATGCAGCCAACAGTCTCGCTCTGCATTTAGTCCACATCTCGAGCGTGTCCAACTTGGGGTGGGATCCTTCTCACCTGGCCCATAGCTGGGAATGTCCTTGCCCTGGCCTTGGCTTTAGCTGCCTGCTATGTGACAGCAGCTCCTGGTGTAGAATTTAAAACTAGCGGTGAAGGGTGGAAAAATATACCTCCTTTGGCTCTAGTGTTCCACTTTAACAGTTAGCCATTGACTTTAGTGGTTTCCCTAGCAAGGCTCCTTCACCGCATTCTCCTGACTGCATCTGAGTCACCTGTTTTGATTTTAGGGCAGATAGGCCAGGTGAGTGCCTCAGCAGTCATTGCTCTCCTCCTGTGCCTTGGTTGCATAAATTGTTGCAGAGTTTTCTCGTAACCTTCCATGGCGTTCCTGCTACCGGGTTTGAGTGAGAGCTTTCCTCCAAATTAGAATATTTTCCATCTCCCTTTAATTGTGTTTTCCAAATTGCAGCTGCGGAGCCATCACTAAATAAACTATCCCAAGCCTGGAGGGAAGGTGACCTAGGCCTTGGATTTCCAGAGATTTCCTCCTCATAGGGTCTTTTTTCTCTCCTCTTTTGCCTCAAGTCATAATTGTTAGTTAGCATAGTAGTGTCCCCTAGTTTCTTTAGGTAGGTTCTGATGTTGGATGAAGGTGGAGGATGTCCTGCCATTCCCTCTCTCCTTAGGGGATCCCCCAAATCTCAACACAATCTCAACACAAACCATTAGTATCATGCTACGTGAATCTGGGCATTTCATTATGTTATCAAACTGAGCATCTCATTACATTATCAAACTGTCTATGCTTCTCTACTACTATGTCACAGTTACTGCTACTACATCACAGTCACTGCTTGCTCATATGCTTCGTGTTGCCTCCTTCCTTGGGGTACGATTGTATTACATTTCTTTTGGGGATTCCTTAGGTACCTTTAGCCATGGGAATTGTCCCATGGCACCTCTAAGGGTGGACAGGGTTGTACTGGCCCACAGGGCTACAGGGAAAATTCCCTGGGGGCCCCCCATGTCTGGGCAGCACTTTGTTTTTCAGGGTAAACCCTATGTTTCAAGGTTTTCCTGGCCTGTGGGTGAGTGGTAGGAAGTAAAAAAAAATAGAACAAAAGGATTTGTACACTTTGTCTTTGTTTGTTTTTTATCCTTCCAGCCATGCCCTTGCCACAATAGTGTGCCCTAGTCCCGTCCCTCACTTGCTCAAGAGTTGTCATGTACTTTGAATGTGTGTCACAACACTTGCTTCCAGCTTCTCTGAATGTTACTGGAACCAGGCATGTGCGTGCGCCCAGCAGCAGTCCTTCTGACTAAGTTTTGCCACTTATTGCCACCATTTCCATTTGCTGCTGCTACTGGAACTTGGGAGGAGTGCACAGTGGGCTATGGGCTGGTTTCTATTAATCTTTGGGCTAGCTGCTAGCAGACAGTGTTGTGACTTGAGTAGTTGATGCTGGATTCGGTCAGAAGGAGTCAGGAAATGAATGGCCCGGGGACTTGGGGAGTCGAGTTGGGAGAAGGATTGTGAAGTGAGATGGTTGACTGGTTGAGGCGAAGAAGTTGGGGAATTTGTTTGGTGTACCTGAGCAAGACAGGCCCACAGCAGCAACGCCGATGACAGCGAGAGGCTCCACTCAAGCGAGCCAGGCCAGCAATCAGTGTGCCACCTGCCACTCCGCCAACAGTCCGAACAATGGCTCATCGTCTCTACTCTGGGCTCTTCTTTGAATTACACCCTGGCTGGTGGTCTACCCTGTTTGTGGACAGTTGGAGGACCTCTGGGGAGTGTCTTGTGGGAGTGGTACACTACAGCCAGCCCAGGGGGCCTGGGGACTTGGAGTGGGTCAGGGTCAGTCGGAGACTCTCTTGGTGGCAGATGGAGCCACTACTACAGCACTTCACACACCCCAGAGGAGTCTGATGAGTAAAGTAAGTAGACTACTTTTTAAAGCTAACCCCCACAAAGAAAGACTTTTAGGGCAATGGACAAATTCTGACAAACAAATCTCTCTTCTCATCAGTGATGGCGGAAAAGGATTCTAAACCAATTAGCCAGAATGGATGCTAGAGTGCTGAGCAGGTTAGGGAGAGTGATTGATTTTGCTGGCATGGGAACTTAACACAAGCAAAAAAATTCCTGCAGTTAAAAAGCATGCTATCTACCGCCACACATTTAGGGTCTCATCCCTGGCATAATGCACAACTTGGGAAATTAAATTACCCTCAGGGCATTTGCAAATGGCCCTAATGCCAATATGCCAAGCCATTTCCAGGTTGTGCTTTTGACAGCAATCTCTGACTCAGCCCTAACATAAATGCGTGGGAGGGAGTAGGCCACCACTGGGTGAATGCATCCCAATGGCACTTATAACTGGCTAAGGAAAACCATCTGGGAAGGGAAAATGTGCATGCATACTCGAAAAGGGATCTGTACATTTTCCCCACTCCTGACTGACCGACTCTAAAATGCCCGACTCTAACAGCCCGTCAGTGTCGACTGCCCGTGTAATGTATTGCCGACTGCCATTTTCCCGACATTAGATGTTCTGTCCTAACATTCTCGTCTCAGCTCTGGTTTCAGGTAGAATTAAAACCTGATGTGTTTTTCCATTTAAAACCATAGCTCCTTGCACAGTATATATTCCGAACAAGTAGAATTAATGCTAATGCTTAGATAACTTCAGGATCTCCCCCTATGCAATGCACCCTGTATTTCTTCAAGCAGTCATTTAAGTTAGTTGCTATTCTCCCAGGGTATTATAAGCAAAATGAAGGTATCTGTTGTGCTGACCTTATAGGACATATACAATTTATTTTCCCAGTTAACCATATGCACTAAAGCATTTAGTCATTTGATTAACTAAATCATAAATGAAGCAACTAACTATGGTCATGACTTCTTACACGGCCAGCGTTTGATTCCGAAGTACTACAAATTCTTTTTAATTGAAAGTCATTCTGCTCCATATCATCAATCTTAAAATGACAGCGTGGGCGTCAACTAACCAAGGACCAAATACTAAGAGTCGAGTTAGAAATGAATGAATAATTTCGTACTAGAACATTTGGAAAAGCCAGTTTTACAGCCCCGTCTTGTAGTGGTGCATGCAGCTTTTAGTTTGAGGATCTGTTCTGTGTGTGATTAAAACACTTTTGGCTTGTTTTTACTACACTGCATATAGAGGCACAAACTGTTTTCCCCATCCCTTCCACTTCATCTGATTTTGCATGAAAATCCTTCCCCGGCAGAAAAAATTTGCCAAGCAATTGTAAGTTTGATAGACTCCCAAAAGAAGACCCATTTGAAATAATCAGGGGGAGATTTATTCCAATGGAGTGACAGTTCTTTTGAACAGTAACCAAATGGCATTTTCTGTCCTTCTCAAAGCTTTACTTCCCGATTCTGTAGGAAAGCTGTTAATTTATGATCACAGCTTTCTTGCAGCAGTGTAAACCAGAGCTTGCTCATTCTCTTCAAACAGTGTATAGCTCCTAAATGAAGACACAACAGGACAGGAAGCATGGTGATGTATACATTTTGTTTGTATTTAAAAGAATTTAAAAGAATGCACTGGTCATCTTCCTAAACCTTCTTCTGTTTCAGTCATGCCCTCTGTGGTCGGGAAACTGAGAAAGTGGTAACATGATAGTTGGGCAATTAGATATGGGGCAATGCACGTCAGGCAATCGGGAGTCGGGAGATCATACCAGACCCTCTGAAAATGGGCAACTTATGGCTTACACACTACAGGTCCAGGATTTAAAATAACTTCTACTTTACAGCTTATAGGTTCTACAAAATGAGGCATTTTGACACCCCTACATGTATAAGATGTGGCAAGCATGAAGGATCCCTTCTGCATATACTATGGGAGTTCTCAAAGCTGTGGTCAGTAATGCAAGCAAACTTAGCCCCCTTGCTGGGGCTGCAAGATGTGTTAACCCTTGAAATTTGTTTGCTAGGCAACTATGGAGACCTCCTGGTTTTTGGTATGCAAAAATACTATGTGGCTATGGTGGCAACTGTAGCAAGCAGAATTCGCAAGACACTGGCTGGACTGAGAGGTCCCCTTGTGCAGGTAGTAGCACAATGAAATTCTGATTACTCTGAAAATAAAAACAATTATTGGCAGTGTCAATAACAGGTACAAAATATATTTTAAAAGATGAAGAGGTTGCATATGTTAATTTCAGTGGAATAGTATGGTAGGGGAGCACCAGTATTAGAGGGGAGATAAATCTTCACTTATTGTACTAAAATTAGTTGTAGAATAGTACTTGGGCTCACCTTTTGGGCTTGGATGTTTTACCTGATGGCTACTTGCTGTGTATTTGAAACTAGAAGTAACACAGTTGTGTTTTATGTATTATGCATGAATTAACTGCCTGTAAATGTGCTATCACTGACCTATGATGCAATATTTCATTCTTAGATTGTATGTGCTGTTGGTTTGTTTACATATTTAATGTTCCCATGTCTCTTCAATCAGAAGGTACTGATAGTGTGTGCGGGGGAGAGGTGCTACAGTATGCTAGTGTCTTATTTCAAGAGAGGCCACAAGTAGCCTAGGCAGGCATAGGCTGGTGCTAGTTAGTAGCCTGCTGTGTATTGTTGTTTGTTTGTTTTCCTCCTGTGTGGAGAGTGGAGACAGTTGACTGTTTGTTTTTTTTTTTTTTGGGGGGGGTGGGGCCTTGCAGGCTTCTTATTGAGTTATTGCAATTTTAAATAATGTTTATCTTTATAGTTTCTGTTGTTCCTCTGTCCTACTCCCAAGCCAGCACTGAGTTTAGTCTTTAATTTAAAATGGCACGGAGTGGTTGGCCAAGTGGCTTGGATGGCTGACATCACTGCCTTACCTCATGCCACACCGGCAATCCGTGTTCATGGTGGAAGCGGGTCCCAGGGGGTTGGCCTTGGAGGGAGAGGTTCGAGCATCCGGAGGACAGCTCTTCTTTCCCAGGGAGGTTGGGTTGGATGGCAGTCCCCCCGAATGACTGCCCCCAGGTGGAGGCATGTGGGCAGAACAGGAAGGGGATGCCAATAGAAGAGAGGGGGCTGCAGGAGTCCAGGACTCTGCAACATGCATGCACCTCTAATGTATGTGTAGGATTTTGCGTCTGCCATTGTGAGGGGTCCCCCTTGTCTACACCATCCCTCGGGGCCCTTACATGCCCAGTCCAACTCTGAGGGTTCCTTGCTTTTCATACCCCTACAGGGTGGTAATTCCTCTGGAACAGAGAATGCGAACAGCCAAAACCAAAATAACACAGTTGCACAAGCATAACACTATACTGGCTGTGTAGGAAAGTGAACTGAAATTAAATGTTGGCAAAATGTTCAGCTGCATGTAACTTATCCTTCTTTAAAACTTGAGACCTAAAACTTGATACACATACCCATGGAGAACTGTTTCTTTAATACTGAAACCATGGGGAATTTTGGATAAGAAAATTTAAAATTAGATGGAAATAATTGACAATTAGTTTGATGAAATGTTTGGCCACCTATAGCTCAGCTCACTTTAAAGATAGGACTTTGTAGCTTGGTACACAAGTACAGTACACATGATCACTGGTGGAGTTTTACATTCCACACTGCTCTGCCTGATAGTCAGTGGAGGTGCTTGTGTTTCTGCATTCTGATCCCCTGTGATAAAGCAATCCCTCACTTCTACTATTGGAACTTCCTAGTAATGTAATATGCACACAAGACCTATGCAGCATGTAAGATGAAAACAAAACATACCGGTACGGTTAAAGGGACACTGTCAACCCTCTCTCCTAGGCCTCAAACTGTCCCTAGTGTAACAGGATGGAATGCACAGCTCCACCCTGCAGCCACAAAAACAGATTTTATGATCACTCACCTTCTGCAGAGATTGGTGATATAGCTGGTAGTGTGATTAAGGCTGACATAGGGCTTGCATAGAGCCCGTTGTCAAACCCTTACATTGCTGCAGCTGCACCATGGCTCAGTGCACCATCTGCACTAGATTGTATAATCCTGGGTGCAGTTGTGACAGTGAACATGTTTTTTGACAGTTTGCAGCTAAATCTGGCCATGAGCTGCATGTTAGGAGGCCCCAGAAACGATGCATGCCAGACCAAAAAAACTTGGTTAGTTAGTATCGATTTGGTGCCAGGAACTGAATGTCCAGTTGAATTGCTTCAAGCCCGGTGCACCATATATTTGATGAACCCAGGGCTTGTGGCTGTTCTGCTGGTTTAAAAATTCAAGTCACTGTCTGCTTTTGTACTTACTAAGTATAACAATTTCACTGATAAAACTTGCTAGCAAATGATTGGCCAATAATTGTTCTTGGTAACCAGATAAGGTCCACTACACATAAGTGCCTGCATTCAGGGGCAACCCAGGAGTACTGGGGCAGTTAAGTGACTTGCCCAGAGTCACACATAGTATGCAGGTGGAGCCCATGAGAATCAAACCCAGGTCTGCTCGATATACCAGTCTCATTCACAGCTCATTACTTGAACCTCTAGACTACACAGCCAGCCAGTTTTATTAGTGCTAACTTGATGAAAAACACTGCTTTTATCCTCCCATTACCCCATTTGAATGCATGTCTTCTAGTTCTGCATCCATATACCAGTTCAGACATCTGTGTATTCTTTTACACCACCCTGTCTGACACATAGAATGTGAAACCCCATAAATCGGGTCTATGCTTATCCCTCTCTTCTCTCTGCTCTTCTCCTGTTCTCAGTGCCTCCTGATTAAACCATCATGGGTGATTTTAAAACTGAACCTTCCCAGCCCTCTTCCCCAGGTCCAACACATGATACCACTAACCATCAGATAAAGATTCCCAATCCAGTCGGTTGTGTCCAGTGAGAAGAAAACCTTGCCATTGGCATTTGTGATGTATGTGTATTTGAAGTCCACATTCGAATACTGAGGTAAGATGTAAACAGTGTGGTGCGGGATCGGGCTGCCATGTTCATTCCGCGCAATGACCTACAAAAAAAAAAAAAAAAGGCCTATGAATAAGAAAACACAGACTGAGCTGGCACTAATGCCATTGGAGTAACTAATATTAATCACATGAATAATGGACAGTTTGTAACTGAGGACTAAATAGGGAATTGTGAGCACTACTAGTGAGATTCATATTCAGGAGTAAAGAAAAACTTGAAACACAATTATAAACCACTATTGTTATTTTAGCCAATCAGCATGCAGTGCCACTGTACATCTTATTCTGTGTACAGAGTGCTCTCGTGTGGGAGTGTTATGGGTGAAAGTTTCACTTCAGCACCAAAGGAGAGGACAGCATAAGTATATCTAAAATAACATTTCAAAATCTATTGTAAATCACTTGAGCTAAACTCAAGTGATTTATAATGAAAAAGGGTTCTGCCAGTTAAGGTTTCCCAGTATGATAACAATGAAAACATGAAATAATGAGTTAACAGGGCATCTGAAGGCTGTCTCTTATGGTATAAGAGACTCCTCTCATGAGGTTTAGGCAGACTGAACCACTCAACTTTATTTTGTGGTCCTTGCACCCAAACCTGACACTTGCCATTTCTTATACCCTTAGAGATATCCCTCAGAGGCCCTATTAACTTATAAAAATACCCTCCCAGGTCAGGAGCAATGGCTAGTACCATGGGCACCCTCAGACCCTTGCCATAGACCCATTTCACTGGTGACATGGGCTAAACAAAATCAGTGTACCATCCTTCCAGCTCTTACTCATGCCAGACAGTTTTTTTTCAAACTTGCCATCCTCCCTAGATGAATGTTCCAGATCATCTATACGCATAAATAATGTTCCTCTGACTCCAAATCCATGCACAGGAGGCAAACAGGTATGCTCCATACTGTCAGTCAGGTGCCCCAATACTCCCTTCCAAAGCTAAATCTGTCCAGGCCGAAAACAGTTTTGCCAGGTAATGCCCCTTCCTACAATCCATGATAGTGGTGGGGGCACATTAGGTAAGAACCCCTACCCTAACTAATCAGTCAGATAGCCCTCCTGCCCAACTAACTAATCAGCTAATCAACTTCAGTCATTGGGAGAGGGTGTGGACTGCCTAACGTCCATCACAGGATCCCCAAAAAAGCTTATCAATGCACTACAAAACATTTCTCTCTCTCAAACTCTCCCCATCCCTCTCAGTCACTTCCATCCTCCCAGTCACTGTCTCATAATGCACATCCTCCTGCAGAGGTGGAATAAGCAGGGTAGACTGGGTGGGACAAGCAGTCCCTTTCTGCCAACAACTTGTATGTTTCTGTGTTACAGTAGCTACCTCTCCCTGGTAGAAGACCCCAGACCGGTAGTAATCGTCAGTGTTTTGGAACTCCAGCATCAAGATCTCTTGTGAAATCGGAACAGTTCCAGAGCCATTCAGCTTCACACCTAATGGGAAACAAATGCAAATAGCAAACACACAGGTCAGTCTGTGGGCTTTTGTAGTTTACTGCAGCTTTGGTACAGGACAGTGACTCTTCAAAACAACTGAAATGTCCAACTGAAACACCCAGAGTGAGCATACCAGAGGAAGAGTCAGTATCTCATCGTGCATATCCTATCCCCCACCACCACCCCCAAGTTCTCCTAGAGACCAGTTGCACTCCCTTTAATATTCGCTCCCCTCCTTAACTTCTATTATAAGAAAAAAAAATCATTATTAGCTATTCAAAGTGCAGAGTTACTCTCTGGTTATTCTGTGATAACCAGACAGTAGCCTGAATAATGGGACAGTGGCTCTGAATTCTGATTGGCTACTGCGTGTATACATAGCCAATCAGAGAGCAAACACAGATTGCTCTCCCACTTCACCAAGCAGCAGCCAGTCAGAGAAGTCTAGCAATGCTGCTGCGTGTCTGTGAGAAAGAGTTCTTGCTTTCTTACAGAAACGCTGTAGGGCGACAAACAGATTTTGGTAGTTTTTAATTTTTATTTTTTATATTTTTCAGCCATAATACCAATGGTGGTCTGGGTTTCCTTGGCAATAACCAGACCAGGAGGGTTAGTAAACACCTTAACCTTCAGCCTCAGTGTTTATTTCCCATCTGGCTATCAACTCGTAAACCCAAATCACTAGGGTGTTGTCACTATACTAATGTCTTATACAAATGTCCATGATTTCTTGGCGACAGCCAGTATGCATACTTGAAAAAGTCAAGTTTTTTAATATATATTGTATCAAAGTACAGTATTTTTAAGAATGTATTTTATTTCAGGCATAGCTGAAAACTGACATGGATCAGTACACTAACTTGATAAAAAATTACAAATCCATAATGTGATTTCGGCCAATCAGCATGCAGAGCCACTGTGCCTCTTATCCTGTGTACGGTGTGCTCTCCTGTAGGAGTGTTAGGAGGGAGCGCTGCACTTTAGGGTCGGGGGGGGTGGCAAACTAAAATAAAAAAAAAAAAGACTAAACTGGAGTGATTTACAGCAAGATCATAGGGTCTCCAAGGGATGTCTCTTGTAGTATAAGAGGCTGCTTTTGTGAGGTTACACAGACAGAACTGTTCAGTTTCACTTCATGGTCCTCTCGCCCAAACTTCATACTCAGAGTCTCTTGTACCATAAGAAAGGAAAGGGAAGGGAGGAAATTGTTTAACTAGGAGAGGCACACTAAGCCAAAACTTGTTTCTAGGTGTGATCTGGGAGCACAAGTTAAGTGGCTTACTCAGGGTCACACAGTATGAAAGTGGAAGCTGTTGGATTCAAACCCAGATCTCCAAATTTACAGCTCTGAGCCTTAAACCACTGCACTATACTGCCTCCATCCCCTGGTAGCCATATTTACCTATATTATATAACAGGTAACTATTGTAAGTCAATCAAGACATTTATGGCAGGGTTCTCAGCATCCTGAAGGGGCGTTGATCCAGACCCCATCCCTCCCTTCCTCCCCACACCACTTCACTTCACCCCTCCCTTTACTCTACCCCCTCCCCCTTACTTTCATCCTTGTCGGGTTCAGCCCTCTGGCAGGGCTCTCAGCATCCTGAGAGGGCATTAATCCAGACCCCATCCCTCCCTTCCCTCCCCACACACTTCACTTCACTTCACTTCACCCCCTCTTCCACTGCACTTATCTGTTACCTTGCGCCTATATTGCACTGATTCTAGATGCACTTATGATGAATTGCATTGCTCCTGAAAACTGGCATGGCTCAGTACACTAACTTGATAACAAATTATAAATCCATAATGTGATTTCAGCCAATCAGCATGCAGAGCCACTGTGCCTCATTGCTCCTGATGAACAAATTGCTTTGCCTGTATTGTTGCTTTCCAGCTCATTACTGCAGCTTATAGCATTGTCTCTATTGTTGTTTATCCAGCTTGATGTACTCAACTGTTTGTATGCTGATTCTCTCTACTGTTTATTAACTGCATTCCATACCAACAATGTAATTTGTGTAACTGTAATACCTCTGTAATCCCTTTCCACATGTACGCCCTCCCCCAGGTCGCACCAGGAGATGAGCAACTTGTTTTTTTAGAGCGCTTTCCTGGTGAAATATTTCAATAAATAAATAAATAAATAACAGAGGAAACTATCATTTGATACTCTTTATGGTTGTAAGAGTGGTCTTGCACACATGCTTAGGGTATGAGAACTGCAAACCATAGGAAGCGGTCCTGATACATTTAGGCCCAGATATTCAAAAGAGTTGCGCCATGCGCAACAAGGTTGCGCATGCGCAAGTCCTACATTGCGCCATTCTGCGATATTCAGCAGGAGGCAGTTGCGCCACTGAAAACAGGCTGAGCAACAGCGCAATGCAAATGAATGCATGCTCAACATAAGGGGGAGGAACCATGCATAAACTGCACAACCCGATATTCAGTCGGGCAGTGCAGAGTTGTGCAGGCGCAACTCCCAACCTGCACATGCACAACTTTGAGCCAAAAAAAAAAGGATCAAGTTGAGGGCCACCCACAGGTGAGCTGCTGTGTGCCAGGCGCAACACAGCGGCGCTGCCACCCCTGGCTGGCCCCAGCTCGTCTTGCCCCACCAGCCCGATCGGGCATGCAATAGCTATGCCCCCTGCACACATCTCCCACAGCCCGATCGCGGGCATACAATGCATGCCCTCCACCCACATCTCCCACAGCCGATCGCGGGCAATACAGTAACTATGAACCCCCCGCCCACACATCTCCCGAAGCCCGATCGCGGGCAGAGCGTGTATCAACCCCCAGTGCTCGATCGCGGGCAGAATGTCAAATTACAACCCCCAAACATCTCCCTGGTGTCTAGTGTCCCCCCACCCACCCACGAGCCCCTCCACCTCCCGCGCGCCGGCGGCGGCAGTCCACCCGCCTGCCGCCCGCTGCCCACCCGACTGACTGTCAGTAGGGCTGCATGCCGGTTGGTGCAGAGCTACAGCCAATGGGCATGCAGCCTACCCGGACAGTCAGTCGGCGCGGGTGGTGGGCGGCGAGCGCAGTGGGATGCTGCCGCCGCCTGCTGCGGGGGGAGTGGGTGGAGGGCTTGCATGGGTGGGTGGGGGACACTGACACCAGGGAGATGTTTGGGGGTTGTAACTTGACATTCTGCCCGCGATTGGGCTTTACGGTCCACTGACCACCAGGGAGATATTCGGCTGGGGGTTTACATTCTGCCCGCGATCAGGCACTGGGGGTTGATACACGCTCTGCCCGCGATCGGGCTTTGGGAGATGTGTGGGCGGGGGCATAATGATTGTATTGCCCGCGATCGGGCTGTGGGAGATGTGGGCGGGGGATTCATGTTGATTGTACGTCTTTGAGATCGGGCTGTGGAGATGTGTGGGCGGGGGTTCATGTTACTGTATTGCCCACGATCGGCTTCGGAGATGTGGGCGGGGGCATAAAGCATTGTATGTACCCTGCCGATCGGCTTCGGAGATGTGTGTGTGTGGGGGGAACAGACACAGAGATACTGCTCCATGATCGGCTGGTGGTGGTGCATCGTCTCCTCGACGGCTGCTGCCTGGCAGGGTGGCCAGGCGCAAGTCCTCGAGATCAGGGCATCTACATGTAAGACGAGATGCAAATGGGGCTATAATAGATGCAAATGGCCCCCCGCCTTTGCATAAATTATGGCCCCATTTGCATGTCACCTTTTGAATATCGGAAATTTGAGCATGGCGCAATGGTACTTGCGCCACAGCAAGTTTAATGCTCAACTCTGGCAACTTGCGGTGGCGCAAGTTCCACTGCGCCATGCGCAAGTGCTGGGGGTGGGGTGATATTCAAAGGAGTTGCTCAATAGCGCAACTCCTTTGAATATCACCCCGGCCACACCCCTACGCAACTATTTTGAGCAGCGCAGGGGCTTGCGCCTCAGAATGGCGTAGTTTGAATATCTGGGCCTAAGAATATAAGTGAGACCACTCTTACAACAGCAAAAGTCGTCTCAGTGGTGATATTAATATATTATTGATTGAGTTCAATCAATTATATAATAGTTATTTTTTTAAATCTTACCTAAATGTGTCCATTTCCAGGGCAACTGCATGTGAGATGCTCTCCAAAGAATAAAAGTGTCTCACGCACAGAGGAAACAAGCACTCTGATTGGTCGGGAGTACGCACTCAATCTATAATACACCTTTCTGACACGCCCACAGTAGGCTATCCATTTAGTCAATAGAAGAACCAAGAAAAAAAGTCAAGCTTCATTTTAACTGCCACAGAACATTAAAAATCCTGGGTTCAAAATCCCTAGTCATGTAATAGTAATTACATTCAGTTTCCCAGCGTTTACCCAGAATGATTGCCTTTTGTGGTTGATTTAACACCTCAGCCTTTGACCTTGGCATTTAATCCCCTACATCAGCTGGTTATTCCTTTACATACTCCAACTAAATAAATGTTACCACTTAAATGACATTTACAATCCTAAATTTCTTCCACAAATTGAGAAGGACTTTCCCTAAGATACTATGCTGTGCAAATGTTACCTTCGCTGCAATATTTACATATGCAAGCAGAGTTCCAGAGGGCTTATTCACACCAAGACACTGCCTGGAGAATTGAAGTCTTCTCCCAAACAGCACTGCCTGAAATGGCAGGTCAAGATGAAAGGTGATATAGTGGCATTTACCAGAGTGGTAAAGACATCCACAGAGGAAAGGTTTTTGGACCCGTGGCACTGGGAAGAGAATATGGTCAGCGACTGTGCTGTGTTTTTACTTGCTTCTATATTTTATTTTTTGCAATAAATGTTTTGTGATATGCAGCTACCTGGGCTGATGTTAACTTATTTAAGTTACTTCTGGGACATGGAAAAGCAGCTACAGAGCCAGATACCCTAATGTTAGAAGCAAGACTCTTTGTTTTCCACAGGAGTGCACAGTGGATTTGGAGTTGTGGTTCTTGAGTGGGTGGCTGTCCTCGAGTCTGTGCACCCACCATGGTTCAATCCTGGGGGACTTTGTAAGCAGAATAGCCCTAGATGACAGGACAAAACTGCATGCATTCCCTGACCCACATTTTTCAACTTGAACATCGAAAGGCTTTTGGTTTGGTGAGGGCTATTTAGTGATTTGGGGAGGTAGCTCTCACTCAACTACCAGCAACCTTTACATATGCTTTGCTAAGAACACAGCCCACAGGAAAGCCATGATTTTGTGAAACACATACAGGTAAAGAATTACTGTTTGACTCCTTTATTGCATCACCACAGTAGCAAGAAAATCAGAAAGCAAGGGATATGGCAAAGGTTGGCAGCAGATACATTTTTTAGCTTCATGAGTTATGAATGGACCGTCTGCCACCATCAGTGGCACAGCAGGGAGCCATGAGTGCATTCAAGCATGCCCTTTCATAGTGAGTGAAATGTATCTAGAATGAAACCCATGTCTTATTTATAGTTTGTGGGAGAGTTTGTCAGGACTCATTGTATTGTACTGATTCAACAGCTTCAGGCAGGGATTGGACTGGCATGTGAGTTTAGTTAGAAGCAAGGCCCCTAGAATTCTGCGGCCACAGAATTTTGCACAGAACTTGCAACCTACTGCAGAACTTATGCAGTGCTGCAGAATTCACTGTTCTTGGTGATTCTTTATTAATATTTCCATTTATCTACGGAACCTGGTTCCCTTCCCCTCTTTTTATATCCAAAACCCCTCTATGCTTAGCATGTGATGTTATCAGTGCTATAACATCATACATTAGCTAATGAAATGGCTGCATTCTGCCACAGAAATGAATATTCACTTATCTACCACAGCTTCCTCTGCCTGAGGCAGTGGCACAGCACATCAGACACTGTGATATTTGCTCAACCTGCACTACAGCCTAATACAATTTTCAGTCTTATGTTATTACGCTAGGGCCAACTTAAACAAATCCTTGACAATAGCATAGACCTGTTAAGTCCATACCTTACTTTGTACAAACACATTTTTGCCTTTAAGGTATAGAGATGCCATCTGAAATGAATAACTGGTAAAATGAATTAACTTGTCATTTTTAAGAAAAATAAAGTAATTATGCCCCGAAAAGTGGAATATAACAATGTGCAGACCTGTTGAAAGAATAGACCTGTTAAATAAATAATTGCGCTGTACATAATTTTGCCTGGGTTATTGATTACATATTGTCATTGGTTGATAGAATTATCTAAACGTTATAGAGAAATGTTGTGTGTAGGGCCAGCTGTTGGGCCATAGGGTAATGTGTTGTGTTCCTGTGCCAGCAACTCAAGTTCAGAGATGAACTCTGGGAGCTGGCTGGGCAGCACAAGGATTGGGGAAACATCACTACTCTGAGCCTGGGAAGGTATGGCGCAGTGTTCTGTCACGCGGGGGCCACATTGTGATGGGCTGGATAGCTTTATCTCACAATGGGTTCACATGCATGTCATGGTCTGATGATATTACATAGTGTGTCAGGGGAAGCAGGTTGGCATTAAAAATGAGTTTGCAACATCTCCCTTATTCTGTTTATTCTATTTCCAAAGGGACCTGTATGAATGAGGAGACAGTTTCATGGAAATTCATATATATATATATATATTTCTACTTCTACCTTCAAGCTAAAAAGAAGCCTAAAAGCTTCTGCCAGATCGCCTTCCTGACAGACCTTGGTAACATCAACTGGCAGAATTTCTATCTGGCCCCTCTGTTACTGAGGCTTTCAATATTTTCCAAAACCTACTAGTGGGACTGATAAATAAACATGCTCCACTTAGGACGATCAAAACAAGGAAAAGGTCCCCTGACTGGTTCACGCCTACCTTGAAGAAAGCCCTCTGGGACAGGGATGTACTGTGGAAAAGAGCCAGGAAAACAAAGTTAGAAGCCAACTGGCTTGCCTTTCGGGTGGCTAGGAATGCCTGCACCAAGTTAATAAGGGCAGAAAAATCACATTATTTCCTGACCGCCCTTGAAGAAAATAAAAATTGCTCAGCCAGTTTTTGGAACATTCTTAAAGAGGTTGAAGGTCACTCGCTAGCCTCCCCCCTGCCCGCTAGAATAGAGGCAGGTAACATTTCTTACATGACCAGAGCTGACATTCTTGAACAACTCAACAATCATTTTGCCACAGCAGGCCTTACTTTCGATGATTCACCCCTCAACAAGCTAAATATCTGCTGCAATGCCACTGATAGCTTATCCTCTGACATTGCCACAAACCCGAGACACTCCTCCTTCTGCTTTCAACCAGTTACATTCAAACAGGCGGAGGACCTTCTAATATCTCTGGACACAAAAAAGTGTGGTGGTGCTGATCTTACAGAACCATTTTTCTTGAAAACAGGCTTTTACCATTTGACCGCCCAAATCACCCACCTATTTAATAGTTCCCTGATTCAGGGTGAATTACCTCTTCTTTGGAAAACAGCGCACGTCATTCCCCTTTTCAAGTCTGGAGAACCAGCTGACCTGAACAACTACCATCCTATTTCACTGCTTCCTACACTGTCTTAAATGCTGGAGAAAATCATCAATTACCATCTTAGGGATTTTCTAGAATCCGAGAACCTCCTGAACCCGGCCCAATCAGGTTTTAGGCCCAAGCACAGCACTATAACTGCCTTCACCAAAGTCTCCAATGACTGGCAAAATGCTTTGGATACAAAAAAACACATCTCTGCCCTCTTTCTGGACCTTAGTAAGGCCTTTGATACCGTGGATCATAGCCTTCTGCTTAACATCCTGAACAGCTTCGGCCTAGACAATACCGCCCTAAAGTGGTTTGAAAATTATCTCTCCAACAGACTGCAACAGATTAAAGCTCAAGGGGAACTGTATCCACTTAAAACCCTTCCTCAGGGTGTGCCACAGGCTCCATCCTGGGCCCCATCCTATTCGCTTTATGCATAAACCATATCAACTCTCACATATGCTCAGGCTATATACATCTATTCACTGATGATACGGTTCTCTACACTATTAACTCATCCCTGGACATCACTTACGATGAGCTACAACATGACTTTGTCACCCTCCAACACAATTTACTAAAGCACAAGCTACTGCTTAACGCAGAAAAAAAAGAAACAAGACAATGCTCTTATCTCCACTTGCCGCTCATACCCAGGGGCCACCATCGAACCGCCTGATTTACACCCAATTAGGTGAACCTCTAGAAATAGTGGATATGTTTAAATACCCGGATGTCTGGTTGGATAACTGGCTTAATTTTGTGGTACATCTGAATGAGCAATCAAAAAAGCTAAGACAACGCCTAGGTATCTTTTATCATGTAAGACACCTCCTCACATTAGAAGTCAGAAAGACACTGGTCCTTACAACTTTTATTCCTCTGCTCGATTATGCAGACATTCTTTACAGCTACTGTTCAAATCAGGCACTATGTAAATTAGATACCCTCTATCACCGTGCCTTGCGATTTATTCTGGATATGCCCAGTCATACCCACCACTGCTTGGTCTACCAAAAGCTCACCTGGCCATCTCTTACATTAAGGAGGCAAAAAAATGCCCTCCTGTGGTTCTACAGGGCCTTAACCAATAAGCTACCAGGTTATATCTCTGCTCTCTTTGTACGTGTAACAGGAACATACAGGTATGGCCTAAGAAGCACATCCCTTGTATCCTTCAAGGTGCCAAGAATAAGGTCCCAGTATGGTAAGGCTTCTATCAATTTCTCATTCCCTTCCCTTTGGAACAACATGCAAAAGAAACTAAGGTTCTCATCCCTGCTGGGTCCCTATACCTTTAAGCTGTCTATCAAACATATACCTGCCACAGGTGATTCTCCTACTGGCCTCCCTGCCCTGATCTCCATTTACTTTGCACTTACTTACAACTCCAGCACTTCTCTGTACATCTCCCTCTGTATACTCTTCTTACCCCCTGGCCTTACTATGTTTGTATCATCTCCCCCTCTAGTGTTGACATCCTCCTCCTCCTGAAACCCCCCTTCCCCATCCTTCCCCACAAAGGGTTAACCCTCCTGGTCAGTCCGTTCTTGCCTTCTTGTTCTATTGTTAATATAATCTTCTTACCACACCCTGTTACTGCTATTGCCTTGTTTAGTATCTACCCCAGACGTTGGTGTATCCTTAATTTAATTTGTTAACAATCTGCACACTCTATTATCCAATGTTGTTGTTGCTATTTTTTTACTGTATGTACCAGCCTGCACTAAGTGTTCAATTGTATTTTTCCTTGCTTTGTTCCCTTTTGTTAGGACCATCTTGAAAATGAGCTTGCTCAATGATGACTCTGCGTGGTTAAATAAAGTTTTAATTTGATTTGATTTGATATATCTGTATCTATATCTATATCTATATCTATATATATAAATATATACATACACACATGCACACACACACACACACACACACACATTTGTATGTATGTTACAGATTGCATATAAATACATAAGTGATGCACAGTGGAGACCGCATGAATGGTGTAGACAGCACATAGAAATATATAAGTGATACACAATGGGGACTTCATGAGAGGTATAGACAGCATGAGTATAGAAATACCTTATTTATCAAATAATGTACCCTCTGCGTATTTCATTTATGCAATAGGCTATGAACTTGAGGGATAGATATTTTTGGTTTGCTTTTTTAGGTATAAAATTATTTCTATAAGTCTATTATTTTTTGAACCAGTGTTATTGTGCTTCCCCCATCCTGATTGCTATAACCATTGCCATGGACGTGAAGTTAGAATGACAAGCTGACACTGTGATATGGTAGTTCATTAGTGCTGCAGAAATTACAAACCACCACTGCAGAGATTCTGCAACAAAAGGTAATCTTGCCGCAGAACATGGTCCCAATGTGCTGCAGAAAAGTAGGAGCCTTGGTTAGAAGTAGGGGGACAGTAACACAGGGAAAGATTGTCACTAGGACAAAGAAAATATGTAGGGTGGACAGACTGGATAGGCCAAGAGCTTTTTTCTGCCATCAAGGCCTATGTACAGCCTATTGCATGGAGATTTCATATGCAGATAAATCATTTATCATCTGAAACACTTACACACTGAAAATATATTTATCACACACGGCACATACTTGCCCTAAATAAAATATAGTAAACTGCCAGTAACCCATCACCATCCATTTGACTACAGGTGTTGATTAGGCCAGTAGATATCAAGGAAGAAACAGACATTCAAATCAGAGTGATGGTGTGAGTGATTTATGATTGGCAGCTGGGACCCCAAATTTGGGAGTTTGTCACTTTAGGGATAAGTATTTAGAAACAATTCAGCTTTTTTTCGTTTGTTAGATTTTCTGTATTTTCTATTCATCTCCTTGTCCAGCACAAGGTTAATAGAATCAGTAAACTTCTATGGCTACATGAAAACAGGGACCTCTGCTTCCCCATTCCTTTAGTTTTTATTAATTTTCAAGGCAGCAGGTACAATAACACATAATAGGTACGGTACAGAGTATTCGTTTGGACCACTGCAGTTTGATAGATGAATAAAAGTATTATTACAAGCCTTTCTGTGTACTGTCATTTATTTTTTTTTTGCAAATGACACAATGATCTCACTAGTTATCACTTTTTAGGTTCTAATGGTGTGCAGACCCATAGAGTGGTGGTGTGTGTGTGTGTGTGGGGGGGGGACTCCAGTCACTGAGGGAGAGCCCATTGCACAGTCCTCTCCATGGTACTAAGTTTCCAATGCTGTTTGGCAGGCCTCCCTCCTTCCCCGCCTGGGGTCCCATATTATTGAAATGAATTCCCCATGGGATAATATCAGAGCATTTGATCATTATATGAAGAAACTAAACAATCCATCTGTTTTGTATTTTTACAATTAGGCAATCATCTTTTTCATTTTGTACATGTACCAAACTGTATCTTCCCAACTGGTAATGCTCAGGGAGTTGCTTCCCCATTTCAAACCCCTGCAATCCATCCCCACCAGTATAGAATTTGGGAGAATGTTGCTGCCTGGTCTCCACACCTGTTCCTTCCTCTTCAACGCTAGCATCAATCTTGAACTCCATCAAGAAATTTAAGCTGTTCATGTTGAAGCCCTCTGTTTGCACCACATCAGAGAAACAGCCACTGCTATCGGTCTGAATTTAAAAAAAAATAAAGGGAAATTGAAGCACCCTGCTAAGTATGAAAAAAGCATAGAATACTAGACCAATTTTAACATGCTGCAGTGAGACAGAAAACAAACATGTCCAGACCAGAGTTTAAGGCTTGTCCAGTCATGAACAAGTATAAAGCAGTCATTTATACACCCCCCTCCAAAAAAAAAATATGTATAATTTCAATCAATTCCATTCTGTATTGCTACAGATATCCACTGCACATAAAAACACTCTTAGTACCTTGTATTATACAAGTAGTTCAGTTACGGCAGAGGCTTAAAGCGATTTACCTAATTTTGTATTTTTATTTTGCAATTTTTGGCCAGGAAAGACACATCAAGTTGCATCCTGGGAGCACAAGGAAGTTAAGTGACTTACTCATGATGACACAATATGCCAGTGGTGGATGTGGGATTCAAACCCAGTTCTCCAGGTTCACCACTCTGTGCTCTTAGCTACTATGCTATACTGCCTTACCAAATTTCCCATGGAGGGAACCTAAGGTAAATAAGTATACTTCATTACTTTCCTTTTGCAGGTGTCTCCCATAGAAAGCTGCAAACAGTAAAACTTAATTTTTTTAATGTCTGTTTATACCCAAATCCTGATCCTTGCCTTTGAAACTGTGCTCCAAGATGCCATTGTAGTGCCAAGCTAGAAAGAAAGGATGGAGCAGAGCATGCACTTCGGTAGTCTGACAGCTGCTTATCAATCCCTGGACCCCTGTCCCACTAGCACTACACAGGTGTGATCCTCATTTGTGGCAGTATTGGAGTTGCGGTCAGAATACCTCATCTACAACGAGGACCATCACAGGCAGTAAAATGATCCCATCCCACGTCACCCCACCCTGCAGCTCACCAATTTCCCCAAGAGGACACGTGGGGTCATTCAGGAAGGCTGAGCCATGGCAGTTACTTACAATTAAATGTTTAGCCTACAAAATAAATTCTGTGACTATTAGATTACCTATACGTCTCTCCAAGGATCTCTGTGTCTCTCAGGGAGTGAAACATGTGAAGTCACTTTAATTCAAAAGGAGCTGAAGTCATGCTGTCACCCCCACCCCATGTGTGACATATCAACATGTTGCTGTGGAAATGGAAATCATGAGGTCACAAGCTGGGCATGAAGACTTTAATCCCAGAAGAAGTCTCAGTGGCTGCAACTCCTCACTGTATAGGAATGCAGTGCCATTTGTTTTTATTTTCCTATAGTAAGGGGGCTATCAGCCTTGTTCCTGTTGTCTCCTGAACAGCTTACATCTCCCCCTGGCCTACCTGCCAATAATTCCCCTGATTACCCCCCCATGATAGAGTCAACACGGGGGAAGACCATCCTCCCACCACAAGTCCTCATATCCAACTAGGCAGGTTCCAGGTGCTTGCGAGGGCTGGAGTGAGCAGGCAAAGCTTTACAAATAACACACCAGTTCTTCTGTTTTCTCCTTGCCCACTTCCTCTGACATTGGGTGCAACCCCTGCAGGCCTTCACATGTCACTGGCATCCCCTGCAGATGAGCAAGCTAACTGGCCAATGCAGGGATTACCAGTGTGGCAGAATGACCATTGTCAAGCAGCAGTGCCTCCCTAGTCCTTGGACCACCCAGCCAGCTCCATGAGCTCATTCCCAAACTCGGGTCCCGAGCATGAGAGAGCAATGCACCACCTGTTGGGCCACTGGATGACCTCACCATCTGTGCTTTTTCTTTTGTCAGTTCCTACCAATATAGTCCAAAGATGCTAACATAATCACAAGGGGCCACTAATGAGTCAGGTGAGATTGCCTTGTGGTGGCCCAGATTATGGCAACCTATCCTGTACAATAACATGGAAGAGGCCATTAATACAAGGGCAGTGTTCAGTATTGTTTGGTATAATGGGCAGTGTGGGACCACACATGGCTGCCATATTTGCTGGGGCTGCATGCAACTTTTTTTGGCCTCCTTCATCCTCCTCTCCCTCCACCACGATTGGTGATCAGTGTACCTGAACCCTCTTGTCCAGTCTGGAGGTCTTGCAATTGCTGCCTGAGGCCAATTCTGCACTTTGATTGGTCAGCAGGGGGGCACCTGAATGGCTGGAGACCCACACCTCTCTCATCAGGGTGAAGAGTGGCTCATCCCCACAATGATTTGCACCTAACCAATCCCTGATTCTCCCATCCCCCATCCAAGAATACACACAGTACATTATCACACTGACCCAGCTGTCAAAGACCCTTAATAATTTCTTTTTGCCATTTGGGGAGGGGGAATGTAGAGAGCCACTACTACAGCAGAACGACTTTTTCAAGTGTATGGATCTCCATACACAACAGCGCTCAACCATACACTACAGCAGAACTCTTCTCAAATATATTTTCCAATCTGAGCAAGTGTACCAGCAGTCCCCTTTAAGGTTCCAGGAGGGTTCCCGTTAACTCCAAAGGAGTTGTCATGGGTGTTGGGAGAGTTGTAGATGACAGAACATTGAATGAAAAAATAGATAAATAGACTGGGTGAGGAGAAAAGCGAAAAGATTAGGCCCTTACCTGCCCAGAAAATTCCTTACAAATACTGTCTGACCCATCCGTCAGTAACTGGAGCCAAAACCTGTACCTGGAACGGCACACAGTGACCTGCACAGTGCCTTTGACAGGTTTTCCATAAGTATACCTGTTCCAAAGCAAAGCAAAAATGTAATTAACTGAAGAAAATTAATTGGAGATGAGAACAACTCTTCAAAATACTTTTTTTCAGCCTTCAGTGAAATGAATCAGGTTATAGGGGCTTGCACTCAACCCCATCCAACCGGTTCCTTTCTTCCCTGTTTTTCCCATTGCCCTCATTCATAGCAGTAAAAAGAATTTTCCACTTGTGGAAAAAAAATAGAAATAAAAATTCCCCTAACTTCACATGCCATGTAATTATACCAATTACAGCTAGTATAGTTTCTGCAGATTTCAGCCAGAGAGATTTTATCAGGCTGCTTCTGCAGAATTTCAGAGATACTTTCTGTTCTATCTCTAAGTTCTGCCCCATTCTCCAGCAAGTTCATAACAGATGCTTCCATACCTGGCACACACAGAGAACTTGAGTTCTTTATCCAAAATGGTGACCACCTTGGGAGCGATGACATCAACTTCAAATTTTGGTAGCACTAGAAAAAAAATTATAATGTGAAGTAACACACTTTGGGATGGTGTGCATGAAAGGCACTATATAAATTCTATTTACAGTCGCTACACTATTATCAAGCTCATTTGTTTGTGACATACCTTTCACTGTGGTGTAGCTGAAATGTGAGATACTGACTCACAAAATGTGAGAAAATGAAGGACTCTGCTACTCAGAATGGGGGTCATGTTATTCAACATGAAGATTTGAGCGTTGAGCACTGAACATTTTTACCCATACTCTTTTATCCTAGTTTAGATTGCAGCTCATCTCATGACTTTTATGATACCCTTTTCCCCCCTTTTCTAATCCACTTTAGCACATTTTTTCTTAATTGAAATAATAAAAAGTGTACTCCTTTTAATATTACTTGGATCAAGTTTTCATCAGTATTCTCATCTGTTTTTGTGCGGGTCTTGTCTCATGATGTCAAAGAGCAGAGTCTGCTGCATGCTAGTTCATTAAAGTCACGAGAAACATCATCTTAAACAACAGATATTCAAAAACAGAGAATACTGATACAAACTGGTCTGAGCAATAGTATAATAAGCACCCTTTTTATTATTTTAGCAGTAAAAAAAATGAAAAAAGGGGTATCACACAAGTCTGGAGATAGGCGGCAATGTCAAATAAAACAAGAATTTGTCAATGCTGAATGTTTGCTGCCAGAATTGCTGTTGTGCTGGGTCTTGCTTGTACTCATGTTTACTATCTATAGATAACACGAGATGTATTCCCTCATTCTCAGTGGTGTCCTGCTTTAACACATTGTTAGATTGTAATTACCCAGGATAAGGAAGTTGAGAGGCAATATCTATTTTTAATATTCGGGTACTGTTGTTATTTACCCATGGCTTAACTGTATATTGTGACACACTGTACTATTCTATGTGTATTATTGTATTATGTTTTGTTCTTGGAATGCTTTATTCCTCAGGTCATCACTTAAAAAGGGACTTTGTCTCAGTTGACCTACCCGGTCATCAAAATTCAAATAAATAAATAAATAAATAAAAATAAATAAATAAGTAGGCTTCCACATTTTGACCTCAAATGTCCAGCAGTCTTTTTATGACCTGACATTATGATCAAGACAATTGAAATTTTTAAAATCCCACCCAAAAGGTGATTTCGCTGTGCGACTATGGAAACAAGTTTCAGAGGGAATTTGAAAAATTACACCTTCCATGTTCAGGAGGTGGGGTAATACAATGGATATGCTGACTATTAGGGACCAAAATCTGAAAAATATAAAGTTATGAGTAAATGTTGGAACAATTTGATTCCACATAACTTTTCACATTTTTATCCCACATTTTCAACATCATCTTTTTTTAACCACTCCTTCTGAGCATGATAGGTGTCAGTTTTAAAACAATGGCTGAAACATCATTTTGCACCACAAGTGTTAAAACAACATTTTGGGCAAGGTTTGAGAAATGACAGTTGTCAAATTCATGAGCTGGTGTGAAAAAATGGCTATGTTTAAAATCTGGGGTCAAAATACTGAATATTACCACAGTTATGGGTGTGCATTGAAAAAATTGCAATATAGGCTGATAACTTTCTTGTCTTCTCATATTTCACTCCAAATTTTCAACATAGCCTTCTTATGACCCCACATAGCCTTCTTATGTGCCCATCTCATGCTTTGTTTGTGGGGGTGGTGGATGCTGAGTGAAGGGGTCATCAGGGGGTACAGTAAGGGCATTGGTGGCAACAGACATCAGTGACAGTTTTCTATTTTGCAGGGTGTAATTCAACCTCAGCAGGCTAATCATGACAGATCATCTGTGCTTGCTCACCAGCAATGTGTAGATCAAAGGAAAGAGCCAATCTATGATTGGGTCGGCTCTCTCCTTTGAGCTACATGAAGTTCCTGCCCAGCGAGACAAAATACTGTCATGACCAGCCTGGCTGATTATTAGTTTTGATACCTACAACCCCCTTGCAGACCAGATTGCATTTGACTGACAGTGTCACACCCATCAAAAGGTACTCTTGTAACAAAATGTTTGCTACAAGTGCATGCACAGCAAACATAATAAAAAAGTATAGCTGAACAGTTTCATGATTACTGTGCACTGCTGCTTTAAATTTTGCATTGAATGTATGCTTTATAGTCTGACTTTACAGCACCTTCTCTGCGTGGGCAGTACTTTTTACATGAGGGATGCATGAGGGACAGAGTCATTTTGTGGGATAAAGTGAAGGACATCCCTTATAATGAAGGACAGGAAAGGGATATGCTTAGTAAAGCACCTTGGGCTAGCATGAATGAAAGGCATTACATAAATCCAAATTCCTTCCCTTGTGATGGTGATACTTTGTGGACATCAAGTGAACTAAAAAAACAGGTATGAAGCCATATTGAGACTTCCTGTGGATTTCACATGTGGCCTCTTTTTGTGAACTCCAAATCCCATCATTATCCATAATTGTTCCAGGTGTCTTCCATTGGTCCCTTCCATGGTAGAGTTACCGGCTCCCCTCCCAGTGTGGATCTGATCCACCATGAACCACATAAGAAGTTCTGAGTCAGAGTGTTTGAAGTCCCTTTGACTCCAGTGCCTCCCCTAGTAGCACACAAAGGCTGGCAGTGAAAAGTGCCATCAGTCCACTCTAGGCAGGAATGAACAAGCTCTCTGGCTCACTAGTAGAGGTCTCTGCAACAGTGAAAAGTGCCACCAATCTACTCTAGCCAGGGATGAACAAGCTCTCTGGCTCACCAGTAGAGGTTGCTGCAACAGTGAAAAGTTCCACCAATCCACTCTAGCCAGGGATGAACAAGCTCTCTGGCTCACCAGTAAAGGTCACTGCAACAGTGAGAAGTGCCACCAATCCACTCTAGGCAGGGATGAACTTCTATGGACAGCACTCTCCCCAGTAAGCTGCCCAGTTGCTAGCAACCTGGGTCAGCTTCCAAACTAAGGTCACTGGCAGGTGATCCAGTTATGAGTGTTTTTTTGATTTTTTGTTAAAATGGCCATCAATGACAGATAAATGGCTCACAAGTGCTGGAATTTTTTTGCTGCAACTGTACATTGAGGGTGGGTTCCATTAGTCTTTTTATTTGGGGTGGAGGGGCACAATTATTGGATGTAAGGTACTTTGCTCCCAGGAAGGAAATGCAGGTGTGGCTTGCCTGTTAGTGCTCTCCCCAAAAATTAATCAGAACTTTATTAGGCAAGGCAAAGTTTATTTGTAGGGTGCCCAATCCCGGGAGCTCTGGGCACCTAATACACAAAGGCAGGTAAAATAAGCCAACATACAATACAAGAAAAATAATAAATATCAATAAAACCATTAAAACAGCAAGTACAAATTGAAATCAAAACTTAAAGCTGGTTAAATCACCTCATCTGGGAAGGCCAATGAAAATAAGTGGGCCTTGAGACCACTCTTAAAGCATTCTACAGATGGGGCCTTCCTAATATAGAGTGGAAGAGCATTCCACAGGACCAGATAGGAAACACTGAAAGCCCGATCACCGGCAGTTTTAAATCAAGTCCTGGGAACCTCAAGGAGGTCCCTGGTTGAGGAGTGAAGAGATTGGGCTGTGACAGCTGGTGTCAGAAGGTCAGCCAGATAGCCAGGGCCTAGTCCATGTAGGGTCTTATAGGTGAGTAAACTCACCTTGTTGATAATCCTCCACCTGACTAAGTGCAGAGTCCGCAAAACCAGGGTCACTTGACTGGACCTGGAAAGCCCAGTCAGTAGCCTGACAGCAGCATTCTGCACCAGCTTCAGCCAACAGAGGGCACCTCAAGAGACCCCAAATTAAAGAGCATTACAGTAATCAAGCCTGGACATCACAAAGGCATGCACTAATGTGGGCAGGTCTTCAGGTGAAACTAGGTGTTTGATCCTGGTGATATTCCTCAAGTGGTAAAAAAACACTTTTTACAACAGATGACACCTGAGCTTCAAATGCTAACCTGTCATCTAGGAACACGCCAAGATCTCACACCTTAGAAGATGCTACCAATGGTGTAGGTCCCAGGAAAAGACCTTAGGCCCCACTGGAAGCACTCTCATCATGTCCTTGAGCCAGCTCCATCACCAGCACCTCCATCTTATCCAGGTTTAGTCACAGCCAGCTGGAGGACATCCAGTCATTGATCTTGGCCAAGCAGATGTTAAGCCCTTCCACAGCATCCCATGTTCCAGGGGCAAAGGACAAATACAATTGGGTATCATCTGCATAGCAGTAAAAACCCACATTGTATCACCTAATGAACTCTCCCAGGGGCATCTTAAACACTGCAAATAGCAGCGGCAACAAGACCGACCCTTGAGGTACTCCACAAGGCAGGATCATTAGGGAGGAGGAGAAATTCTCAATCATGACCCGCTACTTACTGCCAGTAAGGTAGGAATCAAACCAACTGATGACAGTGCCGGTGAGTCCACAATACTCTCTTAGGTCATCAAGAAGCACAATGTGATCTACAGTGTTGAAAGCTGAAGAGAGATGGAGGAGAACAAGAACTGACCTGTCTCCTCTATCCCTAGCCCTAAGGAAGTCATTATGAACCCTAACTAATGCTGTTTCAGTACTATGCCTGGCTCTGAACTCTAACTGTAGTGGCTCATAGATGTCAAAGGCCGTGAGGTGCTCCTCAAGCTGATGCACCACAATCTTCTCAACAACCTTAGCCAAAAAGATAAGGTTGGTGATAGGATGGTAATTCACCAAGATATTCAGGTCGAGAGGTGACTTCTTCAGAAGGGTCCTCATCAGAGTTCCTTTCAAGGAATCTGGAAAAACCTCCTCTGGCAACAAGCACCAGACAATCACAGTGAACACTGGGCCAATGGAACCAACACAGCTCATTAAAAAAACGTGTTGGAGCCAGGTCCAGCCCACAGTATGTGTGCTTCAGCTTTGTGATAACCCCAATGACATCAGCCACCTCCACTGGCTTAAACTCATCCCAGACAGGTGTCGCACCTCCACAACCCCTAAGTCCATCACTGTGAGTCACAATGTGATTCATTGACAGGATTCCCTGTTGGATAAAGGACACTCTGTCAGCAAAGAACCGAGCAAACTCATCACATAAAGTGACTGAAAAGGCTTTTTCAGCTGCAGACAGGCCAGATGAAGAAGTCTGTCTACAGTTTGAAAAGCTGAGATGGTCAGTGCTTCCCTGTGGCAATCTCTCTGGACAGGAACTCTGCCTTCTTACGGTTGATTGCTCCCTGGTAATCAATGTAGTGAGCATGCAGGGTCAGTTTGTTCACATCCAACTGGGATCTCCACCAACAATGCTCCAACTTCTGACCTTGATCTTCATCACCTTGAGGTCACCATGAAATCATGGAGACCTCAAGCAAGAAGATCTGGGTCATACATGGACAGGTGCAAGGGTATCAAGAGCCCTGGAAACCACCCTATTATATGTGGCAACAGCTTCACCTGTACCCATTGCACATGCAGCATCTACACTAGAAAGATCAGCTACCACCAATAATCCCTCTAAGGAAGTCCCTTAAAGAGTGATAGCTGACCATCTCAACAGGGGTGTGTGTGTGTGGGGGGGATTCTCGGAGGAGGCTCTGACCAAGAATTTCACCGTACAATGATCAGACCATGCGACTTGATCAGTCCTGAGGTTGGTTACCTCAAGCCCCAGTGAGAACACTGGGTTCAATATGTGGCCATGCTGGTGGGTCATGGAAGTAACTTCTTGTGTCAGGCCCAGTGATGACATCAAGTGGAGGAGGCTGGACCCAAACTGCAAGGATTCGTCATTGACCCAGGCATTGAAGTCCCCCAGAACTACACATCTGGGGGACTCCAACACTCACCAATGACAAAGTCTGCAACCTTCAGTAGGAAATCTCTCCCCACCCTGGGAGGGTGGTAAATAAGGAGAATCCTGCAGCCTGCACCCAGATCACCAGGCACTGTCACACACTAAAAGAGCCTGGTACTTCCCACCGGGTGCACGGTTAAGCCCAAGTGAGATCTAAGACAGATGGCTACTTCCCCGCCCCTGCATTCCCACCTGAGAGAGTGAATCACAGAGTACCCAGTGGGAATGGCTGCCTCCAGAACTGGCCCAGCATCATCACCAAGCCAGGTCTCCATAATGCAAGCCAGATCGACGAAGGAAATCAAGTCCATCATAATTATGATCTTGTTCCTCATCGATCTGGCATTGCATAGCACCACACAAAGGGGACTGGTAGATTTTGCAGCCCCTCTGGCTACCTGCCCATTTGGTCTGGTAGGAACCCTGGGGATGGAACCAAACACATCTGACCTTTCTCTAAGATCCATCTAAACTCAGGGTGCCTCCTGCACCTGACCACCATGATACCTCTGACCTCCACAGTACCTACAGCACCCCGCCAGTGCTGACCTCTCTGATCCCTCATAGTGCCAACTTCCCGACAGTACCTCGCTGTTGTAGCTGACACAGGGAGCCCAGCAAAGGAACAGAGGTTATGCAGCTGGGATGCATCATAGGTACAGTAGTTTGCAAGAGTCTCTGACTCCAGCACATCCCACACTAGCCAGACAGGTACTAGGCTATTTAGCTAAAACACCTAATCAAACAGAGATAATCCCATTAAAAGAATTTAAGCCAAGCCAAGGCAGTCACACTCTGATTCACATCTAATACATAAATTAAACTATCCACATGCATACAACATTCACACACACCCTTACCACCCCCAAGTAAATCCTACTACTTAAAACTTTAAAACAATCCCTCAAAACCACCCCCCAGCAAGCAGACACAACATTTCAGTTTCCCAGGAGAGTAAATTCAAAGAGTGCCACAGAAAGTTTATAAAACTCCTGCAAAGGAGTAATATCCATCAAATCTGGTTTAAATGAATGATGTGATCAGAGGTGGTAATACAAAGTCAGTCATTCTTAGACAACCAGAGACACAGCACGCTCTCACCACCCCAAGACTCAGGGCCAATAAGTTCCTCCGGCTGAAATACATACTGTGGAGAAATTTCCACTGGAGGGGACAGTACTCAGAAAGTCAAATCCAGCAACTTCTCTCACTAGTGCTGGGCAAAATTTAATGGCAGTCACAAAAGGGCAGAGAGGAAACTCACCAAAACAGCAAGCATGGCATGACAGCCAGCTCCTCTCTCACAGGTGCTAAAAAAGTCTGCAGCTGGAAAGTGTTGCAGTCAGCAGCACGATGGACTGACTCTTAGAAAAACAGTCTGGAGTCCAAGGCAGAACTGGAGCCCAATGTATTATCCTGTAACATACGTACATATCATGGAGTATTAAATGGTATTTTTATATACTCCATGCTTTTCATGACTGTCATTTCAGGTATAGATAACCAGGGATAAATCGGCAAGTCTGTGATCCATTTCCTAAGAGACAGGCTACAAAGTTATCATATCTGAGTCAAAGTGTCCTCAGCTGTAACAGAAGGGGTGGGTCATTTGTCCCTGGGTAAGGAGAACCGTACTGCATGAGCAGTGGCTCTGGTGGGATTTGGACCTAGGGATACCCTAAGTGAGGTTGCACTGGAGTAGTGGCAGCATACCAAGGTAACCCTTTCAAGCATCTGAGGGGTTGTGAAAACTGATATCAGAGTTCTGGGAGTTCTGGGAGAGAACAGGTCTGTTACAATAGGAATCACAGAATGACAACATAATTGCACTGTGTCAGAAATTTAAACATTCTTTTAGTAGGGAAAAAAGAGAGCAGTGGTACCATTACTGAGATGTATACAAAAAGGGAGTTCTTACCATACTCATCCACAGTAAAGGTTTGGTAAATGTCCGCTCCCATCATCTTCTTTATATGGATTGTGTAATCTCCCAGCATTGCCTCAGAGATTAACTGGAAGGAGAGCTCTGCGATGCCTTCACTTGGCTTTACATGCAGCCACTGAACAATACGGTTGTTTTGGGGGTCCTGCAGGAGGATTATAAGTTCAGAATACAACATGAACCACTATTGCTACTCAATGCATTATGCACCAAGAAAATGTATACTCTTCAGAAGTAATTTGTGCTAATGTTATATTGTACTTGTCTCAAGCGTTCATCTTCCCTAATTCTTTACTATGGAGACCATTTACATAAACCTTCTGCCACTGAAGTCTCTTCTGTGTGAAATCAGTCACTTCCACAGCAACAAAGTAATGTCTCAAACTGGATTATGATTTCAGCAAAGAAAAAAACAAGAGGATGACACAATGGCTGGTGCCATACCATGCCTTGGGGACATCCCACAATGGAGAGGGTTGCTTGCCTGGGTTTCTTAGTGTGTGAATGCAGTGTCCCAAGTTCATGAGCTTGGTGCCTCCAAGTGGGATATCCTGTATGCACTGCATTGTTGGCTGTCAGAAGTGCCACCTCCAGGAAATGCATCAAGACAAGGATTAAAGGGATGGGACCCTACTACAGGTAGTCCAGTACATCACCCAATACTTTCTTTAATGACAGTGAAGATTTACTAAAGGTGCAATCTATTTTACTGCATAACTTCAGGCACAGTTCATGCTCATCTTCAGGGTTATAGATCTCAAATGATTGCCCCACACTCAGTTGAAAGGTTCAGAGCAGTCCATTGTTCATACATAGGTGCCTACCTATCCCTGGCAGAGTATCAGTCATTTCACTGTCATTGCACTGTCCACCATTTTGATCCTCTGCACCCACCAGGCCCCCATATGAGTCTAGTGAGCACTACCAATAAGATCACTGGGTTGAGGAATGCTACCGATGAGATGACCGGGTTGAGTAGCGCTACCATGAGATTACTAGGTTGAGAAACACTACAAGTGAGGTCACTGGGTTCAGGGACACTACCAATGAGATCACTGCATTGAGAAGCTCTACCAATTTGATCACTTGGTTGAGGAGTGCTACAAATGAGATCACTCAGTTGAGGAGCAATAGTAATGGGATCACTGAGTTGAGGAGCTCTATCAATGGGATCACTGTCTTGTGGAGTACTACCGATAAGATGACTGGGTTGAGGAGTGCTACCTATTAGATCAATGGGTTGAGGAGCACTGCCAGTGGGATCTCTGGGTTCAGGAGAGCTACCTATGGGATTACAGGGTTAAGATGCACTACCAGTGAGATCACTGGCTTGAGAGTACTTCCAGTGGGATCACTGGGTTGAGGAGCTCTACCAATGAGATCACTGGGTTGATGGGGATTGCCAATGAGACCACTGGGTTGAGGAGTGCAACCAATGAGATCAATGAGTTGAGGAGCACTACTAATGGGATCACTGGTTTGAGGAGTGCTGTCAAATGAGATCAGTGGCTTCAAGAATGCTACCATGAGATCACTGGGTTGAGGACTGCTACCAATGAGATCACTGTGTTGAGAAGCACAACCAATGGGATCACTGGGTTCAGGATTGCTACCAAGAAGATCATTGGGTTAATGAGCACTATCAATAAGATCACCGTGTTAAGGAATGCTACCAAAGGGATCACTGTGTTGAGGAGCACTACCAATGAGAACACTGGGTTGAGGAGTGCTACAAATGGGATTACTGGCTTGAGGAGTGCTACGAATGGGTTCACTGGGTTGAGGAGCACCAATGAGGTCACTGGTTTGAAGACATCAACCAATGAGATCACAGGGTTGGGCAGTGCTACCAATGAGATCACTGTGCTGATGAGCGCTACCAAATGGGATCAGTGGGTTGATGAGCACCAGTGAGGTTTGCTAGAAATAAAATCACTAGTTTTCAAGGTAACAGTAATTTTTGTACAAAACCTATAATTTTTGCTATTCTATCACTATTTATGAAAGTCTTTTCACAAAACAAAATATTAATTTTACCAAGAAGGATTTCAGCGTGGTTTTAATAAATGGTCAATGCCCCCCAATGTTGTCTTGCTAACAGTTTGGTAGTGCATAGCATAGCACTGATATTTTATTTCATTTATTTATTTATTTTTTGCATCCCTGAGATGCCCAGCTGCCAGGACTTGACTCCTCACTGGGGGGGGAGAGGTCACCGTAGTGTCCAACCATAGAAATCCTAGGATTTCTACGTGTCCAACTTGCAATGATTCCTCTCTCTCTGAACCAGCTCGAACACTCTTGACATCCCTTCCTTCGGCTGGCTTGGCTGTTGGGGGAAATGCTGTTGACAGGTGAGCAGTATGGTGATGATAGTGGAGTTTCAGCTGTTTCCAGGATATAAGAAACATGATCAACTGACCCATTTCATCAATACCCCAAGCCAGGCAAAACAAAATATGGAAGTGGTGAAGTTGGAGTTCCCTCCTCTACCAGCAACTAAAGAAAACCTGGAGGTAGGGGAGGTGGACAGCAGTCATTTGTGGCCTGTGTGCAGTCTATGAAAGTTACAGTTAACAAAGCCTTATCAGCTAAGCACTATGACTTTGTTTTAACGTGAGATTAGACTGACCAATTATATTTAGTGGTTAGGCTGTTGTGTATGGGGGTTGGGTAATACAGTGCCTTTTGTTGCAATTCCCTCCTATTTAGCAGAGACTTTTAACAACTTCAGCAGTATGGCTGGGCTGTCATAGGTTGAGCATTTGTAAATGTCCTACTGTGTTCAAATGCCATTTAAATGTCTTTCTGTTTCTGATGTTTTTATGACTAAGACACATTTTAATATTATAGAACAGCTCAGAATTTCACTGTTTGGATCTTTAAAGTGTGCTTGTCTTTTTTTTTAATTCTTGTATTTCACTTTTAGAAGTTTTATGGTAAAGCACGCTCCCCATGCTTAAACTAGACAATGCTTTTGGTCACAGATAGAAAAATAGAAACATAGAAGTTGATGGCAGATACGGACCGCAAGTCCCATCCAGTCTGCCCATTTCTTTTTCTACTTTATGGATGTGCCATAGGCCTTTACTCTGTCAATGGCCTATCTATTCATAATCATCAGCATTGCTCTCTTATGCCTATATTGTGCTTGTCTGAATTCCTGTACTGTATTCATATCCACCACTTCCTGAGGTAGGCCGTTCCATGTATCCACCACCCTTTCTGTGAAAAAGAACTTCCTCACATTATCCCTTAATCGGCTTCCCTCTAATCTCATGCTGTATCCTCTCATCCTGATATTTTTCTTATATTGAAACATGTTAGACTCTTTCACCTTGTTAATGCCCTTAAGGTGTTTGAATGTTTTAATCATATCACCTCTCTCCCTCCTTTGCTCTAGGGTATACATATTGAGCTCTGTTAATCTGTCCTCATATGTTTTCTGATGCAGTACCTGCACCATTTTGGTTGCCCTTCTCTGGACTGCCTCCATTTTGTTAATGTCCTTGTGAAGGTGTGGCCTCCAGTACTGCATGCAGTACTCCAGATGGAGCCTAACCAGTGTCTTGCAAAGAAGGATTATTACCTCCCTCTTACGACTTGTGATACCCCTACTAATACACCCTAACATCCCCCTAGCCTTACCTACTGCTTTAGTGGTTTGCTTGGATGATTTCAGGTCATCTGTGATGATGATGATGCCCAAGTCTATTTCCCTAGTGACTGCCAGCAGCTCCCCTCCCGACTTATAGGTGGCTTCAGGGTTTCTCTTCCCTATGTGCATGATCTTGCACTTCTTTGTGTTAAACCCCAGTTGCCACTCTTCCGACCATTTTTCCAGTTTATCCAGATCACTTCTCATTCTGCCCACCCCATCTGGATCATCTACTCTGTTGCAGAGCTTGGCGTCATCTGCAAATGGACAAACCTTACCCTGTAGTCCATGTGCAATGTCACTGATGAAGATATTGAAGAGGACTGGCCCCAGGACTGATCCCTGAGGTACCCCACTTGTGACTTGCATCTCTTCTGACTGACTACCATTTACCACCACTCTATGATCTTCTCATAATATTTATTATTTCCAGTGGGGCTGCTTTCCAATGAGATTTGATCTACAATTTGACAAGAAAGAATGAACAAGTTGACAATACATGACCAGAAGAGAGACAACCATGGTTACATGTCTTTGTGGAAGCTTAAAGAACCAGGTACTGCATTGTTACATGGCTAAATGAATCCATTGATAATTGCCACATGGAGACTCTTCAGTCATGTTAGAAGAGTTGTATGTTGGGGAAAGCAGCATCTGTTTTGTAAAGGTGATTGCACTGATCTTGATGTCTGCTAAGGTGACTGACAGAAAAAGATGTGATCAGTCTCTGTCTAGCCTTTACCAAGATGATTCCATACTCTACAGACATGAATACCCATAGTACATTATAAGAGTTCCTATTTCAGATGAGGTGTTTTGGGCAAAATCATGGCAGTGTTGCTGAGCTACTGTGTGAAAGCGCTCTGAATCAGAGCTGAAAACTAACTCGAACCCTCCCTATTTTTCAGTTATAATTTGTAAGAGAGAAATTCGTCTGAACCCTGATACCCATGACTAACCAGTCTGGGATCTAAAAGTTTAGCTAGGGCTGACAAGTTAGGGTTTTAGAACTTGTAGTAGGGTTGGATAAGCGAGCATAGATTAGGGGACAGTTTTATATTTTTAAGTTAGATTAGGTTCTGAGTGCAAATTTACTGTGTGTTGGCTGAAAAGGAGAGGCTCCAGGGAGACTAAAAATTGCAGAAGGTGTAGAGCTAGCAAGGAGGAATTATCACTGACACCAGGCTCTAATGGACCACTTCTACTGCAGGACTGTGATCAGAATGTCATCCCAACCGACACAGCAGTAGTAAGGCTCCAAGATCTGGTCTTTCTGGGAGGTGCCTGAAGACCCCCTGGTATTTTTTCCACCTGCTGAATTGGGGAGTCTGTGATGTGGCAATGCAGATTTTTCCCTATGAACTTTTGGCTTGTAGACTGGTCATGGACTGGCCATTAATGCTGTGATCTAAAGCCAGTGGATAGCCAAGATCGGTGAAGCTGCATGGAGACTTGGTTCCTGAAATGTCTACCTGACGGTGCACCTTTTCTTAGAGTTGAAGATCAAGCTGGACTGCCTCTGATGCTAGTGAGAGGAGCACCAGAGGATGAAGTTGGACTCTGTTGTGGCTGTTGAGTTTTTGCCACTGTGGTTTAAACCCCTTGCCCAGCATAAGTGAGAGTGTGCTGGGGCCTGCTCTTTAAAACCATGACCTGCCTCTCCCAGGAGATTGCCTCTTCATTTTTTGACTACAAACTGGTTCTCTTGCTAAGACTTGAACCTCAACACAGCTCAATGAGAGAGCTATATTTTTAAGTAAAAGTCTGTTCTCATGAACCTTCTTTCTCTAGACACTAGAACTCATTTGCTTTGTGTTCTCAAACTGTTTTCCCCTAGAAATGGGGCTTACAGATGTTCACTGCACTCAGAGCCTTTCCTTATCTCTTAATAATAACATTTTGTCTTGTTTAGGTGGGTGGTTTGTGGTTGGGATTGAGAGGAGTAGATAGGCTGTGTATGTAGAGTATCTGAAGTAGGGTATTTGATTGTATTTTGAGTGAATGAAGTATAATTGAGTAGTTAGAATTTATTTATTTATTTAATCTTTTTGCTGATTTTAGTTGTTTTGTGATTCTCTCTGGGTTTATGTTTAGAGTGTTATGTGTAGGAGTTCAGGGCCTCTTCGGATTAGCTATCCTGGTGCCCTGCTGCATGACCTCTGCCCCTTCTCCGACTTCCCCCTCCATGCTGTCACTATAAGGCATTGTAGGGAGGTGGGTATCACTAGGAGTGGGTTGGGGAGGTGAGAGAGATTGGGATGGTAAGGAACAGGGGGTGCCCTGGAGTTAAACGGTGCCTTGAGAGAGGTCTAACATATTTGGAATAAATCCCAATGGTTCCCACCGGACCATGTGGGCAGGCAGCTCGAGGGCCTTCAGTCAACATGGATTCCCTTCATGCAGTGCTTTGCAATGCCAGGTCAATAAGGAATAAGACCGCAATAATGTCGGAACCTTATTTCCTCAGTTTACCTGCCGTGCATCATGGAGATCTGGCTGGGGACAATGTGGGGCCTGTGTTTGAGGCAATGGTCCCGACTAGGTACTTTGTGATGCACTGCCCGAGGAAGGATCGCAGGGGTGGGGGTGTAGCCATCTGTTTTAGATCTGACCTGAACTTCTCTGTGCATTCAGTGGGCTCTACCAGGTCATCTGAATGTGTAGCAGTGCATGGGGGTCCAGGTGCAGGTTGCATAATTCTCCTTATTTACCACCCTCTGGGTTGGGGGGGATTCTTGCAGAAGGTGGCGGACTTCATCATTGACAGGGTGTTGGAGTCCCCAAGATGGCTTAATCTGGGTGATTTCAATGCCTGGATTGACAATGAATCCTTAGAATTTGGAACTGACCTACTCCATTTGATGACATCATTGGGCTTAGCACAGACAGTTGCTTCTGCAACCCACCACTACAATTACACCTTCTACTTGGTATTCTCACTGGGTCTCGAGGTCACTGACCTCGAGATCAATTGGATTGTTTGTTCGGTTCACTGCACAGTGAAGTTCTCATTTGTGGCTCCCCCTAACATTCCCACCCCTGCTGAGATGATTAGATATCGCCCTTCAAGGGGGTTGTCCCCTTGAGGGACTGATGGCAGTTGCTGATTTCTCCAGGGTCAGTGCTGCAAGTGTGATTGGCTTGGGTGAATTGGTGGCAGCCTATAATCAGACTGTATCCAAGGCACTCAACGCCATTGGTCTGGTACATATATGACCCAGGTCCTCTCGCCCAAAACCCTCATGGTTTGATGGGGCTCTCCGGGCGATGAAGACCATGAGTCGGAGATTGGAGTATTGCTAGCAGAGGACTCAGCCAGAAGAGGACAGACTGTTTTTGAGAAATCACTGTCATGACTATCAAAGAGCAATCAACCGTAAGAAGGCAAAATTCCTGTCCAGGGAGATTGCTGCAGGGATAAATAGACCAGCTCAGCTTTTTCAGACTGTGGACAGGCTTTTCCACCCTACCTGTCTACAGCCAAAAAAAGCATTTTTAGCAATACAGTGGGAAGGATTTGCTCTATTTTTCTCTGACAGGTTGTCCTCTATTCGGACTTGGATCTGGCTAGTAGGACTGGACCAGACTCGCAGGGTGGGGTCTGGTTGGAACAGGAGCACTCCTATTGCCTTGGCAGAGATTAGACCAGTGGAAGTGGCTGAGGTCTCTGTGGTGATTTTGAAACTGCGTCCCACTTGTTGTGAACTAGACCTGGGTCCAATGCGTCTTCTGGTAAGATGTGTTGAGGTAATTGGTCCAGTGTTCACTGGGATAGTTGGGTGCTCACTTTTGGAGGGGGTCTTCACCAATGCTTGAAGGAGGCGCTGGTGAAGCACCATCTGAAAAAAAAACATCTCTCGACCATAATGTCCTAGCAAATTATAGACCAATCTCCAACCTCCCATTCTTAGGGAAGGGTGTTAAGAAAGTAGTGGCTGTGCAACTCATGGAACACCTGGAGACCTATGACATCTACAAGCAATTCCAGTCCGGGTTCAGGGCAAGGCACAGCACCGACACGGCACTGGTCTGGGTACATAATGACCTCCTCATGGTCAGAGATTGAGGAGAATGGTCAATTCTCATTCTCCTTGACCTATAATCTGCTTTTGATACTGTGGACCACATCGTGTTGCTCGATTGCCTTAGAGAGTGGTGTGGACTCACCAGTGGTGTCATCGATTGAGTACTTTCTCTCAGGTAGGAGACAGAAGGTGGTGATAGGGACTTTTTCCTCATGCCTCTGACTTGTGGAGTCTCTCAAGACTCGATCCTGTCACTGATGCTGTTCTCAATATACATTGCCCTTGGGGAGGCTCATCAGACAGTGCAGTTTGAATTTCACTGCTATGAAGATGATATTCAACTGTATATGTCCTTTGTTCCAGGAACAAGTGGTGCTATTAAAGTGCTGAATAAATGCCTCACTGAGATCCATGACTGGATGAACTGTAACTGGCTGAAGCTTAACTCCAGCAAGACAGAGGTTCTAGTGATTGCATCTGGCTGTGAGCAGAGTGACAGTGCCACCAGGATGACAACAGGCTTAGTCCTGGGGTCGACACTGTTGATGGTGGCCTCTTGGTTGTGAAATCTGGGCGTGATCTTTGATGACAGACTGACATTTGAGGCTCAGGTATCAGCTGTCGTCAAAAGTAGCTTTTACCATCTGAGGAACATTGCTCAGATTAGGATCCTTATCCTGCTGAAGACCTACCATCACTGGTGCATGTTTTTGTGACATCAAGGCTCGACTACTGCAATGCTCATAATCTCAGGGTCAGTGGAGGCAACCTCTGCTGGCTGCAGCTAGTGCAGAATGCAGCAGCCAACTTGCTGACAGGATTGCCTAGATTCTGACATGTGACCTCAGTCCTGCGGGGTCTGCACTGGCTGCCAGTCTGGTGGCAGGTTCTCTCCAAGGTGGACTTGCTCCCCTCTAAGGCCCTATATGGACTGGGCCCTGGCTACCTGTCAGACCTCCTTACTCCAGCCATTCTGACTCACTCTCTTCATTCCTACACCCAGGGCCTCCTTGCAGTTCCAAGAACCGGGCTGAAAACGTGGGGTGATCGCTCATTCAGAGTGGCCAGCCTGGTTCTCTGGAATTCGCTCCCAAGATATTTAAGGGAGGCCTCTACAGTGGAGGCTTTCAGGAGGGGCCTAAAAGCTCATCTATTTAAGTTAGCATATCCTGAAGATACAATTTAATGCTAATTGACTGATTTTACTGACTGCTCTAATTTTATTGTATATTTTAATTACTATTATTCTGATTTTATGCACAGCACCCAGAGCCTCTGGGATTGGGTGCACAGAAAATAAATACTTACTTACTTACTAGGTAGGCATGTACCACCTCATAGGGCAGACTGGATAGACCATATGGTCTTCTGCCAGCAGTTTCCTATGTTTCTGCTCGGTGAAGCACTAGTAAATTATGGATTTCGAAAATGCCACAAAACGAAAAATGCATGCAGCTGCAGTACAGTTGTTATATATTTTTTAAAACATTTCTCAAAAAGCTTGATTTTTTTATCATGTGTTAATTTGGTAAATCTGGTTATAGGGGTTATTGATAAGTTGTCATGCTGTTTAAAATCTGCATGGATTGAACAGTTTGACATAGTTGCAGACAGTCAATGGAGTGCTAAGTTAGACATTTACACCCTTGCCATCCCCATAGCTCCACTCTTCTCACTGCCTGCCACCTGAAATACAATATATGGCATGACATGTGATGACTTAAAACTGATAAGTAGCTTGGTGAGAAAGCATCAATTTGCCTGCTATTACTACAGTAGTTGTCCACTAGGTAATCATTTTCTTTATTTGGCAGACCTGACATTGCTGTGGTAGTGCAACCTCTTGTGATACTGGCTACCTAGGAATGGGAACAAGCTGGGGAATGTAGGGGGGTGGCTGTGTAGAGGGGGCTAGATCTTCCCAGAAGACACTCTTCCTCTGGGAAGCGCTTCTGTCTTCTCTGCAGTATGAAGTGATCCCCCTTGTGCGCCAGCATCCTTCAGGAGATCGGAGGTGAAAAGTGGAAAGATGCCTTGATGCTGGCTTTTCTGGGGAGCTCCAGTATATCCAGGCTGGCCCACCTCCTCACTACGCGTCCTGACCTCCTGCCCATTAGGAGGTACTTCCCCTCCACTCCATGCCCCACCTTAGGACTAAACTGAGGCTCTCTACAGGATGGCAAATGAAGGTAGGCGAGGCAGGTAGGAGGACACCAGAGAGCACTAGGCAGAGCTAGTAACTGGAGTCAGAGCCAATCATGTTCATTATTAAAACAGCAGTCTCTGAGTCTGCACTTCGTAATTTGCTTGGGCATAGCCTCAAGCTTCACATGAAATGACCAAACACTGTCCATCTTGCATTCAAATACCCAGTGCCTCCCTAGACTCCTATATGGGATGTCCTCCTTCTTCTTGGCCTGCCAAACTGTTCTGCAGAAATGGGATGTGGCTTGAAATAACAACTATAGATTTGCTTTGTCCTCCAACAGATACACTCATCACTGTACCCTGTTTTCTAAACTTGGATGACTCCCACCATCTGCCCTGTGCAACCTCACTTTTGGAGGTGTCATCTATAATGTATTAGTTAAACAGACCCCATCGTCCCTAGCCTCCCTCCTTATCATTGACAGGTTATCCTATCCACTAAGGTCAGTTGCTCCTAGTTTTATGTCCATTCCCAATACCAGAACTAAAAAAAATGAACTCTGCTGCCTTTTAGCACACTGTCAGGAAGCTGCTTCCCAGACTGTTAAAACTCACAAAAATGCACCATTTGGCTTCTGCTTTTCAAAAGTTTTCTGGGGGAGCATGCCCTCGGACCCCCATGGAAAAGTTTGGATTTTGTGCCCCCCCCCCAATAATTTTCTCTGCATGATGCAATTTACATATTAGTGTTTAATAAACAAAGGAAACACATTTTTGCCATTTAGTAAAATTTTAATTAGTAGTTTAAAAGCTTTGATTGGGGTTATAAGTGATAGCTAAAGTGGCTGCCAAATTCCTTGGCTTCCTGGCCACTGCATTTCTTATAACCTGGGTAATACCTAAAGAGCTGGGCACAAATCCTCCCAAAACAGCAAAAATGTAACAGGACAAAGATTTATAATAACTCATGCAGATCTAGTAATATACTAAAATGATTATTAAATAGATGGTTCAAAAAAAGTAAAATGATTGCCTTAATATACATTTCTAAAAACCACATTTCTAAAAACCACAATTAACTGCTATATCCACATTTAACTTGTCATACAGTATTATGCAGGTGGGAAAGGCTGGAGTCATAAACAGGTATGGTATAGGATAAAATGATACTAACCTGTAACTCAACCAAGGGGTACTGAAACACAAGGAGAAAAAAAAGGAAAAAGGAAATAAACAATTAGACATTTCATCACATCTACACAGACCAAAACTAACTTTTTAAAATCTTGGTGAGAGTCCATCCTCTTCGGCTAACAAAAAGCTCTGTTCTCCTGTTTTTAAGACATTCTGTAAAGATAACCTTACATACAGGTGAACAGGAAGTGTTTTTTCTTTCTTTTTTTAATTGCTCAACCTCGATCAATAATATATTAATGCTGCAAGTGACCATGCTTACAGTTGTACAAGTGGTCTCTCTGACATTCTTAGGGTAACAGAACCATGGTCCTACAGTTGCCGGTTCTCATACTCCAAGCATGGATGTGAGACCATTCTTACAAGAGTCGCCATGGTTGTATTAACAAGCTAAGACCATTCAGAAGTACCAGATTCGTGAACATGGAGACCCACATTTGAATCTCCTCACCACTTAATGTATTGTGACCCAAAGCAAATCCCTTAATGACCATTCGTTTAATCTTTTTTTATATCATGGCAGTGTTTCAGTCTCCCTCGGTCATTATAAAATATGATATACAGTTAAGCATTGTCGTGAATGGATTTGCATACACTGACAAACCTTGTAGTGTATGGGCATATGTTATTGTACACAGTTCAACGGTCAGTAAAGTTGCACACAGTTCAAAGGTCATAACAAATTATTGTGTGTGGTTGTCTCCTTTTACACCCAATGATGGGCATTATAATATATATTTAATGCAGTTACTGACTATATGCAATGGAAAGTTGTTGGGTGGGAGAGTTGAGAGTAGGGTATGCTTTCTACATAAAATGAAACTTTTTACCTAAACTATATACTATAAAAAATAAGATATAGTTAACCATGTCCTTGGCTTGTGTTTCCTACTTGGGGTTGAGTCTACATCCTGGACATAACATTTTGAGTATCTGTGTCCTATATTTCAGTAACAAAAGCTTGGGATACACACTTTCACAGCCCCACTAGTGCCCCAATCCAGCTGTTCCACCCCATGCCAGCCATAATATAAAATAAGAAAGTGACTGTCACAGCCCTCCTCTCACTTCCTCGGCTGACTGCCATCTTAATGAAAGAAGTTGAGGTTAAAGAGCTGATCCCAGTTTCTTTCATTCGGACGGCAGCCAGAAGAGTACATGATAGGGCTGCACTGGTTGCTTTTTATTTTTTTTTTTTTTTTAACTCTTTTTTTCTGCTCCACTGGGCCCTGGGGAACTCTCTCCAGCTTCCTCAGGTCTCCAGGTCTCTACCTTCAACTGTGACCACTAGCTCTCCCCTCACTCAAGAGCTCGACACAACCTCCAGATCTGCACCCCCCAGAGGAAGAACCACCCTACACGCTCAGGGCATTCTATCTAAGTAAAGAGTGCCAGGCACATGAGTCGTCCGTGGCAAGGAGGAGTGGGTCTGGTGTCTGGAGTGTGGATGTCGGAGGCTGAGGAGCCTTCATCTATCCTCAGGAGTGGGGATTTTTCTGCTTTTTCTGTTCCGCCTGCCCCCCACCCCCAGCAGAGCCCCCAATGTGCAGTGATTCCAGGGAACGTCATGTCGTGGCTCCACAATCCTCTACTCAGGCCCTTAGAGTCGCGGTACCTCCAGTCTCCACCGGAGGTCACTGCTGTGCTGGGCATGGTCCCTGGAACCCCCCAAGGGAGGACAGCAATCTTCCAGATGCTTGATCCTCCCTCTCCCCTGCCAACCCTTGGTGGCCCAGGCTCATTCCTGAACCCTGGTCACTGGTGTGGCGTGAGGTATGGTATCCAGCGTCTCAATCCTCAGTGCCACTGGTTCGGCTGTTACGATCTTTTTATGATAGGCAGTATAGAGGTTTAGGATTAGATTGAGGTGTTAGTGGGTTGCTAAAAAATTGTTTTTAATTACTTTATCTGACACCAAGCTTGGGCATCTGGTGTTGGAATGGACCTAACATCAGGCTTTAGCACCTGCTGTTGGAATGGGGGTCATGTTTAGGGAGTGGCAACCACTGGGCACCAGGGATATTTGAACATGGGACAGGTTGTGTGAGGGGGGGCACAAAATGTGAGTGATGCTGGGACAAAGGGCAGTGTATAGGATGCCAGGGATTCTTGGACATGAAGCAGGGTGTGGGAGGGGTTACCACTGGATGCCAAAGATACTTCTACATGGAGCAGGGTGTAGGTGGGGGTACCACTAGATGCCAGGGATATTTGGACATGGCCCATGGAGCAGAGAGTGGAAGGGGTGCCAGTGGATACTAGGGAACTTGGAAATTGAGAATGGCGTGGGAGTCGGTTCCACAGGACACCAGGCACTGCTTTATACAGGGGTGGAGTGAAGGGTACTAGTTGACTCCAGAAATTACTTTGAGTGGGGGGGGGATGAGAATGCCAATGTACTACTAACACTATTTGGCACAGGGTAGGAAAAAAGCAGGGAGTGGAACTGCGATTAGATACTACTTTAAGGCAGCATTTATTTTTTGTTAGTGCTTTCTCCCTCTGGCCCCCCCTGTTGGCTCCCCTGACCTGGCAACTTCCTGGGATTTTTCTAGCCACTGCCCACCCTGCACCAACCTCCACCTTTGGGCCATCACTGACTACCCCGTGGCTTACCCATCTCCCCGTGGCAGGATGGCGGGGAGCCCCCAACTCCTCTCTAGGTATGGATCCAGTGTGTGGTGATGCTCTCTGGAGGTGGTGCATTCCAATGGACGGCCATCAAACTGCACAACCAGGGCCACCAAGTTTTCCATTTTTCTGTCAGTGGAGAGTGCAATGCCGACAGGTGTGTGTGCCGTGCACACGTCCACATGCAGCTCGCCCTGTCAGTTGCTCCTCCTCTGAGCCTGCATTGTACAAGGACAGGCATGCCGACACCTATCCTCTGCTAGTTGTCAGGCATTTGCCAGCCTCTGTTGCCCACCTCTCCCTGGGAGAGGACAGCTGTACTCCAGATGCTCAATCTTCTCCCACCACAGCTGGCCCCAGATGACCTGCTCACACCACGAACACGGGTCACCAGCATGGTGGGAGGTGAGGCATCTCTGCCTCAGTCCTCCACACCACTGGGCCAGCTAAGGCACCATTTTTAATACAAAACAGTGTACATTTATTAAAAATCCCATTTCTAACAAGAAATGTCATTGCAAAAAAAAAAACTAAGTTTAGGCATCAGTTAGGTTTGTCCCTTAAAGCCGCAGTATTTGTTAGTCAGCAAAAAAATCACCATATGTGCCTTTTTAGCAGAAATGTATTTCTGGCATTCTTTGATTCATCATTAGTGTATTGGTGTATTTAGCTTTCTTATATATTTATTTTATTTTTTAATTTTTTGCTCCTTCCTGTGCCCCCTCGCTGCCACCTTATGTCGACCCCAACACAGGCTCCTCCTGCCCACTGGACTCAAGCTTTGCTACCAGTCCTTACCTCCAGGGTCCCTGATTTCTCTGACATCCCCCTGGTTCTAGCTTATCTATGCCAGGGGACCTCCATGCTCTAACCTAGGAGGATGCACCTCAGACATTGGGGATGTGGTTGTGGGGGGGGGGCAGCACATTTGGTGGTCATGTGGCATGGGGGATACACAATAAGGGCCATCATCTAGTACACCAGATGTGGGCTTTTTCCCATTTCCTCCCTTCCATCCCCCCTGTCCACACATCATGGTCACACATCGCGAAATCCTGGAGAGACGCACAGCCCCGCATGGTCACCCATGCTGTTAAGTTTGTCACTGCCAGCCTATCACCAGCTGCCATTCAAGGATTGGTGTGAGCAATTCCCTTGCTCTGAGGAAGAGAGCATCTGCATGGTCACTCTTTACCCTCCTCGCTGGTCTCTGCCCCAGTCGTCCCAGGTGCAGAGCATGAACTTGGGTCACCAGCACACTGAGTCAGCACCTCACCACATTGTGCAATGGAGTCAGATATTTTTAAAACAGTTTTTATAGCTAATTTTGTAATTAATGACTCATGTCATTAAAGATGGCTGCCACATGCAATTTTTAAAAATCACTCCCGTTAAGGTTACCTGTTGAATGTACATACTAGATTCATACTGTGGATGTATTAGGATGGTGTTACCACATGTGTTGCATTATCTTTTTGTAATTCTCCCGGGTCATACCTGAACTGAGGCAGTTTCTGCCTAGTGAACCTACTTGGTTAACAAAAACTAACTAATTAACTAACTAACTAAACAGCACAGCACTTTGTTAGCAATAATACCTGGCAGGGTCAGCAGTATTTGGCTATACCAAACCACCTAGGGATATAATGAGGCCCAACACCACAGGTTGAGGGCCTTATAGCCACAGGAAGGTCCTGCATGGCCCAATACTCCCCACCCTGGAGGGTAATATTGCACTTAGAAAATGGGCACTTGCTCTTATTTTAGTAAAATATTTAAAAGTAAAAAACAAAACTGTTAAACTTACAAAAAAGAAGAAACAAAGCATTTAGTTGCAAAGCAGACCCTCTACTGGGCACTGCAGTTGTTTCCTGTTGATTTTATGTTTTGTTTTCCTTTTGTTGGAATTGTGACCTCCAACCCTCCTGTAAACAGTGAGCACTAAGAAGTGGTCATGTTTTCCCTTTTCTGCATCTCTCTGTCCAATTCTACCATGGAGTTACTTTTCTTTTTTTTTGTTTGTATCACAGTGTTTGAGGCTTTCTCTTCTCCACTTGCTATCTCCTGCTCTGTCTGACTGCTGTCTTATGCTCTCTGCTTACCTGCTCAACCACGCTTCTCTCTGATCCTTGGCCACACAGATCAACTACAGTAATCATATGAAAATATATCCCGACCAGTATGTTATATGTGCAAAATAAACATTAAAATAAATGTAAAAAGCTGCTCTGCTGTGTAACACACTCGCTCTTTCTCTGACCAACTTCGCTCTGCTTTCTCTTGCACTGTCCACCCAACTATGCTTCACTCACACGCTCTCTCTCTCTCTCTCTCTCTCTCTGAGAGGTTCAACCCAAGAAGTTAGCTATGGTGTTCATTTCAAACCAGATGACATCAACACCAATGTGAAGGGAAAGAAGCTGTTCAAAAAGAAGTGTCTTCCTCTCTCTCTATCTCTCTTTCTCTCTTTGCACAACCAGTACATTTATGTCTTTGCCTGCAATTCAGTCCGCCTGCTTTTTCCATGTGTCCCTGCTTCACTTCTCAGGGTACCTGTGCCTCCAGAACTCATTGCTGCTGCACATAAAAACATACTGGTATCTGTGCCTCCAGAACTCAATATTGCTGCTAAAATACAAACAAGACTGTATATGGGGCACACACATAATGAAGATGGCAATGTGGAGGTCTGGGCATTACTCATTAGGTCACTCGCCAAGTGACTAAATAGTTAGCAGTTCATGCTAATGTGAACATTCTGAAGCCCACTAATTTTTTTTTTTTTGGTTAAGAAACAGACCAGCAGGCACAGGGACTAGTTATTTACTGGTCTCTGTTGTCTGATACCAGTCCGGGTAGAGGGTGCTCTCAACCAGTCAGACAGCAGTGTTTCTCTTACCTATTTTGTAAGCCAAGGTATTTAATTTTCTTTGTGGCAGGCTTGGAACGGAGAGAAGCTATTACAATCTTCAAAATCCCATATCTTGGTTCAGGAATGAAAGAAAACAAAAAGAAATATATGTATCAAATGCTAAAACGAGAAATGCACCGTTAGGGTAAAAAACTCCCCTGGGCCTTGGTGACTCTGGTGTGGCATTTTTCAGTATTTCAAAGACCATGCGAGGCAGCACTGGCGTTGCCTCTACTTTGACCCCCCCTCCAAGCATGCGTGTTAAAGACCATGGAAAAGTTAAGCCAAGGCCAACGTTATATCACATAATCATTTAATTCCCAAGAAACACTGTGCCTTAGATTGGTCACTAATGCTTCATTTCTTTACTATTGTGGTATTGATGGGCAACCTTAACTGATACCTACACATGGTGTTTGCAAAGAATACTGTAGTTCATTGAATAGGAGCTGCCCTCAAATAAACGCTGTAGGTCATAGGGAATAGTTTTAATAAAAGCCATCCTCAAATAGAAGCCACTGCTTCTAATCAGGGTTGCAGTCATGTCAGATAAAGCTCTGTACGTGAGACTCTCTGTGATTCTAACATTTGTATATATGATTATTGTAGGATTTATTTTTTTAGTTTTATTCTTAGTTCATGTTTGTTGTGCTTATTTTGCTATGAAGTAGACCAGTAACAATATACATGAACATATTTAGTATGTGTAATTTTCTTTTCCACACTTAAAAATTTATTTTATTGGAGCCCCTGGTAAGGCAGTGATATTCTGTGATTGGAGAATGACAAATGGATCCAGGGCCCTCAGGTTTGACTCCAACCACTGCATCACCTGATGCTGGCACACTGGCTTGGAAAGCAGCTGTTTGATACTTACTGTAGATTAGATTTTCCACACCCACCACTATTGTCTTTCATCCACAACAAACCAGTAGCTTTGGGCTATGTCCCCCCACCGCCACACCCTCCTGAGGATTCAGAAAGCAGGGAGTCACGTGATGCAGTGGTGCTGAAAAGCTGCTTGCTGAGGAGCTCCCGCCTTCCTCCTCCTAAATTAGCTTTTTTCCACGTCTAAAACTACACCACGGGCTCTATAGCGAGTTGTGAAGCCTTCCTAACTCTGCAGGACCCCTCGAGGACCGCGATCGGCGATTTGACTGTTTACCTACTTGATCGCGATGGCAGATACTGAGATGAAGGCCACGGGAGTCAAACACACTCCTCCCACCTCACCAGAAAAGGCTCCCAAAAAAGCCAGGAACACCAATACCAATACTGCCCCAGCGACTCTACAGACTTCCAGCGGGTATCCAATGCTTCACCTGGCACTATACTGATGGAGGAGTGCTTCCTTGAGGAATTATCCCTTTCAAAGAGACTCTTCAGGAAATCTCTAAAGAGATCAGGTCTCTGAGATTAGATTTCGTTGATCTCGAGGAGAGTAGCTACTCAGAGGCCAGAGTTTTCTATTGAACAGTGGCAGCATAAAACTGACCCGAGATCACCAGGTTGCGCAACATATCCAAAACTCCAGATGAAAACTGAAGACCTGGAGGGACGGAGCCGACGGAACAACGTACTGATCCTTGGTCTTCCGGAGTCAGAAGAGGGGGGAGATACCCTGCGCTTCATCCAGCACTTTTTTAACAAAGTTGTGGGCCCTTCACCCATTCACCAGCAATATCATATAGAGAGGGCCCACAGATCTCTCAGGCCCAGACCACCTCTGGTGCTCCCCCAGGCCAATAATTGTTAGATTCCTGAGCTATCTGGAGCGCCAACACATCTTAGAGAAGGCTAAAGAGCTCGAAGCTATCCTCTGGGGCAACAACAAACTCAGGATCACCCAGGATCTCCCCTTTGAAGTCCGACAGAGAAGATCTGCCTTTCACCCAGTGGTCAAGAAGCTTATAGCAGCCGGGAGAGCCTTTAAAATGAACTATCCTGCCAAATTGCTTGTTCAGGTTGATGGCACATGGCATGCCTATGAGAAACCGGAGGAGGCACTGTCTGAACTGACTAAATTGCTCCCGGACTTATTTAAATGATTCCCGAAATTATCTTTATGTAGCTGGTTTATCTTATTATTAATCTCTGTGCAAGCGTTTAATTGTTTTGGCTAACTGGCCCTGTTTAGCTTTTCTTCTCCTCTATGCCCTTTTAACATTATTGTCTAGCGTAACTTAATGGTGCCTGGTACTCCTGGGTCTCTCTTCGAGAGGTCTCCTTTGTGGGGGGCCTGCGTGGAAGTAGACCTCGGGTGGTTGAAGGCCGTGAGGCCTATTCGGCCTGTTCTCTGTCCCCGACACGTCTGGCCTTCTTACTGGCTTCCTGGGTACTGCCAAGTAGGGGGTGTGTTTCTGGAGGACGCTTTTGGGGTCGGACTGTTTTGGTCCGTCGGCAAATCCTTCCCTACGCTTTCTCATCTCCTGTCTTCCGGTATGATCACGAGCAGCCTCACCATGGGAAGCGGGCTCCTATTTCCTGAGGATTTTTCCAGGTATTTACTTATTTCCTTACCTTGGTCTGATAAATTGTGTTGAGGTGCTACTTGGATCATTCCTTTCACTCCGGAGGGGGGGCGGAGGCTCGAGGTAAAAGTCGCCCAGAGCCCCTGCTCACGACCTTAATGGGTTTTTGTGGGTACTTGTTTTGTTGTATTTGAATAGAATCATTTTTCTCTCGGGCTTGGCTGTTAAACAATTGGTGCTGGTGTACAATCATTGCTATGTATACTTCTGGAGCTTTGGGGAGGTTTTTTATGGTACCCGAGGGGAGGGCTGCATGGTTCAGTTTATTACTTCTATTATGCTGGCTGTTCGAACCTGGATTGTAAATAGGGGAGTTGTCTTAAATTGTTGTTGTTGTGTATTGGTATTGGGGGGGCTGCCGCCTACTGTTGTTCGCTTTTGAGATTGTGGGGTTCTTTATCCACCTTTGCTCTGCTTATAATGAAGCTCAACTTTTATATTTTTCAGCAGAAAGCTGCTCATTTTTGTTATCACCGAGGCGGCAGGGTAGTGGCGATGGAGGGGGGTAATAAGGTGTCACCACTGGTTGGTCTAAGTATGGGGATCTCTATGCAGCCTACCTTAATCCTTCTACTGTTTCTAGAGGATGGCTCTGGATTATATTAAACTAGCCAGCTGGAACATTAGGGGCATTAGGGAGACTAATAAAATGAACCGTATATTGTTTAATTGTTCCTTGTTGGGGGTTGACATTCTTTTTTTACAAGAGACCCATATAACAGTGTCAGAAACTAATACTCTAAGGGTTAAAGGCTTCTCTCAAGTTTTTGTTGCTGGTGATTCCTCTGAGGCAAAGGGGTAGCTATTATGATTAAAAAGGTGTACCTTTATCCCGGAGAAAGTTACATAAGAAGACCCTGAGGGCAGATTTATTCTCGTGCAGGCTCCTTTATAACTCTGCTATAATCCTGGGTGCTGTTTATGGCCCTGTTGGGGGGCATGCTGGTTTTGTAATGCAACTAATAGATAAACTGAGTGTTTACTTGCCAACTCCCCTTATCCTGGGAGGAGATTGGAACATAGCCCCATCGCAAGAGTTAGACAAAACTTATAGGCCTTTGAAGCCCCCATCCCCAGTGCAATTAGCACTGTGAGATCTAGGCAACATGCTAGGATTGGTGGACCCATGGAGGACTCTGAATCCTTTTAATAAGAGTTATACCTTTTTTCTCCCTGCTCCATAACTCTTGGTCTAGGTTGGACTATTTTCTGGTAAGCACCTCCTTTATGGCTAACATACCCCTCGTAGGCATTGAGCCTATTGTAATTTCTGATCATGCCCTCGTATGGTTTCGATTCAATCCCTCCTCTCAGGTACAGCGCGACACAGTATGGAAGCTCAATACTCAAGTCCTAAAGGATGAACATTCCAACGCGCAGATTAAATCCTTAATTAGAGAATACCTGGACATTAACCAGGGCTCAGTGTCCAGACATGATATACTATGGTGCTCATTAAAATGCTTCTTAAGGGGTGAATTCATTAAAATTTCCACTAGGAGGAAAAAACTCAGAACTCAAAAATTTCTTCTCTCTTATCTGGCCAGATTAAGGCGGCAGAAAACTCCCTCGCTTCTTCTAAGTCCCAAAAGAGTTTGGAGCAGTTATACAAGCTTAAAAATGAATATGAGGGGTTAGTCAAGGAAAAGACTGAATTTGCGTTGCTGAGGTCCAAAGCTAAATACTTGGACCAAGGGGAGAAGCCGAGTAGGCTTTTGGCCCTAAAACTTAAGGAAGTGGAAAATTCAAGATTGATCCCCGCTTTAGAGGCACATGATGGCTCCATCAAGACAGGTCCCAGAGATATTGTGGAGGTTTTCAGATTATTTTACCAAAATCTTTATGGAGCTGTACCAACCCCTCTCTCCTTGCCCACAATTGAGGCTTTCTTTAAACCAATTTTCCCACCATGTCTTACTGAGGACCAAGCAACTTTCCTCTCTACTCCTTTATCCTTGAGAGAGATTGAGGAGGCTATCCAAAATCTTTCGCCAGACAAGGCCCCTGGTCCTGATGGCTTACCCTCCAACTTTATAAGACCTTCTGCAAGGAATTATCTCCAATCCTCTTGGAATTTTACAATTTCATTCTCTCCTCTGACTTACTGGACCCAACCATACTAGAAGCCATTATAATTTTGATTTCAAAAGAAACAAATCCTCTCTGGATCCAGCTAATTATAGGTTTATTTCACTACTCAATTGTGATATCAAAATCTTGTCTAAAATCCTGGCTTCACAGATTAAACAAGTATGGCAATCACTTTTGAGTAGGGAACAGGTAGGCTTTGTGCAAGGGTAGATCGGCTGCCGATCACATAAGAGTCCTATCCTATGTTCTCCAAGCAGCCCAGACCTCTCAAGCTCCCATGGCACTAGTGGCTTTAGATGCTGAGAAAGCCTTCGATCAGTCAATTGGGACTTTTGTGAGTACTATGGTTAAATTTGGTTTCCCAGAGAAATTCATCCAGTGGGTAAGGGTCCTATACAAAGACCCCTCGGCAAAAATCTACTGCAATGGGGTTTTTTCATCCTGTATCCGGTTATTTTCAGGCACCCGTCAGGGTTGCCCCCTCTCACCATACCTCTTTAACCTCTATCTGGAACCCCTGCTACTTAATCTTAAGGTGGCTCCCGAGACTCAAGGGTGTGTCATTTCCCAGCAAACCTCCACAATATCCGTCTTTGCAGATGATATTCTACTACAGCCAACCAATCTGGCTGACTCTCTACGAGTAGTCCTAAATATAATAGAACAATTTGGTGCTGTATCTAATTACAAACTTAATTTGGCTAAGTCCGAAATCTTCCCTCTCAATTTGCATACACCCCAGTCCAGTATGTCCCACTTTGGCATGAAATGGGCCTCATCCCACCTTAAATACCTCAGTATTTATTTGCCTGAGACCCAGATTTGGTTAAAAATTAAACTTGGATGACCTAGTAGATAAAATTTATTCCGATTTACAAAGATGGGACAAACTCCTCTATCAGTAGGAGGCAGAATTAGCATTATTAAAATGAATATTTTATCCTTTTCTATCCCCTAAATCTTTTGGATATTTGGTTACCCAAACCTTTTTCAAAAGGGTACACTCAATTCTGACTCATTTTATCTGGAATCATAAATCTCCTAGACGAGCTTTTACAAACTCTGTTTACCTAAAGATAAGGCCTTCTGCCTCCCCAATTTCAATATTACTACTGGGCTAGCTATCTAGTTAAAGCCGTAAATGGCTTGGTAACAGTGATGTAGTATCCTCGCCTATGGCTAAGTCTTGACCTTAATCTGATTAAGCATTGCAATATAGATCCCTCTAGTTTGTTTTACTGTAATTTTCAACTTTACCTTGTTGTATTCAGGACTCGGCAGTGGGAACATCGGTGAGGGTGTTGAACCAATTTTATGCTGCAGCTAAAATCCGTCACACTAAAGACCCTGGACAACCACTTGTTCTTAATCCCAACATTAAAATTGGTACCAAATGGATACCTCCGATATGGTTGCCCCAAATCCAGGGACTCTCAGTGGAAGATTTATTTGTGTGAGGGGGTCTTGGGTCGACGGATGAATTGTTATTAGTCTTAAGTATCTCCCCCCGAATGGTTTTCAAAGTATTTCAATTAAAACATCTTATAAATAAAGAATTTGGCAATACTATATCGATGTCGGTTATCAAGCCCCTTTTAATGGAGGTCAAAGAGTGTGCAGCCAAGCCTCATACAGTATCCAAACTATATTTATATCTCTTGAATGTCAGTTTTCCAGATGCTCTATCTGGATCCAAATCTTGGGTTCCACTGCTTCCAGACTTTTCTTTCACATGGAACCAGGTTTGGAAAGATTTGCATACATACAATACCCTTGATAAGAATAGACTCATTCAATATTTCATTGTTAATAACATGTATTTTAAGCCCATCAAAAATCGAAATTGACCACTCCTGTTCTCCCAACTGTCTCAGATGTGGTAAAGACCTGTAGTATCCCCATATTTTCTGGTATTGCTCCAAGGTAGCTCCACTGTGGAAGGCTATTCGTGACAGTTTAGACCCCATTTTAGGTCTGCAAGATCTCTTTACATTTGAGATTTGTATTCTGGGCATCTATTCAGGTATTAACATCAAGGAAAGAAGGTACCATATGGCTCTTATCTCAATGGCGGTTAAAAGATTAGTGTTGCGTCACTGGTCGGATCATCTAGAACTCTTTCATGGACTGGGTGGAAGAAGTGTCTCTTTGTTTTAAAGTTGAGAAGCTGATTGCTGACTCCAGACTTACTCCCCTTGCCTTTCAGAAAAAGTGGGGTAAACTTTATGCCCTGTATCTACATTGACTCATAGGCCCAATATCATTTTGATTTAAGTTAATGCTGAAAATACCCCCCCTTAGGGGTTCCCTGATGCACCCCTTTTCTACTCATGAGACAACCATCAGTGGAGTCGTATTTTTCTCGATGCTTAAAGGTAGGCGGTTATCTTATTTTTTTGACTTGATAATCTCCTTTTCCTATTTACTAACTCTCTCTGTTCCTTTCTCTTCCTCAGTGGTGACACCTTCTAGGGGTGGGGGGAGGGTTTTTAGTTTATCCTATGTTCATTATCCTATGTCTCTCCTGTTGGATATTGTTACCTTGCTGTATTATTCCCTTGTCTGTCAGTTTGATTTTGTTGTTATCGAAATTTAATAAAAAGAGAATTTCAAAAAAAAAAGGATTCAGAAAGCAGTGTGGTCCAGTGGTAATAAGCAGACACATGTAGTCCCTTTGCTGCTAAGGACATTTTGTAAGAGATATTTTTTTTAAATATAAGTGAATACAGTTTCAACAGTTCTGGATTTGTTATTTATTATATAGGCAGTCTGTTTAATTTCTTATCCTGCAGTGCAATTTTGTGGCCACTGTTTCTCTCCCATTTAAAAGAAAAGCACATTGATTATGAACTTGTATTTTTTTTTTATTTTGTTTGTTTCTGCTCTACAGAGTTTCAGATTTTTTATTATATTCATTTTGTATGATATCCCATGGTTGTGTAGTAGCTAGTTAAACTTTATAACATGGGTTCCAAAAATACTATCTTCTGATTCATCCAAACAGGTCACCTGACCATTGATCAATCCCTGCTATACCTACAGCTGCATGTTCACAGGGCTTTTTTTATTATTTCTTTAGGTAAAACTCTAACATAACATTGCTCTTGTTATAAGAGGATTAACCCGCTCTAGGGTGTGGGTTTACAGGGCATTAATCCATGCCTGGGTGGTTGAAGTCACTCGGCCTCGCCTCATGACTCCACCCCCCCGGCATGGATTAATGCTCAGTAAACCCATACCCTGTTATGGGTCAATCCCTCCATAACTAATGTAGTATTAAAAGTAGCCACAATTGTCAGTAATACAGAAATAATGGTCAGAATATAGATTGTACATCAAATTGCACTTACAGGATTAATCCTCTATTCCAAAACACAACTTCTACATGACAGACCCAGAATCCCTCTCTGTGTCTAGTTGAAGGGTGGGGATGCAATATGTCATAGCTGATATGTTCTGCTTTTAGGGGGAATAACATAATCAACACTGTGCACAGGAACAAATGACCACTCATACTTTGTAGATAAAACATCAAAACTTTATTGTATGCACATGCCAAGAACAAATACCCTAAACCCACCAATGTTTTTGGGATGTCTAAATACCCCTTACTCAGGGTGGAAGGTTGTTCTAAAAGCTATGTGTTAAAAAGCACTGTCTTTCCTTTTCCCATTTATAATGCTTCTATTGTAGATACAGCTTTACATTTTCTGATTGGCAGCACTGCCTGTAGTATTCTTGTGGCTCCTCATTGCCAGTCACTTGACTGAGCTCCTTGGAACCATTGTAAACCCAGAGGAAGGAGTGTTTGGACACACCAAAATGTTGATGTTGTTTTGGGGTTAGTTCTTTGCAAACAATACACTTTTGATGCTTTATGTATAAAGGGTGAGTGATCATTAGTAGTTCAAAAGATTTCCTGCCCTCAAGTGGCTATGACATGGTGCTGGTTAAGGGTTGTGCTATCCCCAATTAGTCATGCATCTCACTGAACAGTCATACTCAGGAGCAAATAAATGTGGTGAAATGCAAAATGACGCCAAGTCGTAATATGGATAATACTGCCCAATTTATTGGTAAAGAATCACCAAATAGCACACTACAGGAACACAATTCTAAGGGGCCATTAGACTGTACCCAGATGCCCTGGCACTTCGCTCTTTAGAGCATCATCAGGGGTGGTCATCCGGGGCTTGGTTGCACTTAAATAGCAAATTTCAAATTACATCTCAGTGGCATCATTATTAATTGTCCAATACAAATCCTTATATCAACAGCATGAAAACCAAACTTGAAATACAGCAAAGACCCATCAAATTCATCATTACATGCTGTACAAATATCAAATTAAAGATAAACATAAGAGGGCAACTTTTATCTCAGAATCAAATATTTAACATTGTGGGCTAATGTTTCTTAGTTCATAAGCTGACAAGTAGCAAGGTGCTGCAGAAAAATGGTAGTCAGAAGAGATGAAGAGTTCAGATTGGAGTTGGGAGCTTTGACTGTAGTCATTGCTTAAACAGGACTGTCCTGCACTCTCCATTACCCCAGTCTGTGAAAGATAGAAATAGAAAGGTGTTATTAATTTGCAAAACATGATAATCCCACTTATATTGTACATTTTATCAAAAATCAAATTAATTTTTTCAAATAACAACATTTTTCATAATTTTGCACAAATTGTATTTGAACCAGCAAGTCTTTATACTGTATTTAAGAATAAAGAATTATATCGTTGTACCAATGATACAATTCAAGGCAAGCAAGTTAAACTCACATACAGCACAGTTTGCATTTTCTGGGGTCTTTACTAGGTTCATAGGATATACAAGTCTGAGGGACAGGTTCTTAATTAGACTCAACATCATTAATTAATGATGGTAGACAAATGCATTCTCACCCATATAGTCATGTTCTTGTTTAAAAAGATTCAGAGATTGACTTGATACCATATTTGCTGGGAACTCTTTGTGATACAAAGTTTTTCCTCCGTACTGTTTTACATAATTCATCATATAATCTGAGATTATGTGATCTAGTACTCTCTATGGGTGATTGTCTAGTTAAACAGTTGGATTCCAGAAACAATTCATCCTCAAATGCCTTATAGGCCTCACACATATCACCTCTAAGAAACCTATATTTTTGAGAAAAAAATCCTAAATTTCTAAGTCTATCACCATATTCCAAGTGTGCCACTTTAGAGACTGACTTAGTCATTTTACTTTGGACTGATTCATACATTTTCACATCATTAATGGCAGTAGGTAAACAAAAAGAGGCACACTATTCCATATGTGTTCTAACCATAGTCGTATATAATGGAATCAGAACCTTGGCTTCTCAACTTTTTATGTGTTTTAAAATACATCTGAGTATACCATGACATCTTTTTTTTTTTTGCAAATAACTTTATTTTCTAAGAACAGGTTTTAACATGAGCATATAAAGAAAACAAACAAAATTCCATCTTGTGACTAGACCAGCACAAATATGTTCATGATACAGTAATCATAACTAACAAAAGAAAACCCAAAAACAATAAGTAACCCCCCCAACCTGCAACAGACACTTCTTCCATGGCCCTGTTACACCTAAAAGATTAGCAATATAAACAGATTGGACTTTTATAGGAATTCGTGGCACACCTTTTAACCCTTTAACACAAAAAAGGACCAAATATAGCGGGAAGGGGGAAGTACCTAAAAAAAGACAGAAAATACCAACCCCCCAGGTAAACGTAGTGATGAAGATATCACCTTGAAGATAGATTCCCTATCAGTACAAATGTAAAAAGAGGGATCCTAGGCATTGTCAGGAGGAAAGGGAAAAAACTGATGGGAGCTAATTCAATAACCAAATATATCCTTAAGGATTGAAAAAAGTTCTCCCCAACATTCCTGGAATTTCTCACCATAGTGGGAAAACCTAGCCAATCATCTTTCTGCGTTTAAGGCGGAAAGAAATCTTCACCCTCCTCTCAAAAGAGGTTCTCTTCTTCCCTCCAATGCCTTAGAATTACCAGCTTTTGTAACCAAGCCAACCAATGCCACCTGTACCTTTTGAAAAAAGGTGGGGATATATGAATACATGCCTAAAAGGCAGGTGTCCTCATCCAAATACGGGGCAATTTTAAGATAAGGTGCCACCCGACTTTTGATCATGTCCCAATATTTAGCTATTTTGGGGCACGACCACAATTTGTAATATAGTGTAGCAAAATCAGAACCACAGTCCTTACATTCTGCAGAGGACAACCTGCCCATCTGATATAATTTACTAGGCGTATAATATATATTGTGTAGAATACTGAATTGGATGTTTCTCAGTCGGTCTTGTTTGATTAAGAGATAGTTGTCAGTCCAGAGGGTTTTCCAAGTTTTATCTGCAAAATTTTTGGTATGATTATTTTTCCAATAGTAGGCTATAGGGGAAGGATTTACCCAGGCTTGACTTATAATTCCCTTATACAGTTTAGCTATTGATTTCTGAGCCTTAGACAAATCCCAGACAGTATTTAAAATTCCTCCGCATGATCCGACCATGGTAATTTTCCCAGAAAGTGTTTAATACACTGACGTATTTGCAATAACTGAAACCGAAATTTAGAAGGAACATTGAACTTATTTAGCAAGTTAGCAATGGATACCAATGAGTTTCCTGAAGAGAAGTCTTTTAAACATAACTCATTATGAGAGCCCCCAAGGTAGGTTTTAACTATGTTCTTGTCTATTTTTAAGTTTGGGTTATTAAACAAAGGTTGCCTCAGATCCTTAGTAGGATGGATCCAAAGCAAGGAACATAATTGTTGTAAAGCTCTCACATCCCACCCGAGAGGAAAGTCTCTGAGCTTAAAAGAGATATTTGACCATGGGTTGAAAAGCAAGGCTGCCAGAGCCAGATTGCTCACATTAGATTGCTGGTTATCCAAATGTAACCATGTGGGGCTCTCCAAGATATTAGCTTTAGGTGTAAACCAATGCAAAAATCTGTTAGCATAAATTGCCAGGTAGCAAACATAAAAATCTGGTAATTGTAGCCCCCCTATTGCTCTAGGGCAGGTGAGTTTCCCATAAGCCCTACGCGGAGCCTTCCCTTTCCATAGAAAATCAGAACATATTCTCTGAAGAGACAAAAAGATAGATTTAGGGAGATAGATATTGAGGTTATTAAGGGGGTTAAAAATCTGGGTAAAATTGTCATTTTCAAAACATTTGAACTCCCCCTAAAGGAAAACGGTAAATTTTTCCACCTGGCCAGATCTTCTTTAGTTGTTTTTATCAAAGGATCCAAATTAAGTTCCTTAAGTTTAGTAGTATCTTTCGAAATTTTGATACCTAAATAAGTTAGGTACTCTTTCTCCCATTGAAGGCCCATACTTTCAATATGGTCCCTTGTAAGAAGGGGGGATAGGGAGTATACAATGGTTTTATTTTTATTGAGTTTATATCCTGAAAACTCACTAAATTGTAATAAAACTTGAAGGGCATGAGGGAGGGACTGCCTGCTATTTGAAATATACAGGAGTAGATCATCAGCGAACAGGGATAACTTGAGTTCCAAATGTTCAAATCGCATACCCCTTATCCCCTGCTGTAAATTGAGAACTCTAGCTAAAGGTTCTACATACAAATTAAACAGGTAAGGAGAAAGAGGGCATCCCTGCCGCGTGCCTCAACAAAGTGGGAAGGGATCTGAAATATGATTATTACACAGCAACCTTGCTGTCGGACAACGATACAAAACTCAAATTTGGTTAACAAAGGGCTGTGGAATACCAAATCTGGAAAGGACCTCAAACAAGTATGTCCACTCTACCCTATCAAACACTTTTTATGTATCCAGGGACACCAAGACAGCTTCCAGCCTGGGGTCCCTGGATGCAGAAATTAGGTGAAATAGTTTCCTAAAATGGTCTGATGAAGTACACCCTGCCACAAACCCTGCCTGTTCCGGGCCTATCAAACACTTCCATACGCCCGCCAATCTATTGGCCAAAATTTTTGCATAGATTTTAACATCAATATTAAGCAAGGAAATAGGCCAGTAATTACTAATCACTGTAGGATTTGGAATTCATTCATTCACATATCTGGACTGCCTTTAGTATAGTATATGCACGCCCATTGGCTCTTGCTCTGCACCAATGGCGGCAGCCCTACTGAGCAGTCAATCGCCAGGCGGCAGCAGGAGTGGTGGGATGCTGCCGCCCGCCGCTGACGGGGAGCGGGTGGTGGGGCTTCATGGTGGGTGGGTGGGGGGACACTAGATCACCAGGGATATGGTCTTGGGGGAGGTTTGAACACTTTGGTGCCCCGATCAGGCTTAGCGGTCCATTGGACCACCAGGGATATGTTCTTGGCGGGGTTGGATACGTTGGTGCCCCAATCAGGCTTAGCGGTCCACTGGACCACCAGGGATATGGTCTTGGGGGGGTTGGACATGTTGGTGCCGCGATCGGGCTGGTGGGGGGTGGATTTAATTTTTCACTTTTGCCCGCAATCGAGCCAGTCGGGGGAAGGGGGTGTTTTAAACATATGCCCGCGATTGGGCCAGTCGGGGGGAGGGGGGTGTTTTAAACATATGCCCATGATCGGGCCAGTTGGGGAGGGCACAGGGAGTAGGTTGAGGCCCACCCACAGGTGGCGGCTGCTGTGTTGCGCCCTGCAATGCAGCAGCTCACCTGTGGGTGGCACTCAACTTACTCCTCCTTTTTTTTTTGGCTCAAAGTTGTACAGGCTCAGGTTGGGGGTTGCGCCTGCACAACTCTGCACAGCCCGCTGAATATCGGGCTGTGCAGTTTATGCATGGTTTCTCCCCCTCCAGTTCAGCATGCATTCATTTGCATTGCGCTGTTGCTCAGCTTGACTTGGGGGGCGCAACTGCCTCCTGCTAAATATGGCAGGATGGTGCAATTTCGGGCTTATGCAGGCGCAACCCTATTGCGCATGGCGCAACCCTTTTGAATATCCAGACCAATGTGTTTATTTTTTGTGAGCAAGGTTCTTTAACAGCAATCTTAACAAATTGTTTTTTTTCTTTTTAGATTCATGGGGCACAGTAATGTCAGTATTGTTGCTCTGAGTAATAGGATCCTTACATAATGTATCCTTTAGGTACAAAGATACCCCCTAGAGTTTAGTTTAAAATTGTAACTGTTTAGTGTGTTACCCAGAGATGCTGCCCCTTTTCTGCTTGGATGGATACCATCCCAGCAAATCAGTTCTCTATTTACTACAAAGTCCTCCCAGTGGGTATTACATCTAAAGTTCTGTCTAAGGCTCCATTCTCTCAACCAGTTATTTATATCTTTAATTTTGTTATTCAGATAGTCGTTAGGTCCAAAAACAGGAACAAAGAGTTAACTATAGTTTTGTTAAGGTTAAGTTTATATTCAGAAAAAAAGCTAAAAACATGAAGGGTATTTAAAACTGTAGGCAATGAGTTCAGGGGATTTGTCAGATATAAAAAGACATCATCAGCAAAAGCAGAAATGTTAAGTTCCCGCCCTCCAATAAATAATCTTTTAATAGAAGGAGAAGAAATAATTTCATAGGTCAGGGGTTCTATGTATAGGTTAGAAAGAAAAGGCAATAGTGAACACCCTTGTCAAGTACCTCGAAATCGTGTAAAGAAGTTTGACGTCTTTGCAGAATATTTAAACTAGCGAATGGGGAGAGGGGTGCAGCACCCCATACGTCGAATGGGAAGAACACCCCTACCCCCTCTGCTAGTGGTCAAACAGGGATTCAGCATGTTTGCAGTTCATTTGCATCACCAGGTAAGAAAAAAGGTTTGTCTCCCCATACGACGCACAGGGATAATGCCAAACCTCACCCAAATAACTAACACACTGAAATCTGCCCAACGGAAAATCATGTACACAAATGCTCACAGCCTGGGAAATAAGATCCCAGACCTGCAGGCTATAATGTCAGAGGCTAAACTGGACATAATAGCAATTAGTGAGACGTGGTTTACCAGTAACCACACTTGGGAGACTTCAGTACCTGGCTATGTATTGTTCAGAAGAGACCGAGGTGCAAAAAGGGGGGGAGGAGTGACCCTGTATGTCAATGAAAATATCAAAGCTACAGAAATTCAGAATACACATAAGGAGCCAGAAGAACTGTGGGTCACCCTGGAAACAGGAAATGGGACAGCCATAAGAACTGGGGTTGTCTACAGGCCCCCAGACCAGGGGGAGGACATAGACACATTACTGTTAGAGGATATACAAAACATGACAGCTAAAGGGGCGGTTCTGATAATGGGAGACTTCAACATGCCAGATACAGATTGGTCAATACCAGCAGGAACATCTGCCAGAACTAGACACATAGTGGATTCCCTGCAGGGGGAGGGCCTCAAACAACTGGTACAACAACCCACAAGAGACAGGGCTATCCTAGATCTAGTACTGACTAACAGAGAAGGGATCACAGATCTCCAGGTAGAAGGTCACCTGGGGACCAGTGACCATCACATGGTATGGTTCACTTTGGCTACTACATCTAAATCATCCCATTCCAAGGCAAAAATATGGGGCTTCAGAGGAGCTGACTTTGATAAGATGTTAAGCTAGCCCTGGCAAAAAGAAACACAGGTGAGGGGGTACAGGCAAAGTGGGCAAGCATTAAGGATGCAATACTTGAAGCAACATCCCATTGTGTTAGACAGAAAAGGAAGTGCAAAAGAAGAAGGAAACCACTTTGGTTCTCAAATACAGTAGCAGAAAAGGTCAGACCCAAAAGGCTGGCCTTCAAGAAATATAAGGGAACACAGCGGGATGAAGATAGGGAGGCATACCAAACTGCCCTAAGGGAAGCAGGGAAGGCAGTAAGGCAGGCAAAGTCCCAAACTGAGGAAACACTAGCACAAACAGTAAAAGAAGGTGACAAGACTTTCTATAGATACATTAGTGAAAGGAGAACGTCCAGAGGGGGTATTGCTAAGCTTAATGGAGAAAAGGGAGTATGTGAGGAGGAGGACCATGTAAAAGCATCTATCCTAAATAGATACTTTTGCTCAGTATTTACTGAAGAGAAGGTAAGGCAGGGCTCACAGCTCAGCACCATTGACACAGGGGGGAGGGAGGCCAGCACTACTCCCTTCACAAAAGAAAGGGTCCTACAAGAGCTTGCTAAGCTCAGGGTGGATAAGGCAATGGGACCTGATGGCATACTTCCCAGGGTAATTAAGGAGCTAAAGGTGGAACTAGCAGAGCCATTAGCAGAACTGTTTAGTGAGTCTCTGAGCACAGGAGAGGTCCCAGAAGACTGGAGAAGGGTCATGTGATCCCGCCTCCACAAGAGTGGTAGCAGGGAGGAGGCAGGGAACTACAGACCAGTCAGTCTTACCTCAGTAGCGGCAAGATTATGGAGGCACTTTAAGGAAAGGATAGTGCAACACCTGGAATCCATAGGGGCACAGGATCCAAGACAGCATGGGTTTGCAAAGGAAGGTCTGTCAAACTAATCTCATGATTTCTTGGACTGGGTAACCAGAGTGGTGGACCAAGGGGAGCAGTTGATGTCGCCTACCTTGACTTCAGCAAAGCTTTTGACACTGTTCCACATAGAAGATTGATAAATAAGCTGGGTAGGCTCGGGTGGGTCAGAAGTTGGTCAACTGGGTGGCAAACTGGTTGACGGGCAGTAAACAGAGAGTGGTGGTAAGTGGTATACAGTCAGAAGAGATGCAAGTCACAAGTGGGGAACCCTCAGGGATCAGTCCTGGGGCCAGTCCTCTCAACATCTTCATTAGTGACCTTGCAGATGGACTACAGGGTAAGGCTTGTCTGTTTGCAGATGACACCAAGATCTGCAACAGAGTAGATGATCCAGATGGGGTGGGCAGAATGGGAAGAGATCTGGATAAACTAGCAAAATGGTCAGGAAGAGTGGCAACTGGATTTAATGCAAAGAAGTGCAAGATCATGCACATAGGGAAGAGAAACCCTGAAGCCACCTATAGGGGAGGGAGTTGCTAGCAGTCACAAAGGAAGAAAGAGACTTGGCATCATCATCACTGATGACCTGAAATCATCCAAGCAGACCTCTAAAGCAGTAGGTAAGGCTAGGGGGGTGTTAGGGTGTATTAGTAGGGGTATCACAAGTCGTAAGAGGGAGGTAATAATCCCTCTTTACAAGACACTGGTTAGGCCCCATCTGGAGTACTGCGTGCAGTATTGGAGGCCACACCTTCACAAGGACATTAACCAAATTGAGGCAGTCCAGAGAAGGGCAACCAAAATGGTGCAGGGACTGCATCAGGAGACATATGAGGACAGATTAACAGAGCTCAATATGTATACCCTTGAGCAAAGGAGGGAGAGAGGTGATATGATAGAGGCATTCAAACACCTTAAGGGCATTAACAAGGTGAAAGAGTCTAACATGTTTAAGTATAAGAAAATAGCAGGACAAGAGGACACAGCATGAGATTAGAGGGGGCCGATTAAGGGGAATGTGAGAAATTCTTTTCACAGAAAGGGTGGTGGATGCATGGAATAGCCTACCTCAAAAAGTGGTGGCTATGAATACAGTGCAGGGCTTCAAACAGGCATGGGACAGGCATAAGAGAGCAATACAAATGAGTATGAATAGATAGGCCACTGACAGAGCAAAGGCCGATGGCATATTTATAAGGTAGAAAAAGAAATGGGCAGACTGGATGGGCCTTGCGGTCCTTATCTGCCATTAACTTCTATGTTAAATCAATTAGGACATTATTACAGAGGACTGTAGCTGATGGATTCTGATATAAAACCCAAACCTACTGAACATAATTATTTGAAAAACCATACAGGAGTACAAAATAGAATAAATAAGACTAAGATACATGGTCAAAAATATTTCCATGTCCAGGGAGACTAACACCGCATCCCAGTTGCCTCCCTGTGATGCGGAAATCAAATGGAAACATTTCGTAACATGGTCACTTGCATGTCTACCAGCCATGAAACCTACTTGCTCTGGCCCAATAAGGTCAGACCATACCTCAGTTAACCAAGTAGCAAGAATCTTAGCTAAACGTTTAACATCAACATTAATGAGAGAAACTGGCTGGTATTTTTCAGGGGGGGGGGCTCATCTTTAGTAGGATTGGAAATTAACAATACGGGCCTCAAGGAGAGATGATTCATTTACAACATAGCTAGTTAACTACTTAAACACTTGGGTTAATAAAAGGGCTAACTCTTCTTCCAAAGTTTTATAAAAAAAATAGGAGGAATCACATCAGGTCCAGGACCCTTATCAAACGATAGGGTGAAACAGTCTCTGTAACTTCGATATCCTGGACTGGGCCTGAGAGAAGTGCCAGTCGAGCACTCATGAGTTGTGAGTGGGAAACCCCCTTTAAAAAAGGTTTTGAACTGGGAAGAAATGTCAGATATGCTGAGATCCTCAGACTATAAAGAAGAGTAGCACTCCCTAAAGATGGAGTACATCTGCTTAGTGTTGTATGTCAAAACATTAGAACTATGATGTAAGAGGGCCTTGACCCAACAGGAAGCAACTTGTTGCTTCAGGGCAAGTAATTTACCTGCCTTTTCTCCTTGCCCCACATAGGTAGCTTTGGTATTAACCAGGGTCTGCTCCACCAGTTCCAAGACATGGACTGAGTATAAAGCTCTGAGCTGAGCTAGATGCAGACAATCATCCTCCAGAGTCTTGGGGGACAGTCATCTGTCCAACTCATGGATGTCATGCAGCCACGTACTTAGCTGGAATTCCTTTTTCTTTTTATGCACAGTAGCCAGGCAAATTAGTTCCTTTCTCCAAAGAGTCTTTAATGCCCCCCACTAGGTGTCCATAGCAGAAACAGAGCCTAGATTATCCTGCATGCATTGAGTTATAAAGGATCTCATGTAAGTCCTCATAGAATTAAACTTCAACAACTAAATGTTCATAGATCAAGTACGTACCTGATCACTAGGGTGGGGAATATCCACAAGCAATGATACAGAGAAGTGGTTGAATAAAACTCTAGCTTCAACCTAATAGGAAAATGAGAAGGGGAGGAAATGTTGACTAAGAAAGAAACAATCTAATCCGGAGAAAGAATTATGAGGGATAGAATGAAAAGCAAAATCCTGTTCCTCAGGATGGAGAGCCCTTCAAGAGTTCACCAGCACTGGTTGATCCATGAACTCTCATATGGCTCTCTGCACCGGAGACAGACTGGCTTTTGGCTGCTGAGAATGGTAAAGGTCATTAGAAAATACAAAGTTCCAGTCCCCCCCCCCCAAATCATTGCCAGATGGGTATAAGGGGCCATAGCAGATACTAGCTTAGGAGAAAAGGAAAGTGTGTCTTGATTTGGGCCATACATAGAGCTCAGCAATACCTCATCACATCCCAAGCATGCATGAACTAATATGTATCATCCATCCAGGTCTCCAACCTCTAATAAAAAGGCAAAAGAAACTTGCTTAGATATTAATAACTCTACTTCCCACTTATGAGAACTATTTCCTGTCCCATAAGCCTTGCTGACCCATCCCTAGTGAAAACTGTTAATCTGTGGAGATGGCAAATGTATCTCTTTCCAAAAAATTAAAGAGGGTCTGCAAGCTCTACAAATGTTTCAAAATATACTGCTGTTTAGGCAAGACAAGTTTTATTTCTATCTCCCCCAATCCCAGCTGCTCGGGGCACCTAACCATAAAAACAGCACAAATAAAAATACAAAGCATTATAAATAAAAATGTATAAAATTCAAAATCACAGCTTATATGTGTCAAACGTTATTCAGATAACTATGCAGGAAGATTTTATTCTGGGTAGGCCAGGTGGAATAGGTGGGTCTTAAGCCTCTGTTTGAACTCCTCAGTCAAAGGGGCCTTTTGGACTGAAGGTGATAACGAATTCCATGGGGTTGGAACCCTTAGGCCTGGATATTCAAAAGGGTTGCGCATGGTGCAACAGGGATGCACCATGCACAACCCACTGATGCGCCCCGGCATGATATTGAATGTGGCAAGTTGCGATGCACAACTCCCAATGTGCCAGGGCACAACAGTAATGTATACGGCGCAAGTGCGGAGGGCTTGCCCATGCATATGCGGCACATCTCGATATTTAGCCCGGGATATGTAGTGCATATGCTGTCACAAACTCGCCTAGTGCCACACAGGGGGGTGCAAAAATGTGCCTGGCAAAACCAGGAACAAGTCCAGGCCACCCACAGGTGAGCTGCTGTACTGCAAGGTGCAATACGGCAGCTGCCAGCCATGGGTGGCCACCCACCCACAACACTGACCCCAAGTCCCCTGTCTTGGGAGCATTGTGCTCCCCACCCCATCATCCGATCGTGGGCATATGGAAGCAGGATCCCTGGTGGTCCAGGGGAAACCCCACTGGTGCCCGAATGCGGGCATAAGTATATCTAATCCCTGCTGGTCCAGTGGATGGCCCCCTGTCACCTGATCATGGGCATATGTGTAATGAACATTCCTGGTGGTCTAGAGGAATCCCAACCCCATTGCCCAGTGCTGAGGCGAACATAGCAACTGAAGCCCTGGTGGTCCAGTGGACCCCTCCCACCCACCCACTGAGGTCCCCTGTCCTCAGCACCCCTCCCCAGTCAGCAGCGGTAGCGCACCCCACCAGCATGCCTCCCGCTACCCGCCAACTGACAGCATACCATCTGAAATTGTTCCCCTAACCCCCCACCCCAGGCTCCTGCCATTCTCTAATTGTTCAGTAAGCATGATTCCCCCTACCCCCATATCCTCTGCCTCTCGTTATTCTATTCCATGGCTGTCCCTTAAAACCATGGCCTTCCCAAAAGGGCTGTTGGCCTGTACCCTGCCCTTCTCCCCCATGGGCCCCTTGTGCCCAGTTAGTCCTGCATTTGCTCACAGAATGTGTACATCCACACTTTGAGCAGGAATATCAGAACTGACATTGCGGCCAGGAACAGGATGTCCTGTTATAGTCCCAGCAGCATTTTTGGGGTACTCCCCTCCTTTTTCCTGTATCTCCCTCAGGTGTGGATTGATCAGTTACATAGTCCATCCACAAATCTAACTGCTTCATATCCCACCTCACATCCCCGTAGGTTGCCATCCTTTGCTGAAAAATTCATCATAATATATCCAACCTACCCCTCCTTTTGCCTTCGCTCTTCTAATGATCAGTGAGTACATAATGAGAGGGATACCCAACTCTGGTTTCTTTTCCTGCAGTATAGCCGAATATGTGGTGAAACCCACAAACCACCCATCCCATGTCTTCCCTCTTGTAAATTTGTCCTCTCCTTTTTTACCCAGCAAAACTACCGCTGTCACCATCTCACTCTTCCCAACACTCTCCACTTCCTCATACTTTGCTGCCGCCTCCCTACTGACTAGGGCAAAAATGTCTACGTACTCCCCTTTCCATATCTTTTCCTTCATTGCCAGCAGTACATAATTCCCTATTCTCATCCCTGGAGCTCCTATCTCCCTAGTACCTCTTCCCACACTCTTTGCCACCTTTTACACCTCTCCTGTTGTTTCTCTCTCTGACCTGATCTCTGCCAGTGCTGATTCCATCTGCCCTAACCCCCCCTGTCCCCAGTGCCGTAATAATCTGGCCTATGTATTCTCTAATGCTGTTCCCAACTGTGCCTGATACGTTACCTGCAGGTCTGTCCGCTCCTTGGGGCCTGTTATCCTCAAGAGCCCCTGGCCTGGGCTCCTGCAGCTGGACTGCTGGTTGTGGCATTGTATGCAGGGGAACTCCTGGGTTCGGGGGGGTCCATTCTGGGTTTGAGTGTTGTCGGCATCACCTGTTTTTGGGGAGATACTGATGGTTCCAGTACACAGGGCAGTGGTGGCACTGGGCTGGCCACTCGGGGAGGAGATACCATTGGCTGCTGCAGTCTCCTTGGGCTGGGCACCCTCCCTGCTGGCCGCTTCCCACTGCCCCTTTTTCCTTTTCCCACCTTCTGTTTCTCCCCGGATCTCCCCGGTTCCTCCCCTTCTACCAGCTGCCACATCTTGTTGGCCTTTTCCGCAAGCTCCATGATGGCCTTGTAGGTATCTTCTTTTGAGGGCCTGTTTCTCTTTGGTGCCATCTCCTTTTTTGCCTGTATAAAGCTGTGAATAGAATGAAAAATTTTCTTTATTATTACATATGCTTGATTTTCTTGGCTTGCTTTGCTTAGCTACCCCTACTCCTGTCGTTTCCCATCGAGCCAGAGGCTTCTGAAGTTGCTACCCATGACCCCGTTTGGTCTTTTATTTATTTATTTTTATTTATTTTTTTTTTATATACCCAAGCACTCCCCCTGTGATAAATAAACTTGTCCCTCGCTTCCCACTCGCCGGAGAATGGCATTATCCCCCAGTCACAGCCCCTAAGAATCCGTCCAGAGCCTCCTGGCTTTTTGGGCCTTATTATACTCCTCTCTGCACCCGCCCCAGCCCCCCGCTTTGTTTTTTTTTTTTTTTTTACATGGATACATAGACAGTGTCGGCAGATAAGGGCCTATGGCCCACCCAGTCTGCCCATTTAAGCTTGTAAGTTCAGTTTGTTTTCCTAGAAGTCCGTTTCCCCTTACCCCTGACCTCTAGAATTCCTTTATGTCTATCCCATGCACTCTTAAATCCCGTGATTGTTTCAGCCCCACCACTTCCTCTGGCAGGGTGTTCCACTTGTCCACCACCCGTTCTGTGAAGAAATTCTTTCTCATGTTTCCTCTGAATCGTCCTCCCTCCAACTTCATCCCATGCCCTCTAGTCCTGGAACACCTTTTTCGGCTAAAATAGTGTTTTCCTGCACCCTGTTTCTCCCTGTAAGATACTTGTATGTCTCTATCATATCCCTCTCCCTCCTCTCCTCCAGGAGTACATGTTCAGTTCCTTCAATCTGTCTTCATAGGACTTGTGATGCAATCCATGCACCATCTTTGTTGCCCTCCTCTGAACCTTCTCTACCCTGTCTATGTCCTTACGTAGGTATGGTCTCCAGAACTGTACACTGTACTCCAGGTGGGGCCTCACTAGTGTCTTGTATAGCGGAATTATGACCTCCCTTTTCCTGCTGGTGATGCCCCTGCTCATACATCCCAGCATCCTATTTGCTTTACCTGATGCCTTGTCACACTGTTTCCTACCTTGAGGTCATCAGAGATGACAACCCCAAGATCCCTTTCCTGCTTGGGCATGCTATATCCTCACCCCCAACTGATATATTGCACCAGGGTTTTGTGCCCATATGCATTATCTTGCACTTCTTTGCATTGAATTTCAACTGCCAAACCCCTTGACCATTCTTCAAGTTTCTGCAGGTCCCTTCTCATTCTGTCTACACCCTCTGGTGTGTCTACTCTGTTACAGAGCTTTGTGTCATCAGCAACAGTGAAATTCTGCCTTCTAGATCCTGTGCAATGTCACTGATGAAGATGTTGAATAGGACCCGGTCCCAGCACTGATCCCTGTGGTACCCCACTGGTCACTCTTCCATCTGTGGAGTGACAGCCATTTACCACCACCCTCTGGGTCCTGCCACCCAGCCAGTTACCTACCCACCACACACTGTCCTGCCCACACCCATATTCCCCAGTTTGTGTAATAGTCTTCTATGTGGCACAGTGTCAAGGCCTTGCTGAAGTCCAGATGGGCCTTGTCCACTGCCCTCCCTGATCCACCTCCCTAGTCACCCAGTCTAAAAAATTCAATGAGGTTGGTCTGACATGACCTCCCTGGTGAAACCATGCTGCCTTGGGTCCTGTAGTCCATTGACAACCAGATGTTCCACCAATCTCTCCTTCAGTAGTGCTTCCATGATCTTTCCCACTACCGAGGTGAGGCTGACTGGTCTGTAGTTCCCTGCTTCCTCTTTGTTCCCACTTTTGTATAAGGGACTACATCTGCTATCCTCCAGTCTTTGGGTACCTCCTGTTTCCAGTGATTGGCTAAACAGGATAGCCAGAAGTTCAGCCACCACCTCTCTTAGTTCTTTAAGGACCCTGGGAGTGCACCCCATCTGGCCCCATTGCTTTGTCAACTCTTATTACTTCCAGTTCCTTCAGGATCCTTTCTGTAAAGAGACTTGTGTCCATTTCTGCACCATTCTCACCCTTGTACTCCTTCAGACCCATTACCCCCTCTTCCTCAGTAAAGACTGAGCAGAAATACCTGTTCAATATGTCAGCTTTACTGTTGTCATCCTCCACGTGACTCCCATCCTCCCCTTTCAGTCTCACTATCCCTCCCTTTGTCTTTCTTTTTTCACTTATGTACATGTAAAAGGTTTTGTCCCCTTTAACCACTGATTTTGCAATGTGTTCTTCTGTCTGAGCTTTGGCTTCCCTTACTGACTTCCCTGCCTCCCTTTGTTTCTCCTGGTACTTCTCCCTATCCCTTCTGCCTGTGTCTTTTTGTATTGCCTGAATGCAATCTTTTGCTTTCACTTTCTTTGCTACCTCTTTGGAAAACCATAATGGTCTCCTCTTCCTTTTCCTCTTGCTAACCTGCTTAATGCATAATTCTGTTGTTCTTATAATCCCCATTTTAAATACTGCCCACTGTTCCTCAACCCCTGATTCCTGTCCCATTCCCCTTAATGCCTCTTTTAAGTATCTCCCCATTTTCCCAAAGTCTGCCCCCTAAAATCCAGGATACGTGTTTTTGTGTGGTTTGGTTCTGCTCTTTCTGTGATTTCAAACCACAATGACTGGTGGTCACTGTTACCCAGTGTCCCCACTGTTACCCCCATCACACTGTCCCTGTTTGTGAGCATAAGGTCCAGTATTGCCTTCTGCCGAGTTGGTTCCATGACCAGTTGCTTGAGGAAGGCACTCTGAAGGGAGTCCAGGATAAATCTGCTCCTAGTTGATGCTGCTGCTGGGATGCTCCAGTCCACGTCTGGAATATTGAAGTCTCCAACCAGTACTACTCACTCTTGTCTGCCATCCTTTGGATGGCTAGCATCAGCTCCTATCTGTTTCTTCCTCCTGGACTGGTGGTCTATAGACCACACCTGTGGATGGCTGGCCCCATTTTCCTTTCCAGCTTTACCCACAGTATCTCTCCCATTTTGTTCCTCCTGGATCTCTGTGGCCTTATGTCATTTTTCACATACAGTGCCTCCTCCTCCCTTCCTGCCTGCTCTGTCTCTTCTGAATATGTTGTAGCCAGGTATGGCCATCTCCCAGTCATGGTTATCATTACACCAGGTTTCAGTGATGGCCACAATGTCCAGGTCTGACTGTACCATGACAGCTCCAGATCTTCCATCTTGTTGCTAAGGCTCCTGGCATTTGCACACATGGCTTTCCATGATTTGACCTCCTAGACTGCTTTACTGTTCTACTCCAGCCCCTTCCTTGGTTGTCATTTATCCCTGGTTCTCCTTGCTGTCTGCCCTTCTGCTGAATTTTGCCCCTTTTCTGCTTATCCACCTTATGGACACTAATCTTCATCTTTTGCACACTGCTTTGCAGAGATAGCCACTCCTCTGGTTCACTGGTTCCACTGCTAGCTGTGGGGGGTGAGCAAGTAGGTACCCTCCTTGCTGGCCTGCCACCCCCCTTTGCTAGTTTAAATGCTTGTCAATGTAGCATTTAAACTTATCATTGAGTGCTTGAATTCCCCTCCAGGATGGATGCAGGCCGGCAGGCTTGAACAAACCTCCATCCTCCAGGTGGGTCCCCAGTCACCAATGAATCCAAACCCTTCCTCACAGCACCAGTTCTTCAACCATGAGTTAAAGTTCCTAATGCATGCACTCCTATGCTCTCCCTTGCCTCTCACAGGTAGTACTTCTAAGAAAGTGACAGAAGTAGCTATTGCTTGAGACCCCTTCCCAGTTTTCTAAACTCTTCCTGAACTTCCTTTGGCTCCTCATTTTCCAAGTCATTAGTACCTAGGTGGATAATGACATCCAGCTCACCCTCCCGTCTTGCCTTCCCAGTGATCCCCAGTATCTTCCTTCTATCCCTCCATGCCGTGGCACCTGGTAGGCACCTCACCTCCCTGTCCTCCCCCTCCTGTGTTCCTAGCTGGATCCCTCTTACAATGGAGTCCCCCACCAGGATTCACTTCCTCCTCCTCTGGGGTCCACTGCTTTCCCCACTGAGGTCACCTCCTTGGCTAACCTCCACATCCTTTCCTTCCACTTCTCTAGGAACCTCTATTTGGTTGTCCTCATTTGCCAGTGTGGCATATGAGTTCTTGAGGAATAGGATCTGGGATGTCCTCTGCCTGACTGTTCTCTAACCCTTCCTGAGCCCACTGTCATCCAAGTGCTCCTCGTTCTCGGCATCCTTTGAGGCAGCTGCATTGGACTGGGTGGTCCCTGGATAGGGTGATGGTACTCCTGACCCTGTTTACTTCCACTCTGAGTCTGGTTACCTCATCCCTGTAGTCCAGAGAGATGCATGCAGATAGGGCAGCACCTCAGTGTCCGGAAGTCTGCTTGAATATGGCTGCCCCACAGCCCTGCATTGCATCACTCCCACATTATACTGCAATTCACTCTTTCTGTCTGCTACTGAAACTCTCTTAGTTCTCTTTTTATTAATTTACAGTACTAAAAATCCTGTAACTGATCCTCAGATTTTTTTTAAGGAAAAAGAAACCAATAAATAAATGAGTCAAAACACTTGTGCTGAGGGTGGGCTTCTTCCCCCTTATGCCCCTCCTACTTCACACCTCTTACTATACCCTGTGTTTAGCTCCTGTCAATCAGATTTATCAGGGCATATAATTAAGAGTTGGGGGAAGGGGAGGGACAGCTACAGGACAGTCAGACAAGCCAAGATAAAATTTGCAGCAATTAAAGACAGCACAGAATTACACCACCACTATGTTTTAAATTTTCAACAGCCCAAAAACAATTATAAGTAAAGACAAGAAAGAAAGTATAGTGTCACTACAAGCCTACAATCTAAGTTTAAAAGAAAAATACCAATTGCCAGTTACTCTAAAGCACTGAATTGAATATGTTTCCTTCCTTCTCCTTCTGGCTTCTTCTGAGAAAATCAACCTCTGCTTGCTACTTTATCTCTGACTAAGCCCCACCTCCAGTTATCACGTAGCTGGGGTCAGAGGCCAGACAATTAACACCCTTCACCCAGCTACAGGACAGTCAGACAAGCCAAGATAAAATTTGCAGCAATTAAAGACAGCACAGAATTACACCACCACTATGTTTTAAATTTTCAACAGCCCAAAAACAATTATAAGTAAAGACAAGAAAGAAAGTATAGTGTCACTACAAGCCTACAATCTAAGTTTAAAAGAAAAATACCAATTACCAGTTACTCTAAAGCACTGAATTGAATATGTTTCCTTCCTTCTCCTTCTGGCTTCTTCTGAGAAAATCAACCTCTGCTTGCTACTTTATCTCTGACTAAGCCCCACTTCCAGTTATCACGTAGCTGAGGTCAGAGGCCAGACAATTAACACCCTTCACCCAGCTACAGGACAGTCAGACAAGCCAAGATAAAATTTGCAGCAATTAAAGACAGCACAGAATTACACCACCACTATGTTTTAAATTTTCAACAGCCCAGAAACAATTATAAGTAAAGACAACAAAGAAAGTATAGTGTCACTACACGCCTACAATCTAAGTTTAAAAGAAAAATACCAATTGCCAGTTACTCTAAAGCACTGAATTGAATATGTTTCCTTCCTTCTCCTTCTGGCTTCTTCTTTTTAACATGCCAACCACTCCAAACTAAGATCCACAGGCTTTACTTTATTATACGTATGACATTTTTTACCCAGCATCCGCCGCTGCACCACATGGCCTTTTAGGCCTATGCCTACTCCACGCTGTACCCCCAAGGCCTCCGGCCATATCCCCCACCTTCCCACCCCAAACATCTGCCATCACCCCCCCATGGCCTCCTAGGCCTAACTGTCTCCCTCTCATGTGCCCAAAAGTCCTCAGGTCTCACCACCTGATACACTCCATCTCACAACTGGTAATGCCACACCAGACTTGACAACCCCCCCCCGAACAATTCCCGTATCCATTTAAATCAGGGGCTTGTCAGCCTTTCAGCTTACTGTTCCCTTGTTGCCCCAGCAATGAACCGCGGGCTTCCCGTGTTGCACCCCCTGATTCCTTCCTGGTTCCTTTTGTCCACACGGATTGCCATCAGATTCCACCTGCTCCAATGCCAGCACATCTGCGGCTCCTTCAAACAGCAAGATTCACCATAAAATAAAACCTTAGTTGCCACAGGAAAACAACCCATCTCCATTCGGCCTGGAAATAAAAAACCCTCAATTGCCAGCTGCTTGTCCCCTCCTGGAGAATGTAGATACTACCCTTGCAGACCCTAAAGCCTTCTTCTTGCTCTGGAACAAAATGTTCTCCTGCGCTGGCAGGCCCTCGGTCTTCCTCCTGCCCCCCCCACCATGCGGTGTGACATCAGACGCCACCGCCATCGCTCCTGCTTCAAAGCCGACCTAGCTGCCTGTGGCTTCTTCTCTTGCTACTGGGGCCTGCCACCTCATTTTTCTGTACGAGGCTGAGCTCCACTTTGTTTTGTTTTTTTTATGCCTCCTTACTTTCTCTCGCGTTGCTCATGCCATCCTCCTATAAGGCCATAGCCAGAACTCCTGTTCCACTTCTCAGACCAACGCTTCCCTGCCTCGAGAGACTCAAGAATAAACTCCCCAATATCTGATCAAATACTGGATGTTTTCCACTAATTAAGCTCCTACTGCCGCCTAGCCCCTTCGATTCCAGGCTCAATCGGGATTATTCAGCTACCCACCGTCATAGCCTGAGATCTACCCAAACCTTTTTGTTCCTCTAATTCTTTTAGGAAAAACAACACCACAGCTTTTTTCTCATGGGGGCCCCACTAGTACATTATACTCGCAGCATTGCTCGCTCTCACTTCTCCTTACTTTCCTTTGTGGGTTCATTACAGGACCCCTGTTTTTACTATTTTGGCACCTTGCAAAGCCCTCGGCCCACCTCTTGCCCCCTGCCTCTTCTGTTGGGCACCAAACTACCTGTCACAACTTCCTTCATTTTTGCACAGCCACCTACAATTTTGCCACCATGTAGCACCACATCGCAAAGGAGGTTTAAAGCTTCAAAAACCAGGTTCCAGTCAGCATTTTGTAAAAGTACCACCAGTTTTCAGAAACTTGGCAACAAAATTCATACCACATATCATTGAAACAAATTCCCCCAACAAGTAATAACAACCTTTTTTTTTTTTTTATTTCCTTCCTGGCTAAACCTAGCTGTATGGTTTTCTTACCTGCTTTAAGCTAGTGCTCAAACCTCTGCTCTGAATGCCAATCTGATGTGCAGTAGTTTCATTATATAACAAAACTTCAGCAAAAGTGGCTGAACCAGCTCTGTGCAGGCCTTCTTGTACCCCCTTTAGCCCCTTCCCTTCCTGTAGCCTGTCCATTGTCCTGGCTCCCAGTCCCTCACCCTACCTCCCCCCCACCGAGCAAACCATTTCCAACAACACAAAAGGGGGGAGGGTGCACCAGGACAACATGGTTTGCCCCTTAAAGGTCAAATTCCATTATTCTCATATTATGCTAGGTGTAGCAGTAGTGGAGTGGGAGAAGAATAAGGCAGGAGGATTCAGCCGTAGGTAAGGTAGAGGAGTTTCTGGGTAGGCACTTGTCAGCAAAAAAAGGATCAGGTAGTAGAGGTAGACAGATCGGACTAAAACTGTGAGAGGGAGGAGCAGGACAGAATAAAGGGAGGGAGGGAGTTCCAGTCACTTAGAGCAGCATATGAAAAGAAGCATCTGGATACAGCAAGACGTATTTTGGGGACAATGAGAAGGGGGCAGAGAGGCAGAGCAAAGTGTGCATGGTGCTTGTTTGAGGCGAATAAGTTCTCTGAGGCAAGGAAGGGTGAATTTGTGGACAAGCTTGAACATGAGGCTCAAGGTGGAGTACCTCAGTTTTGCTTCATAGGAGGACCACCCCAGAGAGGTGAGAACATCACAGTGATGAGAGTGGGCAAGTGCTCCCACAGCAAAACAACCAACCCTGTGGTATGTCTGAGAGAGGAGGGGCATGGAGGAGGAATTAGTGAAGAGGAGGGGGGGTGCAGCATAGGGTAGTAGGGAAGGAGGGATGCAGAAGCAATTGTTTGGCAAGAGGCAAGTGTGAGGTGTTGGCGAATGCAATAGAGGAGTCTGAGTTTCTGGTTGAGATTTTTGATAGTGCTAGAGACATAGGAGTTGAACGAGAGGGCAGGGTCCAAGGTAACACCCAGGTATTTGAAGGAGTGAACTGCCTCTAATAAATCTCCCTTGCTAGTAGAAATACTAAGGGTAGGTAGATTTGACTTTTTTGCAGGCCGATGAGTGAAGACCATGCATTTTTGTTTTCTCTGAGTAGAAAACAGGATGATTACATTGGAACCAGGCTTCCAGGGAGGTGAAGTCTGAGACAAGGTCCTGATTGATTTGGTCTACGACTGGAGAGGAGCAGTAGATGATGGCATTATCTGTGTGTAAGTGATCTGACACAGACAGTCCATCTGTGGGCCTTCCAAGCTGCTCCTGTGGCCCTAGCTCTCTCCAAGCAGGCAGGAGCTAACAGACCACCCGACTGACCCCCGGACAGATTCAGACAGCCCATCTGCGGGCTTCCCAAGCTGCTCCTGTGGCCCTGGCTCTCTCCGAACAGGCTGGAGCTAACAGACCATCCAACTGATCCCCGGACAGATTCAGACAGCCCATCTGCGGGCTTCCCAAGCTGCTCCTATGGCCCTGGCTCTCTCTAAGCAGGCCACAGCTAACAGATTGCCCGACTGACCCCAGGACAGATTCAGGTATGCACCGGACTTCTGAAACTCATGGTTTTGAATGCCACTGTTTTGACTGGATGCCCAGTGGAGGAGCCAGGCACTGATTGGCAGTTTCTGCTCTTTGGCTGATTTTCCAACGCCTGGCGCTTCCTGATCTCAGGGAAATCTCTTTCTGTGCTGTGTTCTGGACTGAATTTTTGTTAATGTAATTACTTTTGTTATGGATCAATTGGTCTCACTTTACCTGCCAGTTTAGCTAGTCTATTCCAAGCCACTAGTCTAGCCTCTCGGTGCTACTTGCTGCTGTGCGACTAGTGCTGGACAAACTGTATTGTATATTAGATGATGTTTGACTGCTTAGACATAGATACTGAGCAAGATTGCTGCAGTTTTCCATTTCTGCCCTACTGACAAGCCGTGTTGCCTTCCCCACACTGGTCACTCTGCTAATTATTAATTTCTCCAACCCACTTGTAATGCTGTCTCTCTAAACAGCTTAATTTCATCTGTCTTACCTACAAACCCTTTCCTTATACCCCCCGCTGCTGCTGTCCACCTCAGACGTCCTGATGCCAAAGCACAGACCCCCCCGGTAATTCCTCTTCTATCTCTAAATAATTGCCCTGCATTTGCCACCTCTTTACCTCATGTTTTGTCCTTCCCAATTGCCTGCCCCCCACTGAGTTTGCTATTGTACTCTAGCTGCATTTAATCCTCTGTCTTTCCCTTCTTGTTCCACAGACAGCGCATCTGCGGGCTTCCCAAGCTGCTCCTGTGGCCCTGGCTTTCTCTGAGCAGGCCGCAGCTAACAGACCGCCCGACTAACCACCGGACAGATTCAGGTACTCACCGGACCTCCAAAACTTGTGGTTTTGAATGCTGCTGTTTTGACTGGATGCCCAGTGGAGGAGCCAGGCACTGACTGGCAGTTTCTGCTCCTTGGCTGATTTTCCAGTGCCTGGCGCTTCCTGATCTCAGGGAAATCTCTTTCTGTGCTGTGTTCTGGACTGAATCTTTTTGTCCACCCCCCTCCCCCACCTCCTGATAGTATTAAATAGACCCTTGCTCCACCCCTTTCCTCAGCTAGCAGCTGACTGGTCGCTCCACTGCTGAACATTCTTATGCTATTGGCCTCCCTGTCTTCAATACCTGACTTGACCCACTTTCTTACTGCCCCTTTTTAAAGCAGTCTCACCTACAGGGTCGCACATTTGCTCTCAACTTTTTCTCCAGCCACTTCAGTTAACTCAGCTCAATTACTGTTCTAACCTGCCCTATTGTTAGGGACCTCACCCTAATTCTACTATATACCCTTTCAATTCTTACACTTCCACTGCCTATGGTTACCCAGTCACAGCCTAACCATCCCAGTAGCTGGCACCTTTGCCTTTGCGTAGGTTGCTAATTCAATCTATAGGCTGCAAGGACCAGACAGATCAACTGTGTCTGCTTTATGCAAGATATCACCATGTGGGTGCCCCACTGGCTCCATTTTCTGTTCCTTCTTTTCTTTGTGCCATGACAGTACACAAGCTTTCCCAATCTTCTAGCAGGGGGGAACATAGCCTTCTGGTGGGCTGTCGTGTGCACTGTAACTCAACTTTCAATTATCTTTGTGCTCTTAGACTTCCCCATCTGCAGCCCTTTGTTCAAACTACTATTAGTGGCAGGACTTGGGCTGAACTTCCCCCACAGGGCATATCCATCACTCCACTGTGCACTTACCTTTCTTTACATCTCACAGCCAGTGTCATGGTAATTGCTGTCTTAGGACAGAACAGATCTAAATACAGGGTTCTATTTACTCAGCCCAACACCCCTTTAGATGAACACGGGCAAGGGACTACAAAATGACTATTGCTGCACCAATGAAGCTCTTACTTTTCCTTCTGCTGTGCTCAGGAGACATTGAGCTTAACCCTGACCCAGCTAAAGTTCTTACTTCCCCATTGGATCCAGCAAAACTAAAAGGAATGTGCTTTATGTATATGAACACATGCAGCCTGTTAAAAAAGCTTACCTTGATCCAGGCCTGGGTCAATCATACCACACCAGATGTTGTGGTGATCTCCGAATCATGGCTCAGACCCTCTATGCCTGACAGTGAAATTAATATCCCAGACTATTCATTATTTAGAGCTGAGAGGCTCATTAGAGGTGGAAGAGTGGACATCTATGTCAAGGATAAATACTCGGTTTCATGCCTAGACTTGTTATCCATTGCAAACCAATTCGAATGCCTAGCACTAAAGGTTGAGATATCCTCCTCCACTGCGCTTTGTGTCATAGGCTGCTATAGACCCCATCTGCTGGCTCTCAAATCCTCACCCATCTAACTATTATTATGGGGCATGGCTCCTTTGAAACAGTTATTCTTGGGGATCTTAACCTTGATTGGATGTCCAAGGCGGCTGTACCACTTAAGGAGTTCTGTGATGACCATGGGCTGAAGCAACTTATTGGTGAGCCTACACACCCTAATAATAAGAAGCCTGCTAATAGTACACTGCTTGATGTCATCTTAGTAAGTAAACCGCACCTGTTCTCCCGTGCAGGAACCTTCTTCTCTGATGTTAGTGACCATAGCATCATCGCTTGCGTAAGATCGGTCCAGAATCCGCTATCCTCGTCAAGGTTCTCTACTAAGAGGTCCAGACGTAACTTCGATCAGTCTGCCTTCCTTGATGAGCTAAAATACTCACTGCATTGGCAGGACTTTTACCTAGCTAACTCGGTCCACTTGGCATATGACATCTTTTCTGAAATTGTGGCTGGGGCATTAAATAAGTATGCCCCGCTTATAAAAGTTAGGGTAAGAAGTACAACCTGTCACTGGTTCTCTTTAGAACTCAAGACAGCACTTCTAGACAGGGACAAGCTTTGGAAAAAAGCACAAACAGCTAAGGTCCAGATGGACTGGTGTCACTTCAGGAAAGCCAGGAATACATGCACCAAGATGATAAGAGATACTAAGGCCTCCTTTTATCATTCAGAACCGGATTCTGCTGCCAGGAGTTCCTCTAAATTTTGGAAGTCTATTAAGGACATGTCTGGCCATACCCTGGGGAACTCCCTGCCTGCAAAGATTACCTCTGGCAGTGCCACCATCTGCAACAAAATGGAGATCCAGGATGCATTTAACAACCACTTTGCCACTGCAGGGCTGGCATTTGACAACTTCCCTGCATGTTCTTTATGCTCCCAGTTGGGTGTGCAAAACTCTGAACCTCTTCTTACCAACTCAATCTTTTCTCTCCAGCCTACTTCGTTGAAAGAGGTCGAAGAACTTCTATTACAGTTCGATACCAAAAAAAGTGCGGGTGCTGACTCTCTAGACCCATACGTTCTGAATGTTGCCTACCATGCTTTAGCTGTACCAATTACCCACCTATTCAATCTCTCACTGTCCCTCAGAATCCTCCCACCCTTATGGAAAACAGCTCATGTTATCCCTCAGTTTAAATCTGGGGAACCCTGTGATTTTAACAACTACAGACCAATTTATCTACTCCCTATACTGTCCAAACTGTTGGAAAAAATTGTAAGCAAGTAATTGAGAACCTATGTAGAAACTACAAATCTTCTAAACCCAATACAATCTGGCTTTAGAGCACAGTGTAGCACCATTACAGCCCTAGCCAAAGCGACCAATGATTGGCAGTGAGACCTGGAGAATCGAAACTTTGTCTGTGCAGAGTTTTTTTACTTCGGTAAGGCTTTCGACACCGTCGATCATGGCCTGCTCCTTTCCTCTCTAAGGGCGATAGGACTGGACTCACTATCCTTGCATTGGTTTGCTGACTACCTCTCTGACCAGTGGCAGCAAGTCAAGGCAGACGGTAAACTTTCTCCCCTTAAATCTCTGCAAAGAGGGGTCCCCCAGGAATCGATTCTTGGTCCCCTAAAGTTTGCAATTTACATAAACAACACTGACACTGACATGACTAAGGCCAATATCCATCTGTTCGCAGATAACACAGTTCTTTATCTAAGTCATCCTTCACTAGAAGCTGCCTGTGGAGACCTACAATTTGAATTCAATCTACTTCAGAGCCAATTCCTAAACAAAAAGCTCCTATTAAATGCCAAAAAAACTAAGGCAATGCTATTTTCTCCACTTCTCCATGCTGCAAACCCGGCCAGTGCTGGCTCCATTCCACAGATCACAACAATCCTGTGAGAAAACCTAGAATTTGTCAATAAATTCAAGTACTTGGGAGTGTGGCTCAACCATAGACTTTCCTTTACAGACCATATCGAAGATCTGCTAAAGAAACTGAGGCAGAGGCTTGGACTCTTTCTCAGGATTAATAACTTCTTTACTAGCAATGCCAAGTAGCGGCTGGTACAAACAATGTTTCTCTCCTTGGTCGACTATGCTGACTTTCTTTATAGTCACTGCCCTGTCTCTTGTCTTGCTAAATTGGATACATTGTATCACAGGGCTCTAAAATTCATTACTGGCCTTCCTTTTTCCACTCATCATTATGCCCTTTATGCTGCCGTGGGGTGGCCCTCCCTTCAGTAGGGGAGAAACAGAAATGCTGTACTCTGGATGCTCAGAGCTATTATCAAAAAACGACCCCTATATATCTCTGATTGTCTTCCGCTATGCCAGCTTGGGAACTATGCACTAAGAAGCTACTCCTATATGTCCTTAAAGGTACCTAAGCTAAAAACACACTTTAGGAGAATGGCTATAAGCTTTGTGCTGCCGTCTCTATGTAGCAAAATACAAAAATAGCTGAAGCTTAGTACCCCGGTCAATCTATCCTCCTTCAAGACACTATATGACAATTTGGTGAAGGAAATTTGCAACTGCTTCCTTCGATCCTAAACTTCCCTGCACTTATAGCGTACCATGATGGGGCTGTCCTCTCTGCTACACCTGACCTTGTTGCCTCTCCTTCACATTTTTCTAATACCTAATTGTGCTTCCCACCCTCCTGTCCTGTGTCCTCTCTGAGGCTTCATCTATCCCTTATCTATCCCCTACCACCCTGCCTGTACCCTATCTCACCTCGCCTACCACACTCCCTTCTACCCTGTTACACTGTTTGTTTTTTCTTTTTTTAATTCACTGTCTGTCTTGTTTCTTATGGCATTGTATGTAATATAAAATTACCTAACAATTGTCCACGTTAGCACTTCCAGCTACCGTTACTAGACTCATTATACAACACGAAGGAATTGAACCACTGTTTCCAAACTGTTCTCCACTTATGATTACATTTAACTATTGTATCTCTGTATTGTATAATATTACTGGGGTGTTATGTTGTGACTGTTCACATATTGTATATCCTGTTTTCCTGTGCTAACCAGGTCCTTCTTGTAAATGAGCTATGCTCAATGGTGTTCACCTGGATAAATAAAGATTTGATTGATCGATTGAAATGAACGAAACACATCCACACCTCACAGAAAGGGGAGTGCACAATGTACTTATTTCAGCAAAATTATTTAATATGTTTTCTAAACAAATATCCCTCAAATACCAAAAATAATACGTCTATTTATGAATTTCACTAAGAATAAACTTTACACACTCTATAAGGGCCATCTAAGATAAAACAAAAATAAGAAACCACTCATCAAACTGGCTAAAGGCCACCTGACTGATGAGAGATATACAACCCAGCTATTAACAATTGACACTAACATAGAAATAGAAACTTAGAAAATTAGAAGTTGTTGACAGATAAAGACCGAAAGACCCATCCAGTCTGCCCATTTCTTTTTCTACCTTATGAATGTGCTGTTGGCCTTTGCTCTGTCAATGGCCTATCTAGTCATACTCATCTGTATTGCTCGCTTATGCCTATCCCATGCCTGTTTGAAGCCCTGCACTGTATTCATATCCACCACTTCCTGAGGTAGGCCATTCCATGCATTCACCACCCTTTCTGTGAAAAAGAACTTCCTCACATTACCCCTTAGTTGGCCTCCCTCTAATCTCATGCTGTGTCCTCTTGTCCTGCTATTTTTTTGTATTGAAACATTAAACTCTTTCACCTTGCTAATGCTCTTAAGGTGTTTGAATGTTTCAATCATATCACCTCTCTCCCTCCTTTGCTCTAGTGTATACATATTGAGCTCTGTTAATCTGTCCTCATATGTTTTCTGATGTAGTCCTGGCACCATTTTGGTTGCCCTTCTCTGGACTGCCTCAATTTGGTTAATGTCCTTGTGAAGGTGCGGCCTTCAGTACTGCATGCAGTAGTCCAGATGGGGCATAACCAGTGTCATGTAAAAGTGGATTATTACCTCCCTCTTACGACTTGTGATACCCCCTACTGATACACCCCAACATCCCCCTAGCCTTACCTGCAACTTTAGTGGTCTTCTTGGATGATTTCAGGTCATCTGTGATGATGATGCCCAAGTCTCTTTCTTCGTTAATGACTGCAAGCAACTCCCCTCCCAACCTATAGATGGCTTCAGGGTTTCTCTTCCCTATGTGCATGATCTTGCACTTCTTTGAGTTAAACCCCAGTTGCCACTCTTCTGACCATTTTGCCAGTTTATCTAGATCTCTTCTCATTCTGCCCACCCCATCTGGATCATCTACTCTGTTGCAGATCTTGGTATCATCTGCAAGCAGACAAACCTTACACTCCAGTCCATCTGCAATGTCACTGAAGTACCCCACTTGTGACTAGCATCTCTTCTGATTGTATACTATGTGGAACAGTATCGAAAGCTTTGCTGAAGTCAAGATTGGTGGCATAAGTAGCTCCCCTTGGTCCACCACTCTGGTTACCCTGTCAAAGAAATCTATGAGATTAGTTTGACAGGACTTTCCTGTAGTAAACCCATGCTGTCTTGGATCATGTGCTCCTATGGATTCCAGGTGCTGCACTATCCTTTCCTTAAGGAGTGCCTCCATAATCTTGTCCACTACTGAAGTAAGATTGACTGGTCTGTAGTTTCCTGCCTCCTCCCTGCTACCACCCTTGTGGAGCGGGATCACATGAGCCCTTCTCCAGTCTTTTGGGACCTCTCCTGTGCTCAGAGACTCACTAAACAGTTCTGCTAATGGCTCTGCTAGTTCCACCTTTGGCTCCTTTAGTACCCTGGGATGTATGCAATCAGGTCCCATTGTCTTGTCCACCCTGAGCTTATCGAGCTCTTGAAGGACCCTTTCTTTTGTGATGGGCCTAGTGCACCCCCCCCAAGTCCATGATGCTGAGCTGTGGCCCTCCTCTATCTTCTCCTCAGTAAATACTGAGCAGAAGTATCTATTTAGGACAGATGCTGTTACATGGTCCTCCTCCTCACATGCCCTCTTATCCCCTTTGATCTTAGCAATACCTCCTCTGGACTTTCTCCTTTCACCAATGTATCTATAGAAAGCCTTGTTACCTTCTTTTACTGTTCATGCTAGTGTTTCCTCGGTTTGGGCTTTTACCTGCCTTACTGCCTTTCCTGCTTCCCTTAGGGAAGTTTGGTATGCCTCCCTATCTTCATCCCACTGCATTCCCATATATTTCCTGAAGGCCAGCCTTTTGGCTCTGACCTTTTCTGCTACTGCTTTTGAGAACCAAAGTGGTTTCCTTCTTCTTTTGCGTTTCCTTTTCTCTCTAACACAAAGGGATGTTGCTTCAAGTATTGCATCCTTAATGCTTGTCCACTTTGCCTGTACCACCTTACCTGTATTTCTTCTTCCCAGGGCTAGCTTAACTCTGATGGCCATCTTATCGAAGTCAGCTCCTCTGAAATCCCATACTTTTGCCTTGGAATGGGATGATTTAGTTCTAGCAGCCAAATTGAACCATACCATGTGATGGTCACTGGCCCCTAGGTGACCTTCTACCTGGAGATCTGTGATCCTTTCCCTGTTAGTCAGCACTAGATCTAGGATAGCCCTGTCTCTTGTGGGTTGTTGTGCCAGTTATTTGAGGCCCTCCCCCTATGTGTCTAGTTCTGGCAGATGTTCCTGCTGGTATTGACCAATCTGTATCTGGAATGTTGAGGTATCCCATTATCAGATCCTCCCCTTTAGCTGTCATGTTTTGTATATCCTCTAACAGTAATGTGTCTATGTCCTCCCCCTGGTCTGGAGGCCTGTAGACAACCCCAGTTCATATGGCTGTCCCATTTCCTGTTTCCATGGTGACCCACAGTTCTTCTGGCTCCTGCTGTGTATTCTGAATTTCTGTAGCTTTGATATTTTCATTGACATAAAGAGCCACTCCACCCCCACCCCCTTTGCACCTCGGTCTCTTCTGAACTGCACATAGCCAGGTACTGAAGTCTCCCAAGTGTGGTTACTGGTGAACCATGTCTCACTAATAGCTGCTATATCCAGTTTAGCCTCTGTCATTATTGCCTGGAGGTCTGGGATCTTGTTTCCCAGACTGCAAGCATTTGTGTACATGATTTTCCATTGGCCAGATTTCAGTGTGTTAGTTGTTGGGTGAGATTTGGCGTTTCCCCTGTGCCTCGTATAGGGAGCTGGACCTTTTTTCCTTACCTGGTGATGCAAATGAACTACAAACATGCTGAAGTCCTGTTTAATCACTAGCTGAGGGGGGAAGGGTGTTCTTCCCATTCAGTGTATTGGGTGCTGCACTCCTCTCCCTATTTGCTGGTCAAACTTCTGCCCCAATGCACTGACTCCCTTCTTAGTCAGATGCAGTCCATCTAATTTATTTATTTATTGAATTTTGTTGACCGGGTAAGCCCACTGGGCCCCGGAGGTCCCTTTTTCAGGGGCGACCCGGGAGTAAAAAATTACATACAGGTATACAGAAACCGTAAAAGCAGGTAAGAGCTGTAAAATTAACATACATGTTAACAGACAGTACAAGTAGGTAAGCAGAGCTGTAAACTTGCATACATTCCAAATGGTTTAACAGTGATAACACACATAAGGCAATTCCATACTGTATAACTGTGAAAGACTTAAAGGCATTTACAATACAGAAGGTGGAGAGGAGGAGGGGCCGTGGCATTAGGTCAGTTCCTTGTGCATTGGCAAGTGCTCCTGGTGAGCAGGTGAGCTTTGAGCTTAGACGGAAGCAGGGCTCGACCCTGCCTCCCTGTACTTCCAGTGGGAGTTTGTTCCAGTAGGGGTGCAGTAAAGCAAAGGACCTGGACCCAGCTTTTGTCTTTGTTTTGGGGACCACTAAGAGGTTTTGTCCTGAGGAACGGAGGCTCCTCAGGTTGGTTTTGACACTAACTAGTCCTTTGAGACTAGGGGAGTGTGAGGCCCAGAAGCTTAAAAAGCGAGACATAGTGTGGGGTAGATGAGGCGGGCTTCCAATGACGGCCAGCTGAGCTTGGATTGAGCCTCACAGTGGTGTGTCCTGGGGTGAGATAAAGTTGCAAATCGGACAATCTTATTGTATAGGGTCTGGAGCCTCCCAAGTTCCGTAGAGGCCATGCCTTGGAGAACAGGTGCCGAAAAAGTGAGCTTGGGGAGAAGGACGCTAGTTGCGATGACAGCTCTGGCTTCAGGATTAATCTGGTCCTTTATTCTGTAGAGGATACTGAGTTTTCCATGTATGGCTTTGGTGAGTTGGTCAACATGATTTTTTTAGGGTGAAGCCTTGATCCAAGGTTAACCCTAGGTATTTAGTGGAGGTAACCACCTCAAGTTTATCACCCCTGACTGAGCTGAAGGAGCAGCGACCTATCGGTACCCAAGGATCTGGGCCCCGAACAACATCGCTTTAGTTTTGCTGGTATTTAATACCATTTTATTCCAGTGAGCCAGTCCTCCAACAGAAGAATGTCCTCTTGGAGGGCATTCCCAGTTCTCCTAAGTTAGGGAGGCTCGGAAAATGACAGCATCGTCTGCCAGATTGATGATGCTGCTGCTCCACAATGTGAGTGCAGATCATTTATAAACAAAGTGAAGAGAAGGGACCAGTATTGACCCCGAGGTACTCTACTTTGAGCGGTGCAGACTGGGAGACATAGTCCTTCCACTTGACCCTCTGGGTCCGGCCCGTAAGGTAATTAGCAAACCATCCAAAGGCATGCGTCCATGCCAAGAGCGCACATTTTTGTAAAAGGAGGTTATGGTTTACCAGGTTTGACGCTTTAGACAGGTCCATGAAGACCGCGCCTGTGCTGACCCTGAGTCAATATTGCCCGGATATCAGCTGAAAATTTGGTTAGTGCAGTGTCCGTCCCATGCTTGGCTCTGAAGCCGTGCTACGATGAAGAGATTATCTGGTGTGTTTCCAGATATTGCGTAGTTGATAGTATACAAGCTTCTCTTGTAATTTCGCTATTGCGGACAACAGGAGATAGGCCTGTAGTTCCCAATAGGCTCGGTGGCCCTCCTTGTGAATGGGGATCACTAGGGCCTGCTTCCATGGCTCAGGGACAGACCCTTCCATAAGGGACCGGTTTATCAGCCAGGTTAGGGCTTGGCTTAAAGATGGGGCGCCCTCCTTGAGGATTCGAGTCTGGATCCATCAGGACCCCAGTGCCTCTCGCCACATGAGTTTAAGGATGACAGAACCTCCCTTTCCCTAACCAGCCGCAGATGAAACAGAGGGCGGTCAAGTTCAAGGGGCAGGGGCCTGTTGGGTTCGTTCTTGTTATCTAAGGGACCCACCTTGTACGCATCCAGGTTTGTGAAGAAACCGTTTAGGGCCTCTGCGACGAGAGGTGCCTCTTCGAGTACTTGCCCGTTCACCAGGATAGGGCCAGTTGTTGATTTCGTACCTCCTTTCAGGAGTTCGTTAATGTGTGACCAGAAGTATCTAGGGTTTCCCAGGTTAGCTTTTTGGAGATTGGTGATATATTCCTTCTTGGCTTTCTTTATGGCCAGTTTGCATTGGTTTCTGAGGGCCCTATAGCTAGCAAAGTCCACTGGAAACTTAGATTTCCTGAACTTTTTCCACGCTTTGTCCCGAGTAGACATCAGGGCTTTTAGGGAGGGTGAGATCCACTTATAACAGCTACCTTTGACCCTATAGGTTTTCATAGGGGCAAAGAGGTCAGTGACTTTAGTGAGGGTGGTTTGGAAAAATTTGACAGCATCCTCCAGGTTAGATAGGTGTCTAATGGGGTTCCAGTCAGTGCTATTTAAGTAGCCAATGAACTGGTCAGGGTGGAAGTTGGAGTAGTCTCTGGTAGTAAAAGATCTAGGAGGGACTTTAATAGCATTATTCTTCCAAATGACAAATATAGGCGAGTGGTCGCTCAGGGCATCTCCCAGGATCCCGGCCAGCTTTACATTACTAGGGGATGAGGTCAGGACCCAGTCTATTATAGAGTGCCTACCTGATTTATGGTTCATTCTGGTGGTAGGGTAATAATTTGAGCGAGTGGGAGTGGTTGTAAAGTTTCGTAGATGGCAGATTTCCTTCCTGTCCCCAGTTTAAATTGAAGTCGCCTAGAAGGATAGTCTGGAAGCAGTGTCAACGCTGGGCTCTTCAGGAGCTCATCCAGAGAGCAGTGCATTGGATGGTGGGCTGTATACACAGCCAATAGTGAGTGCTTAGCCCACCTATTTTGAGCCGAATGAATATAGCTTCAGCATTCAGGGGCAGGTCAAGGGCTGCCTGACGAGGGAAGAAGAGATTTTGTCCTTAACATAAATTAGCACACCGCCCTCTTTGGAGGGTCTATCCTTTCTGAAAAGGACATATCCGAGATTGCTACTTCATGATCCGAATGTGGGGTTTAAGCCAAGTCTCCGAGACCGCTAATAGATCCGGATTATAGACTGCCAGCCATGCCTGTACCTCTGAGATCTTTGGTCTCAGGCTGCAGATATTCATATGCACCAACCTCAGACCCTTGGCTCCGTCCCAAGCCTTATCAAGGGGGGAGGAGATAGAGACATTTGCTGTCACTGGGCCAGGATTAGGTTGGATATCTCCTGCCATTAGTAGAAGGGCAGCTAATGAGCTCAGGAGAGCGAGGGTTGGAAGGGGTATGGACAGGATGACCTGACTAGGGGTTGGGCTCCTACTGAAGAGAAGGACCCTGTAGAGGACCCTTTTCTTAGAGAATTCATGTGCTGCCAGGAGAAGGAAATTGCACTGGGAGGGACACGAAAGTGTCCGATCCTTCCTCTTCTACTCTTCACGGGTGTCGTGGGGCAGAAGGCAGTTTTAGCTAGGAGTCAGTCCCAAGTTGCCCCAGTATGTAAATTATTGCCAGGATAATGCCCTGTTCCAGAAGGGAGGAGGCATGACGTGGCTTATCTGTGCTTCTCGCCTAGATAGCAAGAGCAGGACCTGGAGGCCAAGGGTTAGTAACAGGCAATAGTGCCTATGTCAAATTCCCAAGTATCGCCCTTCCACTGTCAGTGCGCAGAAGCAAGTTCGGCAGTCTTAATTCAAAGAGCAGCTACAGCAAGAGCAGTTCGTGCCCTAATTAACAGGAGCCCAGAAAGAAAGTACTAGCCGTAAGTCATAGGGTAAAGGAACAACTAAGTCAGGCCTCCACCAGGGGTACAACAAGCAATTCCTGCCTCGGGGGGGAAGAGCAAAACTGGCAGGAGACACTTGACAACTGGGTTGCTTGAGAACCTACGGCAGCACTATGCCTTGTCACAGAAGAAAGCAGGATGAAAACTTGCAACACAGTACCACCTAGAGTGTGTAGTGTCAGCAATATCAATGACTAACATTTAGGCAGCTAATACAGAGCTAAATTATTATGTAATATTTACCACAGGCTTCAGTTATAAGTCCTGAGGCTACGTTATGAGAAGCACCTAAGGCTACAGGGTCAGTGGTAGACAATAGGCAGACAATTAGAATTGTTTCTGCATGTTTAGAGCTAACCTAGGTTAACAGTATTAAGGATCCTTAGGCACCAGAACAGTGGGAGACAGAAAGAATCAGGTTAAGTATGCTACAAATGGAGATTAATGCAAAAGTCAGGCAAAATTGTCCAGCAGGCACCAGAACAGTGGAGACAGAAAGAGTCAGGTTAAGCTTGCTACATATGGAGATTGATGCAAAAAGTCAGGCATAATAGTCCAGCAGGAGAACACTTCATAGAGGTAGACTAGCCTAGTTTGAGAGAGCTCAGTCACAGGGAAACCGGCACACCGATGTGCCTGGCATGATGAAGTTAGCTCGAGGAAAGACTAGCGCTTTTGTGAGGCTGAATATCTGGGAGCAGGGCTCGCACCAGAAATCCCTGGCCGCGGCAGGAGTAGAGAGAGCCAGTGAGAACACAGCAGTAGGTCGTTGCAGACTAACGTGGCTTGAAGAGTGTTGAGCTGGTGACGTGTGTAGGTAGCTCCTCTTAGTGGAGTGAGTACGGGAATTGGATTGGGGAGAGATAGAGCCTGGGCAGGGCTGCGACCGAAAGCAGCCTATTTAGCTCACCACATCCACAGGGCAGGTGGGCTGGAAAAAAAAAAAAACACACCCGCAAGGAGCCAGCTCTTCCCTCCGCTTGCTGGCATGTGTTCTGGGAGCAGAAGGTCCAGTGGAGGTCCGCCCGGCTATGTGGAGCTGCCGGCGCGTTGCCAAAAGAATTCGGGGGGGGCACCCGATGCAGCCAGTCGCCCACCTGCCCCAGTCCGTTGCAGGGAGTCCCAACACTTGAAACAGGGCAGCCTTTTAAATGCCTGCCGCGTCGTCGCCGATCCTTGCAGCCAATTGCAAGGGGTTTCCACCGAGCGCCAAACAAAAAAAAAAAACGCAAGGAGCCAGCTCTTCCCTCCGCTTGCTGGCTTGTGTTCTGGGAGCAGAAGGTCCAGTGGAGGTCCGCCCGGCTATGTGGAGCTGCCGGCGCGTTGCCGAAAGAAGTCCGGGGGGGGAGACCCGATGCAGCCAGTCGCCCACCTGCCCCAGTCCGTTGCAGGGACAAGAACTTTCACTTCCCAAACTATTGCCAGTTACCTACAAATGTGTGTCCTTTTTCCTGGCACCAGCCCTTGAGCCACATGTTTAGCTCCTCTATCTCCCCTTCTCTGACCTTCCATCCATCTGCCTCCCCATCTCAGACTAGTAGGATCTCAGAGAATGAGATGCTGGATGAAATGGATGATAGTTTGTCACCCAACCTGGTCAGGTGTTCCTTGGTTTCCACAAGTGGATAATTCCTAGCATTATGTACACATTTAACATTATGTATGCAGGTGTAGGGAGAGGTAAATATAAAATCAGTTCTGGAGGAAAGATGCCATTTATGAAAGGAATGTCCCCCTTGCTGATGGACTACTCTGTATGTATCTATCTGGCCAGATATCTGTATAATGGATTTTAAACGGTTTGTATCACAATAATCTTTCTGTGTCAGGCCAGCCCTATCTTTTTTTGGCAGAACACAGTTGAAATCACCTGCCCATAGCACGTGTTTAGTGGTAAAGAGTTATGGCTTTATAGTTGTAGAGACCTGAACCCTGTATTTTTTTATCTGTGGGGCATAAATTCAAATAGCTCTCCAAGCTGTGTTATGAGTAGTAAAGTCAATTAGCAATGCATGTCCAGGAAGGATATCTAAAATTCCGGAAACACAAAAACAGTCTCCCCTGAATAAGATACCTTCACATGCATCCGTACCATATAAAAAATAAGAAGGGCCCCAACACCACAATTGTTTGGCTGCACGTAATATGGAAACGGTATTCAACCTAATGTCCTGTAAAAAACAGAGATCAAATTGTAGCTCATGAGGTACAGTCATGGTGACCAATCTGCACCTTGTATTCCTAATGCTAGTCACATTAATGGTGACTATGGTTAAAAAGGCAAAAGGTGGTAGTGACATGGGATGAGTTGATTAAATTCAAGGGACCTTCCCCCATCTGGAACTTCTACTAGCTGCCTTCCCTTGGGGGGGGGCATCATTCCCTTGTAGAGGTTTCAGAGGCAGGTCCTCCCTCAGAATCTGAGGACAGGACTTGTTGGGATGAAATAGTCAAGGATGAGCCTGATTCTTCCCCTTGGTCTGATTCAGTAGATGGGGCAAGAATACCATATTTGTTGGAAACTGCAACTTAAGTAGATTTTGTAATTTTTGGGGTAGGTCTGGATTGTCTTAAAGTCCTTTCCCTCGAAACCACTGTCATGTTCGGGGGGGGGGGCATGTCTACTATTGTAATCTCAATAAATGGGATTGAAGAAACTGTTTCTTGGGAAGAGAGAGGATCAGGAGGGGCCACATCTATAGCATTAAGGGGCCTAGTGGGGCCTTCCGAAGGAGGAGGCAAGGAAGTCTCTACTACTGTACTTCTGAAGCAGGACCTGTGGTCTCAGGAAGTGGGAGGATTCATCAATTGTTACAAAGAGAGCAGGAGTTTGAGCAATAGTATTATCAGGCTCAGTCATTACAGGGGTTTCCAACTGGACTCAATGTGCAGCACTACTTTCTGTTTTGTGCTTCAGTAATGAGGGAATCCTGATTAGACTGGTCAGTCCTATTGTGAGCAGCCCATAGACATGACCTGTATGAATGGCCACTTTCTTCACACAAATTACAAGTTAGCTTGTTAGGGCATGTAGAACCAGTATGACCATAGTTCAAACATAGGCTGCATTTCAAGCAATCACATGTGGTACTTAAATGCAGACGGGAACCACATTTAAAACAGGTCTTTGGTTGACCAAGGTAAAAACAATTACCTCGGTCCCTACCCAAAAACAAACTACTTGGAAGATGTACAATGGTCCTGTGTTTGAACTACTAAGTTTAACCTTGTGCCGCCACCTCCCTTGTCCAAATCTGCTCTTTGTCAAATATTTGTTGAGGTGAGCCCAGAGGGTCACTTCTTTGCTGCAACCAATTGTTGATGTCATGCACTGAAACACTTTCATTATGGAATAGAATAGTTACATTCTTTACAGCTAGTCTGGTAATGGTAGCCAAAGGGCAGAATATGAAAATTTTTCATATTTCCCTCAAAATCTGTCTAAAACGTGCAGTGTTTTAAAACTGATGTGCAAAGAATCCCCAGGTGCATGGAGCAAAGCATAAAGTTCATTTGAAAAGAAACCTAAAGATTCCTTAATCAAACGTCTCCCCACATAAAGTCTATCTGGGACACTTTACAGACCACCAGGACATTGTAGGCAGACTGCATTCCACCGTTGTGCAGGACGGGGTGCTGGAAGAATGGATCCTTTTTCCTGAAGGATGCCCAAGTTGTTTTAGCTTGCTCGACCATTACTGCGTGGGGGGGTGGTTGTGTAGGTCTTCTTCCATGCGGTCTCCCCAAATCTGTGGATGTGTGCTGGGCCCCTCATTCCCAGAGTCAAAAGAGGAGTCAGTGTTATGCAGTACAGAAGGGATAGGGTTGTTAACATTAAGCACAACATTATCAGTATGAAGGTCTAAGTCCTATTCAGTTGCAAAATTTATTGTGTTTACATTATTTCCAGTGCATTCTTACCTAGATTCCTGCTGGTCTTTCCTAGCAGGAGATCCTGGAATAGGGCTGTGGTCAGGGTCAGTGAGCCATTGACCTGCGGGAGTTTTCTTCCAGTCTGACTGCTGGAGTGATTTTTCAAGTGCCCAAGGTAATTTTTTTCTGTGGAAAACAGGATCTGGTTTGAGATTGCGAGCTAGCCCTCCCATATCTAAAGCCCAAAGTTTTCCCAGCATTAGAAACAGTCTGGGTAGCATTTTTTGTACTCACATGAGAGGTAGTCAAGAAACGGTTCTGTTGTTCTGATAATACTGTATTTGGAGAAGGCAACGTAGTCGATAGAGGAATTTCCTTTGTCTGAAGAGATGAGTCACTTGTAACCCAAGAAGGATCCTTTGATGCTTCTGCATTTTTCTACTTATATTTTTACTTTGTTTAGAAATTGGACTGGGTGGTGAGAGTACCTTAAACATAATGTTTTTTTTCTTTTTTATTTAGTTCTGCATTATTTAAACTGTGGATTGGTGAGACAAATTCAAAATAAATATTAATTTGGTTATGGCTTTGGGGTGTGAAAGGAACCAGGGCCAAAACTTTTTAGTATTATAAATTGGGGGTGGCTCGGTGGGATATCAGTGGCTGTCTAAGTTAAATCAACATTTTTAACTAGGTAGCATGTGCTATGATCTTGGTTAGATGGCAGGCGCTACTACCCCTTTAGGCTGAGGGGCCTGCGCCCCTTTGTTAGTCCCCCACTGCAGCCTGAGGTGTATATGTGTTGTTGTGCCTTGGGTATTGCAAGGAGGGTCTGGAGGGGGAGGGGCCCTGGACGAGGAGGGTGGAGGGAGCGGGGTGGGAGGATTGGGGTGGTGAAGTCGAGGAGGCGCCCTGAGGAAAAATGGACCCTGGAAATGGGTTTTCCCCTGCCTGGTATCCATACCAAAGGGCTCCACTGGTAGTGGGCAGGTTACCCGCTCTTCCATGGCCTCTCATCCAACTCAGATGGCGTTATGCAATGCCAGGTCGATAAAGAATAAGACTGCAATTATTGCTGATCTTGTTGAAACATCTGACCTGGTTTGCATCACCGAGACCTGGCTGGATGAGAATGCCGGTCCAGTACTGGAGTCAGCAGTCACAGCAGGGTACTCGGTGATACACCGCCTGAGATTGGTTCGTAGGGGAGGGGGTGTAGCCATTTGTTTTAAAACAGAACTTGGCCTTGTAGAGGTCATTGGGGCCACCAGGTCCTTTGAGTGTATCATGGGTGTAGGTGTGGACAGCAGGATACTTCTCATCTACCGTCCACCTAGCGATGGGAAAATTTTCCTGCAGGAAGTTGCCAAATTCATGGTCAACATGGTGTTGGAATCCTCCAGATGGTTGGTCCTAGGGGATTTCAATGCCTGGGTCGACGATGAACATTTGCATTTTGGTCAGAACTTCCTCCAACTCATGGTTTCATTGGGCTTCACACAGGTAGTTATCGCTGCAACTCATATTCAGGGTCACTCCTTGGATCTGGTGTTCCTTCTGGGGATGGAGGCCGCTGACTTGGTGGTGGAACCAGTTGGCTGGTCAGACCATCACTCTGTAAGGTTCAGTTTTGCGGCTCCCCCTGTGAGACCCGCCCCTTTGGAGATGGTCCAGTACCGCCCTTTGAGGGGTGTTACCCCAGAGGGTCTGATGGCGGTGCTGGACCTATCGAGAAGGCCAATGGAATGCTCGGATCCGGGGGTCATAGTAGCACACTATAATAGTGTAGCTCTGGATTCTGTAGCTCCTCTCTGAGTTTGCCCTCTTCCTCTCCACCCTCGATCCCCTTGATTTGATGGAACTTTGAGGGGACTGAGGAAAATAGGGTGAAGGTTGGAACGGTGTTGGCAAAAATCTGGCATGGAGGAGGACAGACTTAGGTTAATAGCCCATTATTCAGACTATCAATCAGAAATCTCCCATAAGAAGGCAGAGTTCCTGTCCAGGGAGATTGTTGCGGCAAACAGTTGACTGGCCCAGCTCTTTTGGACCGTGGACAGGCTGTGCAATCCAGCCTATCTTCGGGGTCGGAGAGCTTTTTCGCAAACTAAATGTGAAGAGTTTGCACAATTCTTTGCAGATAAGGTGTCCTCCATCAGGTCAGTGATTTGCTTGACTCATTCAAATGAGCATGGCAGTGGCTGATGTGAGGATGCAGACACCCACCCTATCTGGACAGATTTCGACCAGTCAGTGATCATGGATATTGTGAAGATTGTACGAGAGCTGCGACTGACTTACTGTAGTTTGGATCCCAGTCCAACCTCCCTTTTGTTGGAATGTATGGATGTCATCGGACTGATACTTGCCAAGATAGTCTGCTGTTCACTGGATCACGGGATGTTCCCGGACCCCTTGAAAGAGGCCATGGTGACACCCCTTTTAAAGAAACCCTCCTGTGACCCAGATTGTCTTGTCAACTACAGACCTGTCTCTAACCTGCCCTTTTTGTGCAAGGTTATTGAGAAGGTAGTTGTGTTTCAGCTCAAGAACTTTCTTACCACCCATGAAATCTATGATCCTCTCCAGTCTGGTTTCAGGAAGGGGCATAGTACTCAGACAGCATTGGTTTGAGTACTTAATGATCTCCTGATAGTGAGGGATCGGAGGAATCATTCGTTCTTGGTCCTCCTTGATCTCTCGGCAGCATTAGACACTGTAGATCATGGAGTACTGCTGGAACACTTGCGGCTGCTCTGTGGACTGTCTGGGACAGTCCTCAGATGGTTCCATTCTTGCCTCACAGACAGCACTCAGAGGTTGGTGTCGGGTTTTTTCCTTGGCTCCCTTTACCCTGCGTTGTGGGGTGCCGCAGGTTTCCATATTGTCCCCCATGCTGTTCATGGTGTTTATGTTGCCATTAGAAGACATTATAAGGTAGTATGGGCTGAGTTTTCACTGCTATGCAGATGACACTCAGCTCTACTTGCCCTTTGTACCCAAACAAAATAATGCAGTCTCAGTCTTTAGCAACTGCCTCACCGAGATTCAGGACTGGATGAGTGCTAACTGGTTGAAACTAAATCCAGATAAGACTGAGGTGTTAGTAGTGGACTCAGGTCAGCAGGGTAGAGAAGTTGACTCCTGAGCAACCATCCAGCCTTGTGCTTGGGGGCAACCAGTTGAGACCTTCTGAACGGGTGCAAAATCTGGGCATTGTGCTCAATAACGAATTGATACTAAAGGCGCAGGTGCCAGCGGTTGTCAAGACCTCATTTTATCATCTGAGGAACATTGCCCAGATAAAGCACCTTGTTCTGCCTGAGGACCTCCCTGTGTTGGTCCACTCCTTTGTGTCCTCACGTCTTGACTACTGCAATGCTCTATACTTAGGGCTACTGGGGGTGGATCTCTGTCACCTGCAGCTGGTGCAGAACGCTGTGGCCAGGTTGTTGACAGGGCTGTCAACAACTAGCCACATCACTTCTGTGCTGTGCAAACTTCACTGGCTGCTGGTGCAATGGAGGATCACCTTCAAGGTTGCATTGCTGACCTACATGACCCTACACGGACAGGGACCGGGTTATTTGCAAGACCTCCTTCAGCTTTATTTCCCCTCCCACCACTTCGCTCTGCTGATGAGGGATTGCTAGAGGTTTCCAGGGTTCGTCTTCAAACATCAGGTGTTGGAGCTTTTTCCTTTGTAGCTCCGACCCTGTGGAACTCTACCTCATTGGATTAGAGAGTGCCTGTCCATCGAGACCTTTAAATCCTCACTAAAAATGTATTAATTTGATTTGGCATTTGAGGATAATATTTTGTTTTCTGCTTGCTGCCTTTTTATGGTATATTTTTTACATTGTATGTTTGATTTTATATAAATTGAATCTGACCGAATTGATACTGTATGCGCTTTGGTATAGGAAAAGCACATTATAAATAAATTTGATTTGATTTGATTTGCATCATCAAGAGCTGCATTAAACTTGACAATGGCAGCAGAAATATCAGGCCTCTGTACACAGTTTGCTGGAATAGTGTCTGGCATGATGCGAGAGTGTTTTTCTAATTGCTCAACTGTTTCCATTTCCATATTCTACAGATCAGCTTCTGGATGTACAGGTATGGAAGTTTCTAAAGGTAACACATTATCTTGTTGTTTCTGTATATTGCTTAAGGGTTCCCCCGTCACCCTGTAAGTCAAGAATATTTTGAGCTGACATCTCTTGTACTTCATTCATATGTAGACCATGGAGTGCTCTCACTCACCTCCACTCTAGTGCTTTCGTCTGCCTCTGTTTCCCGTGCTGCACGCCTAACATTTGCAGAGTCCTTTTTTGCAGTCACAACCTTTGTGTGTCTGGATTCTCTGGAGACAATTCATTGGGATTTTGTATCTCTCAGTTTTCTTCCCATTGAAGAACCAGACAGGTGAAATACATGTTGTTTTTGAGTTTTAGATTTTTTTTTTTACTGTCTCTTTCTGTTTGGGTGTAAATGGCTTTTGGCACACAACTTCAGATTGTTTCCTACTGCCAGCCACGTCTAGAGGTTCTCTAGGTAGTGTCTCTGACAAGTTTTCAGACACTTCAAAATCACCCTTTTCATTACACAACTGTTTTTGCAACTCCTGAGACAGGGCTGCTTGTAGCATTAGCAGCTCAGTCTGTAACTCCTGTTTCTGTTTATGCATCTCCTTTTCAGCCTCAAGTAGTAGCATTAGTTTGTGCTCTTTCTCAGACATAATGCCAGTTAAATCAATTGATACAGAAGGTACCTGTAAGCACCCTGGGGATACTTCATCTGGTTGACACCATTCTTTTTCTGGTTACACATTCACTTCTCGACAGTCTAGATCAGTATTTTCATTTCTTCCATTTTTTGCAGCCTTTAGCAGGACCGAGACGGGGGAGAGGCTATGCCCTCTTCTCTTCAGCAGCAGTCAAACCTCCTGGACCCACTGGAGTGGCCATCTTAGAAGTTAACCAGTGGTTCCCCTACAGGTGAGTAGGGGAGTTTTTATTATTATAACAACAAAAGAAATAGTTTACAGAACAGTGTTAAATCACACAAATCTTATAGAAAACGTAAAAGGAATATAACAGAAAGTATTTAATTCATACATCATTTCATCACCCTTCTTAAGTCATTACCCCAAATATAACTGAAGAAGGGGGCACTCAAAAATAAATAAAAAAGTACTACCTCATCCCTACAGCTCCTGTCCCTACTTATATTTTATAAATATCTCAAACCCTTTCCGCCACTGAAGTACTTTATTGGAGGTATAACATTGCTTACCTTTTACATAAACTGCCCTCATGGCTTCTGTAACCAAAATACTCAAATGGTCATAAGACATACAGTATACTTCTGTTGTAATACCCATTGACACCAGGCTTGTCATATATAAAATTTCGAACAACAAAAAAACACAACTACTGTGCCTAAATCATATTTACTAGTTAAGTGAAGGCAATCACCTATAACCAAAGATTGGTAATCCAATTTCATTAACCATTTAAGACCCCACTTATTAGCCAAAAAGGCCCAAAGACTTTTGGTATAGGAACAACTAAATAAAAAAGTATCCATCGTTTCTTCCATAGCCTGGCATTGTAAATAGGGACAATACCTTTCACTTATCATTTTATGTTTAGCATTCCCCTTAATATTTAATCTGTCATATACAGATAGTCATAAAATATCCCACAACTGCCTAGGAATTCTTTCATTATTTAACTGTTTTAACACTGACCCTTTAAGGGAATCTGGACAATTTTTAAATTCCAGCTCAGACAGATGCACTTGTTCCATTATTATTTTATAGAGCTGTGAACCTGAATTTTGGAGTATCAAAGATTTAGAAAGAGCCCATTTATGAAGTTTTTGTGCACAAGGTTTCAAATATCCTGGAAATTGTGCTCATGGGGATAATTTAGGGGGAACCTCATCCCACCGTGCAACATAATCTCCCATTATATTTTGTAGCCATAAATGCTGTAGTGCACATGCAGGCTGAAGCCCCACTCTAAGATTCTATGATACAAAAAGGGAATTAAAAAAATTACCAGATCTATCATCCCCGACCCACCTTGTGCTTTTGATAAATAAGTATAACATTGCTTAATAGGGTTTAGCCTACTGCCCCATAACATAGCAAAAAAACACGCATATAACCTGGTTTCAAAATGGATGGAAGGGAGGAAATATCATAGCTGTATATAAAAGGCACGGAATTAAGAATCTTTTTATAATGTGAACCCTTTTAATTTTAAAAAGCCTCCAACCCTTCCATCTTTGTATTTTAAATTCCGGCCCTTTTAGGGAAGCATCCCAATTTACCTCAGGACAATTCTGGGGATCATACATAATTCTTAGAATCTTAAGGGGTCTGATGAAATCTTAATACCTTTTATGCACACCAGATCTGGGAAACCCAGGCCAATAAACAAGCCTCTGGATTTATCAATGTTTAGTTTTGTGTTTGCAACAGCTGCATAATTCTCTAACTCCTGTAATACTATAGAAATCTGTGATATATCAGCTAAGAAAATACATACATCATCTGCATAGGCCTGTACAGTCAAGGTATCTTTATCTTGGTCCCCTGTTAAGCTGTCCACTGTACTAAGTGAACTTATCCTCCTTAAGAGAGGGTCTAGTGAAAATGCATATAGCAGGGGACTCAGGGGACATCCTTGTCTTACCCCGATACAATTTTAATGGGAGTAGTGACCTTCCCCTTAATAATAGTCTGAACCATAACTACCGAATATAATAACTTTACCCATTGTCTAAATTCTGTAGGTATTTTGTAATGCTCTAAAGTGAGAAACAGAAAGTGATGGTGAACCCTGTCAAATGCTTTGCACTGATCCAGCGAGAGTATACAACCCTGTTGATTTGTCTTATTAAAAAATTCTATCACATCTCTAATTATTGTTAAGGCACTCCAAATTTTTCTATTATTGGAGACCGCAAAATTGTGAAGGATGAACAAGGATTCCTTCCACTCTATGCAATCTACTGTTTAAGATCTGGGAAAGAATTTTAAAATCAGAATTTAGAATTGTGATAGGTCTCCAGTTAGCGATTTGTTGCCTTTCTCCAGATTTAAATAAAAACACTAAGAGACCAGAGGAAACCCCACTGGCACTGATTTTTGACTTAGGAAGTGGGGAAAAACCTTTTCTAAACATACTGCTAGAATTCCCAAAAAAGTTTTATAAAACTTATATGTGAGCCTGTCCAAACCTGAGGAAGTCCCTCATTTGCGTGAGCTAATAACAGTTTTTATTTCTAAAGCCGTAATGGGGTGGACAGTTTTGATACATCCTCAGATGGAAAAGGAATATGAATTTTCTTTAGGTAATCAGCAATTCCCTCCATTTGTGGAGGAACTGGACTCTCTTGTGATTTAAAATGACTATTGATAGTGTTATGTATAGCTGCCTCAGTATTGACAAGTCTACCCTTTTGATCCATTAATTCTTCTAGATGACAACCATCCATTTTAGCCTTAAAAGCTTCAAAGGGGTCCCCCAATTAGGGATTGTTGCATCCCAAACTGTAATTCCATTCCCATGGTCTTAGCCCTGTTATATTGATATGTCCTCATCTCCATTTTTAACTGTTCCATTTGTGAAGAATAGTTCTGCCTGGATGTTGCTGCTGCTGAAAATACATATTGTAACTGGTTCCTTAGTTTTAAATAATGAAAACATTGTTCATCTGCCTTTCTAGTCCCAAAACCTGAAACAATTTTTTTTATTTCTTCTTTCATATCCACCCACCAGTCCCACAAATCATCATATAAATTAGCTACCAATGTCCTAGCCCTTGACAGGTTGGTTATCCCATCCAGGACCAAAGGATCCATCAAAGTGGATGTATTTAGATGCCATCTATTATTTTTTATTTTCATGGGAGGGGATGTTGTAAAGATTATTTTTACCAAAAGGTGGTCTGAAAATTCACTTGGGAGAGTTACATAGACCAGAATATGTAAATTATTGGAGAGAAGCAAGTGATCTATTATGGAAGTTACTTTCCCTTTCCTGTATGTATATGGGGGACCCATAACTTGAAAATGTCTCCCATTTTGTAAATCCGCCATCTTAACCATTTTACCCAAAGCAGTTGTATCACAATACTGTATATTTTTTCCCTTTACCTACAATTCCATGGTCAAGAAGATTGCAATTAAAATCCCCTCCCAAAATGATATATGTGGAAGATGCCAAGTATGGTTAAAGATTATTTAAGAGTGCAACCCTGCCAGCTTTCGATTGGGGCCCATAAACTCTAATAAATCTATAGTTAGAATGTTGCCATATCCCATCAGTTATTAAAAGTCTGCCTGGAATCAATTCAATTAGTTTAGTCAAAGAGAAGGAAAAGGATCTAAAGATAATCCCTACTCTATCTGTTTTGTCCAAACAAAATGACCAAAATGAAGGGTCCCATACCCATTCAGATTGAAAGAGTCTGCTCTGATCTAATGTATACATCCAGGTCTCCCATAGTAAACAGATGGCAATTTTTTCTTTAAATAAATATTGAAAAAGAGTGAGTCTCTTAGGGCACTGAGTAAACTGCAGCAATTTAGATGTTCTATACATAAATGTGGCTGAGGTTCACAAAATAATTAGAGCCCTTTCTTCCTTCTTTTTCCCTTTGTAATCAAGGGAAGCTGACCTATTCCTAGAGGACTGCACTGGGTCAGCAGTCCCCAACTCCATGTCTAAATCACCCCCTAGTGTTTCTAGAATTGCATAAGAATTCTCCATTTCCACTTCTGGTGGTTCTGTTAGGGGAGAGGTTGGTTTGGAGCTCCTGATTGTCTGTCTCCCAAACAATGATTGTAGTTTAGGAGAACTAGGTACAACTATAGTCTGTGGTACATCCTGGTAACATACCGGGGGTGACATCTTCTCTCTTTGTTAGATCAGTGGGGCCATTGGCTTCCCCACAAACATTGGTTACACATGGATCCAAAGGTTTACCTTCCTTAGTGGGGTCCTCCTCCCGAGAGGGTTTAGGATGGGTGAGTGGGGGGGTTATACCTCTCTTCTTCTTCTGTATAAGTCTTACCAAAGGCTTCCTCCTGGGTTTTTTGAATTAAAAGCTCTGGACTAATCACCATAGCCTTGTTTTTGGCTGTCCAAATGCATTCCAAATATCCATGACCTGACTCCACGCACAAATCACACTTCAACTGATTCACACACTGGAGACTAATATGTCCTACCTCCCCACAGATCTCACATCAAGGAGTGTCACACACACTCGATAAATGAGTGCGTGAGACACAAATATAACAAGTGCGGAGCTGGCCAGCGTAAAAACAAACACCCCTGTCCCTGCCCAACATATATGAATCTAGTACATGCTCAATTTCATTTTCACCCACCTAAGTTTCACTTTGTACTTCCAGCTCCCCATCCAGAAATATTTAGAATCAAGTATAGCCTCAGGGGCACTTAACACCTCACATTTTTGGGACAACCAGTAAGTAATGTCCTCAACATGTCCCCCTCATTCCTAAACATCACCGTCGCATGTTTGATTAACAGGTGAGTAGGGGAATTTCCCTGTTGTCCTGGCCACATTTCCCCCATTCACTAAACATACCACTGGCAGCTTAGTCTGGTTCAAGGTCATTTGGCATTCATCTGTATCCCTCCCCCCTGTGTCACATCTAAATTTGTCTAGTACACTTACCCGCTCAACAAAAGCTAAATAAAATAACATTTGCAAATCTCTTTTTGGATAAGTGGGAGGAGAACATCATTTATGACCAAGATACCAACCCATTTTTCAGCAAAACTGATTTGATATCACATTATTGATGACATCTTGTGTGTGGGGGGGGGGGGCAGATGGGGGAAGAAGAACAAGTTTTTGGCTAAATCAGAATAACCTTTACCTATGATATATGCCTAACTTCCATGATAACAAATTGATTTTTTAAATGTCACTTTTATGGCCTATACAACTCAAAGTGTGACTTCCAAAGGTTTTAGAAAACCAACTGCAACCAATAATTGTCTGCGAGCTGTCATCATAGTAGACTCCTAGAGGATTCTAATTTCTACAGTCAGTTCCTGAGATTGCAGTGGAATTGTTATGAATTAGATGAATTTAAAAACAGTCTCAGGAACTGAAAGAGATATTTTCAACTAGAGTTTACACCGAAAGAGTATTGAATAATGCTCTTGAGAAAGCAATGAACTCCAGCAGGAGCACCTCACTTAAACCTAGAATAAAACATTCTATTGGGACACAGCCAATCTGTTTTTCCACCCAGTACAATTATTTGGCAGGTGAAACTGGAAATTCAATTCACAGATATTGGCCCATATTTATGGAGGAGAGTGAACTAGCACAACATATTGGCCCAAAGCTCCTGATTACTTTTCAGAGAGGGGTCAGTTTATGGAATAAATTAGCAAAAAGTCTGTTCTCCTATATATCGAAAGAAAACAGAACATGGTTACCTGCCACACCATATGATATGCTCAAGTGTGGTAATTGCAGTGTTTGTGCAATGTGTACACAGGGCTCCAAGTCTGAGTTTCCAAACTGCACCAAAACTATAACAATTCAGCAGCTTGTATCTTTCATCACTACTAGGGAGCAATAGACTGCAGAGATTTTTGCAGCAAGAAACATATACAGAATAAAGTATGGGGTGGAGTGTATAATGACATGTTTACACATACCTGAGGGGTTAGATGCTACATAAACCCCGAGAGCGAAGCACGAGGGTTTCGTGCAAAGCATCCAACCCTGAGGGTGTAGGTAAACTTTGAGTTTACACACACTATCCCATATTTTATTTCATATGATTGCTGGGTCTCCCCTTTTAGGATGACAATTTTATAAAATTTCAGCAGTTCCAGTGCAGCCACGCTCCAGTTTAGTTTTCGGCTGTTCTGCAGATTTTCATTTTTGGAGATGTCAAAGTTTTTTTTTTATATTTTACTATCCTCCTATCTGTAGAAAATAACACTCTTTTTGTTTTGTTTTTAAGGTAACTTACTGCCATATTTCTTTGGCAGCTAGGATGCAGGTGAGAAGGAAGCGGCAAGCCAGGAAGGGAGACACTGCAGCAGGAGCACGTGCAGAGGGAGGAGAACCATGGGCATGGGGTCATAATGTCGCAAGACATTATGCCGCATGGCAAATATGCTATTAAGCATATGACATTATGACTCGGTAAGGAACCATGCACATGTTTGCCATTATAAACACTCCTTTATAACGGCCAGTTATACCATGGTCTTCCTATTGCAAAAAGTTGAAACCTAGTAATTGTATTGTATTGTCACATTGAATGCTGTAGCACCAGTTAGGCTCAACATGTAAACTGATTTAAACCATACCTTTAAACATTGTGGAGGGGGTATCCTCCTATGTTCTTCAAAAGTTAGGGAATCCTTGAATCTTTGGTTATGTGGATTTTCATAATATCTTTCTCATGGGTTCGTCCCCCTGCTCCAGTCCTCCCCCCTTGTGTCCCCCAAAAGTAAACAGGTACTAAAAGTCCCTCACCAGGTTAAGATATAATCATTGTCTACTGGTCACGTGAACTATACAATTTTTGTGCATTTGGAGAGTGGAAATTGTCACTTATCTTATCCGATAAGCCCCATCAAGGACATCATTTTGCTGTAGGCGAAGCAAAGTGCCTACTTACACCTACAGTTTTAGTGAGGATAACTTTTGATTGGGTGTCTCATGGTTTTTGTATTGACAATGAATGACCAGTTGCAATTGATTATCAGAACCTTAACTCCGAAATGAGGTGGGTAGTAAGGACCTCAGAAAATGCAAATCTTGCTATATGTGAGTTGATCATTATACATGCACATCTGGTCAAGCTTTGCCTTGAATTTTATAAGTAGTACAATGGTATAATTTTCTATTCTTAAATACAGTATAAAGACTTGCCAGTTGGAATATGTGTGCAAAATTATGAAAAATTATGCTGTTTAATAAAATGTACAATATATTAGGTTTATCATGTTTTGCAAATAATTGATGCTTTTCTGTTTCTATCTTTCACAGACTGGGGTAACAAAGAGTGCAGGATGATCCTGTTTAAGTAATGACTACTGTTTAAGAAGGAGACAGTACAGTGCAGTGGTTTAAGGCTCTAACCTGCAAACCTGGAGACCTGGGTTTGAATCCCACTGCCCCCATTGTTAAGTGACTGTGTGATCCAGATCAAGTCACTTAACTTCCTTGTGCTCCCTAGTCGCACCTGTAAACAAGCATTCAGCTTAGTGTGTCTCTTCTGGTTAATAAATAAATAAATACATAAATAAAACTCCCAACTCTGATCTGAATTCCTTGGGCCCAATTCTCAAAAGGTTAGGTTTGGTGTAACTTAACCTGACCCACAAAAAATGGTGCAAGTAGCAAGTTATGCCAGCAGTTGCAACATATGGCATTCTGCAAAGCAACCTCTGACATGCCACAGGCCACTTCTGCCAAAGTGGACCTGTGCTACCAGTTATGCCTTAAACCCCCTGCAGCATGGTACTGGGGGTTTATGGCAGCAGTTGCACCCTATTCTGGAAGGGCAGCAACAAAGTCCCCCAGGGTGCTGTTCTACAACAACCCCCAAGGGAAAACCATCAATGTAAGTTACACCAGCATACAGCTGGTGTAACTGTACTTACGCCCTGGAGGTTGCCTGCATGTGTAGCCTTCCCATCCCTCCCATGGTATGCTACTCTTCCCCCCAACACCCCTAACACTGCCCTGTCACTAATGCAGGAAAGCCCTGCAGGGCTACATCTGCTCCCCCATACCACATTGCCCCACAAGGCTTCTGGATGTCCCGGACTCTCAGTACATGTACATTAGCCCCATAGGGCTACATCCCCCAAGCCCCAAGCCCTGATGACAGCTGCCCACAAATGGCACTTCCTATTATAACAGAACAATTATACAAACCCTATCCAGTATTGCCTAGTAGTCTAGTGGCCCCCCACCCCCCATCTGGGGCTGCCAGACCACCCCTCACCCCCCACCCAGCCAGTGAATGGCACAGCCCACTCCTCACCACCATGGCCACAGCCAGCTGCTGACTTAGTTCTGTCTGAGTACATACTGTATATAGGCACTCAATGAATGAATGACAGTTCATTCATTGAGTGTGTATGTACAGTACATGCTCAGATGGGGCTTGGTGGTGAGTTGGGGTGGAGCAAGTCACTGGCTGGGTTGGTGGGATGTGGGGTGGTCTGGCAATGCCAGATGGGGGAGCCACTAGAATACCAGTGATTATGAATTGGGCTATGTCTCTTTTTATGGATTATATGGAACAGTGCTACGTGTGGACGGATGGTATTGAGGCTTGGGGGGTACGATCAGTCCTGCAGGACTCTTACGTATACATTATGGGGATTGGGATGGGGGTCTGAAAACCCTGAGGGGCTCTTGGGTTTACACCGTAGGTGACTGAGGGCAGGGGGGACCAATAACCAATAGCCTTGTGGGGCTCCTCAGGCTTGTGGAATGGGGCTCGGGGCACATACCCTACAGATATTTGGATATGGCTTGCGACATGCCGCTTAGATATGCCCTGTATTTGGCATACCTGTGGGCATGTTGCAAATCACAGGACTTAGCCATGGGGACCCTGCCCCTTCCAGAATTGGGCACAGGATCCTTGATGTAATGGGGAATGGTGCAAGTCACATTTGGTGGTGACTTGCGCCATCCTTGCAGAATCGGGCCCCTTATCTTTTCTGACTACCATTTTTCTGCAGCACCTTGCTGCTTGTCAGCTTATGAACTAAGAGACATTAGCCCACCGTGTTAAATATTTGATTCTGAGAAAAAAGTTGCCCTCTTATGTTTATCTTTAATTTGGTATTTGTACAGCATGTAATGATGTATGTGATGGATCTTTGTTGTATTACACTTTTGGTTGTCATACTATTGATATTTGTACTGGACAATTAATAATGATGTCACAATCTGAATTTTGGCATTTAACGGTAACTAACCGCCAGATGACCACTCCTGATGGAGCTCTAATGAGTGAATCACCAGGGCATCTGGGTACAGTCTAAAGGCTCACTAGAATAGCATAAGTGTGGTGCATTATTTTGTGATTCTATACCAGTAAATTTGACTGTATTATCCATATTGCGACTGGTGTAATATTGCATCTCACCACATTTATTTGCTCCTGAGTGCGGTTGTTTCAGAGAGACTCTTGAGTAGTCATTAGTTCCTGTGCATTATGTTTGTCATTTGGACTTTCATGGGAACAGACTACGCCCTCATTTCAGTTTATTTTGTGCCTAAGGAAGATCTGGACACCCTTCGATGAATAACATGACCACCCAAAATTTGTCCCCCCCACCCTATCTGACTGGGGAGGGATAATGGCATCAGCCAGAGGACAGTGACACTGGTTATCTTGGTGGGGGCCTCAAAAGGGTCATCATGGGAACAAAATAAATTGTAAATAAAAGACACACATAAATTCAATATCATGGCCTTACCTCAATGTCTAGCGCAATAAAATTCCAATCCAGAGAAACGATACGCAACCTCACTAAAGAAAAGAAAATTATTTAGCATTTAAGGACCACTGCATTAAAAAGCACTTGCAATCTGAATATTTCTTCATTTCCCTGGGTTCATCTTAAATGGATATGAAGAGAGGTAACCAACATACATAAGCAAATTAAATCATCAAACATAAAAATTCAGTATATGTGTGTGTGTGTTGTGTGTGTGTGTGTGTATGTATGTGTACTGTATGTGTATAGGTGGACACTAAATCATTTTATATAAATACGTACAAAACACCGAACTTCAGATCAAGTAGAAACATGTCATGAAAAGCGATTTGTGCAATGCACTACATATACAACAAATGTGTTGCATTGAGTAATGCTTATTAATAAGCTGGCTTTTACAACTGCTTGCAGGGGGAGCTTTTTTGCAACAGAGATCAAGACACATTTTATAATTGGGTGGCTGGAAAACAAGAATGCAAAATAAACTTATGGGGAGAAAAGTATTAGCCAAACACCTCTTTTCAGTGACTTGACATACTATAGATCTGAACAATTGCAAATTTATTGTACCACGCTGCCCTTACTGTGCTATATTGCTCTACAATGAATATTTCTTGTTTGCAGAACTATTAATTCATTGTATGGATTGCAACTTATTTTATTGGCTACTCCCCCACCAGACACATGTGGATACAATCTGTTACCAGCTCAATATGCCTTTCCTGGTAAAACTTTTGAAATAAATACAGTAATATATATATATATATATATATATATATATATATATATTTATCACTATACAGTATATTATACAGGCTCATTGGCACCTGAATGTTAGGGTTGAATTATTATCAAAAAAGGAGTTTTGACAGCTTATATCTCGGTAGTCTTAGCTCCTAGGACTTTGAAATTTGTTGTGCAGTCTCAGTCCTGGTGGTTACTTTTTTGATCAATCTGGCAAAATTCAGTTTGGTGGTTCAAAGGTTATTAATTATTAAACATGTATATCATAAATGTTGTCGCCTCCAAACATTGTATATATATCTGGGACCTTACATAGTTCCTCTTGTTACTGTGCAAATGTATTCTGTACCTTAACCTGTATTTTTTCTTTTTTACTTTTATTTTATTTCTATGTTTCTATGTTTATACTTTTTTAATGTGGAACCGTTGTAAACGAGCTCTGCTCAGAGATGTATCTGAACATTCCAATAAATAAATAAATTGATGAAGTTACATAAGGATCCCCAATGTGCCTTTTTATTTTTGCTCACAGCTAGCCAAAATAACAAGGTGGAGTTAAATTATGAAACTTATAAGTCTGTCAGAGTTTGATGCAAGAAAATGTATTTGTTGGGTTTAAAACTAGTCATAACAAGTTTATTTATTTATTTATTGAATTTTGATGACCGGGTAGGCCTACTGGACCCCAGAGGTCCCTTTTTCAGGGGGGACCCGGGAGTTACAGGACTAGTATGATACACAATTAGTACAGCTATAGCATATGGCCTGTGACATGTTAACATATAAATACAGTTTAGGTTTTTTTTTTTAACATGAACGATTTTATTGCATTTTATCTTTTCCAATACAGCTGGGCTAGAAGCAACAGGTGATAAACACAGATATCCAGCAAATGGTGCAACATCTAACATGCGGCAGCTATTATTATACCACATCCAGTTAACAGAGAAGAGTACCAAGAATACACTACTCAGTGAGGTCCAGCTATTATCTGCTCATATTGCAACTAGGGATTTCATGTAGAAAAAGACTTAAAGGCTGTAAATAACAACAAAGTAAATACTGAGGTGTAACATACCTACATCCATCGGGGCTCCCACTATGTCTCCGTTGGTCAGCAACCAGTTCATGAAGCAGGAGTTAGAAGAGGTCAGGAAAGAGGAAGAGGACAGAGAAGAGAAATATTCAAATGGAAGATGAGAACTTCACATCTGTCATAGGAAACAGGCAGGGGAGTCAATCAACTGGGGGTTGCCAGGAGATAGAGGTGGGACTGTACAGATGTGAGAATGCAGGTATTCATCCCATTTCTTGTAGTACCTGGGGAGTTGACCCATCCCTATTGCCGTGAGTCTCCAAAGATGGCTAACCTTGCCACGGCCACTCACCAAGAGAGGGCCGAAGGAGGGTGTGGGTTGCCTCCATCTCATCAGGATAGCCCTCTTAGCTTCCATAACCATGGCAAAGACCCATACTTTGTGTGGTATGGGTAATGGGTACAAGTTCAGGTTTGCTCTGGAACTTTACTTAGCCCCTGGAGGACAGTGGGACAAGCAAACAAAGATTAAAGTTTAAAAAAGCTCTAACAGACACTTCATGCTAATGAATCTCTCACTGCTATGGCCTTGCTCTGATGTCAGCTGCAAGGGATTCTGGGACCCCTGGTTACACAAAATGGCAGTGTGGGAGACAACAGGATCAGCCAGGTACAATCTAACATACTTCAGTAAACAGTAAGTAAAAAAGAACTGTTAGCACTCAAACTGTAAATTGGACAAACCCCACACTTGAGTGTTAGATTCTTAGTATTAACTGTTCCCCCTTAAATCACAGTTAAGCTTCTCATGACTGTACAGTTTCTCAGGCATTTGTGCATGTTCAGACATGGACAATCTTGTCTATGAATGATGGATACCATGGATGGAGTTCCTATGGAGAAAGATCTGTGATGACCATGGATAGCAATATTTTCACTGTGAAAACAGGGATAGCTGAAGAACCATGCATGCTATGTTTTTAGGTTTGTTAGCCCATTGCTTTTCATCTGTTGTAGAGATTTCAAGACGTTAGTGGAAGACAGGTCAGCTGCTTTAGTCCCTTTACTTTTCCATAGTTGGCACTAGCTGGATGGTCTGGTTTAGCTAAAAATCTATTTCCAGCATCCCAAATAAGTGTCCTTGGAAAAATACAGTCCTCACTGGCATGGGGTGAACAACATCAATGGGCTGTCCATGTAGTTTACTACCTTGCTGCATAGCAGTTATTTTGTCCATTTGTATAGGATGACCACTGGCAATGACACAGTAGGCATCAATCATGTAGTGGGGCTATGAAACAAGTGCTTGGGCAACAGCCAGCATTAATTATAATATTGCAGGATCAGTGCCTTGATAGGTTGCACACACTCTCCTGAGGCTGGAAGATCAGACAGTTGTGAGTTCTGGTCCAACATCAGGTAACCAAGCAAATACCAGATACCGACACTAGTGCAGCATCAATCCAGGATGCAGCAGGAAATGAACTATCAATAACTGATTTTACCTATCCAGGTCAAAAATCATCCATAACAAAAATGTAAAAAAATTGCATGTGCAATGGTCCATTACCTTTGTGTTCTAAAAGTTCATTTTTTTTGTGACTCTGTCCAGATTATATAACTGTTTAAAGTAACATCAAGGTGACAAAATATATGTTGTGGGCCTAGGAGGTTCCTAGTAGTAAAAGTTGATGTTTAAAAATTCATTTTTTTTAAAGGTTTTATCTGGTTGATTCCATGACTCCACATGAACCATCTGCCACCATTTTGATATAAACAATGTATTTCAGCCCCATCCCCACTGCTGACGTCAATGACAGGGTCTGTTGCAGGAGGCATCAAAGCCCAGGCAATGCTTGAAAAAAATGCATTTATTTAAATACTGAAAACGGGAGAGTTCAATGTGACTATAAATAGTCCTGCTACAACAATGCCCTATGACCTATAGCTTACTCAAGAATGTATGTGTTAACTGATTAATTGTGAATTGTTATAAGGTATTGTATATGTTATTGCAGCTGTTCTTTGTTCATTGTATTGCTTGTCGTCTGTGAAAATGGTCAATCTGCTCATGCGACTTACAAGCGTAAAAAATGAAAGAAATGATCTATGTCTCGCGATGCGAATGAGAAGTCTGTGTAAAACTGTTTACACAATATGTGTGGACACAAATCCCATGTCATAAAAAATGTTTTCTCTACATATGCATGACAAATTTTAGCTCCTGGAATTTATCACACATATGTTGGATGAACACTGTATGTCAATTATCGATGCTCAAAAAAAACACCAGCCTATTGTATTAACAGGACATGCAATGGGGAGCTGTGTGATGCAACATTCACCGACACTCGAACAGTTTGACCTTGGACACATAACTTGTGGCTTACACCTTTTGTGAAGTCACCCAAGGTCAAACTGCTCTGTCCTGTGTAGATAAATAAGGTATCATACAGGTCTACACTGCATATACTATACCCTGTTTCTCATGATTGCCTGACTCCACAGTGTGCTGTGTACTCAGAATACTGATCACCATGATGACAAACTAATGCAACTCCTGCAATTTGGAGGGCAGTAGGAAACCATCTGTTTTATTTTTTTTGTCTTATTGCAATTTTCTTTTAAAGATGGGAGTGCTGTAAGTGCCTGTTGCCACCTGGGAGATATGAGGTGATCCCAGAATCCCACACTAGGACTGACGAGGTGGGGGAGGGAGGAGCTCAGCACATAGTGGAAGTAGGTAGTAGGGTGCCAGGAAGGGTGCTGATTGACTGCTTGGTATTTCCACACCCAATGCTAGCCAATCAGAAAATCACTGACGTTGCTCACTTGCCTAACTGGGTGCCATCACTGAGGTCCCACATATACAGATGGGGGTAATTAGTGAATACGAAAGGGTCAATGTCAAGTATTAAGGTTGCAGATTACCTGTTTCTCCAGGTTTGTAGATTGGCTTGTCCTTCTGCACGAATGTCCCAGAGTTGGGACCAATGATGTAAATCTGCTTCTGATCCTCAATGTGCAGGGTACCACCATTGCCCATCACCTGTAGGTTGGCAACAACACCATTCTGGCTTTTGATCAGCGGGACCTGGAAGATTTAGGTGGTGGATTAGGAGAAGTTAAAGAGCAAGTACACTGCTGCAAATGAAAACATTTAAAAGTAGTCAATCTTTACTGTTTTGTTTAATGTGCTTTGCTTCTTTCACTTGCTCCGCAGTGGTACCCATCTGCACAGTGGTCCTACAAGCACCATCAGCACTTCTCTGCCTTTTACCTCACCTCTTCCTACCCTACACTTCCACTTCCAGGTTGGGGTCTATGGGGAACTAGGCTATGTGCTTCCCACTAAAACTACACATATCTGGGAGTGGAGCATGGTCGGCATATCAGGTCCTTGAGAGCGCCAAGCTTCATTCTGCTCACCTAAGGATTTTTTCATTACTTTTATTACTTCCCCAAATGATGCAAAGGATACAACCATGACAGGTTCAGTGATGTGTACACATGTAGATGCAGCCCTGTGCATGTCATAGCTAGTCGGCATCCACCTCCCACCTACAGATCCAGCCCTTCTGCCACCCATGGTCACCCAGATGACAGGAAAGCAGCAGAGTCTGTCATCTCCCCTTCCCTGAGGAGGAGAGCATCCTGTCTGATGCTTGTTCATCTTCCCCAAGCCATCCATTGGATGTCTCAGACTCATTCCCAAACCAGGTCACAAGCATCACAAGCATAAACCCTCCCACTGGATTGGCCTCCAGTTATTCCTTTTTATGTTACAAATCATTACATCATTCTTAGCCAATCAGAATTGTTTATATGTAAACATTCTAAGTATTGTTATAACCATAAAAGGGTGTCTCGTGAACATAGTTCTGAAATTCTGAAGTTCTAAGTCCAGTTTGCACAGTCCATTTCCAACATGTAGAATGGTATATTTAAGGCAATAAGGCATGACAGGGTGTGGGTTATTGGGGGATTTACCTCCGCCTTGTGTGGTGTGTCACGAGGCACAGCCGAGTGACTTAACCACACAAGAAGTGGGTAAATCCTCAATAACCCACACCCTGGAGTGCCTTATTGTGATTATACAATGGACCCATGTGTAAAATACATTTTAAATGTGTTTAAGTATGTTTTTTTATAAATGCCATTTCTCAGCCTTGGGTTATTACAGGATATACCATGGTCGAGTGATGTGTTTTGACCAATGAGGTTACAGGATTTTCATACCCCATTGTATAATATCCGGTTTTGGATGGAACTAAGGTTTCAAAACATTTTTGTACAGTTTAGTAAGGCTTACAATCACATCAATGGCATGGTAGCTCACAGAAAACCTAATAGGGTTAAAGAGACAGAGGGAATCAGCCCAAGGGGCCTTGTCCAAGGGCAATACAACAGCGGGGGGGGGAGAGGAAAAGGCAGGTAAGAGTGTGTGGGGAAAGAAGGTGAGGGCAATTAGGGAGTCAGGGGAAGGAGATGAGGGGTATGAAGGGGTTGGTAGTGGGTTTAGGTGGAAAGGGATCATTGGCAGGTAGGCTAGCTGGTAAGTACTATTACAGACATAGAATCTTGGTGTGATGATGGGACTTTAAAATAGAACTTCATGTACCTGCAAGGTGGGAAGCCCGTACTGAACAAGACTATAGTGTATGGACAGAGCATTTTTCATAAGCTCAAAAAAGTCATTCTGCTGCAGTCATGATGCCCGTACGGCATCAGAATAACTTCTTGTTCTGCTGCACTATGGATATCACACAGTGCAGATTAGGAGCTTAATACTGCAGCAGTCAGGCTAGACATGTAGCGCATGACAAATTGTCAACAATACTGTCTAGATGCAGAGGGCAGGGGGTGGAGGAGGATGGCCAAAGATGAAGATGGCATCAACATCAGGGTATAGGTCGAAGGGTAGCCAGTAACTATGGAAGTGGGAGGTGAAACAGAAGGCAAGCAGCAAGGTTAAAAGTCATCGGTTACCAGCGACTGCAAGAAGCTCATCTGGGAGGGCAGCCAGTGTAAGTGCAAAAGTAGGTGACTAAAATGTTGTGTTTCTCTGGGTTTCAGACTGGTAACTTAGCTGGTAACAGAGTGAAGAGAAAGTATCTGAGACAGTAATGCATTCATGTCACTGATGTTGCATTAACAAATATACTGTTATTGCAATGTTTGAACTGTTTTAAATGTTGACATTCATTCAGTAAAAGTATAATTCAGTGAAAGAAAAAAAAAAAAAGCCTTGTGTTTCTGTTTGTTTTTTTAAACGAGAAATGTCCACACACTATATAGAATAGTTTATGGGAGCCTTCATATGCAGCAAGGCTACTCTTCTCCCTTGTGATTACCATTATAACTGGGGGACTACTTGAGCTTCTCTCTCGAGGTCCTCAGTCATTATGGTAACCACTGGAGTGAAAAATAGACTTGTTGTGTATGGGTTCCCATACACTATTCTATATATTCTTTCACCAAGTGGTTACCAGGATGGCAAACATATCACTTGAGCTAAAAAAAATGTTGGCATGTATTTTGTAACATCATCTTGGTGACCTGGCTCACTTAGAACATGTTGCTCATCAAGAAGTGGCACTGGTAATAGAACCATTTGAAGAGTGACAGTCTGAGCCATGGGGGTAAAGGAGAAATTTGTGTCAGTCACTGGACATATCAGTTTCCATAAGTGAATGATTCATGATTAGTGACTATGCAGTACTGGCCACAAGGTGAAAGAATAGCCTTGTTGTATAATGGGGCACCAATACACTATCCTATATAGTGAATGGTGTAAAAAGTCCTTTTTTTTTCTTTTTTTTTTTTTAAAGCACTACTCGTCCGCTCACTTCACTATGGCACAAGCAATTGTAGCGTGTCTGCCAGTCAGCTGATCAGCAGTCCATTTTCTCGTGACATTCGTACTGCAACAGAATGACTTTTTACAAGGCACGGAATTCCAAGGCTAACAAAGTCTCAACATGCACTGTAATGGAGATTCTGTAATATGTTGCAAAATAAAACATTTTGATTTTAAAGTAAAATTTTAGTTTTTTAATCAAAGTCGTTTATCATGAGTTATATTATGGCCAGGCTATTCAAAGGGGTTGCACCTGGTACAACAGAGTTACACCGGCACAACCCCACATTGTGCTCCAGTAGGATATTGAGAAGGCTGCCTGGCGCAGCACAAATCCCGATGCGCCGGAGTGCAATGTAATAGTATGTGGTGCAGAAGTAGTGGGCGTGCCCATGCTTATGTGGCATATCCTGATATTCAGCCAGGGATGTGCAGCGTATATGCCAGCACAACCCTGCAGTGCACCGCACAGGAGGGCTCAAAGTTGAGCCTGTGAGGAGTGGGAACAAATTCCGGCCACCCACAGGTGGGTAGCTGTATTGCAGGGTGCAACACAGCAGCCGCCAGCCGTGGGTGGCCACCCACTCACCCAGAACACTGTTCTCAAGCACACACATCACCCTGGTAGTCTAGTGATACCCCCCCGAATCCCCGATAACCTGACTAATGTAACAGACATTGTCCCTGGTGGTCAAGTGGCCCCCCTTCCTCCTGACACCCTGATTCCCGATATATGTATCAGAAGATGTCCTTGGTGGTCTAGTGGTCTCCCCACCTGTCTCTGTGATCATGGTACATTGCAATAAGAACTATCCCTGGTGATCCAGTGGCACCCCACCCCTCCCACCCACACAGAACCCCTTGCCCAGCCCGCCCCCTTCAGCAGTGGGTGGCAACAATCCATCCCATACCACCCGGCTGCCAGCCGACTGACAGGTACAGTATGGGCGGTAAGCCCATTGGTCCCCAATGTGGACCAATGGGCTTGCAGGGCATACTGTACTAGACAGTCCCAAGTATGTGAATGATGCACATATGTGAATTCTACACTGGTATCAAATTGTAGAGTGGGGCATATCTGGGGCTTCTTTTGCCTGTCACTGGCACCACAGCTGTACTCAACCCCGGCAGCAGCAGCAGTAGTCCCATTCACTTGTAGCAGCCTAAGCTGCTCTTAAAGAAACAATGATCTGTGGCGCCAGTGACAGGCAAATGAAGCGCCAGATTTGCCCCAATCTACAATTTGATACCAGTGCAGAGGGGCTACTTCCAAAGGCCGGCACAGAAACTTTTTAAAACTATTTAGTGTGCCTGCAAAAATAGTGTGAAGTTGGAACATTAGTTAAATTGTTTTGTGGCCACCATATGTAACCACCCAGTGGCTTGGGGTTACTAGAATCCTATTAGCACTAGTGTTAGGCCAGTAGAACAGGCAGCTGGTAAGGAGTTCATTTAGGGACTGCTTACATAATGACATCATTGTTTACTCAGATAGCCTGAGTGGGGATGATTATGTCATTTAGAACTCTCGCAACAGCATAACCATTTTTGAGTCAGCTGCTCAGGGGAAGTTTAGATTTTTCAATGAGTCTTAGTGGGGACATTAAAGTGGCAGGGGCTCTGTCAGTTGGGGCCCTGTGTCACAGAGCCCTGTGTTTCTCACCCTAGTTTGGATTAAAATCACTAGCTCCCAGTGAAGTGGTGGAGACCTTTCTTCAGCAGGATTCCTTGATGTTCACTCCAGAAGAAGTGAAAGGGACTGCTAGTTCAGCTGGTCCAAGGGGCAACCCCCGAAGGTCCTTGTGTTTGTACAACTGCCTTTGAGGAGGACTTTGTGTAAGATTTCTGATAAGCTACCATGGAAAAGGGTGCTTTCTGGTTGTTCCCATGCCTAAAGGAAGGGGCAATGAATCTGAGAGTACAAAGTAGAATAGGGAGTTTTCTGGTTGTTTCCATGCCTAAAGGAAGGAGCAACTAATCTGTGGAATAGTGTGCTTTCATGGTTCATTCCATACCCAAAGGAAGGAGCAACTTAACTGTGAGTACAACTTGGGAGACAAGTTCTCTGGTTGGGGGTTTGTTCTGGGGTGAGTGCCCAATGATAAGGCTAGATCACACCCGTCAGGACCTCTGTTCACCTAGAGTGGTGATTTGAAGTAAAGTTCAGAGACTTTAGCATTTCAGTGGGAAATGAAGGCTTCTGTGTTGTAACCTTGAAGGAATGGTGCAGACTGTCAGTTGGGGCAAAGGGTGGGAGGAACGTCATCTGGAAGCTTACAAGGCAGGGCTAACTGATTTGTTGATGGGTGCTGGGTTACCCTGAGCAAAGGCCATTACTGCAGTATGAGGTGGGTGATAAAAATCACAAGCATACACCTATGGGAAAAGAAAATGTTCTGAATGTGTGGCAGCAGTTCACAAGTATACACTCTTGGGAAATGAAACTCTTTCGGGTATGTGGGACAGTCTTCGAGCATACACCATGGTGAAGAGAATGAAATTGTTTCAGTGGAGAATTGTACTGACTAGCAAAGAGTTATTAAGGAAAAGGTACTTGTTTGCCATGACCAACCCTTGGGGATCGACTGATACTTTAGTAACGACTGTGAATAAAGCCATACTGCAAAATCCCAACTGCTGCTTTGGACATTCTGATCATTGCTTCTGTGTGGATTTAATGGGACCCTCTCAGCAAGTAGGTCTAGCATACACCTAGCATCCTCTCCCCTGGACCTGGTTGTAGTTACAAAGGTTCAGTTTTGGTTATTGTACATCCACCTCCTTTCCTCTAGATAATGAACCTGGTATACATCCTATTGCTAGAGGTGGTACCAGTCTTGGAATTTCTTTTAAAAGTAAATCGTATGCCATATGTGGGTACTCGTTCTATTTATGGTGGGGTGTCCAACTTGCCAAAAGTGGTGTGGGGTTACATATATTTGCTACCTTTTGTCATGAACCCACTCCAGGGGACCAGGTTCACTGAGCTCACAGTGCCCACTCCTAAGTGCAATCTGTGACAGGGGAAACAGGAATACCCCACAAGAGTCCATCTTGAGTGCTCGCTGAGTTCACAACTGAAAACCCACCATGAGGTTTCAGGGCTTCCTCTCTGAAATCTGAGTAAGGATACAGTACAGTCTCAAGTCTGTAGCCAGGTGAGAACTCTCCTTGGTTGCTGTATTGTGGGGACCCAGGTATTATAAGCTCTTCAGGGTTTGCCCTCATAAACCTGAATGTATCCTCTCCCACTGGGTGTGCAGCACCTATTTTCCCCTTTACAGACTCCTCCCAAGACCTGTGCATCTTTCTTACTTAAGGCACACAGATAGTCCTCTTTTGAATCCTAGACTTGGTAGCGAATGGTGACACCTTGCATTAACCAAGTTGGTCTCAGAATTGAATAAACGTTTTTACCTTTGCGCACACAAAATCACTCATTTGCAGTTTTGAAAGCAAAATGATTTTACTAAATCTAAATGATTATTATACAAACTTTACAAACAAAAGATTTCAGAAAAATCTGGTTACAGAATAACAAAGCAAAAGTTGGAATTATACATAAAAACACACTGTAAAATCAAACTATCTAATTTCTAAGTTCTGAGCCAAAAGAAGTTGATAAAAGTTTCAGTCCTTCTGTACCATTCACTGGTTCTTAGTCTGTCTCTGTGTTGTGGCATCCTTGCTTCTCTTGTGGTCAGGAGCACGTGTTCAAATGCAATGCCAAAAAGCTCTGAGCATCTGATGTGAGGGGATTTTTATACCGTCTATTTCAGTCTGCAAAAACACTTTTTGCTCCCAGCTGGCAGTGTTTTCCCCATGCCTTTTTCAGCTGGAGCCTTATCTTTTAGGCTAGTATGTGGCTCTCTTGCTCTTTGCCCACAATTTGAGGGAATTATTATATCTACTTTCCACAACCCAATTTCCTGGCTGTCTTAGATGTCTCACCTCCCCAACAATATAACACCTGTAAGATAATTCACACCAGCCTTCAAGAATGGCTATTTCACAAATCCTGTTTCTAAAGCATCCTGCTTTGAAGTGAACATTTTATGACAGTTGGTTTTCTGGTGCATCCTTTTTGAGCAGCCCTTGAAATGTAATTTAGCTTCCTGTCAAGACCACTCAGGTCACAAACAATTTGCAATATAGTCTCTCTCCCTATGTGGCACTTCCATTAACACTGGCATTCTTGTGGTGGCATTTACACACACACACACACACACACACAATCACATAACAATTTGACAAAATATGTCTGAAATATGACTGAAGTGGCTAACGCACCACACCTTTGACCTGGCTGGCAGCCAATAAGAAAGCAAGGAGCCCTGGAGGACTTTGCCATTGGACTTGTGGGAGAAGGCAAGGACAATGTCTTGGTGCCACAACAGTTTACTAAGAGGGCATTGAGTGAACCCAATAAATATTATTTTTTTAAGGTGACAACTGCATCATTCAATCAGGGGCTGCCCTGAGCCCCTGAAACTCTTAGGACACAGCGTGTTCAGTACAGTTCAGCTGGAGACCCTCCTAAGGGAGTGGGGTCTCCTGCCCTTTGCTCTGTGATGTTGCCCGAAGTAGTGTAGAAGGCATGCCCAGGGCTTGCACAGCTACCAGCCAAGGTGCCCTGTTTGCCTTCCAACACCTGGAAGGAACTGTTTCAGATTTAAAATGTGATCTGCTGTCCTGAGGCAAGAAAGCTGTCTGGGAAGTTCCCCAAGGGAGTGGAAGCTTCTACTTGTTCTTCAAGTGAAGAAGACCTGCTTGGGGGGCTTGTGAAGCTAGCAGCCCAGGAGGTGCTCTTTGTTACCCTATGTCATGCTGCATTGCCTTCTGAAGCATGGGTGGAGTGGACTCCAGAATGAAAGCATTGTTGTTGTTGCTGGCTAGAGTTAAGGAAATCATCTGTGAGTTTCCTGAATGAAAGGAAATTTGCCAATGATGTCTGAAAGACATTCAGAGGCCTTCTTGGGGGGCTCTTGGAGCCACGCTAACCAATGGAAGTCTGCTTGATGTTCTGCTTGGGAACTCATGGATCCACATTAGCCGAGCGGAGCTGTTCCTGTAGATGGAAAGTTCAAGTGCGAGGATTCATTTCTGTCCATTTTGGGAGACTTGCAATAATCTCCCCTTGTCTTCTCCAAGGCTGAGATGTTTCCAGTGGTCGAAGGGAGGAGTGATACAATTTGTGTCTGTCCACTTTAGGAGACTTGCAGTGATCTTCCTTTGTCTAAGAGAATCAAAGTTCAAGTGGGAGGCTTGACTGAGAAATTGTTCCTGCAAAGACCTGGTAGAAGAGTCAGTGACTGTGTTCATTTGAGTGAGAGCCATCACTGCCAGGTGACCGTCTGGCTGAAGCCATTTACATATGGATATTCTTGTATACCTGAAAGTGAGAGACTGTCATCTGAGGTCAATCTGGGGAATCAGTCAGTTAGTGTCATCACTAGGCATTACCTATGAGTCTTCCCCTGGGTGTTCATGCCTGGATGTGGGGGTTGTGGAGTCCTGGCCCAGGTCCCAGCCTTGGTCTGCTCCAGTCTGTAACACTGCAAAAGAAGACAAGCAGCCACAAAAGCTGAGAGCTGTCTAGTCTGAAAAGCTACAAGAGGCTAAGGCAGAGAAGAAGTTCAAGCTGCAATATGTCTGCTGTTCGTCTTGGCAGCCCGAGTCATTAAAATGCTACTGATCCCAATACCCCAGATCTACAGTCTGAAAGTCACCAGCCTGATGGGTCAATTAACTATTTGTCAAACTGTGAGTAATTCAGGGCTTTCCTTGCATCTTGGGAACTGTAAACAGTGGCAAATTGTTGTTGCCACTATTAAAAAGAAGAGAATTTAAATTGTGGTTAAAGTGCACCAACACCAGCCAAGCAGCTGCACCATACAAGCCTGCAATTAGACCCTGGGTGCACAGATAGGTCTCCTAGGGGTTAAACTGGTACCAGTTGGGGGTTGTAATGTGAGAACAAGTGGGCCAATATCTGTTTGATACAGTGCTTGCTACAGTAAAGTTGCACAGTAGTATGATATACCGAGTGTTGTGCAATTGCGGTACCCATTGAAAAACATGTATACCGCTACTGGGCAATTTGCAAGCACTGTATATATTCTGGAGGGAGATGGGCACTGAGATTATTTCTGTGGTTTCCAGATAAAGAGATTGATTGTGTCTGCAAAATGCCAACTGTTTGCCAAAGCTGAATGTTGTTTAACCTCTACAACCATTCTTCTTTCTCCCAACCCTACCCCTTTGTAAATAAATTGTTGGGTAACCTTTTAACAATTGTCTCATGAGCATATTATTAGTGGGCATATTTCTAGTGAGCATATTATTAGCTTAAGTCAAAAATTGCAAGTTTATTAAAGCAATGTTTTAGTTAATGGCAATCCATGTATGGAGTGACTGTAAAGGGAGGTGGGTCGATACAGCATCCTAGGGGATTGTATTAGAAATTAGTTGGCCCACTGAATTTTAACTCTGGGTGGAGGCACTGCACTCTTTTATCTTTTTGCTAAAGAACCTCCTTTTCCACCAGAAAAGAACCCAGGCCCCTTAACTTTGTTTAGGCATGCAGGGCAAAGGTAGTAACTCTCTGGAACCAAATTACAATTGAATGCACCCTGTCTAGCCCAGTACCTTTGTCTGCCTTCAAGTTAGCTTTTTTTTCAATTCTGTTTCTTCACCCCAGTGGGCATGGCAATCTTCAAGGTGCTTTCTCAGCTAGGGCTTCTCACTCCCTGCCTGAATCCCACACTTGCCAGTAACTCTCCCCACCCAAGCAGCTGGGTCAGGGCCAGTCCCCCAGCTACTGGGTACCACCAGGGGAGGGCTTGCCCACCCTTGGTGACCTTGCAGACTCAAAGGGCCTACTGACTGTCAGGTTGGTGCCTGGTGACATTCCTGGTGTGCTGGGCTGGCGTGGGGATGTGGGATGTGCTTCTGGAGCCCTCCTCATCTCTGCTGATTACTAAGGGTTTTTTTTCATCTTGAGTCCCTGAGACAGCTCCCCCCTTCCTCCGAGCACAATGTGCAATAATGTCAAGGCACATGGCAACCCTTCTGATGTCCATTGTACTCACCTGTTATGTTGTGTCAGCTGCCCTGTAGTACCCCTGATCTCCATTGGGGGCCACTATGGCACTGAACAGCCCTTGACCCTCACCCCAGGAGAGGAAAGCTTTCTACCAGATGCTTCATTCTCTCCCTCCCCTGCCAACCTCTGGCAACCTAAGTCCATATTCGAACCTGGGTCACCGGTGTGGCATGAGGTGTGGCGTCAGTGCCACAACTCTCAGTGCCTCCAGGCCAGCACCTTGAGGTTAGCTTAGCCACCATAATAGCAGTTTAACATTATTTTATCCAGACAGTGGCAAGCAGAGAAGTGTACAGGATGTATGTGCAAGTTACCATATAGGGAGGAGAGGGCAACTAGATTGCAGGATCAGTTGCTTTGGGAGAATGGGTTACCACTGGACACCATGGGTCAGCTAGTCTGATCCTTATCAGTGATCAAATATCCAAAAAAAGCTCTGGTTGGATTTAGGAGAAAATTTGGATTTTCGGCAATCTGACAATTTGGATAAATTTAGTTTTATGCAAGTTCCAGAACTAGAATGAAGGCTGTATGTAGAGTAAAGATCCAATAAGTGAGCTGAATGTGGACAAAGGACCCAGTGACCATGGTGAAATACAAAGTGTGTGTGTGTGTGTGTGTGTGTGTGTGTGTGTGTGTGTGTAATGTGTGTGTATACATATGTGTGTGTGTTGTGTGTTACATGTGCATATTATATGCGTGTGGTGTATGTGCATGTGTGCTGTGTGTGTGTGTTGTGCACATGTGTAAGAGTGTGTGTTATACTGTATGTGTGTATTATGTGTGTTTTGTATATGTGTGTGTGTGAGACAGTGTGTGTGTGTGTGTGTGTTATGTGACTATGATGGTGTGTTTGTGTTGTGTGGTGTTATGCATGTGTATTATGTTTATGTATTTTGTGTATGACAGTGAGTGTGTTATGCGTATGTGTGATAAGTGATATCTAGCTATGTGCAGTGCACCAAGAACATTTAGTGCAGTGCTAACCTTTATTTAGCACCACTTCCTTTTCCTGACATTCTCTGGGTTGAACTAAAAAAATTCAAAACAGTCTTTGCACTTTAATTTTCCAAAAACCTCAATTCCCCTGGTTCTCCAAAATAAAAAATTTTACCTGGAAGGAGAAGCATTTGTAGAAGCTGGGGGGCTGCACATGCTCAGAAAACAGGGTTTTAGTTTGCTGGTTGATCTGCAGAGTGATGTTCAGAGTAAAGCTCTTCATGAAGTAGAGGACGTGTGCACACACGGTCGCTGAGGTCAAGCTCTGAAGTTGGGCCGGGATCAGTACTAAATAGCTTCTATTATATAAAGTGATAAAAGAAAGGAGATTATAAAATTGCAAAAAAAATTCCTGGGCTCTGATTGTTCAGTAGTGATCATCAACAGTGATGTTATTAATCTGTCTTCAGCAGATTCTGCCTGTATTTGCCACAGGAGAGACAAACAAACTCTGGTCAGAGTCACAATGGCTGGTAACACATTAATATGATAAATGAGCTAGAACTAATGTGTGACTTAGCTGTACTTGTAATATAGTGATTTAAAGGTCCCACATTTACACAATAATAGCAGAAAAATAGAAATAAATCCATAAAAATTAAAGTGCAATGTTTAATTTTGTGGTATGCTGCATTTATTAAATTTTACTATGTAGTTAACCAGGATAGCTCAGCTAACATACATTATCTCATTTTCAAAGGGGTCCTGATTGTATCCATGGTTACAATGTAGTTTCACAATAGCGATGAGCTAAGATGCAATATCTTGTTTTCAGGGGGATCCTGCTTTTGAATGTGGGTAGTTATTTACACAATGTGTCATTTCAGTAGAATATGGGGATTTATGATGCCAGCATGGGAATATAGAAATGGTGAGGTGCTGACATCATGGAGAGCATCCTAATGTTATTTACAATTTATTTACCTAGGACAGCTCAGATGAGTTGCAACATCTCATTTTCATATAAGCATACAAACATATTAAAACAGCAAAAACAGGCCATAATGGTCTATCAAGACTGCTTGAGTTTGCAGCTCAATCTGTTTTACTGGAGCTGCCCTCCTCCCCTTTCTCTCTGGAGTTATCATCCCCAAACTTTCTTTTCCCCCTTCCCAGCCTGCCTTCAGTTATGACTCTTCTTTTTACCCTGTCCCACCCCCTTCTAAAACTGCCAACCATTTAGTTCATACCACTTTGACACCTGCCTTTCTGTGAAAAAATGCCTCCTCAATTCTTTTTTAAAGCTACACCCCCCCACTACAGTCAGATTGTACCCCTGTGTGGTCCCCTCCCTTTTTAAACTGAAAATGCCCTCTGGTCTGACCTCTGTTATACCTTTTAGGTGCTTTAAGGTTTCTATCATATTCCCTTCTCCCTTCTGTCCTCCAGGGAATACATAATGTGCTCCTGTAATCTCATCTTATATGGTTTGTCCACCAGGCCCTGGATCATCTTGGTCACCCTGCACTGTACCCTGCCATCATTTTGAGGTATTTAATCAAATAACTGACAACAGGAACTTCCTTGCAGTTAATCTTTTTATTTATTAATAAAGTATATACACAAGAAACAACAAAAATCCTCCAGTACATTGCTATATATATGAGCGTAAAAGAAAGTACTAGAAATAGCATTTTACCTGAAACAATGTTCAAATAGTATAACAATAAATGTTTAAAGATTAAAATAAGTTATAAATGCGATGCAATAAAATGAGATTTAGCAATTTATAATTAAGAGAAAAGGTAAAAAAATAGGTAAATTAACATTAGTATTATATATATAGCCACATTTATACTTTGTTGAGGTATAAAAAGCTATTACAATGTGACAGCTATGAATAATGGAGGAAAGTTTTAAAGTAAAAAAGAGTCAAAAAAGATATAGAAGGAGAATAAATGGAGGAAGAGGAATAGAGTGATAAAGAGAAGAAAAGAAAGGGAGAAAGAGAAGAGATGGTAAGGGGTAGAAAAAGAAAGAAGTGAGACCACTATAAACTAACAAATTAGTGTATCAGTACGACAGAGAATTATTATGTATACTAAACCATACATTAGTTATCAGGTGGATTGCATGATGCCAGATAATTAAAAAAGCCCTGCCAGCAATTGTTGTATATGGTGAGTCGGTCAAAAGATATAAGTGTCATGTGGTCAAGAGTGGCATAAAGAGATAGTTGTTTGAGAATGTCAGGAAGTGAAGGGATAACACTGGATCTCCAATGTGTAAGAATACAGTGCTTAACTTGAAGAAACAATATATTTAACCATCTATTCATAGAATGGGATATTTTATGGGAGTGAAAATTAAAGATACACAGTAAGCAGTGTTTGGGGTCCAATGAAAAAAACTGGAAAACAGAAACTTCCTGTTTGGCAGTAGGAAGGAAAGGATCATAGAGAAACATTGGTTTTGTCAACCCTAAAGGAAAAAAGTAGCTCAACCCCCCAGCTGCTGGTGGTCTGACACTGAGCAAGGAAGAAGGAGGCTACTGAAGAATATAGGAAGTTGCTGCCCCAGAACAGGAAGGGTGACAGTTGTAAGGAGAGAAGATAGCAAGCATACAGAGAAACAGGAGACGGAACACAAAATAAGACATGATAGGAGTGGTGCAGTGCAATGGCTGTGGGGCAGCAGTGTCCCGGGAGACATTCTAGAGGCTGCGAAGCTGCCCTATTTGCAGGCACCTCTCTGGTCTGAGGGAGGAGGTTGCCGTCTCCAGGCTGACCTGGCTAGGATTCGTGAAACCTCCTCCCCCACCCAGGGACCACCAGGGCCAATGCCAGTACCTCAGAGGTTGCCAAGAAAGAGGAGAGGCTGGACCAGGGTGGGCTCAGGGAGGGAGAGGGTGGTGGAACAAAGTTGCATCTCTCCAGCTGTACCTCTCCACAATTCATTCACTCTTCTGGTGGATAGTGGTTCCTCTTTGGAGGCACCTGCAGTGGAGACCAAGGAGGATGCTTGGAACTTTCACAAAGAAGACCCACAGGAGGGTGGCATGGGACCCCACAGGAGATGGAAACAACTCTTGGTGAGGGACTCAATCACTAGGGGGGTAGAAATGGGGGAGGAGGGGAGAGGGAGGTAAGATGCCTGCCTGGCGCCATGGCTTGGAGGGACAGGAAGCGAATCCTCAGGATCCTGGCAGCAGCTGCACGAGGAAGGGAGCTGGATGTCATTGTCCACTTAGGGACAAATGACCTGGCTAGGAATGGGATCAGAGCAGTGCAAGAGGAGTTTGTAGAGTTGGGAAGTGGCCTTAGACAAGTAGCGCATACGGTAACCTTCTCGGAAGTGCTGCCTGTCTATGGCAAGGGTGATGCTAGGGTATTCCTCACCAGGGAATTCAATGAATGGTTGAAAAACTGGTATGAAGCTCAGAGTTTTGGCTTCATTGGGGACTGGGAAGCCACCTGGAGGGATTCAGACCTATACTGGCTTGATGGTCTGCATCTGTCCAGGGGGGAACCAGGATCCTAGGTGAGAGGTTTAAATGCTTCATCAGCAAGCATTTAAACTAGCCAAGGGGGGAGGCACTGAAAAGGAGCAGGGAAATCCCAGCCTTCCCCCACAAAACATGGTAATTAGTGAGGTAAACACCAAGGTAGAGAAGTCATTAGGGAGCAGGACAGAGGTAAATGTAAAAAAAGGCAAAGGCAGTAAGGACAGGAATGGGGCTAAATGGGGTAAGGCCATCAAAAAGTGGAGGGTGATGAGTACCAAGGCCTGTAGTCTGTGTAACAAGCTCCCTGAACTAGTGGCCTTGATGGAAGAGGGTTTCCTGGATATTGTGGCAGTCACAGAAACATGGTACACAGAGAACCATGACTGGGATGTCAACATACCAGGATACACAATCTACAGGAGGGACAGGGAGGGAAAAAGAGGAGGAGAAGTAGCTCTCTATGTAAAGGAAGAGATCAAAGCAGCAGAACTAAAGAGTAAACAGGGAGCAGATGAGGCACTCTGGGTCACCCTGGAGACAGGAAATGGCACCACAATCCGCATGGGGGGGTGTATACAGACCCCCATCTCGGGGGAAGGAATGGACAAGGAAATGATAGAGAGGGATATTGAGGCTTAATAAAGGGGAGGGAATGTGGGTAGAGGATGACAGTGAAAAAGCAGGGATACTGAATGAATATTTCTACTCAGTATTCACAAAGGAAGAGGAGGGGGAGGTACCTAAACCAAACAAGAGAAACACTCTGAAGATGGGGGTCGATACCAGTCCATTTACAGAAGAAAGGGTTCTGAAAGAACTAATAAAATTGAAGGTGGACAAAGCAATGGGGCCTGATAGGATTCACCCAAGAATTCTAAAAGAACTAAGGATAGAACTAGTGACACCGCAGACTACTCTCTTTAACAAATCATGGGAGGATGGGGTGGTACCTGAGGACTGAAGGAGGGCGGATGTGATTCCTCTTCACAAAAGTGGGAGCAGGACAGAGGCAGGAAACTACAGACCAGTTTGACCTCAGTGGTAGGGAAAAGGATGGAATCACTTCTGAAGGAAAGAATTGTTAAATACATAGAAGCCAATGGGGCACAGGACCCAAGGCAGCATGGATTCATGATGGGAAGGTCATGTCAGATGAATCTAATAGATTTCTTTGACCGGGTGACCAAAGTAGTAGACCAGGGAGGGGCTGTGAACATGGCCTATCTAGATTTTAGCAAGGCATTTGATACAGTCCCACACAAAAGATTAATACACAAGTTAGCCAGCCTTGGAGTGGGTCCCAAGGTGGTAGCCTGGATAAAACATTGTCTAGAGAACAGGATGCAAAGGGTAGTAGTAAATGGAGTCCACTGTGAAGAAAGGAGGGTTACTAGTGGGGTACCGCAGGGTTCAGTACTGGGATCGGTCCTTTTTAATGTCTTTATAAGTGACATTGCAGAGGAACTGGGAGGAAAAGTATGTCTCTTTGCAGACGACACAAAGATCTGCAACAGGGTTGATACACAAGATGGAGTGGAAAGGATGAGAAGGGACTTGGCAAGGTTGGAGGAATGGTCAAATGTATGGCAACTCAGATTCAATGCAAAGAAGTGCAAGGTAATGCACCTGGGAAACAAAAACCCAGGGGAAGAGTACACGATTGGGGGTGAGATACTGACAACAGTAAAAATGGAAAGGGCCCTGGGGGTTATTATATCAGATGACCTAAAAGTGGGCAAGCAATGTGAGAAGACAATAAGGAAGGCTGGGGGGATACTGGGATACATAGGGAGAGGCATCAATAGTAGAAAACAGGAAGTTGTTATCCCTCTGTACAGACAGTTGGTGAGACCCCATCTGAGTACTGTGTGCAGTTCTGGAGACCCCATCTCTGCAAAGACATAGACAGAGTGGAGGCTGTCCAGAGGAGGGCACCAAAATGGTGCAGGGTCTGCACCAGAAGACATACGAAGAAAGACTAAAGGAGCTTAATATGTATACCCTTGAGGAAAGAAGGGAGAGAGGAACATGATAGAAACTTTCAAGTACCTCAAGGGAATCAACAAAGTCCAAGAGGGTAGCATCTTTCAGAAAAAGAGATGTGCAAGAACAAGTGGGCACAATTTGAAGATAGAGGGGGGACGGCTCAGAGGTAATGTGAGGAAGTATTTTTTCACAGAGAGGGTTGTGGATGCATGGAAGAGCCTCCCTGAGGAGGTTGTGGAGTCAAGAACAGTGGGGGAATTCAAGAATGCATGGGACAGACATAAGACAGTCCTAGTAGGGGGTAGGAGGAAGTAAGCTGTTGGTTAACTAGGATCTGCAGCTTATCTGTTAGATAGGAAAATGGGCTGACTAGGTGGGCCAAGCGGTCCTTATCTGCCATCAAATTCTATGTTTCTATGTTTCTATAAGGGCACCACAGCTGCACACAGTGTTCTAAGTGTGGTCTCACCAATGACCTGTACAATGGCAGAATGACTTCTTCTTTCCTGGTGGTGATTCCCCTGGCGAGGCATCCCAACATTTTATTTCCTTTCACTGCCACTTTATGGCACTGTACAGAGTGTTTTTAAGTAACCCCTGACTGTCACCCCTAGATTCTTTTCCTCCTCTGAACAGGAAACCTGAACACCCCCCAGACAGTAGCTGGCCCCAGGGTTCCTAGCTCCCATGTACATGACCTTGCACTTCTTGATATTGAACCCCAGCTGCCAGATACTGGACCAGTTCTCAAGCCAGACCAGATTCTCCCTGAGCTTCTGTCTCCGCTCATCTGTGTCCACTGTCCCACAGAGCTTAGTATCATCTGTCAATAGGCAGAATTTACTTTTGACCCCATCCGCTATGTCACTATTAAAGATGTTGAATAACACTGGTCCGAGTATTGAACTCTGTGTGATTTTTTTTCAGTGGAATTCTGCTTTTGCCTGCAGTGTGAAGAACAGTAGCCCCTGATACAGAACTGTGGAGCAGTCAGCCAGACCTCTGGTTTAACAACGACATATTGGTGACAAATACTTTACAATTACAATGTAAAAATAAATCAATTTTTGCAAAAAAGTGAAACTTCTATTTATGATTTTGGTTGCATTAACACAGTACTTTGGCACCAGTCCTCAAATTCTTCAGTTAGCAGCTGCATTGATCAGTTGCCATTTCATTTTTTTTTTACTTTTTTCCCCATACTCAGATTTAGCTCAGTAGCCCTTTCATATCATAACATGTTTCAGGCATATTGAAACTGAGTTTCATCATCATACACTGTATATAGGTGGAGTGGGGAGCCATGAGTTTTCCTATCTATTTCCAAATTTTAATATTTAAACAGATTTTTTACATCATTGATTGAGCTATTGCCTGTTGGAATGGGGTCCACATTTTTTCATATTGATCTTTCTTATCTAATTTAATATACTATGCTTTTTCCAATTTGGAGACATCTACTCTAGTATTCAATCAAGTTTTAAAAGTTGGGGGATTAGGATTTTTCCAATTGTGAAGAATGCACTCTTCTTAGCCACAGCTGACATTAAGGATAAAATTTTCTTTGATTTACATCCAGTGTTTGTTCAAATGAAAATATGCCCATCAGAGTCACAAGCAGACTCAAAGAAATATGTTAACCACTAACAACAGAAATAAATTGAACAATTGTTTTCTCAGTAATTAGATAATGAAGGACAGGAGTGAATCATATGGACCAGTTTACCAGCAGTTGCAGCACAGCACAGGCATTTGTCTGATATACTTGAGTTGAAAATATTAAATTTATGAGGGGTATAATACATCTGGTGAATAGTATTGAATTGTATTTGTTAAAGCCTAAATGTTTTAGGTTATTATTGTAAGCATCCAAAATCTCTTGCCACATTTGCAGTGTCATGCAAATTCCCAGATCCCTTTACCATTTTAATCTAAGATTATCTAAATATATATCACACTTTTCCCTTATACATTGATATAATAATGATATCAATTTCCCCCCCTAAGTTTTTTCGAAAGATAGCCAATAAAGATGATGGTTCTATCATATTAATCATTTTTTTTATTTTTTTAGTTAATTTTTAAGTTGAATATTTTGAAACTCCTGAGATCGTGATAGATTATATCTTTCTTATGCGTTACAAATGATTTCAATTTACCTTGCTGAAATATATCATCCATTTGATTCACCCCTTTAGAGGGCCATCTATGAAAGGATTTATCCATTACTGAGGGTTGGAATCCATAGTTCTTAAATATCGGGGTAAATTCTGTTATTACTTCCTTTTCTCACAACTTTTTCTGCAATTCCATCCAACATATATACAGTGTCCTAATAGTTATCAGTAGGGAACTTGATAATTTATTTACCAGGGTAGAAGAGAAGAGAAAATTTAATAAATTTGGGTATGGTTGGCAACTTACTTCCATCAAAGTTCAAGGTTTTTTCATCAACTCCGGTTGTAACCAGTCCCAAATATAAGTAATTTGTGTGACCCAATAATATATTTTAAGATTTGGTAATGTCAGCCCCAGTTGCCATTTAATTTGGATGCACATGCTCGTAAGCCCCATCCCACTTTTTAGTGTACTGTCATCTTAATTTTTCTGATGTCTTCCAGTGTTTGGATTATGTTTCATTGATATTCTGTCACTGGCAAATGCTGAAACAGATTTCAGTGCTCAAATTGTTGATATCCTGTTGAGAGTGGAATGCACAATAAACTCAGAAAGATATCTTCCTTGTAGAGTTCTTATGTGAAAACACAGATGAACACATGTTTTGTTAAATTACTAGGAAAATAAACACTGGACTCTGGACCTTTCACTTTTTTAATGTTAAGAGGTATTGTTAAGTCAATGCACATATAGTCTAATGCTGTAGTTATACCTTTTTTTACAGATCTAGCCAAACATTTTTTGTATACGCCTGCAGGCCTCTGGTCCTGAAGTGAGAGATTTAGATGTATTGTAGATACCTGAAAGATCAGTGATATCCATTTGTTTCTCTAACAGCATGTTTTATGTAGTATAGAGTTGGTGATATATGTAATTCTTTCATGCAAGGCAGATGCAAAGTGATACATGACTGTTTGCTCATTAGCGTCATATAATCTGGTCCTGGAGCTGAATGTTAATTTTAATTATTTGCTGCCAAGTGTAGTTATAATAAGGAAAAAACATGAAGAATCTAAGGCATGTATTGGGGTAACCCCACCCAACTCTCTATCTCTGGCATACGATCTATGTTTTTCTGACATAATTATAAACGTTCTGTTTTTTAATGTGCATTTCTAAGTATTGTATTGAACAAAAGGTAACGAGTGTGTGTGTGCGTGTGTGTGTGTGTGTGTGTTTTAGGGTAAGGAAGCAGGTCCAGTCATACCTGTCATTTGTCCTTGATATTCAGGGACATTACTGATTTTGCCTCAGATTTTTACTCTGTCCCTCCTAAAATTTATATTTTCATGACCAAACTGTGTGGATTGTAAGCACAGAATAATGTCAAACATTAAAGTTACACACTTGTTCTTCTTTACAAAATGCATTTCACACTAAGCATCTTTTTCTACCAGGTTTCTGAGTGGATATCATCAATTTTGAAGAAGTGTCACTGATTTTAGTCCTTTGACTCTGATTGTTTTTAAGAGCAACTCTATTATACTAAAAATCTTACAAACACTACATTTACACCAGTTATGAGTTCACTTTATTGTTCTCCAGTTGTGTTATTTCTTTTATTTTGTTAGAGTACTAAATATTGTAGATAATGCAGCAATTGTTTCTCTGACTCTGTCAAAATGTATCTGACTCTCTCCTGCTAACCACACAATTATGATTTGTAATAACACAGTCTGTTGTCTTGGTGGGCACTGTAATGCCATAAATGCACTGTGAAGTTAACAGGGGAGAGGCAGATGTTTTGTATACAGACCTTTTAGATGAACTGCCAAGAGGTACTGTAAATCTTGGAAAGGAACATTGAAAATGAAACAAAAATGTTTTCTCTAGAATATTCCAACAGTTGGAACATCTTATTTATGAAAACACATGTGAAGTGCATGGTTGCTCATTAAGCCTTCTTCCTGATTTATGAGGCAGGAGGTCAGGAGGTTGAGAAATAAGCTGAGGATAGGCTGAGAAATAAGGTATGGCTCCAGCCTTGAGCATAAAGTGCTAGCAGACTTTGACAGAGATGCAGTGATGCTGTTTAGTCCTGGCCATGATCTAAGCAATGAGTAAAAAAGCCCCGGGGGGGGGGGGGGAGTTATCATAATCTGGCATCCTGTTATCAAACAGTTACTCGTACATTCTTTCCAATTTAGCTGATGACACAGGGTACTTGGCAAACATTTTTTTAGAATATCATGACATAAGAAAAGTAATTTGCAGAGTGAGGACAGACAGACTACAAGCATGATTCCGATGTGTACTTTTGTCTATTGATCCTCAAATGTTCAAATGACTCTGTGCCACATGGAAGGTTGACTAGTAAGCTGAAAAACCTGGTGCAGGAGAGAAACTGGTTGCATGACTTAGGAGCTGGCTGCAGGACAGACAGCAGAGGGTAGTTGTAGGGGGAGACATCTCAACTGCCAGAGCTATAGCCAGTGGGGTCCCACAAGGCTCGGCACTAGGACTGGTGCTAGTTAAACATCTTCATTGCCAACATATTGGATGGGATTAGAAGTAAGATCAGTCTTTTTGCAGATGACACAAAGATTGATGTGGAGGAGAATAGTGTGGAATGGGGCAGGTACTCCAAGAGGGTTTGGCAAGACTTGAGCATTGATCAGGCACATGACAGCTGGGATTCAATGATAAGAAGTGCAAAGTCATGCACTTGGGAGCCAGAAACACTGCGAATTGTTACTTTCTAGGGGGAGTGCAGTTATTCACTTCAGTGAAGAAAAAATGATCTGGGGGTATTTGTGCAACCTCCCACTGGCCCCTTGTTTAACTGGTAGGCACACCTCCCGTAGTCTAGGGGAAAAGAGAGAGGTGGGGGTACAAAGCAATTTGCCAAAGCAGAAGAAGAAACACAGAAGGTATGTGTACAAGACACAAACAGACCTATACCAAAACCCATGTCCTGAGGAAAGAATGTTTGCTAGGTGCTGTGCTAGGTTTGTACTTCTGGACAGGAGACCCCAGTAAATCCACATGGGAAGCAGCAACTAGATTGTCCATACCAGGCTGGGATTCTAGAGTGTGGCTTTATTCTGAAACAAAGTTGGAAACACAAAAGCGAAGATGAACCCCCAATGGTTTACACCTCGTGGCACAAGGCAATGCAGAACACATCTGTAGAAAGCAGAACTCAAACCTCCCATATAACGTAGGATTAAACATCTGGAATCGTGGAACTAGCCACAGTGAACACGCACAATTTCTCTGAGAAATAGTGCTAGGCCAGTACTTTGTCAAGTTCCCTAATGGCACAGGATTTGAAATGTAGAACTAGCCACAGTGAACACACAGAAAAATCTTCTGGAAAGCGGTACTAGGCCATTACTTAGAACAGTTCCCATACGGCATATGATAGGAATGTGGCACACAGGTCACAATGAAGCATTCAAGGTTCGAAATTAGAAAGAAACCCACATACCAGGGATACATTTCTTCAGGCATTGGCCACTTGCACTGAAAGAAAACAGGCGCCCTTACAGAACCTGAAGTGTTGAACTGGTCACTCCAGAATGGGGGTCTGCCACATTTTGCATCCACATGCATACTCAGCATCTCTTTCAGAGTTAACACTTCACAAATACTAAAACTGTATAAAATTATGCTATCTTGAAATGTTTTGCACATTTAACATCAGGAACACCACTGGGATGTAAGGTTAAAGTCCTGAATGAAGGGCAAGTCACATATGGGACATACGCTATTGTCAGAGAACTTTATAACACAAATCTTCTTGAGGGAATCCTCACAGAAATGGATGAATGAGTCCCTTTATCAGACAGTCACCCCACAGAAAAAAGGCAGGTACATATCCTGGGTAACTGAGACAGAAATCTACTCACACTTTATACAACAAAGGCAGCTCCACAAAAGTTCTAGGCTGGATCAGGGGATTGACCCTCAAATCCTCTGCAGTCACCCTCATCCCACATGGGATAAAGGCACAGGAACCCATGAAGGTGGTTTCCACTACTTCTCAAGTCAGGAAAGGATGTCCTCCACTAAGGTGAGAAATACAGACACTCTACACACTGAGCTGCTCACTCTCTGAGCTGCTACTACAGACTCTCCAGCATGAACTGACCTCAGAATTCTAAAACTCCCCACTCTCACACAAGCTGTGTGGCTTATGCTGCTGTGAGAGTTCTAAATGACATCACCTCTCTGGTCTCAGCTGAAACCAAGCAGCAGTGGGGGGCAAGGTGAAAATCCATTTAACTGGATAATCACCAGCTGCCTTCCCTACCTAACACTGACACTGATGGGATTCTAGTATCCCCAGGGAACCAGGGGGTTACACTTGTCACAGGGTATTTGCAAATGTCTAGCTCAGACAGTCTTAGAGAAATGAAAAAGATTTATTAGGGACGTAGCCCAGCTCCAATCAAGCAAACAATACAAGGAACACAAGATTGGAAATAAGGGGCACACTCACCCAAAAATATGCATTTGTTATTGTTTGTTGTTTAACAAGACTATAGAGGACCAGTGCAGTGGTCACTTCCATGACATGACCTTATTATACCAATGTTTCTGAATAATCCTTCATCAGGGTTACTGTGATTTGGCTATAAGTAAATTAAATATTCTTATTTACATTAACTATTCACACACAAAATAAATTAAAATCAAAAGTCCACGAGTCATTAATCTCTACATACTTAAACTGGTAATCAAAGAAATTTCCACTTTCAGTTGATACCAAGTTGACTCTATAACAATCATCATCATTCATTTGTTAAGTATTGGTCTATGGTTTGTTGATTCCATTATATGTTTGTAAATAAACTATAACAACTGATAAGTATTAGCTCATCTGACTTCTTTTCACTTGTTTCAGTGTATTCCATTTTAAGTTCTGTCTCACTTTTATTTCTTTAACAAATTACTAAACTAGTTAGGTACTCCATACTTCCTGCACATTTCTTGTGATCTTTAAAATATTTCCTTTGCAACTTTTTAAGTGCAGCATTCTTTTTACCACTTTTGTATATGTGACAAATCAGTCAGTTACTTTATACAGTTCCTTCCTGCTTTTTAGATAGCAGAATAAACATGCTCCTGATATTTCAAATGTCAAACACGTACCTCACTTGCTTTAAGCTTTTTTCTTTCCATTTTCAGTCTAAGCAAAACCAGAACATCTGCGTTTGAGTACCTCAGCAGTTAAACACTTTCTTGAGACCAAACAATCTTAGTTTACATTCCTGAATATTTTTCTCCCCCGCTGTGGCACACTCCCAACTTGGGGCATCCAGCCACCAGCTTCGTCTGCCTGGAGAGCTGGGTAGCTCAAACTGCACCCAAAAGGATCCCGATTGGTCGTCTTGCCATCCTGCCAGAGAGCTCCCCTCTGTCTCTACCAGCTAGGACAGCCCCAGACCTTCCCCAGAAGGACTCCACCAAAGACCTCCGGACAGCTCGGAGTGCAACCATCAAACTGCATGGTTGCGCCCAGCTATTTTCCTCCAATTGGCCCCTCTTGGAGCGCGGATGTGCAATGACGTCTGGGCATAACATGGTGATGTCCACCATGCTCCCCCTCAGTTATCACCAATGCTAGTAGTGTCCCCGGATGTCCCCAGGGGTTGCTACATCACAGTGAAGTACCCTAACCCACTCCAGGACTAGGAGAGCAGTCTACGAACACTCAGTCCTAGTCCTCTTTTAGTTTACATTCTTTGTTCTTTTACTTACTTGGACCAGTATTTGGGGTACAGTACAGTTTAGTTTCTCTTTTGGTACAGCAGCATGCTGTTAAATGACTGTCCATTTTATATGATGAGGAGAGTGGAATCAGATGCACAATGATGTGTTAGCTCACATGACTTGACACATATGACCCACACTGAATCACCTGTGCGCCTGACCTACTGTTATGCAACACCTAGCAACTCAAAACAAACCTGCTTGGTGTCCAAGATACCATAACCCTTTTCCTATGTTAAACTTCTGAAGTAAGTTAAAGTCCATCTTTTTTCCTTTTCAATTCTGTCTTACATATTACATCTTACATTGCATTTTACAATCTACTTCTTTATACAAAATATATACATGCCTTCTGATTGGCCAGATTCATAATGGATCTCAAACTCCACAGAAATACTGAACACCATATCTTAGATTTTTGGGATTGGATAACGTGGAATTGGACTGTGGGGGGTGGAGGACCTCAGGACCACACTTTTGCTTAGAAAAGCATACTGTATAGATAGGTGTCAGGCCATAGATCCAAGATTTGGACTGAACAACAGTATTGACTGCAACCTATTTTATGAGGGGATATAGTCAACCCCCCATCTCACTTCCACCTTGCCACATAGGAAATAGCATCCAACCAGAATCGGGTGGATTTCATTACAGAATAATGTATAAAAGAAATATAACTGGTCAGCAATTTTTTTAATGGGCTAAACAAGTTGATATTTGCCATAATAACCCACAGGTTCACCCTGCCTGTCAAACGTGAGCGCTCCCTCATTGATCTCAGAGAAACATAAAAACATAGACTTTGATGACAGATAAGGACCACTTGGCCCACTCAGTCTGCTCATCTTCCTACCTATTGGATGAGCTACAAATCCTAATTAACTAACAGCCTACTTACTCCTACCCCCCACAATAATTGCCTTATGTCTGTCCCATGCATTCTTGAATTCCCCCTCTGTTTCTGACCCCATGACCTCCTCAGGAAGGCATTCCATGCATCTGCCACCCTCTCCATGAAAAAATACTTCCATGCATTACCCCTGCATTATCTCCCCCATCTTCAAATTGTGCCCCCTTGTTCTTGCACATCTCTTTTTCTGAAATATGCTACTCTCTTGGACCTTGTTGATTCCCTTGAGGTACTTGAAAGTTTCTATCGTGTCCCCCCCCTTTCCTCAAGGGTATACGTATTAAGCTTCTTTAGACTCTCTTCGTATGTTTTCTGGTGCAGACCCTGAACCATTTTAGTTGCCCTTCTCTGGACAGCTTCCATTCTGCCTATGTCGATGCAGAGATGGGGTCTCCAGAACTGCACACAGTACTCCAGATGGGGTCTCACCAGCTGTCTGTAGAGAAGGATGACAACTTCCTGTTTTCTACTGGTGATGCCTCTTCCTATGCATCCCAGTATCCCCCAGCCCTCCTTACTGCCTTCTCACAGTGACTGCCTAACTTTAGTCATCTGATATAACTGCCCCCAGGTCCCTCTCCATTTTTGTTGTTGTTAGTACCTCCCGCCACATTGTGTACTCTTCCCCTGGGTTTTTGCTTCCCAGGTGGATTACTTTGCATTTCTTCACATTGAATCTAAGCTGACATACTTTTGACCATTCCTCCAACCTTGCCAAGTCCCTTCTCATACTTTCAACCCCCCATTTTGTATCAACTCTGATGCAGCTTTTTGTGTCATCTGCAAAGAGACATACTTTCCCTTCTAGTTCCTCTGCAATGTCACTTACAAAGACATTAAAGAGGAATGTTCCCATTACTGAACCCTGCATTACCCTGCTAATAACCCCCTTTCTTCAGAGTGGACTCCGTTTACCATTGCCCTCTGAGTCCTGTTGCCCAGCCAATTTTTCACCCAGTCTACCACCCTGGGATCCAGTCCTAGGATGGCTAACTTGTTTATTAATATTTTGAGTGGGACTATGTCAAATGCCTTGCTAAAGTTTAGGTAGGCCATGTCCTCGGTCCCTCCCTGGTATACTACTTTGGTCACCTAGTTAAAGAAATCTATTAGATTCATCTAACATGACTGTCCTGCTGTGAATCCATGCTGCTTTGGGTTGTGTGCCCCACTGGCCTCTAGGTACTCAACAATGCTTTCTTTCAAAAGTGATTCCATCATTTTCCCTACCACTGAGGTCAAACTAAAAGGTCTGTAGTTTCCTGCTTCTGCCTTGCTGCCACCTTTGTGAAGGGGAATCGCATCCACCTTCCCCTAGTCCTTAGGGTCCATACCACCCTCCCATGATTTGTTAAAAATAGTAGTCAGTGGTGTCACTAGTTTTTCCCTTAGTTTTTTTAGAATTCTGGAGTTAATCCCATCAGGCCCCATTGCCTTGTATACCTTGAATTTTTGGAGTTTTTTCAGGACCCTTTCTTTGGTGAATGAACTGGTATCGCATCCCACCCCCATCTAGAGTGTTTGTATTGTTTGGTTTAGGTACAACCCCCTCCTCTTCTTTTCTGACTGTCCTCTGTGTAGGCAGATACATCACTTCCTCAAACATAGCAGCTCCAAAGGTCCATTAAGAAAGGAGCTGCCACAACACCACTTCTCACTCTTTATTTGTAATTTTGTTTTTGTATAAATCTATCTGGCTGATCCTATTACTCACCCAAAAAACTCCAAAGACTTCTTTTTGTTTTTTTAACTTTCTTTTTATCCCTCGTGCCAGCACTCAGTGTCCACTCCTTCAGGCCGTCCATCCCATTTCAGCCACCTGACCTCAGGATCTGCCCCTAGAGTGCCTCTCCTCCTGTCTCCTGCCTGCACATTGGGGTCTGTTCTGAGAATTGGTGGTGGACTGAATGGCTCGGGGTGGCTGTCATCTAGGACCGCTGAGGGAGTTTTTCCATTTTTCTGTGTCCCCTGTTACCCCACCCCCTGGGACACTGGCGTGAAGACGTAAGTCCAGAGAGGCGACGTGCTGACGCACATCTCTCCCAAGCGCCCAACAGCGTCCCCCCTCCCCGACTCCGAGGAATGGAGCAATCAATCCCTCAAGAGCCGGTGCACCCACCAGTTCTCTCAAGACATCGGGTGCATGTAGCACCCCTGGTATCCCTCCCCGAGGGAGGAGAGCATCCATTGGGATGCTCAATCCTCCCTCCACCGACCAACCCCCGCCAACCTGAGTCCGTTCCCAAACCCAGGTCGCTGGCGCAGTGCAAGGTGTGGCATCCAGTGCCTCCACCCTCAGCGCCACTGGACTGGCTAACTCCAAAGACATTTATCTAGTTGGAGACTTCTGGTGATGTCACAGAGCTGTTCGCAACTTGCTGAGAACAGCTCCCATCTCCAGGGGCACTTAAAACTCTAATTTGGCATTTATCTGCTCCCAAAATAACAGATATGGCAGGGAAGAGCTGTAAAAAGGACAAACAAATCAAAGTAAAATTAAAAACTACTGCTGGAAGGCAGGATGCATTTGGATTTAAACCGAGTAGGTGAGAGAGTGCTAGGAGCCCATCCCCTGCAAGTATGGTGGTCACCGAGGAGGAGACTGAAAATCGCTCACGATCTCGATTTGAGCAATTATTCAGGGAGCTCAAAGAAATGAGAGTGGAAATGAAGGCTGAATTTCAAAAGCTTAATGAAACATTAACTGGACTTGAGCAAAGAGTGGAAGCAGTAGAGAACAGAATGTCTGCAATGGAGGATGGTGCTATACAAACGGGCTAATTCTACAAGCATTGATTAACCGTACAGAGCACTTACAAGAAAAATGTATTGATTTAGAAAGTCACTCAAGAAGGGACAGTATCAGAGTCTATGGGCTCCCGGAAGATTCTGAGACAGGACGAATGACAGATTTTACGACAAACTTACTAACAGATGTCCTGCAATTTCCTCCAGGCTACCAATTAGGCATTGAACGAGCCCATAGAGTTTTACAATCAAAACCCTCTACACTGAACTCAAGACCTCGATCTATTATCATAAAATTTAACAGCTACAAAATAAAGGAGGATGTGCTATCCAGAGCATGGAAACAGAAAGAAGTGTCTTACTTGGCTAATCACCTTTTTTTTATCATGACTTCCCCTCTGAAATTCAGTGACAACAGCTTAAATATATGGACATTGTGAAGGCCCTCAGAACAAAGAGAATTAGTTTTCACACTCCGTATCCCACCAATATGAGGATTTTCTGGTCTGAGGGAGTGAAAGTGCATGAATCGCTGGTGGATACCAGACTGGCCCTCATGGAAGGCCAGGAACTACAACAACAAAACTCCATTACCCAGCAGGACTTGGGAATCACATCTAATTGGGCAATAGTATCTGTTAAGAGAAGATGAGGACGCAGAGCAAACATGTCATCACTGACCCCCCTCCAGGCGTTTCAGGCGCTACTGCAGAAAGTATGAGAAAACCAACTAGGAAGAAGTAAAGACACTCAGGACTGAAAATGACTTAACTGATGTGCTTGGTTTCTTCTTGGCCTGAGTTTTTTTTTCTCAATTAGCCCTTGTGGTTTATGTTGAGCGAAGTCCTGAGTACTCCCTTATCTCACCAACGCTGATTTACTTCTGGGACATGCAGGTTTGATGCATAGACTTGTTAGGCAGCTTCACTGACTAAAATGATAATTATTCTTGCAAGGGAAGCCAATTCTAAGTTTTATGCACTTTATCGGTATATTTTCTTTCCTACACAGTATGGACTTCACTTTCCATTATTTATAGACTTCAAGACTTAGTCTATACTTGATTTAGATGTCTGAACCTGGACTTTTTTCCTTTTCCTTGGTTTAAACACATGTCTGCCTATATTACCTGGATTACAACTTGCAGCACAGTATCAGTTTTTAAATACTTGAAGGATGGGTGCTTCTGGAGAGGAGAGGGATCTTAAGATCAGGGTTTTTTTGTACACCCAGGAGAAATTCTCAGTGATCTCTACGGATGACTCTTCCATTTTTTGGACTTTAGAGATGTCATACTAGTTAACATATAGCTAGATGAGCCTTATAGTCCTTTCCTAAGGCTCTTGGGGAGAGCCACAGATAGTGTGGTTAGGAGGAGGGGGTATTTTTTACTCTCTCCATCTCCCCAATCTTGTTCCCTTCCCTTACTCTGTTTCCCAGGGAAGTAACCAGATATAGAGACCCCTCTTGGATTAAAGGGTCTCCAAAGCTGGAAGTCACTTTTAATAAAATAAGTTCAGAATAAAGTTATAACGTGTTGTCAACAGCATACCTTATTAAAGGCACACAGTTGTTTTAGAATTAATTGTTTGAGACAGGCACCTCAGGATATGGGGAATTTGCCACAGTTAAAGTTATTAGTTTTAATTTACTTTATTTTTCACCCATACAGACTTAAAAGACCTCAAATAGGTGGACCTAAAATACAGGGCAGTTGGGGCATGGGGAATGATATGAAAGTTGGTAAGATATCAATAGGGCAACAGCAGGTAGAAATATATTAATGTATTATGATGGATCGAAATGATATAACAGTAGTTTCATATAATGTCAATGGAATGTCTAATCCCATAAAGCATAGTCAAATTATGTCTTTTTTGAAAAAATCAGATGCTGCTTTGTAATGCTACAGGAGCACGTATGAGCAGGGGATAGCATGATAAATTAAGCAAATTTGGTTATCAGAAAGTAATGTCCTCAGAGTACCATAAAGGTAGAAGAAGGGGAATTGCCACTCTGGTCCCAAACAAGACAATTTTTGAAGTGATGGCTGCAACGAGTGATAGAGAGGGTAGGTACGTGGGACTTAAGGGAAGGTATAATGGCTCAGTAATAACGCTGATTTCAATTTATGCTCCCCCAGGCTCAGAATTATCCCTTTATTAGAGGATTCTCCTAGATGTGTCGAGTTGGGCAGAGGGCCATCAGATTCTTCAGGGGGATTTCAATTTAAGATTCAATTCAAAAATGGATACCTCTGTGCAGACTTCTAGGCAAGAGAATGAGGTGACCGGGAAGGTAAAGAAATTGATAAATGAAATAGGATTAGTGGATGCCTGGAGATTTTTATATAAAGGATCCAGGCAATACACTTTTTTTTCACTAGCACATCAGACATACTCATGTCTGAACTATTTTTCAGTATCCAAGAAACTTACAGGATTATGTACAGATTCTTGGATGGGGGGGTGTAACCCTTTCAGATCATTCACCTATATACATAAAGCTAGCTTTGGGACCCAATAAGCATCAAACTTTCTGGAGACCGAATATCTCCTTGATCCAGGAGAAGGAAATCCAAAAGAAAATACAGGAGACTATAAAACAGGCAATTAAAGACAATGACTGCCCATATATCTCACCTGGAATATTATAGGATACTATAAAAGCTATAGTGAGGGGTAGAATGATAGACATAGCATCCAGAAAGAAAAACACAAAGGACAGCTTGCAAACTACAACTTCAGGAGCAGATTGAAACACTGGAGATACAACAACAACAAAAGAGAGACAGGGAAGGGAGGAGAAAACTGACAATTAAAGAGAGAAATGTTAAAAATAAAAGACTATCAAATAGAGCAGAAGATGTATCTCAGACAGCATTTCTATGAGGGAGATCATACAGCACTTAAGCTGCTAGCTTATAGGCTACATCAAAATAGGGCTAAAGCCATTATTCCAAAAATTAGGGATTCAAATACCAAAAAATGGTAAAATACTATAGAAGGGTTAGTAGACATTTTTCTGAGTTTTTATGGGAAATTATATAGTGAAGAGAGAGAGCACCCACTCATGAAAGGATAGAATAATTGTTAGCACCTCTGGGTTTATCTAAAGTGATGGAACAACAACAGGAAAGGTTAGCAGTGCCATTCCAGTTAATGGAGATTTTCACAGAGATAGGGCACATCAGGGCCAGGAAGTGTACAGGTACTGATGGTCTCCCCAATTAATTTTTAAAAATTTTAAAGAGGATGTCTCCCCCTTACTGCTTATTATAGCCTATATTCAGCTGTGGAATAAGGAGGGAAGTATGGCCCCATCATGGGAACAAGCTGTGATTTAAGTAATCCCAAAGACAGCCAGGGACCCTACGATCTGTTCGTCCTATAGACCAGTTTCTATCCTGAATGCAGATTATAAAATTCTGACAGGGATATTCACCAGAAGATTAGAGAAAATACTTCCCACATTAATAAACCTGGATCAGACTGGATTTGTTCTAGGCAGACAACCAGTGGACAATATTAGAAGATCGGTCAGTATAATAGAACACCTACAAAGAAGTGGTCAATCTGCTTATTTGATGAGTCTAGACGCTGAAAAAGCATTTGACCAAGTATCTTGGAAATTTTTAAAAGGCTCCCTGGCTGGCTTTGGGTTCCCCCCTTTATTTATGGAAGTAATTTCCAAATTGTATAAATCCCCTAAAGCCTACATTCGGGCTAATGGTCCTATATCTAGACCTTTCACCCTTTATAGAGGAACAAAACAGGGATGTCCCCTCTCCACCTTATTCTTTGCAATCTATATAGAATCTTTATCCCAGAGCATTAGACAGAATTCAAAAATACAAGGAGTGAAAATAGGGGACCAACACCATAAAATAGTTTTATATGCGGATAATGTGCTCCTCTACCTGACAGTCCTTGACACTTCCTTGCCAGAGGTATTTTCTCAGATGCAAGAATTCTCAGCCTTATCAGGCTATACTTTAAATTTGACTAAAACAAAGGTTATTTCTATAAGGACCCACCCCTCCCAAGAAGTAAAATATAGATACCCTATGAAATGGAGTAATACCACCATCAAGTACTTAGGAGTTAAATTAGGGAGCAATGTCTTGACCCTATGCCAAGATAATTATCCGCAATTAATCCACCAGATAAAAATGGATATGCAAAGGTGGTCCCTGACTACTTTCCCCTTATATTCAAGAATACAAACAACTAAAATTAATATCCTTCCCAGACTACTTTACTTATTTCAGAGTGTCCCATGTATAGTCCCACAAAAGGACTTGGACACATGGCAGAAAATGTTTATGTCCTATATTTGGGCTAAAGGTAGGCCACATGTAGCCCAGAAGATCATGGTCCTCCCCAAGAATGAGGGTGGCAGAGCTTGTCCTATCCTAAATGAGTACTGGCTGGAGATACAGATGAAGATGGCTTTACTGTGGATTCACCCAACATACAGGGCACACTGGGTTCAAATAGAGCTGCAAAGATATAACATGTAACAGATACAGGCTGCACTATTTCAAACTAAGGGCTCCCCACCAGAGCTCCCCTCTCCACTTTCAGTAGTATCGGCCCTCTATTTGGATGTAATAGGGGAATTAGAAGGGGCATAAGAGCAAAAACAAGATGGAAATATACTTGGTGGTGCCGGGACTGAGATTTTGGTCTGGCACAACAAAGTGCATGGTATCAGAAACAAGTTGACAGAGGCATAATGGCCTCATGGCAACTTCCACAGGGAAATACCATAATTTCATTTGAATTAGCAAAAGTGAAATATGGCTGGACCAATGCATATCTCTTGTACTATTATCAAGTAAGGGATTATCTCAATAATAGACTGAGACAGGAGGCTGCCTTTGTTGATCTTCGACCTTTTCCAGATGTTTTTGAACAAATCTGGAGAACTTCTCTTGGTAAGGGGGCTATCACTATGTTATACAGGAATTTAAAAGTAGATAAGGGACATAATACACAAAGAATCCAGAGTAAATGGCAACAGAAACTGGGGAAGTCAATTAACACAAAGCAATGGGATGGAATCTTTCTGGGTACCAGGAAAACCACATCTTCTCCAGGGTGGCAAGAATACACCTGGAAAATTAAGGTCTGTTATTTCCTTACTCCAGATTGGTTGACAAGGATGGGCTTAGCACGTAGCTCTGTATGTTGGAGGGGGTGTGGGGATAAGGAGGCACATTTAACCCATGTTTTATGGCTATGCCCTTAATTATTTAAATGCTGGAATCAGGTGAAACAACATCTGCAAATACTTTTTGACATTCAAAACAATATTGACCCAGGACACATCATTTTAGGAATATTTCCTAATGCAGTCAAGGGGAAAAGAAAGTAAATATCTTTAGTTGGTTTTGACTATAGCTGCAATTAAAGGAATAACACAACTCTGGTTACAAACAAATACACCAAATATGAATAGTTGGCTGAAGGTAATAGATAGTATTCAGACTATGGAAAGAATTACCTTTTTGGTGAATCTTAGAGAGGAGGCATTTTAGAACAAATGGAATAGGTGGGATATATAGAGAGATTCAATAAATTAGACACCATCACTCCCCACCCCGTGGGAGTATGTTTTCTCTTCTTATATTGAATTGAATTGGGAGAGGAAGGAGATAGTATATAATGATCTTTTAAAAGCTAATTGAATTTTATTTCAAATTATATGCCCTGCATCTGGATAAACTGTATGATCTATGTATGGGTAAACAGTTGTTGATTTTTGAAAGTTGAATATTTATTTTTGTTTAAAAGAAAAGTATAATTTAAAGTGTCTAAGTTAAAATGTTAAAGCATTGTAACAAGCTCTGAAAATATTGACACTTGTGAGATGTGGAACATTGCAAAGTAATAAACAAGTATAAAAAAACTAAGACTTCTATCTAGTTGATCCTGCTGTTTGTCCACTTCAGAACATTGTGGCCATGAGCAGGAATGGACCATGCCTTCCCTAGTGCTAACCTGATCAGGACTATATGGACTGTAAGTAAAAAAATAAATAAAAAAAGAGAAAATAAACATTTAAAACCTCATCTGGGGGAGGACAGAGGGGGAGACAGAGATGAAGGGGTGTGTGTGTGTGTGTGTGTGTGTCTGTGTGTCTGTGACACATGGTCAAAGAAATCGGGCTTGAAAGAAATTGCTGCCCAATTAATATATAAAATAAAAGATGGGGAGGGTATGCATATGAGAATATAATAAGTGGTCAGCAGTTTCTCTCAATGTACTGACCATGTTGATAGTTTCCATAACAACCGGCTGGTTGTTATGACATTCACGAGCCATGCCAGTCAAACTATGCTGCTGCCTCATTGGCCAACATTGTGTGTGTGTGTGTGTGTGTGTGTGGGCCAAACAGTCTCACAAACATGGTGGCTCCATCTCTCGCTTATGGAGCTGCCACCACAGTGACCTCATACTCTCATTTTTTTTTATTTATTTTACTTATTTTACACTACCTGGTTGATCCTGCCATTTGTTTTTCCATTTCAGACTTTATCTGGCTGATCCCACCCTTCGTCTGCTTCAGAACGGCAATGTGCTGTCACACACAGTGCCAGCCCAATCAGGACAGCTCTCATCAAATGTAAGTGTAAAAAAATAGCAAAACAAAGTACAAAAAGTTTAAAATAACTAATGAGAGTTATAGTGTGTGTGTGTGTGTGTGTGTGTGTGTGTGTGTGTGTGTGTGCATGGGCACACTCACACTGACTCAGGGTTACAGATACTGGGCTGGAGAAAAATTGCTGCCCCGTTATTATAAAAAATAAAAGATGGAGGATGTGACATTGAATTGCACACCCTCATTAGTGGATGCTTTGATAAACCCTCGGCTTCACTCTTGGGATTCATGTAGCATCCCACAACTTGGGTGTGCATTAAATTCTCATATCAAACACTTCCCCATCCATTATTCTCTATTTCATGCAAATCCTTAGTGTGGGATGCTTTGATAAACACCTTGGGCTTCACCCTTGGGGTTTATACAGCATCCAGCAACTTGGCTGTGCATTCAATTCTCATATCACACCCTTCCCCATCCTTTATTCTACATATAAATTACTAATGACCACCTTTATCAACCAGATTACATGCCTCTGTAAAATGCTGTAATAACCCGAAAACTGGTTATTACGGCATTCCATAAACTTTCAATGACTGCCAGTGTCCCTCATTTCAATAGTTACACGGTTGGCTCCCTCAGTCTGTCTGTGGGTGGCACGGACACTAAAAAAATGAAGCAGGAAAGTTTGAGTAGATTCTTACCATCATCCCCACTTATGAGTCTGCCACTCACCCTCCTTAGAACTAAAGTATTCTTTTTTCCTCAAATTATCTAGTTGATTCTGCCTTTACAAATCTAACTGGTTGATCCTGCTGCTGTTTTCCTTCAGTTGCAACTTCAGGAGGTGCAAACCTGATTGGCACAAGACTGCAGACAGTGGTTAACTGCAGTTCCCGAGGCGCTTCCATATTGGTAATTTAAAAAAAAAAAGCTACATGAATATATAAAGTAAAAAAAAATGTTTAAAAATGACAGAGAGGGACACAGCAGATGTGTGTGTGTGTGTGTGTGTGTGTGTGTGTGTATGTGTGTGTCCAAGCACAACTTCCTTGTGCATGTCTTTCTCTCTCACTCTTCTGTCAGAATCAAAAAATCCAAGCATCAACAATTATAAAAAATAAAGGATAGTCAAGTGTGGATATACATATGGATTTTTTTTACGCACCCTCGGAGTGTGATGACTTCATAAACCTCTTGAGCCTTGCTCTGAAGGTTTATGGGTCATCATACACCTTGGGTGCATAAAATAATTCCATAACACACACTTGCCTATCCATTATTCTCTATTTAATGCATTCTGTATACAACAATATTGGACCCAAGCCTCAGTATCAGTATAGATCTCTTTCACTTCTACTGTATGTGATAGGGGAAAACAGGAGGTTCCTTTCCTCAAGTAATAAAAAAATGATTTCATGAACTGGACAGCAAAAAGCACAGGCCTGGATATTCAGAAGGGTTGCGCCTGGCGCAACACTGTTGCACCATCCGCAACCCACTGATGCGCCTCGGCATGATATTCAAAGGGGATTGTGCCTGGCACAAATCCCAATGCGCTGGAGTGCATCAGTAATGTATGCGGCACAGGTAGGCGTGCCCATGCATACTCTGCACATCCGATATTCAGCCCGGGATGTGCTGAGCCCATGCATGTGCAACCCCTACTTGCGCTGCACACAGGTGAGCCAAAAAAAAAAGGAACAACGGCTGGCCACCCACAGGTGAGCTGCCATATTGCAGGGTGCAACACGGCAGCTGCCATCTGTGGGTGGTCACCCGAGCTCCGGCTGCACCTGGCGGCACCCCCAAGCCAGATCGTGGGTATACAAAGAAAAAGAATCCTCCTAAATCCCTGGTGGTCCTGTGGACTGCTCGCAGCCCAATCGTGGGCATAAGTTAAAATGAAAGAAGACCAATATCCCTGGTGGTCCAGTGGACCGCTATGTGCCCGATCGTGGGCATAAGTTAAAAGAAAAGAAGTCCAATATCCCTGGTGGTCCAGTGGACCACTCGCAGCCTGATCGTGGACATAAGTTAAGATAAAAGAAGTCTAATATCCCTGGTGGTCCAGTGGACCACTCGCAGCCAGATCACGGGCATATATTGTAAAAAGTAGAGGTCCAATAACCCTGGTGGTCCAGCTGCACCCTCCCTCCCACCCACTGAGCCCCACCACCCTGCTTCCCCTGGTCAGCGGTGGGCAGCAGCCACTGCTCCACTCTGGCCACTTGCGCTGGCACAGTGCCACTGTGCCATGTGCACTGCAGGTGGCCAGGGTGCGATATTCAGTGCTGCTGTGTCACGGCGCAGCTCTGTTGAATATCACCCTGTCAACGCCCCTGCACAGCCCATTTGTGCTGTGCAGGCTTTCACCACAGCCTGGCGCAGTCTGAATATCCGGGCCACAATGTATAGAAAGACTACAATCAAATAAAGAATAGAGAAGAAACCCAATATGAATATGAAACATTTTGGAGGGGTCAACTTATGTTACATGGGATCACAGAATCATATGTAAGCAATAAGCCATGACAGGGTGTGCGTTAGACACTTTAGCACACAGCTCGGAGGTGTAGTGAGGCACGAGGCCACCGGCCGAGTGCATCCAGCCTCCTAGTGGTGTGTTAAAGTGTCTAACGTACACCCTGGAGTGACTTATTGTGCTTATGAAATGGCCATCTTTAGTGCAGCTGCATTTGGTAGGTTAAATTTCCAATTTAAAGTAGGAAAAAACATCTATGTTTGTGTCATTTTTAATAAAATAGTTCCTTCGCCTAAGTGTCCAGTGGGTTGTTTTTTTTTGCACTTAAGGAATTTTGTCCTAGAAAGGCTTCTGTACTTTAGGTCTGGTTGGCATGGCAGTATTCACCTCACCCCCCCCCCACATGTTGTGTGGAGACAAGTAAGAGAAAAAAAAAAGAGTAAAATGCGTCTGGCTTGTTTTTTTTTTTAATTAAAAGTTCAAACTTCAAGTGCAGGCAGGCTGGTACAGAGAGACACACACAGAGCGAGCAGGTGAGCAGGTACAGAGATAGAGTGAGCGGGCGGGTAGATAGATAGCAGTTCCATTTTTTTTTTTAAATAGATGAACGAGTAGGCAGGTTGGGAGAGACATCGCGGCTGTACTTTACAAATAAAAATGAGAATTTCAACAGTGAGCAGGCGGGATTGAAGAGAATGGAGAGGAGCAGGTGGGCTGGTGTACAGATTGTGGCTGTTCTGGGTCCCCCCCAAGGAACGAGCATGTGTGCAGTACATTTCATGCTATATTAAAACACTGGGGCAATCTGTACAGGAGGTCAGAGGTATTTGTTATATTTGTTACAGTTCGGCTGGCACCACTTATGGCACAGACAAGATGGCTGCTTTTTTTTTTGTTAAGGTTCTGAGTGGGCAGCATCACCTATATCAATGCCCACTGCCAGTGTTGGATCTTTTTCCTGCGCATCAGACTGAATATCACACCCCCAGCAGCCAATCAGAGCTCCTATTTTATGATGCCCATTTCATAAACTAACATACTAGTCCCCACAGATTAGGTCTATCGAGTCTGCTCAAGCCTCAGATCCTAGGGTGCGTACTCAACCCACTCCCCCTTATTGTACCTCTTATCTCCAGGCCTCCATCCCAGCCCCACCGGGGCAAGACAACCTCTGCTTCATCCCCTTTCTGTTCTTGTCCCATCCTCTCTTGAACCCCTCCACCATAGTAGCCAGAACCAGCTCACCAGGAAGAACATTCCACGGTTCAACCAGTCTATAATTGAAAAAACCTCCTCCTCCTCCTTCCTTCCTCATGCTCAGTATTTCTGTAAAGTTTGATGTCTGTTATGAATCTGGCCAATCAGAACTGATGTAAATATTTTGTAGAACGAAGTAGATTATAAAATGCAATGCAAGCTATAGCAATATGTAAGGCAAGATCGAAAAAAACAAAAAGATGTACTTTAACATACTTCAGAAGTTTAACATAAGAAAAAGGGATATGGCACCTTGGTCACCTAGCAGGTTTGTTTTCAGTTGCTAGGTGCTGCATAACAGCAGGTCGGGTGCTCAGGTGATTCAGAGTGGGTCATATGATGTCAGGTCATGTGAGCTAATACATCACTGTGTGCCCATCTCCACTTTCCGCATCATTTAAAAGGGACAGTCTTTTAACAGCATGCTGTTATACCAAAAGAGAAAGCAAACAGCCCATGCTGCACCACAAATACTGGTCCAAGTAAGTAAGAGAACATATAGGATAGTACATGGGGAACAGTTGACAACAGGGCTATTCTTTCACCAAGTTGGCACTATGACAATGGATTACCTCGAGAGTGCAGCTCGAGAGGTAATCTGTCATCATAGTGCCAACGAGGTGAAAGATTAGCCCTGTTGTCAACTGTTCCCCATGCACTTTTCTTTATAGTGTATGGTGGAACGTTGTTTTTTGGGGAAAAAAATCACTACAGCATGTTTCTGCTTCGAAACAGTTTTACTGGGTTACTAGAAGGAAAAAAGAACTTTACATTTTGAACGTTTTAACGCTAAACATTAGAACTGCCACCGACATTGCTGCTTTCGCTATGTGTCCTCTCTATGGAGTGAGCCCTAACTGTCAAATGCTGCTCGAGGACATGGTGTGTGAGGTGCGCTGTGCAGTAGAACAAAAAATCATTCTGCTGCACTGCGAACATCAATAGTGCAGGAGAACAACATTTCGACAGCAATGGATTTCGGTGGAGAACGACGTCCCACCATACACTATAAAGAATGTAAACTGAGATTGTTTGGTCTTAAGAAAGTGTTTAACTGTTGAGGTACTCAAACACAGATGTTCTGGTTTTGTTTAGACCTAAAATGGAAAGAAAAATGCTTGAAGCAAGTGACGTAAATATAGTGTTTCACTTTTGAAATATAAGGAACATAATTCAACTGCTATATAAAAGCAGGGAGGAACTCTATAACTTTTAACTGGATGAAAGATTTGACACATATACAAAAGTGGTAAAAAGTGAGTGACGCTTTTAAGGTGCAAATTAAATATTTTAAATGTCACAAGAAATGTGCAAGAAGCATGGAATACCTAACTAGTTGATTAATTTGTTACGGAAATAAAAGTGGGACAGAACTTAAAGTGGAATACGCAGAATACTCAAAACAAATGAAAAGAGGTAAGAAATGAGATAATATTTATCAGCTTGGATAGTTTACTTACAAACATATAATGAGGTCAACAAACTATAGACCAGTATGGGCTCTTCCCATACTGTGAAGCACCAAAAACACTTCACATTGCAATGTTATCCCATAGAAAACACAGTAAAATTTGAAACGTGTGTAACTGGACCCCAAATTAATATATTTTCAGGAAACCAGCAAAAGGCACATCAGTGGGGCAAGCTCTTTGTACCCTGAAAATTTCAGAAAAAAATTGCAAACCATTTCATCTCAGTGCAGTGACAAAGAAATGATTGTGTAAACCTCACATTACAATGTTATCCTATGGGAAACAAACCAAAATTTAAACCTCCAGAAATTACCAGCAAAGTAATATATTTTCATCAATGCAGCAAAAGGCACATCTGTGAGGCAGCACTTTGTACCCTGAAAATTTCAGATAAAAATTAACAGCAGTTTCTGAACTGTGGTGACAAAGAAACAGCTGTCTTAAAATTCCTTTTTTGCAGGGAGGAGCAGCAGGGGGCTGCAGTGCTGCTTCACTCCACGCAGCTCCTGGTCATCTGGGCATCTGAGAATGTGTTGTAAGACTTTTTTTCTCATGGTACTAAGTTTTGATGAATGAAACCCACATTGTATTTACTTTTGGCTTGTGGTTCAGAATTGATTTTGGTGTTCTGCTGGAAAGGAATTGTCGCTTCTTTGAGAGTCATACCGCAGCTGTTAGAGGCATATGCTGTCAGTACAATTGACACTGAAAGGAAGCCTAAAGGACTAAGCTCAATATTTGACTTTGGATTTTGGAACCAGGAACTGGAGGAAATGGAAAAAAAAGCAGGATGATTGGAACCATTATAGTACATAGTGCTGATATGCCTGTATGCAACTTAAAAAATTAATGCTAGCATTACCAGGAGATTGGGAGTATTTGTGGTTTCTGAATGCATCAAATTTATTATGCTAGGAGGAGCATTTCTTTTTTTTCTACTGCTAGGACTGAACTCCATCAGAGCTGGGGAAAAGCCAGAGAAGCGAGGTCAACATGAATCCACCTCCCCTACCTCCCAATGGATAAGGAGCATTTAATCTGCAAAAAATGTGGTAGTTATAATGATGGAAGGAGATATGGAAATGATTAATGGCATGGCTAATGGACCCAAAGTTAAAGAGATGCAGTGATCTTATAAAGCTGACAACTATCAATTATAGTTGCTTTGAAATTTTTTTGTACATGGTCATTTAGGCCTTAAATTGTTATTAACACGGTCTTCTCATTTCCATATGCAGGAAAATGATGAAGTTAATATATTGTTTCTGCTATGGCTGGATTTTCTATACATTTAACCTGTTAGCATACATGTGAATTATTGTTTAAATCTCTTGAAATAAAGGAATTTCTGAATGAAATGCATAAAGTGCCAAAAATAATGTAGAATTGTAGTGTGAATGGTGGGATTAGAAAGAATTTCTGGGTGCTTAATGGGCAAGCATAAACAATATGATCCTGCAGATAGCTGTTAAACGCCTTGTACTGGGCTATGAATTGGTTGCCACAAACAGCCCCAATAATAATTTTTTTTTTCAGCTTGAACATGGAAAGAAAAGTGTAGACAAATGGAAATATGCATGGTTTAGGGAAGCTCACAAATGATTTCTTATTTTAGCTGGCATATAAATCCTCCCGTAACTTGTGACAATGGGAGCATGGGGCAGCATGCACTGTGGGGTGCAACTTAAGGTTTCACTATAGAGAGGAAGGTAATCTCTAAATGTGGGTTTAGTGACTGAGCCTCTCCATTTTGTTTGTAACATAGTATTTTCACAGGATATCTCAGTATCCTAAATAGGACTTATTTATTGTGGCTTGATTGTGCCCTCTGATTTAACCTGAGAATGGCTTGCAGTATGGAACCACTGTAAGCTCCTCAGTCATTATTTGTTTAATGTGTTTGTTCTGTCTGACTGCTAATGACATGGAGTCTGTGAATTAACTTCTAGCTCAAAGATTGTAATCCAAGAGTAAAATTAAAAAAAAAACAACATTGATGGATAGCACAACTGACTGCACCCTGGAGAATTAAGTAACCCTTCTTGACTACAGCCATTTTACCCAAGAAGAGTTTTAGTATCAGATACTATTGGGCTTCTTATTGAGGGCCATGTTCTGATATTAGAAGTCCATTTAGTAATAAAAGTGTTCTTAAAATACATTTAATAATTGATTCTTATTTTTTTTCAATTTATCCAATAGTGTTACTGCCTTGGATAAATTAGATTCCTTCTGTAATAAGTACCCTAATATGTGTTATGTATGTATTTTCTGGAGATATATTTAAATATTTCTTAGTGTTGTTTTGTAATGCTGTAGTCATTTTTTAACCAGTCACCAATAAACTAAACGTGTGGCCTTTTTCGCAAATTGTGAAAAAGAGTTCTTTCCTGCGTTTCCTTTTTCGCAATTTGCAGAAAAAGAAAATAAAAGGATCCTGTTTCATAGCTTTTTTTCCTGCGGTTATCAAAAAAGGATTTCTGCACCTTCAAAAACACATTTCCAACTGACTTATCAAAAACTAATCCAAGAACTGGATTCTGCAAGGCCTGACAAGGTAAAGAGAACAATTATTGTCTACTAACCCAGTGTATTTTTTAAGTTATTTAATTTTGTTGTTACCACTAGCTGAAAATATGATGGCAACAGTGCAAAAAATGATTCTACATTTATGACAAAGTATTCCGCATTTGCAAAAAAGGATTCCACATTTGCGACAAATAATCCTTTTTTTTAAAACTTAGCTTTATTGCATGAAATCATAAACTGCATTTCATACATACACCCATAGAAAGTATGAAAAGTAAAGTAAGTCAATGATAACACCAGGTCATAGATGTCTCTAATTTCAGTAGCTTCCCTCTCATACTGACCATTTTCTATTCAGTTAAGAATTACTAATTCACCATGCGGATGTACAGTACATGCATAGAAAAAGCATACTTGTGGCTGTTAACTAGGTAACAGAAAATATCAAAAAGTCCCCTAATTACCTAGGAGTTAATGTTACCAAATAATCTTATTGTTGAAAGAAATAACCATTGGAAACCTAGGAAAACCTGCGCCAAAACAAAGGCCCAACAATTAGCCACACGTAACTACCCTAAATCCACCCCCCCAATTGTATTTCTTACTGCTATTATGGACTGTACATAACCTCCTGCTCCTGTCTTGGGCTCTAATCATTACCCTAGTGGTTCCTATTACACTGTTTCGGGTTGATTAAATCTATGATCCTACACCATAATGTATGAGGCTAAAGGATATGTCAGTGAAAGTGGTTACCACTTTGTCCCACATTCACTCTGGTGTCGAGGCATAGGCCTCCTTCTTCCCCTTTCTAACTTCCAGGCCTCCCAGCACCTCCATCTTGCTTCATGCTTATCAAAACATAATCGAAGTCTAGCTGTCAGCGTCTCCATCATGAGTATTTCTTGGACCCTCCACAGCCATTCCTCCACAGTGAGGGGCTCTGGTTGGAGCCATCACCCTATGATGCATTTTAGAGCTACTACTATTAAGGCTAGAATACCCCCCCCCATGTCTCCTCCTTCTGGTGTGTTGCTGGGGGATTCCCAAAACCCACTCTTCAAAGGCTAAAGGAAAAATATTCCTGTAATGTTCTGTACTGCTATTTGCACTTCCTTCCAGTATTCTTGTAGTACTGGGCAACACCAAAAAATATGCCAGTGACTCCCCGTCAGGCCACAGGCCCTCCAGTAGGCTGCTGACTTAGTGGAGCTATAGTGCTTTGTAATTCTTAGATTATGAAACTACCTAATTAAAGCCTTTAAGAAAACTCCCACCGTATGGGTACTAAGGTCACCTTCCAGCCCAATTTCAGTCTATGGGTCCAGTCAGTCTCACTAATAGATATATTTGCCTCTCTCTCTCCCCTGGGCCTCCATATGGATATGAAAGGAGTCCCCAGTGCTCTGAAGCAACAGTTTCTAGATCCCAAAATGTATTTTCAGGCCAGCTATCCTACCAAGTTGTACAGGAAAGTTTCCCATCCTGTAAGCAGCCTAGTGAGCCAAAACAAATGATCCTCAGCATCTATAAAGTACCACTCTTGCATGTATCTTAGAAACTCAGTGTTGGGCCAACTAAATTTGTCCCTCGCTCTTTGAAAGGATATACTCCTATCCTTTTCTATGAACTGAGTAAACCTAGTAATCCCACAGGCTCCCATCTGGCATAATTCAGGTCCAAAACAGAGCAAAAGAATGCCATCTCACACCGAATAAGGGACAGAGGGTCCACTCCAGTAAGGGTGTTTGTGATCCTCTGAACCCTATGAAGTATATATAGATCATGTTTAACCCACCTATTGTTTATTGTTATTGTGTATTCTGGGGGTACATTGGCTGAGGCCAGGGTAAACAGAGGCCTGCTCCCCAGCGCAGCATCCTCGATCTGATACAACTGTGAGGAGGTCCTCTGCTTAGCTCATGTAGAGCGTGGAGACGGCTGAACAACCAAGTAATAAAAGGAAAGATTAGGGAGAGCCAGGCCTCCCTCCTCCTTAGGGAGTTGTAATAACTGTCTGACCACTCTAGGCTTTTTATTATTTGAAACACATCAGTGAATGCTCTAATTTAATTTGTGCCAGAAAGAGACAGACTCGTATAGGAATACACACTTTAACAGGAAAAGAAGGCAGGCAAAATATTCATCTTTACCACATCCACCCTACCCACTAAAGAAAGGGATAGGAGTCACCACCTGGCTATATCACATTACAGAGCTTCCCACAGTTTTTCATAATTAAGTGCAAAATGTTTGGAAAGATCAACAAATACCTGAATGCCTAGGTGTCTAATCTGATTCCTAAGAGCCCACTTGAATGGGAAGGTCTTTTGGAATTGACTGGTAGCCTTAATCCCACTAACCTCCAGAGCCTCAGGATTTGATAAATTAATCTTACAGCTGAAAATGAGCCAAAGGACTGTAATGTCTGCATAAGAGGAGGCAGAGAGGTCTCTGAGGAAGAAATAAAAAATATGGAATTGTTTGCGTATAAAGACAATTTGTGATCAGTTCCCTCTGCCATTACGCTTCTTATCCCCAGATTACTCTGTAGCTTAGTAGCCAGTGTTTTCAGAGAGGAGAGGTGACTGGGAGCATCACAAATGGGTACATGAGACAAGGGCAACATTCTGAACTAATGCCATTTACTCTTATCTGGGCTTTGGGATTCTTATATAACTGAGATATAACTGTCATGAATTCGGGTCCGAATTGCATTTTTTCCATAGATGATTTTAGAAATTGCCAATTAACCCTATCAAACACTTTTTCTGCATCCATGGAAATGACTATCAGGAATAGTTGTTGGGACTTCTGAGAGGAAATGATATTGAGCAGTTGCTGGATGTTATCTGAAAGAAACTCTACTGAAATAAATCCCATTTAATCCTCATGTGTCAGCTGAGGGATTACCAGTTGGAACCTATTCACTAGCAGACCTGTGAAGAGCTTTGAATCCATGTTTAATAAAGAGATGTGGTAATATGACCCGCACTCAAGAGGGTCTTTCCCTTCTTTATGCAGTACCGAAATTTGTGTTAGCTGCCATGCATCTGGTGTCTCCCCTCCCTCCATAATCTCCTGGCAAACTGGCAACAGGACTGGGAAAGGTATGTTATCAAAATGCTTATAGAATTCTTGGGTAAAGCCATCTAGTATTGGAGATTTGCCATTTTTCAGACCTGCTACAGTATTTGGGTTTTCAGTTTTTCGATGGTAATGACCACTTCTAACCTTTCCATGGATTGCTGAGGGAGAGTGTTAAGCTTAAATCCTGCAAACAATTGTGCAACTTTATCTAAGTAACCCAGAATTCCCTCCTGTTTATGCAAGGATCCATAGTATTTGGCAAATATCTTAGTTATATACTCTGGATGGCTAGTTTTATTTCCCCCTTCATTTGGGTCCTTAAGCTGCAAGACCAACCTACTGGCTTGCTGTGCACGTACTGTGACCACTAACAGTGTTCCTACCCTGTTGCCATTCTCAAAATATTGTTGCCAAATACTCTTATATCTCCCCTCCATTTGGGCAGTAACTGTGGCTGCCAGGAGAGCTCTCTTCTCCTCTAGGGCTTTTTTGACTTTTGGGTTCAAGGTAAGCTTATGCTGGAATTCTAGAACTGCAAGTTCCAGTTCAAGTTCCAGTTCAAGTTCCAGCTCCTTCATCTTGTATGCTTTCTGCCATTTATGTTTAGCTGCAGACTTTATAATAACCCCATGTAGAACTGCCTTCAAAGCATCCCAGTGAGTTGCATGAGATCTGGCCAACACTAGGTTGTTTACTAAATAATCCTGAATAGTGTAATCTATGAGGGTTTTGAAATTGGAATTGTTCAAGAAACCAACATTAAAATGCCAATGGGAGGGAGTCACGTGATGCAAGTGACCGACTAGCAGCCTGATCCAGTGGCTCCCACCTCCCGTCCCAATCTACATGGTATAATTGTTTGAATTGGGAGAATTCCACTGAATCTTTTCTTACTAACTGCTGTAGGAGCACTAGAGAAGTTAAACAGAGGTTTTTCAGAGCAAATGGAGGTTGAAATGTGACGTTCACAGCCCAGAAATACTCTGCCTGCCTACTCCGATGAAGGCCCCCAAAACACCCCGGGACGCCTGGTCTACTGTAGATGGAGAACCAGAGCTGAGTACCGCAGTGAATGAGCCTCTAACTTTAGCACAATTCCTGGCCAAATTTAAACCGTTTCAGAAGGACCTGCAATCAGTCACGGAAGAACTGAAATCTGTAACTCAAGCCCTCGAGGATTTATCCCAGCAAACAGGGGATAGCGAGGTCAGAATCACATCTTTAAAAACCGATTTGAAAAACAGGAGCCAGAGCTAATATCCCTGAAACAAAAATTGTCTAGAATGGAAAGCAAGATAGAGGATCTAGAGGGGAGAAGCAGGAGCAAAAATGCAGTGATCATTGGTCTCCTGGAGAAAGAGGAGGGAGCCGATGCAGTAGTATTCACCCAGAAATTATTGCTGAAACTAGCAGGCCCTATGCCCTTCAGTCCCCAGTACATGATTGAATGTGCACACAGGGCCTTGCGAGCGATGCTACCCTCTGGATCTCCACCACGTACGTTTATTTTTCATTTCTTGAACTATCAGGAGAGACAGTTCTTTTTCACCAAGATAAAGGAGTTAAAAGAAATCATATGGGAAAGCTCTACTTTGAGAATTGCACAGGATCTTCCCGTCTCAGTTCGGCCAAAGAGAGCCACATACCACCCATTGGTGGTGAAATTAATCAATGACAGTTTTTGATTTCAGATGATAAATCCTGCAAAGCTGCAAGTTCTTCTATCTGGCACTTGGGTTAGTTACGATGATGCCAATGCTTCAGCGGTCAGATTAAAGGAGGCTTAATCGGACTTATTCAAACAGGGCTGAATGGTTCTGGGTCAAGAATGAGTTAATCTGGAAGGTTCAGGATTTTGAGGATTTATTGATCGGACTCCGGATTGAGCTGAGTATGCTACCCAGTGAATTGGTACACTTTACTGTAGGACTTGGAGAGTTTTTTGGCAGGATGGAAGGGGGCCAATCTTTCTGTGTTCTCTTTGGGATTATGACTGAGATTTTACTTGTGCAGTTGGGAACAGTTTGACTACTTTAATCCAGGATTAGTTATGGTGTATTACATGGCTCCAATGAAGATAAAAGCCTGAATATTTGAACAAGGCAAGTCTTTCACTCCTTCTGTGTGACCACAAGAGGGAGCCACCTCATCGACTATACGGTGGAGTGTTTGGCTAGAAGCTAAATGTTTATCAATGTTATTGACTGTGGTTTCCACTTTTTGGGGGTTTCTAGTTTTTAGATGTAGGAAAGGTTTAATAGTTATTACACAACATTGCAAAATGTGTCTGAATATATCGGCTTGTCCGGTAGTCAGAGGTGAGGAAAGGAAAACCAAGCAGTCTTTGGAGATAAGTAATACATCTAGAGAGCTAAGGCATATTAGCCCCTTTAGCAGCTTGCTGCCCCCTTGCTCTTTTAGTTTATATCCTCTTTTGTTCAAAATGGTAATGAATAGGTGGAGCACAAATGTCTAATCCAGATTACAGACTTAAAGAAAGAATTAAGCTTTCTTAGGTGACAATCAGTTGGGATTTTTACTGGCAGTCTCAATTAGTTTAGGTTTATGTCCTTGCTGCCACTTGAAACACATCGAGGGGCTCGGCGTAGTAATGGATTTAGAGCTGGCTGTAAGACAGAGAAGCTTTTCCTATCTCCTCTCGTATAGCAGGACTAAATTTGGTGATCTGGTGGGCCAGTGTAGGGCACAGATAAGGGGGCCATCCTTTGGAGCAGGGCATAATAGCTATTATTCTGGGAAAAGTAAGGGAAGATCGGTGGATGTTATGTTAGGAATAAGGAGACTGATGGTGGGAAAGTGGGGTGGGGGGTCAGAGAGGTTGGAATTCTTGCAATCATGGATCAAGAAGTACTTGGGGTGGTAGGGAGGGGAGTAGGGGATCTCTGGTTTCATTTGGGACAGAATTGTTTTCTTGTAGTTTAGGAAGAGGGGTCAAGAAGGGAGAGGGCAGTGGGAAGAGAGGAGGGCTGGGGAGGAGGGGACGACCTCGCTTATAAAGTACCACAGAAGCTTAGTATTCAATTTAGGGATAATTCTTTAGTCAGGATGAGTGAGGAGAGTAAAGTTTGTTTACATAGGGCAGGGTTAAAGATTTCATTATTGTATAATGGCTAATCTCTACGTATGTGTTATGTGGAATATTAAAGTGGCCAGAAACAAGACAAAGAGATATAAAATCCGCAAACACTTACAAATGCAAAAAGGGCAGATTATTTGTTTACAAGAAACACATATGATTGATTCAGAGGTTATCCTTTTCCTGCATCAATTTGTTGGGCAAGCTTACATGGCTGGAGACAGCACTGCCAGCAGAAGTGTGGCTATTTTATTGGCCAGATGTATTCCCTTTGTCTGTGAAAAATGTGTTAAAGATCCAAATGGTAGATATATTTTAATTCACGGTTTGTTAAATCAAACAAGGGTATCTATTGGTAGTATTTATGGTCCAAATGCAGACTCAACAGGCTTTTTTGTGGCTCTGTTGAAGGCTCTTTCTCCTTTTTCTCATCTTCCGATTTTACTGGCAGGAGATTGGAATCTACCTTTCTCCTCTGAGATGGATAAGGATGGGAAAAAGAGAACAGGCCTGACCCCAGATCAAACAGCTATAAAGGAACTGGTTGATACCACTGGGCTATGTGATCCTTGGAGAGTCTTACATCCCTTGCAAAAGGAATTTACATTCACATCAGGAGTACATCATTCCAGATCAAGGATTGACTATTTTTTAATGAGCCAATCATTATTGGCAGGCCTTTCTTCCTGTGTAATAACTCCTGGGGTAGTATCAGACCATTCTATGGTCATCTGCTCAATAGAATTGAATTCCAACCTCCCCAGGCAGACCATCTGGAAATTGAATAATCAATTATTTAAGTAGCGGCAGACATGAGATAGTATTACCCAAAGTATAGAACAGTTTGATAGGATAAATAAGAATTCTACTGGGAGGGGGGGGATATCGAGTGGGCAGCACTGAAATGTGTTTTAAGGGGAGAGTTAATTAAAATTGCGGCTGGGAGAAAGAGATGGAGAGAGAGTACAGCAAAGCATCTTTTAAACTAAATCAGAGAGATAGAACGTACCCTATCGAAGGCTACCCCGATAGAAATCAGGAAAAGGTTGATAGGATTAAGAAGTCAATACAATGAAATACTGAAAGATAAGGTGGAGTACGCCATTCTTAAAACCAAAGCGATGTATTTGAATCACGTGGGAAAATCAGGACATTTAACTATGAGATTACGGGCCCGAAGAGGAGTTGAAAATTATACAGAGTATCAAGTCCCTGGGAGATGATACAATTAAATTACTTCCACAGGATATAGTCTTAGAATTTGAACAGTATTATAGAGATTTAAATAGCCCCATGATTTCCCAACCTCAGAGAGCAGAAGTTGTGGACTACCTCTCGTCAATCCAGCTACCAGTGGTGCTGGAAGAGTTGAAAGAGGGCTTAAGTGCTCCTATTGCTGAGATGGAAATCGTGGCTGCCATCCAATCTCTTTCACTGGATAAGGCCCCAGGTCCAGATGGGTACTCCCCACATTTCTATAAATGCTTTGCTAAACTATTAATCCCCAGCTTAAAAAGATTGTTTCTTAGCATTTTAAAATCAGACAGTGTTGACAAACATCTATTTGAGGGTCTCATTATTGTTATCCCCAAAGAGGGGAAACCCCCAGACAGAGTTACCAGCTGCCACCCTATATCATTAATCAATTATGATAGTAAGATCCTGGCTAAAACCCTTGCGATAAGACTTTCCAAAGTCATGCCTTTTATTATACATAATGATCAAGTTGGGTTCATGACTGGGCATATGGCCTCTGATCATATGTGCAAACTGTCACACGTCTTCTCTGTGTTCAGCAACTTGAATATTCCATATGGGCTCATCTCTCTGGACACGGAGAAGGCGTTCGACAGAGTAGACTGTCAATTTTTGTCCTTGTAGATGGAAAAATTTGGATTTCCTCTCTCGTTTATTAAAAGTGTTTTTTCCTTATATAATCACCCTACCACCAGGTTATACTGTAACAGAATTTTTTCTTCAGCTTTCCCACTACTCTCGGGGACCAGACAAGGATGTCCCCTTTCACCTTTATTGTTTAACTTATATCTCGAACCCTTGCTTAGCAGTATTAGACAAGAACCTGGGATACAGGGGGTTAAATTAGGAACACAGGAATTTAAGATCTCTGCATAAGTGGACAAGATACTCCTTCACTTGAACCATCCCCAAGAAACTATTCCGGTTGCTTTGAAGATTATCGATGCATATAGAAAATTATCCAATTATAAAATAAATGTAGAAAAAACCCTAGTATTCCCAATTAACTCCAGAGTACAGAGATCGTCTGCAGTAGATTTGGGCTTGCAGTGGAGTCCTAAGACTTTAAGTATCTTGGGATTGTACTGGCAAGGAGTGAATCCAGGTTAATTAAACTGAATCTCGATACCTTACTGAGCACTGTTCAACAGGATTTAAGTAGATGGAATAGACTTCCCCTTTCCCTGTGGGGCCGAATCAATATAATAAAAATGAAGATTCTGCCACGCTTGTTCTATCCTATTAGCATGCTCAATGTTTAGTTACCACTGAAATGGTACATAAAAGCACATTCTACTATTTCTGAATTTATATGGCAAAGGAAAACTCCTCATAGGGCCTATTACAAGCTAGCAGCCCCTAAGGAGAGACGGGAGCTAAGGTTACCACACTTAGGCCTATATCATTGGGCTAGTAGTGTGCGGAAATACCTTAAATGGCTACGTACTTTGGAGGAAGAGGTTGCTTAGTTATATGTTCCCTCCTGGGTTATCTTAGAAAAAGAACTGATTAAGGATGAGGGACTGGACCCTACTGCTCTTCTATATTCCAAGAACAAAGTCTCCCCTCTAAATTGATATCTACCCCAGTTGGCGTTTCCCTTAGGATACATTCCAACTATGCTCTTTTTTATGCTACTCGGCCCAAGCTGATAGTAGCCAACCCTTATGCCAAAATCCTAATCTGAAGATAGGTGGTAAGATGATTTCAGATACTTGGCTTCCTCAATTGAAGGGCTTAAGAGTTAAAGACTTGTTACAATGGGGTAACTGCTATCCGGTAGAAACTATTCTAACTAAACTTCAAATTGGATCAAACAATGTTTTTAAAGTGTACCAAGTAAGGCATATGTTGATACAAACATTGAAAGGTTTTAAAGAAAGTAGAGTTTGGGAACTTTGAGAACTTGGCTCAGGTGGTATGGGAACCACATGTAGTATCTAAATTATATAGATACCTATTTAACCAAGCCTATATGGAACTTTATGGGAAACCACATTACTGTGCAAATCAATTCCCAGCACAGAATATGAAATGGGATGTAATATGGAGACATTCTTATCGGTATATTTCCCAGGATCGGTTAAGGGTAATGCAGTTTCAATTGTTAAATAACCTATTTTGGATCCCTTCTAAACTACATAGAATTGGGCGTTTACCCAATCCCTTATGTAATAGATGTCACCTACAAGAGAGAACTCTCTCTCATATATTCTGGGAATGCCCACCGGTGAAAGACTTATGGGATACCATTAAATCTAAAGTGGATCCTTTGCTGGGAATTGAACAGTATCTCACCATTGAAATTTGTGTAGTGGGAGACTATACTGATTTTAAAGAGAAATCCAAGAGATATTACCTAGCTATGATATCTTTGTCTCTTAAAAAACTAGTTCTCAGACACTGGCTGGACAATCTACCGTTGACCTACTCCAAATGGTTAAAGGAGATATTGTTTAATTAAAGTATGGAAAAAGTTGGAGAGAGTATGAGGAATACTCTTCCTAGTATGTGGAAAGATGGGAAAGATTAAATGTTCTATATTTACTTCAAACCGGGATTTTGCCAACTGATCTGGAATAAAGGACCCTTTGTAGTTCTGGGATCTGTCATATTTGCAATATTGTATTAAAAACATGTTTGGATATGTCCGTGTATGGATATGTGAGGTGGGGAGGGAGAAGGGAGGAGGTGGGAAGGGAGGGAAATGGGGAGGAGGGGAGAGTAAGAAGTGTCTATGTTTATACTGGTTCAGAATGTCTGATGTGAACCCAAATACCTGCCTGTAATGCTTATTGCTCTGTATTGGAAAATCAATAAACTTGAATTAAAAAAAAAATGCCAATGGGAGTTCCGCATTGCTGGGCCCAGTTCCCGAGTCAACTTCACCGGGGCATGGTCCAAAAGCAAACATGAGATTATCTGGCAGATGGAAGTGGCATGCGCCCACTTCTCTGGGATAAACAACATATCTATCCAAGTGTAACAATTGTGCCAGTCAGAGTAATGAGTGTAGTCTCTCTCTGCTGCCCATTAACCCACCTCCAGACATCCAACAACCCTAATGTTTGGCTTAGTTTATTAAAAGTGGATCCTGCAGCTTCTGTCTTGGTCCCATTGCCCCCCCCCCCACCATTTGTCAAAAATTGGAGACAAAACAGTATTGAAATCTCATTTCAGAATGCAAAGGCAGTCATTGGGATCCACAATCTCTAACAACATTCTTTTAATAAAGGGGGACTCCTCTTTATCTTCATTAGGGGTATAAATATTCAATATTATATGAGGGATGATTTATAAAGGACTAGAAATTTCATGTACCTGCCTTCTGAATCCAGTTTCACTTTTTCCACCTGAATGGGGCGGTCTCTATGGATCAGAACAGCAGTACCTCTCCGGTATGGATGTGCTTGGTAAAAAAGAGGCATGTACAGAGCCTGCCCACCTACAGCATAACTTTTGATGCTCAGAGTTGGTAAGATGGGTTTCCTGCAAGAATGCAATATGAGTGCCCTTCCTATGCAACCCTTGCAAGAGTCTGGCCAGTTTGATAAGACTGTTAAGCCCAAGGATATTTTAAGTGACAATGTTTAAACTATCCATCTGAAATAATTATACTATTTTGCATCCTTAGAGCCCAGCCTAAGCCCCAGCCTCTCCACCACAGCTTGAGCCCTTGGCTAGGGGAGGTAGGAGGAGGGGAGGATGTGCAGCAAATATATCCAGAAATGTAAGAACAATTAAACAACAATAAAATGTAAAAAGAATAAACATTACCTGGGGCATGACCCAGTCATACTTTTTAAACTCTACAGCTATGTTACTACCCTTCCAAGGTGCCACCATGGCCCTATCACACTTGCGATGCCCAGTAGGGATGGGATGTACAGGACTAAATCCTGCACTAAACTGCACAACCCAAAACACATCAGTCTGGTGCAGAAAATGTGGTTTCATTAATGCCATGCAGATTTGACCTGGTCCCACCTCTCTCCCCCTTCGCAATCTCCCAGAATGGAGCAGGATTGCATCAATCTGTCAAGAAGGCCAGCAGCAAAGAACTAGTTGTTCCTCCCCTGGACCAAGCCTGCTCCCATTCTAAATTCGTCATGCTCTGTAAATAAGACTGAATCCTTACATCCCAACTCACTCAATGTTAAGAATAAAAAAATGAACCATTAAACCAACACTGTATAGAGTAACTTAATGTCTCTATGGTAATAACGCAGAGTTCCTCTAGGAATCCGGGGAGGCACATGATCAGTTCCTATGCAAATAAATATCAGGAGAGGCACCCACACTCACCTAACTATGCATCATTAGACTGAAAAGGAACAGTATGGTCAAGGTTATGCAATACCTTTTTTTTTTAAGCCACCCCTCGCCCTGCTGACTCTGACCCTTCAGGGCCCCAAGCAGTCATCCTCCTGCCTCCCGTTTCACTCATACCTATCTCCTGGCCCCATGAAGCTGCAGCTTGACCCCCAAATAGGGACAAAGTGGTGGACCAGACACCTCATAATCCTTCATTGCATCTGTCTGGAGGTGGTCGAGTGAGCGGGGGCACACTGGAGGCATACTCCTGGAGGCCCATCTTCCCGGTGTCAGCAGGCAGTTTCTCTCTTTTCTCCCCTCCCATACAGTGTGCAACCCCCTGACATCATGGTGCAAGGTGCCGAGGTCCACACTGCGTAGTGGCCACCCACCCCCTACAGTTGGAGCTTGCAGTACTCCGACTCTCAACTTGGAGTCAGGCAAATGCACAGGCAGAGGCCTCCCCCCTCCCTGGAGGTGGCAAGCTGCCATGGGATGCTCAAGCCTATCTCCCCCGGCCGACCCACCAGCGACCCTAGTCTGCTCCTGGACCCAGGTTACCAGCGTGGTGTGAGGTGTGGCATCCAGTGCCTCTACCCTCAGCAACACTGGGCCGGCAGTACCTTTACTTTTAACTGAGTCACCTGGATGTCAATAGCCATTGACCAACTGAAATACTGTGCCATTTAAACATATCACATTTCTGTGGCTAAGGAAAAAAAAAAGCAGAGTTAAACATAAAACTTTAACAGTGGTGACGATTAAATTGTAAGTTTGCTATTTTTTGTAAGTCACATAGTCTCACAAAGGTTTCTCCTCCTCTGGGAATCCACTGTAGGTCTCAATGCATGACCCTCTGTCATTACAGAAGAAAACTAAGAGTCAAAAACCTGTGTAGCTAGAGTGGTCTTAGCACTTCCTTCCCCCACCGCTTGTCTGGGTGTTCCCTGAGCAAGACCAGTTTCAGTGGGTTGTTTAGTGGATGAGGTGCAGACGGCCTGATTCTGAGTTATAGCCTCCCTGTGGACCTTCATCTTTGACCGGGGACTAGAGATGCAGTTAAGTTTTACTACACCTACAAAGTTAACTCGAAATGCCCAACTTTGAATTCATGTAGCATTTAGCAAATTTCCCATTAAAAGGTTGAAATTCACCTTTCATGGACTTCACGTTGTGCACTTCAAGTTAATTTCGAGTTACAGTTTAAGAAGGCGAAGTTGGTAAGAAACAGCCCACAGACCAAATATCTGACTGCGGGTTACATGACACAGGCAGTTAATTAGGCAGGAAGTCAGTGAACTAGTTTCATTTTCTCTTGGAGAAGGAGCTAGATAGTCAGTGTGTGCATTTACTGTGTGCTTTTTTGATCCAGTAGTCAACTAACTCGATCTATTTAGTGATTTTTGGGCTTTAAAGTTTTTGGAGTCTTTTGTTTAAGTTTTCAATCCACTTTTAGTTAATTTGAAACCCTACTTTAATTTAAACAAGTAGTTTTTTTAGTTACTTAGTTTTAGTTACTGTAGCTTGAGTACTAGTACTTACTAGTAGTTTCTTGTTTTAGTTTTGATTAACATTAAATTTTTGTTAATATGGAGAGAGGTGGCAAATGTGGTGGGCAGAAGGGGCCCTGAATGTGTGGTGGCCTGCGGTGACCATTTTACCTTAACTGAGATACTGTTTCTACCTTGAGTGCTCCCTCACAGTCACAGTTGAATGTTGCAAGTGGCTATGTGGTGCCCGAAGCAGCAGCAGCTGCTGCTTCTTTGGAGATGAGTGTTGTAGCCACTGCCAGCCCTGCAGCACTTGTAGCTAGCAGTGATGAGGACCCTAAGCAGCAGCAGCAGGAACCACAGCAGCAGCAGCAGCAGCAGCAGCAGGAACCACAGCAGCAGCAGCAGCAGCAGGAACCACAGCAGCAGTAGCTTGTTGCCCCTTCACCAAGTGCAGTACAGCAGGCGACAGTATCTGGCACCCCCCCACTGCCTGTACCTGGTCTTCCCAGTAGCTTGCCCATTTGGAAAATTTTCATCTCAGTTCCCGGCAACTCCATGGTGGTTAAATACAAGCTATGTGAAATGTTTGTACATTGTGGTTGCAAGGGCAGTCTCTTGGGCATGGGTGGGCAGAGAACCCACCTTTTACTGAACCACTTTGCCGAGTTGGATGCAAAGCTGCAGGAGCTACCAGCCACTCCGGCAGTGGAAGATATTTAAGAGGGAGTGCATCTGCCTGTGTGGCATCAATGGTGAATGGACAGGGTAGCAGAACCAGTGGCAGCTCCCACAGTTGCTCACTAGTGTGACCCATCTCAAATGCCTACAACACAGACTGACCTGGCTGTGCTATGGAATGAAGTGGAAGCCATACGAAATGTTGTGGAGCGTGCATGCCACCACTTGAACTGTATAGAGTGTCAGAACACTGAAATAATAAGCTTGTTATGAACACTTACTGATGATCAGCCCCAGCCCCCCACAGGCTCAGTAAAAAAATATTTAACCAAATCTACCCCCAAAAACCTGTCCTACGCTTTCCTTTTTTTCTTTATCAATATTTTTTTTTCATACAGACTAAGTACCACAGGTACCATTATCCATCTGCATATTTTCTTGCTACAGACCGTACTGCATGTTTGTGACATTCTACCTGATCGACTCTCTTGCAACATCAATGTGCCGGAGCTCCGCTCTGCAAGTGTGAGTTCAGTGTTGCCGTGTTTTGAACTTCCCAGTAAAATGCTGCAGACCCGGCCGCCTGTGAGAGGGTTGGTGACCGGGAGTCTACATCTGCAGAAGAGGAGGAGAAGTCAGCATTAAAAGGCACACTCAGCTAGAGAGCGAGCAGAGGTACCACTATCCATCTGCATATTTGCTTGCTACAGACTGTACTGCATGTTTGTGACATTCTACCTGATCGACTCTCTTGCAACATCAATGTGCCGGAGTTCCGCTCTGCAAGTGTGAGTTCAATGTTGCCATGTTTTGAACTTCCCGGTAAAATGCCGCAGACCCAGCCACCTGTAGGGGTGGTGACCGGGAGTCTACGTCTGCAGAAGAGGAGGGGCAGTCAGCATTAAAAGGCTCATGCAACTACCGCGCGAGCGTGGATGGCGCGCCACTCGGCATTAAAAATACTCTGTTAGAAAAGTCTGTTTTCATTCTGTTTAGTGGTACTAAAATTGCAGAAACTGGGAATTATTTTGTATTTAATCATTACTTAGAGTCCTAGTTGAGGTAGGAAGTTTAAAGTAATCTTCTAAATTAAAAAATTGCCTACAAATAAGTAACCATGTTGAAATGTTTAATATACTGTGTTCTGTTAATTGTATTATTTAATCAATTGAAGAGGTTTGAACTAAGGGACCAGGAGAATGCCCTGTCCCCTGTGAGGCAGCAGGAAAGGTCTGCACTGTGGTTAGTGCCTGTTTCTTCGGGCCCTGTGCAGTCCCACAGGACAAGAAGAAATATGTTTTCGAAACAGTGGGGTCTATTTAATCAGGTTAGAACTAAATGTTTTTCAGCAAAATAGTTAAATTTAAAATTGACTGAATCATCCTTCTGGAGTATTATGCTGCTGCTGCTCGCAGGTGATGTGGAGATTAATCCCAGACCCAAAGTAACTAACAAACAACATCTAAAAATAACACTAGAAAATGCCTGAAGTATTATGAACAAAATGCAGGAATTCCGACTATGGACTCAGAGATATGAACCAGATGTGATAGGTATAACTGAATCGTGGTTATCCCAAAGCATACAGGACACTGAAATATCAATGGATGGTTATAATCTTTTTAGATTAGATAGTAGTAAGAGGGGTGGTGGGGTCCTTTTATATATTAAAGATAAACTGGGTTTGGGGGAAGTTGTTTTTCAGGGAGCCTTAGAAGGGATTGAATGTTTGTGTGTAAAGTTTGAAAGATTGCAACGTTTAATATGTATACTATATTCCCCCCCTAGGGTAAACACGAACAAGTTTGGGGTGTTGGCATCTAAATTAGCATCCTTGTCAGAGGGTAAAGATATAATCTTAATCATTGACTTTAACGCCGCTTGGGGCAAACCCAGGGGATTGAAATTGGAAAAACGTCTTGAGATATTAAATGTAAACCAAATAATAAACCAAATTACTAGGAGAAGTGGAGTAAACAGTCAGGGAAGTATCTTGGATCTAATATTTCTTTCAAAGGGTTTTGTTATTGAAAAGTGCCAAATTCTGCCCCCTAATCTGGGTGACCACAATCCTGTTTACTGTGTCATAACTGACTCAAACCAATTTAGTGTGGGAGAAAAGACTATCATAAAGAGAGTTTTTAAGAATTACCATTTAAATCATTTTGTTTATGACTTGAAATGTGTAAAGTTGGACAGGTTGCTCTTAATCCCTGATGCAAATTTGGGGGTGAAGAATTTTCCAAAACATTTTTGGAGGCCTGTAATAGGCATGCGCCATTAAAACAAATTAAAATAAGGAAAAAACATCTCCCTTGGATAAATGAATTTCTGAAAAAGAAAATTTGAATTAAAGACAGAGCTTGGAAAAAAGCTGATAAAACAAAAAGTAAGGATGATTGGGATAATTTTAAAACTAAGCAGAATGGATGTCAAAGATTAATTAGATCTGCAAGAAAAAAATATTATAATACTAAAATTGAAACTGCACAAGACCCAAAACAATATTGGAATATAATACAATAATTAGACAATCCTTTAAAGGCCAAGCCTTAGACAAAAATGTATGATAATAAAGGTAAGCTCCTGGATTCAAAAACTTCAACTCAACTGTTAAACCATTACTTTTTAACATTACCAGATGTTGTTATTCCAGCTGACTTTCCAGTGCAAACTGATTTTTGCAAACAAAGTAATTAATAATGAAAATCTTCCCCTTTTTTATTTCAGGAAAATAAATATAAAAGAAGATGAGATAAAAAAATAAATATTAAAAAAAAATCACATGGTATGGATAATATAGAATCCAGATTTATTAAAGATGCAGTAGAAATTGTATCACCAATACTGACAGACCTATTTAGTCAAAGTTTGATGAAAAATGTTTTCCCTTCTAGTTGGAAGGTGGCAAGAATTGTCCCTATATTCAAGGGAGGTGATTCAAATGATCCCTCAAACTATAGACAGATTGTGGTCCTCTCCATCCTCTCTAAGTTAATGGAGTGATTGGTATTTGGCCAATTGTATAGTTATCTGGAAAAATATTCTGAATTCCTTGTTGGGTTGTTTTGAGATCGTGGGCCCATTTCTGGCTCAAATTATCTGGTGCTCCTTAGAATTGGGTGAGTTTCCAAGCTCCCTGAAGGAGGTGGTGGTGACACCCCCTTCCGAAGACAGTTTCATTGGACCCAGCTATTTTTGCTAACTACAGACCTATCTTGAACCTTCCCTTTATTGGGAAGGTTATTGAGAAAGTAGTGGCAAACCAGCTGGAGGACCATTTGACCATCCATAATATCTACGAACCTCCCCAGTCTGGTTTTCGTAAGAGGCATAGTACTGAGACTGCTCTTGTTCAGGTGCTCAATGATCTCTTGATGGCAAGAGATCAGAGAAACCATTCTATTCTGGTACTCCTTGATCTCTCCTCAGCTTTTGACACTGTACACCATGGGATTTTGCTCAAGCACCTGAGGTCCATCTGTGGACTGTCAAGTACAGTACTCAGATGGTTTACATCTTTCCTATCTGGGAGAATGCAGAGAGTGGTGTCAGGATTTTTTCTTCCGACCCTTTCTCTCTGCCTTGAGGGGTTCATCAGGGCTCGGTGCTCTCCCCCATGTTGTTTGCAGTGTACATGCTGCCCCTCGGAGACATTATAAGACAGTATGGGCTGAGGTTTCACTGCTATGCTGATGATACCCAGTTCTACCTGTCTTTTGGCCCCGACCAGGCTAGTGCTCTCTCAGTATTTAATAGCTGCCTCACTGAAATCCATGACTGGATGAATTTGAACTGGTTAAAGCTGAACTCAGGTAAGACCGAAGTTATGGTAGTGGAGCCAGGTCACAGGATAGAGGGGTAGAGGACTGATCAGCCCTCTGGGTTATTTCTGGGAGGTGATCAGATCCTTACCTCAGAATGGGTACGTAACCTGGGAGTGGTACTTGATGATGGGCTGACCCTTCATTATCAGATGCCGGGCAGTCGTAAAGTCTGCATTTTATCATCTGAGGAAAATTGCCAGGGTGAAAGACCTTGCTCCATCTAGTGATTTACCTGTGTTGGTCCACGCCTTTGTGATCTCTCACCTTGACTATTGCAACTCGCTGTACTTGGGGTGTCCTGGGGTTGATATCTGCCACTTGCAGCTAGGGCAGAACACTGCTGCTCGGTTGTTGACAGGGGTGTCAAGAAGGTCACACATTACACCTGTATTGTGCAATCTGCACAAGCTGCCGATACAGTGGTGGATCACCGTTAAAGTAAGTCTTTTGACCTACAAAGCCCTGCATGGATTTGTTCCTGAATACTTGAAAGAGCTTCTGATTCCTTACAGCCCTGTGTGACAGCTCTGTTCAGCTGACAAGGGGTTGCTGGAGGTTCTGAGGGTTATTTTATAATCTTTTGGGGCCCATGCTTTTATGTTTATGGCCCCAACCCTCTGGAATTTTCTGCCCCATCAGCTTCGGGAATGCACGACGGTGGGGAGTTTTAAGCGAGAACTTAACACCCATCTGTGGAGACAAGCATTCATCAGTTGATGTATGTATCATTACGATCTTATTACTTATGTATTTATTTCTGTGATTTTATTGTTCAATTTGCACAGAGCCTTGGTGCTTGAAAGGCGCTTAATGAATAAAGTTTTATTATTATTATTATTATTATACCAATACAGCTTTAGGACAGGTTATTTGACCGACACTGCACTCGTGGACTTTGTGGACAAAGTGGCAGCAGCCCTGGATAGGGGGGAGTCCATGGGGGCAGTGTTTATCAACCTGTCCAAAGCCTTTGACTTGGTTGACCACCACTTATTGTATGAGCGGATGGAGAGGACTGGGATAGCTCCAAGATCCCTGCAATGGTTCAAAACTTACTTGAGTGAAAGGAAACAGCATGTTGTAATCAATGGACAGTTTTCTGATGTGGGTAGTATTTCTAGAGGTGTGCCCCAGGGATCAATCCTGGGGCCATTGCTGTTTTTGATTTACATAACAAATTACCTTTAAACATTAAAAATACACGTATTGGGCCCTATGCTGATGATTCTGTACTTTTAGCAACAGCTGAATCTCATGGTGAAATGATGGCAAAATTACAATTGAACTTTGATATTTTACAGGACTTGTTTTCCAGTTCCAAATTAGTACTAAGTGATAAAAAAACTCAGGTTATGTACTTTAATAAAAAAAATGAAACAATGATTCTAAAAATTTGACAGTAGACAGGGATATAAAAATGAGGGACAGAAACAAAAAACTGTTGGTAACAAATCAGTATAAATATTTGGGTGTTGTGATTGATCAAACTTTATAATTTTCTGATTACATTAACAATACAATAAAGAAAGTTAATAACAGAATAGGGGCTCTGCGTAGGTCATCAGGAATATTAAATCAACAAACTCGCAAATTGATTGCAAATCAAATGATAATTCCTGTACTTGAATATGGAAATATGGGCCCAGATATTCAAAAGGGTTGCGCCATGCGCAATAGGGTTGCACCAGCACAAGTCTGAAAATGCGCCATTCTGTGATATTCAGCAGGAGGCAGTTGCACCACCGAAAACATGCTGAGCAGCAGCGCAATGATAATGAAGGCATGAGCAACCGAAGGGGGAGGAACCATGCATAAAGTGCGCAGTGTGATGTTCAGCCGGGCCATGCAGAGTTGTGCAGGCGCAACCCCCTACCTGCGCCTGCACAACTTTAAGCCAAAAAAAAGGATCAAGTCGAGGGCCACCCTCAGGTGAGCTGCCACATTGCAGGGTGCGACACAGCAGCTGCCACCTGTGGGTGGCCCTCCACTTGTTCCCGGTGCCCCCCTGCAGCCCAATCATGGGCATAATAGTAATCCCCCCTGTAGCCTGATCGTGGGCATAGCATGAACCCCTCCCACTAGCCCGATCGCGGGCATAATGTACGAAACCCGCCCCCGTAGCCCGATCGCGGGCATAATGTATGAAACCTGCCCCCTGCAGCCCAATCGTGGGCATAACATATGAACCCCCTCACTAACCCGATTGCGGGCATAACGTATGAAACCCGCCCCCCGTAGCTCGATCGCAGGCATAACATATGAAACCCCCACTAGCCCAATCGCGGGCATAACAGCCAAACCCCAAAGACCAACATCCCTGGTGGTCCAGTGGACTCGAAGCCCAATCGCGGGCATAAGTTCAAACCCACCACTCCTAAGTCCAATATTGCTGGTGATCTAGTGGCTTCCCACCCACCACCCACGGGCCCACCACCCCCTCCCCCTCAGCCAGCAGGCGGCAGCACCCACCCACCTGCTGCCCCACCGCCGCATGTTGACAGCTCAGTAGGGCTGCCCATTGGTTCAGAGCATGAGCCAATGGGCGTGCAACCACTACATAAGGCAGTCCAGATGTGAATGAATGAATTCACATTCATTCACATATCTGACTGCTCTAGACAGCATGTACGCCCATTGGCTCATGCTCTGAACCAACGGGCGTGCAACCCTACCGAGCTGTCAATCGCCGGGCGGCAGGTGGGTGGTGCTACCCCACCGGCTGATGGGGGAGCGGGGTGGGTGGGGGGGAGCCACTAGATCACCAGGGATATTGGACTTGGGGGTGGGTTTGTACTTATGCCCATTAATCGGGCTTCATGGGTCCACTGGACCACCAGGGATATTGGTCTTTGGGGGTTGCTGTTATGCCCACGATCGGGCTAGTGGGGGTTTAATACATTATGCTCTGGATTAGGCTAGTCAGGAGGGGGATGGTTTATTATGTTATGCCCCGCGATCGGGCTAGTCGGGAGGGGAGGGTTTAATATGTTATGCCCACGATCGGGCTAGTTGGGAGGGGGATGGTTTTAACGTTATGCCCGTGATCAGGCTAGTGGGGGTTGAGAGTTATGCCCATGATCGGGCTAGTCGGGGGTGGGGGTTTGACTTACTTTATGCCTGCAATCGGGCTGCAGGGGGGGTTGACTTACTTTATGCCCGCGATCGGGCTGCAGGGGGCGTCGGTCCCCGTCGGCTGCTGCCTGGCAGGGCGCCAGGCGCAAGTCGTCGGGGATCGGCGCGCCTGCATGCTAATGGCATGCAAACGGGCTGTAATGAGATGCAAATGGCCCCCCTGTGCACCTTGCATAAATTATGGCCCCATTTGCATTTCACCTTTTGAACATCGCAGATTTGAGCATGGCGCAATGGAACTTGCCCCACTGCAACTGAATGATCCACTCTGACCACTTGCGGTGGTGCAAGTTCCACTGCGCCATGCACAGTGGCTGTGGCCAGGGGGCGATTTTCAGAGGAGTTGCTCAATAGTGCAACTCCGTTGAATATCACCCTGGCCACACCCCTGCACAACTTTTTTGAGCAGCGCAAGGGCTTGCGCCACAGAATGGCGCAGTTTGAATATTTGGCCCATGGTGTATAATTTTGCAGGACATAAATATTTAGATAAGTTAGTTAAATCCTATAGCCGATTGGCAAGATTTGTCTTACACTGTAATTTTAATTCCCATCATTGCACCATGTATAAAGTGCTAAACTGGTATAGCTTAATGGTACGGTTTAAAAAACAACATTCAATATTTATATATAAAATAAAAAATGGGATGATAAAAGGTTAATATGGATTTAGTTTTTACTGGTAAGAGCCAACCTTTTAAATTAAAGGATGTGAAATATAGAGGCTATGTCTTTCCAAAAATTAATACAAAATATGGGAATATGACATTACAAGCCCAGGTGGCAAAATTATGGAATGACATTCCCTCACAATTAAGAAATGTAACAAAACTAACACAATTTAAAACAGGTTTGAACTGTGTATTTTCTACTGATTGTGTCTGTATGTAACAATATTTTAAATAGGTAGGGTAGGAAGTTATTGTTTGTAATAATACTAAAACAAAGTATTTTTTTCTGTATTGCATGATCTGTATAACAAAATTAGATGTTATTTGCGCATTAGGTATGTATTGTTATGTTTTTGATACTCAATCGTAACTTGTATGTACCTACACAGGATGACTTTGTATATAGGTCTTTCGACCTAAAGTTTTGAAAATCCTGTATAAAAATAAATATTTTTACTAATACTACTAAGTATGTAATTTATGTTCAATTAATGTTTTCTTCCTCATGTTAATTTTGTTAACCCTGTATTTCTTCATGCTCATAATACTAAATCCCTAGCTCACTCAAATGTCCTCCCAACCCCATTAGGCTTTCCGCAATATAATTTTTTTTCTTACTACTTACTTTATTTTATTTAATAAGTCATATGATCACCAACTTTGAGGACACTGCATGCTTTCACTTCATTTCATTTTACACTGTGGTGCCTAAATGCCCTCTTCAACAGAGAGCGTTTTGGTGCCATAGTTTCACCTGTAATAAAAGCGTGCAATGTCCACCATTTTACTGACCCTCGGACTAGTAACAACTCTGAAAATACTTGTTACTTTTCTGAACATTTGTTTCAGGGGATTATTCTTCACATGTGGACACTAATACCGCATTCTGAATGATATAGCAAGATATAAGTATAATCCGGCCACATTCATAATGTAGTAAATTATTGGGGGTGGTTGATTGTCATGGTAGGTGACTTTAGGGTATCTGAAATAACAAAGGAAGTGCTCATTTTAATGTTACTGTGACCTTGTTTTCAAACAGTATTCCCAGCTGTTCTTTAAAAGCTGCTGTTCTATAAGCTCATGTAGCACTGCCTGCTGGATACGACTTCATTTCAGACACAACACAAATTATTTAAATAGTTGATGTCCAAAAGCATGTAAGACGACTGATGAAAACATGGGTGATGTGCACAGTGGCAGAGTAAAATGAGCACTGCAATTATTACTTCAGATCTGAAAACAAGAGGTACAGCATACTTAAATAGTAGAAATAAGGGTACTGTTCCTTTGTATACACAATTTATAAGATAATGGCCAATGTAACATACAATAAAAAGTATAGGTCAAAATTGTAACTATTTCCTTGCACTGCTGCTTTATTTTTATGCAGTATTATTTTTTGGTTACTGTTTAGTGTATCACATTTTTGTAGTATACATACACAGAACAACACTCACAGTGCCATTAAATCACCTACCATTACCCCCTTTCAAATGTCCTGTCTTGTGAATGTCCTGCTGTTTTAATTTCATGAAGTCTTGACGAAGAATAAGACCAGCAATGTGTCATAGTGTCCCATGTGAGAGTATTGACTGGTGACACCAGTTGCTGCTGCTGTGTTGTCCCACTGTTTTAATTTCATGAAAAGTCTCAGTGAAGAATAAGGCCAGCAGTGTGTCACAGTGTCCCAAGTGAGAGCATTGGCTGGTGATACCTGTAGGTGCTACTGCTGTTGTCCCGCTGTTTTAATTGCATGAAAAATCCTGATGAAGCGACTAAGGCCAGAAATGTGTTATACTGTCCAATAGGAGAGCATTGCCTATACTGATGTCTTTTGCATCACTGATACATGTTTCCCTTTGTGTGTGTCTTCATACCACAATGGTGAGTTATTGTCCATCCCACTGTCATTTTTTTCATAGATGCATTCATTTAATTTGTATTGAATCTTATTGTGTGCTGTAAGCAGTCCATCATGTTGTTCCTTTTCAGGGAATCATCATAAATAAATATGGAATGTTTCCACTGCACTGTGGTGAGCATGTTGATCATATACACATGCCAGACATATCTTACCAGTCCGACACCTAATGTGGTACTATAACATTTAATTTGTATTCGTGATGCAGGGAGTTACTGCTGTGGTTGACTGAATTATAATCAGTTCTGTTTCCTTTTTTTATTTTTTTATTTTTATTCTCAGGTCATAGGCACACTTGTGTTCCACATGTTTTGGATTATTGATGACTTTGACTGTACGGAAAGAAAACCATCAAGCCATGAAAGGTAAGCATTTTTTTTGGGGGGGGTAGGGGGTGTCATTTAAAAACAAGTTTCACTAATGTTTTTGTCTTCTTTCTAGGTCTTCAGTGTATCCTAACTGTTGTCCTTCATCTGACTGGAAGATATGACTGACGACAGTCCACAGCACCTCAATGTTACCTGAAAACAGATGAAGAAATTATTAGGAGTTCATTGCACTACCACATTCAGTTCCCATTGTGGCTGTTCCTGTTCCATTATATCCATCTTTAATATCAAGCTATTAGTAAACACCTTTAAAAAAATTAATATGTTTAGTGAGTGACTTGCACTGGCCCACTATCTTACATTATATCACATTTTCATAACCAGAATAAACGTTGTACAACCCTCGTGTACTGAAGTACCCTTGTTACATCTGTGATAAAAATGTATAGCGGTATATATTACCTGGCCTGTAGATCACCACCATTGAATGCTTTTCACCAACGGAAAATAATTAAAAACAAAAAGAAAAGAGGACATAAGAGTGATACTCACCTGTAGATGTTATTCTTTAGGTGTAGTCCTGCAAGTTTACACTGTCTGTAAACCTGTGAAAACAAACTGAAAATCAGTTCCCTGTATTTGTTGAAAGTGACATCTTTAAAAAAGGTAAAGGATGGATTCACACCACAGTTCAAGTGAAAACCATCGTACATGACATTAGCACATACTTATTGTAAATTAGTGATAAGAAGCAGAGCGGCTGTGGCTGACTGAGGGTTCATAGACTGGGAACAGGTACAATGTCTGTCTCTCTCACTGTCAAGAAGCAGGGTGGCTGTGGCTGGCTGAGGGTTCATAGATTGGGCACAGCTACAATGTCTATCTCTCGCAAGAAGCAGGGCAGCTGGCTGGGGTACATTACTGTTTTTCAGTGTCAGGAGGATAGCTGTCATCCAATCAGCAGGATTTAAGTTGCTACAAGCTGACATTTGTTTATAGAGGATTGCAGGTAATAATGACTGCACACATTCTATGAACTGTACTCACAAAATCAAGAAAGGGGAAGTCGAAATATAATGACACATCATTGTTTGTCAGTTGTCATATGATAGTCAAGGCCATTGTTTTTCTTTTTTTTTGTTATCTATTTTTCCTCCTTTTTGGCCACCTTATGGGCTCCCCTTACCTTGCCTTCACAACTTGCTTAGGGACATCCAGCCACTGACTGCCTCTACCACTGGCACCCAGGCTCCTGCGGCTTCCCTCCCACAGTGGGGCCACAGGGAGCCCCCAACTCCCTGCGAAACATGGATACAGGTGGGTGCTACAGCAAAACTGTGGACAGTCATCAAGCCGCTTGCATCAGATGCCATTTTCCCTGATTTTCTGTGTCCCCATTAGTGCATGTTCAGGTAGTGCCTCCAGTCTCCACTGGGTGGCCGCTGCCTAGAGATGCGTCCCCTAATTCCACCCCCACAGAGGAGAGCAGTCCTCTGGACACTCAATCCTCTCCTCCCATTGCCGACCCCTGGCGCCTCTAGTCTGTTCCAGAACCCGGGTCACTGGAGTGGGTCGAGGTAAGGCACCAGCACCTCAACCCTCTATGCCACTGGGCTGACACTGTTTTTCATTTTTTACCACAAAAAAATGGTAACATTATGGAACTGCAACAGCCTTCATCATGGTAAAAACAAATAATTGCATGGAATTCATTATTTTGCTCAAGATCAGTTACTCTGCAGAAACTGTTTCTTTTTTTTTTGGTCTTTCAAGTTTATTGAGAGCAATATATGACAGTTCATATTTCATACCAGCCATTCCTTTGTTACCATTAATACCATATTCAATCTTCGGGTTACATAAAGAGACCCCCCACCCAAAAAAAAAAAAAAAAAACATAATCTTGTACTTTGAGTTATCTTATATACTATTATCTTATCTTGCATTTCAGATATTCATTTTTCATTTTATATTTTCTGTTTCTCCAGATATTTTCAACATCATTCTCTCCTTGGCTGTTCAGGTGTCTGTTGTCCAGTAGAAAAAAGATAAAAAGACTAAACAAAATCAAGAAGGGATATATATTCTGCCTCTGGTGTTTTCTTGAAAAATACTAAAAACCTTTTGCTCTCTTTTTCCCTGTGTTTGCCTCATATTTTCTTTATATGAACAATTTTCTTTATTTTGTAACTATAAATAACCAATTTATTTGCTTATTTCACCGTTCTTAAACTACAAACTTTATTAACCAGTTAACTTACAATAAAATTCTAATTGCACTCTCATACTTTCTCTCTGTTTGTTTCTAATTGATTTATGGGTTTTCCAGGATGAACTGAAAGGTCATGGGTTATCATCTGTTACTCTCACTGTTATACTATTCCCTCTCCTTATCTAGCTTAATTATGGGAGGGCCTCCACTTTCCTGTTTATACTTTCCTACTTTTAATCCATCAGGATCTGTTCCAGATAAGGTATTCCCTCTATTTTTTCAATATAATGATAGTATGGAGACCATCTAGTGTTATATTTATCTACTGCTAGCCTTAATCTGGCTGTAATAGCTCCCATATTTTTAATCTCCTTATATTTCTCCTCCATTGTTCTAGTTGTGATCTTTGCTGGTTAACCAATTTTGTGTTATAACTTTTATCCCAGCTGTCACTAAGATTCTAAATAGGTATTTCTGCATTTCTAATCTTAATTCTTTAGGAGTTAAGCCCAGCACCAACTTTTTAAAGCCTACTGACTAAGTCAAAGGGAGCAAGCACCTCCTTAATTTTTTAATTCAGTGTTTGCCAGTATCTCTCCACTTGAGGACAAGCCCAGAAAGTGAGTAGACGTGTTCCTCAAACCCCACACCCTCCCCAGCAACTTTCTGATGAGTAGTTAGCCAAATGCTCGGAAACACGTGGTGTTATAAAATACCTCCCTTTCACTTTCTGTCTATGTTCTCTGCAAATTGCTGATGAAGTGGTTTGGTGTGTTCCTCTCCAAATGTGCTCCCACTCTGCTTCAGTAATCACAAGCTTCCCCTCTAATTCTTTCCTCCATCTATCTTGAATTGCCTGAATTGCAAGTACTCCTACTTCCTCCTGTAGACCTTTGTAGAGACAGAATATTAATTGCTTGGTGTTTCCCTGTAAAGATCTTGTTCGAATTGTTGTGATTGCCTATATTGGGTCGGAGGCCAGGGCTGCCCTCCCCACTATTGTATTTATAAAGTACCTGCATTGCAGGAGCCTATAAAAAGTCATTATGTGGCAGATTATATTTCTCTTGTAAGGTTTTATAATCCATTATCTCATTATTATGAAGGAACTGAGTTAAGTAAACCAGACTCCTGTCTCTCCATCTGTCAAAACAGCTATCTTCCTTTTGAGCAGAGAACTCTGGAAGGTAATTTAGTAGGATATAATGCCACACATATGTTGAAAGTTCCGACTGGTTCCTTATTTCTAACCAGTTCTGGGTTGTATATTTTGTGCAACGATTTTTATTTGACCAATGTCTTTTTGTAAGATTATCCAGGGAAGTAGTGTGACTGGACATGGAGGTGTGCATTGTCCTCCATCGCCCACCAGGTACCGGGCCATGTTGGAGAAAGTAGTTTTATCACTGGGACTGCCTGGGCTGCTCTATAATAGGATTGAAATTCTGGAAGTCCTCAGCCTCCCCTCTCCTTTGTGGCTAACAGGCAAGCTCTTTTAATCCTGGGTTTCTTCCCTCCCCAAATGTAAAAATGTATTTTCTTCTATAGCATTTTCCAGTCTTCTTTTGGTATGGCAATTGGAAGTGTTGAAGAGAGAAATAGGAGTCTGGGGAGCACATTCATTTTTATGAACTCAGTTCTATTAGAAAAAGAAAATGGGAGCAGATTCCATCTAGTCAAGTCCTCATATATTTTCTGTAGAGATTTTCCATAATTAGCTATATATATATATATATATATATATATATATATATATATATATATATATATATATATATATATATATTAATGAGTTGTGTCAGGATCCATATACCTAAGCAGTGAATTATTTCTTTAACCATTTAAACAGGATTAGTTTTTTCTTCTTCCCCTGACAGCGCCCCTCCCACCTGCATAACTTCAGATTTTTCAGCATTTATTTTAAATCCTGAAATGTTCCCATACTGATTTAGTAGTTGTAGCAAATGTGGCATTGATTTTGTGGGGTTATCTATATATATACTGTATATATATATATATATATAAGCATGTCATCTGCATGAAGAGACACCTTACAAGATTGTCTCCCCACCTCAATTCCTGCAATATCTTGATGTTGTCTTATGGCTGCTGCTTGAGGTTCCGAACCAATGGCAAACAACAGGGGGGAGATTGGGCAACCCTGCCTTCTCCCTCTCTCAATTTCCAATGTTTCTGATTGTGTCCCATTCACTTTTACTTTGGCTGTAGGTGCAGTGTAACATAATTCAACCCATTTCTGGAATCTACCCTCATCCCTATACTCTCCATAACCGTGAACAGACGTTCCCAATTTAGCCTGTCAAAGGCTTTTTCTGCATCAAGAAAAATAGTTAATTGTGCTGTTTCCGTTGGTGCTCTATATTTAAGGACATTTAGTAATTTCCTTATATTATCCGATAACTGTCTGTTTGGTATAAAACCTGTTTGGTCAGGGTGGATAAGCATTTCAAAAGATTTTTGTAATCTGGCTGCTAGTATTTTAGATAAGATTTTTAAGTCCTGATTGAGGAGAGAAATGGGGTGGTATGCCTCACATGTATCTGTTGGTTTGTCTGGTTTTGGCATTAATGTAATCATCGCCTCTCTCCATGTGGGTGCGATTCATTCCTGTTTCAGACAAGAGTTATATACCTCTGTCACATATTTGGGACTGTCTAGTACAGTATGCTCTGCAAGCCTATTGGTCCACACTGGGGACAAATGGGCTTATAGCTTATCACTGTACCTGTCATTCAACTTGAGCCACTGGGTGGTAAGTGGGTGGGTTGCAACCGCCGCCCGATGGCGGGGGTAAGTGGGCAAGGGTTCGGTGTGGGTGGGAGGGGTGGGGTGTCACTGGATTACCAGGGCTTTTTCTTATGGAGGATTACTGTGATCGCATCTGGGGGTTCCACTAGACTACCAGGGATGGCCATTTACATTTCTTGGGGACATGGGTGGGAGGGGGACTACTTGACCACCAGGGATTGTCTTACATTATGCTTATCAGGGATTTGGGAACTCAGGAGGGGGCCCATTAGACTACCAGGGCTTGATTGTTAAACATTTCTGTGATCGTAGCTATGAGCGGGGGGTGGGGCACTCGACCACGAGGGTTGTGTGTGTGCTTGCCAACAGTTTTCCAGGTGGGTGAGTGGCCACCCATGGCAGAGCTGCTGTGTTGCACCTTGCAATACTGCAGCCCACCTGTGGATAGCCAGGAGCTGTTCCATCTTTTCTGGGGTTCAACTTTGAGCTCCCCTATGAGGTGCAATGCAGAGTTGTGTCAGCATATGCACAGCACATCCTGGGCTGAATATTGGGATGTACCGCATATGCATAGGCACGCCAACTGCATTTGCACCACATACATTAGCATTGTACCCTGGCACATCGAGATTTGCACTGCGCCAGGCAGCCTTCTCAATATCCCACCGGGGCACAATGCAGGGTTGCACCGGTGCAACCCCTTTGAATATCCCGGCCATTATATTTAAACCTTGGCTGTTCCACTGGTATCTGAATTAACACAGACAGCAAGCTGTCCCACTGCAATCAGCAGATCACAACTTAATTTTTTTTTTAATTGTTTAACAAGGAGTGGCACACTAAGCTGAAAGCATGTTTTTCAGGAGCGACCTGGGAGCACAGGGAAGTTAAGTGACTTTCTCAGGGTCACACAGTATGCAAGTGGGAGCTGTGGGATTCAAACTCAGGTCTCCAGGTTTGCAGCTCAGAGCCTTAAACCACTGCACTATACTGCTATACTATACTAATTTAGTACCAAGCTGTGTAACAAGTACACTATATCAGTGTCCCTGCATCTCAACTCAAGTTACATTTCAAAACTACATCTTGTCAAATAACACAACTTGGCTCCAACTTTTTCAACACTGTCATTGCTGCACAGCTGCAAATTTGGAATACAGTGCATGATATGTTGCAGAAATATTTTTTGTGATGTACACGTCACCTAGTTTATGAATCCTCAGTCGGATTTGTTGCACTCTTATGGAAAAAAAGGAACAGATGAAATAAAATATATATACTTACCAGTATGGATTTGAAATGGATATTTCATAGGTTCCTGTGGACAGTACTGCTGCTGTACCATTGATACCAACTTTCAGTGAAGGACAGTCATTTGTTGTTAACCTGTAAAAAAACAAAATAAGTTTACCCTGTGTGTTTGATCATTGCAGCTCAGAAAAGCAACAGAAAACAAAACACACAGGTAAAGGAGGTTGAAAAGACATTAAAAACATTAGTACACATACTCACTTTATAGTTTTAATAGTAAGAAGTCTTGTGCCTGTGGCTGATAGATGTGGTCTCCTGTTCGACTCCCTCTGCTTTGGCATGGTCAATGTAATGGAAAAACATTGTCAGAATGACACTGGTGGTGGGTGCTGGTGGTCATAGCTGCGGCACATGATGACATTCCCTCTGACATCTTCCTGCATCTGACGGTGGTGGCAGTGGCTAACAGCGGTCTTATGGTGGTGGTCCATGGGGGCACACAAAGTCATTCCTTGTGGTGGGAGTGGCTAACAGCAGTCTTATGGTGGTGGTGCAGAGGGGCACCAAAGTTATTGCCTGTGGTGGCAGTGGCTAACAGCAGTCTTATGGTGGTGGTCCAGAGGGGCACACAAAGTCATTCCCTGTGGTGGCAGTGGCTAACAGCAGTCTTATGGTGGTGGTCCAGGGGAGCATGAAAAGTCATTTCATGTGATGGCAGTGGCTAACAGCAGTCTTATGGTGGTGGTTCAGTGGGCTGCACAAAGTAATCTCCTGTCGTGGCAGTGGCTAACAGTGGTCTTATGGTGGTGGTGGTCCGGGGGGCACACAAAGTCATTCCCTGTGTTGGCAGTTGCTAACAGTGATCTTACGGTGGTGGTCCAGGGGGGCACACAAAGTCATTCCCCAATCCCTGTGGTGACAGTGGCTAACAGCGGTCTTATGGTGGTGGTCCAGGGGTGCACACAAAGTCATTCCCTGTGGTTGCAGTGGCTAACAATAGTCTTACGGTGGTGGTACAGGGGTCAGAATATATTGTACTCTCTGTTACAAATGTGACATGACATATGGAATTTGAGTCACTCAAAGTGGGACACTCATTGAACCTTATGAAAAAGAAAACATGTATCATACAACAGCCTTTTAATAACTTAAGTTAAAACCTGCCAACATTAACCTCATCATCATCCTCATAAAGAAAGCTGCCCTCACAGTCATCTATGTCTGAAGTCTGACCACTGGAAAATTCTTTCTCCATTGTGTCATCATCTACATCAGTGGTAGGCCATTTCATGCTACCATTGCCAGTGCCACCAGGATGGTCCATTTCTACATCACCAAAACCATGACTAGGCTGGGGTATGAATACTGAGGTTGCAGTCTGAGCAGGTATGTGGCTCTCATTCATTTTGTTGTGTGTTAGTAAACTGACATTTACAGGAGAGAGGTTTGTATGATGATCCCGAACTATTGCACTTGCTGAGCTGAATACCCTCTCAACACTCACATTGGAGGGTGGGCATGTCAGGTTCTTCAGTGCCACTGCAGTCAGCTCTGGCCATTCACTAGCCTTTCCACTCCAGTATAAAAAAGGATCATCACTTATTGACAGATGCCTGTTTTCAGACAAATATTACTCAACCATTCTCTGTGCTGCACTAAGTCCAGTGGCTGATGCATCATCCTGTTCTCCGGAATCATTTATGTCACTAATCCCCACTTGGGACAAAGCCTTCCAAAGTGGGTTAACACCAACCGCTTTGGATGACAGATCACCTGGAACTACAGTCCCCTTCCCCTTACCGGATATGCTTGATACTCCTCCAGGTTCACCTTCAGCCTGATTATGCTGCTGAGGATTGCTGACCTTGGCACGTGACTTCTGTGCCCCATAAACCAAGTGTATTATTTGATGTCACACAGTGCACACACACACACACACACACACTCACACGCACACAATTTGTCTACAAGTAATGCGTAGCAAATCAAAAACTTTAGTAATATGCCACAAATTTTAAACAGCCTGAAATTATAAACTGCTGTACCAGATCCACACAACACACAATCAGTAAAAAATGTTAACAATTACTGACAATATTACTGTGCACATTAACACAGTTATATAACAAAGATATAACCAAAAAACAAAGAACTCCCTATTTCTCCAACTTAAAACTACCTACACCACAGATACACCCCTCCCCAAAGCACACTTTCACTGTCTCACTACACAGACTCAATGTTGTACATTAACATTCAAAATCCACACACAAACAATAAACTCTTGATGATATGAGCACAGGAGGGTTTCCTACAATCGAGGAACTAAAGTTTGAGCAAAAAAAAAAATTACTCAAAAAGGCTTTTTTAACAGTGTTTAGAAGGTTTGAATCACAGAGAGCTCTCAGAGCAGACTGTCTCCTACAGATTCCTACACACACTGCCCCGAACTGAGGCTGTGCAGAACAATATAGAGCCCATGTGACCTGAAATCCCATGAATCACTGCAAAATTCACCTTTGGAGTTCAGAATCAAGGTGAAGTGAGGTGAAGTACATTGTTTTCAATGCACTTCGCCATTAAAATTGGTGGAGTAGTGGTCTGGGAAGGCGGAGTAATGCAAAGTCATTGTTTTCAATGGACTTCGCATTACCCATCATAATGCGAATTACTCCACTTCACGTTGTGGAGTACTCCGCGAATTCACCTTCACTCCGCGAATCACTTCGTGGAGCGAATTGAGCCCACTTTGCCCACCACTAATTGCTACCCCTGCCTTCTTCCTGTTTCTCGCAGGATCTCCCTCCAAGTGTCCCACACAGGTCCTTCTTAGCTTTAGCAATCCTTCTTATGAAAGGTGAGTTTCCTTCAGAAACACTACTTCACATTTTAGTTTTTTGAGTTCCCCTAGCAGTCTAGACCTTATGATTGGGGAGTTGATCCCTTTCACACTGTACAATATAATTTGAATATCAGTCATGTTTACTTCTTGTAAATCATTCCTCTTTTATACCTGGCCTTTTTAAAAACCACAAAACCTGCTTCTTCTTTCTTTCCTGTGTGCTAATGAGTGCAGCATCTTCTTGAATTGTAACGTTTACAATTAACAACATTGTACAACAATAAAACAGCAAAAAGAAAAAAAAAGGAAAATTGAGTAACCCACAACCAGTGAACACTGTGCCCTTAATTGGCATTGTTTAATCTACTGCTTCCAAGGTGAGGTTCAATACCCCACTGGGTTATTTGAAATCCATATTTATTTAGGGGTAGGCTGAGCAGCGTTGGGTAAGGGCCCCCCCACTCCCACTACAAAGTGCTCTAAACCTACTGTATAGTTGAGAGAAAGCTGTCTTGTTCTCTTTGACTTGTCAGTAGCTCTAAAACAGGATTCACCCCCTTCCTATTTAATCAAAAAGAGTTAAGTCTGCTTATGTCCTCCCTTTGTCCTTCAGTTTATTTTAATTTTCCTTAAACCATGGACCTTTCAAAGAGACTTTACTTTTTAAGCCTCTTAATAACTTGGGGAGGTTTTTGTTCAGTTCCCCATATTTACTTTTACATCTTTTCCCCTTTTTGTCCTAGTCTAGGGGGTTATTTGTTGTAAAAGTCTTCCTGCAACTCCCATCTTCACAAAATGGAAGTAAGAACTAAAAGTCTCCACACACGTCTGTTTTTCTTCAATGCTCACTACTCTGTTGTTATTCATTCTCGTTTTTTGGTTGTTCTGTTTACCGGGTCTTCTTCACTAGATTCCTCAAATCGGGAGCCACTTTGTCTGCATTGAGATAGTTGCCACAGAGGATTTCTCTTTCTTCCTTTCGCATTAACGCTCCACACGCCCACCATTAGCTCTTTCTTGAGTATTTCCATCTTCAAATCCATGGAGCTCCTTTATCACTGCACAAAGTCTGTTTCTTTTAGCTTAAAATTCTAAAGAGTGATCTTGATTGAAGTTAACTACAGCTCCCTCATAGGTAAGCAACTTATGCTTCCAGGCCTCTTGTAAGATAATTTCTTTCTCCTGAAAGTGCAGCATTCGTATGACCCATGATCGGGGTCTTGCTTTGGGATCTGTTGGTTTTTGTCTGAGAGATCAATGTGCTCTTTCTATGTCCAATGTCAGATCTGAGGGTAATGAGAGCAGGGATAGGAGAAGATACCTAATAAAATCCACAACTGTGGCATACCCTTGTTCTGCCCCCTCTCACACCCCATATATTCTAAAATTATTTCTCCTTGCTCATTCTCTGCATCTTCTAATCTTTCTTGGACTATGCGATCACATTGCAGGAGGTATAGTAGGATTCTATCATTGGATTCCTGGGCTTCCGCAATCTGTGCCACTTTTTGTTCATTTTGAGCCTCCTTTCTGTCAATACCTTTTAGGTCACTTCTCAGATCAGAGAAAGAGGATTCAATTTTATTTATTTACTGTTGTCAAGATTTGTTGTATAGCTTGAGCTGTATTTGGCGGGTTAAGTTCTTCGACCCCTCTACTTCCATTCCTGGTGCTACTTGATTATCGGGCCGTGGAGTAGTCTGTGGCATTTCATTTCCGAGGCAATTGAGAGCTGTTTAAATTTAGCCTTCTGTCCAAGTGATTTACATTCTTTTTGGCGATGTGGTTTGCTGGCCATCTTGTCACTTTGCAAGTGTTGTTTTTATTTAAAGACTTAAGCTGAATCAGGAGGATTGCTTAGACTGAAGGAAGCTTTCACCTGGAGCTTATGTTTTAAGCTGCGCTCATGCTGGTGACATCACCAAAAGTAAGAAACTGTGTTTCTAAAGCTGTAATTGGTTCCAGTGTTATTTTGCATTTGCTTCATTTAATGGTGTACGATAGCCCGACATATGACCACTAGGGATTGGGCGCCTACAATAATGGCGACCCAATCCCCAGACCATGTGTCCAGGGCTACCGTAGGGTAGGGTAGCTAGGGGGGCAGCGAATATAATGTCAGGATGCCGCTATACGTATGCATGCGGGAGGAACGAGCATGCACAGCGAGGGGCAGGAGGGAATGTGAGAGGTGGCACCACAGTGGGTTGCCAAGCAGACCCCATGGCATGGTGGGTTGGTTGGCTGCGCTGATTGGCAGGGTACTTGGTTTGGGTCTGGGCACTGGTGTGTTTTTGTTGCATCTGGCCTGAACCCTTTTTTTTTTTTTTTATGTTTTCACCTCCCCCGATATGCACCCCTCTGGAGTTGAGACTCCTTAAGTAGGGCGGTGAGGGGGGTGCAGCCAGCAGCATAAAACATTAAACAAGTAAGTCCCAAGTGCAATTTTGCTGTGCACTGGGTGACAGAGTTCTGAAGAATATTTTCAGCACTCTTGACTTCTCGATAATGGTGCTCGCCTTTAGGCTTTCGCCATTATCACATAAACCCATGGTGTACATATTAAGCCTTTTTTTGATTCTGATAATTTATCTACATATTAAATGAATGACAGTCTGACAGTAAAATCGAGAAATTACATCAACAATCAGACCGCTACAATTCCCAGAATTTCAAGTCTTGACAAAGGAATTTCATTATTTTATGTACCACAAATCAGTGGTCTTAGTGATAGTTCTAAGTAATAGGAAGAAGTATGTGAATGCAGATTTTGTTGTTATGCCCTCCCACCAGCATCCTCCTCATCATCATCAAGGAGGAAGCAGCCCTTGCAATCATCAATGCCAAAGTAGTACCCACTTGGAAATTCTTTCTCCATGACTGCATTATTAACCTCAATGTTACACGGTTTCATGCTGCCCCAAGGATGGTCTGCTTCACTCACATCATCAGCACAACCATCACTGTGACTGGGTAAAAACATAGATGGGGTTGTCTACTTAGTATGTGATCTTCATTCATTTTGATAAATGCCAGCATGCTGACAGTTGTAGGTGATAGGTTAGTATGATGATCATGCACTATGGCCCTTGCAGAACTAAATACTCTCTCCACACTTACAATGGAGGGTGAGTGGGTCAGGTACTTCAGTGCTACTGATGTCAGTGCTGGCCATTCATTCACCTTGCCACTCCAGTACACCAAAGGATCATCCATTATGGTCAGATGCCTGTTTTCTGCCAAACAGGCCTTGACCATGGTCTGTGAGGCACACATTCCTGAAGACTCATCCACCTGTTCACAAGATTCATCTAGGTCACAAATACTGATATGAGACAAGGCACCCCAAAGTGGATTAATGGCCAACTGTGCAGCTGACACCACCCCTTGCCCCTCAGCCACCTTACTGGATGTCCCCGGTCCACAGTGACCTTCAACCTTGTTATACTGTGGTTTGCAGAACTTTGCACATGACTTCTGTGCCCCATAAACCAATTGGACCAGATGTCCAGTAGGATTGTAAACCTGATCATGCCCCCCTCCAGTATTGATGCAATGCCACATTTATACATTTATAAATAAACCACACATGTGGTCGAAGCGCTGGGTAACAGTGTTTGTTGGATGCACTTACAATGGCTGTAATTTGGAATTTTTGGAGCAGCAAGATGTACCTGTGAATCTTGACATCATACAATAAAAATTCACAGCTTTGTGGAAAGAAAAAGAAGGTTGGTGTCTGTTTTGCAGCATTTTTGGCACATGAGTGCAGAGATTGCTTGGATTTTGTTCATTATTGGATGGGGCTAGCAATCCCACACTCTGCACCTAGGTTTTTTGTGCACACGTCTGAGGAGTGGTCTGGACTACAAAAATGGAAAGGGACCTGGGGGTAATCATATCAGATGACCTTAAAGTTGGCAAGCAATGTGAGAAGGCAGTAGGGAAGGCTGGGGGGATACTGGGATGTGTAGCAGTAGGCATCACAGCAGAAAACAGGAAATTGTTATCCCTCTGTACAGACAGTTGGTGAGACCCTATCTGGAGTACTGTGTCCAGTTCTGGAGACCCCATCTCTACAAGGACATAGACAAGATGGAGGCAGTCCCAGAGGAGGGCAACTGAAATGGTGCAGGGTCTGCAAGAGAAGCCATATGAGGAGAGACTAAAGAAGTTTAATATGTATACCCTTGAGGAAAGGAGGGAGAGGGGTGGACATGGTAGAAACCTTTAAGTGCCTCAATGGAATCAACAAAGTCCAAGAGGGTAGCATCTTTCAGAAAAAGAGAAGTGCAGGAACAAGAGGACACAATTTGAAGATAGAGGGGGGATGGCTCAGGGGCAATGTGAGGAAGTATTTTTTCACAGAGAGTGTGGTGGACACTTGTAACTGTCTTATTGAAGAGGTTGTGGGGTCTAAAACTGTGGGAGAATTCAAGAATGCATGGCACAGACATAAGGCAATTCTTGGGGGGGGGGTAGGAAGAAATAGGCTTTTGGTTAACTAGGATCTGCAGCTTATCCAGTAGGTAGGGAAATGAGCAAAATAGGTGGGCAAGCGGCTGTTATCTGCCATCAAAGTCTACATTTCTATGTTTCAATACTCATGCAGTTATCAACCAACGTCATCACTAACTTTACTGCCAGCAGGACCAACCAGCATCGACGCGACTGATTTCGCTGAGAAAAACAGAGGCAGAGAAACCCCTTTACTTGCAACAACTTCTACCATTCTTTTCTGCTGCTTACTACAACAGCCACGACCACAACAACTCTTAACACTGCTAGAATTGCTAGCCCCTGATGAACCTGCTTCACCATCACAACAATTTCCACTGCTAATAGTCTTCTTGGCAGCAGTGATACAGTCAAAAACGGCCATGCATTGCCATCAGTTCGTGAGCATTTTTTAAGATTACGTAGAAAATTAACAGCGACTTTATATTTCTGCAGTTTTTGGTGAATGGGAAGCAAAAAACGATAGAAATGCAGCCGTACAGGCACAGCACAAAACCTTAATCTATCTTCAAAAATCCTAAAGTTCAAAAACAATACCTTGTTTTGTTGAGGGGGTACTGCAGTAGCTACACAGAAGCATGGAAAAATGTTGCAGCAGGCTGAGAAATTCAGAGTACTGCTATTGCAGTGCCGCAATAAAATCCTTAAGAATTGACAGAATGCACACAGATTAAAGGTCAGGCACAGAAATGTTAACTGTTCAGTAAACTACAACACAGACAGTCTTTTAAACCGACTGAAAAAATGCCCAGCAAACAGAAAAAACTTATAAAAAATTAATTGAAGTTGTTCTGTGTGTATCTGAACACACAAATACTAAAACTCTAGCTAACAACAGCTGGAATGACTGCCTTTCTCACTGTGGGCTGTGAATCTCCATTCTACACCACAGATCTGCCCCTTCCCCAAAGTACACTTCTACAGTGTCTGTCAGTACAGACACTGAATGTACTAAATTAACATTCAGTATTCAAACTAAATGAATGCTCGATGCTATAAACTCACAAGGGTTTACTACAATTGATGTACTAAATTTTGACACAAAATTGTCACAAAAATGCTTTTTTAAAGGTTGTTTGATGGTTTGATACTCAGAGCTCTGAGAACAGACTGCTGACAGCTTTCCACTACACACACTACACTGAACTGAGGCTGTGCAAGACAAAACAGAGACTATTTGACATTATATCCCATGAATCACTGCAAAACTCACCTTTAAAGAGTCCCCAAAAGGTGAAGTAATGCAAAGTCCATAGAGAACAATGGAAACTTTGCGTTACTTCAAGATGCAAAGTTATTCACGTCACTTTGCGGAGTATTTAGTGAAATTCGGGTTATATGCGAAATACTCTGCATAGTGAAGTTTATGCACTTCGCCCACCTCTACCAGGGACTAGCTTCCTGATGAAGTCCAGCTTTTCCATGTTTGCTTACATGGCCCCCTGCCAGTTGCCATTGCATTTTTTCCAGTTCCTTCACTGCAGCTGGATCAATCAGTTCATCTGCTAACACCTCTAAGGAAACGAGATACTTCCGAGCTTCTGAGGCTGAGTCAAAGATCTCAGTCCCTCTATCAGAGATGATTTGATGTCAGTCCAGTAAGTTCACTCTTGTCTTGAAGTCTTTACTCCTTAAGGCCTTAATGTATGGAAACCAGAGTTTTCTGCAAGCCTTTGCTGTTGGCACATAGTCCGATTCAAGGAATAGCTTATTGTCCTCAAAAATAATTTCTTTTATGGTCAACGCTTTCTGCAGTACCATTTCCTTGGTGTGGAAGTCAGGAAGGCAACTACCAGGAAAAGCGGTTGGACCCCTGGGTCTGACAGCCCCCCATTCAAGTTCCGACCTGTATCCTATAAACAGGTAGAGAACCTCCTCCTCTCACTGGATATCAAAAAGAGTGTGGGTGCTGATTTGTTAGAACAATTTTTCCTAAAAGCAGGTTATTTCTATCTGACAGCGCCAATTGCCCACCTTTTTAATTACTCTCTAGTCCAAGAGGAACTGCCATATAGTTCGAAAATTGCTGCACATTATTCCCTTGTTTAAATCAGGAAACCCTACAGACTTGAACAACTACAGGCCCATTCACTGCTTCCTGTATTATCCAAGCTACTTGAAAAAATTGTCAACGATCAATTAAGGGAGTACTTGGATAGTGAAAACATCCTCAGCCCTGTTCAATCAGAGTTCAGACCCAAACATAGCATCATGTTGGCTCTAGCCAGAGTTTCTAATGATTGGTTACATGCCCTGGACAATAAACAGCACATCTACGTACTCTTCCTTGACCTTGGCAAAGCATTCAACATGGTTGCTCATTCCATACTACTTGACTCATTGGGACGCATTAGTTGAATCCCTCCTGCAGTATAGTGGTTCCGCTGTCATCTTACAAAATTGAGTCAGCAAATTAAAAGCCAAGATGAACTCTCCCCATTAAAAACTCTGCCATGAGGTGTCCCGCAAAGTTCGATCCTAAGACCAATCCTCTTTTCCCTTTATATCAACCGTATTGACTCTGGCCTTTTAGCAGGAAACGTTTACCTCTTTGCAGATGACACTGTCATCTATTCAACTGACCCCTCCCTTGATTTTGCCTACAAGGAGCTACAGCAGGACTTTATCACACTCCAACACAACCTGCTGAATCTGAAGCTATTATTAAATGCCAAAAAAACAAAAGCCATGGTTATCTCCCCATCCTCCACCTTCAATATGAAGGCCCCTAATACCACCCAGATTATCACCCTCCTTGGTGAACCTTTTGAAATAGTGGACAAATTCAAATATCTGGGAGTCTGGCTGGATAACAAACTGAACTTCAACGTACGCCTAAATGAATTATCTAAAAAGCTAAGGCAGCGCCTCAGTATATTTAATAGATTTCATAGATGTTTACTAGTTCAGGAGCAAATGCCCATAAGTGAACTCGCCTCCACTTTTCAGTGGCGGAAAGAAAATGTTCTATCTCCCATGTATGTATCAAGTTTTATTTTAAACTGCTGAAGTTTATAACTGTTCACAATATTTTGAGGGAGTGAATTCCAAATTGAAAGGATTATCTAAGTAAAAAACATGGAGCATTTATTTGTTTTACATAATGATGTTTTTAATTTAAGATTATGTGATCTTGTTAGATTAAGTTTTGGATTTTTTTCTAATCCGATTGTGTTTAACAAGTATTCATTGTGATAGGCATTAAAAATATAAATTAGGTCACCTCTCAGCATTCTGTATTCCAGAGAATATAGTTGTAATGTAAGACACCTACTCACCCTGGAAGCTAGAAAGAGGTTGGGTCAAACAACCTTCCTTCCCCTGCTTGACTATGACGAGTTTCACTATAGTCACTGCCCCCAACATGAGCTCCAAAAACTGGATACTCTCTATCATTGCGCATTGAGATTTGTTTTTGGCCTGCCCCTACAGACTCATCATTGCTTGCTGTACCAAGCATTAGACTGGCCATCCCTCTCCCTGAGGAGACAAAAAAATGCCCTCATGTGGTTCTTCTGGCTTCTGTCAAACAATCTGCCACCCTATATCGGTGAACTGTTTGAGTGCACTAAGACTACCTATGGCATATGGAACTCCTTTTCTATCAACTTTAAAATACCATGGACAAGGACACATCTTGGATCTACTGTCATTAGCTCCCATCTACCAACACTTTGGAATAACATGCAAAAAAGCACTTAAACTCTCCATCCTGCCTAGCCCATACATGTTCAGACAGCTGCTCAATTGATGTTTAAATATGGTGTGTGACTGCTTTAGGTAGACACCTACCTACCTGGCCAATCAGTTCCATAGCCTTAATGGACCAGGCCCTTTCTATTCCCTTGTCGGCCGGCATCCCATTAGGATCACTACCCCCCCCCTTGGCACCAACCTTCCTGCACTTAGCTAGCTCCCTTGGAGGCCATCACCTTATCAGGTTGCCCCCTCTTTTTCACTCATGGTTTTGTTACCCACTATAACCTTCCCTGTGTCTCCCTTCCTCTCCTTCCCCCCTGTACTATTATAATTGGTAATTGATACTATGATGAGATTCCGATTATGCTAATTGCCTATGTCTGTATTTGCCATCAAAGCTAAGCCTTGTTGTTTATTGACTTTCTTTTCATTTCACTGTATTTACTGTCTGTTATGCATGAACTGTTATGCTCTTTTTATCGAATATGTCCTATGTGTCCAAGACCATCTTGAAAATGAGCTTGAGCAACGATGTAGCTGCCTGGTTAAATCGAGTTTGATAGATTGATTGATTTTGGATGGGTCACTAAGGCAAGGTGAGCTCTGATGATGTTCAAGGGGGTATCTTTATTTAAGTTTAGTACCTCCTGGAGCAGGCACTCCATGTATTCCACCGTGTTGCCAGTCTCTGTGTGTCCATGAATTCTGATTACCGATGGGATCTATTCTCCAGATCTTCAATTTTATTAAGTACAGATTGTGAGAGGTCATGTAGTTGAAGAATAGTTCTGTTATGAAGCTCGATGGTTTCAGAGAACACGGTGAGTTGCCCCTCCGTACTTTGAATTCACTTTCTCTGTTGCTTTATTTTCCCTCAGTTTTCTCTGACTTCAGCCTGGATTTTCTCTAGTGTTTGGCTGAGATGTTGGAGCACTCTGCAAAGCTGCTCCAAGGTGATTGTGAATTCCTTCCTTTTCTTCTCAGTTCCACTTTCTGGTTCAGGCTCAGCTGCATCAGGATGCCTCATAGACATGCTGCTCTTGGCTAAAGACTGAGGAGCTAAGTTTAATTTTTGTTTTATAAGGCTTCCTCCATTCACTGATCAGGGTTTGTTCCTGGTCATCATAGGAAATAACTGTATTCACCACCAAAACCACCACTTTACTGATGAAGAGTGTGATTAAAAAACACTTTTTAATGGAGGGGTAGTAGTAACTGTGCAACAATGCTACTGCATAGTGCAGTGCCGTCACCGGAAGTTTTTTCAAAGAATCATTTTTTGATACTGTCATCTAACTGGTCCCATAGGAAATAACGGGAAACTTAAAAATCTAATAACTTTGTAACAGATTAACATTTTTTCACCAAACCTTCAATAGACACATCTATGGCCCAATATCTAAACACACTAAGAATTTCAGATCAAAATTCCATACCGTTATTGCAAAGCAGCATGACAAAGTATTTCACCAAAAATGGTAATGTTCACATTTTTTGACAATCTGTATCTCCGCAGTTATACATCCAACTAGAGCAACACATGACACATCAAGAGATCATCAGTCCCTGATGGTACATGCAGAAGTTAATGCAAATTGCTTGGATGGTTGTGAAGTTATTAAAGTGTAAAAGTTTGAATTTAACATAGAAGTGACGAGTGAATCCTAACTATTGGGGTGCGACTGTGCTCCTATAATACATATTATACAGCGGCAAAAAAATTTCTAGTGCTCTGATTGGTCAGTGGGTGCCTGAAACAATGATGGTATCTGCTCATAACATCACTGTATCAAGTCCGAGCACACATGATTGCATGACAGACTCAGGAATCAATGCATGGCTTTAGAAGTAGGGAGCATTGTACACCACTACAGCTGCAGCACTCCCCCCTCAGACTTCAGAACCTCCCCAGCACACACAGATACAGACTGTCCATCTTGCATCCCTTTTTTCTTCCACAGAAAGCTTTAGTGTTGTAAAAAGCAGCACTGCAGTCTTTTATTTTTGTTCATGTAATGGACCAACTTCACAGAATGGCCAGAAGGTGACCAAAACCAAAAACTCCAAGTGATCCAGAGGAAAACTAAAAAAAACCTGTCAACAGTAAAACTACAAATTTACATCCAGTCACTAACTGCGACACAGCATTTTACAACAACCGAACTTTTCACGGCTTCACAAGTAAAATTGGGGCTTGGGGGACAGGACCTATGAGGAGAGGCTCGAAGAGCTAAATATGTACACATTGGAAGAGAGAAGGGACCGGGGGGACATGATAGAGGTCTTCAGGTACATGAAGAGGGTAAATAGGGGAGGAACAGTCAGGGTTTTTTCAAAGGAAGGAGGAAGGTGCCACTAGAGGGCATGGGTGGAAGCTGGAGGGGGGAAGATTCAGGGGAGAAAGGAGGAGGTGCTACTTCACTGAGAGGGTGGTGGAGCAGCCATGGAATGCACTACCTAGGGGGCTGGTGGAGGCAGAGACAGTGGAGGGGTTCAAGAGGGGGTGGGACAGGTACAGGGGAAGGGTTCAGGAAGCAAAATCCAATGCAGCAAGAATATCTGGAACTGGGAAGGGAGAAGCCAGAGAAGGCGAGGGGGACAGCAAGGTCAGCACCCAGGGTGGGGGCTGACCAAACGAGCAGACACGAAAGACCGTTAGGCCTATTCTGCTGGCATTTTAGTATGTTAGTATGTTAGTAAAATCACACTTTCCACAACATCATGCTCACTCATTCAGTAGCACAATGAGTGGAATTTAAATAGCTGAGCAGGTGCTTCTCACTTTCACCTACCACTTGCTTGGCATGTAGCATGCATACAACCATAACAAAAAATATCAGCATACAAAATTTCAGTCATTAACCTGGCGGCCAGAAAAGCAGGTAGCAAGAATGAATGCAGTGGAAGACTTATCCAAACTATCAAAGAGTGACCCCAAAACAAGACACAGAGCACACATGTAATATTAGCACCAACTGCTGTACAAAAGGGGAAACTGAGGACTATTTCTTCAATATGTATATTTACCCTTAGAAAAACTGCAAAGGAAAAAGTATTTTAAACATATTTTTATCATTTCTTTTTCAACAAATGAGCCATTGTATAATAGTAATAAGGCACTCCAGGGTATGTGTTATGCATAATACCGATAGGTGGCATTATTGAAATATTGGACCGCCAGGGAAGCGAGAGGCCCGACGCCGCAGGCGGAGGGCCTTATAGCCCCTGGAAGGTCCGGTATTTCCCAATAATGCCCACCCTGGAGGGTATTATTGCACTTAGAAAATGGCCCATCAGTAATATATTTTTAAAAAGTATAAAAAAAAAGCTTTGAAGTAGTGTGATTAATGTTTAAAAAACTTTGAAATACATTTTTTTGTAAAATAGTTCCTGCACTGCTGCATGTCTACCACTAGAGGGCAATCTAGTTTACAACATTTTGTCTGTAAGAGGTATGTGGCTGCCTCATGGGTTTATGGGATTTGTAGTCATGTGTGAAAGATAGGGATGGGCTTCGAGGCCACGGAGTAATGTGGAGGTGAAGTACATTTTGTTGCAGGAGTTTAGTTTCACATATGGAGCCCAGGTACCGGTGGTTTGGAGAGCCAGTGAGGAATCAGCCATCAGGAGTACTGGCTGTAACAAGATAGGCGCACTTTATGAAAAAAAAAAACGAGAAACAGCAGTCGAGTAGCCTGAACATGCAGGAGAAGGAGGAGGTATGTGGACAGTATGCGTGTTGTGAAGTCAGGGTGCAGAGCGGAGGTGTGAATTCTTGCATTTGGCTCCCGTTATGTGCAGTTTCACTACTGCGTCGGCCGGCTTTTTAGGAGCGGGAGCCGTATGTTACAGCATGCGACACGTTACCGGTAATTAAAAAAAAAACTTTTAGACTGTGACGTCTGGAATACCAGTTAGGTGTGTGTCGGGCTGCTGTTTTTCTTTTCTGTGTTTGGGTTGAGGGAATGTCGATCGATAAGTGAGAGGGAGAAAATGGCGGCTGGTCAGATTGAAAATTCGGGGTGCCCAATCATATAAGAAGTAATGGAGCACCCCGGATTGGCGCTTGTTTTTTGCTGGGCATCTATTGAAAAATAATTGCCCAGCTCTGGGAGACTGCCAGCCAATCAGATGACAAGAATGTTCTTTGCCATTTTCTAATGTGTAATAATGTCACTGCTTGGGTGTTGAATGCACTCTGCCTGCAGCCTCATGCTTCAACCACCCAATGTGTGACGTTATTATACAATAACACACAGCCTGTCATGCCTTATTGCTTAATTATAGGGACACGGTTGCGCCCTTACAGTTAGGGTTAAACCTTCATTTCTGTGTTAAACTCAAAATGTTGCACTTTTATAACTTTGCAACTGTTTAACCAATTTGCATGACATCTTGTAGGAGCCATCAGGGATCAAATACTCTTGAAGTGCCATGTTTCATTCTGGTAAGATGTGAGAGTGTGTAGATATGGAATGTTATAAATTGTAGAGGTGCAGTCGCGCCCCTATAGTTCAACCTCCCCTTCTGTGTTAAACTTGAAATGTTGCATTTCAATAACTTCGCAAGCATTCAACTGATTTGCATGAATTTTGCATGTGCCATCAGGGATCAAAAGTCTCTTAATGTGCCAAGTTTCATTTTGCTCAGATGAGATGGTGCAAATATACAAGGTGCCAAAAAAGAGAAAACTGCTATTTTTTTTATAAAATTCTTTGTCAAATTGCTGTGCAAAAATGGCTTAGGATTTCGTCTGACAATTTTAGGGAACAAAATCCATGGGTCACAGATGTACCTTTTGAATATTTGGTGAAAACATATTACTCCATTCAAAAGTTATTAAATTTAAAAATTCCCCATTATTTTCAATAGGAAAAGTTAGATGTGAGCCTCAAAACAGGATTCTTTGTTGCAAATGGTCAGTCCTGTGTTGCAAATGAGTAATCCTTTGTCTGAAAAGGAGAATATTTTTTCATGCTGCTGCCATCTTACAGTTTCTTAGTGAGGCAAAGTTAAAAAACAGAAAAAAATATGTATTTTTTTGTAGTAACCAACACGTGTTCCACTGATCAGGATTCAGGCGTTAGTGTTTTCATAAATAACCTGGATTTATTTATTTTTTTTAACATGCTGAAATCTTTCTTTGTATTTTGTGAAAAAAGAATCATGAAATGGGATTTGGTTCCATAATTTCCAAAGAAAGATTTTTCTTTCTTCGCAAGCTGTGGAAAAAGAATGCGAAACGGATTCTGTTTCACAATTTGAGAAAAAAGATTTTTCTTTTTAAGAAATTGGAAAAAAAAAAAGAAGCTTCAAACAGGATCCTGTTTTGCAATTTGTGGAAAAATAATTTCTATACAGTTGTTTTTTTGTCACTTCACACTGAAGAAACAGTTTGGAATTTTGGTCTGTAATTTTCAGAGTGCAAAGGACTTGCTCCATGGATATGTATTTTGCTAGTTTGGTGAAAGCAGATTACTTTGCTATGGAGCTCGGGGGGGGGTTACATTTTATTTAATTTCCCCATGGATAACGTTGTAATGTGAGGAGTAAGTAATAATTTCTTTGTCATGCCACAGTGAAGACATGGCTTCTGATTTTTGTAGGAAATTTTCAGGGTAGAATGGTCTTGCCCTACAGATGTGCCTTCTGCTGGTTTTGAGAAAAGATAAGCATTTGGTGTGGAGCCATACAGGTTAAACAACATTTCCTGGGATTCTCATAGGATAACTTTGCAATGCGAGTTCTTTCTTTGGATCTGCGCAGCATGGGATGGGAGATGACTATCGTAAGTTTAAAATTATGAATGGATGGGCCATACTGAAATATGGATACAATTATGGTCTGATGAAGGGAAATATGGATATGATTACAATTTCTCAAACATTATGCATGGATGGGAGTGTGGAACCCAGAGGGCCCTGAGCTTCACAGGCAAGTAAGAATATGATTATACTATCTCAAAAAGAAAGGACGTTCTTTGCAAAAAAACTTAGTTAATGCACTAGTTAGGGTTCTTGCATCAAAAGTAGGGAAATGTCATGTTAGGGTTTCCAAACCTGACACCTCACCCCCACCCTACAGGCAGCAACAGGTGTAGGGTATGCCTTTGGTGTGTCTTGAGGTTGTCAGCCCTAATGCTCATCCCATTCTCATATGCTGTACCATCTCAGCTTATTTATCATAAATGGGGTGAGCATTAGGGAGCTAACAACAAACACCAACAACTCACACTTGTTGCTGCCTGCAAGGCTGAGCTGTATGTTAAGGTCAGAAAACCCAACATGACATTTCACAGCTTTTGATGCTGGAACCCTTAGTGCATTAAAGTTTTTTTTTGCAAAGAACATATATTACACAGGTACATTTGCATCTGTATACAAGGGCTGAGAAAGCACTTTTATGTTAAGTACCAATTTTTGCACCTTAATAACTTTGTCCCCATTCAACCAATTTACATGAAATATGGAAAGCAATCTTTGTGTCATGATCTCTTGATCCTGAAAAGTTCATGTAGATCAGTTTAGTGGGGGAAAATATACAGAGGTGTGAAAAACATGAAAATGTTGACTTTTTTTGCCACCCAGGAAATAGAAAAATATGAGGCCTTGAAACTTGAAACTTTCAGGTTTGCTAGAGGTTGATCCAAGGTGTATGATTTTGTGTCTTATAGGTCTAAATGGTAAGTGGTTTTTAAATTATTTAAGGAAAGTGTTCCATTTCTGAGCATGCTCAGCTACAAAAATTATTGTTCTACAGATAACTGAATTTTTGTGACAACAGCTGGTTGCATTATATGACACAGCTGTTTACTAACAAATGACAGCTGTGTTGTACAGTAACCCCGGCTGCATTGTGACTCATAGGTCAGGGGTGAGGCTACTGTCATTACAGCCCCACCATCCTGACTGTGCTGTTCCTTTACAAACTGTATGTATATAAACACCTGGGGGAGGAGTGGAAATCCCCGGTGGCAGTGTATTTATTTATTTATGTTTTTTTTATTTATATTTGTCTAATCTGACAATGGGATGCCCCCCCAGTGTTGGATGCCCCCCCTTAGTTTATTTTATTTATTTATTTATGTCTTTGATTACCGGGTATGTTCACTGGTCTGAGGGACCGTTTTCAGGCACGACCCATGCCATAAAAGATGGCATAGTTATGAAACAATTTAAATCACAAGGCACAAAGATGTTACAGGTTAAACAGAGGTCAAGAAAATTTTTACACACAGGGTATAATAAATACAGGAACAAATGTTGGAAATCATGGTACAATAGGTGAGACAATAAGAGGGTACAAACAAACCTTACCATTCCCCCCAATTCACCCCACATTTGAAAGTCACATCTAGACAGAGAGAAGAGAGAGGGAGAGAACAGGAGCCAGAAACAAGCCTGGGGAGAGTGCTAAGAAACTCCTGGGGTAGTCAGGTTAGTGCAGGATAGAGAGTGTTAGGTGTGAGGGGGGTCTACCCCTTAAAGGCAGGAGCAATTTGCTCCATGCACAAGCCAGGATTTGTAGAGGAAATTGAAAGCTGAATGAGTGTTAGAGGAGCAGAGGGGAGCAGAGATCCCATTACACAGTGTAGGGGCAGCAACAGATGGTGCTTTCCCTCCCATACCAGTGGACACCCTCGGTACATGAAGGGGAGGGACAGTACAGGAGCAGAGATACCTAGGTAGAGTTCTGACCTTGAGCAGGGGGAAGAGAGGGGGCACATCACCACTTCTGATGGTACTATCCACGATACAACCAAGGGTAAAATCAAAGCGCCCTTGGATGGGTAGCCAGCCAAGGGAACTGTAGAGGTTGCAGCGGTGAGTTGAGAAAGGTGCCATGAGAGCAAAATGGCAGGCACTGTTGTAAGCCGATGTGAGCCTGATTCTGAGGGCTGAGGATGTTCAACATTAGATGGGGGAACAGTAGTCAAAGACTGAAAGTAGGTTACCCTGGACAAATACTATTCAAGCCTCTGGGGTTAGCAGGTGGTGTAGATGGTAAGCAGCCCCAAGTTTTTGATTGTCACTTTGAACCCCAGTGTTGATGTGGTTTGAGAAGGTTAATGATGGATCAAGTGTCACCCCCAGATATTTGAACGAGGTAACATCTTCAAGGGTCAGACCATCAGAGTATTAGTATTTGGAGGGAGGAACCGGAACTATGAAATTTAGTGAGGTGCGGTTTGGATGCGAATAGCACAGATTTGGTCTTTTTCCCATTTACCACTAACAGGGTTGCTGTGAACCAGCTAAAAGCACTGCCACAGTTCTGGGTAAGAACTGAGGAGACCTGGGCGAAGGACTTATCGCTGTGGTAAATGACAAGGTCATCTACATACAGAAGTGATTTACAGTTTAGGTTATCAGCTGGGAGTGAATTAATGAAAATGGAGAAATGCAGTGGTCCCAGGATGGAATCCTGGGGGATGCCAGTTGAGACAGGGAGAGTTGGAGAGATGGCAGAACCAATGGACTCTGATTGTGAGAGGCCCGAGAGGTAGATCTTGAACCAATTTGTTGTCTCAGTGGAGCAGCCAAGGAGGTGTAGCTTGGAAAGGAGGAGTGCATGGTTTACCATGCCAAAGGCCTTTGTGAGATCCACAAAGACAGCCCCGGTAGCGTGCCCGCGATCCATGCTAGTAAGGACATGGTCAGAAAAAGTGCCAAAGCAGAGGTGGTGCAGTGAGATTTGCGAAAGCCATGCTGTTGGCTACACATAAGATTGTATTTATTTATGTGTTCCAACAGTTGGCAGTGGACAATTTTTTCAAGACGTTTGCTTAGATGTGGTAGGATAGAAATGGGGCAATAATTATCAGATGAGTGGGGGCCTCCTGCTTTGAAGATAAGGATAAGGATAATTTTTGTTGACTTCCAAGTATCAGGCATGGAGGAGGTAGACAGAGCCAAGTTGAAAATAAATGTGAGAGGCTTAATGATGGCAGGGGAGATGAGTTTGAGCAGAATAGGTGAGAGGCCATCGAACCCGGGCTACCCCAATTAGGGAGATTCCTTAGGAGCTTGATGGTGTCCTGTGTAGATATTGTCTTGAAGTGAAAGCAGGAGATACCAGGGGTGGTGGGATATGGCTGCTGGTTTGTACTGGCTCCTGGGTTGGCAGGACGGTTGCCAGTTAGTTTGGTGAGATGGGCCAATAGATCTGTAAATTTTATGTTGAAAGACTATGCTACATCAGACGGTTCAGTCAGAGGGTCCAAGGGGGAGTCTAGTTTGATAACAGGTCTGTTATTATGAGGGTTTGTGAGGGAGATAAAAGGGCACAGAAATATTTGGGTTTCCCTAGTCTGTCCTTCTGGAGGTTAATGTAGTAGTTCCGTTTTAGGGATTTAGCCAGCTGTTTGCACAGATTTCTCAGACACCTATATTCATTCCAGAGGGAAGGGGTGGGCGGAGGACAATTTATGATCAGCCCACTTACGATCATGTTCTTTCATGATTTTTAGAAGTTTCTAGGTGATCCACCATATACATCCGCCTCGCACCCTCCTCATCTTAAGGGGGAAGTGGTGGTCTTTAATCCCCAGGATGGCATTTGTGAAATAAGTCACTGCCGAGATCACATCAAGTTGTGAATAAAGGTTTGACCAGTTAATGGCTCTAACTTCCTCCAAGATGGCAGGGTCAACAGGGCCTCAGAAATTTCAGAAAGAGAGGTACTTGGGAGGTGGAAGTTTGTCCTTGTGGACCAGATTATGTAGGTGGGAGAGTGGTCACTTTTGGAGTCCGCGAGTGTCCCCGCCTGAGTGAAGCATTCTTCTCGATTGGTGACTATCCGGTCCAGCAAGGTATGCGAAGAGGTGTGCGGGTTTAGCCTGGTGGGAAGCCCATTGTTTTATTTAATAGTTGCTGACATCTGGGGGGCCCAGTCCTCATGTTGGCATTTACAAGTCCACCCCACAGAGTGGGACACTGGGGAGCCCACCCCTAGTGTCCAGAAATAATTTATTAAATTATTTTGTTGCTGAAAAAAAAGCAGTTCCCTGACATCAATTTTTTAACCTGAAATTAAAAAAGTCCCTCATTGTCACCGCTGTCCCCATCCCCCCATCCTGACAATCCCACAGAGCACCCACCACCCCATACCCCCCTAACCTATACTTACCTGCGGGGGTGGTGTGCTGTCATCCTCTGTGGACTATGACAAGTCTGCACTCATCAATGCTGAACCTTGAACTGAGGAATAAAGGCAAGTGCCATATAATGTACTTCAATAGCGTTTCGAACTTATGTCCATAACTTTGCCATTTTCTCAAAATTTTCAACATAATCTTTTTGGGATCCGATCTCTTGAACACTGGCACTGTCTTTTCATTAGTCAGGCCCAGAAGGTGATTTTGCTGTCATTGGGTGAAATCACCTTTCAGGATTGTATAACACAATTTCACCACCAGTGTTCATGAGATGGAGTCCCAAAAAGGCCATGTTGAAAACTTGGTAAACGAATTCCTAAAACTAGCCAAGTTACGAGCGTTCATTGAAATTTTTCTGTGCACACACATAACTTTGGTAATTTTCAATATTTTGACTCCAAATTTTCAACACAGCAATTTTTTCACACCACCTCATGAACAGTTCAGATGTCATTTTTCACATGCTGTCTGAAACATGTTTTTGCACTTGTGGTGGGTATTGGCATTTTGTCAGGGATTTGAACATTTTCACCTTTGGGATTTATGAAGTGGGGTCATAAGAATACTATGTTGAAAGTTTGGGGTTACAACATTATAAAACAAAGAATTTATTAAGTAACATTGTTTGCCGGGATGTCTGTTGCATCACTGAGGAACACGCTGCCTTATTGTGCTAGTGAGGTGAGGTCTGCTGTGAACTCAGTAAGTGGATTAAATAAGACAAGGCTGATGGAGAGGGTGCTGCAGCATGCAGCACCAGCCCTGGCGTGGGTAGAGACACAGCAGTGTTTTGGTGCAGATGCCACACCCTGTGGTGGGTCAGTGAACCTCACCCACAAGGTATGTACATGTGTGCCAAGGCATGCTGGGACCATGCACTGGGTCAGGACTGTCTCCAATTTTATATGTATCTCATTTTTGGGACCTGCACAAATAAGGATACAATTCCACTGTCAGGAAAAGAAGGGAATTTCACTAAAAAAAAAATATGTTAATGCAGACGTTAGAGTTGTGGAACAAAAAGCACACAAAGAAGGGAAATTAAAAACATTCGAAATTTGGGTCCTTGGAGCATTGGCAGATCAGTGGTTGGATCTAACCTGAGGTTGTCAAGCCTATTGCCCATCCCATCCCCTGATGAGATGAGGTCAAATGTGATGTCTTCATGCAGAGTCCTACAGGACCTGAAAGAAGAAAACTCTTACAGATCATGTTTGCCATACTATCACTATGAGGCATGAGGATGAAGCTGTAGCTTATGCTTTGGACAGGATGCTATGGGCTGGGGGAGATGGGGTGGGCATTAGGGTTGACAACTGCAAGTAAGACCCCACCACTGATTCACCTATACTCCGGAGACACAAATCCCTATTGTTTTTCATTTCCTTTCTTTGTGCTCCTTGTGTTCCGTATCCCTAATGTCTGTATTAATGAAGTTTTTTGCAATGAATACAGCTCAAACACAAAGGGCAACCCTAGGAGGCATATGCCAAGTGAGTTCCATCCCCTAGCCTTACTGTCTGCTGAGCTTCACTGATCTTCACTGACTGGGAGAAAGACCAATTGTGGAGGGAAGGCAGACTCTGATAGGTACAGAAGCAGTGATTTCTTGACAGCAGTTCTACCTGACTTAATCCCCCTTGGAGTGCACAATCCAGGCTCCTGTCTCCACTGAGGCAACCTCTCTTCTCGGTCGCTCTTCTAAGACCTAGCCAGAGGCTGTTCTCTTAGCATAAGGAGCAGCTGGAATACTTAGCCAGAATTTCTGGCTGCTATATGTAAATCAGCATTTGTACTGCTGTACCTGTATTGAAATAGTGGTTGACTAATCGAGACCTCTCATCTGGAAGCAACAGCTCAGACAGAAAGGGCGACCCTAGGAGGCATATACCAAGTGTGGTCCAGCCCCTAGCCTTACTGTCTACTGAACTTCACCAACTGGGAGAGAGATCTCCCCTTCTCCAGTCTCTAGTTGTGCTACTAAGTGGCAGACTTTAACATACTGATTTTTCAGCAGGAAGGAGAAACAAAGATTCTGTACCCCAACCCTATCCATTAATCCCACACACACCCAGTTCCTCTTCCCATATATGTTCTGCATGTCACTGCCCACTTCCTACCTGAACTGATTGGAAGGCAAAAAAAACATTATAAACATTTTTTTTCCTGCCTTTCAGTTTTCTCCAGTAGAACAGCTCAGACACAAAGGGTAACCCTAGGAGGCATATGATAAGTGCGGTCCATCTCCTAGCCATACTGTCTGCTGAGCATCACTGATCTTCACCTGAGGGAAGTGCAAGTAGGAGATTTAAATTGTCCCAATCTCTTGCCTGCAGGTCTGCTGACTGAAGTGCTGTAACTGAAACTTGCAGCAGCAGCATAGCCACATCCAGGTTCCATCTCATTGGCGGCTTCTGCTGCAGCAGTTCCCTGGGCACTCCAGCATTTGAAAAGGGTGGGTATTGTCTGCAGCCAGTGGATCAGTCCCCTCTCCCTCACAGCAGCAGGGAGCTGGGACACATGGGCCACAGGCAGGGGTTTTTACTGCAAGTAGAGAGGACTCCACTGAGCCATTCTGAGCCAAAGGGCAGAACAACTGAGCTAATAACCAGATTCCTTCTTACCTTGCAGGAGCACAAGCTAGACCTCATCTGTTCAACAGCTACCTGGTTGTTTTCTACAGCATACAGGGAACAGTTGGATATGCCCACCTGCCCTTCCCTTAATCCCACACTTCCCCAAGTGCTCTTGCTTTGTAGGCATGTAGCACCACCCTCAACACCTGATAGGAGGTAGTAAGGTACAAAAAAAAATACCTCACTGTTCTGTTTTCTTTTTCATCCACACTTCCTGCCAAGGAACAGGAATCAGTACTACCTCTCAACTAAAACAAAAACAAAACAAAAAAAAGGACTTTGCTAGCTGCAAAAACTGTGGTACACTGTACAATAGGATCTACAAATGGCAACCAGGACCCTGCCATGAATGCCATGCCATAGCAGATCGTACAGCCCAACTACAAGATGCATGGACTATAATAGATGACCTCCAATACAGGGAACTCTATAGCACACCTCCTCAAGCCCTTTACCACCACCAGTACCAGCATGTCAGCCAGGGGCAGGACTAAAGGCAGGGCGCACAGACTGGAAGGTGGTAAGCAAAAAGAGATATCATAGAATGTCCAGGAAGGAAGCCAAAAACCAGGAGCATTTCCCAGCCATCCAAATCAAAAACAGGTTCACTCCACTGCTACCAACCACAGACAAAGTAATATAAGGTGAAGAAATCAAACCACCAAAAAAGGCTAAATGCCAATTAAAACCAATGCAAACTATGATGAAAACAAAAATAATAATACTCAAAATATAACCAACAATGCTAAAACCAAATGCAATAACAACACAAATACTAAATCTCAAAATAAAAAAAACACAAATACAAACAAAAGCAAAATTCTCATAATTGGGATTACATGATCCAAGGAGTAGAACACCGCCTAACACAAAATGTTAAAAGCAACATTGTGGTAAAGTGTCTACCAGTAGCCTCTGCAAGTATGGACACCAACCACATAAAGACAATTGTGTAGCAATCAGGGGATGTTACACATATAACAATACACCTTGGGACCAGTAACTTTGCAAATCACACAGTTCAGGAGGCCAAGAAACACTTCGAGGACCTGGCCAACAAACTTTCTTCCCTTCAGTCCAAATTAGCCTTCTCAGAAGTACTGCCAGTGTGGCAAAAAGGCAAAAGCACCAAGCGACTCAGAGAGATTGAAGTAGGCAAATTCAACTTATGGCTGCATGAATGGTGCCAAGACAAGGGATGTCACTGCACAGGGAACTGGCACAACTTTTGTGAAAGAGCTTTTTTAAATATGATAGATAGTGTCTAAATAGAGAATGTGTGCGAGCACTCGGACAAATATTTGATGCCTATACAGACAGTTTAAACTAAATAAATGGGAGTATGATGCAGCTCATACTCCTGCCATCGGTGGTCATCACTCCCCAAAGTGCCAAATGCACACATACATCCTCAGAAAACTAATCAGAGCTAACATCTGCCCGAACCAGCAACCTCCATAATCTCTTGGACAGAAAAAGCAAACTGAAGCAGTCCAGGAAGAGGGTATAAACTTGCACTAAGGAGGATGTACATTCCTTTAAGGCAATGGCTGCAAATACTAGGTGCCTAACCAACAAACTTCCCAAACTCACAGTCATCCTGGAAACAGAAAGGATGGACTGAGTGGCTGTAACAGAAATGTGGTTCACACAAAATCACGGATGGGATATGGCCATTCCCGGATACAATCTGTTTAGGAAAGATGGTCAGGCCAAAAAAAGCCGGGCGGGGGGGCGTAGCCATTTACATTCAGGAGGAAATAAAGCCACAAAAGTAAAAGGGCAACCTGGGGACTTCGAGTCACAGTGGCTAACAGTAGACACGGGCAAGGGAAAACTCTTTAGAATTGACATTGTGTATAGGCTCCCATATCAAGGAGACAAAGACCTAATAAAAGAAATCCACAGAATGTCTGATAAAGGTGAAGTAATACTGGTGGGGGACTTCAACCTACCACATATTAAATGGAACAGACTAAACGGCAGCAACAACAAGAAGTAGGGACTTCTTATTTTCACTACAAGGCATGGGACTATGCCAACTTGTTAAAACCCCAGCAAGGGGAAATGCCATTCCCAATCTTGTCCTCTCAAACTTGGAAAGGATCAAGGGCATCAAAGTAAGATGCTATATGGGCAACAGTGACCATTGCATGGTAAGCTTTAAGGTAAACATAACACAGGACACTAGTCGCTCAAAGATAAAAGTGCTAGATTTCTGAAAGGCTGACTTTCAAAAAATGAGGAACAACATAAGTAGCCAGAGGTTGAGGAGGTGGTGGTCATGTGAGGGAGACTCAAGAAAGCAATAAAGACTGACACAGATCAATGTGACAGATGGGTCAGCAAAGCAAAAAGAAAAATAAATACTCTATGGTTTTCCAAGGAAGTCAATCAATCAATCAATCAATCAAATCTTTATTTATCCAGCGATCACCATTGAGCAAGCTCATTTACAAGGTGGACCTACTGTTGGCAGGGAAAATTGTATAGTTACATATAAATATACATAATACAAAAGGAACAACATGTTTACAATACTGATAGGAGCAGAGTATTTACATTCCAAGTCACATGTACAAGAAAGATATACATAACACAATCCAAACGTTATATATATATATATATAAATATATATACACACACAGTTCCCACAGCAGCAGGATGTGTATGGATGTCATATACAAACCATAGAAGTAAAAAAGAAAGATTATTTATATTCCTGTCCAGCAGAAACACGTTACAGGCCTGGATGGAAATTCCTAAGCTATGGAGGTACACATAACAGTGTGTAAGCCTTAGGTAAATGTGGCAGAACGGGGGTGGTGAATAAGAGGGATGCAGAGGGTGCTAAGGGCAAGTGGGGCAGAGGAGGGGGAAGTAGGAGTGGCAAGCGCTGATTTGGATAAGCAGCTGGGACTAGTGTTGAAGAAGAGAGGAACAGTAGTCAAGCTGCTAGGAGCGATAGAAGCAATTACAGATTTCGGCAAATGTTTTGTCATAGAGGGTCTTAAAGAAGGCAGGACTGACAGGTGAGCTAAGTCTCAACGATTTTTGTGTCCTATTCCAGAGAGTAGGCAGGGCATAGCTTATGGCGGCCCTTTCAAGGCAAGTGTTGGCCCTTGGGACATTCAAAGAAATCAGCGATTGACTTCTTAAGGCATAGTTCCTAATAGGACTAAGGGGGAGACAGTCAACAATGTATTGTGGGAGTTTGTTGGTGAGGACTCGGAGCGTCCATAGGACTGCATTTCTATATCGCCTGTATTGAAGGGAGGGCCACCCTACAGCTGCGTGTAAAGAGCAGTGATGTGTGGAGTACGGGAGGTCAGTTATAAATCTCAGTGCTCTATGATATAATACATCCAGTTTTACAAGATATGAGGCAGGGCAATGGCCATAAATGAAGTTTGTGTAGTCAATTAAAGAAAGGAACGTAAATTGGACAAGCTGTCTTTTTGCGTCTGTGGTCAAGAGGCGTTTAATTCTGAAAAAAAGACCAAGCCTCTGCCTCAGTTTTTTCAACAGTTCTTCTGTGTGTTCCACAAAAGAGAGTTTGTTGTCTAGCCAAATACCAAGGTATTTGAATTTAGTCACAAATTCAAGATTTTCTCCTAATAAAGTAGCGATTGATGGTAATGGACTAGCGATAGCAGAGTAAGCCCCTGGGCCTGATGGTGAGAAAAGAATGGCCTTGTTTTTTTTTGCATTTAGTAGTAACATTTTGCTAAGGAGCTGGTACTGCAGAGTATTAAGTCAGCTTGTAACTCAGCGCAGGCAGCTTCAGGAGATTCCCGGCTTAAGTAGAGCACTGTGTCATCAGCAAACAAGTGAATACTGGCATCTTTGATGCCTGCATCCAAGCTGTTGATATAAATGGCAAACAGTAATTGGCCCAGTATGGAGCCCTGTGGGACACCTCTTTTTATCGGTTTAAGTGGAGAAATCTCTCCATCAGCCTTAATTTGTTGCTGTCTATCAGAAAGGTAGTCTTGGAACCATCCCAGTGCGGTTGAGCCAATGCCTATAGTTTTTAAGGTGGACAGGAGCAGGCAGTGGTCGACAGTGTCGAACGCCTTACTGAGGTCCAGAAACACGGCACAAACAAATTTTTTGTTGGCAAGGTCCCGTTGTCAATCATAAGTAACTTTTGCAAGTGCCGTAATTGTACTATGCATAACTCTAAAGCCAGACTTCACTGGGTTGAGTAGTCTAACATTGTCTAAGAAAGATCTCAGCTGCATATCCACAATTTTTTCCAGAAGTTTTGAAAGTATGGGAAGAAGGGAGATTGGTCTATAGTTATTTAGGTCACAGGGGTCCCCTGCTTTAAACAGGGGAATGACATGAACAGTTTTCCATGCCTTGGAGATGGAGCCTTGTGCTAGGGACAGATTGAATAGGTGCGTTATAGGTGTTGCAAGTATATGGTATGCTATTTTCAAGAAATATGGGTCGAAGGAGTTGGCTCCAGCACTTTTTTTTAGTATCTAGTCATAGAAGAAAATCTTCAACTTCTTTTATGGTGGTAGGTGAAAAGGAGAAGTCCATGTTATTGCTACTTGGTTCTGAAGGCTCGGTGTTGGTCTGAGGAAGAATGCTACTTACAGGTGTGTTATCAAACACCAGGCCAGCAGTGGCAAAGTGATTGTTGAAAGCCTGCAGTATCTCTAATTTATCATTAATGATAATATTATCAATGGTAATTTTGGAAGGAAGTGCACTTCCTGGAGAGTGGCCAGATAGCTCTTTTATGGTGGACCAGAACTTGGTAGGGAAGTTTGACGCAGAGAGTAGCTCGGTTTGATAAAAGTTGGCTTTGGCCTCTCTGACCAACTTAGTACAGACGTTTCTAGATGCCCTGAAGAGACACCAGTCTGCTTTGGCATGAGATTTATGAGCCTTTTTCCAGAGGTAATCTCTTTTGAGTAAGGCAGCCTTCAGATCTGGTGAGAATCAATGACAGGTTCTGGCTTTTATTCATGCTTTAACCACAGGAGCATGGCTGTTTAGGGCGCTGGATATGATTTCATGGAGAATGTCATAGGCACCACTCACTGACTTAGCCAGGTAGAAACTCTGCCATAGCAAAGAGTTTTTTAGATCTTTGAAGTATGCAATAAGATCGAAGTTCCGTCTGGATCTTTAGTGGAAAACTTTGATGTGGATAGAGGTTTGGTAACAGTTCTTATGCCACCAATAAAGCAGTGGTCACTACCGTCCACTACGAGGATACCAGCATGGGAAAAGGAATGAGGTCTGTAAACAAGGAGAATATCCAAGAGGGTGCTACTCATTGGATTTTTTTTGTTGATGTGAGTAGGCTCAGTAATAAGTTGAGTGAGCCCATGAGAGTCGCAGAATTGTTTCAGGGGTAACGAGACCTTAGTCAGCCAATCATAGTTAAGGTAGCCTAATATGATTGTTTCCATTGGGGTAGTATCCAGGTGGGATGACAGGTGTGTCAGAAGTTGCAGTCCTGCTGCTGGAGGTCCATTGCAGCCTATGATGTGGAACGCCACTGATGGGGAAAGCTCGACTTTAAGAGACAGGCATTCAAATCCACAGGCAAGGGAGGTAGCATCTAATACAGATACTGAGAATTTGTTTTTAACATAAATGGCTACTCCTCCACCCCTGGTCTGCCTGTCAGTTCTGAAGAGGAGGTAGTTAGGGATGTTTACCTCTCTGTCTGGGGTGGACACCCGGAGCCATGTTTCCAAAAGCATGAGCACGTCTGGTACAGTATGAATAATCCAAGCCTGGACTGAAGTGACTACTATTGGTGGGCGAAGTGGGCTAAATTCGCTCCGTGAAGTGATTCACGGAGTAACACAGAATCCACGAAGTGCTCCGCAACACGAAGCGGAATAGTTCGCGTTATAATGGGGAACGCGAGGTCCACTGAAAACAATGACTTCACGTTATTTCGCCTTCCTCAAACCACTTCTCCACTAATTTCAAGGCGTAATGACACTGAAATCAATGTACTTTGCATCACTTCTCCTTGTTATTGAGTTCCAAAGCAAATTTGCAGTGCTTCATGGGATTGCAGGCCACATGGGCTCTAGATTGTTCTACACAGCCTCAATTCTGTGTAGTGTATGTGTAGTGGAAGATGGAGACAGTTTCCTATCAGAGCTCTGCCATTCAAATCCTCTAAAAGCTGTTAAACAAGCCTTTTTGAGCCATTTTTTTCTCAACATTTAGTACATTGATTGTAGGAAACCCTCCTGTGCTCATATCATCGAGGGTTTATTGTTTGTGTATGGATTTTGAATGCTAATTTAGAACAGTCAGTACGTGTACTGTGAAGTGTGCTTTGGGGAGGGGCGTATCTGGTGTAGGTAGATTAACTGGGGGAAAAAGGCAGTCTTTCTGTTTTAGTTATATTTTTCTTGTATAACTGTTAATGTACACACAGTAAGATTTTCAGTTATTCTAGGCATTTTTTTACTGATTGTTGTGGTGCAGCAGTGTATAATTTTAGTTTGTTTAAAACATTTGGTTATATTACTAAAGGTTTTCAATTTGTTACTCATTACTTGCAGTGTGTGTGTGTGTGTCAGTGTATGTGTGATGCAAGCGTGCCATTAAATCAGATACCATTTATTGTGCCACAGAGTAATTGGAGCAGTGTGAACCTGCTATCCACTGCACCTGCATGAATTTTTATGTACTGCTTCTGGCATCTTTACTGGTAGTAGTGGACTGTTACTGCCATGCACTACCTCCCCAACTGGCAAAAGGTATTCTTTTCCAAATTTGGATTTCTGATGGTGAGCACTGGTTAGGTGGTGTTGTTGTGCCTTTGCATCTGTATCTATTTAGTGCACAGTGCAATCTTAATCTGTCTGTGCATTTGCATCTCTTTAGGGCCCAACCTCCATCTGTTACTTAAGTCACAGTTGTTTCTTTGGCTTCCCTTCAGAGTATTGGTGTGGTGTACACAATTCCGATCACGTCACGAATCACAAAATTAATGTTTTGTAGCATCTCTCCAGGCTTCACCAGTTTACCCATTGATATGAGTTTTCAAGCTGGTGGGTTTTGTGAACAGCCAGGTCATCAGGGAAGCACAGCCATAGGCATTCACGTTTCCATATGCTTATCAACTCCAAGTCCAAGAAAAATAAATTCATGTTTCATGGTCACGAATGCAGTCACGATTCAGGATCACATCACGAATCACAAAATTTTTTTTTTTACTATTACTTGCATCATGTAACTAAGCCTATTTTGTAGTATCTCTCCAGGCTTCACCACTGTACCCATTGATGTGTGTTTTCAAGCTGGTGAGTTTTGTGAACAGCCAGGTCATCAGGGAAGTACAGCCATAGGCATTCACTTTCCCAATATGCTCGTCAACTCCAAGTCAGAGAAAAATAAATTAATGTTTCACGGTCACGAATGCAGTCACGATTCACGATCACATCACGAATCACAAAATTAATTTTTTTACTAGTTACTTGCATCATGTAAGCCTGTTTTGTAGTGTCTCTCCAGACTTCACCACTGTACTCATTGATATGTGTTTTCAAATTGGGGAGTTTTGTGATACAGGCCATCGTCATCGGGGAACTACAGTCGTACGCATTCGCGTTCCTGTACAGCATGCGAATTACAGTACTGTAAGCCACGTGATGTGTGGGGACCCAGGGGCTGCTAATATTGTTGTCACCCTGCCTTACTTTGGGTTAAAGCAGAATGACAATGAGAAGTCACAATCACAATAACAAGGTGAAGTGGGCATTTCATGCTGGCCACTCTGCGTAACGGAGTGACAACGCAAAGTGCCAACCTCGCAGGCACTTCATTGGCAGAATTGAAATTCACTGCATCTCTAAGATGGGAGACTTTGCATTTCTTGTTGCACTCTCATTTCACTTTGTCAGCACTGAGGAATTTTCTGGACACAAGACAGCAGCATTTTGGGGATGTACATTAATTCTGGTGACTTTGTCTGACCACTGCCCAGATGACTGAGTGTGCCATTAATTCTGCGAGACTTTGCATTTCTTGCTACACTCTCATTTCACTTCATCAGCACTGGGGAATTTTCTGGAGACAAGACGACAGTAGCATTTTGGGGATGCATATTAATTCTAGTGACTGTGTGTGGGGGCTGGCAATATTGTTGTCACTCCACCTTACTTTGTGTTAAGGCGGGATGACAATGTGAAGTAATAATAACAAGGTGAAGTGGGCATTTCATGCTGGCCACTCCGTGAAGCAGAGTGACAATGCAAAGTGCCCACTTCGTGTTCACTTCACCAGCAAAATTTAAATTTGCTGCATCTCTAGTGGCTACCATAATCAAAGACAAAAAGAAGGCATACAGCATATACCAGGACACCAAAACTGAGAAAGACTGGGAGTCGTACAAGGAAAAAATGAGAGTCTAACAAACAAATTAGAAAGGTAAAAGTCCAGACAGAGGAAAAGATAGCAGAAGGGGCAAAGTGAGGAGACAAATCATTTTCTAGATACATTACGGAACATAGGAAAGCAGAAGGGGGATAGTAAAGATTGCTACTGAAGAAGGGAAATGCACCAAACATGACCCAGAGAAAGCCAAAATCCTCAACAAATGCTTCTGCTTGGTGTTTACCAAAGAGAACCCCGCTGATGGCCCATCCCTGAAAAAACAAAACATCCTAGGATCAGGGGTAGACACGAGTCCCTTTACAGAAGCCAAAATATGGGAGACACTAACTAAACTAAAAGCAGACAAAGCCATGGGACCAAACGAGATGCACCCTAGAATCCTTAAGGAACTGGGGGCAAAATTAACAACCCCTCTGGCACTTCTATTCATGAAATCCTTAAAGAGCAGTGTGGTACCTGAAGACTGGAAAAAGGCAATAGTGCTTCCACTTCACAAATCAGGCAATTGTGTAAAGGCTAGTAATTACAGACTGGTGAGCCTCATGTCCATAGTAGGGAAACTAATAGAGGCACTTCTCAAGCAGAGGATCATAGCATTCCCCAAAACTAGTAACTAACAAGACCTTAAACAGCATGGTTTCACAGCAGGTAGGTCATGCCAGATAAATCTGCTCGAGTTTTTTGACTACGCTACAAAAATAGTGAAAGACAGTGGGGCAATAGATGTGGTCTGCTTAGGCTTTTGTAAGGCCTTCAACTCAGTTCCACACAGAATCTGGTAAAAAGCTTGTCCACACAGGGGTTGGTCCAGAAGTAGTCAGATGGGTACAAAGTTGGCTACAGGGCAGAACTCAGAGGGTACAAGTTAATGGTATGCAATCGATGGAAGGCAGGGTGACCAGCAGGGTGCCCCAGGGCTCAGTGCTAGGGCCCCTTCAATGTTTTTATAGCAGAAATCTCTGGTGGACTAGAAGGGAAGGTGTGTCTGTTTGCAGATGACTCCTGATATGTAACAGGGTGGACACCTCAGAAGGAGTGAGCAAGATGGAAGCTGACCTCATGAAACCAGAAGAATGGTCTGGAGTGTGTCAGCTGAGAGTTAACACCAAAAAGTGCAAGGTCAGGTACATAGGAAAAAAATTCAAGAAAGGAGTACTACCTAGGAGGTGGAAGACTGGCATCCTCAAACCAAGATCGTGATCTGGGAATCATAATCTTAGATGACTTGAAGGTTAGTAAGCAGTGTGAGATGGCAACATTGAAGGCCAACAGAATGCTGGGCTGCATTGGGATGGGAATCATGAGCAGGAGGAGAGAGGAGGTACTTCCAATGTATAGATAGCTGGTCAGGCCTCACCTGGAATACAGAGTCCAGTTCTGGAGGCCTCACCTCAGGAAGGACATTGACTGGGTGGAAACAGTACAGAGAAAGGCAACAAAAATGATTACGGATCTGCAGTACATGTCCTACAAGGAAAGACTTAGGGAACTGAATATGTACTCCCTGGAGCAGAGAAGAGAGAGAGGGGGGAAAAGCTGAGGAGGTGGTCCAGTATCTGGCAGCTTGGCTTCAATGCCAAGAAATGCAAAGTTATGCATATTGGAGCAAAGAATCCCAAGACAGAGTACTACCTGGGTGGAGTCTGAGTATTTGCATCAGAGGAGAAGGACCTGGGAGTGATGAACACTAGTGACCTGTAGCACTCCACGAAATGCAAGAAAGCTGCATCAAAAAAGGAAAAACAAGATGCTGGGATGCATATCTTGGGGGATTAGTAGTAGGAGAGAGGAAGTTATACTGCCCTTGCACAGGTCACTGGTAAGGCCCATCTAGAGTATGGAGGTCAGTACTGGTGCCCACACCTCAAAAAGGAAATTAACCTGCTAGAGAAGGTCCAGAAGAGGGCTAAAAAGATGATAGTGGGTCAGCAGGATAAGGCATATGAGGAGAGGTTAAGGGCACTGAACATGTACTTACTGGAAGACAGGATAGAGAGGGGGCATGATTGGGACCATCAAGTACTTGAAAGGGATAAATAAGATTGATAAGGAGAATCTCTTTAAGCTGAATGGCAACCATAATATGAGGGGGGACAGTCTTAAGCTAGAGGTTGGGAGATTTAGGAAGGAAGTCAGGAAGCACTTTTTCACAGAGAGGGTAGTGGACACTTGGAAGGGCTGGGATAGGCATGGGGGAAGGTAAGGATTATGGGTATAGAAGATGGGAGGAGTGGGGATGGAGGGCAGGGACATTAGCTCAAGCAGTGGACCCCTGCAATACGAGCAGACTTGACAGACCAAATGGCCTTCTTCTGCTGGCTTCTTCGTATGTTCGTATGTTCATATGACCTGATTGAAACATTCAAGTACATAAAGGCATTAACAAGGTACAGGCACAGGAACTTTTTCACTTCAAGAAGGGCTCCAGGACCAGGGGACATGACCTCAGGCTGCAGGGAGGGAGGTTCTCTACCAACACCCTGAAGTTTTTCTTCACAGAAAGAGTGGTGGATGCCTGGAACAGTCTGCCCCAAGAGGCTGTGGAGGTCAACACTGTGGGGGATTCAAGAATGCATTGGATAGACACAAGGGAGCCCTGCCTACAACGGGCAAAGTGTGTGTGAAAATAAATGGGCAAACTAGATGGACCTAGAGGTCTTCTTCTTCCATTAACTTCTATGTTTCTATGTTTATATGACTCTGTGTTTCTGTTATAGTGGCACAGTAGTGCCCCTACATTAGGGTACATCAGCCAGTTCTATGTTAAACTCCAACCTTTGAACTTTATTAACTTCACAACCGCTCAACTAATGTACATGAAATTCTGCAAGCGCCATCAGTGATCAAGGAACTCTTGATACAGCAAGTTTCGCTCCAGTTAGATGTCTGGGTGCAGAAATACAGAATGATCAAAAGTGTGAAAATTACTAAGTTTTGTCAAATTCTTTGTCACACCGCTGCACAAAACAGGTGTGAAATTTTTGTCTGAAATTTTTAGGGTGAACAGGTCATTGGTCTCATATGTGCCTTTTGATGATTTGGTGAAAATATGTTACTCATTCCAAAGTTATATTTGTTTCCCATTATTTCCTTCGCTACCAGTTAGATGGAAAAATATTAATCCTTTCAAAAATGATTATGTTTTAAAGTTTCCCATTATTTCCTATGGGAGCAGTTAGACGTCCCACTTGAAAAAGGGTTCTTTATCTCAAATGTGGACTCCTATGTCACAAATGTGGAATCTTTTTTCACAAATACGGAATCTTTTTTCATGCTGCTGCCATTTTGTTTTCAGTTAGCAGTGGCAACAAAATTAAATAACATAAAAAATTTAGGGGCTTAGTAGACAGCAAGAATTTTCTTTACTTAATTGCCCTGTAGCATCTGATTCCTCCAGCACTGTGACACTGGAGAGTCCACCTCCAGTGTCACAAATAGTGAAATAATCTGATAGGGCAAATCTGTCCCGGCACTTCTTTTTTTTTTGCCTGAAAAAAAGAAAACAGTCCCTCATCGTCTGTGTGGACATGGGAACAAATGGAGACCAGATGGTGTTTCAGGATGCAAAAACTTAGTATCAAATGTATTTTTCCAGCAGACAAAATAAGCAGACTGAGAACAGAAAAATAAAGACATAAAGCAAAACCAAAATAAATGCAAGTCTAAAGTCAATTTCCAATAAGAAATCCTTCATCTACCTAGTATCGGGCTAGGGGACTGGTAGGGTAAGACTCCTACCAAGCAACTGACTAACAACACATTCTGCAGTACATTTATACAAAGAATCAGTCACATGATTACATTAGCTCCTCCCACTAACCATCTTTAAATAAAAATAAACCTCAGAGAGGTTAAATTTCTAATTCATTGATATAATAATGCTAAGAAACAGCACTTTTAATAGCTTGGAGTACAGCAGTACAAATAATAATACTTTAAACCTAAAAGAAAAAGATTACACCAGAGGTTCAGGCACCTCCCTCATGCTATCATCATATAAGGGGAGGAGACACGGCCAGTCGGCCCTAAGAATGACATACTAGCAGCAGGAAGGTCCTGGAAACTCTGCAGCAGGGAACCCCAAGCATACCTAAAAGGTAAAAACTCCACAGATTTTAAAACACTATAGAGTGTTCAGAGGTTTACCCAAAATGTTTATACAACATTCATGTTGTCTCGTTAACTGTCAGCAACTGTCTATTTATTTGCATTTCTTCTACAACACAGCGACCCACTGAAAATGAAAGCTGAACTTAAATAGGAGGTTTCACTGGTTTCAATGGGAACTGCATTTTAAAATGCTGACATTCCCTTTCTTTTCTTCCAGGGCGTTTACAACCAACAGAAAAGATTCATTTTTGCCTATAAATACAGACGTTTTGCAAATAAGAGAATTTAAAACAGGCGAGTTGCTTGCACTCATTTTCACAGTGCGTTCGCACAATCATGATGCTTCATGTGCACATTCGAGCAGTGCACTAGCGTGCACGATCGCAAAGGTCCATTTTGTTCGGAAAAACTACAAACGGACAAATAGGGCTATTATTTTGACATTCAGAGAGACAGAAATGGACAGATAGGGACAGCAAGATACCTACATGTGTCCAAGGTGTAGGCAGGGAAGGTGCAAGGCTAAAGAACAGTAAAGAGAAAAATGAGTGTACTGTTGCAACAGTTTTTTTTTGTTTTAAAGAGGAAAAGAGAGAACATCTCTCTAGAAAGTCCAAATGAATACTTAATTTCCAAAAAGCCAACCAGTGGTAATTCTGAATGCCCAATAATACTACAGGTTTACTCAATTGAAGTCTTTTCTTAGACAAAACAAAACTCAGAATGAAAGGGGGGGGGTTAACAAGCCCCTATTACCTCTCCCTGCCTTTTTTTTACCTGAAAAAAGAAAACAGTCCCTCATCTGCCACTTTCTCCCCACCCCCAACCAACCCTCCTAGTGAAAATCCACAACCCACTCCCATCTTACTCTCCACTTACCTACAAAAATGTAGACAGGTGTGACACTGTGTTGTATAGTGCAGGTAACATATGACACAGTTGTCTTTTGTAAATGACAGCTGTGTCATATAGTGCAAGTACTATACAACACAGCTGTCTTTAAGAAATGACAGCTGTGTCATATAGTTCATGATGATGTTATGTCAGCAGTAGATCAGGGACAGGGCTACTGTCATTGTAAATCCATGAGCCTTGCTGTGGCCCAGTGAAACTGTTCTCTGCCACCAGGGGCCTCAGTCCCCAGTCCCCAGTGGCAGTACTGTATATGTATTTATTTATTTGTACTCACCCTTTGGACCCAGCTGCTGACATCAGGGTGCCCTATCCCGGTGTCGGCATTACCACCCCTCCAGCAATGTGGCACAATGGGGATCCCACCCCCAGTGTGCCTAAATAGTTTACTTTCCCCTTTAGTCAAGAACTGGCTTAATGTGCCTTTCCTGGTTAACTTCCCTTGAAATAAAAAAAAAGTCCTATAACTTTGTTTTTGTAACCCGGAAAAAAAAAAGAAAACAGTCCCTCATCATCCCTGCCATCTCCCTACCCTCACCATACCCTCCCACTGCACATCCACCCCACATCCCCCCTTACCCTATACTTAGCACCAGAGTTTGGGTGCTTTCACCTTCAGTGGACCGGGACATGTCTGCACTGTTCAAAGCCGAACCGCAAACCGAAGAATAGAGGTAAATGCTGTATAATGCATTTCAGTGGCATTCTGAGCTTGTGTTGATAACTTTGTAATTTCTTTGAATTTGTACACCTTGGGCTGGATATTCAGACTGCGCCATGCTATGGCGCAAGCCTGGACGCAGTGCAACTTGGCTGTGCAGGGGCATTGACAGGGTGATATTCAACGGATCTGCGCCATGGCACAGCAGCATTGAATATCGCACCCTGGCCACCCACAGTGCACATGGCATAGTGGCATTGCACCAGCGCAAGTGGCCAGAGTGGATCAGGGGATGCGCTAGCGCAAGTTCCATTGTGTTAGGCACAACAACCACAATATTCAAAAGTGCACATGCAAATGGGGACATAATGCATGCAAGGCACAAATGGGGCCATTTGCATGTCATTATGGCCCCATTTGCATGCAGGTGCGCCGATCCCCGGTGACTTGCACCTGGTGCCCTGCCAGGCTGCAGCCGTTGGGAACCGACACCCCCTGCACATCATGGCAAAGTGCCCCACTGCCCGATCATGGGCATATGTAGAATATTAGAATCGTCCTATATCCCTGGTGGTCCAGTGGACCGCCTGCAGCCCAATCATGGTCATAAGTCTGTTTAAAACATTTAACACTATCCCTGGTGGTCCAGTGGACCGCATGCAGCCCGATCACAGTCATAGGTCTGTTTAAAACATTTAACACTATCCCTGGTGGTCCAGTGGACTGCTTGCAACCCAATCACCTGCATAGGTCTGTTTAAAACATTTAACACTATCCCTGGTGGTCCAGTGGAGCGCTTGCAGCCTGATCACGGGCATAGATCTGTTTAAAACATCTAACACTATCCCTGGTGGTCCAGTGGAGCGCTTGCAGCCCGATCGTGGGCATAGGTCTGTTTAAAACATTTAACACTATCCCTGGTGGTCCAGTGGACTGCTTGTAGCCCGATCGTGGGCATATGTTGAGAATTATAAATGCCCCATATCCCTGGTGGTCCAGTGGACCACTCGCAGCCCGATCACGGGTGTCAGTGAAAACTAATGCAAAACCAATCCAATCCTGGTGGTCTAGCAGTACCCCCTCCCGCCCGCCCACTGAGCCCCACCACCCGCTCCCCGGTCAGCAGCGGGCGGCAGCTCTCACCCACTTGCCGCCCACCACCTGCTGACTGACACCATATGGTAGGGCTGTACGCCCATTAGTCCACAGCATGAGCCAATGGGCATGCAACCTGTACTGCACTACACAGTCCAGTTATGTGAATGGATCCATTCACATATCTGAACTGTGTAGTGACGGTATGGGCTGCATGCCCTTTGCTCACGCTGTGTACCAATGGGCATACAGCACTACCATATGGTGTCAGTCAGTAAGTGCAGGTGGTGGCGGGTGGGGAGCCGCTGCCCGCTGCTGACCGGGGAGTGAGGTGGTGTGCTTAGTGGGTGGGTGGGGAGGGGGTACTGCTAGATCACCAGGGTTGGATTGGTGTTGCATTATTTTTCACTGACGCCCACGCATCAGGCTGTGAGCGGTCCAGTGCATAATTTTGTTAACGTACAATATTTTGACTCCAGATTTCCAACATACCCATTATAGTGTATGGTGGGACATTGTTGTTGGCTAAATTCAGTAGAAAGACACAGCCGTTGTACCATTGTGGTGACATCATGAAGGTGTTGTACCATCCTGAGGATGTCACTATGATGGTACAACAGCACTGATGCTCATTGCGCATGTGCAGCTAGCAAGCATGGAAGACAGATCATGGGTAAATGGCCAGCAGTGGCAAGATCTGTGCAAAAAAACACAGCAGTGCTGTAGAAAGGACAGTCCTGATCTTCAGAATTGGTGTGTAGCTTCATTTTGATTTGGGAGACTTGAGTCTGGGACATTGTGAGGATGTGGACCAAGCGGGGCTTCTTGTTGTGTCGGCAGCTGAGGTGGTGGTGGGGTCACGATCAAGAAATGTTGAACTGCTGCCCATACACTATACAAGATAATGGATGGGCAACAGTTAACAACAACCCTGCGTTAACTTCTCAAGGTTGTCTGCCAACTGTAAACCTCTCAAGCTTCACTATCAAGGTGTACTTGGTTGTCATGACAACCTCTCGAAGTTAACAACAGGGTTGTTGTTAACTGTTGCCCATCCATTATCCTCTATTTTTCACACCACCTCAAGAACAGTACAGCTGTCATGTTTCACATCCTGTCTGAAATGTGTTTTCACACCTGTGGCATGGAGTGGTGTTCCTGCATGGAACTGAAGATTTTCCCCTATGGGGTGTATGAGGTGGGGTCATAAGAAGAATATTTTGAATGTTTGGGGTTAAAATATTGAAAACAAACAATTTGTTAAGTCACATTGATTGCAGGGATGTCTGTTGCACCTCTGTGGAACATGTTGCCTTTTGAGCTGAGCTCATGTGTGAATTCAGTGAGTCAGTTTGCTGCAACAAGGCTTATGGGGAAGGTGCTTCAGCATGTAGCACCAGTCATGGTCTGGGTAGGGATGGAGCAGTGTTTCAGTGCAGACACCACACCCTGTCATGGGTCAGGGAACCTCACCCACAGGGTATTGAGATATGTGTGCCATGGTCTGCTGGCCCCATGCACTGCATCATGACTGTCTCCAGTGTTGTATTTAGCTCATTTTGCTGAGGTCCTGAAGTGACCTGCGCAAATCAGGATAAAGTTCCACTATCACAAAAATAAGGGAAATTAGTTGCAAAAGACAATGTTTATGCAGAGATTAGGGTTGTAAAAATGCAAAGCATACAAAGATGGGAAAATAAACAATATTAGGAATGCCCACCCATACTCTGGATCAAATGAGGCTAAAATGTGATATCTTTATTCAGTGCCCATAGGGCCCTGCATGAAGAAAGAGCAGACAGGTTATGTTCACCATACTGTATCACTATGATGAACTAGGTAGGAGCTGTATCTTGTGCTTTGGACAGGAGGCTATGGGTTGGGGGTGGTGGCATTAGGGGTGACAACCACAAGTAGAACCCCATCACTGATTCGCCAATACTTCGGAGACCCAAATCCCTAATGATTTTTTGTTTCCCAACTTTGTAAATTTTTACAACCATAATCTCTGCAATAACGGAATTTTTTGATATATATATATATTTTATAGTGGTGCAGTCGTGCCACTATATTTAGGGTTGAGATGTCACTTCTATGTTAAAGTCAAAAGTTTGAGCGTTAATAACTTTGGACCCATTCAATGGATTTGCCTGAAAATTGGAATGTGCACTGGGGCATGATAGATCTCTTGGTCAGACTTATGGTCTTGCGTCCAAAATGCTGAAAAATGCAAAATTATCTGTTTTTGGAGGCAGCTTTTGAGATTTTGTACATGATTCTGCACAGCCATCATGTGGTGTGCCATTCTGCAATATGGATTGTATGAAAGAGCTTTGGTGGTTGAACATGCCGTTTTTTGTTTGGTGAAAAAATATTAAGGCATTCAAAAGTTATGCCACTTTTAAGTTCCCATTATAAGTCAAGGGGAAAATTTATATGTGTTTTGCAAACAAAGAATGGGGTTCTGGCCGTCTCGTCCCACCTGGTGGTCAAAGAATTTGCAGCCTCGTGGTTGAAGAATCTTTGTCCGTGAGAATTCTTTGATCGCAAGGTCTGCCATCTTGTTTTTAGATTTCCAATCATAAAAACACAAATGTCTTGGCTCAGGGGTCACTCCTGAAGTAAAACTTGGATGGGTTTTACTCAGGGGGCTCCAATCTATCGAGCCATGCCTTTGGTTTCATCCAAAATGGTAAAAAAATAGAGTTATAAGGTTTTAAAATTCTTGATCGTGGCTCGCTAACGATTTTTGATTGTGAGCCTGCAAATTCTTTGATCGTGAGATTCTTTGATCGCAATCAAGCATTGCGAAGGACGAGCTAGAAGAATTAAAAAAATCTATTTTCGCAGCCCAGGGGTGTCATAGGAAGTCAAATGAGGGTGGGTTTTGCTCAGAGGGCTTTGTTCTGTTGAACCATGGTGGTGGTTTACCGCAATTCCTTGCAATTTTTGAATTAGAGCATTTTTAATTCTTTGATCGTGAGCCTGCAAATTCTTTGATCACGAGCCTGCAAATTCTTTGATCGCGAGATTCTTTGATCACGATCGTGCATCACGAGCGAGGGATGAGATGTTGAATTAAAAATCTATTTTCACAACCCAGGGGTGCCCTAGAAAGTCAAATGAGGGTGGGTTTTGCTCAAAGGGCTTTGTTCTGTCGAACCATGGTGGTGGTTTACTGCAATTCCTTGCAATTATTGAATTACAGCATTTTTAATTCTTTGATCATGAGCCTGCAAATTCTTTAATCACGAGCCTGCAAATTCTTTGATTGTGAGATTCTTTGATCACGATTGTGCATCGCGAGCGAGGGACGAGATGGCCAAATTAAAAATCAATTTTCTCAGCCCAGGGAGCGTGTGCCAAAAAAATTTGTTTTGAAGTGGGGACAGGAAATGAAAAATGATACTGAAACTTTCAAATGAATCCTGCCATTGCTATTTCAACTACATGTCCTAGAGGCCAAACAGGACAGCAGACAGCATGGATTCATACATGGCAGATCCTACCAAACCAACCTGGTCGAGTTCTATGATTGGATAACTAGGCAACAAAGGCCATGCAGTGGATGTCCTGTATCTGGACTTCAGTAAGGTATTCGACTCAGTGCCACATGGAAGGCTGGGAAGGAAGTTAGTAGGCACAGTGGCGGGTGCAAAGCTGGTGAGATGGGTAGGAAACTGGCTACAGGGAAGGCAACAGAGGGTGGTGGTGGGTGGGGAGCTCTCACACCCAAGGGCAGTGACGAGTGGTGTTCCACAGGGCTCAGTGTCGGGACCAGTGTTGTTTGGGATATTCATTGCAGACATATCATGGGACATCAAGAGCAAGATCAGTCTGTTTGCTGATGATACCAAGGTAGGCGCGGTGGTGGATGACCTAGGGGGATGGCAGGGGTTGCAGGATGATCTGGCAAAGCTTGAAACCTGGTCAGACACCTGGCAACTGGGCTTTAATGCCAAAAAGTGCAAGGTGCTGCATTTTGGGATGAAGAACCCAAGGAGGAGTTACCAGCTGGGGGGAGTGCAGCTAGCTCAGACAGAGGAGGAGGAGGAGGAGAAGGATCTGGGTGTGCTCATTACAGGGTCATTGAACAACTCGGCACAATGTAGGAAGGCAGCTGTAAAGGCCAACAAAATGCTGGGTTGTATTGCAAGGGGTATATCCTCGAGGAGGGAGGAGGGAGGAGGGAGGAGGTGATTCTGCCACTGTATAGGTCATTAGTTAGACCACACCTGGAGTACTGCGTGCAGTACTGGCATCCGTATCTGAAGAGGGACATTAAGTTACTGGAGGGGGTGCAGCGCAGAGTGACAAAGATGATCAAGGGGCTGGGGGACTTATCATACGAGAGGAGGTTGAAGGAGTTGAACATGTACTCACTGGAGGAAAGGAGAGACAGGGGTGACATGATTGAAACCTTTAAATACATGAAAGGAATAAACAAGATGGGTACAGAGGGGCTGTTCAAAGTAAGGGAAGGGAGGGCCACCAGGGGCCATGATATGAGACTGGAGCGAGGAAGGTTCAGGAGGGAGATGAGGAGACAATTTTTTACAGAGAGGGTGGTGGCTGGGTGGAATGCACCTGCTGAAGTGGTATGCAGTAGAACAGTGGACTGCTTCAAACAAGGATGGGACAGGACAAGGGGAAGGTTAATGAAGGAAGGGTGGGAGGGAGGGGCAGCTGCAGAATAAGGGTGCTAGCTGCACATTCGAGCAGACTTGATAGACCTCTAGGCCTTTATCTGCTGGCAAATTTTGTATGTTCGTATGCTCATATGTGTGAACAGTTGTGTATAAATAGAATGTGTAAGAGCAAGCCACTTTTCAAGTTTTATTAATTTATGTCATTTATCAATATGGCTGTTAATGTAGTGACTTTGTTCATCTTTCTGTTTTTGGCAATGGAGAAGTGAGCGTGACAGTTTAATGGTGAACTGCCCATTTGAGAGTTCCCTCCAGCTGTTGTCCTCATGGCAGTCACAAACTAAACAGCACAAGCTATAAAAGAATTGAAAATCGCTACCACATGTGCCATTTTATTTATTTTTTAACTGAACCAAAATCATTCATTTTGTCTTTCCGTGGTGATTGAAATGAATGCTATACAGTCTACTTTTGCGTAAGCTTGCTAATTTTCTTTTGGTTTATCTTGCAAAAATTCACGTTCTGCTGCTGTTTTTGGAAGAAGTCTTCCCATAGCACAAACCTCTCACTCTTTCTCTCTTTCTCTCTAGCTCTCTCACACACACACACACACACACACACCCTGTACCTCCCAGCAAGCTCTCTATCTCTCCTCCTCACAGCTGCACAAATTGCTTTATTTAATGGGGAGGGGGTTAAAAAAGGTGGGTGCTACAGTGCGGATTCTGGATCACTTCGGGCAGAGCCTGGTGTGGATTTGGGGCGCATCCTCGCTCCTTCATCCAGTGGTGAATTTACAGAGTTTGACAGTCAGTTGTGTAGTGCTGGACACTACCCAATCACGATTGCAGTGCACAAGTTATCATATGGCTGAGACATTATTTGGTGTTCATGGGGAATCCATTCAGGAAGATTGGAGACAGTACACCTGTGTGGGAGCAATGAGTCTGTGATGGAAGGCATGCAGCTTCAATTTAGGCTAAGTATTCATGGCCGGATGTTAGCAAGGATCTGTCCAGCTTGAGAAGAGAAGCAGGGCGGGGGCGATGTAGCGGACGGGGAGTTGAGTCACAAGTGTGAATGTTTTTTGATCGGAGTTTATGAGGAGACTGGTACAGCAGTTAGCCCAGTAGGCACCGCAGCATATGGATGGTGAAGACTGGAGGCTTGACAGGTGTGTGCTGTCAACTCAGAGCAGCATGGCAGGGAGTGGGAAAGGTTGAGAAAAGGTGGCGAAAAACTGACAACTGCCAAGCATGTGATGGCTGATTGATTCCTCCCGAGAGGGTTCCCTCAGTTTGCCGTGTGTGGTATGGGAGGCGCTGGAGGGAAAAAAGGTCAACCTTATAGTGTTTCAGTGCCACATATTTAGTTCATGATATCAGGGAATCTGGCAGATGGTGTGCTTTTTCAACTCTATTCACTGGCATCCCTCGGTTTACCTTCAGTGAAGAAGGTCACTGTTGTTTGAATGTGTAGCTACGTCTGCTTCATATGATGGTTTGTGCACTGTGATTGGTGTTTGGCACTATAGTGGAATTTTGGTCTTTGTGGCTCTGCCCCAGACAGGCGGAATGATGGCGCTCCGAGTTGGCATGTTGGTTTGTTTCAGGTGGTTTAGAGTTTGCACTATTGCACTTGGTTTTGTGTTTGAAAATCATTAACTAAATGTTTTTTAGAAAGCACTCCTGTGGTCATTCAATTCTGCCTAAAAGTTGAGTTTCAGCATTTTTTATTCTTTGATTGTGAGCATGCAATTTCTTTGATTGGGAGCCTGCAAATTCTTTGATCGAGAGATTCTTTGATCGTGATCCTGCATCGTGAGCGAGAGATGAGATGGCCCTTTTAAAAATTAAATTTTCTCAGCACAGGGGTGGCCTAGGAATACAAATGGGCGTGGGTTTTTCTCAGGGGGCTTCGTTCTATCGAGGCATGGTGATGGTTCCATGTAATTCTGCCTAAAGCTCGAGTTTCAACATGTTTTATTCTTTGATCATGAGCCTGCAAATTCTTTGATCACAAGCCTACAAATTCTTTGATCGTGAGATTCTTTGATCGTGATCTTTGATCGTGAGTGGGGACGAGATGGCCAGACTTTATAATGCATTAGATAGGGCAATTTCACCAATCTTTAAGTTTAAATATCTCGGAAACAGTTTGGTCTTTTTACTTGAAATTTGGAGGGTGCTCTCGGCATGTCCTGTAGGTGTCAATTACAGTGCTTACGTGTCAGAGAAAAAATTTTTAGCGGAGATATTGCGATATACAATTTACATGTTGCGGACAGTGTTTTACATTGTGCTGATGGCTTGAAATTGATAGGGTACCTAACCTTAGTGTCATGGATGTAGTTTTCAGTCATTGTGCCTGTAAAATGTTAACAGGTGTGGAATTCAGCAAGTCTGATGAATGAAAACATCAAATTTTAACATGTTATATGTTGGACACAGCTTGGTCTTTTACATTGAAATTTGGACGGTGTTCTCGGCATGTCCTGTAGATGTGAATTACAGTGTTTATGTGTTGGAGAATGTTATTTTTGCAGATATATTGCATGACACAATTTATGTGTTGTGGACAGTGTTTTGCATTGCGCTGGTGGCTTGAAATTGATAGAGTACTTAGCCTTAGTGTCATGGATGCAGTTTTCAGTCTTTGTGCCTGTAAAATGTTAACAGGTTCGGAATTCTGCATCTCTGATGAATGAAAATGTCAAACTTTTACTTGTTATATGTCGGACATAGTTTGGTATTTTACATTGAAATATGGAGGGTGTTGATGGTACACACACATTTACAAGTGGGTGGGAGTGCAGGGCCCAAAGGGCCCGTGCTCTCACCAAATTCTGTAGGTTGGTGGGTGCGAAGGGCCCAAAGGGTCCGTGATCCCACCAACATAAGCAAGTTCTTACTTTGGTATTCTTTCTCAAAAAGTAAGGAAATTCTATGCAAAAAACTGTGTTAATGCATAATTTAGGGTTAAACCACAAAACATCAGGAAATTAAAAATCTTTAGGGTTGCCCTTCCCTCCCAGACCTGCCAATCATCCCAAGAGTGACAGATGATGGGGTGTGTCATTGGGGTTGTGATGCCTAAATGTCACCTCATTCTTTTTTGCTGTCCCTTGCTAACATCATTACTCATGGAATGGGTTGACATTTAAGCCTCAAAACTGCAATGACACACCCCGTCATCTGTCAATCTTGGGAATGATTGGTGGGTCCGGGGAGAGGCAACCCTAAAGATTTTTCGCTTCCTGACTTTTTGTGGTTTAACGCTAAATGATGCATTAACGCAGTTTTTTTGCATAGAATATATATATATATATATATATATATACATATGTGTGTAATTCTGTTAATGTATATGTTAGGGTTTCTATTCCAGTGACAAAAATCTGGAAATTCAGTGTTAGGGTTACCAACACTACCACCCCCACCCTACACACCCCAGTCTTCACAACAACAACAGGCATTGGGGTGTGCCTTGGCATTAGTGGGCCTAACTTTCATCCCATTCCATGTGAAAGGAAACTAAGATGTTGCAGTATAGAATAATGGGGAAAGAGTTCGATCCAATGACTCCAAGGCACACCTGACACCTATTGTTGGTGTGGAGGCTAGGGGGATGGGGTGGATTGGTAACCCTGACACCGAATTTCCAGACTTTTATTGCTGGAATAGAAACCCCAGCTGATGCATTAATGGAGTTTTTTTGCAATGAATTTCCTTACTTTTTGTGGAAGTTTCACCATAGGCATAGTTATTTATGGGAGTGCAGGTCCCTCCATTGATGCGTGAGTAAATTATAACCCTAACCATCTGATTGCCCCAGGACATGTACATGGTAAAGAAATGTTTTAAATTCCTGCCAACACATAATTCTGCATAATTGTGACACTATTCCTTGGCACACATGTTCAAACCCATTTTGGCCAAGATTTGAAATTTTACAGCTGTGAAATACAGGAGGTGTGGTAATAGGAAGGCTATGTTGCAAATCAGGGGTAAAAATATTTACAATTACTGTAGCTAAGAGCATGCATAGGAAAATTGCATCGAATGATCTTAACTTTGTTATGTTTGCATATTTTTACCACAAATTTTCTTATCATCATCCCGCCTCATAAACCCCACAGGTGAAAATGTAGTAATGCGTGGCAAAATACCACTATATGTAACAGGTGCAGAAACATATTTAGGAAAGGATGGGAGAAATGACAGCTCGCTGTTGAAAATGTGGATCAAAAATATTACAAATTGCCAAAGTTATACACATGCATAGAAAATTTCAATGTCTGCTCGTAACCTGGGTGTTTTTTTTGAATTTTTGTACCAAATTTTCAATATAGGTTTTTTGGACCCATCTCATGAACACTGGCACTGTCATTTTATTACTCACTCCCCCTGTCTCACTCGCTCATTCTGTTTCTCCTCGTGCTGCAGGCTGCCCTTCTGTGCTGGGCTTCTGCCTCTGTTGGCATTTTTTTCTGCCCACAAAGAAATCTGCAACAGTCCCGACAGAGCTCCATTGGCCTCACTCACTCCTCCTGTCTCACTCGCTCATTCCGTTTCTGCCAGTGCAGCTGGCTGGCCTTTTGTACTGGGCTCCTGCCTGTGTTGCTGTCCTTTTCTGCCCACAAAGAAATCTGCAGCAGTCTCAATAGAGCTCTGCTGAGCTTGCTCGCTCACTCCCCTTCTCTCACTCTCTCTCATTCTGTTTCTCCCACTGCTGCAGGCTGTCCTTTTGTATGGTTCCTGCATGCATTGCTGCCTTTTCCTGCCACAAAGAAATCTGCAGCAGTCCTAACACAGCTCCGTTGAGCTCACTCACTCCCCCTCCCTCAGTCGCTCATTCTGTATCTCCAGCGCTGCAGGCTGCCCTTTTGTACTGGGCTCCAGCCTGCATTGTCACCTTTGCCTGCCCACAAAGATATCCGCAGCAGTCCCGACAGAGTTCAATTGAGCTCTGTCACCCTCCCAGTCACTCAATCCTAATCTGTCCCAAACACTGATTTACAACATAGACTGTGGTATTATGTGCCGGAATCATGGAAACACATTTCAGCCAGCATGTGAAAAATGACAGCTGTACTGTTCATAAGGAGGTGTGAACAAATGCCAGTGTTGAAAATCTGGTGTGAAAATATTACTAATTTGCAAACTTACAAGGGTGCGTGGAACCTGCACAACACACACTCGTAACACAGTCATTTTATGGAGTTTCATCATAGGCATTTTAGGACCTCTGCTCATGAACAGTGTCAGTGTGATTTTGTTAATATGTCCTGAACACTGATTTCCCACATCTACTGTGCTATTGTGCACCAGAAGAGTGAAAACACATTTCGGCCAGGATGTGAAAAATGACAGCTGCACTGTTCATAAGGAGGTGTGGCAAAATGGCAATGTTGAATATCTGGCATTAAAATATTGCAAATTTGCAAAGTTATGAATATGTGTAGCAACTGCACAAAACACGCTCATAAAAAAGTCATTTTTTGGATTAGACTTTTTAGAGCCGACCTCATGAACACTGGAACTGTCATTTCGTAAATCGGTCCCAAAAGGGGATTCCACGCAGTGACTGCAAAATCACCTTTTGGGTCTGAATAACAACATGACAGTGACAGAATTCATGAGGAGGGGTCCCATAAACCCCATGTTGAAAGTTTGGTGCCAAAATTCCAAAAAATGCCTGAGATATGCATCAAAGTGGAAAAAACCCTATTTATTCCATTATACAGCTTACCAGCATTTCCTTAGTTCGTGGTCAGCTTTGAAGAGTGCAGACGTGTTCTTGGTCCAATCAAGATTGTCACGCTGGACTCTGGAGGTAAGTATGAGTGGGGGTGGGGAGGCAGGTGCGAGTGGTGGGCGTAGATTGTGGGGGGGTCAGGGAGACCACTGAGGACTGTTTTTTACAGGTTAAATAAAAGAAGACATCACAGGACCATTTTTTTATTTTACAGGGGCATGTGGTATGCTGGGGTGGGCTCCCAGCGTGTCAATGGAGTCTTTCTTTTGGGGGGACAGCTATAGCTGATGGGGGATTGGGCACCCCTGTTGGCACACAAGAAAAGGGGGGTATTACATTAAGGCAATGGAGACTGGGAACCCCCATCATCACACAACAAAAGGGGGGGTGACATTATGCTGACAGGGAGTGGGCCGGCTCCCCATCTGCAACATAAATCGTGGGGCACTGAAGCTGATGGGGATTGTGGCCCCGTTGGCAAATAAACACGGTGGGGGGCACATGCTGCCAAGGGGGATTGGGCACCCCCTCGGCAGGTGGAGGGGTTAATATTGTTTATGAACATGGCAGCAAGCCACCCCCATGTTCACAAACAATATCAGTGTTTCAAGATCCCGCCCTGCAATGATGGGTCGCTCCCTCATTGCAGTGAATGGCTGCTGCTGCAATGACAAGGCAGCCCCTGATTGCAGCGGCTGAAACATTAGAAAGTTGTGGCACACTGGCTGAACTAGTGTCAGCAGCAGCATGCCATGGCATTGGGGGAAGCGGGCTAAGCCTTTAAAGGCTGTGGGGGCATTGGCCACAACAGTGCCAAGCCTCCACAACCTGCTTCTGGAGAAAGCTGCTGCAATATGTTTCTTGTGCATGTGCCCAATCAACATAAAAATAAAATAAGTGCATACAAAGGGGGTGAACATTAGGGTTGACAACCCCAATGAAAAATCAACCCCTCATTTGCTTCAGGGTTGGAGCAGGTGTTTTAGAGTTGGAAACCCTAAAGTTATATTTCCCTACATTTATCACTTTATCTACATCCCTAACTGTTGCATTTCCACAGTGTTTCGCAATTAATTTCCTTACTTTTTCAGACAGTGTATTCGTAGCCTTTTTTGCCCTTGGGCCCTGTGCTCCTACCCGTGTATACTGTACTTCTTGAGATGAGTAATTGTATCCTTATTTGCCTGTGTTAGTGCAGTTGCATAACACATATGCAAATTTGGGGTCAAAGTATTTAAAAATTTCCAAAGTTATGAGTGTGCATAGCAAAATTACAACAAATGGTCATAACTCTGTAGTCTTCACATATTTTGAACCCAAATTTTCAACATAGCCTTCTTATGACCCCACCTCATGAACAATGTAAGGAAAAATAGTCAAAACCTGCCCAAAAGGTGAATTTGCCAATTGATCATGAAAACACCTGCCAGAAGGAAGCTGTGTATTCATTTGGAAGGATCCCCAAAAGGCCATGTTGAAAATTTGGATTCAAAATGAGAACAAATATCTGAGCTACAGTATGTATAAAAGTTGAAAGCCCCAACTGAAGTCCATTGAACCACATTTACCTTAGTTTCTCATTCTGCAGTCTCCCATTGAATCAGCATGACATGTCTTTGAGCAAAGAGTGGATCTCAGCCTGGGACCTGTTCAGGTGAGTGAGGGTGTATGGAGGTGTACCGGGTGGTGTGGGGTGGTGGCTGCTGAGTACGAGGTAGGGATGGGGGGGCTTATCAGTGAGGTAACATTTTTTTTTCTGCAGGAACAATACAAAAAACACTGAGGGACAGTCTTTTTATTTCAATGGCAAACACCGATGGGGGGTGAGGGGTGCCACTAGGCACCAAGGACAGTAGGCAGTAGGGTGAAAGTGATTAGGAAACAGGGAGATGGAGGGAACACTGAACTACCAATGGAAAAAAAGCACTGGGATGTAATCAGAGAACAAGGAGGGAGAGGGACCAGTGGACTACCAGGAAAATGTTTGTCTGGCAAGGGGATGGCGATCAGACATCAGGGAAGGGGAAAGGGACCACTGGACTGCCAATGAAAACAACAAAATACCACGATGATGATTGGAGAACAGGGGATCGGCCACAGAATTACATGGAAAATGTTTGTTTGGTACAGGGAAAGTGATTGGACATTAGAGGAGGGGAGAGGAGGGGAACCACTGGACTGCCAATGAAAACAATAAAATATCAGGCCAGCGATCAGAGAATAGGGAAGGGACCACTGGACTATCAGGAACATGTTTATTTGGCCTGCGAATGGTGACTGAACATCAGAGGAGGGGAAGGGGAGTACCAATGAAAATAATTGAATTCCATAATAGTGACTGGAGAATGGGGAGGGACCACTAGACTACCAGGGAAAAAATATAAATTACCAGGAGGGTGCTTGGAGAATGAGGGAGAGAGGTGGGACCATTGGACTACCAGGGACATTTTTATTAGGTACCGGGACAGCGATCAGAGAATGGGGGATGGGGGAGGAACCTCTGGACTGCCAGGGAAAAGTTTGTTTTTGTTTGGGGTTTTTTTTCCACTCAGACAATGATCTAACATCGAGGGAGGGGGAGGAACCACTGCACCTCCATAAATCTGCATGGAAATGTTCTGTTCACACAGTAATGTTTGAACTATTAATAAGTACAAATAGTTATTTACTGTTCGAACATTAATGTTCAAACAGTAGAAAAAGAATGGTAATTACTGAGTGATGGGGCAGGATTTTCAGTGGAAAAACACACATTTGCCATGTAGATCTACTATACTAATTTTAAGACAAACAACAAATTAAACATATCACTGAGACCTAAATACAGGTGTTGTGCTATTAATACCATGCAGCACTGTAGTTGTGTATAACACTATTTTATAAATTGCTAGAAAAACAAGATGGCTGACATCATGCACAGTATTTCTCTCAACATGAACAGTAAATTTATAATTTGAATAGTAAGTCTACAGTTTGAACTATTTTAATGTACCTGCCATGCTTGCAACTATCACAGAATTCATTATAATTTAAAAAATGTTAATATATTTTTCCCCAAAACATTAAAAGATACGCCCTTTGCACACTCACCATTATCCCTAAAAATTTCAGAGAAAAATATCATTCCGTGTGGGCTGCAGATGATGGCAAAAAATCCGATGTTAACCAGTGGGAAAAAAAGTGTTTTGTTTTTTCATTTTTATTTTACCACTTTACAACTCAAAAACCATACAAGATACCATCACAAAACATTTCAGATCTTGAGACACTGACACAATGACTGCATGCCAAATTTGGGGCTATTTCATCAAAACATGGCAACGTTATTAAGGTGAAAACATTGGGATTTGACATTGAAGTGTTGTGCAAACCACAATTACTATGGCACCACTATAATACATATACACACGCACCTTTAAATGTCCTACTGTTTTCTTTTAAGCGTCCATTGTATACTTGGGTATGTTTTGACCTCTTTTTGTGAAATTGCCTGCATATTCTAGACATCACGTCCTCATTCCACTTCCAGCCAGCATAGAATGATGTGACTACTGTCATTTAATGTCTTAGGAATATAAAAAAGATAGGGCAGTAGCCACTGAGTAGAGGAGAACACAATGCAGATATTTTTTTTTAATTATTTGGTAACCTAGTAAGCCCCACTAGGCACAAGGCCTGTTTGCAGGGGTGACCCAGGAGCACTGAGGAGGTTAGGTGACTTGTACAGGGTCACAGAGTATGCAAGTGAAGGTTGTGAGAATCAAACCTTGGTCTGCTGGATATAGCAAGCTCATTCGCAGTGTATTACTCTAAGCGCTAGGCTATAGTGCCAGGTGAATGTTTAGGGCAATATAAAGCAGAATTATTAATTTTTAGAAAGTGGTCAAGAAAATCCTAGCATTCCTATTGGCTGGGACACCCATCAAAGCAGGTGAGTATTTTTCAAAACAGCACGCCTAAAAATAGTGCCAATTTGGGGTGCCCCATCACTAAGGGTATTGTTGGGCACCCCGAATTTTCATACTTGCCAGCCACCATTTTCCCTGCTCGATAAGTGAGCTGTAAACAAGCCGCTGGTTTGATCTCCCGCTTTTTAAAACTCCCTTCCAGAGACATAACCGGTAGCTCCAGTACTACTACTCTAAATAAGCCAAGGAGTAAAGGAAAAAAATCACATAACGTAGCACAACAGTTTTTCTTAATTTAAAATGTACCTTTTCTTCCCTTAAATGGATTCCTAGCCTTGCCACCAGAATTCATACGCAGATCAACTCCCGACATACAAGACTTGCCTCTGATGTTCACCTGGCACTCTCAATTTTTCTGCTATGGGTGGAACCATACAACCAGACAAAGAGCTACTTTAAAAAAATAAATAAAGTAGAAATTTACAACAGAGCCGTATCGGAATTTCAAACCTCTACTTCCTGGTTTTACGTATCAGGGTTGTGCAGGGTTGCGCTCCTAACAACCGTATCTTCCAACCCCACACAAAAAAAAAAAAAGAAAGAAAGAAAAGTCTTCCACGAAGGGCAGAGAACAATGTATGAAACATAAAAATGATGCAAAGGCAATGCTGGGGGAAAATTAAATAAAAAACTCCATATCTTTGTCAGAAAAAGTTGGTGCAAGGGAGGGCATGTAAATGAAAATGTCTCTTTGGGGAGGGCAACAGGAGCTGGAACAGCACAGAAATGGAGGGACTACTTTAACTAAAAAAGTTTATCTAGTGTTCATATTCATTTCCAAAGTACCTTTCTTCATTATTTGATTACTTAATTGAAATTTACACAGATGCCCATCTTCTAAGTGCAATAATACCCTCCAGGGTGGGTGTAATTGGGAAATACCAGACCTTCCAGGGGCTATAAGGGCCTCTGCCTGTGACATCGGTCCTCATTGGTAGTCCAGTATTTCCCAATACTGCCCACCATGTTGGGTATTATTGCTTACACCATAAAATGATCAAAGCATAGCCAAATGCATGGCAAACATGGAAAGGTAAAATGCAGCCATAAAATAAAAAGTAGTTCCTATCATGTGACGCAAGGATGGGATCCAAGCAACAAGGGAGGACTTAGAAGTGTGTGGTTCAGGATACGACAGAAGAGATTTAATGCCAAGAAATGTAAGATAGTGCACATTATAAAATGGGCAAAGGATTTCAAGCATTCTGATTGGGTTTTAGCCATGCATTAGAAGAGTCTAATGCACAGCTAAAACTAGAAACCCCATGTAGAATACACAGACACATTTTATAAGTACAATAAGCCACTCTGGGGATGTGTATTAGACAGTTCTAACACACGCCTAGGGGACTGAATGATTTCAGCCTTCAGCCTCACTATGCCCCTAGCTGTGTGTTTGAACTGTCCAATGTGCACCCTGTCATGTTTTATTGCTTTCTTGGAAATAGGAACTCAAAAATGCAATATCTGATGGGGGAGTGGTACTAGAGAGCACATCTGAAGAAAGGAACCTGGGGGGGATAATATTAGAAAGCCCGTAATCAATATTGCACTCCAACAGGGCAGTGGGCAAGGCAAATGGGATACTGGGATGCAAGAACGGTAAGCAGCAGAAGCAGGGAGGTGTTCTTTCCCTAGTATGCTGTAGGTCTTTGGTACAATCTCTCCTGGAGTACTGTACGAGGTTCTGGGGTCCACACCTGCACAGGGACTGTGAAAAAGTGGAGGCTATAGACAGAAGGGCAACCAAGATGAGCCAGAGTCTGGCGAGACGGCATGTGAGGAAAAGACTGAGGGACTTTAATATGTACACCCTAGAGACTAGGGAAGAGAGAAGGGGCATGATTAAAATGAGCAAATAATTATGTTGTATCAACATAGTGAAATGCAATAATCTGTTCGCCCTAAGCACAAACACAGGCACAAGGGGGACTCCGCTAAAACTGGATGCAGGGAGCATACCTCTTAACTGTACCACATCATGAGGAACGTTCCTCATTTTACTTCACAAAAGCTCCCTGTTCCACATTGTAAGGACTTGTCCCACATTCAGTGTCCACATTTTAAAGCAAAAATCTTCAGTAATTGATGCAAAAAATATATTATTCAATTAATAACAGACTTTCTGAACATAAATGCAAACATTATAACAGTGTTCTGAGCTTCTTAGGTAAAGATTTGATTAAGTGTTCCACATTTTGCTCATTTGTTCCACATTTTGAGAGGCAATGTTCCACATTTGGGGGACAAAAGGTTGAGAGGTATGGCAGGGAGGTTCAGGACTAATGTCCGCAATTACTTTTTTACAGTAAGAGTGGTGGACAAGTGGCATGGCCTGCCAGAGGAGGCAGTTTGTGCCCAACCCGTGGGTGGTTTTAAACAGGGATGTACAGCCTGGACTGTTCCAAGTCTCTTGGCATGAGCAGTACAATGATGTCAACCCAACCACTGCATGGACCATGGTCAAGTCAGCCCAAGGACCAGAGTTACAGGGCTGGGTGGGAAGGCAGGAAATCAATTAGAGTCTACAATAGCACAGTAGGTAGGGATCTTAGGGCAGACTAGGTGGGCCTTTTCTGTTGTCAGCTTCTATATTGCTATGCTTCTATGTATGCCGTTTTTCTAGTCTTATAAGATGTCCCTTTCTGAGTCTGTTTTAGCATTTATTTTTAGATTTAAAATTAAAGTTCTCCTTAACTCCTTTTCATCTGGGTGGCCATTTTATATCAGGTTAAGCACTGGTTGATTCAGACTGCAGATGGAGTTGTTGGAAGTAATGGGTTAGTATGCCTAGCCCCAGGTTTATATCTGTGTTCTCAGCTGTTTTTTGATTAGCGCCCATTGTCCCATAAGGTCAGGAAGTAGTGTGCTGCATGCTAGTTCGCCATAGCCACGAGAAGATGGTGTTAAACAATGGGACTGAAGAAATGGTCAGGGAACTGAAGAACACAAAGGGTTGAATGTAACAGGAAATTCTTAGGTGTGAGGAAGGTCACTAGCAGGGCCCCACTGGAGTCTCTATATGGGCCAGTACTCTTTTAACGTCTTCATCAGTGATATAAATGGTGTAGGGTGCAGGAGCTGCATCAGAACCCTATGAGGAGAGACTTCAGGACCTCAGTATGTAGTCTTTGGAAGAGAAAAAAGAGATGGGAACAAGATAGAGACCTATAAATACCTCACGGGGTACAGGAGGGGAGTATTTTCCAAAGGAATAGATTCATGAAAACAAGAGGACATACGATGAAGCTGGAAGGGGGACAATTTAGGAGAAATCTGAGGAAGTTCTTTACTGAAAGAGTGTTGTATATCTGGAGCATTCTTTCAGCAGAGGTTGTGGATCAAAAAGGGTTGCATGCTTCATGCATGCATTCAATAGGCACAAGGGAATCATATTTGGAAGCACGGGGGGCTGGGATCAAGTAGGGTCTGTGGTAACAGGATAGGATAAGCTAGACAGGAGAAAATTAGCAGACTGAGTATGCAAGTAGTGCTTATCTGCTGTCAGAGTATATATTTCTATGTTTAGAAGAATGCATCAGAGGTAAAGTGTTCTTTTTTGCAGATGACACCAAACTTTGTGGCAGGATTGACTGTAAGGAAAGTATATGTGAGTTGAGGGAAGACCCCATGAGGCTAGAGAGGTGGTATAAGATCTGGCAGCTGGTATTCAATGCCAAAAAGCGGAAAGTCATGCATGTAGGCAGCAGAAATCCTGGGGTTAAGTATAGTCTTGGGAGAGGTGGGGGCAACATTCAAGGTGACTGAGCAGGAAAGGGATCCAGGAGCAGTGATTTCCAACATCCTCAAATCATATGCACAATTAGTTAAGTGATAGGGAAGGCAAACAAAATGCTGGGATGCACTGAGGCAAGGTTTCAGCAGCATGAGAAAAGAGTTCATCTTGTTGCTACATGGAGCCCTGGTGAAACTGCATCTGGAACAGTGTGTGCAGTTTTGGAACCACCACATAAGGAAGGACATAAACAGATAGGAAACAGTGAAGAGAAACATGACCAAGATAATACAGAAACATCAAGGGAGGATGTATAAGTCAAGACTAGAACACATCAACGTGTACTCACTGGAGAACAGATGAGAAGCAACGATGTGATCAAAATGTTTAACTACATTCAGGGTATAAACAAAGTTGACTCAAGTAAGCAGTTCACAGTGAGTGGCAACACCAATACCAGGGGAACAGCAGAAAACTGGTAGGAGTAGGTTTAAGAAGAATGTTCTGAAATACTTTTTCACAGAGAAGGTGATGGGGGTGGAATAAACTGTCCCTGGCACTGGTTAGTGCAAAAAAGGTAAAGGGATTCAAGAAGAGATGGGGTAGACATAAAGGGCTGATTAAGGGTGCTGGGGAGTTCAGGGTGGGAGGGATGACCATTATCCCCCAGAGGACATGTACCACCTCCTAGACAAACTAGACAGATCACAGAAACATAGAATCTGTCAGCAGAAAAGGATGGTTTCTCATGTCATGCAACCCATGTACCATTGTGGTAGCCCTTCTCTGGACTGCTTACACCCTGTCAATGTCCTTGAAGAGATGCAGCCTCCGGAACGGGGCACAGTAGTCCAGGTGGGGTCACACTAGTTTGTGATACAGTGGCAACACTACCTCCATTTTCCTGCTTGAAGTACCCCTCCGTATGTAACCCAGGCTACCCTTGCCTTCTGCCACGTCACACTATCAGCCCTTTTTCTGCCAGCCATTTTCTACAGTTATGTATGTGCAAAAACAGCTGAGAATACTGATGGAAACCCATGGGCAGCCATATTTAAAGAAGCACCCTTTTATTTCAAATAAAAAAAAAATCTAAGCACTCCATACAGAGGAAAGGGGCATCTTACAAGCCAAGAGGAAAAGGGCAATCTGTTATATCATGAAACATACAGGTGCAAAGATGTTACCATAAAATGCAACTCTAGCATAATGTACAGATTGTTTATCACTGTGCTACCCCATTAGCAGCTAAACATATCCATGACACATGAGAAACATTATTATAAAAATAAAAAAATGTTTACTTACGGATTTGAATTGTCTGCCACTGCTGCATGCAGGAGCATGCAGCCAGTTAGGATTCCTCTCCACATTGCTGAAGGCAGAACAAGTGTATGTGTCAGCATCTGAAAGACACAGTCCAAGATTGGTCTGCTGATCTGATGCAGAGTGCAGAAGCTGTTGAGTGTCTATATAACCCCATGGGGCCGGGAGAAAGGCTTGAAAGTGCATCACAAGCTGATGCCTTTTCAACAAACAAATGACTTTGGTGGAACTATCTCACAACAGGTCTGAGGTATGTACTTTATAAATAAACATTAAGCACCTGTAAAGCAATTCATTTAAAAAAGAAAACAATGCACAGATGACAAGAGCGCAGTTCAAAACCAAAAGACATTTATCCCAGTGGAGACAGGCTGGAAAAAAACATACCCTTCCCTTAGAAACTAATAAGAATGTGTCTTTAAAGAGTGATCTGGTCCACAGCACAAAACCAACTATTGACCAATGCCAGTGATGTTTGCTTGCGTGTTTTATAATGCAAATGTAACTGAATCTGTCAGCCACCCCCAGTGGCAGATGAGTTCATTGGTAGAGCAGTGTCTGGCAGCAGATGTATAGGTTGGGGCTGTTTCTCTTTGGGAGCCCCAGTAGAGCTACACCCAGTAGTAGATGTTGGGATCAGGGGTAGAGCTGCGCCCAGTAGCAGATGATAAGTTTGGCAGAAGAGCTTTGCCTGGCACCAGAGTTTCTAACTGGGTCTCCTGCTCCTCTGTTATTGTCCTCCTGCCTATCACATTAGTATTGTTTTTATTTTAACCATTCATATCTGTCCACTGTTCCCCCTAAAGAACTGCAGATGCATTATAACTCGGTCTCTATTCATATTTGATAGGTGTAATCAAATGTCTCCCCCAGGATGCCCATCCCTTCTTGACTTCCTTCATCCTTACCTGGTACTCACTCCACTCCTCAACCCTCTGTTTCTTCTTGGGGGAAAAAAAGGCCCTTATTTTTGCCCTCATTGCCACCATGACCTTCTTGGAGAACCATATAATTCTCTAGTGTTTACTTCTGGTAATGGTTCTCATGCATAACCTATTTGCTTGGAGAATTGCCCCTTTAATTTTCCCTTCCTCCCAATCCTGTCCACTCCAACCAGATTTTCCTTTACTTATTTTAATTTTTTTTTTTTTTTTTTTAATTTTAGTCTTTGGTAACCAGGTAAGGCCCTCTAGGCACAAGAGCCTGTTTTCAGGGGTGACCTGGGAGCACTGGGTGGTTAAGTGACCTGCTCAGTTGTGAGAATCAAATCAAGGTCTGGTCTGCTGGATGTACCAAGCTCGTTTACAGCTCATTACTCTAACCTCTAGGCTATACTGCCAGCCCAAAACACATCCCTGCATTGGCCGGGAATCGAACCCAGGTCAACTGCTTGAAAGGCAGCTATGCTCACCACTATACCACCAATGCTCCCCAGCTGGTCAAAATCTCCTCATCTAAAATCCAGAACCACAGACTTTGATAAGGCTATACCTTCTTTACCCTTGGGCAGTTCAAACCACGCCATGTTATGGTCAATTGACCACAGAGGTTCCCTAGCCTTCTCCTATGTGCAAGTGACACTTCCTTTGTCTCCCCCTCACCCTTTATCTTATTGGTGTTTCTGATCCCTGCTGACTTTGAAGTCCCCCCCCGACACTTTTTCCCAATTTATTTAATTCCCTTACATAGCTGTTTCCATCCTCACTGCTCCTAGCCCTCTTTTCTAGGGGAGTCCTAGCTGGATTCCCTTTCATCCTCCATCCTTTGTGGTTTCCACCTTGTCTCAGTCTCCTCCCTGTCTGTCCACCCATGTACAGTAGATGTCTAGCTTCTACCCAAGTGTACTAATCACCTCTCTTGTCAGGTGAAGCCCATCACTCTTAAAAAGCCCTGTCCCCCAGTCTCCCACAAAATAGTGCTCCTCCTCCTCCTGTCACTATCCCTTTAGCCACTCATTAAATGCCTCAACACCCCCATTCCTTCCCTTCTCCTTCAACCTCCCCTGCCCCCACACAAACACAGGAAGTACTTCAGAATGGCCAGGGAAGCCAAGTTTGTTTTCAGTAAATCCCCCAGCCTCCAAATGTAATGCTGGACTATTTCTAGAGGCTAGATCACCAAATCATTGGTACCTAGGTGTATCTGCACCCTAATGTCCCCCTCCTGTCCCTCTACCATCCTCTCCTTTCATATTCCACTCTGGTTCCTCTTCCCAATGTGCATTAATTTACACTTCTTTTTGCATTAAAACCCTGATTCTAGATCTTTGACCAGCTTTCCAACTTGCCCAAATCCTCCCTGAGTTACGTTATCTTTTCCTCCATGTCCACACTTGTGCAGATCTTCATTTCATTTGCAAAGGGGCAAGTCTTGCCCTTGATGTCATCCCCATTGTCACAAATGAATACACAAAAAGGACTGGGCCCAGCAGTGACTCCTGAGGTACTTGGCTTGTTACTTCCCTTACCTCTGAAAATGCCTCATTAACTACTGCCCTATCCTTTCTTCCCCTCAGCCAGTTGTTCATACAAGCTGTCAATTTCCCTCCTCCACTAAGTCCCTTTTCTTTTTGACCTCATCCTGTGGTAGACTGAGTCAAAAGTCTTGTTGAAATCCAAGAATGTCACATCAACTGCCTGTCCCCTTTCTGCTGCCCTGGTCACCCAAAGTTGACCAGATTTGTTTGCCAATACCTTCTCTTCATGAACACATGTAGCACATTCTCCTCCGGAAGTCTACCAGTTACTCCCTTAATAAAGACACCATCATTTTTCCTACTGTAGATATCACATTGACTGGTTTATAGTTACCTGCCTCATCCTTCCTTCCACTCTTACAGTACGTAGAGTGACCACATCTGTAGTCCTCCAGTCCCTAGAATTGACTTATGACTGTCCCATGCATTCTTGAATTCCACCACTGTTTTTGACTCCACGACCTCCTCAGGAATGCATGGAGCAGCCTTCCTGAGGAGGTTGTGGGGTCAAAAACTGTGGTGGAATTCAAGAATGCATGGAACAGTCATAAGGCAATTCTAGGGGGTTGGGGTAGGAGGAAGTAGGCTGTTGGTTAACTAGGATCTGCAGCTTATCAATTAGGTAGGGAAATGGGCAGACTGGGAGGGCCAAGAGGTCGTTATCTGCTATCAGATTCTATGTTTCTATTAGGGTCCAGTCTTATGGCCAGGGAGCAGTTACATATTCATTTTCATTTAAAACAGAGGTCTGTGGACAAAAATGCCTGCTTGCATATGCGACCACAGAAAAAAAAAATTGAACAGTACATACACAGCTCAAGTAAACAAGCTTTGCTAAAACAATTACATTGATGTCAATTGTTTAAATATATTCACAAAGATAGTGCAAATTGTTAATAAATCTTCACAACAGTCATTTCCTTGGGTAAGAAAAAAATCTAAAAAGTCCTATCCTGTAATAGAAAGAGCCCTGACCAAATTTGTTTTTACAACATGGTAATGTCAGAACCGCTCTCAATGATAATCTTTTTTTTTTTTTAATAAGTACTTTATGCTCCTTCTTATCTCTGGGTGCCCCCTTCTGACCGACCTACTGAGTCCATCACCTCGGAATCACTGGGACTTACTTTTCTGCCCAGTCTGGGTGCAGAGCCTGTGGAGGGTTGGATGTCATCCTGCAGCCAGGGTGTTTTTCCTCTATTGTCTCCCATTCCCTGTTACTGGGGTGCACACAGCCAGACATGTGTGCATGGAGGCACGCTCACATCAGCAGAAGTCTAACAGCACCCTCCCTTTCTCTGGCACCCTCAGACCCATACTACCCACAGGCCTCCACCTGATGGCAGCCATTTTTTGGGAGCACCGGTCCTCCCTCCCCGGGAGAGGAGAGGAGAGCTGTCCTCTGGATGCTTGATCCTCTTCCTCCTCATCCAACCCCCGGTGTCCTGCTTGGACTGTGAACACAGGTCACAGACAGGGCAGGAGGTAAGACACAGATGCCTCAGCCTTCCATGCCACTGGGCTGGCTCAATAGTGATCTATTATCAGCAGAGTCTGAACTAAAGAACCCAGATTATGCAGTACCCTCCCAGGACACATTTTCAGGCACAACATCCTGCAAAAGAGTACTGTATAGTCTAGGTCAAATTGGGCAGATTTGATATTGTATATAGTGTGCAAGTATGGCAACACATAGGCAAATTAAAAGCAAATCTGCACCCCCATTCAACAGTTGCTCAACTCTTGCAACACAGTTTTACCAGCAAAAGAATGTAATGTAAAACTGGGTAATTTCACTCTAAAAATATTTTCACTATATACACTGAATACAATGTTTGCGCTGAAATGAAATCGCACTAATTTGCCAGAGTTATACATTTTCAGTAGAAGTGAATTATGTGCTAATCGTTTAGTGCTAAATTAAATACACTCCCCCCTGTGGGGTTGGAGGCATCATATCTGTGTGTTTGGATGTGTACCATTGGAAAATTAGGTGAGATTTTCCACTCCTGTGTGTAAAGGGTTAACAGTTTGCCATCCTGGGGGACTGCTGGCATGGAAGTACCTCAGGGCAGTGTTGGATATAAAGGGGAGAGTGCAGGAAAACAAAGGATGGTGGAGAGAGAGAGCTAGTGAACTAGACAAAGATCAAGCAGGACAGAAGCCCACTTAAGGGACAGTTTTCTCTCAGTGAAGAGTTATTGGGACAGCAGCTATGGGACGTCGTGGCATCCACTCCATCTGGACCCACCAAGTGAGGGAGCAGCACTGGAGATTAATCCCCACTGGTTAGGAGAGATGTGATCTGAGGGAGAAAAAAGTAGCAGGCAGTATGGGGATGGGTCATCACGTGGTTCAATGGGCCATCACCTAAGAAGCATGGTATGCCTGTGACAGAGCATGTAGTGGCCTGATATGACAGGCCAAATACTCCAAGCTGAAAGATGGACCAGTGGGAGGCTAGAGCAGCAGCCCTGAGGTGAGAGGCTAGCTGAACTGCCCCAGTGATTGAGGCGGACCTGTGGGATAGAGGAGAAATGGCCCCAATGTGAGACACCTGGCTGAGCTGAGGTATGGGAGCAAGTATGTTTTGGGACAGTGAGGGAAGCAACCTTGCAGCATTTTGTATTTTCTTTGTTACAGGATGAACTGAGCTGCCTGAGACTGGCTGTCATTTGGATCACAACCCATGAATGGACTTTATAAGCAGGGGTGAAATTAATTATGTGACCTCCACGGTCAGGAATGATGAGCTGCCCTTTCCTTGTGTTAACATATGGACTGCTCCATTGAGTGGCTGTACGATTGTTGAATAAAGTTTATTACACTTGGGATCCCATTGTTTCTTTATGCCAGAGAGAGTCATCTCGTTCTTTATGGACAGCTAATGCTGTTTTAACCTCCATTTTCCTTCCAGTCCAGCACTGGTGGGGTCAGCAGGAACTTCCTTTTCTGTCATGGTCTTGGGTAAATGCAACCATCTTGGAAGGTGTTCTGCTGCTGTGGTCACCCCCTCCCCATGGACATGCAACACCATACCCTTATACACAGAGAAGGAGGAGATGGGCTTACATATGGGGGCTCATCCGGGATGTGTTCTGGGGTGCCATTGACCCCTTGGATGTTATGTCCAGTGTTTGTGCTGGCTAAAGCCATTGAATGAGCTGGAAAGTCTGTTTTGAACTGCTGCACAAATAACATGGCACTGTGAACTGTGACAATTCATGCCTTCTCATGGGTTGTGGGTTGCCAGAGGGTCTGCTGGATGGGATCCAGTGCCTGGCCATGTGAGTTCCATGCAGATGGACTGGGGTGAGATTCATGGATTGGACTTACTGGTCCCAGAGGGGCAGAGCTCACATTTCCTGAGGCTTTGTGCTTATGTTTTTACAACAGGATTACTATGGAAGCTGGTGATCATAAGACAGTTGACTGCTGTGGCTGTAATTCATATTTGCCTTTGGACTGTGTGAGCATATTTGTATCTTGATGGCCCAAGAGCCCTCAGCATTGGGTGTCACTATTCCCCTTAGAAATGTTCTAGTGAATGTGGGAGCCGGTGGGAAAATCAGCTGTACCTGCAGTGTGTGCCCTATGCCATAGTAAGGACCCTGGAGTGGCACTATTCCCTGTGTGTAATGTGTTTCAAGGTCTGGATTTGTCCAGAGTTGGATTCAGTCAATCTGTCACCTCCCTAACTTCAAATGATACCAACATGTGAGGCTGGGTGGACCTAGCTGCTCATTTGAACCCCATTGGCAGCACCAAAATTGTGTCAATGGCAGCCAAGCAAGAAATGTCCCCACTAGAGAGCACTGCATGGGGTTGTAGTCATGGAAAGGGGATGAGCTGTCCTGATCAATTAATTGCCCACCTGACTGTTGACCCCAGCAGATTTTGGCCCAGATAGGCCTCAAAGTGAAGCAGCCCAAATTGGGCCAGCAGAGACTGAACTAGTCCCACGGCCTGAGTCAAAATGTGAACCTGCCAAAGTTGTGACCCATGGTCTGTCCACCAGTTCACTCTGATCATGGAGCCCAGCAGTGGAGAGATTGGAGAGTGTCCAGCATGGAAATTAGGAGGCTGGTGCATTCGAAGCTCATGTGAAGAGTGAAGGAGAACAGGAATGGGACTCAGAGAGATGCAGCATCCACTTTCTCCTCAGAGGTGATGTCATCATCTAAGGAATCTGTGGGGGCTGGTTTCCACATTCTTCAACCAAAGAATGCTGGGGACTTGCTGAAGAATTACAGCACCCAGCTGGCCTGCTAGCACTGAGGGTTGAGGTGCTGGACGCCACACCTCATGCCATGCCGGTGACCCAAGTTCAGGAGCAAGCTCCGGCACTGGGGGTCAGCAGGGGCAGGTTGAGGATTGATCACCTGCAGGGCTGCTCTCCTCCCCAGGGGGAGGGTTGGGGATACACAGCACACCAGCAGCTCCCGGTGGAGATCAGAAGCACTGCAGTGCATGGGCTGCACACTGTACAGTGTGGCTGATGCAGGGAGGGTTACCATGCATCACTGTGTCAGGCATGTCCATGCAAGGGGGGGAAGGCACCACCAGAATAGGAAAAACACCAGCTCGGCGGAACAGGCAATGGCACTTGTCCCCCATGCCCTCTGCCAGGTTCACCTTGACTGGCCTTCCAGTTCCTCCATTGGGGCTCTCCCCTGCAGCCAGAGACTGACTTAGAAGACCACCCAAGAAGAGGGGGCTATCCACCCTAGATGGGTTAAACCAGGGGTGCTGACTGTGGGGAGGGGGGAGAGAGGAGGCACAGTCTGAGGGGCCTCAGGTGGGCAGGATACGGGCAGGATGCCTGAAAGAGGTTCCATGGGGGCTGTGACAGGAGGAAATAAAGTAAAAAAAAAATGTATTTATTTATTGAAATTTCGGATAACACCTTCGAGAACAAGTTCATTTCATAGGTTCCACGTCAGATGAACAATGAATATTGGAAAAGTATGAGACGGAGAACAAACAAAACAAGGAATTATACAAAACATTACGAGAGTGTATAACTATAGAAGTTTCAATACATGTGACATTGTACAATGTATGCCATGGTGCACACATTTGATTAAAACCTGGAATTCAAAGGGTCATATTAGAGTGGGTTGGGTCTTATGAAATGACCCTTTGCAGAAAAATTAGTACAGACTCTGCCTAATATCTAATAATCAACAAGGTAAGGGATGGCATCAGCCCAGGGGCCTCATCAGAGGTGAGAAGGTATGAAACAAAGCATTTTAAAGTGAGTAAGGGAGCTCAGGAGATATAACAGGGGGAGGGGGGATGGGGGGAAGCCATAGAGGGGTGAGGGGAAAGAGTGGACTAGAACAAGAGGAAATGTGAAGGAGAATGATAGCGACATAGAACAGTTATTTACATGCTGAGAACAGTTATGCATAAGGTCAGGATAGCATAAGGTTAGAATAAGTGCTGGTCACAAGAAGGAAGGTTATTGGAAGCAGTCACAACTGGCATTAGCAACTAGCTGTTGCTTGAGTTTAACCTTGAAGGAGCCCAAGCTGGATGCTGAAGTGATGTCATGGTGCAGTGAGTTCATCCATAGTGGGGCACGGTAGGCAAAGGACCTTTGTCCCAGAGAGGTGTGACAGCGGGGTATATTAAAAATCTGGCTAGTAGAGCTTCTGGTGCAATGACGGTTGATAGTGGGGGTAATAAACTTTTGCATTCCTGGAGGCATTTTGCCAAAGCTTACTTTTTTGGACAGTAAATATGTTTAGTACATGAGTCTACCTATGAATTGGAACCAGTTAGCCTGAGCGTACATGTCGCTGGTATGAGACAGATGGACTGAGCCAGTAAGGAGCTGGTATGCTTTGTTGAGTGCAACTATGATGCGGCGAAGAGTTGTTTCAGTAGCTGATCCATAGATTGGTAAGCCATTATCAATTAGGCAAGACAAGAGAGCTTTGAATGGCCAGGCTAAGAGTCTCTGGTGTCAAACATTGCTTATGCCTCTAAAGTAGCCCAATGCGGGTGTTAACAGCCTTAGCAATGTTATCAATGTGATAGGCATAGGTCATTGTACTGTCAATAGTAACCCCAGATATTTAAAGATCTGAACTAGCTCCAGGGGACAGCCCTCTTTGTTGGTGATAGAAAGAGGGTAAGTTCTGTGCCTATTTTGGGAGCTGGAGAACAGCATAGTTTTAGTCTTGTTGTAATTCATAACTAACTTATGCTTATGGAACCATCTTTCTACGACTACGAAATTACTCTGTAGCCTGGATTCAAGAACCTTAGTGTCTGGATCACTGGTAAATACAACAGCATCATCAGCATATAAATGGATGTAACCCTGACAGGAGTAAGGAAGGAAGGTTGTTGAGGAAAATGCTAAATAAAAGAGGGCCCAAGATGGACCTTTGAGGAACTCCAGATAGGACAGGTCTGCTATCCGAGAGGGTGTTACCAATCTTCACCTTCTGTGTACGGTTGTGCAGGTAACTTTAAAACCAGGCTACACTGTCATGAGCTAGGCCAATGGTGGTAAGCTGTTCGACCAGGAGGGCATGATTCACTGTGTTGAAAGCTTTGGATAAATTAATGAAAGCAGCACCGACTAGGTGTCCTTGATCTAAGGAGTGGTGAATAAAGCCTGTGAACTCCAGAAGGGCGGTAGTGGTACTATGACCATTTCTGAACCCATGTTGTTGAGGGCATTGTAGTTGATAGTTTTCTAAGTATTCAACCAGTTGGTCAGCCACTATACGCTCAAGAGCTTTCGAGAGTGGGAGCAGGATACAGACAGACCTGTAGTTCCCAGTAATTGTGCGATCCCCAGGCTTATGAACTGGTGTCACAGTGGCAGATTTCCTTTTCTGAGGGAATTGAGAGTAACTAAGTGACATGTTAATAATATGTGTCAGAGGTGACAGAATTTCATCCAGCGTAAGGGCTACAAACTTAAGATCCAAGGTGTCATCGCTAAATCTTGATTTCCCCAATACCTTGCATAGATAATTCCTGGCTTCATGGGCTGAGAGAGTTTTGAAGTAGAAAGGAGGATGAGAAGGGTGCTGAGTCTCTTTCCCAGAGTAGTCACTTGTGAGGGGGGGTGAGAGAAGTAGCCAGGTCGCAGTATACCACTCAGGTCTGTGAAGGCATTATTAAAAGTGTTAGCAATAAGTCTGGGGTCGAGTGAGGGCACACCATCAATGTTAAGCATAGTAGGGGCAGATCTGAGGTCTCTCCCAGTGGCCTCTTTAAGGTTAGTCCAAAATTTTCTGCCATCATTCCAGGTCCAAGAGCACTTCCTTATAATACTGATTTTTAGCTGCACGAATATGCAGTTGTTTCTAGCCACTTTGTACATCTGAACGTCAGCCTGGTTACACAGAGACCTAGACCTGTGCCATAGATGGTCCCTGGCATTTAGAAGCTCAAGGAGGTCCAGAGAAAACCAGGGATTACAGCAGTCTTTGATTTTATTCTTTTTATGGGGGACGTGCCTATCACATATAGCGTTGAACTGAAGAATGAATTGGTCGAGGGCAATGTCAACATTGTTAGCTGTGTAAATCATTGGCCAGTCCTGATTATGCAGGTCAGCATTTAGTGATTCATGATGCCCATGGATGAGTACCCTGGTGGCAATCGGTGGCCCCCTTTTGCCTGACACCCTGACAGCGAAACACAGAAAAAGACTACTACAGTGACAGTCGCTGTAGTGGTCCGTTTCCATGTTTTGCTTTCCCCCAGTGTTCTGCCCCCTTCCCGGACCAACTCCGACCTGGAGTTGAGAATCCTAAAGTCTGTGGAGTGCGGGGAGCAGAGTCCCCTGCATGGGGGTGTGGGGGGCACAGCCCCCCACAGAAAACACTGTGGGATTCGGCAGCACAATACCTCCATCGGTATTGTACCGTCGCTGCGTGGGAGGTTGACAATTTTACTGTCGACCTAACTGGGTGCTTCCGTGGTAATTGTTCTAGTGGGTGGTTTAGAGAATTTGTGCACCCAATGAGACAAGACTGGGGAGTGTTCACTGAAGGCATCTGGGAGTACGGTTGTGTCCAATATATGATCAGGGTGGTCAGAGAGCACCCAGTCCAGTAAGGTACCTGTCCCAGTTTTATAGCTGATTCTAGTGGGGGACTCGGCTAGCTGGGTGAGGTGAACTGCTGAAACTGCATCTTTGAAAAGGCTTGTGTCAGGAGAGAACCCGTTGATACTGAAATCTCCTAACATGATAATTTCTGAATTAAGACTCAGAGAACCAAAACACTCCAGGAGTGAATCAAAGCAGGAGGCCGTCTGTCTGGGAGGAATATAGATTGAAAACACAGTAAGGGTTTTATTGTGTGCACTGTAAAGAATACATTGTCTATCATATCATAACTTAGTAGGAACCAACAATGAATAAAACACAAAGTAGTAAATAACACTAATGATAAACAATTACATGGGGTTCAACAGTATATGAGTTGTGACAAAAGCCAGTCCAGCACTCATGTAACGTTTCATAAACCCTTTATTAGGGGAACAAAGAAAAGGTAAACTTACAGCATTGTCCACAAACTCCATAAACCCGCTCTGGCTATTTGGAAGCTTATAAAGCTATCGTCATCATCCGAGTCATCTGTGAGATTTGCTGCAGCTTCTTCAGGACCATCTTCTGGTGTGGCTATGGAAGCACACGCCAAGCAGGGTCTCGGGCTGACATTATATATTCTTTCTACTTACATACAGTAAGTCCAAGATATTATCTTTCCTAGTAATTATGTCATAACTACTTTGTCAAAAACGTTTCTTAGTATAGAAATTACAAATAACATTTCTCGAAAAACAGGATGTATACGTGTTGTAGAAACACTTCAGAGAATGTGCTGACATCTGACGTCAATAAGCCATATCATTATAGTAAAACTCTAAAAGCCTCACACTGATAATAGGTTTTTCTCTATTCATTAGCTTATACAAGTTACAAGTCGCACTTATTCTGTTACCTATGCATAAGGGTTGTTTTCATAAAAGGAATGAAAAACGTTATTTTTGTATGTTCATTCTGAACAAGCATTTCTGTGCATGTCACATTCTGTGAGGCTGGTTCTCTAGTCAGTATGAGAAGGCAGTCTTCCCATATAATGTTATATCAAACTATAAGTGTAAGTCTCTCTCTCTCTCTCTCTCTCCCCCTTCATAGCCAGTAAATACCATACCATAATTAGCTGTATAAAATATTGGGATATATCAATACTAGGATATAACATTTCATTACAGTCTTCCCCCTGAAGACCCTAGAGTTTGTAACTCAAGGGTGTTCACCAAGCCAGAAATAAAAACAACAGACACACACACCGAGCAGAGCAAAATTTAAAAGAAGCAGGCAGAAACATGAAAGACAAGTAATACAAGTCATATGAAACTCTTCAACTCCAAGAGGGGCTAGAGGGTCCCTTCAAGATTGTGAGAGCTAGATAAGACTTTCTTGTGCTATAGATAAGTAGCAAACATGAGCCTAGGTGCAGAGCATGAGTGGTCAGACTAAGAGAAGAAAAAAAAATTAACACTTGCTCTCTGCTCAGCCCTCCAAACAGCTTGACCCTAGAGATAAGGCTGTGAACTAGGCAAAGAGTCATATCTCAGACTTGTAAAACTTCACTCAAGGGTCACTTTAAACTGAAGCATAAGAACAGCGGTCATCTTTTCTAACTGCTCCTCAAACAGAGCTCTCTGCTATATTTTTTCCCTGTGAGGACTTGAAACCATTAAACGGCCTAGTTCTGACTTCAGGATGAGACGTGCAATGGAATTACCGCTGCTGAATAAGGGAATTATCATAAGAAGGAGAAAAAAGATGCCCACAATGAGAAGAAATACTCATAGATAATTCCAGAGGAAGCCAAACCCAGGTATGAGGTTGGAAAACCAATTTGGTATTTTGGAAATAACATCCCATAAAGCTTGAGGTCTGAATAGGAGAGTGGTGTTCATTTGCTGAGCAGCAAAGAACAGCTCACAAGTACTATTTTGTATGTCAGGAACTAGGGAAGCTAGGGTAAGTACCTCTTGTAGTTTGATAAAATCTTTTAAGCCATATGGCACCTGAATAACATTGATAGATTGAATATCAGGGTATATGGTGTATACAGCTGGCACAATAGGCAAGAAATCATACTCGCACTCATGAGTATGGGTTAGGAAAGTGACCAGTGTAGGCCAAGTAGACCCCTCAGTAAGAAAACAGTCAGGGTCTAAAATGACATAAGAGCCATTGGTCAGCCAATGCACTATATTATGAGTTGGGCCAGAGACACGAGTAACCGGTAGTGGACAGGTTTGAGATATCTCACAAGGAGTGTAGGCTGTCCCCTCACAAGTGTACAGTCCATCATGCCAGAGTTTACAAGAAGCACACGGAAAGGCTTTCCAGTTTTCATTACCATATGTAATGAAGCAGTAGGGTATGTTTAGAATGGTATGTAGTGCCCTTTCAGGGGAGTAAAACCCCAAATTAAGCACAGAATACCCAGAACCAGAATGTCCACCAAAAATGACAGGCATTTGTAAAATAAATTCTAAACAAGAGCCACAATCTCTAGAGGGTGACTGGTAGGGGTAGATCGTGGCTGCAAAGGCCATGGTTGTTAAATCTAGTAACAGAGCAATTCCTGAATCTAGACTGTAGATTAATAATTGGACAAAGTCTGCTGCCACTACTTTCATTGGCAGAATACCATTTCTTAAATCAGAAAGGGTTCCTTCCAATAGACTGTGCACATCTGCTTGCACCACACTGTCATGTTGAGCCTCTAGGATATAATTTGTGTAATATGAAGGGACATTTCTGTTCTCAAAGTAATGTTTTGAAAATTCCTCTCGGTTTTCTTGAGTGCATTTTGGATGCTACTAATGGCATTCATTAAGTGATCAATGGCAGCTCCCTGTTTGGAAAATAAATAAATGTCATATATTCCAAGAAATGCCCCAACAAGACCCCCCAAAATGTTTAGGCCTTTTTGAGAACTGATAACAGTTTGGGTCTACTGGCTCATAAAAGTTGCTGTCATTGCTTCGTCTACGAACCCCTGAGACCTTGCAGCTGCTAATAATGCCATCTCTGAGTGTGTCATCCCACTGTTGGTTATAGCACTCCTCAGCAAGCAAGGCCATGGAAGTGAAGTTAACAGCTGCATAATACAGTGGATGACTATCCCTACAGATACAGGCAAAGAAAAGGTTACCAGCCTCATCACCCTAAACAGTAGTGTTTGCACAGGTGTAAGGAGTCCAGATTGCATTACACAATTCTTATAAGGAGTCAAAAGTAGCAGTGAGTATAGTACGCTGACTACCATTTATTGTTCTAATATTGTAGCAATGTAACACCTCTGTAGAATTATCCTGACCTTCAACCTTTCGTTTTTGTCTTTTGCGATCCCATTAAGTATATTGATGCCAAGGTGAAACAAAGATAGCAAAAGACATTTTTTTCCACTTAATGTTCTGATGAGCCATGGCATTGAGAAATGTCTGATATGAATTTTGAGTGGAGATACGAAAGTTATACAACCCATCTGGGCAGGCCAAAATGGCTTTCTGTTGTACAATTGCGGTTCAGTTTATGACCTTGGAGGGCCTCAAAGGGGCCATCCCTCTTTATTATTTGTACCAACCGGGTTATATAGCTCGAACCTCCAAACATTTGTTTATAAAGACCCAGTGGGCTCAGTGGGATTTTAACTGGTATAACCAAGGTCTGATTACTTAGAAACATTGGATACATTAACTGATCATAAATAATTCCCTTGCCCATCTGTATGGGCATGTCCCACTGAGTGTAGGCCACTTTTAGGTGTTCATGCTTTCTTAATAGACCTAAATTTAAAGTGACTGAAGTGAATCATGAAGATTGCTTATCTCATAAGTCATATTAGTAGAGCACCCTTTAAAGGTAGCATCCCACCTTTCTGAGTGAAATGAATATAGTCATATTTTTATCACATAGGCTGCTATAACTGAAATCCAGAGTACCAACAGTGAGGTAAAAACACACTAAAGTTTCTTCTTTGGGTTCACGATGAAAGTGCAAAGTGTACAGAGTTCAAGTCCATGAATCAACCAAAATTCAAGGTGAAATACTCCAGACAAATCAGTCTTTCTTAGTTTTTAGGAGTTGTAGCAAGAACAGTGGAAGCTTGCAGTGTTTGCAGTGAATAGATGTGTAAAAGTTCAATGTCTATGGTGTCTGTCAGTTCAAATAAATAGCATGAATTTCCTGGGGGAAATGACCAGTACCTTGCTGCTTTTAATGGTGTGGGTATTACCCAGTTAGTTCATTTCGATCGGATTTGAATGGGATCCGGGTAATTAGGCCTTAACAAAAGGGGAGAAATTCTAAGAGAAAAGAGCAGACATTAGTATAAAATTATGGCAATTAATTACCCTTGAATGGTTTTATTTGGTTTACATGTAACCACTTTCTACAGGTTTTTTCTTATCTGTGATTCGGGGACTTTTATGACAGCTGGGGACAGTTTGTCTGTTACTGCAAAGGGGCCCCTCCAGAATTTATGCAGGGCATGATCAGGGGTTCGATAATCCAAAATCATGACCCTGTCTCCCAGCTGATATTCCAAGGGGTTTATAAAATGTTTTCCCTTTTCTGACTCAGTGGTGCCTGGGAGCCCCTGAGCATAAAAACACTTTTTCCACCAGATGCTTTGCTGTAGCAGAAGCTATGTCAGTTTTGCTTGGAATTGCTTCTACCCATTTTGAATACAAGTCTGTGACAGAATGTACTTGTTACCCCAGTAGGAGATTGCAGTAGTCCTATGAAGTCAATTTGCAAATTACTCCGTAGGCCATGCATAATTTCTGGTCTTAGTAAAGCCTTTTGTGTATGCTGTTCTGAATTGGTTTGTGCACATACTATACAGTTGGAATGATGCTTCCTTATGTTTTTGATCATCTTTGGCCACCAGGCTAGTTTTCTAACGAGTTGCCAGGTTTTTGATACCCCTTGATGTCCTTTCTGATCATGGCATAACTTTAAAAAATCACGCCTGATATGCTTTGGTGCAACAAATGGAGTCTCTCTTGTCTTTGGATTTTTGTACATCAATAACCCTGACTTATCCAGATACATGTTTGAAGATTCTTGATCATTTAACCTGATTTGTGCTCTGAGTTGTTTTTAGCTGAGGGTCAGTGTCCTGCAATTGTTTCAAGTCCAAGATCTCCAAATCCTGCTTCACAGTGCTCACCACGGTGGCCACCTTAGGAGTAGGAAGCTACTATTGCTCTTCCTCCCCCTGGGTGCCCTTGTGAGCCAGGAAGTCAGCCTGTGCATTTTGCGCAGCAAAGGGAGCATGCTTAGAATATGCCTTAACTTTCAAAACATAGATGGAGAGACCTGATGTAATGGCTGGGTGGAAATAAAGGACCAGTAAGAAAGGTGTTTAATGGGGTTGCCATCTGAGGAGATGAAGTTGTTACGCTGACAGAGGGGAAGGAACTCTGTTAATGCTAGGCAGAGCCAAGATGAGTCAGAACAAAGAACCACGGGAGGTGGAAGAGCAAGAGTGGGCAGTAAATGCAAAGCATAGCAAATTGCTGTGAGTTCGGCTGCTTGTGCCGAGTGTGGAGTACAGGACAGGGCCACAGATAAATCAAATGATGGAATGTACACACCAAAACTGGTGTGGGGCACCCCGTTAACATAAAAAGAAGAACCATCAGTAAAAATACAGGAGGCAGTGGAAGCAAATCAACAGAAAAGCATTCTTTGAAAATAGCAGTCTGAGGGAGGGCCTCAGTGGATGGGGGTGGGGCAGAAACTGCACAGTCATGCGGTTCCCCTAAAAGGAGAGGGGACAACAAGCTGAGAGGTTGCAGTGTGTGAAACTTCAAGGTCTCTGTCCTGCAACAGCAGAGCCCACTATGTAAGCCGATAGTTTGAAACAGTACCCTCCTGTAGCTTGGGTGAAAGAAGGAAAGCAGTAGATTTATGGGGAGAATACAAGATGATTTTACTGAAACCAGTGATGTAGGTAAAGTATTTAACAGGCCAAAAGGAACCCAATAAATATTTTTCACAGGGAGTGTATCACTGTTTGACCACAGTGAGAAGCCAAGAGGCATAAGCTACTGGTCGCAGGTGGGAGTGAACAGACTGGGTCAGTACTGCAGCCAGGGAAGACAGTGAAACAGCCACTTCCAAATGGAAGGGTTTGGCAGCATCTGGGTTTGCTAAACAAGGAGCAGAGACCAAGGCCTGTTTGAGCTCCTCGACGGCCTGAATCTGAGCAGAAGTCCAAACCCAGGAGGCACTCTTTTTGAGAAGGTCATACACTGGCTTAGCCTTAGTGACAAAGTCGGGTATGAAAGCATGAGAGAAGTTACACATGCCAAGAAAGGACTGAAGTGAATGAAGGTCAGTCGGCAATGGGAGTGCCAGAACCATCTGAACTTTTTCAAGGGTAGGACTTTTGCTTTTGGGAGGAATAGTGTGACCAAAAAAGGTAACCTCTTGAGCACAGATCTGTGCTATATGGGGGTTAATTTTGAGGCCAGACAGGGCAAGCAGAGATAACAATTCCTGCAGCAGCTGCAGGTGGATGTCAAAATATTCAGTACTAAGGAGAATATCATCTACGTACTGCAAAAGACAGTCAAGGCGAGAGAACCCCTTGATGATTTTAGCAAGCACATTATGGAAAAGCGTAGGGGAGTTAGAGAACCCCTGGGATAAAACACACCAAGTGTACTGAGAGTGAAAGACAGTGAAAGCGAACTTGTACTGGTACTGCTGTAGTAAGAGGAATGGACCAAAAAACATTGGTGATGTCAACAGCAGAAAACCACTGAGACTGAGGTGGCAAATGGGACAAAAGGTCTGGCGTAGAAGCCACCATAGGGGCCATCAAAGGGTTTACTGCACTGAGGCAATGGTAATCAACCGTAAGGTGCCAAAAACCCACAGATTTGCGGACTGGCCAGATGGGTGAGTTATTAGTGAAACAGCAAAGGCGAATCATGCCTTGCTGTAAAAGGGACTCTACTATTGTTTGGACTTCATCATAAGCCTCCACAGGAAAGGGGTGTTGTTTTTGAGGTGAGGGATCTGGGCCATCAACATGGACATAATGAGTGGTGTGGCCACAGTCATTCTTGTGGGTGGCTAAAACAGGAAGGTGGTCTGCCAAAATGGGCAACAGCACCTGAGAGAAGGGATGAGTATCAAAAGATTCTAGAACAATGTAAGGGGTAGTGGCAGCAACAGGGGGGGGCCCTGTGGGAATTAAGGGAAGGTCATGGTCACCTGAGGCAACCCATAAAACCGGGTTAGAAAGGTCTACAATAGCTTTTAAGGGATGCAGCACTTCCATTACCAGAATACCAGAAGTAGTGGTAGGGCCAATAAAAGGTGTGCAGGAGACAGTAAGATCAATAGTAACAGAAATGTCAGAGGAAGGTTTGCGGACAGGCACAGAGGTGCCCTTAAAAGCCTGCACAGCACCAGCAGGATTGGTGTCACCAACATAGACATCTCTGCATAGCAAGGACACAGCTAGCCCAGTGTCTACTAGTAAAGTGCATGGGTGGCCTACAACCCATGCTTTAACATAGGGTCTGCCATGGGGATCTAAATGAAAGGAAGAAAGATGGTGGCACGAAGAGGCACCTTCCTGTCAGTAGCAGCATGGCCCATCTCGAGGTGGATGCCCCGAAGATGACAGGTCACAGCCAGATAGACTCTCCTGCAGTGTGTGTTGCACATCCTGGAGAGCCCGAGTCAAGGCTTGGGAGGGTATCCCAGTTTGGGGGGGGGCATGTTGTTGTTGCCAGGCCTGCTGCAGCTGACAATTATGGCCATGGTTAGTGCCAGACTAACTTACTTGCCCTTTGTGTTTCCACGGTCACCTTAGGTGGTGGAGGGGGTGGTCCCTCCACCTGCCTGGGGGTGACCATGGGGGTATGTGGTGTGCCTTGGCCCACTGTTGAGGAGAAATTGGCATCTGGAGCAGCTGCGGGTTGTGCTGCTGCCACTTTGGGCGTGTCCCTGTTCTTGCTATCCTGGGACTTAACATCCGTCTTATCCTTATTAGATCATTCTTTTCTGGCTGCTTTGATGTTGAGATAAGCCCTAGTAGCCTCGCTCAAAATGTCAGTCATAGGTTTGGTAGAGTCAACAAGCATATCAATCTTGCTTTTAATGCCTGGGTGCATATTTGCCAAGAGCAACCCCTTGGTATAGGAACTGCTGATTTATAAATTTGCTGATGCAGAATGATGTAGAGAAAGCCCTTATGATGAAATACAAGACTGTCTGTTGTTATCTATGCCTGTTGAAACCACCTCTCATTTTGTAAACTAAGGTTTAGCCTGAATTGAACAGGGCTAGTTTAGATGGAGATAGAATAGATGGCTTTGTCAGTGAAAGAAGCTGGTGCAAGTGCAGAGACACTTTGCCCCCCCCCCCCGGGAAAGGCAAGTGGTAGGTAGCATACAGGGTGACTGTACCCAAAGAAGTTAACACTTGGCCAGTTTGATAGTGAAAGATGCACTGGGGAAAACATAAAGGTAAAAACCTTGTGGTTGAATTAGGGTGACAATATAATGGAGGACTCCCTAGCAATTGAGATGGTACATAGACCAAATAACAAAAGAAAACAAATGGCTACATGAAAGGTAGGTGCGTGGACAGAAACAAGAAAGGATAATATTTAGTTTAAAAGTGCAATTATGGCAGAGCAGCTGTATATGAGCTGAACCAAACCATAATAAACCTTTTGGCTGTGTAAAATGCAATAGCAGCATTACTGCAAGTGAATAATGGGAAGACAGATGTAAGCATAGGCTGGCTGGTAACTGATTTTCCTGACACTGAGAATGACTGGAATAGTCACAGAGGTAGTGAGAGTACGTAGGGTGGAAGGGGGTGGGGTGAAGGTTACTACAGTAAAGTGGGTGTGGAGCTGGACTCCTGAGGACTATGTTAGAGGGATGCACAGATACTGCATCCTGATTGGTGAGAGAACCATCTGCACCCACAAAACTAGAATCAGTAGAAGGCAACTTCTGTACCACTGACCCTGGGTTAGAAACAGTGATAGGACTGGGAGTTTTATGTAATTGAGACAAGGCAACCTGCTATTGAAGCAGTTTAAAAGTTAAATCTTGGTTGTCTTGCTGTGCCTTAGTGACAAAGTTGGTGGCCCCTAACATGAGGTCCCATACTAGGTTATATTGGTCCTGGAGTTCAGCGAACTATGTCCCTAAACTGTGGACCTATTTACCTAATGCAAAATTGTGGCTTTTTAGTGATTTTAGGTGATCATCATAAGCCACACAATAAGCATAAAAGTACATGACCCATTTTTGAAAATGTTTTGGACATGCATTGAGCCTAGGATGGCATATATTTGTCTTTCTCAGCCTAAAGGAATAAGTGATCATGTCCAGACAATTTAAAAACATAATTTAGTATGAAATGTCTTAAATGAGCTGCCTTGTCACGAGAGGCAGCCATGGTGTTGTGGCTATGTGTTGAGGATAACTCCCTCCCCCGGGCTGCCGGCAGTGTTAGCCCAGAGTTATCTGAAGATATACGATCAACACAAAAATCTAATTTTTAAGTGCACTTTAAATGTAACACCACAACAAACCATAAGGTGGAAAAAGGTCTGAGTCAACAATCGTACCCGATATCTGGGGTGCCAAAATGTAAGGAATAAATTGTCTATCATATCATAACTTAGTAGGAACCAACAATGAATAAAACACTAAGCAGTAAATAACACTAATGATAAACAATTACATGGGGTTCTATACGAGTTGTGACAAAAGACAATCCAACACTCGTAACATTTCATAAACCCTTTATTAGGGGAACAAAGAAAAGGTAAACTTACAGCATTGTCCACAAACTCCATAAACCTGTTCTGGCTATTTGGAAGCTTACAAAGCTATCATCATCATTGGAGTCATCTGTGGGATTTGCTGCAGCTTCTTCAGACCCTCTTCTGGTGTAGCCATGGAAGCACACTCACCAAGCAGTGTCTCGGGCTGACATTATATACTCTTTCTACTTACATAAGACCAAGATATTATCTTTCCTAGTAATTATGTCATAACTACTTTCTCAAAAACATTTCTTAGTATAGATATTACAAATAACATTTCTTGAAAAACAGGATGTATACCTGTTGTACAAACACTTCAGAGAATGTGCTGACATCTGACGTCAATAAGCCATATTGTGATACTAACACTCTAAAAGCTTCACACTGATAATAGGTTTTCCTCTATTCATTAGCTTATAAAAGTTACAAGTCATACTTATTCTGTTACCTATATATAAGGGATGTTTTCATAAAAGGAATGAAAAACGTTATTTTTGTATGTTCATTCGGAGCAAGCATTGCTGTGCATGTCACATTCTCTGAGGCTGGTTCTCTCTGGTCGGCATAACATGGCAGTCTTCCCATATAGAACTACAAATGTGAGTCTCTCTCTCTCTCTCTCTCTCTCTCTCTCTCTCTCTCTCTCTCTCTCTCTCTCTCTCTCTCTCTCTCTCTCTCTCTCTCTCTCTCTCTCTCTCTCTCTTCATAGCCAGTAAACACCATAGCATAATTAGCTGTATAAAATATTGGGATATATCAATACTGGGATATATCATTTCATTACAGCACCTAGAAGCACTTTTATGGCAAGGGCTTGCATATGGTCATTGGTTTTGGGTAGAGTTAGGACGAGACTTTGAAGGTTGTTTCAGAGGTAGATTGTACAACTGCCCCTTTGCTTGGAGAGATGATCCTGTCTAAAGACTGTGTAGCCTGGGATGGAAATTGAAGCATCCACTACTTTTGGAGTAAGCCATGTTTCTACAACTGAGAGGATGTCTGGGTTATGTTGAAAGATCCATGCATTCACTAAGTCCATTTTGGGGAGGAGGCTGCTCATTTTAAGTAAGGCAATTTTAAGTAACCCAGTAGATGACTGTGGATATGCCGTAAGTTGTGGAGGGCCGGGGTTGGGGTGGCTATTGACAGAGAGCAGCAGCAACAGTAAGGCCAGTCCACACCGATATTCCTTTGACTGCTTGTTGTTGAGTTTGTGAAGCTTCCTCTGAGTTGAGCGCACTTTACAGTTGACTTGTAGGTTGAAGATCCCAGGGAGGAGTGCCAAAGGGGATAGCCAGCCAGGGTGATGAAATGGCAACCCCCAGTCACCAGGGGAATGCAGGTTTCATAGCACAGTAAGAGAGTCACAGCATTGGGATAAGGTGATAGTACTATAAACATATAAATGATTACTATCCAAAGTTGGCGAGGTAGATGTTAGAAAATTAGCACAGGCAAGGTCAGATAAGGTCAATAGAGAGAGTAATATAATGCCTCTAGGAAACAGAGCAGTTATAAGAGACATTATGATACCAGGGAGTGCAGCAGTAAGGGCACACACAAGGTCCCAAGCACAGTGCAAGGTTAATTATACCGGTGGTTTTTCTGTGTGTGTGTTTTTTTTCTTCAGAATACAATATGCTGAAAGTGAGAAACAAGGGATGCAATAATGGTGATTAGAACAGGATAGAGGCAGCGTCAAGCTGGATGACTAGGTTGGAGGATTAATAGGGAAAATAAGATGCCTCTAGTGGCAGATTAGTATAAACTGCAAATGGGAACAAAACCTCTCTCAAAACTTAAATCAACTCTAAGAAATCTCTTACATCAGACTAAACATTACTTAATGTGAGAAATCAAAATATTTCAAGCAGAGATCAGTCCTAGCATTGATTTCTTGGCAACAGTTCCTAGAAGACTTCTGGATTGCTACACATAGTGTGAGGAACACTGGCAAATGGTAGCAAGTGAGATTCCTCCAGGGGGTAGATGCCAAAATTCAGAGTCCCAACCCATACCTTGCTTGGAGGGTGAGCTTTGGGCAGCTTCTCCTGAGGCAGGTTATAAAACTGCAGAATGCAGTTTGCTTGAGAGGAAACAGCCCGAAAGGGCACATTATTCCCCTGGGGAGAAAAGGTGAGAGGATGAAATTAAATAGCAGGCTTGGAGGGGAGGGCAGTCAGAAAACAAAAAAGAAATGAACAGGTTGGGGAGGGGTTGAGAATTAAACATAGACAGTTTAAGCAGGGATGTCCTGAAGCAAGTAAAGGGTTGGGGAGGACACTGCAGTATGCTCAACAGGAGAGAGCAGTAGCCTCAATACAGTTGTGAAGGGGGCTCTGATTAACACTGGGGCACAGAACTGAAAATTAAACAAAGCGAGAACAGGCAGGGAGGTTCTGAAGCAAGTTTGGGGGGTGCACTGCAGCAGCCTCTATGGGACACAGAGGTCAAGGGTGCAGCTCACAGATTTACAGCTGTAAAGGAAGGGGCACAGTGCACAGGGCAAATAGCATCATATTACCTTAAAAACCTCTCTCAAAACTTAAATCAACTCTACGAAATCTCTACTTCAGACTAAACATTACTTAAGGTGAGAAATCAAAACATTTCAAGCAGAGATCAGTCCCAGCAGTAATTTCTTGGTAGCAGTTCCTAGAGGATTAGAGAGAATGACAGTATCCACGGTGGAAATGTAATAATGGAATGTGGGTCTCTAATGGCAGGCCCTGAACATGACTATTCACAGCTTGCCTGAGTGGTCTCAAGTGGAAAGATATGTTAGGCACCAGCAGTTTCTACAATATGATTATTCCCATCTACCAGAGTGCATTTGGGATATCATAGGAAAGAAGAGGTCTGATTGGATGTTTCATGGCATCCTTGGGAAACTGTACCGCAAACCCAGTCTGCATGCCAGCTGCCCCAAATCTTCCCTGCAGGAGGCCCAGAGGATTGCAAAAGGCATCTATGCCAGGAGTGCCTTTGAAGGACTTACCTGTGCCCTGCTGCAGGACACTAATGGTGACCATACCAAGTACTACCTAGGGGACACTAATTCATATGGTCACCTTGCACAAAGCCACCCCCTGATTACTATGTTAGCAGGAGAGAACATCGCTATATTAAGGCTCAAAGAGTGGCGATGGCTGATACCCTACAGACTTCACTTAATGGGTGAGAGCAACACTTTTTGTGACTTTTTCAGTTTGAATTTGAACTTTGAGACTTTGGGGAATTGCTTTCACACAGTTTCATAATCTTAACTGCATTAATCATTAGGTTTAATGCAACGTGTTCATTGATCATGCTTACATAAATGAGAGTTGAATGTTATTTTTATGCATGCATCATTGTTGCTGTATAAACAAATAATTTTTATTATAAGATCAAGTATTTGGATTTTGGTGCCCTGTGTCACCGTTTTACAATGGGACAGTAGTCATTCTGGGTTTGATACAATTTTGGAGGGTAGTACATAAGGAGGGGTCCATAATAGGTGGTAGGCAGCATTCACAGTTCTGAGATGTTGGTCTGGTTTAGTGTTTGGCCTGGGACACCACACTGGGCCATAGGCAATCTATCCAAAAGGTCTGATGGGTGGCTGGCCAGGGAATGGGCTTGGGCATGTAGGAAGAGCAGAACTAGAGATATTGGTGTCACTTGGTTTATATAATTTCTATCTTCATGGTGAGCAGCCTAAAACTCTACTGAGGTTTAGCAAGACATGAAGCATTCACACACCACTTGCTTGGGCCCCTGGGAGGGTGCCTGATGGTGCCTTTCAGGTCACTGAGAATGGTGATCGTTTACCCAGGTAAGAGTTGTAACCCCCACCCCCCGCAGGGTTACAGGTGTCATATATGTGCATTTGAATGTGCACCATTGGAACATTAAGTGGTACCTCCCATCCCTGTGTGTAAAGGACTAATAATTTGCCACTCTAGAGGTCTGCTAGCATGGGAGTACCTTGGGGGAAGTTTTGAATATAAAAGGGAGAGTAAGAGAAAACTGAGGAGAGGGAGAGACAGAATGAGGTGGATGGAGAGCAAGCAGGATAGCAGCCCGCTTAAGCAGTAGGACAGTTTTCTTTAAGTGAAGAGTTATAGGGACAGCAGCTGTGGGACATGGTGGTGGCCTCTCCATCTGGTCCCCCCCATAATGGGGCAATATTTTATGTATTTATTTATTGAAATCTTGGATACACCTGTGAGCGGATGCTCATTGAGAGGTTCCATGTCATGTACATAAATGACAATGCAAGGAATTCAGGACAATATACAGATAAAATATTAAGAGTACAGTAAATAGATAATGACAATATTAACATAAAAGCACATAAATCCAAAGCCAAACTAGTAACTGCGGTGATGTGCAAAGTAAGCCTGCATCAGAAGGAGAAGTAGAGGAAATGGGGAAGAAGAGGTGGGGTAGACAGGACAGTGTGGACAGAGGATGGTAGGCTGGGATAAAGAGGTTGGAGATGGGGCTAAGTGCTGTGGTTTACCTATCCCAGGGAAAGGGGCTGCGAGGTGCTGTGGTGAGTCAGTGGGTGTGTAGGATGACTCACCAGTGGCACCTGCAGGTACTCATATGGATAAAGTGTTGTTGCAGTTTAAGTCTAAATGGTCCAAGTGTAGCAGTGAAAGAGCTATCCAATGGTAGTGCATTTGTCCAGCGCGGTGCCCAGTATGCAAAGGCACATTGGCCATGGATGTGTGGCATCTGGGTATATAGAATGTTTGTGTGGATGAGCTCCTGGTTTGCCTGGTATTTAGCAGAAGGAAAAGCAGGTTCTGTACTCCAGGAGGAAGCTGGTTTAGCGTAACCTTTTTGGCAAGAAGGCAGACTTGATATCTTATTCTGTCATTCAGCTGGAGCCAGCCAGTGTGGTTATAGAGTTTGCAGGTATGGGTTAGTTTAAGGGCATTAGTGAGCAGGCAGAAGGCTTTATTTAGTGCAACAGTGATGCGTTGGAGTGCTGAGTTGCTTGCAAATCCATACATTACCAGTCCATAATCTATAAGGGATACAATCAAGCTGTTAATTGCCAGGTTCAGTGCTTCATGGATGAGACAATGTCTGTGTCATTACAGGATGGCTATTCTGGTGTTGATGGCTTTGGCAGTGTTGTTGATGTGCTGTGTGAAGGTCAAGGTGGAGTCGATAGTTACTCCCAGGTATCTGAATTGTGGAATGAGTTCCAGTGTGCTGCCACTGTCATTCCTTATGGCCAAGGGGTAGCTTTTATGTTTGTTGTGGGTTGGTCTGTAGAGCATAGTTTTGATCTTTTTATAACTCTAAACCAGTTTTTGTTCTTTAAACCATTTTTTGGCTGTTGTGAAGCTACTTTGAAGGTCCTTTTTGAGGAGTTCCGGGTGCTGGGTGCTGGTGAAGATTACAGCATCATCTGCATATAAGAGCATGCGGCATTGGCAAGCTGCCGGGAGTTTGTTTAGGAAGACAATGAATAGCAGCAGCCCCAGTATAGACCATTGTGGTACTCTGAATCCGACAGGTTGGCTGTCAGATAGGACTCCCTTAATCCTGACTTCTTGTGAGCAGAGGCTCAACTGGCTGTTAAACCAGTCCACAATTTCTGTTGCAAGTCCAATTTCAGAGAGCAGCTGTAGGAGGATGGCATGATGAACCGTATCAAATGCCTTTGACAAGTCAATGAAGGATGCCTCTACTTGGTGGCCTTGGTCCATGGCATTATTGATGAACCCAGTGAATTCTAGAAGGGCCGTGATGGTACTGTGGCCGCCACGGACTCCATGTTGTTCTGGACAGAGAAGCTTGTGTTGATTAAGGTATTCCAGAGAAATCCCTACTGAAGGAAGGTGGTTGGGAGAAATCAGGTAAGAGGGAGAGATAAGTAGCAGGCAGAATTGGGATGGGCCACCACACGGTTCAGTGAGCCATCTCCCAAAAAGCATGGTGAGCCAGTGACAGAGCATGTAGTAGCCTGATATGAGAGGCCAAATGCTCCAATCTGAAAGATGGACCAGTGGGAGGAGGGAGCAGTAGTCCGGAGGTCAGAAGCTTGCTGAACCACCCCAGTGACTGATGTGAACCTGTGGGATAGAGGAGAAATGGCCCTGAGGTGAGAGGCCTGACTGAGCTAAGGTATGGTAGCAGGTATGTTTTGGGACAGTGAGGAAAGCAGCCTTGCAGCACAATGCATTTTCTTTTTCTTCCCCCATTATTTTCCCTCCTGTCACTGCTGGCTGGGGCCCTATCAGTTGACCTGCCATGTACCTCTCCTTGCTAGACCCTCTCATTCTGTGATCCTTGGTCCCTGATCCACTCATGACACACCCTAGGGGGGATCTCCCCATCTTTGCCCTCCTGGGCGGGGCCACCTTCAGCTCTCCAATGCATACCTCATTATCTAATGCCCCTGTTGGGAGGAAGTGGAGGCTGTTGAGATCCAGTGAGCATGGTCCTGTGCTGAAGGTGGGGGTAGGTGAAGTCTTCCTCCCAGCCAATGGGTTGTTTCCTTGTTTTCTCATGAATGTGAAGTCCCCGTGGGAGCACGGCTATGCAGTGATGTCCAGCGTGGGCTAAGCACGCTCCCACTCCCTTCCCATGGACTTCCATTGCAGCTCCCTAACCATCATCACCATGACCCCTAGCTGTGTGCTCCCAGCCTCCGCTGGGAGTTGCTAGTGCCCAGGAGTCACTCACCCAATCTCCTCAATAGAGGAGAGATGTCCTCCAGATGCTCAAACCTCTCCTCCCCTGCTGAACTCCGACGTCCTGGGTTCATTCCACAGCCTGGGTCACCAGTATGGTCCGAGATGCTATATATTTTCTTTGTTGCAGGATGAACTGAGCTGCCTAAGATTTGAGGTCATCCAGATCATACCCCTTGAATGAACTTTATGAGCAATGACGAAATTAATTACGTGACCTCCATGGTCAGGAATGATGAGCTGTCCCGCACCCACCACTTGTTATAACATATGAACTGCTCCATGGAGAGGCTGTATGATTGTTGAATTAAGTTTGCTAAGTTTGGGATCCCATTGTTTCTTTATACCAGAGACAGTCCTCTCATTCTTAATGGACTGCTAATGCTGTTTTAACCACGATTTTCCTTCCAGCCTAGCACCAGTGAGGTAGCAGGCACCCCCTTTTCTGTCATGGACTTAGATGAATGCAACCATCTTGGAAGGTGTTCTGCTGCTGTGGCCACCCCCTCCCAATGGACATGCAACACAGTACCCCTAGACACTGGGGAGGAGGTGGTCTTACATAAATTTGACCAATTATTGGCATATGCTAAATATAACTAAGATGAAAATAACCTGTTTTACAGAATTACAAACCCATATTCTATAGCTGTAATATAAGCTAAAAATATGGCTGCAAGTGTCCCTGTTATCACTTCTGTTACCTCCTTCAGCATCCCAGATCCCATAAATTAATTTAATTCAAAGCCTATACTCTTTTTACAATATCCTTTGCTCCATTAATTTGACCATGCTGCCACTTGAGTCCTTACTCTCTTAACCTCACATTCTGGCAGTGGCCCATCCCTCTCCATAGTACGTACAGAACAAAGAAAATATATATTTGTTCAGTATGTCTGCTTTTCTTTTGCCGCCCCCCATCTTTTCTCACTCATTAGTCTGACCATTCCCCATAACCATGCGATTCTCCAGGATAGACATGAAGGTTGACTTTTTCCCTGGCTTCATTCCCTTTGCCAACTGGACTTCAATCTCTGCCTCAGCCTCCCTCATGTTCCTGCTGGCAATATTTGTTGCCTCCAAGTACTTCTCTTTAATCCTTTTCCTATTGCTTCCCTTATACTTTAAAAATACTCTCCTTTTGGCTCTTGCTATCATATTTATTTTGGCCATGAACCACACTGTTCCCTTACCCTTTCTCCCTTTTAAAACTGTGCAATTCAACTTTCTGTCACTTCTGACATTGCATCAAGTGACATCAGAAAGTTGGCGTATTTTGTCTTTTGTTAAATAATGCATTATATCAGGGGCTATGGAGTGTAATGGGTTTGGGGTGAGAAAAGAAGGAATTAGGCTACATGTAAGTTCTGGTTGCTGCAATCTGAGGTCCTTTGAGACCACAGAGGTTTGAGGCTTGGGAACCACTGCGCTAGAGCCACATGCACATGGTGTGAGCCAGAATAACCCACTTAACCTCCCAGTGTTCCAGTCCACCCAGCTATGGAAATGTCTAGATGCAGGACCCCACTAGAAGGGAGGTGTTGCATCTCAGCTGGGTTATCCTGGGGAAATCAGTTGTAAAAAATAAAAAGTCTGCAGTTGTTTATTTGTGCTTTAGTGCTGCGTGGGATGCAGAATTTCACTGGCAGAATTAATGCAGAATAATTATTCTGCTGGCAGAATTTCCAGTGGAATTTTACTGGTCTATCTGTGGAATTCCACCTGCTGTGATCAGTGGAATTATATTCTGCAGAACAGCATTTTTCCATGGAAAATCATTCCACAACCATTTCCACAGAAAATATTGAGATTCCAAAAGTTTAGTTCTGTGCAAATGTAGGAAAAAAAATTTCAAATGATTCCACTGAGGAATTTCACCATTCTGCTTCTGACAAACATTTGGTGGGATTTCAATAGAATTTCAGAATTATACAAAATATACAAAATACCACTCCACTGGAATCTGAAAATTCTGTACACCCCAGTGTGCTTTCAAATTGCAAAACAAATGTGTTGGGATGGCAGTGGGCTGCATAGGCATGTCATGATGGTAGCCAATGCGGGATGCAGAAACAAGCCTCTCCCCATTGCCAGACAGTGGTGCTGTAAGTCTGTGGATTCATTTACATGCACATACCTCTCAACTGTCCCTGATTTTCAGGGACGTCCCTGATTTTGACTCAGAATTTTCCTCTGTCCCTCGTAAAATTTTTGTTTTTGTGACAGAACAGTGGGGATTGAAAGTACAAAATAATGCCAAACATTAACGTTACAGACTTGTTCTTCTTCAGAAAATGCATCTTACTCTAATCCACTTATTCTATAAGCTTTCTAAGTGAATAGTACCAATTTTTAAGATGTGTCCCTGATTTTGGGTCTTTGTCCCTGGTTTTTTTAAGCTCTGTCCCTGATTTATGTGTAAAGAGGTTGAGAGGTATGTACATGCATACAGGTGAACATGTGTGCACCAAACTGTAGCCTATTGCATGATGGAATGATCCACATCACTGGTTATCCATTTCCTATTCACTGTAATTTTTTCATTGTGGTATTAAGTTCCTGTACTGGCCACTGGCTGCTTTTATGTTTGCTTGCATGCATGTGCAAGAAACATAGTGCCACCCTGCTTCCAGTGCCTTGTTCCCTCTTACAGGGGCAGCCTCACCCCACCAATAAATGTCCGAGCTGTCTATGACAGCAGTCCAGATGCAGTGGCATACAGTTCAAAGCTAAAAGATCACTACAATGAGCAGTGGTAATGTGTAAGCAATTTGCATACTGCCATCAGCAGGCAATTTACATACTGCCGTTGGCAGTATTATGCAAAGTGCCTACACATCAGCACTGCATCTGAATAGCTGTCTTAGACAGCTCCATTATTTCTTGGATCCTCCCCAACAAACACCCAAGTAGCATGCTGGGAGCCCACCCCAGTGTGGTCATCTGCTCCCCTCCACTGCTGCACACTGTTTGGCCGATGGGGGTGCCCAATCCCCGTCGGCTCCACTGTACCCAAAAAACAGACTTCCAGGTGCCATGCTGGGAGCCCAGCCCAGCCTGGCAAAAGTCCATATGGGCCAATGGGGTGCCCAATCCCCATTGGCTCCACTGCCCCCCCAAACAAACTTCCAGCTGCCATGCTGGGAGCCCACCCCAGCATGACAAAAGTCCCTTGTCATCTCCAAAACAAAAAAATACCTATGAGAAAAAATGGTCCCTTGTTGACTGTCTTGCCCCCTTCCCCAATCCGTGCCCACCCTCTGGGTACCCCACCTTCCCATACCCCCACCTCACCCTATACTTACTCTAGATGCTGTTGCGATGATCTTCAGTGGATCAGGAACACGTCTGCACTCTTCAAAGCCAACCAGGAACTGAAGAAACGTTGGTTAGCTGTATAATGGCATAAATGTTGTTTTTTTTTCACTTTGGTGCATATCTAGGCCATTTTGGGGAATTATTTCACCAAATATTCAACATGGGGTTCTTAGGACACCACCTCATGAGCTCAGTCACAGTTGTTTTGTTATTCAGTCCAGAAAGGTGATTTCGCGGTCTCTGCGCCGAACCACCTTTCCGGACTGATTAATGAAACAACAGTGTCACAGTTCATGAGGTAGGCCCCCCAAAAACCCTATGTTAAAAAATTGGTGAAGAACTTCCCAAAAATGACTGTTTTATGAGAGTGCATTGCACAGTTCCTATGCACGCTCGTAACTTTGAGAATTTTTAATATTTTCACTCCAGATTTTCAACATTGCCATTTTACCACACCTCCTTATGAACAGTATAGCTGTTATTTTTCACATCTTGCCCAAAATGTGTTTTCGCACATGTAGCCTACAATGGCACAGTCGGTGTGTGAAATAAATGTTCAGGACACATTAAGAAAATCACAGTGACACTGTTTATGAGCAGAGGTGTTAAAATGGCTATGTGGAAAATTTGGTGACAAAAGTCCATAAAATGACAGTGTTACTAGCATGCATTGTGCAATTTCCATGCACCCTCGTAAATTCACGAATTTGTAATATTTTTAGTCCAGATTTTCAACACTGACATTTTTCTGCACCTCCTTATGAACAGTACAGCTGTCATTTTTCACACCCTGGCCAAAATGTGTTTTTGCACTTCCGGCGCAGAATAGAGTGGTTGCTGCGGGAAATTAGTATTCGGGACAGATTAAGAAAATCACAGTGACACTGTTCATGAACGGAGGTTCCATAATGCCTATATTGAAAATCTGCTTAACATTTCCCCAAATATGGGTGTACATTGCGCAGTTTCTACGCATGCTCGTGACATCACCAGTTTTTTTATATTTTCACTCCAGATTTTCAACAATACCATTTTTACACCTCCTCATGAACAGTACACCTGTCACTTTGGCCATTGCCTACCAGCTCTCAATAATCTTAAATCTCTCATTCTCTACTGACTCAGTCCTGTCTTCATGGAAACATGCAGTGGTCCTTCCTCTACCCAAAGGGGGTGACCCCTTATCCCCTGGCAACAATCACCCCATTTCTCTCCTCCCTACCCTTTCCAAGCTTCAAGAACATATTGTCCTTTCCCAACTCACCTCTTTTCTATCTGACACCTCCTTTTACACCCCTTTCCCGTTTGGAATCAGGAAAAACTACTCAACTATCACCTCTCTCCTATGACTCACAGACTCCATCCTAACCAAGATGGACAATGGTCAAATTACCTGTGCCATTTTTGTTGACCTGGCCAAGGCCTTTGACACTGTCTCTCACTCCCTTCTCTTTGACTCACTCCTGGCTGCTGGCCTATCTCCCTCCACCAGAAACTGGTTCAAGGCTTACCTTATTGGCAGAACTGAGTCAGTTAAGATCTTGGATGCCACTTCCCCTCCCCTTCTGATTAACACTGGAGTCCCCCAGGGCTCTGTATTAGGAACCCTCCTATTCTCCATCTTCTTAAATGACCTTCCATCTGTTTGCTCCCCATCCTCTGCTATACATATGTATGCCGATGATACAATTCTGTATGCATCTGGCTTCTGTCCTGATGAGGTCGCAACCAGCTTACAGCAAGACTTTGACAAGGTTCAGCTCTGGTTTGCTAATCATCAACTTTTCCTCAATGCCAAGAAGACAGTCTTCATGACCTTTGGCACATGGCAGAGACTCTCAAGGCTTCCCCCCCTACCTGTTTTTCATACCCTCGATGGGACTTTTCTTGGGGACACAGCCTCCTTCAGGTACTTAGGTGTTTAGTTGGACCAACATCTAAACTTCTCTGGACATAGTGACACCATCCAGAAAAAACTGCACCCCAAGCTTGGTACCCTGTTCAGGAACCATAGTTGCGTCCCTCCTACTGCTAGGCGTGAACTTGTCCAGAAGATGATACTGCCCATTTTTGACTACTGTGACATAGTCTATGGTGCTGCCTCTAAGTCCTCCCTGGCCAGACTGGACACCCTCTTCAATTCCTTCTGCTGCTTTGCCTTGGATGCCCCCCTTTGCACCCACCACTGTGATCTTTATTGTGTCCTATCCTTCCCCTCTCTTGCAAATAGGTGGCTCAACCACTGTGTTAAATTCACCTTCAAGCACTGGTTGGGTGAGCTCCCTTCCTACCTCACCTCCTCCTTTGTAACACCTCCCCCACCCTCGCATTCCCTTAGATCAATCGACTAGCGCACTCTGGTAGTCCCCTGCATATCCACCCAAATCAGCCAATCCGGTTACTCTCACCGCCTTCCACAAATCTGGAATTCCCTCCCTCCTCAGAGCCGGCACTCATCCTCTGCCTACTCCATCAACTCCTGCCCTCAATAATTACCTTGGTCCTAGCTGCTCTTGCCATGTCCATCCCTAACTTCCTCCTCTAAGCCCTGGACAAACCCTACCCCTCTACCATCACCTTCATTTTACTCTGTGCACACCCACCCAAATTCCTAGCTCTCCTCTTCCTCTTTCCCCAAAATTGCTCCCCCTTATTGGCCTCCCTTGATCCCTCACACAATATAAGGGGCCCCGAATGGTCTCCATGGGCCCCTCCTCTACTCCCCAAAGGGGCTTGTATCTCTCATCTACTCTCTTCCCCCACCATCCTGAAAGGGTCTCTCTGGGACACTCCCTTATCCCCTTCTCTCTGGTCAGTGCAGTGTAGGATCCTCACATCCTGAAGTGGTCTCCAGGGACACAACTCTTCCCCCTTCCCACACACCTCACCACTGCCTCTCTTCCCCCCCTTTTCTTTCTCATAAGCACTTGTTACTTATTAACCCAACACTTTTTATTGTCCACTGTTTTTACCTATCATGTGCAACACTGTTGTACCACTGTTTGTAACATCTACCTTACAACTGTATGTTAATGTTGAACTTATAACTTGAATGTTTAATGTCTCATTCTTAATGTACCCCTTCCCCTCAGGTCGCACCAGGGGACGAGCAACTTGTCACTCAGTGTGCCTTCCTGGTGAAATATTTCAATAAATAAAATGGATTACATAAATGGAAGCACTGCTGGGATCAACTGATCAATGGATTGAACAGATCAATAGACTGTGTAATATTACCCAAAGGTGGGATCAGTTGATCCATGGATCACATCACTGGAGACACTGCTGGGATCAACTGATCAGTGTGTTACACAAATACTGTAGAACCAATGCTGAGATGAGTGGATCAGTGTGTTATATTAATGGAGCCAATGCTGGGATCAATGTATTACATAAACATAGTCACTACTTGGATCAACTGATCTATGGATTAAACAAATGGAGGCAATGCTGGGCTCACTTTCTCAAAGAATTACATAAATGGGGGCAACACTGAGATCAAGTGATGAATAGAGTACATAAGTGGGGCAATGCTGGGGTCACTTGATCAATGAATTACATTAATGGGACAAGACTGGGATCACGTGATCATTGAATTAAATAAATGGGGCAACACTGAGATCAACTGATAAATGAATTACACAAATGAGGCAACACTGAGATCAATTGATTAATGGATTCCATTAATGAAGACACTGCTGATATCAACTGATCAACAGGTTATGTATATGAATCCAACAATATGATTCTGAGGGGTGTGAAAAACAATTATGCTGGTGGAATTACCATGAATGTCAGACTTTCGGTTCTGTGAAAGTTTGGAAATCATTTTGGCAGGTTTTGTAGAAATTCTGCCTTAAAATGGCAGAATAAATGTGTGAACAGTGGGTTAAAGTGTTATGTGCTCATTCATTGACAGCTCAGTGGGTGGCCAGCCGTGGAGGAGAGAGGAAGGCTGTGTTGGTCACCTGCTCATGGTCGGGATAAGGGGGAGTGGAGTAGTAAGGGTACTACCTCTCAGCACCTGCAATTGGAGGGCAGCCACGAGACACCAGGGGTTTTATTACTTCAGACTAGTGATTGGTGAGTAAGAGGGGACCACTAGATACCAGGGATTTTTTGATATAGGTCTGACGATCAGTAGATGGGGGACCATTTGACCTCAGATATTTATTTATATGGAGTTAGTGATTGGCAGGTGGGGGGGACCACTAGATACCAAGGAATGGGATTTTTTTTTTATATGGGGCTGATGGTTGGTGGGTGGAGAGAACCACTAGGCACTGAGTATTTTTTTTTGACTTGGGGTGGCGACTGGTGGATGGGGGACAACTAGACACCAGGGGCTGGGGGAATTTACAGGGGGATGGCAATTGGCAAGGGGGGGCTGTATTAGAAAATAATACATTAAACTGTGGATGGAATAAATTTAGCAGTTTCATGTATTATTCCACAGTTCAGACAAAAAAATCTTCAGAACAGGGAAAACACACAAAACATGTTTGGAAGATTCCAATCTCGCCAATGGGGGAAGTGTGGACAATTTTGCAAAATTTGTGAAATTCCATGAAACTGGAATTTTCAACTTTTGTACACCCGTAGTGTGATCAGTTGATAAGTGGGATACATAAATAGAGGCAATGATGGGAACAACATTAGTAGTAAACATTTTTATTCATTCTATTAAAATCAATGTTACTCATCTGAGACAAGCTAATTTTTAGTGAGGTTCATTACAAAAATGATAGGTTTCATAAAGATTAGTTAACACATTCTTCATAAAATACAAAAACATTAAAATGAAATAATATATATAAAACAAAACAGGAAAAACAATCATAAATTACACAGTGAATGGAACAGCTAATTCATAGCACCATGATATATATATTACAATTCAAGTTCTAAACAGAAGCATATCTCATGTAATATGTAAATTAGTATAGCAATTTGATTTCTGACATGCCCAAGTTGTATACCATTTTTTATAGACCCTAGATTAACTTTAGAGTGTACTGGTATCAGTGTGAGAGGCATAGAGTTCCATAAACGAGGGCCCATATAGAAAAAAAAATGATTTATCTATTTTTAAGTACACTTTGGTAATTTGAATTCCATCCCTTCCACAGAAATAAGATAATATTTTGTTATATTTCTTACTTGAATATTATCTAATATGTATTCCAGAGCCCTAGTTTTATAATATTTAAACTTACAGTATATGTTAATATTTGTAAGACCTTCCATTGCTGAGATGAGGCCAGTTTAGGAATTTATATAATGCACATCTATGAGTTCTTCATTGAACTTCTAAACCTAGCCATTGCAATATATATTTATATATATATATATATATATATATATATATATATATATATATTTATGCAATGGTGGACATATATTCAGTGTGATAAATTTGTTTATCTGAGTCACTGTATGTTTAATAAATTTATACATACAGTGACCATTTATACACACAGTAACTATGTCACAAATCTCTTCAGAATTAATTTAGAATGTGTGGCCTCAGAAGCAGTACTAACCATATTCAAATGGAAATAACTTTAAAATGAAAAAAGATAGCATGGTACTGTGAGCACGAAAATTGTTCAGCACAAAATTATCTACAGAATGAGTGGTGTTTCATGTATATGTACTGTATAGATATTTTACAATTAGCAAAAAATTAGAAGAAAATTAAATTTTTTGTTCACTTTTTTGACAAACAAATGTGAATAACTTTAAAACAAAAAATGATGGCATGGTACTGAGAACACAAAAACTGTTCAGCACAAAAATATCTACAAAATGAGTGGTGTTTCATTTATAGATACCTTTTAGTTTTTTTTTATAATTAGCAAAAAACTGCATAAAATTCAATTTTCTTTTCCCTTTTTTGACAAACAAATGTGAATAACTTTAAAATGAAAAAGGTAGCATAGTACTGTGGGCATGACATTTGTTAAGCAAGAAGTTTTCTACAAAATGAGTGGTCTTTCATTTAATAGCAACCACTATGCTAGGTGGACATACTCTAAAAACGTTAACCAAAACTCCCAGAAATTATCATTTAAAATAAAGATAAACAGTCAAAACCAAATGTTACTGCATTGATAGAAAGCATCTCTGTTGCATAAATGAAATATACAACGGTGAGCTGTCAGATAAATTATTTATCTGACAGCTCACCATTGTATATCCTATATTTATACAATGGTGGTGAGAGCTATTCCGGTGCAGTAAATTGAGATATTCTCACTGCAGTGAGATAAATGCTCACTGTGGTGAGATAAATGCTCACTGCAGTGAGATAAATGCTGATGACATCAGTGGAGTGAGATATATTCCATTTATCCACACTCTGCTGATGTCATCACTCACACACTCACTCACTCACTCATTCACTCACTCAAGCTAGCATTCTAAATGAAAGTGCTTCAAAAATCAGTTTCTGTGTCTCACTGAAGCCTACAAATCACTGTTAGCATTGCAAAACACTTACCTGTGTCCCAGCATTTCCAACACTCCTAGCCCATTTCTGTGCTAATCTCAGCTTCAAAAAAAACCTGAATTCAAATGAAACTAATTTACAAAGCAGTTTCTTTCTCATTGCAAGCTGCAACTAACACAAATGGGCTAGAAATAGACACTTACCTGTGTTCCAAAGTTTCCAACACTCCTGGCCCATTTTTGTGCTAAGCTCAGCATAAAAGCAACCTGGATTCAAATGAAACTCATTTAAAAAGCAGTTTCTTTCTCTGCAAGCTGCAACTAACACAAATGACATAGAAAAACACGCTTACCTGTCTTCCAAAGTTTCCAACACTCCTACCCCATTTCTGTACTAATCTCAGCATAAAAGCAACCTGAATTCAAATGAAACTCATTTACAAAGCAGTTTCTTTCTCACTGCAAGCCGCAATTAAAACAAATGGCATAGAAAAACACACTTACCTGTGTTCCAAAGTTTCCAACACTCCTGGCCCATTTCTGTGCTAATCTGAGCTTCAAAACAACCTGAATACAAATGAAACTCATTTACAAAGCAGTTTCTCTTTCTCACTGCAAGCTGCAACTTACACAATTAGCACAGCCAAACACAATCACCTATGTCCCACAGTGCTTCTAATAATACCAGCCCATTCAGAAACACTCCCACACTCTCAGACCACAGACAAACAATGCTTTCAGTATAGTCTAGAGCTTGGAGTAATGAGTTCTGAACAAGCTTTGATACAGCCAGCAGACCAGACCTGGGTTTGATTCTCACAACCTCCACTTGCATAGTGTGTAAATCTGAACAAATCACTTAACTGCCCAGTACTCCTAAAAAACTCACCTGCCTACCAAAAATTAGTTACAAAAACTCAACCCCCCCAAAAAAGCACATAGATACAGGAAGAAAAGACACAGCAAAACATGACACTTCATACACTCTCACCCCATTTGTACAAATAACACACATGATGTGCATGTTGTGAGATATGGGAAATATTCTCCCTCCTGCAGAGTGAGCTGTGCATTTTCACTCTGCAGGAGTGAGACTATTTCCCATATCTCACTCCTGCCCATCATGTATCCCCTATATATATATATATTTATAAAATGAGCAACAGACAATCATCAGTCACATTGGACAATGACCGTCAGGTGATCATGTGTATATCAGAGCATGACTGCACACCTGCACTTTTAGCCCCCTCCAAAACAATTTTGCCATTTTATAAGATAGATAACCCACTCTAGGATGTGCGGTTGTGCTCTGATATAAGCATGCCTTGGGTGGCTGATTCACACCAAGGCGTGCATATATCAGAGTGTGACCACACACCTAAGAGTTGGTTATCTATTACATATATTATAGTGCCGTGGTAGTAGCACTATGGTTAGGGTTCAGTACCCCATTTAAGGTTAAATCTGAAATTTGGGTGCTTAATAACTTTGCCACCACCTGACGGATTTACCTGAAATTTGGAAGGCAGAGTCTGGTATTATAGTCTCTGGATCTGGCAAGTTGTGTTACATTTGGATATACAGCCGCGGAGCTACAGAGTGCCAAAAAATGCATAAATTATGGGTTTTTGCATGTTTCTTTGCTTGCACCTACAGCCCACATGTTTTACGTGGTCAGCCTGAAAACTGAAAGGACCATGCAGCCAGGGTCCCCGATGTGCCTTTCAAAGATTTCGTGAAAAAAATATAAAATGGTTCAAAAGTTACTCAAAATACACTGAATCCCATTATAGTCTATGAGAAAAGTTAGACTATGCAAAAGTGTAGCAAATGCAGTTTTTACTGTAGCAAATTACCCCTTTACTTTCATGATTCAGCCATTTTGTTTTTCAGCTGGTGGTCAGAAAAATGCTTGGCATTTAAATTTGGGACCCACTAGGGGCACAATTCTTGTGTTCACCTAGTCAAGCCCCTGAGGATACTAGCCATGTCTTTTTTTGGGGGTAAAACACCCCAGAATTATGTTTTTTAAAGTTTTATAAAAAGTAGTGTCACAAAGTAGTTTCACATATGTGACACTTTCATGATTTATTTTGTGAAAGTGTTGTGAATTGCGAAAGTACTTTGTGACACTATGCCTAAAACAATAGGAAATCTTTGCCACCCTACTGCAAAACAACAGTTTGGTCTTTTGGGCTGCAATTTGAGGGAAGAAAGCCAACAACACACAGCTGTGCCTTTTGGTAGTTTGGTGCCAAAATATTAATGGGCTGCAAAGTTACAGCACTCCGAAGCTGATGATTTTCCCATAGGATAACATTGAGGCGTCTGCCATGCGTTTTGGGTCCCGTATCTCAAAAACGGTTTGAGATACAGACTTTTCGTCACAAAAATTCTTAGCCCCAGTAGGGGGCTAAGAGCAAAGCTAGCCTGGAAAGTCATAAATAATATGATATTTTAATTTTTTTTCTATGTCGTACGCTTCCTGATATATAAGCAAGTTAGTATTCCAAGTACTCATTTTCTGGTCTGAGGGCCATTATTATGCCCACATTTTTGTATTCACTGTGTTTCTGATTGCACCTTTTTTGGGACACAACCCTAACACCAAATTTTCTCACTTTTGTCACTGTGGAACAACCCTAACTCCCTAACTGATGCATTAAATGGAGTTTTTTGCCATGAATATATGCATAGATATATATATATATCGAGAGAGAGAGCGAGATAAATAGATAGACAGACAGACAAACATACAGATAGATAGATAGATAGATAGATGGATAGATAGATAGATACATACATACATACAGTGGCCTGGATATAAAGAATGCACCTGACAATGGCACAAGTATGGACGCAGTGCATCTGGGATGTGCCAGGGCCAGGACCAGGTGATAGTCAATGGTGATATGCCATGGCGCATCACCATTGAATATGACACAGAATGGGCATGTCGCAGTGACAATGCGCTGGTGCAAGCCACAGATAGAGCACTGGGAATGTGCCAGTGCAAATACAGTTGCACTGGGTGCAGCACACACAATATTCAGAAGATGGCATGCAAATTGGGCCATAATATATGCATGGTGTAAATGGGGCCATTTGCATGCCATTATGGCCCTGTGTGCATGTGTTGCACAGGGCAGCAAGCCAGAATGTGCCTGGTACCCAGCACAGCTGCATGCAGCAGGCGATGTGTCCCCATTGAGCTAGTGCATCCCCCTCCCTCATGCCCGATCATGGGCAGTAATGACATATATAGTGACCTGGTGGTCCTGTGGTATCCCCTTGCTTCCCCTATCACTCGATCGGGGGCTGCTGCAGTTGAATGCATTCCCTGGTGGTTCACTGGTTGCACACCTCCATCCTGTAGTGCCTGGTTGCGGGCATGTGCCACACATATGCTATCTGGTGGCCCAGTGGACCCCCTCTCAACCCACCCACAGAGGACCCAGCCAACCAGCAACCCCCCTGTCATCAGTGGGTGGCTGAACTCTACCCACATACCACCCGGCCATCTGCCAAATGACATCGTACAGTATGTGCTGTATGCCTATTGGTCAACATTGTGGGCCAATGAGAATGCAGACCATACTGTACTACACAGGCATGAGTATGTGAATGAATGCGGTCATTCATATTCCCTTGTCTTTGTAGTACAGTATGGTCTGCATGCTCATTGGCCCACAATGTGACCAATAGATGTACAGCACATACTGTACACTGTAATTTGGTGGGCAGCTGGTTGGTATGCGGGACGAAGTGCAGCTACCCGCTGATGACGGGGGGTGCTGGATGGCTGGGTCCTTTGTTGATGGGTTGGGAGGTGGGTCCACTGGGCCATCAGGTGGCATATGTATGGCACATGTCTGTGATCAGGCACTATGGGAGGGAGGAGTGCAACCACTGGACCACCAGGGAATGCATTCAACTGCAGCAGCCCCTGATCAGGTGATACAAGAGAGTGGGGGGTGCAGCGAACCACTGGGGAGGGTGTGGATGCTTGTGGACCAGATCCCTGCAGGGCCAGTGGCCACCCACAGCTGGCAGGTGCTGTGTTGCACCCTGCCATGCAGTGGTTTGCCTGTGGGTGGCCAGGGTTTGTTCCTACCTTTCACAGGCTCAAACCTGCACCCCGGTATGCGGTGTACATCAGGGTTGTGCCAGCATATGCACTGCGCATCCCAGGCTAAATATCAGGATGTGCCGCATATGCCTGTGGACGACCCTTGCATGTGGGCCGCATACATTACCATTGTGCCCCAGTGCAGTGGGACCTGTGCTGTGCCTGGCAGCCTTTTGAATATCCCACCAAGGTGCATTGTGGTCTTACACCAGAGCATCTCTGCTGTGCCAGGTGCAACACCTTTGAATATCCTGGCCAGTATGTATATATACGTATATCTATATATATCTATAGATAAATAGATAGATATGTGTGTGTATATATGCACATATAGGTATAAACATTTATACCTGTATACATTTCAACTGATCAATGAATTATAAAAAATGAAGGCACTGCTGGAATCAACTGATCAATGGATTACATAAATGGAGCCAATGCTAGGGTCACTTGATTAGTGTGCTATAAGAATGACAGCACTATTGGGCTCAATTGATCAATGGATGACATAAATGGAGGCAATGCTGAGATCAATAGATCAATGAATTACATAAATAGAGGCACTGCTGTGATCAACTGACCAATGGATTGTGTAAATGATGTGATCAGTTTATAAGTGGGTTACATAAATGGAGGCAATGTTGGGAACAACTGATCAATGGATTACATAAATTGAGGTGCTGTGTGGATCAACTGATCAATGAGTTACATAAAAGGAGCCAAAACTGGGATCAGTTGATTAGTGTGTTATGTAATTGATGGCACTACTGTGATCAACTGATTAGTGGATTACATAAATGGAGGCAATGCTGGGATCAATTGGTCAATGAATTACATAAAAGGGGACACACTGTGATCAAGTGATCACTGAGTTACATAAACAGAGACACTGCCGGGATCAAGTGATAAATGGGTTTCAGTTAGTGTTGGAACCCACTCAGGAGGGAGCAATCTTAGACCTGATACTCTCAAATGGGGATGGAGAGAGGATCTCAGATTTAGAAGTGGGTACCTTTCTGGGAACAAGTGACCACCAAACAGTGTGGTTCACATTAAACACAGCTGTAGTGCCAAGCCATGCAAAACCAAGGGTGTTGGACTTTAGGAGGGCTGACTTTGGGAAATGGGAGAATGCCTCAGAAAAGTACTAGCAAACAGGCAAGAAAGAGGGATGGAAGAATAATGGGGAAAAATCTAAACTGCCATCACAGAGGCAACAAGCCTTTGTGTAAAGCAAATCAACAAAACAAAATGAAGGAAAAAGCCACCATGATTCTCAAGAGAAGTGGCGGAGAAGGTTAAGGAGAAAAGGATAGCATTCAGTAAATAAAAGGAAACACAAAAGGAGCAGGAAAGAGAACTATAACAGTTAAAGCAGAAAGAGGCCAATGCCCATTATCTGTGTAACAAGCTCCCTGAACTAGTGGCCTTGATGGAAGATGGACAACTGGATATTGTGGCAGTCACAGAAACATGGTATACAAAGAACTGTGACTGGGTTGTCAACATACCAGAGTACACAAGCTACAGGGGGGACAGAGAGGGTATACAAGGAGGAGGAGTAGCTCTCTGTGTAAGGGAAGGGACTAAAGCAACTGAACTAAAGGATAAACAGGGAGCAGGGGAGGCACTGTGGGTCACCCTGGAGACAGAATATGGCACCACAATCTGCATGGGGGTTGACTACAGACCCCCATCTCAGGGGGAGGCAATGAACAAGGAAATGATAGAAGGCATTCATAGAATGGCAGGACAAGGGGAGATATTGTTGATGGGGGCCTGAATATGTCAGATGTTAACTGGAGCACCTTTAGTGAAACCACATCCAAGAACAGGGTTATTCTCGATGCCCTATGGGGGCATGCCTCAAACACTAGTGGTGGAACCCATTTGGGAGGAGCAGTCTTAGACCTAGTGCTGTCAAATGGGGATGGAGAAAGGATCTTGGATTTAGGAGTGGGTAGCCATCTGGGAATAAGTGACCACCAAACAGTGTGGTTCACAATAAACACACCCATTGAGTCAAGTCATACAAAAGCAAGAGTATTGGACTTTAGGGGGGCTGACTTTGGGAAAATGGGAGAGTGCGTCAGAAAAGCACTAGCAAATGGGGAGGAAGAAGGGGTGGAGGAACAATGGGGAAACATCGAAACAGCCGTCACAGAGGCAACAAGTCTTTGTGTGAAGCAAATCAACAAAGCAAAACAAAGGAAAAAAACAGGATGGTTCTCAAAAGAGGTAGCGGGGAAGGTTAAAGAGAAAAAGGCAGCATTCAGGAAGTATAAGGAAACACGGAAGGAGCAAGACAGAGAACTGTACCAGTTGAAGCAGGGAATGCTGTTAGAATATCAAAGGTCCAAATTGAGGAAAAGATAGCCAACTCAGTTAAGAAGGGGGATAAAACATTTTATATGTACATTAGGGAGTGAAGAAAGACCAAGGGAGGGATAGTGAGGTTTAATAAAGGGAAGAGAGGATTGGCAGAGAGGTACAGTGAAGAAGCAGGGATACTGAATGAAAACTTCTGCTTAGTATTCACAAAAGAAGAGGAGGGGGAGGTACCTAGATCAAAGAATAGAAGCACTCTGGATAGGGAGGTCGATACCTGTCCATTCACAGAAGAAAGGGTTCTGAATGGACTCTTAAAACTGAAGGTGGACAAAGCAGTGGAGCCTGACAGGATTCACCCAAGAATTCTAAAATAACTAAGGGTAGAACTAGTGACATCATTGACTACCATTTTTAGCAAATCATGGGAGGATGGTGTGGTACCTGAGGACTGGAGGAAGGTGGATGTAATTCCCCTTCACAAAAGTAGGAGCAATACAGAGGTAGGAAACTACAGACCTGATAATTTGACCTCAGTTACAGAGAAAATTATGGAATCACTTCTGAAAGAAAGAATTGTTGAAGTCCTAGGGGCCAGTGGGGTACAAGACACTAGGCAGCATGGATTCACAGCAGGAAGGTCATGTCAGATGAATCTAATAGATTTCTTTGAGTGGGTGACCAAAGTAGTAGATCAGGGAGGGGCTGTGGATATGTCCTACCTAGACATTAGCAAGGCATTTAACACAGTCCAACACAAAAGATTAATATACAAGTTAGCCAGCTTTGTAGCGGGTCCCAAAGTGATAGCCTGGGTAAAAAAATGGCTGGACAACATGACGCAGAGGGTAATAGTAAATGGAGTTCACTCTGAAGAAAAGGGGGTTACTAGCAGGGTACAGCAGGGTTCAGTACTGGGATCAGTCCTCTTTAATGTCTTTATAAGTGACATTGCAGAGGGACTGGAAGGAAAAGTATATCTCTTTGCAGATGACACAAAGATCTGCAACAGGGCAATACAGAAGGTGGGGTAGAAAGGATTCAAAGAGACTTGGCAAGGTTAGAGGAATGGTCAAATGTATGGCAGGTCAGATTTAATGCAAAGAAGTGCAAAGTAATGCACCTGGGAAATAAAAACCCAGGGGAAGCGAACACAATGTGGGGAGAGATACTAATAACAATAAAAATGGAAACGGACCTGGGGGTAGTCATATCGGATGACCTTAAGGGGGGCAAGGAATGTGAGAAGGCAGTAAGGAGCGCTGTTGTGGTACTGGGATGCACAAGGAGAGGCATCACCAATAGAAAACAGAATAGAAAACAGGAAGTTGTTATCCTTCTGTACAAGCAGTTGATGAGACCCCATCCAGAGTACTGTGTGCAGTTCTGGAGACCCTCATTTCTGCAAGCACATAGACAGAATGGAGGCTGACCAGAGGAGGCAACTAAAATGGTGCAGGGCCTGCACCAGAAGACATATGAAGACAGGTTAAAGGAGCTTAATATGTATACCCTCGAGGAGAGGAGGGAGAGGGGGGACATGATAGAAACTTTCAAGTACCTCAAGGGAATCAACAAAGTCCAAGATGGTAGCATCCTTCAGAAAAAGAGATATACCAAAACAGAAGGTGCACACTTTGAAGATAGAGGGGTATGACTCAGAGGTAATGTGAGGAAGTATTTCTTCATGGAGAGGGTTGTGGATACATGTAATAGCCTTCCCGTGGAGGTAGTAGAGTCAAAAACAGTGGGGGAATTCAAGAATGCATGGGACAGACATAAGGCAATTCTAGTGGGGGAGTAGGGGAAAGCTGGCTGTTGGTTAACTAAGATCTGCAGCTTATCCATTCGTTAGGGAAATGTGCAGACTAGTTGGGCCAAGCGGCCCTTATCTGCCATCAAATTCTATGTTCCTATGTTTCTTTGAGGCAGGGAAGGCAGTCAGAATATCAAAAGCACAAAGTGAGGAAAAGACAGCCAACTTATTTAAGAAGGGAGATAAAACCTTTTATATGTACATTAGGGAGTGAAGAAAGACCAAGGGAGGGATACTGAGTCTTAATAAAGGGGAAGGAATGTGGGCAGAGGATGACAGTGAAAAAGCAGGGATACTGAATGAATACTTCTGCTCAGTATTCATGAAAGAAGAGGAGGGGGAGGTACTTAAACTGAACAACAGAAACACTCTGAATAGGAGGACTGATACAAGTCAATTCACAGAAGAAAGGGTTCTGAAAGAACTCTTAAAACTGAAGGTGGACAAAACAATGGGGCCTGATGGGATTCACTGAAGAGTTCTAAAAGAACAAAGGGGAGAACTAGGGACACCATTTACTACCTTTTTTAACAAATTGTGGGAGGATGGGATGGTATCGGAGAACTGGAGGAGGGCAGATGTGATTCCACTTCACAAAAGTGGGAGCAAGGTAGAGGCAAGAAACTACATACCTGTTAGTTTGACCTCAGTGGTAGGGAAAATTATGGAATCACTTCTAAAGGAACAGTTGTTGAGTACCTAGAGGACAGCGCAGCACAGGACCCAAGGCAGCATGGGCCACAGCAGGAAGGTCATGTCAGATGAATCTAATAGATTTCTTTGACTAGGTGACCACAGTTGTTGACCAAAAAGGGTCTGTGGACATGGCTTAACTAGACTTTAGTAAGGCATTTTACACAGTCCCACACAAAAGATTAACAAACAAGTCAGCCAGCCTTGGAATGGGTCCCAAGGTGGTAGCCTGGGTAAACAAGTGTCTAGTCAACAGGACGCAGAGCATAATAGTTTCGCTGTCTTGTGGGGTTCCTCAGGGCTCAGTATTGTCCCCCATGTTGTTCGCAGTGTATATGCTGCCCCTTGGAGACATTGTAAGAAGGTATGGGCTGAAGTTTCACTGTTATTTTGATGATACCCAGCTCTACCTTTCTTTTGCACCTGATCAGGATGGAGCTCTCTCAGTCTTTAATAACTGCCTTAGTGAAATCCAGGAGTGGATGGATTCAAGTTGGTTGAAATTGAACTTGGAAAAGATGGAGGTGTTGGTAGTGGACTCAGCATGTCGGATAGGGGGGTTGGGAGCTGGCTCACTCTCAGGACTTTATCTTGGGGGTGTCTCACTCCTGACCTCTGAACAGGTGCGTAACCTGGGAGTAATACTTGATGAGGGTTTGACTATGCATTCACAGGTGTCTGCTGTCGTCAAGTCTGCATTTTACCATCTCATTAATATCTCCAGGATTAAGCACCTTGTTCCATCCGGTGATCTCCTTACGCTGGTCCATGCCTTTGTGCCCTCGCGTCTGTACTACTGCAACTCTCTTTACCCAGGGCTTCCTGGGGTTGAAATCCACTGCTTGCAGCTAGTGCAGAATACAGCGGCATGGCTTTTGACCGGTAGTTCTCGGTCCAGCCATATTTTGCCGGTGTTGCGCGGACTGCACTGGCTGCCTGTACAGTGGCAGATCACCTTTAAAGTCGGTCTTCTGACTTACAAAGCCCTACTTGGACTTGGCCCTGACTACCTGAAAGAGCTCCTGGTCCTTTACTGCCCTGGACAATTGCTCCACTCAGCTGGCGAGGGGTTGCTAGAGATTCTGAGGGTGTCATTGAAATCTTCTGGGGCTTGTACATTTATGTATGTGGCTCCAACCCTCTGGAATTCTGTACACCGACAGATAAGGGAGTGTGCAACCGTGGAGGAGTTTAAAAAGGCCCTAAAAATATATTTGTGGACCAAAGTATTTGGAGTCTGATTGTATTAATTTGATTAATTATTTTTATTGTAATGATTGGAATTTTATCTATGTATTTTCTAAGGCGCTTTGATTTTTTGAAAGGCGCGCCTTAAAAATAAAGTTTTATTATTATTATTTTATAGTAAACAAAGTCCACTCTGAAGAAAGGAGGGTTACCAGTGGGGCACCACACGGTTCAGAACTGGGACCGGTCCTATTTAATGTCTTTGTAAGTGACATTGTGGAGGGACTGGAAAGAAAAGTATGTCTCTCTGCAGATGACACAAAGATCTGCAACATGGTTGATACAAAACATTGGGTAGAAAGGATGAGAAGGGACTTGGTAATGCAGGAGGAATGATCAAATGTATGGCAGCTTAGATTCAATGCAAAGAAGTGCAAAGTAATGCACCTGTGAAACAAAGACCCAAGGGGAAGAGTACACAATGGGGGGGGGGTGAGATACAAACAACAACAAAAATGGAAAAGGACCTGGAGGTAGTCATATCAGACAACATACAGGTGGGCAAGTAATGTGAGAAAGCAGTAAGAAGGGCTGGGAGATAATGGGGATGCACAGGGCGAGGCATCATCTGCAGAAAACAATAAGTTGTTATCCCTGTGTACAAACAGTTGGTAAGACCCCATCTGGAGTACTACATGCAGTTCTGGAGACCTCATCTCCACAAGGACATAGACAGGATGGAGGCTCTCCAGAGGAGGGCAACTTAAATGGTGCAGGATCTGCACCCAAAGCTATGTGAAGAGAGACTAAAGAAGCTTAATATGTATACCCTTGAGGAAAGGAGGGGGGACATGATAAAAAATGTCAAGTGAGTACCTCAAGGGAATTAACAAAGTCCAAGCAGGTAGCATCTTTCAGAAAAAGAGATGTGCAAGAACAAGAGGTACAATTTGAAGACAGAGGGTGGACAGCTCAGAGCTAATGTGAGGAACTATTTTTTCATGAAGAGGGTTGTGGATGCATGGTATGGCCTTCCTGAGGAAGTCATGGACTCAAAAACAGTGGGGAAATTCAAGAATGCATAGAACAAACATAAGGCAATTCTAGTGGAGGAGGAGGAAGTAGGCTGTTGGTTAACTAGGATCTGCAGATTACCCAGTAGGTAAGGATATGAGCAGACTAGGTGGGCCAAGTGATCCTTATCTGCTGTCAAATTCTACGTTTCTGTGTTTCCATGGGTTACATAAATGGAGGCACTGCTGGAATCTAATGACTAATGAGTTACGTAGGCAGAGTTACTGCTGGAATTAAATTATCAATGGGTTACATAAGTGGAGCCAGTGCTGTGGTTAGGTGATAAATGTATTACATAAATGTAGGCAATGCTTGGATCGATTAATCAATGGGTTATATAAATGGTGGTACCCCGGGATCAATTGGTTACATAAAAGGAGGCAACACTGAGATCAAGTGATCAATCAGTTACACAAATGGAGCTAATGCTGGTATCAGTTGCTCTATGGATTATATAAATTGAGGTAATGCTGGGATCAACTAGTCAGTGAGTTACATAAATAGAAGCACAGCTGGGATCAATTGATTTATATGTTACATGATTGGAAGCACTGCCGGGATTGACTAACTTTTCATGCAATTCTGATCAAATATACACTTGGAATCTGGTGGAAGGGGAATTGGGTTTTTGTCATGGGAGTAAAGTCTGTCTACAAGTGTTGAAGGGACTTAAAACTGGCTGCTAGGGACACTTAATTAAATCTTGATTTGCATGACTAGATTTTAATAGGAAACATCTTTCAACCAGACATAGTGGCACCCTGGACAAGGTGTAAATGACTATAAAAGTTGGTGGTCAGAAACATTTGGAGACTTGAAAAGACTGACACTGAGGTGTGAGATGCACATTCTACATGAGGCTCTGCACATGAGGAGGAGTGGCTTGGATTTTTTACAAACTTCTGAGTGGTAGAGAATACTTATGCAAGCCCCTTTGTCTTGTTACTAACCAGCAGAACACACGTATCCAGAAATTCTACTGTTGTTGAGACAGTGTGAGGGAGAGCTGAGTTGTGCCTGAAACATTGTTCATTGTTTTCAAAGAAAGTGTGTATTTCTTGAATTTGAAAGGAACTTTCCAGTGTGCTGAAGAGACTTCTAACCTTACCAAGAATGGCAGTTTGTTTTGTACAGGGAGATGCACAGATGCAGATGGCAATTGCGATGCAAGTCTTGTGTGGGATGTATGAGCAGCCAAGAGTGAACGTTCAGACCCTCATAAGATTCCCATGGTGCCCTGACCCTTAAGTTCACCTACCTTGCATTCCAATCTTGGAGAGGATCTGTAGACGTGATACCAGGGTCTCCTGAATGACTGGAAATGAGACCTACATCTCTAAGAGGGACTGTTGCACCCACTTAGGTTACGAGAGAAGTGAATGCAAGACCTTTGATACCACCATCAGACTGCCATGCACCTTTTGTTTCTACACATAGAATGACAGCAACATTGACGATGGTGGCTGAAGTATCTGCTGCTGCAACTATGCAACATATTGTTTCTTCTCTTGCAGCCTCTGCATCTTTGCACCAGCCCCATGGTGCTGAGGACTGAGGCATCCACCTTACTTTGTGACATGCCAGTGATCCAGGTTTTGGGAGTGCACCCAGAGCATCAGAGTCAGCCATGGAGGAGAGGACTGAGTGTCTGGAGGACAGCTATCCTCTCCTGGGAGGGAGGAGAGACACAGGTCCACAGTGTTAGTGGCTCCTCATGGAGACTAGGAAAACAACAGGAGCGGTTCTCAAAGACTGGAGAAGGTGTTGGCAGATGTCCAGCATGGTGGTGCAGGAGTGCACCTGCCAATAAGCTGGGTGTCATTGCACATCTGTACCTTGGGGAGGAACAAGAAAAGAGGAAAAGCCCCAGAGCATTGGAGGATGAAGGCAGACCTCAAAGGGCCGGCCTACATGCCCACTGCCAGGCCCAACCAAACCAGCTCTCCCAGACTCTCTCTCTCTCTCTGCCCTGAACCTCAACTGTCTAGATTCAAGCTAGGGCACCAGGTAGGAGTTGGTGGCCCCACCTCAGGGGTGTGAAAGCCAGGGGGTCAGCTGAAGTTCTGTGGGGTTCGGTAGAGAGAGCTGTTCTTCCCGATTCCCTGGTTGGGTGGGCTTCAGGCAGGGCAGTAAATGGAAACCGAGTGAGATCACTCCTGAGGGAGATCCAGTGCTCTAGTGATCAGAGTGAAACAGAGTTGGAAAAAAAAAAAACATTGCATCTTTGTGTGCTATAATTGTGCCACTAGAGACTACCCATGTAACTTCAACTACTGTAAGTCTGACAGAGAAGGATGCTCAGCCAGTTCAACTGCCAGTCAGAAATCATAAGAGTGGAGTAATTATGTCAGGCTCTGCAAGAGTAAATGACTGAGAGTCAGCCGACACTCTGCTCACATCTGTCATTTGCATGTGACACACCCAGGGGAGGCAAAACATCCTTATTGAATGAGATGTCCAAGCTTATCAAAGGAGAGGAGGAGACAGATCAGCTTTTGCCTGCAGCCGAGGAAAAGGTGAAGCAGGAAGAGAGTGGTTGCCAGAGACTGATTGAGAGGTAAGTGTTGCCAAACAAGAGATGTGGGATGATGCTAGAGACAGAATTTGAACTTTGGGATGGATTAATCATTAGATTTTTCCCTCAATCGATGATAGTCCTTTTCTGCTCCCTGGGCAGCCCCAACCCCATCACCTCAACCATCTCCCACAGTTTACCTGTTTCAAGAAGTGGGACCCCATGGTGTCCCCTCCCTACAATGGAGGTTCTCATACTGGACCAGGTCCCTCAGAAAGGCTGCTTGTGGTTCTTCAGCAGTGAGCCTAGGTCGGTGGGCTGCCTGGAGCTGTCATGGAGCATGGCTGTTTTTTCCATTTTCTCCTCTCCTCCGGGATACTGGCTGACAGGCGATCTCATACAGGGCATGCATGTCCATCCAGCCAGTCAGCTGTGCCCAACCCCACTGGTTCACTAGCACCTGAACTGCCACTTGTGGTCATCTGGGTGGCAGAAGCATGACAAGTGTGATTCCCCCTCCCTCCCCGGAGGAGGAGAGTGTCCTGTGGGATGCTCAGTCCACCTCCCTTGTCTGGCCCACTGATGATGCAGGCTCGTTCCTAAACCCAGGTTATCAGCTTTGTGAGCAGCAGCATCACCACTGTATCGGTGGGCCAGCCATGTTTAATGATTTACAATCAAAAAAGTTTGATAAAGGATTTTTAACCTGTATAATCATGGTTGTCTGAAATGTGCAACATTACACTTTTACAAAAGCTGCATGTCAGGTTATAATAATTATGCCAGTATCTAACATTGCTTTGTAAATAATTTCAGAATAGTCGGCCTGCCAGTGCAGTGGTAGCAGTACCGCTTGCAACGCAGAGGACCCCAATTTGGGAACAAGCCTGGGACATCGTAGGGCTGGCTAGGAGGAAGAGTCTCAAGCATCTGGCACAGTGCTGTTCTCCTCCAGGGTGGGTGGGTGCAGGGCTCCAGCAACAGTGTGCCTCCTGGCAGCAGCCAGGGGCACTGAGTCTGGAGCCCCAGCAAGCGCCTGGATCGGTGGGACATAATGGATGTCAGCAGATCATGCACGGAAGCATGAATGACATTCCAGGATGTCACTGCACATCTGCTCCATCAAAGGAAACCAAGAAAAAGGGGATAATCCATCTGGCTGGGCAATTGATGCCACTCCCTGCCAACATGCCCACTACTGGACTCTGACTTCCTGGACCCTGCCATTTCTCCAGCCTTCACCTCCACCTGCTGGGGATATAGACAGAAGTATGGGAGCACTGAGGAACTGAAGGCAGCCCTGGTTTGTGGGGTGCAAGCTGAGGAGTTACCCAAGCCGGTGAGTTATGGGTGAACTTGGGGAACTGGAGTAATGAGCAAGGGGGAAACTTGGTGGGTCAGGATCTGGTGCCGGAAGATAGCTGAAGGAGGTCCCAGCCAGTGGCACAGGAGGGAAAAACAGAGTTAAAAAATCATTTTGGGATATAATGTGTACTAAAGGCACTATATAAATCCAAATTGTATTCTGTTCTATACTCCTTGCACTACCAGTATGGAACATATTGTTCTGTAAAACATCTTGGGATACAGTATGTATGAAAGGCAGTATAAGAATCTAAAATCTAATCTGTCTTACAGCCCCTACGCTACCTGTGTGTCTAACACATAGTTTTTGTAAAACACATTGGGATACATTGTTTATGAAAGGTACTACATAAATCCAAATTCTAGTCTGCTGTCTCTGCACTGCCAATATCTTATGTGTTGCAATAGGATACAATGTGTATGAAAGGCAGTATATAAATTCAAGTTCTGTCCTACTGTTTTCTATAGTACCTGCATTACCAGTATCCAGCTTGTTGCTTTGTTTTAAGATACAATGTGAATGAAATGCATTATATTAACCCAAATTATATGCTACAGTCCCTGCAGTACCAGTATCTGATGCAGTTGTTTGTAAAGAACTTTGGGATACTTTGTACTATGTGGATCCTAATTCTATAAAACAAGTACTACTTCAGAAAAAGAGTGGTGGCAACCAGAAATAGAATGCCAGAGGAAATGATGGAGGTAAAAACAGTAGAGTGCTTCAGGCTTACATGGGATAAACATAGGGGAATACCAGGAAATGGGCAGGGTGGAGAGAGGGTCATTGGAGACCAGCCGTGTCACGTGTCAGTGTGACTCAGTTGGTAGCACATCCACTGCAGGCCAGAATGTCGTGGGTTCTAGTCCCAAACTGGGATCGGGCTCATACCTAAACACTGGCACCCGAGTGCAGTATTGGGAGACGCTATACTGTTGGAGTGTACAGTCCTTCAGATAAGATGTTCAGCTGAGATTCTTTCTACCCATCCTGGTCCTGTTCCTGGCAGTTGTCCAGGTGGAAGTAAGAGAACCCAAGGCACTTTTTGCAAAGAGTTGGGGAAATTTTTATTATCATTCAAATAATTGGTGACTTTCCCGTGTCCTGGCCAATATCCCCTTTCCCATAACACCAGTTCATGCAATTATCCAGGCTGTGTGTGAGTGGTGGTGTGTGAAATGGCTGCCACTACACATTCAGTCACTTCACCACCAATTTAGCATGGTACTGGGTTAATATAGCACTTACAAAAGAATGCTACAAAAACCATGCAGTGGAAAGCATGAAAACATTTGCAGCGACAGGAGTATAACAGCAGTAGGGAATTACCGCAACCCCTGTCGCTGATCGGAAGGAAGTGGAAGGGCTGATGAAGGCAGTGCTGCTGGGTCCTGCTGAGCCACTCCCATGGTGGAAAGATTAGGGCACCAGCACACAGCGGCATATGAGACCTGGGACCGTGGTTCGGATCCCCCTATGTCTCGTGGTGCTGTAACATTTTTTTTTTAAGCAAAGAATTTTCCCCCTCTCAAGTTTCGCCCCAACCCCAAAGTCCACAACCTTCTGAAGTTGGTTATTTAAAGTTCAGGGGTTGTGGGGGGGGGCAAAGCCCTCCATGTTGGGGGGAGGGGAGGGTGAAGGCCCCTGTAAAAAAGGAAAAGTCCCATTGTTCTTAATGGGTTATGCACGCTCCTTGTTTGGGCAGCGTTTTCGCCAACATTATTTGGGTTTGCGCTATTTTGGTTGCAGCATTCCTCACCATGCTCTTTTGCCTGTGACATTATGACCCTGTGCAGTCTAGCATTACTTGTAAAGTGCTTTAGGATACAATGTGTATGAAAAGTGCTATATAAAATCAGATTCTTCTTTTACTGAAACAGACTAGGCAGGGACCATCTGGGAAGACTGGGTGATTCAACTAGTCCTTTTCTGTGAACAAATTCTGTTTCTATTCTGTTTCAAAGCACCAGAACTACCAGTATCAAACTCACTGTCTTTGTAAAACACTTTGGGATACAGTGATCATGAATGGTGCTATATAAATCTGATCTCTTGTCTGATTTACAGTTCCTGCACTACCATTCCTTAACTACTTTCTTTATAAAATAAAAGCTGTAGGTTACGCTGTGTATGGAAGGCACTATATAAATCCAAACTCCATCCTAGTCTATAGTCCTTACACTACCAGTATCTAAACCATTGCTTTGTAAAGCAACCCAGAGAGCGGTGCGGCCCACCCTCATGCCCAGAGAGTGGTTCATTCCTGCACTCCCTCCTCTGGAAAGTGGCACATTTCAGAATTCCCTCCCCTGGCAAAAGGCACATGCCAGCCCTCCATCTCCTGAGTGGCGCACTCCAAAGTTTCCTTCCACACAGAATGGTGTGCTCCAGCCCTAATTTCTTGCATAGTGGTGCGCTCAAGCTTTCCCACACTCTGTGAGCGGTGGGAACCAGCTTTCTCCTCAGAGAGTGCTGCACTCCAGCCATCCCTCCTGCAGAGTGGTGTGCTCCAGTCTTCACTGCCCTGCAGAGTGGTGTGCTCCAGCCCTCAGTCCCCACAGCATGCTGCACTCCAGCCTTCCCTTGTGCAGAGTGGTGTGCTCCAGACCTCACTCTCTTGCAGAGTGGAGTGCCCCAGCTCTAACTGGCCTGCAGAGTATTCAAGCCCTCACTCCCCTGCAAAGTGATGTGCTCCAGCCTTCACAGTCTTATGGAAAGGTGTGTGCAAACCCTCACTCCTTTGCAAATTTGCATGCTTTACTCTCAGTACCTCTCAGAGTGGTGTGCCCCAGCCTTACTCTGCTGCAGAGTGGTGTGCTCCAGCCATCAAACACCTGCATAGTGGTGGACTTCAGCCTTCTTTCCCCAACAGAGTGGGATGCTCCATCCTTTCCTTCCCTATAGAGTGGTGTGCTCCAGCACCCACTCTCCTGTAGACTTGTATACTTCAGCCCTCACTTCCCTGCAGTGTGGTGTGTTCAAGTCATCAATCACCCTCAGAATGGTGAATCCAGCCCTCACTCCCCTGCAGAGTGCTGTGCTCCAGACCTCATTGCACTGTAGAGTGGTGTGCTCCAATCTCCTTCCCCAGTAGAGCAGTGTGTCCTGGCCCTGACTTCCCTGCAGAGTGGTGTGCTCCAGGCCTCACTCCCTTACACAGTGGTATGCTCCAGCACTCACTCCACTGTAGAGTGGTGTGTTCCAGCCCTTACTCTCCCACAGAGTGGTGTGCTCAATAGCTTCATCTCCTACAGAGTGGTGTGCTCCAGCCCTCAATCCGCTACAGAGTGGTGTGCTTCAGCTCTAACTCCCCTGCAGAGTGGTGTGCTTCAGCTCTAACTCCCCTGCAGAGTGGTGTGATCAATCACTAATGCAACAGCAAAGTGATGTGATCCAGCCCTTACTCCTGTGCAGTGGTGTACTCCAACCCCTCCCTTCCTTCCATGCAGAGTGGTGTGCTGCAACCCTTCCTCCCTTGCAGAGTGGTGTGTTGCACCCCTCACTACTCTGGAGAGCGGTGTGCATTAGCTCTCACTCCCCTGCACCGTGTTGTTCTTCAGTCCTTGCTCCCCTGCACAATGTAGTGTTCTAACCCTTTGTCCCCTGCAGACTGATGTGCTCCAAACATCACTCTCCTGGTCAATGGTATGTTCCAGCTTTCCCTCCCTACCCTACAGGTTGGTGTGCTCTAGCCTTCATTCCACTACAGAGTGGCCTGCTTCCGCCTTTACTTCCCTGCAGAGTGGTTTGCTGCAGCACTCATCCCCCTCAAAAGTGGTGTGCTTCAGCTGTTATTTCCCCACAGAGTGATGTGCTCCAGTACTCACTCCCCCTCTAAATTCATAACTTCTGGCCCTTACTCCCCGCAGAGTGGTGTGCTCCAGCCCTCAATCCTCAAAGAGAGGTTTGCTGCAGTTCCCACCCCCACAGAGTGGTGTACCCCAGCAATTACACTTCTGCAGAGTGGCATGCTCCAGCCTTCAGTCCCCTATAGAGTCATCTGCTCCAGCCCTCACTGCCTTGTACAGTGGTGCACTCCAGCCCAATCTCCCCTGCATAGTGATGTTTTCCAGCCCCCCCACCGAAGTGGTGTGCTCTAGGCATGGCTGCCCTGCAGAATAGTGTGCTCCAGCCTCCCTTCCTTCCCTACAGAGTGGTGTACTCCAGCCCTCATTCCTTTACAAAGTGACTTGCTCCAGCCCTCACTCCCACCAGAGTGATGTGCTCCAGCCCTCCCTCCCATGCAGTGTGGCATGCTCCAGCCCTCCCTCCCATGCAGTGTGGCATGCTCCAACCCTCACTCCCCTGCAGAGTTGTGTGCTCCATCCATCAGTCTCCTGCAGAATAGTGTGCCACATTAAAGGCCTTGATTTTTCACGTGATTCCGCGGCTGTGGAATTTGCCACGGAATGTAATGTAAACCACGGAAAATTTGATGAATATTATTCCGTGGTTTACATGAACTGTGGAATATTATTCCACGGTTTACATGAACTGCAGAATAATATTTCACAGTTTACATGCAATGCAGAATATTATTCTGCAGTTTATACTGAAGATTTGGTATTTAGTTGGGCCACTGGCACAGCAGTACTGCTTGTGGCACTGATGACCCAAGTTTGGGAGTGAGCCTGGGAAGTTGGAATGTAGGCTAGGAAGGGGGATGAGGATCGAGCATCCTATGGACTGCTCTCCTACTCTGGGAGGGGGGGAGACACCAGTGTTACGGGAAAGCCTTGTGGTAGTCTGGGGTATGACAGCTGGGACTATGCTTTGGAGGTATGTCAGATGTTTAGTATGCTGCCCCAACGTCATTGCACAGCATGCATCCAGGAGAGAAAACAGGAAAATTGAGATTCCAATGCTACACGATGACATCTGCCCCCATGTTGTAGACCCTGCGCCACCAATGAGACTCGTTTCCACTCAGTCTCTGTCACGCTGAGGGAGGCCGGAGGTGTTTGGGAGTAAGGTAAGTCCTGGGGTGTGTGGCAGGGCAGAGCGTGTATAGATCAGACTGGGGACTGACAGATGAGACGATAAAAAGAAGAGTCAGTATAAACTGTGAGTAAAACAAATGTGCAGTTTACATTGAGTCTGGCCAAAGAAAATTATTCCAGGGATCCTATAAACTGCAGTTATTCCATGGATCATTTAACCCCCCAGAAATTATTCTGTGGTTTATATTAAATTCCGCAGAATGCTTTTTGGAATTCTTTGGAATTTAAAAACAAAAACCTGAAAAGCAGTATGGAACAGTCCCTTCCCATTAGTTTGTCTGTTAGGGCTTTACCCTAAAAATCAAAACACATAAACCCCCCCGTCTCCAATCCAGCTCATCCACACCACCCTCCCTACCCCATCCTGAGAACCTCCTTTAATCCCTTTGTTCGAAGTAGAAATATTTTCATCAGGTCCCATGCTGTACTGCAATCCTCATCATTTTCATTTCACCGCGGGGCCTGAATTCTGATTTCATGTCCCAGAAGTGCTTTGAGCACAGCTGCACAAAGCACCGCTGAAATGAGACACTGACATTCTGGCCTAGTAGTAAAACTAGAAAGAAGAGGATCACTGTGCAATGTGGTAGCTGCTAAAAATATTACTCACTCAAATTTGGTGGCCCCTGCAGACTCTCAGGCAGGGGTGGGGAGATGGGATGGTGCTGAGAAGGATTGGGTGGATTTTTTACTTTCTAACACTAACAACTCAGGAGTTAATTTGCAGCTTCTCTGGTTTGTAGGCCCTGCCCAAAATTTAACATTTTCCTGCACCTGGGCACTTGGGGATGGGGTTGCTGACTGCTAACGAAGCCCCCAACTGCTGCCACAGAGTTTCTGCAGAAATAGGAAACTATTACTGTAGAAGTTCTGAGGCAACAGGGGGACTTGTCACAGAATTTAGACTCAAGTTGCCGCAGAACAATGGAGGCCATGGCCACAGCCCTTTCTACCACTGTAGATTGGTGTGCTCCGGTCCTCATTGCCCTGCATAGTGATATGTTCCAGCCCTCACACAACAGCAGAATAACCTGCTCCATCCCTCACTACCCTGCAGAGTGGTGTGCTCCAGCACTCAATCCCCTCCAAAGTAGTGTGCTCCAGCCCTTACTACCCCCAGAGAGGTGTGCTCCAACCTTCTTTCACCTTCACAGTGGTGTGCTCTAGTCTTCCCTGCTCTGCAGAATGATGTACTCTAGCCCTCACTCCCCTGAAGAGTAGTGTGCTCCAGTTCTCACTCCCCTGCACAGTGGTCTACTCCCGTTCTCACTCCCCTGCACAGTGGTCTACTCCCGTTCTCACTCCCCTGCACAGTGGTGTACTCCAGTCCACACTCCACTGCAGAGTGGCATGCTCCAGCCCTCACTCTGCTGCAGAGAGGTGTGCTCTGGCAATCACTCACTCCCCTGCAAAGTGGTGTGATCCAGCCCTTATTCCCCTGCAGAATGGCATGCTCCAGCCCACCCTTACTCCCCCACCACAGAGTGGTGTGTTCCAGCTGTCGCTTCCTAGAAGAATGACCTGCTCCATCCGTCACTCACCTGAAGAGTGTTCTGCAGTACTCACTCCCCTCCAAAGTGGTGCGCTCCAGACCTTACTGCCTCACAGCATGGTGTGCTCCAGCCATCCCTCCTCTATAGAGTGGCGTGCTCCAAACTCCCTTCCCTTGTGGAGTGATGTCCTTCAGCCCTCACCCCCCTTGCAGAGTGGTGTGCACCAGCCTTCACTTCCCTGCAGAGTGGTGTGCTCCAGCCCTCACTCCCCTGCACAGTGGTGTGCTCCAGCTCTCAGTCCCCTGCACAGTAGTATACTCCAGCCCACACTCTCCTGCAGAGTAGTATGTTACAGTCCTCACTGCCCTGAAGAACAGTGTGCCCCAGCCCTTCCTCCTTGCCCTGCAGAGTGGTTTGCTCCAGCCCTCATTTACCTGTAGAGTGGTGTGCTCCTACTCTCCCTCCCCCCCCAAAGAGTGGTGTGCTCCACCTCATGTTCCCTTGTAGAATGACCTGCTCCAGTCCTCCCTCCTCTGCAGAGTGGTGTACTCCAACCTCATTCCTCTGCATACTGGTGTGCTTCAGCTCTCACTCCACCGAACAGTGGTGTACTTTAACCCACACTCCCCTGCAGAGTGCTGTGCTCCAGTCCTCACTCCCCAGCAGAGTGGTGTGCTCCAGCCCACATTGCCCTACAGAGTAGTGTGATCTAGCCCTCACTACATCGCAAAGTGGTGTGCTCCAGCCCTTACTCCCCTGTAGAGTGGTGTGCTTCAGGTCTCATGCCTCTGCATAGTGGTGTGCACCAACCCCTCCATCTCCTGCAGAGTGGTATGTTCTGGCCTCACTCTCCTGTAAAGAGACATGCTCCTACCCTCACTCCCCTGCAGAGTGGTGTGCTCCAGCCCTCACTGCCCTGCAGAGTGGTGTGCTCCAGCCCTCCCTCTCCTACAGAGTGGTGTGCTCAAGCCCTCACTACACCACCAATTGGTGTGCTCCAGCCCTCCCTCCCCTGCAGAGTGGTGTACTTTAGCCCTCACTCTCCTGCAGAGTGGCATACTCCAACCTCAACACCTCTGCAGAACGGTATACTACAGCCCTCATTCCTCTGCAGAAAGGTATACTTCACTCGTCCCTCCCCTACAGAGTGGTGTGCTCTTGCCCCTGCTCCCCTGAAAAATGGTGTGCTCCAGCCCTTATGCCCCTGCATAATGATGTGCTCCAGCCTCACTGCCCTATAGAATGGTGTGCTCCAGCCCTCCCTCCCTTCCTCCCCTACAGAGTGGTGTGCTCCAGCACTTACTTGTTTCCAAAGTGGTGTCCTACAGCCTTTACTCCGCCACAGAGTGGTGTGCTTCAGTAGTCCATCTTTCTCCTGCAGAGTGGTATGCTCCAGCTCTCATTCCCATACAGAGTGGTAAGCTGCAACACTCACTCCTCTGCAGAGTGATCTGCTCTCATCCTACAGCCCTGCAGAGTGGTGTGCTCCAGCCCTCCCTCCCCTGCAGAGTGGTGTGCTCTAGCCCTCACTCCACTGCAAGGTTGTTTTCATGTGGGCCGCACTCCTCTGCAGAATGGTGTGCTCTAGCCCTCTAACCCCTGCAAAGTGGTGTGCTCCAGCCCTCCCTCCTCTGCATACTAATGTGCTCCATCCCTTACTGCCCTGTACAATACTGTACTCCAGCCCACCTTCCCCAACAAAGTGGTGTGCTCCAGCACTCACTGCCCTCCAAAGTGGTGTGCTCCAGCCCTCACTCCCCCACAGACTGGTGTGCTCCAGTACTCCATCCTCTTCCTGCAAAGTGCTCTGCTCCAGTCCTCACTCCTGTACAGAGTGGTATACTCCAGCACTAACTCCTATGCAGAGTGGTATGCTCCTGCACTCATTCTACTGCAGAGTGGTGTACTTCTATTTTCCTTGCCCTACAGAGTGGTGTACTCAATCCCTTCCTCCCCTGCATAGTGGTTGCTCCAGCCCTCACTCCCCTGCAAAGTGGTGTGCTCCAGCCCTTACTCCCCAGCAATGTGGTGTGCTCCAGCTCTTACTCCTCCGCCTAGTTTGTGTTCCAAGCCTCCTGCCCCTTCGGAGTGGTGTGTTCTAGGCCTCACTCTCCTGCAGAGTGGCATGCTCCAGCCCTAACTCCCCTGCAGAGTGGTTTGCTGTAGGCCTCAATCCTCTGCAGAATGGTGTGCTCTAACCCTCAGTCTTCTGCAGGGTGGTGTGCTCCAGCCTTCACTCCCCTGCATAATAATGCGCTTCAGCTCTCACTTCCCTGTACAATGGGGTGCTCCAGCACTCACTGCCCTCCAAAGTGGTGTGCCCCAGCTTTTACTCCTTTGAAGAGTGGTGTGCCGCAGTATTCCCTCCTTCTCCTGCAAAGTGGTATAGGCCAGCCTTCACTCGCATACAAAGTGCTATGCTCCAGTACTCACTGCCCTGCAGAGTGATGTGCTCCAGCCCTTACTTCTGTACAGTGGTGTGATTCAACCCTCACATCCCTAGATAGTGATATGCTCCAGCACTCACTCCTCTTCAGAGTGGTTAGCTCCTGCTCACACTCCTATACAGAGTGGTGTGCTCCAACCCTCCCTGCTTCCCTGTGCAGAGAAACATAGAAACATAGACTTTGACAGCAGATAAGGACCACTTGGCCCACCCAGTCTGCCCATTTCCCTACCTACTGGATAAGCTGCAGATTCAAGTTAACCAACAGCCTACTTCCTGCCACCTTCCCACTAAAATTGTCTTATGTCTGTCCCATACATGTTTGAAGTACCCCACTGTTTTAGACCCAACAACCTCCCCAGGAAGGTGGTTCCATGCATCCATCACTCTCTCCGTGAAAAACAATTTCCTCACATTACCCGTGAGCCGACCCCCCTCTATCTTTAAATTATGCCCTCTTGTTCTTACACATCTAGAGTTGTGTGCTCCAACCCTCACTGTCCTGCAGAGTGGCATCCTCTATCCCTCACTCCCTTGTCAAGTGGAGTGGTGTACTCCAGCACTAACTCCCCTGTAGAGTTGTGTGTTCCAGCCCACACTCCTCTACAGAGTGGTGCGCCCAAGCTTTCACTGCCTGCAGAGTGTTGTGCTCCAGCACTTCCCCCTGAAGAGTGACATACTCCAGTCCTCCATCCCCTGCAAAGTAGTGGTCTCCAGCTGTCCCTCCCCCAGTTCAAGTTTATCCACTGCTTATACCTCCCCCCCCAGCAGTGGTGCATAAATTCTCCCCGGGGGTGTCACCTCTCTGTGGTAGATGTGATGGTGTGAGCAGTACATATGTCCATTACTGTTGGGAGTGCCCAACATTACCCCCAGTTTGGACAAAGGTTAGAGCACAAATTTAACAAAGGCCAGCTCTCTCAATATCTGAAATGCCATTGTCTATGCTGCTTGGAATGGACCATTTACGTGATGGTGAGTGGGACCCACACCCATGGGTGGTACGCATCTTATTATCCTTTAACTAGGGCTACCTGGGGTAGAAATCTGCTGCTTGCAGCTAGTCCAGAACTCTGCAGCCCAGCTTTTGACAGGAACTCCTAGATCCTGTCATATTACGCCAGTGCTGCGCAGACTGCACTGGCTGCCAGTACAGTGGCGGATTACCTTTAAAGTCGGTCTTCTGACTTTTAAAGCCTTACACGGACAAGGCCCGGATTACCTGAAAGAGCTTCTAATCCTCTACTGCCCTGGATTGCTCCACTCAGCAGATGAGGGGTTGCTAGAGATTCTGAGGGTGTGTTTGAAATCATCTGGGACCCATGCATTTATGCACGCTGCCCCAACCCTTTGGAATTCTCTACCCCGTTGGTCACAGGAGTGCATGACTGTGGAGAAATATAAACAAGCTTCAAAAACTCACATGTGGATCCAAGTTTTTGGTGAATGAATAACTGTAAATGGATTATTGTTTTTTATATTACTCTATGACCTGCATTTTGATATGTTATTTTAAAATTTGTTAGGTGCCTTGATACCTTGAAAGGCACCATAAAAATAAAGTTATTATTATGATTATTACTATTATTAGTGTTCATCCAAAAATGTATTCAGAACACCTGGGTCTAACCTCTAGGGCCCCGTTCACACTACAGACAATTTTTAAAACGTTTTTGGATCCATTTTTAAAATCGTTTCAGCACTTACCGTGCTTAAGCGTCCGCACTACTAAAAGCATGTTTAGAAATGGTTTATTATCCGTTTTTAGTGCATTCGCACTGTCTGGGTAAACGTCCCATCTCTGCTTTTGTCCAGCACTGCTTTAAGAGGACCTGCTTACCATCATGCATTGCGGCTTTGCAGCAGACAACTTGCAAGACAGACCTAAATGATTCAGGAGCTGTTCACACCACAGGTAAACATGCATCGATTGGAAAAACGGTTTTCCAATCGTGCTCAACCTCCGATCCCACCAGGGCTTAAGCACGGTTCTTCTTATACCGTGTCTGGATCCGTGTACAGTGTGAGCGCGATCCGTGCTATGGAACTCTTGAAATGAATTAAGGCACTTAAACCATTTCAAGAGCCCCAGTGCGAACAAGGCTCTAGTCATCCCTTTCCCTCTCCTTCTCTCTAGTCACCTTGCTGGCACAGTCTAGGCCCACCTAGCTTTAAACCCTGCAAAGAGCAAGAGCCCTGATGGTCTGGACCACAGACTTCTCTCCCTGTCTACCCCGATATTGCTTCCCATCCTGTCACCAGTGCTAAAAAGTATGTAAAAACAAGTAACAAGCAAAATGCGACAGTGACAAGAAATGTATTTGTCATTAAAGTCTCCTGAAAACATATGTTTGTAAATTATTCTGAAGTAGCATCCAAGACATCACAACTCACTGTCAGGGCAAGCAGAAGATATTTCCTTAATGAGCAGGTAAAGATAGAAAGGGGATTTTTCACTGACAGCAAAGAAACAGTTGTAATAAAAACTATAAACAATACTTAATGTTTCTAATGTGTTTATGTATGTAAGGAAAATGTGATGATCAGGAAATCAACATTTAATTAATTTGTTTTATTTTCTATTTAAGTTAGTGTAAACCCCCCCACCCCCACGGTGGCGGCTTACCTTGATGCCGCCTCCTGAGGTTCATGCCGCAATGTCCCCAATCCTGGGTGGTACCTGAGTGCTCTTGCCAGCCCCATTATTTTTTTGCCATGCTTTGAGGACCGGCGGAGCAAGTAAAAGAAAACCCACATGCTATGGCAGGTTTGCCGATCGCCGCACAGCTGAATGTAAGACCTGCTGCGATTGGCTTCCACTCTGTCTCCCTCTCGCATTGTGTGAGTGCTGTGGCACTCAGATGTTTATTTTATTTATTTATTTATTTATTTAAATTTTGGTAACTGGGTAGGCCCACTGGGACCTTGACGGTCCTTTTTTCAGGGGCTACTCAGGATTAGCTACATGTATCTAGAGGGGAAGGAAAAACCAATGCATTGATGTGTACAACTAAAGCAAGGCTTACACTGAGCGTAGGACACATACATCACAGCATGTAGTGCATCACAGAATATTACAACAATAGTGTAGACATTTTTGTTAGAAACAGACATTTGGTAAATTCTCTGCATTGATAAGTTAGTGCAAGGACCGGTGCTACTTTTCAACTTTAAGACCCTATCTCCTGATTGATTGTTAATTTGTGCAGTTGTAACCCTTTATTTGAGAGAGGCGCTATCCTGTAATTCTCTTGGTAGATTGTTCCAGAATTTGGGTAGGGCTACCCTGGCCAACCTCTGACCTAGAGGTGATTTGGCTCTAGGTATTTTGACTAATGTCTAATTGGTAGACCTGAGCTCTCTTCTGTTTGTCTTAGGGGCAAGCAGGTCTCGTAGGCGTGGGGGGGCCCTGGTTACTATAGCTTAAAAGCCAGACGCAGGGAGGGATATGCCAATCTTGCTTTGAGGAATGGCCATTCTATGGCCTGAAGCACCTTGCAGTGGTGCTCCATCACCTGTAACCCAGTGGTAAACTGATTGACCCCATGATATAGTGTGCTCAGCTGCTGAATTTCTGTTGGCCACAGAGTCTGGAGCATGGTCGCTCCATAGAACAGAGTGGGTAGTATTGTCCCATTACTGATCGCTATTCTAGTTTTTTTGTTCAGAAAGGGGTTAAGCCTTTAAAGGAGGCCCAATTTTTGGTTAACTACCTTTGTAAGGTGGTCCATATGCTTCCTGAGGGAGACCTCCTGGTCCAGGCACATTCCTAAGTATTTGATGATGTCTGTTACTTCAATCCCTATTCCATTTAGGGTGGAGAGGGATAGAACATTTGATCTCTTTGGGCTGAGTCTTTTTGGGCCAAAGAGCATGGCTTTTGTCTTTTTGCTGTTCAAGACCAGACTGTTTCCCTGACACCATGCTTCAAGGGCTGTAAAATCTTTATTCGGCTCCAGATTTAAGGACCCCGTGTCCTTCCCTGTTCTATACAGCACTGCGTTGTCTGCATATAGCGTGACCTCCCCCCCTGCAGTGAATGGGTAGGTTGTTAATGAAGAGGGAGAATATTAGGGGGCCTAAAATAGACCACTGCGGAACCCCATCAGTTATTGGGCGCTGATCTGATCTAGCTCCATTCCACCGGACCATTTGGGTCCTGCTGTGAAGGTAATCAGTAAACCACTTTAGGGCTAGTCTGTCAAGACCCAGTCCCCTAAGTCATTCTAGAAGTAGCTGGTGATTGACTAGATCAAAAGCCTTGGTTAGGCAAATGAAGACCGCCCCAAACATTTTGTTCTGATCTAAGGCTTCGTACACATCAGTGGTGAAGTTTATCAGGGCCATTTCCATGCTGTGTCTTTTTCTTAAGCTGCGCTGTTGGTCTACTTGCAGGTTGTGCCTTTACAGATAGCTTTTAACCTGTTGGTGAACCATCTTCTCCACGAGCTTGCTTACGGTGTAGAAAAGGGAGATTTGTCTGAAATCTTCCATGCCTTCGTGCAACCCGCTTTTCGGGATTTGGGTAACCAGTGCAACCTTTCAAAGGGAGGTATTTTCCCCTTCGATTAGGAACCTGTTGAATAATTGGGTTACAGGTTCTGCAATGACGGGAGCATCAGTTTTCAGCAGCTTAGGTTCTAAATTTTTATGCCCTACTGCACCTCCTGGTTTCAGGCCCCTAAGCAGTTTTAGGACTTCCCCCAATGAGACCAGTTTGAGGTGAAATTCTGGGCCCTGAGGAGGGTTCCCTGGGTTCGTTATGCTACCCTGGTCTAGGCTGGGATTGCCAGTTCTGAACCTCTGTAGATCCAAAAAGAAATCATTAAAGGCATTGGCTGCATCTTTTGAGGAGGAGAGAGTTGACCCATTTGTTTTTATTACTCCAGTCCCCTTCCTCTTATTTCCCTTAAGTAGTGAGTTTATGTGCCCCCAGAACTTCTTTGGATCAGATAAGTTGTAAAGCTGCTCTGTGCAGCTAAATCAGCAAGCCTGTTTGTGTGTGTCCCTACTCCCATGTAAACAGAGATAAAAGGGGATCCAGAGGCACTTGGGGAGTATAAAAATAAATGTTTAAAGAAGCTTTATTAAGACCTAGGTTAATTAAGGGTGCTTGCCATTTCAAGAGCAGCAGAAACTGTTCATAAATATGTAATAAGCTGTCTGGTGCCCTGTGGGGATAATGCTACAGAGGTAGTGATGGGCAGAATAAGCTTGAAAGGGCACAGTGAGAGGCAAAAATGAATGTTTTTTAAACAAGTGTATAGCTGTAGTGTTTTACTGCATTTCAATGTCAGACTTGGGACACTGCTTAAAATGTTTAACTGGCAGCCATGTTTGGCAGCCTGGTGACTGATAACAGCCAACCAGAACACCAGGATCCCAATGAGCTGACGTGAAGGCTTCCGGGAGAAAGAGGTGGTGCCAGTTTTTGCTATCAAGACATTTAGCCAATAGGGCATCGAGGAAACCCATTAACTGCCTTTTTCCTGACTGACAGCTGGCATCCATCAGTCAACAGCTGCCAGATTCCCCCCATTGTTCTGTTCAGACAATCAGGAGCTGTTTTCCTTTTCCTGAAGCTCATTAGAAGAGAGAGTTCAGTTCTGTCAGTTGATATTGGAGTTTGAATTCACTCAGTTTGGCTGGAGCCTCTCTTGAAGGAGGGGGGCTCCTGACCCTTGCTCCAATATAGTGTGGAGAAAAGAAAAGCCTTGGGGCTTGCACAGCCACCAGCCCAGGAGGCACCTGTGTTGTCTTCCAGCTTATGGAAGGAAAAGTTTCAGTTTAAAGTGTGATTTGCCCAGCCAGAGGCAAGAAAGTGCCTGCGAGTTTCCTGAGGGAAGGGAAACTGGCTGGGATGTCTGGAGAAATCTGGAGGCTTTCTTGCGTGCCTGTACAG